>JAPQWS010000050.1:8969642-10300000 GCA_028651295.1 Catharanthus roseus | reverse complement strand
AGGTCAGCCTCTTGGCTACGACGCACTGGAATTATGGAAAGCCCATAAGTAAGCCTGTTTAGGAAAGTTAGTCAATAAAAGCGACAGGATTGAAAGCAGGAAGCACCCCAAAAGGCTATCTCTCTGCTAGGCTAGGTCTGGGATAGATCCCATCTAGCAAAGAAAGCAGTCAAGCCTAAACCTTACTTCACCGAGAATACTTTACTTCGGCTTTCAATCCTAAGACCTGTGGTCTTTTCGTCCCCCTCAAAAGAGGCCTAACTTTAACGCATGCTTGTTTGCTTGTTGGCTTACTTGCCTGGGAATTCTTTATTCTAAAACCGATAGCACGTGGGTGGTATAACAGAGTATACTAGCAGGTACGAGGGTTTAGCTGCTTTCACTTACTTTATAAAATTCTTCTTCTGTATCAACTCTGGATTACTAACTACTTGGAAAGAGGGTCGGAAACGAGGCTAACTCCTAAAAAAGGAATAGGCTTACTTTCCATTTTGTGTCAGGGGCGGAGGATACGGCATTAGATCGAGCACTCTTAGGAAGGGCGTGGGGTACCACTGTACAGGAAGGGCGTAGTTAAGTACCGTAGTGCTAACTCTGTTGTGAGCCTAGTTTAAGTTCTTTGATCGATTCCGTGGTGCTTTGCTTCGAAATAGCAATCCAGGATTGAAAACCTCTTTAATAGAGTTCTTTCTCGTCTTGACTCTCTAATATTACTATTGTGGTGCAGGCGAAGGTGTCCAATTCCGGAGCAAGCGGCCAGAAGATAGACAGAGCGGATGGGAGTTGTATTCGATCTAGTAAATACGAACCCTCAGAGCTATATTCAACGTCCCTTCCCTTTAGACTCGCTTATTACGCTCGTTTGATCTCGCTTTGAGGGATTCCTTCCTAGGTAAATACACTATTACTTAGCTATTCTCTTGCGCTCGTATGGTACCTCGCAGAATCAAATATATATTTTCATTTAGCGGAAAAGCAAGCAGACTTCAATCAGTCGAAAGTAAACCCCAGAGCAATTGATGTAACAGAACTACCAATTTAGGTAGGATAGATGGATGTGGTCCAATGGCTAAAAAGCTCTGCCAGCTTCTTGTAGAGTGAACTCTCTTCTCTTTAGGCTCCGAGTTGTTTTTGGGTGGGATGGTCTAATTTTTTTTCGCCACTAGTGGCAACGAAGTTCTTGGTAATTAGCAAGGGGGAAGGAAGATCTCCGCGACTGAAGTACTACCTTCTTTTCTGTCGCATGATGCTAACTCAACCAAATAAGGAGAGGTTTTAGGTGGCAATTCAAGAGGTTGCAAGACTAAGTGAATTGTTATGTTGAGACGAGTTTCTTTGACTCGTCCCGATGCTGAGCTGAGCGAGAGTGACTCGAATCGTTCGTTTTTGGACCCTTTATTTCAACAACAGGGGATTCAACTCCCCCGAGGTTTCCCCTCTATTCATTCCTCACTGCCCCCCACGCGTATTCCCAAAAAGAAGTAGCGTGGGGGTACATGAGAGAATGCCTAGTTCTAAGCCAATAGAGAAGCATCTAAAGTACCCGATGGGGTGTGAAAAGCCTAGTTATTTGAAAAGCCCCCTCCCTTCCTATTCTAAAATCGAAAAGATTCTTCTATTGGCTTAACAAACATTCTTGTCCCGAATCGCTTGCACGAAGCATATGGAATTGGATAAAAAAAGGTTGGGCCTTATTCATTCAGAGATGGGTCCTGACTCAGCGGAAGTCCTCGGCACCAGATTGTAGGGAAGATGGTCTGGGGAAAGATCTGTACTACTTGCCAACGGGTATTCGTACTCTCTCAGGGAACTGGGGAGAAGCGATTTCCCGATTCCGCCTTTGACGGCTGCACAATGATCTCCCCACTCTATCCATCCTATAGCTTTTTTCGTCTATCCTGTTCGAACATTTTCAGATTTCTCCGAAAGGCTTCACTTCTGTTTCAGAAAGAACTCTGAGTGAACAAGGCAAAGGCCTATCTTTTCTCAAGCTTGCTTCGCAATAGCTATCAGTTCAAGCAGGAGAGTCCGTCTTTCTTTGTTAAATGGCCGAATTAGCGAATAGAAGGGATCAATCCCACATTCGGCTCAAGAGAAGCATTCGATCATCATATGTTTTTTTATTTTTTG
The DNA here is from genome assembly GCA_028651295.1 of Catharanthus roseus. Taxonomy (NCBI): domain Eukaryota; kingdom Viridiplantae; phylum Streptophyta; class Magnoliopsida; order Gentianales; family Apocynaceae; genus Catharanthus; species Catharanthus roseus. The sequence continues at coordinate 10,297,870 of JAPQWS010000050.1, read as the reverse complement.
ACTTTTACCCATGATCGATCACTACTGCAGTTTCCCGAACAAGATGCGCGTTAGCGCTCTTTTTTGATTGCAGGGCCTTAATAAGGGACTTTTTCAGCTTATTCTGCTATAAGTGGACCGTTAGCAGGGTGCTGGGGTTTGTGGGGCTTCTTGATTCAATTAATCAATTGCGTTTTGTGCTTTCATTCCAAGCAAGCTTCTTATACGGGATCCGACGCATCCAGTAGGAATTGAACCTACGAAGGTACGCTCATAGCTCGCTTCAGTATCCTTCGGCTCGCTCGTTTCGTTCTTAGCTTTGGTTTCTACTTCCGCTCCGATCCAGTGCATACTGCTCCAAAAGGGATTCCCCCTCGTATTCCTCGAACATGAAAGAGAGGCTCAACTCACAGGGACTAGATAGGGAACTCGTCATCTTAGGGAAAGCCCCACAAGCCCAAAACACAAAATCAAAATTCCTTCTTGAAAGCCCAACCCCCGTAGCTGCTACGTCGCTACTTGCATTCGCTCGGAAGCCATTTAGTGGAACAGAAGTACCATTCGCTTCGATCTGAAAGGCGGGACAGGCTGCTGACTTTGGCTGCGAAATCAGTTAACCCTCACAAGAAAGCTAAAGAGTGTGAGGAATGTATGGCAACCAGAGAGTTTCGGGCCACCCACATATTCTTTTCAAAGGACGACCTACTCTTGGGTGACATGAAACATAAGAGGTCGCTCTACCTTTCAGGTACATTGGGGAGGCCAAGTGACCATGAGTGCAGATAGACCCAGGGCCCGCCATAAATAGAATGAATGCCTCTTCGTGCTCTAGCTCACCAGGGAATCCATACTAGGCCCGCCATCTGCTAGCATTATGGTTTGGAATCGATTCTTTATCAATGGCCCACCCTTTCTTTGAACCTTGTTAATGATCGAACTTAAAGATATGAACTGAGTGCCATTTGATGAGTAACTGAGAACAAGGGAGAGGGATATGGAAAGAATGAAGTAATGAAAGAGGAAGTCATTGCTAGTAGTAAGGACTTGTCACGATCCATTGGTTCATATAGAATCCATGTCCTCTTAAATAGAAAGGAAACATCAAAAAGTGCACCTTGATTCTGGAGAGTGTGATGAGGGCTTTCCCAGGTCCAGTAGCGAGCTTTCTTGCAAGTTCCCATCGACTTGTGCCCTATACCCACTAGGTAGAAGGGTCAGTGCTTGGCAACTTATTCCTCATTGCTTTCCCTTCTAGGGATCTTGCTCGATGAGCTTTCTCTCAGGAGTTCATGCTTGGAAAGAGTTTCTCGATAGCTGGGCGTTAACGCGAAAGTCTAAAATCTTGGCTCTCCTAAAGCTGCACATGCGGGAAGAGCAAGTCGCCTCTCGCAGGCGGATCGTATCCCTTCTCCGTTGGCTGGCCTTGTTTTTTGATCTTGCTGGCTTTTTCGCTGGTCCCTATTCTTGTTCAAGCTTCAGAAGTTGGAGATTTTGTGATTAAGTACACAATCTCCCCTTATTAACGTAGGACAGTGGAAAAGTCCGTGGAAGTGTCGATTTTGTTGGTTTGTGTTCTACGTAGTTGCAAACTTTCTTTGTCGGTTATTGGTGACGATAGAAAGGTGCGCAGCTGGCTTGTTAAAGCATGGAATGGTATCCAGAAAGCACAGTAACAGCTATGATATAAGCGCACTCTCACCTAATAACCCCTACTAAGGATTGAAAGTAGCACAATCGGCTATAGCGTACCGATCCCAGAAAGCAAGAAGTTGGCGTAAAGGTTGAAGCTCATAGGCAGTAACCTAAGTCCTAAGAAGCTCGAATCATGCTGCTATCCTTAACATATGCAAATCAAACGAAGTTTTCTCGAAAACAATTTTTGTACATCTTTCCTATTCCCATGCTTTACGTTGGAAAACAACCAACTCTTATCTTTAGTTCTCGAAGAGTCTCTCTCTTTTTTTTGGGGGGGGCGGATAAAGAAAAGAAAATGAACCACCAAAGCAAGTGAAATCACAAGTCAATGTCTCTTTTGTAACTTTCTTACATGTCGGTATTCTCCTATTACCTATTAAGGGTGAATAAGGACAAGTCAAATTTTATTAAAGCACCCGAAATATCGAGAAAAAGAATCTTATGGAAATGAACTATCATAGAAAGCTGGTAGCGCAGGTTGGATCCTAGAGTAGATAAATCCTATCCGACTTGAATGATCGAATCGATTCCACTTTTCACTTTATCGAGATTGGCTTGGTGTTCAGTGACTGGCCTCTTGTTGTTGCCGAGCTTGACTTCTTTCTTTCTCGCCGCTTGCCTTTAAAGGAAACTATCTCTGAGGTGAGGGTAAAGAAGGGCTTGCCCTATTCTATCTATTGAGGTCGGTCAGTTCCCCTTGCGAGCTAGGCTATCAAAGTATATTATTTTCTTGGGTATGGAAGACGGCCTTGAATCTATATCTGATGTCCCCTATCTCACATTCTTTGACGTTGTCATTGGGCTTAGCACACGACCTATATTATCATATGAGAGGTACCTAGGCCGAGGATGTTAAAGGAAGTCTGGTTAAGTCGAAGCGGAAAAAGAGAGTAAATCATCGGTCGTGCCGGGATTGATTTCCTACTTCCAGCTGAATAATTTTACGTCACCCTTGCTGAAAGTGTCCAGCTCGTAAACTCGCTCCTGGCGAATCGGTTCTATCGGAATCACTCCCCGAGATTGGAAAAGGTACTACGGGCTACCAACAAGACTGACGAGTCTACAGAATCGAAGGACACTGGAAGAAGGAGATAGTCCAGCTGAACTAGGATCTAGACTCCTTCCGAAAAGCAAGTTCCGCTACAAACGGTCGCTCAATCGCACCTTCCCTACTGGCCCTGTTCTCTAGCCCTGTGCTAAAACGTGGAGTACCCCACGGAGTGGTAATTAATTCGCTTATCTACGTGTCTTTCGTTACTGGGTCTGGGAGTTGAAGTGGTGGGAAGCCGGGTTTCTTATCTATTTATTGGCTTCCTTCAATCCTGCAAGGCAGCGCCTGAAGGCGGGGGGAGCGAAAGACTATCTTATATTATATTACTATTACCCTACGAGATTTCTAGAAAACAAAAAATCTTTTCGACCTTGATGTTCAATTAGCGACAAAGATCAATGAGAAAGAAAGTGCTCAACTTATTGGAGGGATTGAATTCCATTTTTTGTTTTTTCACTCAGCTCTCGGGACTGTCAGCCGAAGAGAGCCAACTTTCTAGTCTTTCTGGTTACCGATCATGGATTGGTGAGAGTAGCTTCTGATTGATATCGTTTCCAATGGTGAAAATCTGCCTCTTAGCCCCTCCCTCAAGACTCTGACCGAGTCGACCTACGATAGGTGGTATACCTAGCTCCTCAACAGTAGGTAACCGAGGGACTATGAACCTCTCAAAAAAGGCTTTCTCTCTTCCAACCGCTTATAAAATTGCAGAGGATCACGCGAACCGTATATAAGACGACCATAGGGCACCTTCGCTCCATTGCTCTTGCCAAAGGCTGGGTTATGCGACAACTATATGGCAACAAATCCTTTCTACACGGCGCAAAGCTTCAAACAAAGAGGTTGGGCTGTTCACTTCATTGATTTGACTTCACTTTACTTAAGATTAAAGATAGGGGCCGGGCGGGCAGTGAAAGGTTCATTTAGTAGACAGCGAGCGAGCAGCAAGCACCTACTCCTATCAAAATGAAAAGCAGCAAACGGAACTTGAAGAAGCGAGCCTCTACCAGAGAAAGGGTTGTGTCTTTTAGATAGTTCTTTTACCCCTTTTCCTTAGAATGTGTAAGTAGTGGATTTGTTTCCACCTACTAATGCACGGGGGGCTACGGAGGAAAGGAATTCAAGGGAACGAGCTCCATACCTTATGCGAGTCAAAGGGGGTGGAAGACTGAAGCAATAGAATATAGTACCCATCCTTTTGTTTGATAAGCGATGGAAAGGGTGGAAGAGGCCTATTGCGCGCAAGAGTTGACACTACAGATACAGACGACTTAAGATACCGCAGAATTCAAGATTTTCATACATGGTGCATCTCCACTTGTGTTGTTGAACCACATATTTGGCAAGGTGCTCCTAGTGCCCCGATCGTACGGAACGTAATGTGAGATAGTTGTTCTAGTCGTCGTAGAGGATTGAAATTGGATCCAGAGAACTTGTTAGGCTTTGCTAGACTCGCATCGGGGAGTCCAGTTCCCCGGGCTTTCTCCCTTCTCGACCATACGAAGGAGATATGAATTCCATTCAGACGGGTAAGGGCTTGGCTTGACCGTGTGTTCTATACAGGTTCGGTTGGGGGCGAAAACTGGAAAGTTCATTATTCAGTGGTGGGGTGTTCATAGAAAAGAAGGCATCGCCCAAGGAGTGGCAGATCTGGATAGAGTCTCGCTCATAGAAGAAGAGTAAGCGAGCTAGCGCTACGGCTTATGCAGTTTATCGGATTAGATAGCCCTTCGGGGAAACCAACCAAACCCGGCACATCCAATTCCATTCCGATCAACAACTTGGAGGTATGGCTGAGTGGCTTAAGGCATTGGTTTGCTGTCGGCTTGTTGGTAAGGTGAAAGCTTCAAGCCCGATTTCTGGTGGTGCACCCCCCACACAAGCACCACCCGACGAAGGGGGGACGAGGAAAGCTACACGCCCAAAACCTTCGACCCTTCTTTCTAAAGGGGGGTGCTCGGGACACCTCATCTTGTCATTTTGTCGTTGCTCATTCTCGTTAATTTGGCCTTTCCTTCTCTGTGTCCGCTCACACTTCGCTGACCTATCGAGTGCTAAAAAGAAGAAAGTACGAAAGAATAGTAAACAGAGCACACCGCAGAAAGATTCGAAATACGAGAAGTCCACATTGGATTCGAGAAGAAGGAAATAAAGAATGGGAACAAAACGAAATAAGGACTCATATAAGGCGAGTGCCTTTCTCAACTAGACGATAGCTTTTCGGCTTGACTCTTACCCGAGAAACCTTTCCCCGATCAAGGCGACCAAGCATGCGAATTCCCTTCTCCTGCCATGTCTTATAAAGTAAAGAAAAGAAGAATTCTCCTTTTCTAGGCTACCTAAAAGGGCAAAAGCAGCACTGGGTAAGCGAGATCTTTCCATCTACTTTTCCTTTCCTTGCCTTTCTCTGTACTAAGGGCTAGAGCTTTAAATGCTTACTGCCCAACAACATCTTTTCGAAGCAAACGGAGGCTTTCCGACCTCGAAGAGTGTGAGGAGCTTTCAGGAACTAAGGCTCTATGTTTGTGAGTGGCACGCCACGAAGAAGGTGGCTCCATACCTCAGCAACGCTTTCGTTGGAAATTTGGAATGTAGGTTCTAGGAAAGGTAAATTTTTAAGGAGAAATCGATGAAAAGCGGAGATAGTTCTTCAGGGCGGCGAGGGGGGAAATGGCCCTCTTAATTTTTGTGCGCGCGTTTTTTTTCCGGTACCGGCCTTACTCGATTTCCTTTCTGATAGGAAATCGCGGCCGGCTCCAACCCCGCTTCGTTGCGCTTCACCTAAGAAGGGCATTCTCTCATGTACCCCCACGCTACTTCTTTTTGGGAATACGCGTGAGGGGTAATGAGGAATGAAGCGATTTCTCTTTACTGAACCTGGACAAAGGAAGAGTTTTCCAATGTCTTAGTTGACTAAGCTGTTTACGTATTTAATATTAATAGGCTGCTGGCTAGAAACATAGGAATTTTTAATGTTGAGATGACTGGTACGTTTATAGATAGAATCGAGTAGATGCTTTCAACAAGCCCTCACTCTGGCAGTTCTTTTCCCAGCGTAGCGCATTGATTCTTCGGGAAGCCAGAGATAAGACGATAAAAGAGAGAATGAAGAGGAGGTTCACTTAGTCCTATTAGTTAGCTGCCTCGCTGCGGGTCAGCACCTCTGAAAGAAACGGAGGACTTCATTTAGTGACCCCGCGATCGCCCTCTGAACGATCAGAATAAGGTAAAGCTTGAAGATAAGTTTTGTACTCTATTAATTTCTCAGTCACTCTAGTCGGGTGGGCGCCAGCCAGTCTTTCGACCAGATCCCCCTAAAAACCGTACGTGCGGGTCTCCCCGCATGCGGCTCACACCATTCGAGGTGGCCCAGCCCAGCATTCATTCGCAAATCCTGTAGTGAAATTGAGACTGCTCCACTTACTATGCCATCCTAAGGTGCTGCTAAATGGATGGATCTTATCAACGTCCATGAATGATGAATCATAGATCGAACCGCCGAATCGGAAAAATTGGGTGCTATCATTATCATATAGCTTTGTATCGGCTAAGTTCACGAGTTGGAGATAAGCGGACTTGAACCGCTGACATCCGCCGTAGGGTAAACCACCGCCTCTCAGGTCCCTCGACTGATTTTACCATAGAGGCCAACGATAGACAATAACTACCCCCCGACTTTACCGATCTCTTCTATGAAGTCTTTCTTCCAACTATGCCTTCCCAAAGAAAAGGTGGTTGTGAAGTAAGCATAGCTTTGTTTGTGTGCCTCTGGCACTATGAAATCCTCTTTTTGGGGGCATGTTCCCTATACTATACTAATGAAAGAAGTTCCTTGCCTTACCCAGCTTGAAGTAAAGTAAGGAAGTCACTAGACTGATTGACATAATATGTACATTCCTTTTGGGAGAGTACCCGGGAAAAGGATGTCAAGATCTCACTCTAATATGGAAGCGTTGTAGGCTAGGTCAATCCACTTCATTCACCCGAAGGAGGGAGGAAGTTAAAGAACACTAACACAAAGAAGGTCACTGTGTTTCCCCCGAGATTCAAACACAATTCCCTGATGTTGTCGATTGGAAACAGGAAGATTTCCAGTATTTCGCTAAAAAATTGGCTATCTCCGAATTGGACATCGACCGAAAAAGCGACTTCCAAATGGAAGATCTTGCCAATTACTTAAAGGAGAATCCAAGAAAGTGGAAGCTTCTCTTAAGTCAGGCTTTGGAAAAGCACTTTAAAGAATGATCGATGTCCAAGATAAAAGGAACGAGGAGAAGAATCAACGAGGAATTTATAACATAAAATCGTGAATGAAAAAGCATGACGAGAATTCTCAACTCGGAAAAAAAGTAGGAATGCCTTGAAAGTGTGTTTGAGTTTTGGGAAGACATCGCCTATACTAAAAGGCTTCACGATGCAGATATGGAAGGTGATCATGACCGGATAAAGTATACATCTGTATATCTATTCACTTTTCATGGAGACAATCTAAGTTGCAGGAGATGTTCTGGTTCCACTCCGTCAAGCCCGTTGTTGTGATTCGATTTGCTGTTCAGTTCGAGACGGGAAAGGCGGTAGGTTCCCGTTGATCAAATCAAGGGTAAATTCCCAAACATAAATGGAGTAAGAGAATATTCATTCCGCTAGAGCAAAGGCATCAAGATACGTTTGAGCGGACGGAAAAGGAGTGCTTTTTCTAGAGTTATGATACCAGGTCCGTCGTAGGAATTTAAAGGCTTGATAAAGCTTTGAGCTTTGGCATGACGTAGGCGTGGGAAGGTTAGCAAGGCAAGGCGTGTTGTTCATTGGGAATTGAAGAGGGAAGAACGAGCAGACATCAAACGATTAATTTCTATTTCTTGTTATCGTGGAATTCGTCATCAAGACGGATCGCCCGTACACTGTCAAACGAAAGACATGGTCCTTGTAAAGTAGACTGAAACTCCCTTTATCTCTTCTAGCTAGATTCTACAAACATTGGATTCCAAAGATTACCCGTAAAGAAGGCAAAGCAGCTGAATCCATCAGGTCTAATGTGGAATTTGATATGCAATAGATCAAATTCTTCGAATCTTCAAAATCTTCAAATACTAAGAAGGACTTATTTAGTTCCATCCTCAAGCAATAATAGCTATACTAAAGCTAAGACCTCTTGAATTCATGTAATCTTTTTCCTACACTCTAATTCAACATTGGTATATTAAACCCAACACCTAATTCGCTTGTGTAGAGAAGACACAATCTAGATAAATAAAAGATGTAGGTATCTTACAGAAAGAATTGTGATCAATTGAAGAAACCCTTTGGATCATCCTAATCCAAGTTCTTCATGTAAAATCAACCTACAGATGATCAAATCCTAGAGTGAAGTTAGGAAAGGCTTGAAGAACTCAAGAGCTCTAATTCAAACACTATCATTTTATATAATATCCAACTTAATACAAATGAGCTTAATAAGGAGTATTTATAGTTTATAGGACTACACCCTAGTTTGACCTTGGTCATAAGTCTTTGAAAAATCATTAAGGACCTTAATTAAAGCTAGAAATTTGTTTAAAACATTTAAAATCACTCGAAACATCGCATTATGCAAATCAGGACCCTACTGTCAACAATAGGGTGGACCTAAACTACAAAAAAGGCTAAAAATTGTGGGGGTTATTTCTGTTTTGCGGCGGTTTTAAATCCCCGCTAAATGGTTTTGCAGCGGTTTTGAAAACTGCTGCAGATTGAAGGCCTATTGAATGATTGCAATGGTTTCTCAATAACTGCCACGCGCACCGTCGTTAATGATTGGTGGCGATTTTTGTTCCTATTTTGCGACGGTTATTAACCTCTGCTAATAATAGTATTTTGAGTACAAGTGATCAAGTGAAAGACTAAAAAAATAAAAGCACGAAAACAGGGAGAAGTTTTCTGAAGATCATTACAATGGGAATTGTGAATTCATAGTGTGAAAAAATCAGAACTTTTTTAGATCCAGAAAAAGTAGGTCTTTTTCCCACTGCATCCCATTTTTCATTTCTGGAAAAATCTTTGATGAAATTGAACGGATTTCAACTGCAGGAGACTTCTCCAGAAAGAAATTTCCTAATTTTGCCTTTTCTAGGCATAAACTAGAACAGAACAAAAGATATGAACAAACTGGTACCATAAATTTTGCTATTTAGTACTAATAATAATTGAGATCTTGGCAGAACCCACAAATCAGTTGTTCACTAACGCAATCAACAATTGTTCACTAATGCACAAGAAATTAAAGTATATGAGAACTGAAATTCTTCACCAAGTGACAAAAAAAATAGAATCAAATTAGTACAACTTGGAGTTGGAGGAGAACTTACAGTGCGCTAAAAATCAAACTGTGCAAACCAGACTACTCCAAGGGGATTTCCACAATTCTTGCATACATATGGTCAGGATGATGTAGAGGGGCGGCATCACAAGAGAGAGGGAGCCGCAGGTAGGGTTGGGAAAGGAGAACAGAGAAGAGAGAAAGAGGGAGAAAAGGAGAGGAGGGGAGGCACGGCAACAACACAGAAAGGGAGGCTTATCGATGGTACAAGAAATGAGGGTCGAGGTGGGGGAGGGGAAGCGCTGGAGAAGGAAAGATGGGAGGAGAGAGAGATGGAGAAGAGAATAGGTTTGGTACAATTTAGTGTTAATGGGCCATCTCTTTCTCTCTCTGTCTTAAAAACAATCTAATATATATAATATTATTGAAAAAAGTTATCATCAAAACTAGAATTTTCTCAAAATATACCGTGGAGGTTAAAAACTGCCGCAATTTACAGTATTTAGCGACAATTCAAAAACTGTCGCAAATAAAAGTAATTAGCGAAGGTTTTGAAAACCACCGGAATTGTTTTTAGTGCTACCGTTGGCAGTTGAGTAGTTTATCACTTGAGAAGTTTAGGCAGAAGCCTACTGGGGACGGTAGGTACAGGTCCTACCGCCTACGGTGGGTTCTATTTCAAGCTCCTTATCAAACTTTACACCTCCATCTTGCTCCATTGGTTGATCCTTGCAAAAAGTGTGAATCATGAGCAACTTGGGATGTTTACAACTCTTTTCAAAGTCTTCAATCTTGAACTTAAATCCTTCTTCATGGATTCTTCAATAAATGCCATCATTCCTCTTGCCATTTCATCCTCATATTCTTTGATCTTCCTTGCCCCTTGCCCTTGCTCTTGTAATTTGTCCTTGAACTAACTCCTTAGCTTTTTATTATCCCGATTCATATTGTCCTCCCCTCCTTTGAAAAGATTCACCCTTGAATATTCACCTACATCAAACAAAGATGAGTCAGAAACATTGAAAGTAGCACTAACATTATAATCACTTGAAAGATCAATCTTATAAGTTTTATTATTAATGTATTCAAGAATTTGAAAAGAGCCATTGCCTGGGGCCTCAATCTTAGACTTTCATTGAGAAGGAAATCACTCTTTTCTAAGGTAAACCTAAACCCAATCGCCGAGTTTAAAGTCGACTCGTTTCCTTACAACATTTTTCTTAGCTTCATGCTTCAATGGCATTATGGACTTTGGAATGAATAGAACAAACCAACTCCATTTTCTTCTTTCCATCAAAGCTCAAGGTATGATCTATAGGTAAAGGTACCAAATCAAATGGATTTAGAGAATTAAACCCATAAAGAACATAAAAGGAGAAGAAGTAGTAGAGTAACGAGCTCTATTATAAGCAAATTCAATAAGTGGCAAACATTCTTCCCATTGGCTCAAGTTCTTCTTAAGGATAGCCCTAAGAAGTTGTCAAATGGTTCTATTAACCACCTCTATTTGTCCATCAGTTTGTGGATGGCAAACTATAGAATACAAAAAATTAGTTCCAAGTTTTCTCCACAAAACCCGCTAAAAATGACTAAGAAACTTGGTTGCACGATCCGAGATAATAGTTTTAGGTATACCATGGAAATGCATGACCCAAGTAAAGAAGAGATCCATAACATGACTAGCATCACTGGTTTTCTTGCAAGCTATAAAGTGAGCCATCTTAGAAAACCTATCTACTACTACGGATATAGAATCCCTGCCTTTAGGAGATCTAGACAAACCAAGAATAAAATCCATAGATATATCAACCCAAGGTTCCTTAGACACTTCCAAGGAAGTATAAAGACCATATGGCAAATATGTAGATTTAGCTCTTTTACACTCTAAGCAATTACCAATGCACTTTTCAACATATTTTTGCATATGAGGCTAAAAGAAATGCTCATGCAATATGTCATATATTTTAGCAATGCAAAAATGACCCATTAAACCACCACAATGAGCTTATTTCATCAACAACAATCTAGTAGAACAAGAAGGAATGCACAATCTACCCTCATGATAAAGAAAGATATCATGTATGAGATATTTGTCATTAGGCACAATCAAACAATCATCAAATATGTCCTTGAAATCATGGTCACTAGCTTACAATTCCTTAAGGATTTCAAAGCCAAGTAATTGAGCTTGCAAAGTAGAGAGAAGAGTGTACCTCCTACACAAAGCATCGGCGACAATAATTTCTTTACCTTTCTTGTAATGTATGACAAATGGGAAAATTTCAATTGAACTCAAACCAACGTGTATGCCTCCTACTAAGCTTTTGCTGTCACTTGAGCTACTTCAAGGCTCACGATCAAAATGGATAACAAATGCCTTAGGCCACAAGTAGGGTTGCCAATGCTTCAATGTCCTTACTGGGGCATACAACTCCTTGTCATATGTTGCATAGTTTAAGGCTGCACCGATCAACTTTTCACTAAAATATGCCAAAGGTCGTTTCTCTTACCTTAAGGTTACATCGATTCCAACTCTTGAAGCATCACATTCAATCTCAAATGTCTTCTCAAAGTTAGGTAGTGCAAGTAGAGATGCACTACTCAACCTTTCCTTCAACAACTTGAATGCATTTTCTTGCTTATCTTCCCACTTGTAGCTACTCATCTGTTTTATTACATCCATCAAAGGGCTAGAAATGGTGATAAAATCCTTCATGAATTTTCTATAGAAGCTTGCTAAAACATAGAAACTTCTAACTTCGGATGCACTCTTTAGCGTAGGCCATTCCTTGATAGTTTTCACATAGTCTTCATCAACTTGTAGTCCTAGAGAACTCACTACATAACCTAGAAAAGTCACTTTTTCCAAATAAAACTCATATTTCCAAGGTTAGCATAGAGTTTCTCACTTCTCAAGACCAATGAAACTTGTTTGGGATGATGCAAATAATCTTTATAAGTTTTGCTATAAATCAAGATGTCATCAAAATAGTCTACAACAAATTTTCCAATGAAATCTCTCAAAATATGATACATGAGTCTCATGAATATGCTAGGTATATTCGTTAAACCAAAAGGCATGACTACCCATTCATATAGACCAAAATTAGTTTTGAAAGTTGTTTTCCATTCATCACCTTCGCTCATGCAAATTTGATGGTAACCCGATTTTAAGTTTATCTTTGAAAATATTTGAAAACCATGCAACTCAACAAGAAAATCATCTAATCTAGGAATGAGATGCCTATACTTGACAGTAATGTTGTTAATGGCTGCACAATCTACACACATGTGCCATGCACCATCTTTCCTAGGAACTTACAAAGCAGGAACGACACAAGGGCTTAAGCTTTCTCTTACATATCCTTTGGAGAGAAACTCTTCAACTTTTCTTCTCAACTCCTTGATCTCTTCGGGTGGACTTCTATATGCCGGCCTACTTGGAAGCACCACAATGGACACCAAATCAATTTGATGTTCAATTCTTCTCAAAGGTGGAAGTCTACTGGGCATCTCATCGGGGATGACATCCTTGAACTCTTCAAAGATATCACTATAGAATTAGACAAAGAAGATAAATGATCATTAGTAGAAACAAATCTGCCCTTGCAATATAAAAGTTATACTAATTCCTCTTTTTCAATGGCCACTATGATCTCGCTTTCTTTACATAGAAACATCTCTTTCTTACATAGCACTTTCTTTCTTTTTATCACTCATTTTCTTGTCACTCTTCACTTTTTCCTTCATTTATGCACTTATCCACCTCTCGTTTTCAACTCTCTTTTTTTCTCTCATTTTTCTTTGCTCTTCACGAACTTGTTGAGGGGACAAAGGATTCGTTGTGTAGGATTTTCTATCATTTACAGAGGTATAAATGTTCTTCTCTCCATAGTGAATGGTTTTTCTATCAAATTGCCAAGGACGCCCAAACAACAAATGGCTCCCTTGCATAGGAACAACATCTCACACTACTTTATCATTGTATTACCCACAGAAATAGGCACTTTCACTTGCCTCAACTTTAATTTCTCCACTATCATTCAACCAATGCAATTTGTATGGGATAGGATGTTTACTAATAGACAACTTCAACTTATCCACAAAGTAAGTGCTAGCTATATTAGTGCAACTACCACTATCTATGATGAGGTTAACAACTCTACCTTCCACCTTGCATTTGTTATGAAAGATGTTCTCCCTTTTGATGTTTGAATCTTCATCAATAGCTTTTATAGTCGAAGCCCTAATAGTAACCAAACTCAAATCATCTTCTTCGACTTCTAAAGAAGTGTCTCTACTGACTTCATTATCATAGCTATCCTTTTCCTCAACAAGATCTTCAAGACAATCCTATTCATCCTTTTCAATCTACGCATTCAAGTCTTCACAAAAGATCAAAGTCCTCTTGGTAGAACAACTTATAGCTATATGTCCCACAATATTACACTTAAAATAACGAGTTAAATTAGTAATCCATCTACCTTTCACCTCCACTTTAGGTTTAGGATTATCCTTGAAAGGCACCTTAGGTGTGTCATCCTTCTTTGGCCACCCCTTGTAAGTGGATACTTGAGGATTAGTAGCAACACCTCTTGAAGAAGGTAGAGAGGTTTTCATGAATCTACTCATTTCCCTTTGACTTCAATCTTAACTGCTAAATGGAAAATCTCCTCATAAGTAGAAAAATGGTACAACTCATGCTGATTAGCTATATCCCTATTGAGTCTACTTTGAAATCTAGCATGGATGCATCTTTGTCTTCTTCCATGCTCAAATTTTAAACGGTATAGCTCTAACTCTTGTCTATACTCTTCAACACTTTTGGTTCCTTACTTGGGATTGATCAACTTGTAATGAAGTTCCCTATAGAAATGTTCTTGAATAAACCTTTGTCTCATGAGTATCTTGAATTTGGTCCATGTCTCAACCATAGGACCTTCAATTCTAGCTCTACGAATTTTAGTCTTATCCCACCAATGAGGTGCATAACCCAAAAATTTGGCAATGACCAATTTAGCCTTGACATGATCACTATAATTTCTCACATTGAATAGATTCTCCACTTTTCATTCCCAATGAAGAAACACATTTGGGTCACTATTGCCATGGAACCTAGGCACCTTCCATTTGATCTTTTCTAAAGCTTTGTCTACATGGTTACCACCATAACGATTATCAAAGTATTCTTGACCCCCATTTGGATATCCATTTTCTTCAGTACCAAGGTTATTTTCATCCCGTGCTTCATCCCTTAAGAATTCCTCCTAAGGTCTTTAATAACCTCTTCCACCTAGTCCTCCATGTCTTCCATCTCCAGGAGTGGGGTATCAACCACCATTAAAGAATTAGTGAGTATTTTGAACCGGTGTTTCATAAGGACCATGAAGATTGTAGCTTTTATAACCCTTTTGAGTATGAGGAGTGACATGCCCTCCAATGTTACTTCTACCTCTATGCTCTATAGATAGATTGGTCATGTCTCTTCTCATATCCGTCATATCCTTCCTTATTTGTTGAAACTTTTGCATGATAGACTTCATTGGATCCAAATTGGAATGTGGACTTTCACTCGTTCTTTTATTGTGAGGGATAGGTAATTGAGCTTCCATAGACATGATTAAACTTGAAAATTAACAATAATAACCAACAAAAAGGACCTCACAATCACTTCCTAAGTGTATGAACTTTTGTGAGATCACTCTTTTCACTCGTGTATACTCTCTATATTGCTTTTATAAAGGTAGGCTCATCCTCTTGCTTTTTCAAACTCTCACCTTATAATGATCTTTTAAGCCTTCAAACTCCTTCTACCACAGCTACCAAAGTAATCAACAAAGAATAGTTTTCAATTAAAACACCTAATTGAGGTAGGTAAAAGGAATTCAAAGAGTAGTTTCATTAAACAATTGAAGTGCAAAGAGTTTAAAAAATAATCCAAGAGTAATTAGAGCCAATCAAAGACAATTGATCACCATAAAGACTTAACACACTGAAGGAAAGTAATTAGAGTTAAAAAACAACATACCAAAGCAAAAGAAAGCTTAACAAAAGAAGTAAGAGTACTACAACAAATTTTCACAGAAAATAGAGGCCACTAACACCCTGTCACGAATACGGAAATACCTCTAAAAATATGAATCCAAATTGAGTCATAGGTTTATATAGACTCCTCACTCGAAGCGTATGTATTTTAGCATAAATTTGGTCCAATTTAAACAAGTATAATATAAGATATGATCAAATTGATCGAAAATTTTTACACATATCCGATTTCTGAACACTTACAAACTTTTGATCAAATTGATCTATCAGTTAAATTCCAAATCGTGAAAACTTGTTACGAACAATCCCTAACTTATAGGAGTTTAGATCCATAAACAGTTTCACATATCCAATAAAGTTTATCATTCTTTTTCAATCGAATTTTCAAAGATATTCTTTTAGATCATCATGTACTACTATTTTTTAAAAAAAAACTTATGTGAATCTTCAATTGATTGTTGATTTGATTAAACACCTTCCCAAGATTATTTTCTCTGATGAAGAACCTCTATTGAGGATTTTGTACTCTTAACACTCCAATAGAAACCCTATGAGGATCTAAGCCTCATAAACCCAATATTGAGAGGTAAAACTTATTCTCAATTTGATAAAAAGAACTTTGAGGAAATTATGGCCTCAAAACCCCAACTACACAAACTGAAGACCTAGATTTAATCAATACTAAGAACAAGAACTCTAACAATCAATTAAAGAAGGAATTGGATGATCAATTGATTTCCATAGATCCTACAACCTACACAATTAATTGTTCACAAACCTAAGGAAGTAAACCCTTATAAGCTAAGCTAAGTTGGGTTGAAGAACCCTAGAGAACTCTCTCTCAAATTTCAGCAAAATCTCAAAGTTGTTTATAATAAGCCTATAAATGGGTTTTTATAGTATTAGATCTTAAACCTCCATTGCCTATTGGCTACGTACTCTAAAAGACTAATTAAACCCCTAATTAACAACTGAAAATGGGGTTTAAACATTAAAAACTGTCCAAAATTACGTATAGATAAAAAATTCCAGGACCCTACTACGTCCGGTAGGGTACCCAACTGCATGCGGTAAGTCTTCAGTAAACAAGCCCATTTGGACAGAAGCCCACTGAGGACGGTAGATACATGGCCTACCTTCAATGGTAGGCTCTGTTTTTGCCTTTTCCTTGATTTATTCTTCTCCCAAATTGCTCCATTTATTGCTACAAGTTTAGGCATTGATCCATAAGTAACTTAGGATGGTTTTTATCATCTTCCAAGGCCCCATTTTTTCCCTTTAATCTATTCTTCAAGGTTTCTTCAATGAAAGCAACCATTCTTTCAACTAGCTATCTTCATATGCCTTGATCTTCTTACCCTTGCTCTAGTCATTAGTGCATGAATCAACTCCTTAGCTTCTTGGACATCCTGGTTCATATCAAAATTGTAGCAATTGAAAAGACCTTACTTGAAGGTAGCTTTAATACCAAATGATGTGGAATTTGATATGGATCAAATTCTTCAAATCCTAAGAACCTTTGCCTCTAAGAAGGACTTAATTAGTACCATCCTCAAGCAATCATAGCTATACTAAAGCTAAGATCTTTCGAATTCATGTAACTAATCTTTACCCTACACTCTAATTCAACATTGGGTATACTAAATCTAACACCTAATTAGCTTGTGTAGAGAAGACATAATCTAGACAAATATAAGGATATAGATATCTTAGAGAAGGAATAGTGATCAATTGAAGAAACCCTTGGATCAACCCAATCCAAGTGATTCAAGTAAAATTAAACTAAGGATGATAAAACCCTAGAATGATGTTAGGAAAAGGCTTGAAGAACTCAAGAACCATAATTCAAACACTATCAATTTCAAAGATTATCCAACTTAATACAAGTGAGCTTAATAAGGAGTACTTAAACTGGGTAGGACTAACCCCTACTTTTACATTGGTCTTCAGTCTCTAAAAAACCATAAATGACCTTAATTAAAAGCTAGAAATATGTTTAAAACACTTAAAACCGTTCAAAACATCGCATTATGCAAATCAGGACCTTACTGTTAACAGCAGGGTGGACCTACCATTTGTATTAGGGTAGTTGATTACTTGAGGATATTAGGCCGAAGCCTACTAGGAACGGTAGTTACAGGGCCTACCGCTTATGATAGGTCCTATTTCCAGCTCCTTATCAAACTTTGCATCTCCATCTTGCTCCATTGGTTCCTCATTGCTTAAAGTGTGAATCATAAGCAATTTGGGAGGTTTACGACCCTTTTCAAAGTCTTCAATCATAAAATTTAATCCTTCCTCTATGGATTCTTCAATAAATTCCATCATTCCTCTCGCCATTTCATTCTCATGTTCTTTGATCTTCCTTGCCCTTGCTCTTGTAATTGGTCCTTGAATTAACTCCTTAGCTTTTTGATCATCCTGGTTCACATCAGGGTCACACCCAAGAACTGAATTGCAATTTTCTGTTATTCTTTTTATTAGACTTTCAGTGTGTATTTTGGTATCTTTGAATAGGGCTTATAGATGGCATAAAATAGGCAAAATTTCAAGAGAAAAACCCCTATAGAAATCTTCTCCAACTCTCTTAGATCATAGATTAGATAGTTAATTCAGTTTTCGAAGGTCGATATGACACTGTCCATTGGAGCAATTTCAGATTCTTCGGGCAATTCAAGAGAAGAGTTCGGGCAACATCTTGAGTCCATGGATTCTTCAATCCTACTTCCTAAGCCTTCTAAACTCTTTATTTTATGAATTCTATTGTCAGGGATTTTAGGATTATGACTATGTTCAGTGGCTAGGTTTCTTTGTGTTGGAATGGGATTAAACCCTAGATGATCTTAATTTAATTCTACAGATTTTTATGGATAAGTTGTTGGCTTACGTATTGATTATTGTTTGAGTTATCAATTTTATCGATAATTGGTACATTCGCATAGATTGTTTAGAATTAAGAAAGGAAGAATAATCTAGGGCATTAATTAAATATTAGAGATGATAACTAAGGTTTCTAGGTTAGTAGATTAAGAGATAACGGTGACCCATCCTATGAAGGATTTTCCAACAAGCATCAACTTTAGAAGTCCATGATCTCCAAAGCCATACACTATCCTCACTTCAATTCCTCACTCTCTGGATTACTCCAACATGCCTTCTTCACTCGATTGCAGAACAGTTGGTGTTTAAAAAACTTAAAACGGGGTGGAATCCTAATCACTACAATGCAAGGAAAGTAGACCTAACAGTGCAAAGATGAGTTTCAACCTAAGTGTCGAATCTCTCAAGGACGGACGAAGGTTCAAGTACTAATCGTGTTTCTAATATTTACTCTAATAAAAAGATGATGTCGTTGAGAAAATAAAAACTTAAAACTGATATAATTAAAGAAAGCCAATAACAAAAACAGTTTTTAAAAGCTTAATAAAACAAGAGTTGGATGGTGGAATCCCCCCCAATTCTTGTTACTAATTCAATTGGAAAAACTGTAATGAAAACGATGTTGAATTAATTAAGTGGCATCATCACTCAAAGTGGGCAATCCCTGTCTCTAAGCGAAAGCCATCCTACTCACTAACCCTTGGAGGAAAATCTCTTTTCTCCCTAACATAGTATGATTGCAATAAACTTAGGTGATTTAAAATATGTAAAAGTGCAATATTGTATCTCTAGTCAATTGCCCCAATTAACCCCAATTAGTTTCCCTAGATTGTTTTTCCTTTTTCAATTCCAAACAACCTTGCGAATAATCTAATCTCATAACAATTAAAATAAAAACGTAATCGGAAGACAACTCAAATTAAAACAAATATCGAAATCAAGAAATAAAACCAAAAACTTTATAATCAAGAACTAGGGTTCAACCCCAATCCAAACAAAAAAGAACTACGCACTATTCATTATAAATAAAATTGAAAATTAACATAAAGTTTCAATAACAAGAAAAGGAAAGAAAGCTTAGGATTGAAATTGAAGCCGCAATTGAAATCCTGAACGCCTTCCAAGCTCGTCTTTTAGAGTCGCGAAGTTGAATATCGAAATCTTGAAATTATGTCTTCAATTGTTAAATCCAAGAAACTAAATTATAGAATTCTTGAAACTTTTCTAACTAATTAAATGTATAAAAGTTGGAATTTTAAAGAGTGTTTAATGTAATCTAACCTAATTAATCTGATCCTAACCTAAGTAATCTATAACTAATTTATCTAAGAATTTCTAAGTATCTAATTCTATCTAAAAACATCTAAAGCCTCTAAAAATTATCTACAATAGCTGAAAAAAAGTGCTAAAATCCTTACCATCGAGGTCCATTGCTTCATGGGACTCATTAGCAGAGAAACTTTTAGGAAGATACTTTCCTCCGAGGCAGACATCACAACTAAGAAACGAGATTCTATCGTTTCAACAACTAGACGGAGAAAGCTTCTACGAGGCATGGGAACAATGGAAGGAGTTATTAAGAAAGTGGCCTCATCATAGGTTAGATTTGGGGATTGAAACACAAATTTTCTATAATGGGGTTTCCTTTGAGGCTAGGCAATTGATAGACGCCTCGGCTAGAGGGTGTACAGGTAAACAAACTCTCAATAAGTATATGATTTAATAGAGCAATTTGCGATGAACAGTTATGCTTGGGGAGGGCAAAGAGCAAAGCCAAAAACGGCTAAGGTACATAACGTAGATGCTATATCAGCTATGGAAGCAAGACTGACATCAGTTATTGAGCAGAAAATAGGAAACTTGGCCGGTACATCAACGAGTAAGAATAACCAAATGGTCATGTTTTGTAATTTTTGCAATAGGGGGCATTTTAATCAAGAGTGCCCAAGTATGGGAGGACAAGTAGAGCAAGTAGAGTTTGTGCAAGGGAATCGACAAAATAATCCCTACTCAAACACATATAATCTGGGATAGAGAAACCACCCCATTTTTTCTTGGGGAGGTCAAGGACAACAAAGACAAAATCAACCTCCGGGTTTTCAAAATAGAGGTCCTCCACCGCCTTTGCATTACGAAGCAGGTCCACAAAACCATCCTCCACCAAATAAGGCAAATTTGGAGGACTTGATGGTAAAATTTATGAATGCAACAGAAAATTGAATGAATACCATCGAGGCAACTCAAAAGAATCAAGAAGCCTTCATTAGGAACTTAGAGAAGCAAATTAGGCAACTAGTTAAAATTATATGTGAGAGAACTCCGGGAACTCTTCCAAGTAATGCCGAAGTAAACCCGAGAGAGCATGTACATACTATCTCGATGACCATTAATGAGGAGATTCCAAAAGAAGAAGGGACAATCACGTAAGAATGTTCAGCCCACTTAATCAAGAAGGAAACACTACCTAAAAAGTTTGAATACACAAGGAGTTTTCTTTTCCTTGCAATATTGGTAGTATTAAAGTAGATAGGGATTTAGCCAACTTAGGCGTAACATTTAATGTTATTTCTTCATCTATGTGTGAGCGTCTAGGTCTAGGTACCCCAAATCCTGTTAGAATGTCAATTAATCTAGCAGATATAAGTATTCGATGTCCTAAAG
Source organism: Catharanthus roseus (assembly GCA_028651295.1). NCBI lineage: Eukaryota > Viridiplantae > Streptophyta > Magnoliopsida > Gentianales > Apocynaceae > Catharanthus > Catharanthus roseus. The sequence goes on along the minus strand of JAPQWS010000050.1, from coordinate 10,277,264 downwards.
AGGTAATTGAGGATGTGTTAGTCAACATCAAGGATTTAGTCTTCCCTGTTAACTTTGTAGCTTTGGACATGAAGAAAGACGTTGATTTCCCTAATATTTTAGGTCGTCCCTTCTTGCGTACATCTAGGGCGTTAACAGACATAGAGAAAGGGAGGTTAGTATTAAGGGTCAAAGGAAATGAGATAATGTTCGAGTTCCCTTTGCTCCCAACGTCCCCATCCAAAACTAAAGATACTTCATACATTTTAGCTCATAAAGCTAATACAGTATCTTCAAACTTGTAGGAACCCATTAGAGAGGAAAGCAAAGATAGGCCAAGAAGGAAACGTAAGAAACGGAGACAAATTGTCTCCAATTTAAGAATTAGCAAGATGGAATGGGTACCGGTACAGAAGAAAGAATTGAAGAAAAACCCAGATTTCTGTGACCCGGGAGGTGAAATTAGTACCTAAGAAAGGGTATTATTCGTTAAACTCTTTGTAATTGTATTTGTAAAATTGTACTTTTAAGTTTTAAGTTTTTATTTTCTACTTTGATTGTTTGTTGATTTTATGTTACAAGGCTGTTTTGGAGAAAAAAAAGTGATGGCCTAAAGGCCTACATGAAGATTATTTGAGTTTAAAAAGTAAGTGGCTTGAACGGAGCACAAAATTCTAGAAAACAAAGCAAAACGGCACTTTGGCAGAAACCTACTACGGACGATAGGCTCAACCTACCGCCAGCGGTAGTTTCCAAGCAATTCTCGACTCCCAGTGGATAGGGACCTACCACGGACGGTAAGTCTTGCCCCACCATCGGTGGTACCATTATTTTTCAACATCGGGTTTGGTTTTTCGAGGCAAAATGGGGTCAGATCGACCCGATGGACTCTAAATTGCATCTTTTAGTTAAAATTTCTGCACTCCTTTCCCCTCCATTCGCCTCCAAAACCCTTGAAAATTTTGTTTCCCTCTTCCTATTCCCTCAAACACCCATAACCCCTCTATTCTCCCTTAACTTCTCCAAGCACTCTCCCATTCTTCCTTAATTTTTCCGATGAGCAGAACAGTGGCAGCTCCTCCACCTCCTCCTCTCTCTTGGTTTGTTTCTTTATTTCTCTTCTCTTGCTTATTCTTTTCTTCTAACCCTCCTACCACCTCAATTCTTCTTCTCTACACAAATTCTATGCTAAAATCTTCTTCTTCTTCCCTCTTCGAAAGATCCAACCTTTCCATTCAAATTCTCATCTCCATTAACCTTCTCTTCTAATTTCTCTTTCTTATAGTTTCTTGTAATTTCGGGTTTTTGTATGAAAGTTAGTTATGAACTAACTTTATTTTGTGTTTCCTAACAAAATTTTACAGAAAATAGTCCAAAAAAAATTTTTCATCGAACTTTCGGCAGAACTCTGGGGGCAATCCGAACAGGGCAGAAAAAAAAGCAAATTTTTATGTTCACAATTTGTTTACTCAAACAAACACAGGCTATTTCTTAAAGACTTTGTGCCTCCTTTTTTATTTTTTGTTTTCTTATGCTTAATTCTTGTTTTTGGACTTATTTTATGTTTTTGATTTTGTTAAGAGCTTTGGTTTTCGTAATTTTTTAGTTCATTTTGTTGTTTTTGCTACACTTTCCCTCCCACAGGCAATGGTAGATCACTATAACACACAAGGGCTAGGATAGTTTCTATTATTTTTTGCATTTTTAGTGTTCTTTTGTTTTTACTGTGTTGGTGCCATCGTGTTGCGTAGTTGTTATCCTTTCTCTTCCTCTTCCTTTTTGATTTTTATCCCTCTCTATGGTTCCAAAGAAATTTGTCGCTTCATCCTCAAAATCCAAACGGGCTTGTGTCGCAAGGACCTCGCCCGACCCCGATATCCTTCCCTATCTAGAGCGTCTCTCTCAAGTAGCCCGTCAATGGGTAACTGAAAGGGCATCGCTAAAAATCATTATTGAAATATCGTTCGATGAATCGGTCATCGGACATTTTAATTTTGAAAATCTTTTTAGAGGGTTGGGTTGGGTTCCTTTCCTTCATATTTCTGGCGATTACTCACCTGACCTTGTCCGAGAATTCTATTCCAATATGACCCACAAAACGGACAAGGATCTCCAAACTATCATTTTAACTGTCAAAGGGGTTAGGATCATTCTCGAACAAAGAACGTCTGACTTCCTTTCTTGGGATTCTAGACAACGAGAATACAGTCACCGTGGATTCCAATAGAAAATCTATCAATGAGGACAAGACTAGAATTTCAACGCTACATGTAGCCATTTTGAATCTAGCCGCAGGCAATGGACCGACGCCGAATCATCCACAGGGGTGATTTCCCGAATCTTCTTCACTGTGCTTTTGCTTATTTCTTTGGGCACACGCTTGTTCAAAAGAGGAGCGGATTTAGTGAAGTTCATATCACCGATATTTATTTGTTAGACAAACTCCACAATCGCTCATCCTTGTCCCTCTCTTTATTGATAATCCAAACAATGCGCAATACTGGGTGTGATATCACAAAAAAATGTGTTTTTCATTGTCCTGTGATTTTATCTGGAATTTTGCTGCTTGTCATGCCAATTTTTCAAGAGAACAAAGATTATCAACAGGACCGCGTCAGGTTATTAAATTCACAAATTTTAATAACTGCGGTTACTCATGGGATGAGGAGAACATGTGTGGATCCCACCATCCAAAGAAGATAGGTTGCATGATCACAGCCGGCGGGTTTTTGCTCAATTAAGAAAACTACCCAAACCGACCTGGGAGTGTCTTTTTCGCAACCAGTTGAGGATGATGATGAGACCGATCAATCCTACAACCTCTCAGATGATGAGGAGGACGAGGCCGATGCTCAGAACACGGTTCCGATGGATGCATTCAAAACATAGATGCAGACTACTTTTGAGCAACCTCGGATCACTCAAGAGATCCACGGGATGCAGTTGACAAAAATATTAGAGTCCACTCGCCGTTATGCGGACGAGTTGGCACATCAAAGGGTTTTAATAGATCACCAAGAAGTAATGCTAGCCCGATTATGCCAAAGATTCATGCATGATGAAGGTTGAAGTTGAGGAGGCGGCACGGACTATGGTCCATAATAGGGAGTTTTTCTTTCTTTTCTTTTTATTTTCTATTCTTTTGTTTTGTTTCTTATCCTTTTAGACGTCTTTTCGTCTTTGTGGTTTTTTTTCTTTTCTTGTGTTTTATTTTTTTATGGGGATGGCTTCTCAATATGCTTTATCACTTATATCTGCGAGATTGCTTCCCATGTATGTATTTGTTTTTGTTTTTCTTCTAGTCTAACCTCCACATTGAGGACAATGTGATTTCAGGTGCAGGAGGGGGGGAGTGGGAGGGTATTTTTGTTCTTCTAAGTTTTTTTTTCTACTAGTCTCTTTAATTCTTTTTCGTTCTTTCAAGTTTTTTTTGTTAGTCTCTTTCTTTCTTTTTACTCATTTCTTAAAAATCCAATTTTTTTTTCACTTTTGGTAGAGTATTAAATTGTAAAACTTTTAAGGTTTTCGAATAAGATGTATTACTTAATTACTTTGAAAACCATATTTACTAAATTTTTTATGTGATCAACGGTTTTTATGCACTTGTGAATGTTGTTTGAGTAATAGAAGCTCAGGAATCTTGGGTAATTAACATTATGATAATAATTTTTAAACTTTGCCTGCAATTTAATGATATTTCTGTCTTTAAAATCAAAGAAGTTTAGTCTTGAATGGTCCCGCAGATCATGGTCTTAGGCTTTCTTTGAACCGATTTTGCCTTTCTTATCATAATATCCCTTGTGAAATTAATTCCTGGTTCCCTTTTTGTGCCTTCATGCCAAGGGTTATATTCCTTTCTTTTCTTTGTTTTTTTAACCTCACTACATAAAACCTCAATTCATGGAGCTAAATATTTTTATATCTTTTTAGGCCGTTTTAAGTATGGGAAACGAATAAGTGTGGGGGAAAAAGGGGTGAAGAAAGAAAGAAAGAAAAGCCCTATTTAGAAAGAAAAACCCTATTTAGAAAGAAAAGGGTATTTTCGGGTATTTTCATGTGTTCAGTGCTTTTGACTATTGAAAAGAGAGAAAGAAAGAAAAATATTGATGATTGAAAAGGAAAAAAAAAAGATGAAAAAATGAACAAATGGCAGAAAACGAAGAAAAAATATGTGCATTTATGTTTATAGAAAAATCTTAAGAAAAATTCAAGCATGTTTGTCTCTTATTTTTATTTATTCTTGAAAAATTCTTGAGAAAGTATGTTGTCAGATGGGATTGTTATCAAAGACGAATGAAGTAAGTTGTATAAAGATGAGTGAGAAAAGTGAAAATGGCAGCTCGAAAGTGTTTCTTTTATTTTGTTATCTTTTCCTTTCGGATGCATTAGCTCTATCTCGTTTGTTTTTATCTCCTTTTTCCTTCGTTTGTAACCTACTTATGTCCCCAGCCTAAGGTTACAAGCCAAAAGTCCTACCTAATACGGGAACGACTTAAAATAGACTTTAATGTGGCTAAGTGATAGAAAAAATATGAATTGTGTGCATTGTATATGAAAATATTTCTTTATCCTAATCACATAACATTCCTTTTTTTTTTTTTTTGTGAAAGGTGGCATGAGCAACTCACACACACCCCCTTTAATCGGTAATGATATTTAATAATTTGTGGTGGACTTAGTAATTTTGTCATTCGCCAATTTTTAGAATATCTTTGGAGTTTGACAGTGATACACTTTATTGAAGTGATTTTATTTTATTTTCTTAGTTTAAAAGTTTTTGTTTTTGACAAGTTTGTTTTTATTTTCCACTATCAATGCCTGTAATCGTTTTTGAGATTTTAACTTATTTATTAGACTTATGTCATTTTCAGGCTTTGTCTTTCTATAATACAAGTTTTTAAATCCTCCGTGTCTATTTAGGTTGTGTTGCTTGAGGGCAAGCAATGGATAAGTGTGGGGATATTTGATAAGTGAATATTTGTCTATATTTTCAATACGTTAATTTCATCGTTTTCGGTGTTTTTAGTATGTAAAAGTGTATATTTTAGCTTAATATCTCTTATTCTTGTATTAGGTACCCTCCGGAAGTGAAAATGATTAAAGGAAACGAAAACGAGCAAAAACGACGAAAACGGAGCCGTCGGCAAAAATTCAGCAACCTATCGCGCGAGGTAGGCTAACCTACTGTCGTTGGTAGGTGCCGCAGAACAAGGGGCATTGGCAAAAGAGATCTACTGCGGATGGTAGGCCTCATTCTACCGTCTCCGGTAGGGTATGCTGATAAGAGGTGCTACATGTTTTAAAGTTGCATCAAGAATACATGTTTTGACAGTGAAGAAAAATCTGTGTTTTACAGGAAAACTGATTTTCCAAATTTTTCCAAGTCTGAAAACCGGTTTATCACATGTGTCCTAGTAAAAACTAATTTTCAGATTTAAAACATGTAGACACTGGTAAAGTTCTCATAGGAAACAATGAATTTTGCCTAATTAAAAGAATAGGATTCGTTTCTATAAAGATGTTTGATGGTGTTATTAAAATACTTTCCAATATTAGGTATGTTCTAGGTCTTAGGAAAAACCCTATTTCTTTTGGCACTCTTATGATGCTGGCTATACATACAAATCTAGAAACAATCGTATTTGTGTAAGCAAAGGTTCCTTAGTTCTTATTAAAGGAGTTAAGAAATCTGGTCTTTACTCTTTAATTGGTGAAACTGTTTTTTAACGTGCTACTTTAGTGTCTAATCATGAATTTAAAACACTTACAAATCAATTTGGCCTTCAATTAGTGGTTGCTCTGCTACCACTTTGATATGAATTCCCTTTTGATTGTTGAATTCGATCCAAACCCTTCCCAAGATAACCTCCTCATGAAGCACCTCTTTTGTATCTCCAAGTTATCTCTGGGTTTCTTCTCCTTCCTAGTCTAGCTTGGCTTGGGTTAAAGTCCTTGGCATGGGTTAATGTCCTTGGCATTGTGAATAATTCAGTCTAGATAGAAGTATCTATTGAATCAATTGATCATGCATATCTCTTTAATTGGTTGATTCATAGAGTTTCCTTTCTTTGAATAAATTGATTTTAGGTCTTCTAAATTGTCTTGTAGGGGTTTTGAGGTCTTAGCTCCCTCAAGATTTTTGCCATCAATTTGGAAAAGAGCTTAGCCTCTCAATGTTTGGTTTATGAGGCTTGTTCCTCATAGGTTTTCCATTAGAGTGTGAAACCTACAAATTTTAATAAAGATACTTCATGAGGAGGTGATCTTGAGAAGGATTTGGATTCAATTCAACAATCAAAAGAGAATTCATATCAATGATTTGACTAACAAAGTCATGAACATAATCAAGAAGAAAAGTGTTATTATGTTCAAGAAAAATTAATTTTTATGGCGGGTTTTTTCACTTATGAGTCGGCGAAATATTTGAAAGCCAAAGTCAATGAAAGACATACTAGAACGAGCCTAGTAGACCCATTACCTTTAAAGCATAAATAAAGAATCAAGAGACATAAATAAAACTATGATTGTTTCTCAAGAGAAAGATAATTGCGACTATATATCATAACCATCACGAATCCTGGCTTGAGCCTCCCACCATTCCAAACTTTCTTTCAGAGACTGGTATTGCTTGCAGCCAAAAATCAAACACCACCTTCACTAGACTATTCCTGACATGGAGAGGTTCAGGGTAAGAATCTTCAGGCTGCTTAGCTTCTGCAGAAGCTTGAGGTTTCTTGCGTTTTTATGGTCCACTCATAATTAATTTCGCTTTCTGAATTTGATGTTGTTCCTTAAGCTATGCAAACCATAGTCGACCGTACAGATTTTTACTTAGGAACGTCTGAATATCTCTAGATTTCTCAAGTTATTACACATTCTTTTCCTATCATATTCTTGTTTTAATATCAAGATACTCAAAAATCAGGAAAAAATTCAGTTAAGATACAAAAGAAAAAAAAAAAAAAAAGAATTGTTACGATACTAATAAACACATATTGATGCACAGAAACTAAACAATCTACATAATACTAAAACACATTGATGCTTTTTAATATGTGTCGTAGATTGGTTCTATGCTTTTAGAAAACTACAAATTCTTCTCTTATGAGTTGGAATTTATAACATTTGGATCCCATAGAATAACTGGTGTATAGAAATCCATAACAACAAAAGCACCTTATAAAGATTGGGTAATGAACTAAATCATGCAAAATCAACCTTGAAACGCAGTGGAAGTTTAAAGGGAAAATGATCTATGTAGATCCTAAAGTTTAGGTGTTGATATAATATGAATCTTAGAATTTACTTGCTTTTGTTATGGTTCCTAATCAATTCACAATAATCTAATAAGTTCATTTTGAAAATGATACGAACTACTCATGTGAGATAATTTGAAAGATAAAATAGATATTATAAGTCATTTTGTTTAAAAAACACACATGATGTGTGATTTTTTAGGGAGAGCCCCTTTTATTTCTCTCCAAATCAAGTCTCAAGCTTGATTCGTTTAGAATGAATGGCTTATAACGCCTATTTTACCTTTCAGGGTACTTCAATGAACAACTCGTGACTTTTTTAATTTTTTAACATAAATTAAATTTTATAAGTTGACAATAAAGAATTTAGTTGGATTTTTATAATTAAGAATCATAACTGTTTAAAATCAACTTTAAGAATTATATAATATCTAAGTCTAAACTAGAGGGAGACTTAATTGATTGTTTTCCCACGTTCAAACATAATTAATTTCTCAGAACTTTAGGCCTTAGAATGCATACTATTCCGTCATTTAGTAACAGACATGTTCACCACTATATTAACATTTACTGATTTTCAATTAGAGGAATAGTGGAAAGGTACTTTTACACCTACGACAAATAATTAAATGTGAGGGAGAAAACCATTTGTTTATACCTAAGTTTCTGTAATGGATAAACACCCAAATCTACGTTGCAAACCTTAAATTACCTTGTTCTCTATGTATATCTTGCCAACTGTGAAACAACGAAAAACTAAATCATCCTAGTTATAAGTCATCAATCCCGACAGATCATATAACTAATTTTGAGTCTAATAAAATATAACCATTTAATAGCTTATCTAGGGTATGAGAAGATAGCCAAATGTTTAATAACTGATTTACTTCTTAGCCGGTGCAATCCATGAGCCCGATGTAGCAATTTGTTTATGTTAATAATCGTCATGCAGCTCTATTGCATATGGAGGATTATAAGTGTATAAAATATTCTTAAAGGTATCTTGACTTATTCGAAAAATGTAAATAGCACTAAGTACATTTCCTTAAAAGAATCCACCAAAATGAGAAAGAGAAAAAAAAAGATTTCGCATGAGTTAGCAATTTTAGAGGTAATTTGTTGACAAATTATATGTTATAGAGTTTTAGAAGGAAAATAACCTTCTTTCCATTTCCATGATGTGAGTATACAAAATCATGACATCGTCATGAAGAAAAACCAGTATGAGCTATAGAAGAATGCTTTAAAGTTTCAAGTGTAAGAGATTGAGCTACGAGATTAGTTGAAATGAAGTCATTGGAGGCAAATTGGAATTACTGTACCGGCTACCGAAGATACCAAGAGCTAGTTTAGAAGTATGTACGCCCAGAAAGTTGATGAATCTGGAAGACTGCCATTTCAAATTAAAACATGGTCTGGTTTTTGATAATTTTTGGTCTGGTTTTCGATTGTCTAATGCCCAAAACTTTAAATTGACTTTCTTGAGGGTTAATATGGTCTTTTAATCATATCCTAATCACTAGGGTTAGGTTGGAGCTAAGGTTTTCCTTTATATACATCTTATTCTCTCATTTGTAACTAGAGATTACAACTTTTATGAATGGAGAAATTGAGAGATTCCTATCTAGGGTTCTTGTGGTTCTTTAACCTAATTAGCTAGTCTCTAAGAGTATGTTTGGTTCGAGGATTTTGCTAGGGACAAAATATGAGGAATCGATGAAATCAGGAAGGAAAATTTTGCCACGATAGATAGTTGAACCGCCAGCTTTTGAAAATGGTTCTGAACTATCCTAAGCAATTTTGCCTCTTTAGGATGGAAAAATTTACTCAATGTTCAAGAAAAGTCTTTTCCTAATTTAATTTATGAGTTCTATGCTTATTTGAGAAAACTAAAAGTTGATGACAGTTGTAGGCAGTGGTATGGGTCACCAGTAAATTATATAAAGTAAATTATATAGAGTTCAAGTTTGATGAGGCCCTCTTTTTGTAGAATGGTTGAAGTAGATCATGGTGGAATAAGATGTTACATATATAGGAACTCAACCATCAAAAAAATGAAAATATCTTTTCAATGGAAAGATTTAGAAAAGTTTTTACGCAAAGAAGAAGGTTTGAAAAATCAAAGAGGAAAGAAGGTTTTTTTATGGGCCTGGCTCAGTTTAAAAAATCGCGTACTGAATGGGTCGTTTTTTTTTTTTTAGCTCTGGCCATAATGCACATTGTGCGTTATCAATTAATTAAGCAAACCAGCCTATGTGGCTGATAACGCACAATGGGTGTGCGTTATGACTAGGCATAACGCATACTCGTTCGTTATCAGCCACGTAATTATTTTTTTTTATTTTTTAATTTTTTTAAAATGTTTTTTTAATTTTTTTATTTTGTTTAAAATTTTGTTATTTAATTTAATTTATTTTTTTGAACGAACATTTTTTTGTTTTTATATTTAACTTATTTTGTGCTATTTATATCATTTTCTTGAAAAATATATTTACATTTTGACAATTTCATCGCAAGTTATTTGAATAAGTAATACTAAAGAAACTGTAAAAATTTCGAGCAATGATGTAGTATTTAGAAGAAATTGAAAGAAAATTTCATTAATATAAACATGTTTTATTACAACTATTTCAAGAAAATGTCAAACTTATACATTGGTCGGTCCGGGGTTATTACAATTTTTCCTATTATGTCCCAGCATGCGACATCTACCACATCTTGGGGGAGAATCCGGATTTTTATAATCCATTTCCCCCTGAAATCGCTTGCCTTGTTTCCTACCCCGTTCCTTTTTCATGTTTGGGGGATAGAATGTCAAATTAAAAGGGACATCCCTCCAAAAGTTCTCACTCAAGACCGGATGACACATTTTCTCTACACACTGCAAGAACATGAGAACAAGGCAATGTATATGTTTGCCATTTTCCGCAATTGCATGATTTATTATTTAGTCGCAAAGTATAGACGTTGTTTCCCATACCAAAAACCCGGATTGGAGATCTGACCATATATATTCCCTCTCGCGGATTGTAAGTTGTAACTTTGTGCTCTCTTGATTTCAGTTCAATTCGCAAGAACTTGTGAAAAATTCGAGTTGGAAATGGATGCACACAATTTTCTGCCTCTTCACGGTGTTGGTGAAAGTACTTAACTAGTTTCTTAAATATTAGTTCAACCAGGGCTTTTAAATGTAGAACCCTAGCTTTCTTCAACACAATGTTAAGTGCCTCGGAAATGTTAGGGTTTACAGGATTTGGGGGAGTTCGGAACTCTCCTTCTTCTAGGTCATTGTCATCATCCGATTCAGATTGACTAGAAACAGCCTCATCTCCGTCTGACCCGTCAACCTCATCGTCATCATTGTTTACGGCATTGTACAACATAGACGGTTCATCAGAAAGCATCTGTGTGACGGTCGTAATATGTTCGGGCAAAGTTGTTGTGTTCCTGTCGTGTGTAATTGGAATATTTTGTTGTTCGATAGGCTCGAATTCAGCAAGAATATGAATTCCTTCCTTCGATATGTCAATAGTCCATAAATACCGCATTTCGTCATTGTTCATGCTATATAAATTAAAGTAAAACATACGATGAACCTCGCAGTACGTAGGCCCCTCATCGTCATTCGAACATTCCAGAGATTGGGATCCATATCTCGGTATTTCAATATTTTTTTTACTAGTTCCGAATGGGAAATAATTCGGTTCGTTGGCAATGTCCAACTTTTCCGAATTGTTCCAGTAAAATAGGGACCGTATGCATCCCTTGCAATTTCAGAATCCCAAAATAGCTGTACTCTAACAGGGTTGATTGCTTCCATTTCAAAATACAGTAAAATGTAAGTGTTTAGGGCGGATGAATATGAAGATACTAGGAACTTCGGCAATTGAAAAGAGAATGAGTGGTTTGCTAAGGTTGTTTTGAATATGTAAGAATAATGAATGAATGTATGTATTTATAGATTTTCAATATCACTGCATTTTGGGGGTAAGTTGTAATGGAATGAATTATTGTTCTTCAATTGGCTGAGAAATTATTGTAAGTTGTAAGGTTCACGGGTTGAGAAATTATTGCCCTTGGAAGCTGAGAAAGAGTGAAATTATTGTCCTGGGAAGCTGAGAAAGCTGAGGAAGAGTAAAATTATTGTACGTAAAAGGGCTGGATGTGAGTGAATTATTGTAGCTGATTAAGAAGGATAACGCACAGCGGGAGTGCGTTATCCAGGAGATAACGCATGATGGTTGTGCGTTATCTAGATAACGCACAACCATTGTGCGTTTTCTTTTTTAATTTTTTTAATTTTTTCTTAAAGCAAGCGTTTTTTTCTTTTCTTTTCCTTACTTGTTTTGCCTTTTTTTTTTTTTAATTTTTTCTTAACATATTTATCCCTTTTTAGTGGTTTTCTAAATTTTTTATTTTTTCCACCAAACTTTCTTCTTTTATACGTAAACCCTTTTTTTCCTTCTTTCCAAACCAATTAAAACATTTCGTTTGCGGTTTTTCCAAATCAAAGTAAAAAAGCTATGTTTATACCGAAGAATTTGAACTTTTGGATTTTTATCCTATAACAAAATAAGAATATAATAAAGATACATAAACTTAATAAATCAATAATATAAACATCGGATGAATACTTTATAATTTATTTTAAATTACATATAACTGTCAATGAAAAATAGAAAATAATAATTAAAGCTAAGGCCAGTCGGATGGCGTGAATCGCACAGTTTTCTTCTCAACACGATGCCTGAAGCCGAGAGCCTGAACACCGTCCATGTCATCCTGCCCCTCCTCTTCGTCAGACAAGGATGCCTGTGATATAGGCTGATGTGGCGTTGAAGAATCGGTTGTGCCCGGAGGAGGTGGTGCCCGAAACCCTGAAAATCCCGAAAACCCTTAGGCTGAAGAATGCGGTGATTGAAATGATGCAAATCCTAAACCGGGCGCGGGTGGCATCTGCAATGTCCCGGATCCACTAGGGTTTGTTTGGGATGGCGTAAAACCGAAACTATAAGAAGGCATATCTAGATATGGGCTGTCAAATGGTTCGACATACTGTTGACCGCTACCAGATCCCTCACCCCTCTCAACCACTGCTGGGCCGGGTTCGACATGTTCCTGCCTTTGTAGAGCAAGAGGTACCGGAGGGCGTCCACCTCCTGCTCCACGGCCAGGATGTCTCCGAACACCCATTTTAACTTCACGAGCACCTCGGTCTGGAACGTGCTCTCGGGGACGGTGACGCGACGGCTGAACAGGGAACGTGGCCTAGATATCGCGCTGTGAAGGAGTGCATCCCAAAGTACCCCCAATGGAGACCATGCACTGCCGGATGATCGTCTGCACTTTCTTCATAACCGCGGCCATCTGTGAAGGAGATGAAGATGGCTCCCGAATCGTCACTGAAGCAATATCATCCACCTCCTACAACATGGAAGTCTAAAAAAAGAAAAGAATTTAACAAATTAAATAAATAAATAAATTAGAATTCAACATAAATAACTGAAATGCATAAGAACTTACCATCATCTGCCTATCCACGCCGGCAGGCTGATAACCATGCGCACGGGTATCACGATTAGCTGGATTGCCGATGTAAACCCGTGTGATACCCTGTACCATCTGATGTACTCATCACTTGGGTACGACAAAGCCTCAACAGCTACAGCAGGACCATCCCTAACACGAACTCGCCATTGGTTCCAGGCATAGATATGGATAGCATGCTGTGTAACCCAGGATGTGTTGTCATTCCCTCTCAACTGCATCCGGTGCAAGTCCAAACGAGTATCAAGTGCATCTAGAATTATCTGAGCCCGTGCGAACTGTCACATCACACGCCCGGGATAGTAGTACTCCACTATCTCGTAACATATGAGCGGGACCTCTGCCCGCCACAAGTCAGATGGAACCAGAGGGCGATCATAATAAGGGAACCACATAAACTGTCATGTCAAAATTCAAAATCAATAAAAATGTAAGTACGATAAAAAAACAATTAATTACAAATAATACAAGCTATTGTAAAGCAAACCTAGTCAAATGGCATAAAATCCAACTGGTCTCTGTATGTAACCAGAGTGTGCGCAGGCAGCTGGCTACAGTCAAATGCTGTGCACCATATTGCTCCAAGAGGAGCAAGAGGGTCGGCCATAATCTCTCTCATCAGCCGAGGCCGCAATGTAGGTATACGCAACCACGCCCAAATCTGAACTAACACCAAGGCCCCTCCAATCTGTCGTGCACCTCTCAAAGCCGCCGTGCACGGCTGCCTATACAGAAACCCAAAATCGCAACTACCCCAGCTATATGTCCTAATAGCATCAAAATCCTCTAACAAACTAAGGTAGCGAACGTGAACCGAATTCCCGGAGAAGTCGAGAAGCATGTGTCCGCCAATAAGTAAGAAAATAAATCCACGAGCGCGCAGGATTAGATCGTCGTCAGTCTCTGAACCGGTGAATGCTCTCAGGATCCATGCTTCCAATGGTTCCTTCTTCACTTTGTATTTGGAAAAGTGGCTGAGAGACAACTGCACACCAAGAAGTCTCTCGATAACGTCAGTCCAGTATTGTTTAGGGTGTAGACTCCAGCTAGGCCCAGTAACGACCGTGCCGTCTATCCCTAAACCGCACAACGCTTGTACATCTTGGAGTGTAAGACTTCACCGCATGTTAGATGAAATGTGTGGGTCTCTGGTCTCCACCGCTCGACCAATGCGGTGATAAGTGCATGGTCCAATCCAATGTAACCACACCTAAAGACTCCCCCCAACCCGGTTATGTCAATAATCTTAACCAATCTACGGGGAGCCTTACTATAGTACTGGAATAGGTTGCAGCCAAAACACCTACACTGAAGGTCAGTATAACACGTCTCCCGATCCCCACTCCAGATCAAACCAGATCTATGCTCGTGCTGTCTGGATAAGACGTTAGTGACAATGGGCCCTGGATGCACATGTGCTGGCACTTCTTCCATCTACATTAATTATATTTTCTAGATAGTGTCAATATCTATATGTTAAAATTAAAAAGTTTTAAACATATTCTAATTCCAAGAATATTAAGAGTTACTTGTTATTATGTTTAACGGTTGTAAAGTTTATAGTTTTACGTTTTCATGTTTCCAAATATCAGGGATAGTGTTAACACAATTAATGCAAAATTTAGGGATTTTTAAATAAATAAGATTTTAAAGTTTACTGTTACATAATAAACATGGTATTATCGAAAAAATCCTAAACCATAATATCAATTTTTTAATGAAAAAAAAATTATATACATAACATTATCAAATTCGTACACATTTATTAATAACTACAATTTTAAACATAAATCCAAACCCCGCTTTCAAAAAAAAAAAAAAACATAATGTAAAATTTTAGATTTTAATAATAGATTTTTAAGTTTTATATTATTTAAATTTTACAATTTTTAAGTTGAAAAAAAAAAAGTTTCCATAACTATCCAAATAAATTCATGAAAAAACTCTAAACCCTAATATCACTTTTTAAATGCAAAAAAACAATTACGTACATAAAATTATCAAATTTGTACAAATTTATTAATAACTACAATTTTAAACATAAATCCAAAAATTAAAAAAATGTAAAATTTTGGATTTTAATAATACATTTTTAAGTTTCGTATTATTTAAATTTTACAATTTTTAAGTTACAACAAAAAGTTTTCTTATTTTCTACTTTAAAAAAAAAGGTTAAAAATATCGAATTACATATTCCCACATTTTCTACTCAATAATTTATGCGAAATATGCAAAATAATAATCTAAATAATTTCTAATAATCATAAAGTAAGGTAATAAAGTAAACATAATTATCCACATAAATTCATGAAAATAATACATCACCCTAATATCACTTTTTAAATTAAAAAACAATTATATACATAAAATTATCACATTTGTACAAATTCATTAATAACAAACATTTTAAACATAAATGTAAAACTCAATTCACAAAAGATAAATTAATTCAAGTTAATAAATAAAATTCATAAAAAAACATTAACAAACAACAAATAACGAAATAATTATACTTAATATGTAATAAACAAAAAAACTCTAAATAACTAAAAACTTACCGAAAATTTAAAATGCAGCTTTAGTAGCCTTCGTACTCCAAATCCTTAATAGCCTTTGTACTCCAAAGAAAGTCTCCAAGATTTACTAATTTTAACTGTAAATTTCAAAATAAAATACATATTTATTAGATGAAGAGAGATCAACACATAATAATAAGAAAAAAAAAGTAAAATAATTTACCTAGCAGTTGGCGGAGCTGGCAGCAAAAAAATTTTTTGAAGGAAAAGGATGAAAAAAGAAAGAAGAATGAGATGAAGGTGGCTAAAAAAATGAAGAAAGAATGAAGGAGGAAGTTGCTGGAAAAACAGTAAGGGGGAGGAAGGAGAGGAAAGAGAGAAATTTTGCTGAGGAAAGGAGGAAAGAGAGGAAATAAGGGAGGTGGCTAAATAAGCTGGGAAAAAAAAAAGAGGGAGGAAGAGGGGGCTCGGCGGTTGCGCTAGGGTTTTTTTTAATAACATGATAACGCACAGCTTAATAACGCATAATGGATGTGCGTTATTAAGTTTGATAACGCACAGTCATTGTGTGTTATCTACAGCTCAGTACCAGATGGGATCCACGTCAGATTTTTACGTGATTAACGCGGTGATTAGGGATAACACACAACGATTGTGCATTATCATCTGTAATAACGCACAATCACTGTGTGTTATGGCCAGAGCTGGAAAAAAATGCCCAGTTCAGTATGCGATTTGTTAAACGGGGCTAGGCCAAAAAAAAAAAAAAAACAAGGAAAGAATGACTACAATGTTTGATGCATATGGAAAATTGATGCAACATATGCTTAGTTCAATTGTAATTCCAAGTGCTGGTCACAAGACTTTAGTCACGTTTCTTCAAACGGTGCTCATGCAAGCTTTACAGGAGGGAAAGAAGTTCAATTTTTGCCATATTTCCTTGAGCACATTCTAGATATAAATAGGAAAAATGGTAAGTTTTTACCTTAAGGATGCTTGCTTACTAAAGTTTTCAAGTTTTTCAAGATCAAGCTTGAAAGGGAAAGTCAAGAAGAAACGAATGCATCAAGAACAAGAAACATTGATAAGGAAGTTGTTCAAATAGGAGAAGGACGAAAAAGGGGAAAGGATTGCATAAAAGAAGAAATGAAAAGTGCTTCCGCTTTAAAAACTAGTTAAAAAAGGATTAGAGAAGATCAAAAAGCACCTTTTTAGTGGGAGCCTGGAAAGTTTGCAAATCTTTGCTTGATGAAGTGAATAAAAAGAAGCTGAAAAGGTAAATAAGGAAAACGAAAGAAAGGTAAACCCTTCCCAACAAGATCCATCCTCCTATTAACAACTTGAAAAGGGTACATCTCACTCTTGGAAAGCGACTCATGGAGATGCAGTGATGACTAAGACATTCATGGAAGCTATATCTCAGGTGGTTTCTCAATTTGATAAGATGAGAAATCATTCTCTTTAACATGTGCAAATGGTAAATGAGAGGCTTGGAGGATTTGAAACAAAGCTGGACACAATTAAGAGATTTGTGAAGACCAAGCATCATTGCTTGCTAAGTCTTTTGGTATGCTTGTAGTTTATTTCCAGTTTTTATTGTATGTTATGTTTTTCATGTTTAGTGGAGCTCAATGATGATATCTAATTTGTAAAATGAGGGAATGACTATTAAACTAAGCAACATGAAAGTGGACCTATCACTGTAGTAAACAAATTATATCTGAGTGTCGAATCTCTCGAGGAAACAATAAAGATTTAAATACTAATCGCATCTCTAACATTTAATCTAAGAAAAGTTGGGTTGAAAGAATAATTAAAACTAAAAATGGTTTAAGAACTAAAGAGAACAAGCACTAAAACTAAGATTTAAAAACTTATAAAAGCAAGAGTTTGGATGCTAGATTTTCCCTAATCCTTGTTACTAATTCAATTGTAAGATTTTAAAGAAAATGATGTTAAATTAATTAAGTTGGGTCATCACTATAAATCGGACAATCCCAATCTCTAGGCAAAAGCCACCCTACTTATTGACCCTTAGAGGAAAATCTCTTTTCTCCCTAGCAAATTATGAATGCGGTAAATTTAAGTGATTTACAAGACCTAAAAGTGCAAAATCGCATTTCTAATCAATTACCCTAATTAACCCCCAATTGTTTGCCCTAGAATGCTCTTCCTTTTTCAATTCCAAGCATTCTTGCGAATTATCCATTCTCGCAACACTTAAATTGTAAACAAGCATAAGTAGAAAACAACTTAATCGAAACAAACATCGAAATTAATAAATCAAACCAAAATCATTATAAACAAGAACTAGGGTTGAACCTTCATCCAAACAATAAGAATTACTCATTATTCATTATTATAAACTGAAATTAAATATTAATTCAATAATAAAATAAGGAAAAAGACAGCTTAGGAGTAAAATTGAAACCACGATCGAAGTCTGAAACGTCTCCTAAGCTCGTCTCTCAGGTCGCCTAATTGAAGCTCGAAATCTTGAAATTGGATCTTCAATCTTGATCTCCAAGAAATAAATTGCTGGAAATCTAATGTTTAACTAAATAATTGAACATGAAATTTGAAGAATTAACTAACCTAAATCTTCCCCTAAGTATCTACTAACTACTCCTAATTGCTCTCCCTTACCCTAATGGTAGAATTAACTATTTATAGGAGAAAAATTACATCAAAACTAAACTAAAATCGGACTAAAATTACCCCCACCTGGAACCTACCACGCACGGTAGGTCGGGCATTATAGTCCGCGGTAGGGTTCTGCTAAAAAAATATTCTCGATATTGGAACCTACCGTCGACGGTAGGGGTAGCCTACCGTGCCCATAGCTCTTAGTTTTGACATTACTTTTGGCCTTGAGACCTACCTACCTCTGGCGGTAAGTTAGCTTCATTGATGTTGTCGGCTCTGTTTTTGTCATTTTCGCTCCATTTTCTTCCGTTTTCATTTTTTTTCATCGTATTCTCTTTTTTAAAAGCACCTAAAATAAGAATAAAGGGTATTAGTCCAAATTATGCATTTTTACATATTAAAAAACACCGTAAAATGATGAAATTAATATATATATATATAAATATAGGCATAAGCACATATCAAATACGCCCACACTTATCTGTTGCTTGCCCTCAAGCAACACATCTAAATAGACAAAACAGAGGAGTTGAAAACTTTTAATAATGAAAGACAATATAATGAAAACAGAAGGAGCCAACTTTAAAACAATAAGATCATAGAACAGCCACAACCAACAGTAGCAGAGATAATCACAAAAACAAAATGAAATCAAAACAAACATAACAAATAACTAAGGAAAACTAAGGATAAAGCCACTTTATCAAAATACTTCACTGCTCAACTCCCAAGATTAATCACAATAAACGAATGACAAGAATCACCAAGTCCACCACAAATCACTAAAAACCGTTACAGATCAAAGGTGTGGGTAGCTCATGCCATTTTTCATAAAAGAAAATGATTAACACAATGAAATATTTTAAAGGACAATGCACAACGAACTTATAGTTTTCTAACTCTTATCCACTCTAAGCCCTATTTTAGTTGCTCTCGGATTATGTAGGACTTTTTGGCTTGTAATGCTAGGCTTGGAACATGTATAGGGTAACAAACGAAGGTAAAGGAGAACAAAAACAACTGAGATAGAGATAACGCAACCGAAAGAATAGATAGCCAAATTAAAGGACAACTTTCTAGTCGTCTTTTTCACTCTTCTCACTCACCCTTGAACATCCTACTTCGTTCATTTGGTACACACCCCAACTAACATCATTCTTCTCAAGATTTTAATGAAAACCAAGTATATAAGAGAGAGAGAGAGAGAGAGAGAGAGAGAGAGAGAGAGAGAGAGAGAGAGAGAGAGAGAGAGAGAGAGAGAGAGAGAGAGAGACGCTTGATATTCTTTTTCAAGAATTTTTACTATAATAAAATAAACACTCATATTTTTCTTCGTTTTCTGTAATTTCTCTATTTTGTCCATTTTTTTCTCTTTTTCATATTTATTTTTTTCTTCTTTCAAGCATCAAATTCTTTTCTTTTTTTCTTTTTCTCTTTTCAATAGCCATAAGCACCGAGCAACTTGAAATACCCAAAGTACCCTTTTTTAAAACAATATTTCTCTCTTCACTCCATTACCCCTACACTTATCTATTTTCCTCACTCAAAATGGCTAAAAAGAATTATATTAACCATTAGCTCCACGAGTTGAGGGTTATTTGTATTTTGAGGTTAAAAGAACACAGAAAAGAATGGATTAAAACTCTTGGCAGGAAGGCACCAAAAGGGAACTAGGGGTTGATTTCATAAAAGGATTTTGGGAAGAAAGGCACAAACGGTGCAAAGAAGGCCTAAGACCATCATTTATGGGATCACCCTAAACTAGAACTCTTTGTTTCTAAGGACAAAAAAATAAACAAGTAGGTAAAGATCCAAGAAATGATTAATATTATGTGAATTCTCTAAGATTCCTAGGCTTCTATTACTAATCGACCTTTACAAGTGCATGAAAACCATTGATCGTGTAAGAAAATTAGTAATTATGGTTTTAAAAAATGATCAGGTAATCCGCCATTTCGAAAAATTGAGAGAGGTTTTGCGGTTATATACTATACTAAAAATGACAAAACAAAAACATTTTTAGATTTTTTCAATAATAAGAAAAGAAAAGGCAAGAAAAGAAAGACAAATGAGTAAAAAGACATAAATACCCCCACACTTGAAATCATATTGTCCTTAATGTGGGGGTTGGACTAACAACAAAACTAAAAAACAAATACAACACATACATGGGAAGCAATCCTGTAGATATAAAGTAGGTAGAATATCGGGAAGACATCCCCACACAAAAAAATAATAATAATAAGGAAAAGAAAAATAAATAAAGGCAAAACTAATTAATCAGCAAAAATAGCAAACATGAGATAGAGCAAAAGAAAAAGCATAAAAGAAAACACAAGAACGAAAAGAAAAGAGAAGAAAACCTCCCCATTGCAGATCAAAGTTTGCGCTGCCACCTCCGATGCTGCCCTGATCAGGCATGAATTTACTACACAGGTGGGCCAGCATCAACTCCTGACAATCGATAGATGCCCTCTGATGCGTCCACATATCGGTAAGTCGACTCCACTATCTCCGCCAAATGAGCCCAGTGGATATCTTGAGTGACACAGAACTACTCAAAAGCAGTCCGCATCTCTGTCTATAATGCATCTATCGGGACTGTGGGAGGTGCACCCTCATCTGAGAGGTCATAAGACTCGTCGTCCTCGCTCTTCTCATCATCGGGCTGCGAGGAAGATGTCCCAATGCCGGTTCGAGTGGTTCTTTATTGATCGAAAACTGACATAGTTACGTTCCCGCAGCCTATCTTCCTATGTCGGGGGTGCCCACATTTTTTCTTCTCATCTCTAGAGTAGTTGCAGTTGTTAAATGTGGTGAACTTTATTATCTGCAGCGATCTTTTTGTTGATCGTCGTTCCCCTGCAAAATTGACATTAAAGATAGCAAAAAGTCTAGATAAAATGACACGTTAACGATATACACGGGTTTTGGTGTTGTCACACCCAGCATTGTGCATTGTGTGTATAATCAAGGAAGTGAGAGAGAAGGGGAATGATTGTGAAACTTATCAAGCATAAAAAGGTCAATAATACGAACATCACTCAGCCTGCCCCCTTTTAAATAATAGTGTGCCCGAAGAAATAACCAAGGGAACAAGGAGGAAGAGTGGGAAATTCGCCACCATGTATGATACAACGACAATCCATCAGATGCAGCCGAATATCAAAGTGATCACAAGCTGCGTCGTAAGTCTAGCCCGGGTCCTCATCTATAGTATTTTTTGTACGAGTCCACAGTGACCGAAGTCCCTTCGTTTGGAATCCCAAGAATGGATGTCAGATGCTCCCTAGTAAAGATCATTCTTACTCCTTTGATAGTAGAAATAATGGTTTCGAGATCCTTGTCTGTTTTGTGAAGCATATTTGTATTCACAGACAAGGTCGGGGTATAACTCGCCAGAAATGCAAAGAAGGGTAGCCAACCCAACCCCCCAGAGAGTCGTACCTTCAAGGTTAAAATGTTCGATGACTGACTCATCAAATGACTTCTCAATAACTATTTTTAGCGACTCCCTGTCCGCCACCCTTTTCTAGGTTGTCGGAGAGAGACGATCTAGAAAAGGAAGAATATTTGGGATGTCGGGGTCGGGCGAGGTCCCTTCAATACGATACCATTTGGATTTAAAGGAGGAGGCAACAGATTTCTTTGGAGCCATGGGGAGAGTAATATCAAACAAAGGAACAAGAGACGGATAAAGTATACAAGACCGCAATACAACACACCAACACAGTAAAATAGTAAAACACAAAAAGCACACAAATAGAAAATTAAAACAACTAGATGTAGCCCGTGTATGCTAAGTGTTCTAACGTCATTCGTGTGTATTAAACTGTGACAAAAATAAAGGGCCTAAGACTAGTAGAGTAGTAAATGGACAACAAACATAAAGCATTCAGAAAGTAAAAATAAAATAAAGCGCATAATAAAAGCAAAAACACGTATAAGCAACTAAAATGAAACGGAGGCAAAAAGTTGAAGAATTAGGCTGTGTTTGTTTGAAGAAACAAACTATGCCAAGAGTAACGCGCATTTTCTGCCTTGAATGAATCGGCGCCGGAGTCACCAGAAGTTCTTCGGAAAATTCCTTGAAATTATCTACAAAATTTTTGTTAGAAAACAAAATAGATGGCACACAAAGTTAGTAAATACAAAAAAGTAATAAAAAGAAATGAAAATAAAAGAAATTAGATGAAAAAGAAATAACAGGAAGAGGGGGAAAGGGCAGGGTCTTTTGAAACAAAGGTGGAAGAAAAACAGGGTGGTAATGTAGGATTTTGTGGTGGTGGGAGGGAAGAAAAGAAAAGTGGAGGAAGTGTATGAAAATAGAGCAGGGGAAAGAAAGAGAAAAAGAAGAAGAGGAAGAAGTAGAGAGAGAGAAGTATACAAACCAATAGGGGGAGATAGTGTTGCTGGAGTGCTCGTCGGAGATGGGGGAGTTCGCCAAAAAAGATGAAGGAGGGAGAGTGGTGGATGACAGAGAGGGAGAGATTGAGATACAGGAGGTAGAGAGAGAAAGAGGGGGGAGAGAGGAAAAAATGTTCGGGATTTTGGAGAGAAAGAGGGGGAAAAGCATAGAATTTTTGAAAGATGGCTAAAATTGGTGTTCAATCGAGTTGACCCGACCTGTTTTCCTTTGGAAAAACTGACCCGCTGCTAGAATTGGACCCTACCGCGCACAATAGGTCGGGACCTACCATTCATGGAAGGCTTTTGCCTGCGAGACGAACATCACCTATGAACCTACGGCCGGCGGTAGGTTTCTACCTAGAAAAGCCTATGGTTACCCTGGCCCTACCGTGTGTGATATGATACTCCATCCACTTAGGGTTCTACCTAGACTTTAATTTTTCTTCTTTTCTGCAATTTTGAACCCCATTCAAGCCATCTATCCTTATGGAATCAATAAAACTCAACTTAGGTCTTAAAGAAATTGTTCATTCTTTTCAAAAATGACCTTGCAACACAAAAACAACAAACAATCAAAGCGGGAAGGAAAACAAAAAATTCAAACCACAATTTTACAATTACATAAAACAACCTGCCAGGAGGAGCTACTATTAACCGTTTTGGAGAACGAGGGACTCCATCTGAAGGTTTCCTACATCCTCTCCAAAGTACAGCTTGACATGAAGCCTGTTTATGACCTCCTTGTAATGAAAATGAAAGAATTTGAAACCCAATTCGAGAAGAGAAATAAAAAACTTAAGTTCAATCTCGAGAAAGGTATTACAAATTATGAACAATTTTAACTCTTTAAAGGAAAACACAAGGTTAACAAGGGCTAAGTTTAAAGGAAACTCATTTGTGATTTTTCACAGTATAAAGGTTGTTTTCATCGAAAGCTCTCATAGTCGCCTTGGTACTCCATGAGATGTCTCCTTTCCTCGTCATAATTAATGGGATGTTCATGATTCCTGCATATATAAAGAATTCTTAACAAAAAAAAAAAAGTTAGGTTCATTGGTAAGGAGGTTCACTTCCTCATTCTTATCGATGGCATCTATCTCTATTTCTTGTTGTTCTTCCATATGACTCGTTTGAATTTCCAGGAGAATCTAAGTTTCCTTTTCTTGCTCATCTTTCTCAAACTCGCCCTTATTTTCTGTTAAACTCATCTTTCTCACTTTCTTCCATCACACTTGCAGTCTGAAGAGGTTCTTTGAGTATTAGGAGATCATCATGCCTCATTTTTATTTTTCCTTGTTGAGCCTCCTCTTCCTTGGGGAAAGTCAACTCCTTCGGTGTTTGAGCAGTTTTCTCCTCTTCGTCCACAACTATGGGAGATGTCATTTGCATTATACAAGGTAACCGCCTTTGCCTGCTCCTTTGGAATCTGCTTCATATTACTTGGTAAACTACCAAGCAGCCTTTCAACGATCATCTTTGCCAATAGCTTGATTTGATTCTCCATGTTGTGGATGGATGCTATTTGGTTTCTCTAGACCGCTTTCATGCTCAACACCGTAGCATCCGACGATTTGATGTATTTTGAAACAAAATCATCTAGATTAGATTGAGGAGGTGATGGATGTACCAGAGGAGTATAATTATATGATGAATATTGCGTATTACCTCCCCAAAGAATGTTCGGTTGGCTCTTCCAACTCAAACTGTACTAGTTAGGATACGTGTTGTACCCCTGCCAGTTCTCTTGGAACATGGCCTCCTGATAATGCGTATATTGAGGTTGAAAGTTCATATATTCAATCTTTTGTTCTAATACCGTTGCAAGTAATGTTTCCATGGAATCATTGGTACCTGTATCTCATTCTCCAAAATCGGCAAAAAACAACAAGTGGATAAGCAATCAATCACAGGTTCCAAAAGTAGTAAGCCGAATTTTGTCTTTGTCCATTTTAGTTTCCTTTATTGTTTTCTCTTTTTTAAAAGTACCTCAAATAAGAATAAAGGGCATTAGTCCAAATTATGCATTTTTACATATTAAAAATACTATAAAATGATGAAATTAACATATATAAATATAGACAAATAAGCACATATCAATATCTTTGTGATGAGAGCTTCTTTTAGCACCTTTTTTTTATCACTGTCTATCTGCTTCTAATGACACCAAAAGGGGAGAAATGTGTGTACAATATGGTGTTTAAGTGCTTAAGTGATAATATGTTTAACTTCTTTCATTAGTGCTTTAAGTATATAAGTGATATTTTGTGATTAAGTGTTTGAGTGCTCAAGTGTTATGTTTTTGCTATGTGACTTATATGTTATAAGTTATTGTGTGTTTGCATAATTAATTAAGTGGCTATGAGCTTAAGTGCTATGTGATTATGTCAGTTAAGTGTTTAAGTAACAAATTATTCAAGTATGCTAAGTGATGTAAGTATTTGTTTAATGTTTGTGTGGATACAAGTGTATGTCCTTTGTTGATGTATGTTTTGAGTGAATATGTTTGATATTTGTGTGGATATAAGTGTTGTTGCTAATGTGTGTAAGTGTGTATATGTTTTTAAGGTTTTCGTGATCTATCATCAAAATCTTTTATATGGTTATTTGGGTATGTGATTTTGCCAGCAAATTTGTTTTTAATGGTGTTATAAAGTGAGAGAGTTCTTTTTGGCAAAACTCTTTTATATCAAAATTTGAGTACTTACCCTAGTTATGTTTTCAAAAGTCAAAGGGTATAATTTTGAGTTTTATAAGGTTCTTAAGATCAAAATTTGTGATTCCAACTTGTTTTAAACTATCAAAAGTTGCATAAATTAATTGAAAACAGTTTTAAACAAGTTTCGGTAATGTTTGGGGAGTGTTCACGTTGACACTCGAAAAACCAGCAATTGGGACGCAGCATGTCAAGAAGTTTGGACGTCCGAAGTTTGCATCCAAATTTTTAGAAAACAATTGAAGGTGCGGATCTAAAGTTTAGTCTCCACGTCCAAAATTTGTTTCTCAATGATATTGTTAAAATTTTTTTAACTTTTTGATCCTTTTAAAAGTCTTGTATCCTTTACTTACTTGTAAACATATTTTCTAACCGTTTCCAAATTAATATATATATATATACACTGTAAAGGAGTTAAGAATATATTTTCAAAATCTTTATCAAACCTCATGTTTTGTGCTAAAGCTTTCAAAGTTTTACTAAACCGTCTTTAAAGAACATTTTTAGGGAAGGAAGGAGGCTTCACGGAGATTGGTTGGGCCCAGGCTCTTTGAGCCTTTATAAGTGAAACATGCTTTGCTTTTTCTTTTAGTTTCACATTCTTCTATGCGATTATTTGTTTATATCCTCTCACATTAATCATAGTTTATCATCATTAAAAAGGGAAAATTGCAAGCCCTAAAGTTGACAATTAATGTTTTAATTAATAACGAACATTGATGCGTGCTAATAGTTCTATCTTTGATGTGATTGGATATTTTATTTGGAAGTTGAAGTCTTCACACAAGTGCTAAAATGTCAATGGCAAGATGATTCAAGGATAGATTTCAAGTATGCCAAGATGAGGTGATTGAAGACATATAGATTAGGGTTTGAGTTTCAAAGCTATATTTTTTAAACCCTTATCTTAATTCTCTTTACTTTTATATGCATTAATAGAACTCAGTCCTAAAAGGCTTTTTAAAAAAGGAGAAAGTGTTTTCCAAAACCTATACTTTGATCTTAAAGTCAAACTTGATTTTACAAAAATGTTTTTATTGGGTCAAAATGGTTTATGATGTTTAAGTTGAATGAATAATTTTAGGTGTTGAAATAATTCATGATTGGATGATCTTTATTAAAGGTTTACTTGTGTTAATCTTCAATTTGGAAAGCCCATGAATCAGTATTCAAAACACTTTGAGTTGATTGTCTATAAGTATAATTTTTGGATGTCCAAAACTAAGGTTCGAATGTTTGAAGTTTATAAAGGAAGAAGCTCTTTTATTAAAGCTTCAATGCAGAGTGTTATACCTTAGACGTCCAAAGTTGAGTTTTCTGAGGTAAGATTTGAAAGTCCAGATGACAAGTTCGGATGGCATCTTGAAGGTCTGGACGTCGAACCTATCGAGACCGAGTAAAAAACTAGCCGTTTCTAACCGTTTTCTGAATGTTTGAATCTTCCCTATAAATACCAGAACTCTCTTTCAAAAAGTAATCACTCAATATTCATTCCTAGACATTTCTTAGGCATGCAAGAGTCAAATCATTCATTATTTTGAGTTTTGTTAGTGTACACCGAGTAAAAGAGTGATAAGAGATATTGGTACTTTATTTTATTGTAATTCATCACATGTAGTGTGATTCTTTTGTGGATTATTCTATCATATCAGTTGTATATAAGTTTAAGAGTGGTAAAACCCGACTATATGGGATGATCCTTGTAGTTTTGTAAGGTTTGAATTATTGAGGTGTAAAACCCATTTGGGGTGATCCACTTGTATAAAGATTCGTACTTCCCTACCATTTTCTTGAAAAAAGAAGGATCTAGTGTGAGATTGATAAATCCTTTGATATGACTTGAGGTAGTGGATGTAGACCTTTAGTGCGGCTTAACCACTATAAATCGTTGTGTTTTTCTCCTTTCCTTTAATCCAGCTATTTGTTTATTGGTTTATTTTTAAATGTTCCTTCATTTGTTCTTGCTATTTTAAAGTTTTTATAAAGGAAAAGTAATCAAGAGTTTTTAATCGAAAAATTTCTTAAGTTTGCCTAGAACCGAATTTACCCTCTCTTGGGTTCTTTCAAACTCTTTGAAGATGGTGGTTGATAGTAGGGCTGTAAACGGGTCCAGACCCTCAGGGTACCCCCACACCCCAAACCCGTACCCTTATAGTTAAACTTGGACCCAGACCCGAACCCAAACCCTCCAGGGTATAAAATTTTGGACCCAGACCCGACCCTACAGGGTCCAGGATAGGGTATGGGTATACCCATACCCATACCCGTATGATATTTTTTTATTTTTTTTTCCTATTAAACAAAAATATATAAAATAATGTACAATCCTAAATTAAAAATTTTAACATGATTAACATAATCTCCTCCACATTTCTTTCAACAAATATAATCATTTAACATATACATAAATGAATAGGGAAATAGACCCCTTTAACTATATTAATTTCAGTCTGTAATCCAAATTCCTGGACAACCTCTGAGCAAAGAGTATATGTAATAATACGGTGTCGCCTAATAGATAAGTCAAATAGTAGCATATAAAATAGAGAACGAAAAAGAAAAATAAAGAAAAAGATTGTCCTTTTTGTCATGATCCATATTTTCAGCAGTTCTATGAAATAAAAAATAAGACAAATATTACTATCATAAATTGCTTTTACACGGGATGAAAGAATATATTTTTATATTTAGTAAAAATAAATTATTTGTGAAATGACATTTGAAATAAAGTTGAAAATAAATAAATAAATAATTTGAAAGAGGTTAGTTGGGCCAAATCCATCAAATAAAGATATTCTATTTAAGGCTGAAAAGGAGAAAAAAAAAAGAGAAAATGACTGAAAAGGAGAAAAAAAAGAGAAAATGACTGAAAAGGAGAAAAAAAAAAAGATAGAAGGACTGAAAAGAAAAAGAAGAGAAAAGGAGAAAAGAAGAAGAAGAGAAAAGGAGAAAAAAAGAAGAAGGCTGGGCAGCAGCAGGATTCGAACCTGTTGTGCCAAGCAAAAATAAATTTAACTTCCCCACCCTAGCCACTCAACCAAATCTCTCTATATATGTTTAATATCTTCCATCTAATATAATATATAATATATATTATTATTTTATTAATACAGGTATCCGGGTCTGGACATCACCATACCCTGCCCAGACCCATATAGCAATATAAATACGGGGTACGGGTACGTGTACGGGTCCGCGGGTATAAAATTTAAACCTTACTCGCTAAAAACGAGTACAGACCCGCGCGAGTACGGGTAAGACCCGCCCCGTTTACAGCCCTAGTTGATAGTAAGGCTAATTTGTGAAACTATAAGGAAATTAGGGCCGGGTTTGGCCTTAGGAAAAAGAGGAACAAAAATAAAATAAAAAATAGAAAAAAGAGAAAATAAAATAATAAATCATAATTTATAGTTTCTTTAATTATTCCCTATTTGATTTGACCAAAATGCCCCTACTAACACTCACATGCCGGTCATATAGATATTTTCCACTAGCATTTAATGGCTAGAATTGACGAAAGGATTAGTTTCTCACATAGAAGGCAAATTCATAAATTTTAATAGTTTGAAGTTAAAAATGGTTGTTTTTTAATTTAAAGTCGAAAACCAAAACATTGGAAAGTTCAGGGGACCGGCACTCTTTACCATTATATGTATCGTCCAATTAGTTAAATAAAATTTCAAACTAAGAATTCTGGTAGTTATTTTGCATAAAAGAAGCAACGATTTTTTCCCTAAAATAATAATAAACCTTGTTTGAAATTTTCGTTTCCAAACAAGTGGATTAAACCTCTATATTCTTTTCCTTAAAAAAAGACTATATTTCTCAGTTTCCAAAACGAATAAATAAAATAGAATAAAACTTTAAATTTCTCCCGCAAATTAATGAACAATAATAAGCTCACCCTAGTTAAATGGTTGAAGATCTCCTCACCAAGCTGGAGGTCATGCATGCAATCGTTTATCTCGCCCCACTCAATATATGTAAAAAGAAAGGTTAACCAGCAAGTATTTGTCCATAAAAATCTACACCCTTGATTTTTATTTAATCATCACATTTTGAACTTCCTATTTAAATTTTTATGTGAGAAGAGTTAAAAGAGATTGAAATTTATTTTTAATAAGAAAGTATAATGAAAATTTTTGTATTAAATATTGTATTATTTTTTACAATGTAACAAAGTAAAAAGATATCGAGATTGGTAAAATGTCATAAATAAAAAAAAAAAGAACACGATTAATAATTTTACATAGCAGTATTTCTGTTGTCACTCGTATAAGTGTTTTAAGTGAGAAACAAAATTAAATACAAAATACACTCCAATTAAAAAGAACTAATCTAACCCTGACAACCCAAACACCTCCAGGGCTGTAAATGGGTTGGATCTTACCCATAGTCTACCCAGACCCTATCCATTTAAAGCGGGTAAGGTTCAATTTTATACCCGAGACCCACACTCATACCCAATAATTTCCTATTAAATTTGTATGAATAAGGTATATTACTCACTCATTTATCGAAGACTCGATCAAATAAAATAATAATAATATATTTATTTATATTATAATTATTTTGATACATATATATTTAATATAAAAACTAAAAAAACATCTAAAAACCTAAATCAACTCTAACCTTCTTAGATTCTCCTAATGAGCCGCACGCACTCGCAAAGTCTTCATTCTCTTCCCTCCATTCTACTCCCTCACCTCACCTCAATCTTTGCCGCAGCTCACCGCCCAATGAACATCGCGCCTTCTAGGGCGAGAATTCGGAGAATATGTTTGGATTATTGTATTAAATTTGAAGTTATGTTTTTATTGGACTAATGTATTAGTGAGGATCATATTTGTATTAAACTTTTAATAAATTCTATTAGAATGTTGTTTTATTTTATAATGTTTTAGAGATGTTAAAGAATTTTATTTATTGAAGAGATAGATATTGAATAAATGATGTTATATATTTTATTTAACAGAAAAAGGAAAAAAAAATAACTACTTTAAATTAGTATACTTGGATCTATCGGAGACCCTTTAGAGTATGATTTTGATTAATAAATTATATACTCATAAAGATTGTTTTGGGTTTAGTGTCCATGTTCTGTTTGAAGGGACTAGGTCTGGTACAGAGCCTACCAAACCCGGCTACTGCCCAAACCCACCCATAAAAATAATAAAAAAATAAACATTAATTATAAACGTGATATTTATCACACGAGACATTGGCTTCACAGAAAAATGAAACAATCCAATGCTATGAGAGGATTATTGAAATCCTCAATAGTCATTGCTTCCACACCATGATTCTCCTTTTCTTCGTGAACTGCAATATTTTCATCAATTCTTGAACCAATTTGATTGTTCTTTGAAGGAACGTTAAGTCTTTCTTTTGAATAATCACTTGGGCTCCTCATACTAATTTCTTTTCTCAAAAATGGCTTTGAAACCGCTGAATTTTTGCTACGAATATTCTCCTTATAATTCATTGTACTTGTATAATAAGAATCTCTAAAGCTTTGATCTACATTAAATCTCCTGCTTGGTGATGGTGACCTCAGAATTCGACTTTGATCTGCATTCTCAATTAGCCCTCTGCTTGGTGATGGTGATGATCTCAAAGTTCTACTTGGAAAATGATAATTATCAGTCGAATTCAATCTGAAGCTCTTTTGTCGAACAACTGTCGGCGAATTCGCCCGAATTCGTTTCCTCGGTGTGGACCCCACCGCCACCGCCGCCGCCTTCTTTTCAGGAACAGGAACTTGTCTAATACAAATTTCTCGTGTAGTTAATTCCAAGACTTGAGGAGGAGGATGAACTAATTGCCCTCTGATTAAATGTGTGCCAATAATATGTGGATTCTCCTTAGCACAAGACCGCAAAAACTCATTGGAAAATGACCGATCTTTTGAGATTAAAACAGATGATGATGAAGAAGAAGATGAAGAAGTGGACAACCCAGACCCAGTGGTGGTGGCACCAGAAAATGAAGAAACAGAGGAAGGGGAAGGAGAAACAGCAGGGGCTTGTGAAATTACAAGCTTATCATGGATATGGCTGCTGAAATCTTCTTTAGTAGTAGTACTGAAATTTGTCTTAAATTTCTTCCTTTTGGGTCTGCATTTACTAATGCAAGAACCCATTGGATTGATGATTTTTGGGGAGGGACAAAATGTAAAAAACGAGAAATATGGTGAGGATTCAGTGTTTGAAAGCCAAGTGATGTGCGGCTTGATGTTTTAAATACTAGTTGAATTTGAATATTGAACGAGATTGGTTGTGGTAAAGGCAAAGCCAAAAGCCGATAAAGTGTCTCTCTTCTTTATCAGATGTTTGAATTTTGTTGCCGCCGGCCGGAACTTCTTCAATCCGTTATCCAACGGTTAGATGAAACAAAGTTATCATGATTCTTCTTTTTTTTCAGTACTTTTCCTAGCTTTTTGTATAATATTAATGCTTGTAAACTCCAAATTTAACTTGTAATGTTGTTTAAACCATACAAGACACTATACTGCCTCCAGTAAAGAATCCTACCTCCTATTCCAAATATAACTAAAATTAAAGTGTCAAAATTATAAGTCATTTTACATATTTTAATACATATTTATTATATAGTTTTTAATTATATCTTCTTTAATTCATTTCTTATCTGTCATTCATCTCTTTCTCTCTCCTTATTTTCTTAGGGATAAAATTGATATTTTTCATAAAAGATTGCATTGTTTTCTTAATCCTTGATTATGCAAAGTCCAAAATGACTTATATATTCTTAACCAGAGATAGTATAAAGGCTTTTGGACTTCGGCACAAAGATTAAGAATCTTGAAAATAAGACAATGTTTAAACTACATTATCATTTTTACCCTTCATAAATGAGGAAATAGATAGATGGTGAGAGTAAAATAAGTGAATATAAAGATGGGTAAAGATGGAAAAAGTTCAATAAATGTTTATTGAAAGTTGTAAAAATCTTTATATCTTTGTCCATTCTCAATGGGGCTAAAATTCTCTGTACTTTTGACAGGAGGTAGTAGTGATAGAAAATGATTAATTTCAAATCACATTTGTACTTGTAGCTAATTGTCAATTGATGATATAAAATTTATTTTGATAAGTAAGTACCCAAATTAGGATTCTATAGAACGAGAACACTTTGGGGAATTTGTTTTTTGCACAGATTAAAGGATTTGGATAGCGACAAAATACACGTGGGAATGTATAAGATATGCATAAAAAAATTTCAAAAAACTTCATTTCCCTCCAAGACTTTCTTTCTCTACAAGCATTTTCTCTCACCTCTCACTAAACATTCAAGAACTTCAAGCTTATAACTGCTCAAATTCAACCGTTGCAACTCAAAAAAAAAATTAGTACATCGTTCTATATTCATTGAGTTATAATTTTATCGGTTTAAAAATAAAAAGAAACGCAACAAATCGGACTAAATGGCCAGATGTGGCCAAAATTTCTTTGCAAGTCCAATGTTGTATATTTTTTTAATAATTATTAATGTTATTTATGTTAGCATATGAATTGTTTTTAATAAATTTTGCATAACTATGTTAGTATTTTAACTAATTTCATATCATAATATGAGTTGCTTATGTTAATGCATGTTTATGTTATGCCTAATTTGCAAAGTTCATAATTAATTTTTTAATTTTAATAATGTGATTCACTTCATAATATGGTTAGTTTAGTTTGATATTTTATAATAATGTTACGATGAATTAATTTATTTTAAGACGTCGATAATTATTATTATTAGTGTTTTATGTCATTGTTATAGCCTTTGAGTTTGATTAATTAAAAAAGTTAACTAATAAATATTAAATAATAATTTTTAATTTTTTAGTTTAATAATTGAATTTATTAAAAATGTAAACTTAATAATTTAAAAAATAATAAATTAATAATTAAATAATACCTTTGAAACAATAAAAATTTAAATAATAATTTTTATATTAAGAAATAAAAAATAATAGTTCTTAAGTATTAATTCGGTGATAATTTAGTTTTAATAATTGAATTTAATAAAAATATAAAGTTATTCTTTTCAAGGGATACACATATATAAAGTTATTAATTACAAAATATATATAAGTAATAATTAAATAATATCTTTGGAATAATAATACTAATAATATAAATAATAATTTATATACTAAGAAAATATAAGAATAATAGTTCCTAAGTACTTATTAGAATCATTGAGTTTAATTATTGAATTTTTTTAAAAAAATATAAAGTTGTTAATTTGGAAAACATATAACTAATAATTAAATAATAAATAATAAATTAATTATTAAAAATAAATTAATATTAAAAATAGTAATAAGTTTTTATATTAGATTTTAATAATAAGAATTAAATAATTATAACAATTATTATAAATAATTTAATATATGAATAATATACTAAAATATATGAATTTATTAATTAGGAAAATAAATGCATAATTATTTATGGTTTTTTAAAATTCGATTAGATGGACTTGAACCAGATACGTCGGAGAGATACAAGTTTAAGTCCGGTGACAGACATGAGCGATAGTCTTCACAGATGTACGATTACAGCTTCCTATTGGGAATTGAGGGGCTGCCATAGCACTTTTAACATCCCCACTACTCTTGACCCAGTTGTTCATGTTATACATTATAACCATTGTGTAGAAGAGTCTTTTATCTAGCCTCCTCCTAGACCTATTCGGATGCGTATGCCTCCTCCTACATCATATGGGCCTTATACTCCGATAATATATCAAGCATATGACTCTTCATCTTTATAGCCCCATTCATATTACCCAGCATCATCTTCTTATGATCTGCATGCGTCTGGTTATTCTAGTCATCACTCTATGTTCGGACCCGCCTCGTCATTATATCGACCTTCGTGTACAGCTGAGATTTACTGTTGATGACCTTATGACAGGATATTTGCCAGACCCCTCATACTGCCATGACACGTATACAAGTGTTGGGGTTCCTTCATATTCACGTCGTTGAGGGAGACTGCTTGGGATAAGAGTGGTGATGATACCATTATGGTAGGGAAGGGAGATTTTAAGTGTTGTTCAGGGAGAGGGGGTTGATGTTTAGATAGAGAAAGAGAGAAAGGATGTAGGACAGGAGGAGGGAGATGTAGATATTGGCGAGGGTGACAGTGATGATGAGGGGACGACTAATCTCAATCAGCATTTGAGCCTAGGACTGGTGAGGGGAAAAGTTTTATGGATGGTGTTAGGAATGTGGTGAGAATCTTTACGGGGTCCCGTTCTAAGACGGCCGATAAGTGTACAAAGTCGGGTATCTTTTTTATGTATATGCAGGAGCGTGGTATACTAAAGATACGTTCACATCATCAGACACTGACCTTGTGGACACCGAGTATGCCAGAGGTGAGGGAGATGCTAGATACATTTGGACTTGTCCATCTACAGTCCTGTATGTTCTAGCACCCACACGATGCGCTGTTGTGCGCTTTGTTGAGAGTTGGAAGCCAGATATGAGTATCTTCCATATGCCCTTTGATGAGATGATGATTGCACTACACGACGTGGAGCTCATACTAGGTATACCTACATATCGTAAACCTGTTGACACGGAGCACATGTGTGAACAGCTACTCAGTGTTGTTAACAATAACTTCGATGTTAGATACACTATCAACAACAATGATTCTTTTGCAAGGGGTGGCATTGGACAACAGAATATTATACATGTTTGTAAGGACATCGGTAGTCACCTTGAGGATGGATGAGAGCATCCTACTATGTGCTTTCCATAATAGGGAATTACTTCTTCCCTCACAAGAGCAGGATGACCATAGTAAATTACAAGCTTTGGTAAAATGTTGAGCATCAACCCAATTCGTGGTCTCCGACCCGAAATGCAAAATCTTACCAGTTCAATCCCACACAAATTTCGGTGCAAAATGATTCAACCATATATCAAAGAAGAAGTGCAAGAAATCCATCCTCTTATGCCACCTAGCCTTCAATTTTTTCAATCTCTCTTCGTAATCTGCCAAATTGGAGGAGTTAATTAAATTGTGCCAAGTGGTATTCACGAACATTGATGCTCCTTCTTCAATGCCCATGCTCAATAATCTTCCGAGTATATTCTAATCAATAGGCCTCCTACAAAACATGTGATAGGATTGATTAACCACATCCTTGATCACAGATATCAAACCGGACTCCTTATCAGTTATTACCACTGCGGGTTCTTGCGACTCAACATATAATTTCTTAATTTGTTCCAAAATTCATTGATAGGTTGCAACTTGTTTATTTTGCATGAAACAAGTAGCTATTGTGAAATTCTTATTCGTTGTCATCTAGACAACCTCTAAGAAAGGCATGTTGTACCTAAATAATATAAATAAAGATTGCTAATTTAAATAGAAAAGAAGGCCAAAAACTTAATATATTACTTAACTAAACTGATAAATAACATAAAACAACCAACTTCATAACATAATAAGAACTAAAAATCTAAGATTAAATATAAATACTAAACTAAAAATAAATAACGTAAAAACAACTAACACAATAACAACTAAAAATTTTACAAATTGAAATATTATAAATTTAAGTATATACTAAAATATTCAAATTAGACTAAACAAAACTAATATTACTCTACGAAACGATCAGTATATTTAAAACAATATTAACATCTAAACTTAACAAATAATATCAAAATATGAAATATTCAACTAAACAACATACTACTATAAATGCAACTTCAAAAACTAACATTTCATATATAATTATAAACAGCTTAATTACAAATGAAACTCCCTTATTTATTTTGTGCGTTGTGTCCAATACTAGTATATAAGGCCATCTCCTGAGCATCTAAATGGATACCGAGTGCACAACAATAATATCACTAAGGACATTGGTCTCGTCATGGTTTCTATAGTAACAAGAATAATCTCGTATGGCACATAAATGCAATACTTCTTTTACCGTGTTGCATCTTTGCATTCTCTTCTTCTTCATCAGGGGCATTATATATGGTTTGATCATTGAAATAAAAACACAAAAATTTGATAAAGTGAAAACACTACCTCAAATTATTAACATAAAAACATAAATTAAATTACTGTAATGCGACATACCTCATAATACAATCCTTATTATATTCGCGAACACCCTCCAATATATTCTTAGGCTGCATATGATAGTTGTTGAATTCCTCAACCATCTTTACCTGATATTCCGTCAATTGTGCTGCCTGAGCGTGGCCTTGAGAATGGACACTTATTTTATGATTGTGTCTCCCATCCAGTATAATTAATATCCAGTACTATCCATTGACTGATTAATGCTCACCTTTTAATTTAAAAGGGCAATCACACTTCTTTGTTCCATACAAGCTCCGCCTCTTTACAGTAATTTCGCCCCGTTTGCTTCCTTTACCTTCTTATTTCCTTTTTCTCCATCTTCGCAACCAATGGTGGCATACAGTCGACGATTAATTAAAATTTTTGAATTATACCGAGTCATAGTCAAATATGTATTCACTTCCTCAGCTATTACTCTTGCCCGTTCAACCAATTCAACTTTCGATTAAATAATTTATTTATTTTCATACAAATGACTGTGATTAATATAGTCGGGCTCATCTAGAAATTCCTCAAAAAAATTCGAATCTACCTGTTATATCATAATATTATACAAAAATTTAATAAACTGTTTTAAAAAGATTCAATATAACAAATTCATAATTAAAAAATCATATTCATAATTTAAAAAATAAAAAAAAAACAGATTCATAATTTAAAAAATAAAACAACATATGCATAAATTTTTAAAAAATAACAAAACAACAATGCATATTCATAATATATAAACTACAACCTATTCATAATTTAAAAAATTAAAACAAGATATTCATAATTTTAAAAATAAAACAACATATTCATAATTTTAAAAAATAAAACAACATATTAATAATTTACCAAAAAACCTACATATTCATAATTTTAAAAAATAAAAAACATGTTAATAAGTTTAAAATTTTTTTAAAAAAATGCAACATAATTTTAGCCAATTCGCTCTAAATTAGGCAGAAGAAATTTTTTTTATTCACCTCAAAATAGATGTTTTATTCAACAAAATCTTCAAAATCATCCTTGTTTTACTTGAATTTCTTCATAAACTTCAAGAGCACACTTGAATTTGTAGAGAGAGGTGAGAGAATTGTTGTAGAGGGAGAAAGTGAGGGAGAGAAATTAAGTTATTGAAAATTTTTGCGCGTATATTTTATACTCCCGCATATTTTATTAACCGCCAAGAATTTTACAAGTTGTTGCATTCACGTTGTTTTTCCTTTTTTTTTTTTTTTTAGTTGGATTAAGTAATCCATAGAAATTCTTTTTGAGATTAAAGTGGCCTTAGCCTTATATTATAGAACTTTACTTCCACTCATTCAACTATATCACATATCACTTTCCAATTTGAAAATCTATAAAGTATGAAGTCTTACATTTGACCATATTGGCTTTAAGCTTACATAAGCATTCATTTGCAAAAAGTCATTGACAAAGAAAATGACAAATTTCACCTGAGAACTTAGGATGTTAAGGATGAAAAAATAAATCTAATAATAAAGAACAAATTATACTCTCTTTTATGAAATTACATAATTAAAATTAATATTCATAGTATGTAGCATAATAGGATATTATCCTAAAGATGACTAATGGTTTAGACACCATCTTAGTCACAACCTATCCTAGATAAATATAGGATTACATATCATCTTATCGCCATTCTCTTGTGCCTTAAATCTCTATAAATAGGGAATCAAAGTCATTGTAAAGGAGTAGTAAAAATTAATAATATTCGATAAAAATTTTGTGCAAAATAGTACAAGATGCGAACAATGAAATATATAAATCACAATTTGTGGAATGAGATTCTTCGTAAACTCTAACATTTGGTATGAAATATAATATTTTCTAGTGAGGGATATAAAATATTTGATTTTATCGTGTAGAACACTTAATTATCTATATGAAGTCCTAGAAGGACTCAAGACGCATAAACCATATGAATAATCATCCTGAAGAATATCACATCACTGTCTTAGTATGCTAAAATAATGATATTGAAATAGCAAATATGTACATGTATATAAAAACCTATATAGAATTTGCTTATACTTGCACATATTTATCTATTTATTAATAAAATGTCCTTGTTGCATGACTCACTCATTATTACTTTAATTAGTATTTCCCATATCAAGGGAGACAATGATTAGAAATAGGTATAATCAAGACAAATATGATCACTATCAAGATAGTTGGAGCATTTCAGCCCATGGATAATAATCAGTAACTTTGAAGATAGTCTGCATTCATGTGGATTTTTGAGGTTTTTAAAATTTTCAAATAAATTTGCGTCCTCTTATAATTTTGTAATTAATTTAATGAGGTTTCCAAAGAGGTAAAGGTCATCCCAAACAGATATGCTTAGTCATCAAAAAGTTCTGAGAAATCAGTATTTCTAACGTCTGATCTTGTTCCTATATGTTTTAGTAGAATTATCATAACTTGAGATGTAGATATCTAATTAAGGTGATTCCTATATTTATTTAGAAACATAAGACAAAGTGCTACAACATTTATAGAAACTACAAGAGTTGATTCAGCCATTTGGATTCTCAAAATAAGGTGGATCCGGTGCCAGTTTCTTAGCAGAATCTGAACCCGAGCGTTTCTATGGCACGAGTACCAGTGCATTATGAAAAATCTGTTGCTGGCCTTACAAACTTTTCATAATTTTTATTTTAGTCTCCAAACTTTTCCATCTTGTTTTTTTAATGGAATTTTTAGCTATTTTATGTTATTTTAAGTGTAATTTAAGGGATTTTAACTCCCTTTAACTGTGGTCTGAGTAGTAGTAGGGTTGGCATGTATAAATGCCCCATTACAGGCCTAAATTGTAAGCTTTGAACAATTTATAAAATATTTCTGATTTTGAGCTCTGGCTCTTTCTTGAAGAAACGTTAGGGTTTTTCAATTTCATTGAAGGAGAATGTTTCTCCATATTAATTCAAGGAATTAACCAACCTTGTAATCTTCTTTCAATTTCTTGGGTTCTTAGGTAATTTTCTTCAAGAGTTCATGAAGGTTCCTCAAACTTCCTACAAATGGGCCTCGTGAATTTCTTCCAATTCTTAGGTCCATTGTTTGAATTTGTTGTAGATTCTTCTACTATTACTTAGGTCTCAATTATAACTTTAATTGGTTCAATTTAAAGTTAGAAGAAGAGAATGGAAATGGCTCTCTAGCTAGAGCTTTGAAGAACAAGCTTGGAAATTCCGATTCCACCAACTTCTTAGAGTAAAGATCTTGGGTTTCTATCAATTGGTATCACAACAAGTTCAATTGCGGTTACTATATTTTGGTTTCTTGTTTTTCATCTTATTCCTTAAGTTCTCTTTTATTTTCTTGGTCATTTTCTGGGTATTCTTGATTAATTCCAAAATTTTCAAAACAAAATTAGGAATTCTTGTGTTTCTTGTGTTCTTTGTTGATGATTGAACCTTTTATGATTGAATTGAAGATTGTCTTTAGATTAGATGTTCAACTCTTTTCTCTTGGAAGGATTCAATGATGTGCACTCCATGTTTTTTATGAATGCCTCATAGAGTTTTTCTTTGACAATTGGTTTAGTCTTTTTTCCTTGTGCCCTTCTTTTGTTTCCTTGTATTAGAAACTCTTTCCTAGTATGTTTTTCTTTCTAATTATGATCCCTTGTGTCTCTTTGTACTAGTGTTTTTCTTGTTCTTCTTTGTGTTTTTGTTGAGTCTTTGAGCTTCATTGCCTATCTTTAGAAAGTCATACTATGATCATCATATCTTGTGGAGTCAATCTTATTCATTCTTGTTGAATTCTTCTTTCTTGGATTTTGCAAGTTCTTGAAATGTCCTTGTTTGACCTCTTGTGTTGGTGGGCCCTTGGTATCTCTTGTTGTTTAAGTTCTTGATGGAACGCAAACATGAGTGGCAAGAGAAATGGTGAGGGAGAGTAATCAAGACTTGGCATTGAAGATAAAGAGTATCTCTCAACAAAATAAAACTCTTAAAAAAGATATGAGGTAGTTGTGAGAGAAGGTGGATAGATAAAGGAGGGAGATTGCTAAACTTAAGGGTGAATATAGATGGAGAAAAACATGAACCAATTAGTGGTGCAAGGAGGAATGAAGAATATGGAAGAAAACATGGGAGTAGAGGAGATAAAAAATAAATATGGGGTGAGAGGAGCATATGGGAGAATATGGGAGAGATTGGAGGAAAAGAGTAGAGAAAAAGTGTAGTGGAGATATGAGATATATACCACCTATGAGGGGTAATCAAGTTGATGTTGGGGCTACTAATAAGTGGAAAATGTTCTTGGCTAGGCAAGTTCTCTTTAGTCCTGGCGACTTTAATGAAGGGGATTCTCAATAAATGGGAAACTTACTTTATACCCGTTGGTGTATTCTTGATAAAACTTATAGTTTGGTGATACACAGTGGGAGTTGCACAAATTTGGTTAGTTCTTATGTGATTGAGAAGTTGGGAATTGTTATGTTAAACATCCCAAAACTTACCAACTTCAATGGTGAATGAATGTAGAGAATGAAAGTAAAAAGCAAGCTAAGATTTTATTCTCTATAGGAGGATATGAGGATGAGGTGTTATGTGACATTGTGCCTATGCATATGACAAATGTTGTGTTGGGTAGACCTTGGCTATTTGATAGGAAGGTGATGCATGATGGATGTAAATATACTTACTCTTTTGTTTGGAATGAGAAGAAACCACCCTTAAACATATATCTCCAAGCACAATCCTAGAGGACTTGAAGTATGTAAAAGGACATATGGCCTTGGAGAGAATGAGAAGGGATATGACAAATGTTGTGTTGGGTAGACCTTGGCTATTTGATAGGAAGGTGATGCATGATGGATGTAAAAATACTTACTCTTTTGTTTGGAATGAGAAGAAACCACCCTTAAACATATATCTCCAAGCACAATCCTGGAGGACTTGAAATGCGTAAAAGGACATATGGCCTTGGAGAGAATGAGAAGGGATATGACAAATGTTGTGTTGGGTAGACCTTGGCTATTTGATAGGAAGGTGATGCATGATGGATGTAAAAATACTTACTTTTTTGTTTGGAATGAGAAGAAACCACCCTTAAACATATATCTCCAAGCGCAATCCTGGAGGACTTGAAGTATGTAAAAGGACATATGGCCTTGGAGAGAATGAAAAGGGAGGAAGAAAAGATAAAGGGTAAGTTTGGTGAGGGACAAAAGATCCCTGAGGGCCATGGTGAGAAGGGGATTGAGAGAAAAATGAGAAAAAAAGAGCCCTTTGGGCCAAGGTGAAAGGAGCGAGGTAAGGAAGAAGAGTAAGTGAAAAGAAAAGCGAGTGAGAAAGACGAAAGAGAAGATGTATGAGGAAGTAGTTAAGATTCCTTTTGTAGAGAGTAAACACATGAAGAAAGAGGATCCTAACAATGTAGTGATTGAGAAGAACTTACATTAGATGATAAACTCGAGGTGAAGTTAAAGAGCTCCAAAGAAAACATTGCTTTCTTGTGAATATTCTGGAGTAGTAGAGAGATATCCAATGTAGAGACAATGGAGAAAAGAGAGAACGAGGAAGGTTGCAGTTAAAGGGGGGAGCCATCTCGTGTGCAACAACCTACTTCTCCTTTACCTAAAATTCCATTAGTGTTTCTATGGCAAATCTTTTGTAGGAAATTGTGGCATCGTGACGGGAACTCGAAGCCCAACATGAATATGATTTAAGGATGAAACACCTCAAAGAAACAGGGTATGATAAGGCCATGGCAAGGAATGCACTGGGAGTCTTCTACTTCATACAAGGAATATCGATATTATGAAGAATGGGAATTTGAAGACATTCCAAAAGTGAAGAATCGAAGAAACATGAGTGGCACTTGAAGACCGATTTCTACATGTTATGAATACTTCTTAGAGCTTAAAATGAGTTCAAAATCATGTACAAAAGGATGTGGAAGGATGTCTTGACTGTTGGAGCATTTCAACCCATGGATAAAAATTGATAACTTTGAAGATAATTTGCATTCAAGTGGATTTTTGAGGTGCTTAAGTTTCCAAATAAATTTTTGTCCTTCTATAATTCTATAGAGAATTTAATGAGGTTTCCAAAGAGGTAAAGTTTACTCTAAACAGATATGTTTTTTCATCCAAAGAGTTGTGCAAAGTAAGTATTTCTAACTTCCAATCCTATTCAGACATGTTTTGGTAGAATGATCATACCTTGAGATGTAGATATCTAATTGAGGTGATTCATGTTTTTTTGGAAAGCTAATAGAAAGGCCTACAACGTCTATGAAGACACAAGAGCTGATTTAGCCATTTGTATGCTCAAAATGAGGCGGATTTAGCGTTGGGTTCTTAGCAGAATCCCAACTCGAGAGTCTCTGCAACACGAGACTGATGCCGTATGGAGAATCCGCGGTTGGCCTTACAAACTTTTCCAGCAATTTTGTTTTAGTCACCAAACTTTTCCATCTTTTTGTTTTCTGAAATTTTTAGCTACTTTACGTTATTTTAAGTGTAATTTAAGGGTTTTAACCCCCTTTGACTATGGTCTAAGTAGTAGTAGGGCTTGGCATGTATAAATACCCCATTATGGGCCTAAATTGTCAACTTTGAACATTTTATAAAAGGATTCCAATTTTGAACTTTGGCTCTTTCTTGAAGAAACCTTAGGGTTTCTTCCAGTTCTTTGAGGAGAATGATTCTCCGTGAAACTTAGTTCAAGAAATTAACCACCATTGCAATCTTCTTTTAATTTCTTCAGTTCTTGAGTGATTTTCTTCAAGAGTTCATGAAGGTTTCTCAAACTTCCTATAAGTGGATCTTGTGAATTTCTTCCAATTCTTAGATTCATTGTTTGAATTTTTTCTAGATTCTTCTATTGCAATTACTTGGGTCTCAATTACAACTTTAAATGGGGTTCAATTTAGAGTTAGAAAAAGAGAATGGAAATGAGTCTCTTGCTAGGGTTTTGAAGAACAAGCTTGGAAATTCCAATTCCACAAACCTCTTAGAGCAGAGATCTTGACTTTTTATCAAGAGCACTTCAAATACGTGAATCCGTGTGTCCACTAGCTTCATCATCTGGATGGAAATGAAAGAAAAGAATCCTGAATAATAACTAAAAATAAAGAAAACGTGGAGCAAATGAGTCAAAGAATGCATTGTACTTCCAATTATTTGAACTTCCAACAAGAGCCTAATATTCTCTCGTTGTCATCTTACCATATTACTTCATTATAATTGTCACAGGTAAATCTAAACATAAACAAAACTAATATGTTAGACATTTATCAGAGAAAGAGATGAAGATCCAAACCAGTTTCAACAATAAAAAATTGTTGTCACAAATACCAAATACTCCTCAAATATATGTATAAAAAGCATATATGAACAAGGCTAACACATAAAAAAAAGGAAATATAACTCATAAATATCATAAGCAAAAGAAGTATATACATTCAAGAACCCTATTTAACATACTAACCTAAAGCAAATACCTCCAAGCATTTTTTGTATCTAAAATCACACTAATCATTTAATATTATTTCTTTCTATTGACATAAATAGGTGAGAATTGAAGTTCATATTCAAATGTTTCCAACTTGCATTAGCAAATCATTGGTAGCATTTTTGCATCATTTGAAAAATGATACATCTAATTTCATTCCAATATTAGAAAGTTTGTATCCTTCAAAAGGCATCATAATTGGATTAAAAAACAGAAACAAGCAAAGAATAATCATAGAGACTAATACAACATTTAATAATATAAGTTCATATTGCAATCTTATAAAGTGTATCATATATAGATAACAAGATACGACAGATTCCCAAATAATACTTTTACAATGATACGGTTGGAAGGATAACTCTTCATACTACTCTTCCTAGAATAACACCATAAACAATATGTGAACTGTGGCGGAGAAAAATCAAATACTGCACTCATACGCTATTAAAGAGTAGAAAGAAACCGAATAGACAAGTGGTGATATAAACAATAATAAGTTGAGTAGTAAACTCGCAAATGCATTAGATAACAATGGCATATATAAGAGGCAAAATCATAGTGTGACAACTATAACAGAGAGTTACAACTTGAATCTAAAACATTCTTGGCAGCTTAATGAAATAGAGAAGGATCTTTTACTCAATCATTAACTCTCCAAAGAAAGAGTAATAAAAGAAGTCCCAAAGTATCGAGCTTTGATTTTTTTTTATTAATGAATGTGATATAACTAAAACGAATGCAACAGGCAAGTGTACCTATCACTGTTTTACCTAATGTTTAGTCTAACAAATTGGGTTTTAAGAAATTAATTAACAAATTGAGCAAACTACTAAAAAAAATTAAATGGAAGCAACAATTAAGGTATGAAATTTTAGGAAAAGAGTTTGAATAAAGGATCCCCCTAACTTTTGTC
Source organism: Catharanthus roseus (assembly GCA_028651295.1). Lineage (NCBI taxonomy): Eukaryota > Viridiplantae > Streptophyta > Magnoliopsida > Gentianales > Apocynaceae > Catharanthus > Catharanthus roseus. The sequence goes on along the minus strand of JAPQWS010000050.1, from coordinate 10,232,665 downwards.
AATTATTCAAATTGAAAAACTCATACAATGATGTTTGAAAATGAAGGTTAGGTTATCACACGAAAGTCGGGCAATCTCTATCTCTAGGTGAAAGCCGCTCTACTCACTTAACCTTTAGAGGAGAATCTATTCTCTCCCTAACCGATTATGAATGTAATAAACAACTTAGATGATTTAATAACCTAAAAGTGCAAAGAATATCTTTATTCAATTATCAACTCTTATTATTCAATTAGTTTCCCTAGATTTTTTAATTTCAATCAATCTTGCAAAATAATCGATTCTGCGCAAATCAATTATCAATAAAAACTTACACAACAACCAACACATATACAAACATAAATTTAATGAAATTCAATAAAAAATCATATCATCTAAAGCTAGGGTTCAACCCTCAATTCAAACAATAGAAATTTAGCTAGTAAACATCCTAACAATAGTAAATTCAATAATAGAAATCATACTTAACAAAAGAAAAGAAAGTTTAGGCTGAAAAACGGTTAAATCCATGGTTTCGAATGCCATCTAAGCTTGTCTCTTGATTCGCTGGATGAAACATGAAATTGCTCCATAGAATCTCTTCAATCTTCTTCGAAGAGCTTCAGTTTAATGTTAATTATAGAGACCTTATTGAAGAGGAATTGAGAGGGTTTTTCTTGCCCAAATTCGCTCCTAATTCCTCCTCTTTAAAGTTAAAAATGTTCTCCCTTTCAAAAAGGTAGAAAAAATGATATAAATACACACAAAAATGCATTACTACACTGCTGACAATACCTACCGGGTGCGTAGGTTGAGCCCTACCATTCGCGGTAGGGTTCTGATCCAATTTCGCTTTAGTCGTCGGGACCTACCGCATGCAGTAGGTTTAGCCTATCGTCCGCGGGAGATTTCTGTTGGGAACTTCTTGTTGGCTTTTAGACCTACCACGTGTGGTAGGTTGGCCTACAGTCGGCTGTAGGTCTCCTTCCTTGGTGCCAATGGCTTCGTTTTCTCCGTTTTCACCCTGTTTTCATTTTTATTCTTCATTTTCTTCATCGTGAAGCACCTAAGATAAGAATAGAGGTAAATGGTTTAAATATTACATTTTATATTGAAAATATTGTAAAACGACAAAAATATCATATGTAAATATAGTACAATATGACATATATCAAAGACCCCTACACTTATGTGTTGCTTGCCTGCAAGCAACATAAAATGAGGCAAAAATTGGGAAAACGTAGAAAGAGAAGTTCTCAAAGTTTAAATATTGAAAACGACTGTAGAAGGACAACAACACAAACGACCAAAAAGAACAAGACTCTACAAACGAAAGAAATGATAACAAATATAAAACAAGAATAAAAGCGACTAAACATGTCACTTCAATAGGAATATGACTACTCAACCGCATAAAGATTTTTCAAAAGACGAAACACAAGAATCGACAATCCTATAGCTATCTTACTAATATTCTTACTAGTCAACAATGTGTGTGTGTGTGTGAATTGCACATGTCGCCTTTCAAAGAAAATAAGAAATGTCAGGTTATTTACATACTGAAAAACTTTATTGAAAAATGCATAACGCAACTCATATTTCTCATAACCTTTTTACTCTAAGTTCTATTCTAAATTGTTCCTGGATTAGGTAGGACTTTTTAGCTTATAATGTTAGGCTCGGAAATAAGAGATATCAAACGAAAGGAAAGGAAAAACAAAAGAATTTGTGGTAGAGCTAATGCAGCTAAAAGGAAATGTATCAAGCATTAAAAACACTTTCTAGCCACTTTTTGCTCATTCCCATCTACCCTTGAACATCTTACTTCGTTCAAATAAAGCATAACCCACCTAACAATACTCTATTTATCACGAACATTTTTCTAGTATAAGAGAGAGAAGCTCAAGACTTTTGAGAGACAAAATGAAGAGATATTTAAATGCTCAGTTTTTTTCTTTATTTTCACTGATTTTTAACTTTTTTTTTAAACAAAGATTTCTCTATTTTCAACCGCTGCTTATATCTTTCTTGCAAATATTTCGCAGAACACACTTTTTAAACAAAAGTTCTATTCCTTACGCAAACACCCCACACTTATCTATTTTCCTCACTCAAAATGGCTAAAAAATGTGCAATCATTAGTTCAATGAATTGAGATTTTATATAGTGTGAGTTTAAAGGTCAAAGAAAGGAAGGGATTAAACCTTTGGCATGAAGTCACAAAAAGGGAACTAGGGTTTGATTTCATATAAGGGATAGGCAAGAAAGGCACAAACGGTACAATAAAGGCTTGTGACCATCATTTCCGGGATCAACCTAGACTAAACTTTACTGCTTCAAAGCTAAGAAAAACACAAGAATGAAGGCTAAGACTCCAAAAATAATTCAATATGCTAATCCTCTAAGACTCTAAGGCTTCTATTACTAAGCAACACTTACAAGTGCATTAAATCAAGATTAAAAGTAAGTGCAGTTTTCAACTAGATCAAGTAAAAAGCCTTTTTAAAATCCTACGGGTTTTGCAATCAAGGCTCCTAGTGAATGTGACCAAAAAAAATCATTTTGGACTTTTTCGAAGTATAAGAAAAGTAAAAAAGAAAATATGGAAAAAATTTTGGGTTTTTAAATTATCTAATTTTTTGGAATTTTCAAATATGAAAAAGAGACGAAAGACTCTATAGAATATAACTATAACAGTAACTAAACATAAACATACATCAAAGACGAAAGGGAAAAAACAAAAGACACAAATACAAGCAAAGATAAATAGACAAAAGACATAAATACCTCCACACTTAAAACCACATTTCCTCAATGTGGGGGGTAGACAAAGTGTAAATAATGGTAAAACCACGTACATGGGAAACAATCCCGTAGATATAAGGAATATAGGCAAATCGGGAAGCAATCCCCAGAAGCAGTCAAAACAAAAAAAGAAACAAATAACTGCAAAAATAAAATAAACAAAATAGAAGAGAAGAGAAATGAAGGAAAACGGGAAAATATAAAAGTAAGAGAAAAATGAAAGAAAGAAAACTCCCTCATTAGGGACCAAAGTCCGTCCGCCGGAGTTCCGCTAGAGTTGCCGGAATCTTTGCCAAAAAATTCATTGAGAATTTTTTTGATTCTTTTCTGTAAATTGTTGTTAGAAAAACCAAGAAAAGATGACACCATTGTTTGTAAAACAAGAAATTGCAAAATAGGTAGAAAAATGAAAGGGAAATAGAAATAAAAAGGAAGAGAGAAACGGGGTGCAGGGGGAGGAAATCAGTGTGGTAAGGGGTTTTGATGGAGGGTGGAGTAGAAAGAGAAGGAAAGAAAAATGGCGGGTGGAGATGATGGGTGGTGTGAAAGAGAATGGAAGAAGAAGAAGAAGAAGAAGAAGAAGAAGAAGAAGAAGAAAGGAAGAAGAGATGAGAGAGGGAAAGGGAGTACCAAGAGTGGAGAAGTTGGAGTTGCCGGAGGAGTGTCGTCGGTGGTGGAGGGAAGAGAGTAAACCGAAGGGGAGAGGGAATAGTGGAACTTAGATAAACGGGGAGAGAAGAAAGAGCGGAATAGTTAGGAATTTGGGAGAGATTTTTGGGGAAATTGCATAAATTTTGGTGGGTTTGGCTATGATTAGGTTGAAGTTGGATCGTCCCGACCCGCTTTCTCGGATTTTTAACCGAATCGTAGCCTTAAAACCAACCTACCGCGTTCGGTAGGTCGAGGCCTATCGTCCGTGATAGGCTTCCGTCCATTGAAAAAATCATTGCCGAGCTTACCTTGTGCGGTAGGTTGGACCTACTGTCTGTGGTAGGTTTCTCTTTGTGCAAGAGTTTGGTGATCTGACCTTACCGTCGACAGTAGGTCTTGGGAAGTTGAAGATATTGATAAATTTTGACTCCTTTGACCCATCATTTTTATTGTTAAATTTCTATAGACTTGTAATTAAGTGGCCTTAGTGCCCATCAACTTATCTTAATCAAAATTACCCATTAGGGTTGGGAGTTAATGTTTTGGAACACTATATATATATATATATATATGTATTATTACAGCTATTTTGGGACAAGTTAGACATTGAATGAAATAGAGAGAGTTGAACATAGGGATCTTTGGGCTGTTCTTCCATTTCCATTGTAAATTAGGGAAAATATTTCCATTGTATAATCTAGTCAATCAATTCTTAAATTCAATTCAAGAGTTCCTTTTCTAATTCAAAATCCTATTTCTTCCTTGAGGTGCCAACTTCTATATTTGGTGTTGCCTGGAAATTTAGGTCCTTCTTGAGTGTGTGGAGAATAGGTGAGACTTCCTTAAGCCTTGTTGACTCTCCCCCAAATATAAGAAGGTCAATTTGTTTCTTCCTTAGTTATTTTTACCTGCAAATTGTTCCTTGTTCTTCATATTCTCCAAACCAAGCATCAAAAGCCCTCTAGAAGAGAATTGGGTCTTGGGAGCAAGTGATCCTCACGAAAGGCTAAGGAGGTTCATTACATTTGGTATCAGAGCAAAGCTCTCTTTGAGATGAAGATTTATGTGTTTTGAATGTTAAATATCAGTTATAAAGGCCAATTGATAGTATATGAAAAAAGCAAGGTAATCTGGAATTTTCGGACAGAAAATTACATGCGAAAGTTTTGAGATGGAAAGCATAACAATTGAGGTTAAAATTGCGTGCATTTGTCCAGTATGAATCCTTGTTGAGTTTTGGTTCTTTAGAAACAAATTTCACCTGATTTTGATTTGATATGTTTGGTCAATTGCATGCAAATTTGCAAACTGTCAAGAAATCGCGATTGTTATAAACATGTGGATTAAACTGTCTATATCTTGGATCATACGTTCTCAAAGTGAACGAAATTTGTGCCTAAATTCATCCTCTTCGAGTTTTGCATCTTTCTAAATTGGTTTTACTTGATTTGGAGCTGTATTCACGTAGTTATTGTGATTTTAGTGACAGAATGTCATTGTGCTCTGTTTTCTGAAATTGCTCTTAGTACTCTCCTTGTCTTTGACTTTTGGTAGCCAATTGTCTTTGTTTTGAACTTACAATTTATCTTGAACATATTGTTAAGTGTTTCATGTATCTTTTTGGGAATTGGACTTCATTCTTTGACTCACACTCTTGAATTTATCATTGGAACTCTTCGCACTCTCGTGTTTGATAAAATTCCTCTTTGACTTCGTTTTCTTATCTATTGGGAATTGCTTGCTTTATTTGCTTTGGGGATTTTCTTATAACTTGGAAGTCTTAGAAATCACTAAGCAACTCTAGTGGGTGAGGAATAGTTAGAGGCAAGAGGGTGAGATTACTTTCACAAAGCCATAGAGAGTGAGTGAAAAACACTAGTGTTGAGTGAACATCTTCAAGAATGAATACACTAAAGGAGTAGTGAGGTTTATTTCTTCTTCTAACATTTGTTTTGTAGGTTTTTAAATGTATAGAGGGGAAAGAAATTATGGGGGATTCGAAGGATATAATATCAGTTATAACAATGATGGCCATAGCTATAGGAGAAATGCTTATGAAGGTAGATGTATGTTGAGAAACAAGGTGTGAGGCCTCCTAACTATAATCAATTGAAGCTACCCTTTTTTCTTGGAGTATTTGCTTCGAAGAATATCTAGATTGGGAAGGAAGAGTTGAAGCCTTGTTCTATGCCTATGAAATATTGGAAGAAGACAAGGTTCAACTAGTCATGGAGTCTTTTACTTCATCGGTCCTAGCTTGGTGGAAATATATCCATGAACATAGTTGGAGAAATGGGAGAACACCAACCATAACTTGGGAATCATTGAAGCATGTTTTAAGGGATAAATTTGAGATTCTTAAGTATGAAGAAGTAGAAAAATCTATTGGGGAATTGTGTGAACCTTTGTGCAACAAAATTGTCTATGTTTATATGGAGGAAAAATATAAAGGGGGATCCAATGGGAGAAAGTGCCATGAGATGCTAAAAAATGAGAGCAAATCAAGATAGCATCAAGAGTTGAAGAATCTTCGAGAGGCATAAAACTTCCACAAGCGAGAATCAGAATTGAAGTAAGTGTGGAAGTGCATATTGAAGAAGAAATGTCTAAAGAAGATTTTCGTGATTCCAAGAGTGACATGAGCTTTGAAGAAGAGGAGAGCATTGAGATTGAAAAAAAAGAGAGAGTGGAAGAAAAATAGAGATTAGTTGAAAATTCAAGTTTCTTTGTGTCCATTTCTTCTTTAGGTTGAGAAGTGTGAAAAGGATGAGAGCACTACAAAAGAAGAGAATGATCTTGAGAAAAATGAGAGAACAAAAGAAATGAGTGAAGAAAAACGAGATAATTTAAAAGAAGAGTTGAATGTATTTTAAATGAGTGAGGACATAAATTTTGTTGCTAACCGAACTCTTCTCTTGTGCAGAATTTTGGAGAACTTAGCCAGAATCAAGAAGGAAGACTTGGCTACAACTTCATCAAAATAATAAGCTTCTTTCCTTCTAATTTTAATAGTGCTTTGAGATTTATTTAAGGAAATTAAGTTGCTTTCACTTGTTTTCATAGAAAATGGAGAACATTTCATTTCTTTAACTCACTCCGAACATCACTTGAAAATAAATATTTTCTTGAGCTTAATCATACATGTTCTATCTTCTATTCTCGTTACATTTGTTATTATTACTATGAGGTAAATAGGTTGCTCTTTGGTGATGTCATGGAACAAAAGGATCATTCCTTATTTGTTAATGTGCCATATCAAGTTAACAATCTAGATAGAATTTATCTCTTAGTGGTTAAAGACTTGTTTCATGCTATTCTTGTTTATATTTCACACGATGTTTATCTATGGAATAATTGTGATTCTTTAGGTGTTGCTCTCCATCATATCTTCGGTTTTTCAATTCCTATGGGTTTGATGGTTCCTTATTTTCTATACTTGGTATCATTGTGTTAAATTTCAAGAGGAGGTAGTTGAACATTTTCAATATGTGCTGACTTCTCTTGATACTTAGCTGAAGAATCTTGTGGAGCAAAATCTTGTGGACAAATGTTTCTTGCTTGTGAAGGGATTACTTGAGCATTTGTCGCATGGGCTTAAATTTCTCTTTGTGGAGATATATTTAAAACTTTATTTTAAAAGGCTTTTGGTTTCAAATTCTTTCATGTGCATTATAAGGAGTTCTTGTTATTGAAGGAGTTTGAAAACCAAATGGGTTCTTATTTTAATGGTATTTGTGAGTTTTTGGAATCTAATGAAGCTTCTTTTGTACTAAGAATAGAAGACCAAAGAAAGAGTTGTGGAAAAGGAGTGCTTCAAAGCCAAGCGAACTCTTCAATAAGCTTTCTTAAAAACTCATCTCTTTCTTACCTTGAATTTTATTTTAAGGAGTTGAAGTTATTCTTAAATGCTTATGTTTTCCATAAAATCATAGTGGGAGCTTTATGTGCTATCTTTCGACTTGTGATCTATGCCTTATAGATGTTCACTTGACTAATTGTTTATCTTTTCATGACTCTCTTAGTAATCAATTGTGGACTAGAGATGCTAAACTTGAACAATTTTGTTTTGAATTTAAGTGTTGGCATGATATTCTTGATATTATTTCTTCTGTTGTTGATTCATTTCCTTCTTGGACACCTATGTGGGGTATGATTCCCAACTTTCTGGATTCGTTTGTTGGAAATTTTCTTGTTAAGAAAGTTGAAGGGTATTTGTGTTCTTTGATTAAAGATCTTCTCGGTAAGTCTATAAGGAGAATTGTTGAAACTTATTCTTATATGATACCCTCCTTTGAAACATTTGTGATTGCCCTTAAAGGAATTGGTCCTCTCGAAGCCATTTCTTGAATGTGAAGGTTCAACTTGAAGATCCTTGTGATGGCCGTACGTTTCTAATTAGAATGGAAGTTTTGAAAGCTTTCTTGATTGAAATATTCTTGGTTTTCAATTCTACCATTTGCATTTCAAGGAGTCCATGTTTTTGTTAGTTTTTGAAAACAAGAAGGAAGATGGTTTTACAGTGCTTAAAGTTTGTCATAGAATTTTTATGGAAACCACCTTGAGAAAAGACTTTTTGGAACTACTTTTGAAGAATTTTGTTGAGAAACATCTTTGTTATTTTAAAACTTTCATTGAATTCTTTGGAAAGATGTTTTTCTAGATGGTTGGTTAGTTCCAAATAAGAACTCATTTGTTATTTTTATGAAACATGAATTTAGTGGTGCCTTGTTGTATCACTTACCTTTAAAAGAGTTCTTGGAGAAATTTGGAAAGTCTTAGGATTTTAAAAATAATCAACCTTATACATTCTTTGATGAATTCTTGGATTTCATGTCAAAATCTTCATGGAAGAAAGGGCTTTCAAATTTGGTCTTGGATAACTTATTTATTTTCAATCCGATTCTTGGCCTTTACGTGGTTAACATCCTATGAACTTTCTTTTGGTTTTGCGAGTCCTTGTGAACTGAAAAGTTCATGGAATTTTAAGAAGAATTTTGATTGGATGAGGTTTTCATTATGTTGTTATCCATGAATCTCTCTTAAAAGACTTGGAAGATGAAAGTTTGAACTCCCATGTTCCTTTTAAAGAGATGAAGAGTTATATTTTGGGAATTCATGGATGGGATTTAGGATTTGAAAAGGATGAAAGTTTTCAATTTCATTATCCATTTAAGGATTGTGCTTTTAAAGCTTGCTTCAAAACACTCTTAACAAGTGTGTTCTTTAAAAATTGTTTCTTAAACCTCTTTTCTCAAATTCTTGAAGAAACTTTCATTGTTTGGAATTTTGAAACTTTCTCTAACTTCTTGTTCTTAACTCTTCAATCCTTTCAAGACCTAAGTTTCTACTATCATATTCCATTTAAAGAAGTTTTGCGAATTGATGTTTTTGCGTGGATGCATCTACATGATTTTCTTGTTCATCTTTGTGCCTATCTTGAAAGAAATCATGTAAAACTATTGTGGATTATTTCTACATTTTCCTTCAGTAAACATATTTTGAACTTCTTGATGCATACTTGTTATGAGCGTCATGAACCTTCAAGGAAGATTTAAATATTTGGTTTTATTTTCTTTCATCTGTTAAAATTTTCCAACATTTACGCTTTGATTTTCATCATCATTCTAAAGAAGTTTTGAAAACATTTGATAAAGGACCTAAACTAATAGATTTCTTTGATTTTAATTGTGTTCTTTTTGAAAGAAGTCTTGTTATGCTTCGGTGGCATTTGTGTGTTTACTCTGTGGATAATTCGTCCTTGAACTTCTTTATCTATATCACTTTTGCATTTCATAAACCTTTTAAGAAAGAGTTGCAAAGCTTGTATTCCTTGTGTTCTAGATGATCATTTGCTTTTACTTGCCAAGTTCTTCTTGAAATTGTCCATAGTATTCCACTTTTAGTTAATAACATTTCCAATTTGCCCCCCTCTTATGGTTATTTGAAGGTATGGATTCGAGGACGAATCCTTTCAAAGAAGGGGTGGATGGTATGACCCGGGATAAGCATGAGAACAAGGAGAACTTCCAAGGATCGATTACAAGCTTCCAAGGACTGGCTACAAGGTCAAGGGCGAGGAAGATAGAATAGGAAACACAAAGAAACAAGCTTGGAAGAGTTTGAAGCTATAAAAGCAAGACCTACCGCCAATGGTAGGTCTATCCTACCATTGCTAGTAGGGACTACTCGTGGAAAGAAAAGTGCCCTAAGACCTACCGCCGACGGTAGGTCTACCCTACCATTGCCGGTAGGGTTCGAAAATACATGTGCTTTGAGATCCGACCTACCGTCGATGGTAGGTCTCGAGAAGTTGAAGATATAGATAGATTTTAACTCCTTTGACCCATCATTTTGATTGTTATATTTATTTAGACTTGTAATTAAGTGACCTAAGTGCACATCAACTTATCTTAATTAGTATTAACCATTAGGGTTGGGAGTTAATAATTCAGAAACCTACATATTCATTATTGCAGCCATTTTGAGACAAGTTAGACATTGAATGAAATATAGAGAGTTGAACCTAGGGTTCTTTGGGGTGCTCTTCCACTTCCATTGTAAATTAGGGAAAATATTTTCCTTGTATAATCTAGTCAATCAATTCTTAAATCCAATTCAAGAGTTCCTCTTCTAATTCCAAATCCTATTCTTCCTTGAGGTGCCAACTTCTATAGTTGGCGTTGCTTGGAAATTTAGGTCCTTCTTGAGTGTGTGGAGAATAGGTGAGGCTTCGTTAAGCCTTGTTGACTCTTCCCCAAATATAAGAAGGTCTATTTTTTTCTTTCTTAGTTATTTTTACCTGCGAATTGTTCCTTGTTCTTCATATTCTCCAATCCAAGCATCAAAGAATCCCTCTAGAAGAGAGTTGGATTTTGGGAGTAAGTGAACCTCAAGAAAGGTTAAGGAGGTTCATACTACTTCTTAAGTTGTATGATTAATATAACATAAAGTATATTGACTTTGAGAAGGGAGAGTTGAATTTAAAGAAAATTTGAACACTATATCGTTATCCCCCGCCCTTAAGATTAGCTTCCCTTTCTCTATGTCTGTTAAAGCCCTTGATGTACTAAAAACGGGTATGCTAAGATAATAGGGAAGTGTACATCCTCTTCCATATTGAGAATGCCAAAGTCTATAGGGAATACTAGGACCTTAACCTTGATCAGAACATCTTCTCTGACCCCCTTAGGAGGTCTAACACTTTTACCTGCCAGATTAATGGTCATCCTAACAGGTCTTGGTTTTCCTAGGCCTAGTTTCTTATACATAACATATGACATAACATTTATACTAGCCATAAATCCACTTAAGCTTTATCAACTAAAAAATTGCCGATAGTACAAGGAAAAGAAAAACTCCCTGGATCTTCTAACTTCTGTGGTAGTTTGTCTTTGTTGATAAGAATAGCTGAACACTTTTCGCCCAAGACGTGTGTGGATGCATCGTTAAGTTTTCTCTTCTTCGTCAGTATCTTCTTCAAGTATCTAGCATACTTGGGTACCTGCAAGAGTGAATCACAGAGAGATAAGTTTATTTTCAATTGTTTGAATATCTTTGTGAACGTCCTCATGTTGTCCTAGTTGTGATCACGAATAAGAACTGCCGGATATAGGATTTTAGGCTTGTACTCAGCAATCGTCGGCTTCTCGTTCTTCTCTTTTTTACTTGGCTCTAATGCTTTAAAGTCAAGGGATTTGGATGATCTGGTTTTCTTTTTAACACAGCTTTTCTCTTGTACAATCATCACCTTTTCTTCTTCTGAAACTTTCTCATCACATCTCACAGAGATAGCATTGACATGCTCTCTCGATTCAGTTTGGTATTGCTTGGGAGAGTTCTTAGAGTCCTTTTTTATAGTAATTTGGCCATCTGACCAATCTGTTTCTCCAAATTTTGAATATAGGCTTCTTGGTTTCATTAGGCAACATCTATAATGCTCATCCGGTATTAGTGGTATTCATGAATTTCACTATGAGTTTTTCCAAATTAGCTTTTGATGGTGGAGGATTTTTTGGAGCTTCATCATAGGGAAGTGGCTAGGTAGGACCTCTATTTTGGAATCCTAAAGGTTGTTACTATCTCTACCCACCTCAAGAGAAATTTGGGTGATTCCTCAATCCTGGATTATAAGTGTTGGAGTAGGGGTTATTACCTTGCCGGTTTTCCCTTGAACGAAACCTACTTGTTCCATAAGGCCTCCCATACTAGGGCATTCATAATTGGGATGCCCTCTACTACAAAAGTTGCAAAACATGATTGGTTCTTCATTTTTATTCGAAGGTGTGGTAGTCCAGTTCCCCATCTTTTCATCTATCATTGCCACGAATCTTACTTCTACGGCAGTGACTCTATCTACAATATGGACTCCAATAAGTTTTGGCTTGGATCTTTTCCCTCCCAAGGTATAGCTATTTATAGTTGTTTACTCAATAAGGTATACTTGTTTGGGGGTCTTGTGATATGTAGAACTACCAGCAGAGACATCAATTAGCTGTCTTGCCCTAAACGAGTTTTAAAATAACTGAATTTTAATACCCAAATCTAGGTCATGATGAGGACACTTCCTTAGCGGTGCCTTCCATCTTTCCCAAGGCTCCTAGAGGCTTTCTCCATCAATCTGTTGGAATTACAGCATCTCATTCCAAAGCTTTGATGAACAACCAGGAGGAAAGCACCTCCTTCGAAACTTCTCGACTAGTGAATCCCATGATGTAATCGAGTCAGAAGGTAATGACTTAAGCCATAATTTCACCTTCTGCCTTTGAGAGAATGGAAAAAGACAAAGTCTACCGGTGTCTTCTGAAACTTCGTTGATCTTAAAGGTATTGCACACCTCCAAGATATTGTCGATGGGCGCATTAGGATCTTCCTCATGGAGTCCATCGAACTGTATATTGTTTTGCAGCATTTAGATCACGTTCGGCTTGATCCTAAAGTTGTTTGCTTCTACCCATGGCCTCGCTATACTAGATTGCATCCGAAAAATGGATGGTCTTGCATAATCTGCCCTTGTCCTCGTCGCCATCGGTGGTTGTGGATGTGGTACAAACAATGGATGTATATAAGATGGAGCCTCTTGACCTTGTTTCGTCTTCTTAATGGGAATAATGGCGTTTTTGTTTGATGTCTCGACAGAAGAGCACGGCGAGCACTTCGCAGTGAATGCTCAGGCTTTGGATCAAATGGGACTAATTCACCCATTTTCTTTCAGGGTATAAACTAGTTACCCAAACCTGAAATGGGCAAACAACAATCAAAGTCTATAAATAATAAATCGCAAATCAAGATATAAGCCAAAGATAAATCAATGATTGCAAAAATAACAAACAATCCAAAACGAAAGAACAAAAACAAGAATAAGAAAAATAAAATTGACTAAAGCAAAAGAAAAACAGTTTTCTTTAAGTTGCCATTCCTTGGCAACGGGGCCAAAAAGTTGATGTTATTTATAAATAAATAGGGTATAACTAAAACGAAATGCAAGTGTTACCTATCACTGTAGTATTAGAGATACACCCGAGTTGTCGAACTCAGGGAATGGTAAAGGCTGAAATAGTCACCATTTTACATAATGTTTAATCCAACAAATTGGGTTTTAAGAAATTAATTAACAAATTGAGAAAACTACTAAAAACAACTAAATGGAAGCAGAAATGTAATGTATGAATTTTTAGGAAAAAAGTTTGAATGAAGTCTCTCCCTAATTTTTGTCAACTATTCCAATTGAAAAACTCATAAAACGATGTTTGAAACGAAGGTTAGGTTATTACACAAAAGTCGTGCAATCCTTATCTTTGGTGCCCTAGATTGATCTTCCTTTCTCAATTTCATTCAATCTTGCAAAATAATCGATTTCCCAAAAGTTAATTATCAAGAAAATGTACTTGCACAGCAACCAACACGTAAAAAACATCAATTTAATAAAATTCAATCAAAAATCATATCATCCAGAGCTAGGGTTTAACCCTCAATTCAAACAATAGAAATTTAGCTAGTAAACTCCTAACAATAGTCAATTCAATAATAGAAATCATAATCAATAACAGAAAAGAAAGCCTAGACTACAAAAAGGTTGAATCCACGGTTTCGAACGCCACCCGAGCTTGACTCCTGATTTGCTTGATGAAACCCAAAATTGTTCCATAGAATCTCTTCAATCTTCTTTCAAGAGCTTCGATTTAATGTTAATTATAGAGAATCTACCTAATTGAAGAAGAATTCAGAGGGTTTTTCTTGACCAAATTCACCCTAATTCCTCCTCTCAAACCTAAAACTGTTCTCCCCTTGAAAAAGGGGGAAAAAACTGATATAAATACACATAAAAATGCATTTTTGCGCTGCTGTAGGGACCTACCGAATCCAGTAAGTCGAGCTCTATCGTCCACTGTAGGGTTCCGTTCCAATTTGGCTTGAGTAATTGGGACATACCGAGTGCGATAAATCTAGTCTACCGTCCGCTGTAGGTTTCCGCTAGGAACTTCTTGTTGGCTTCTGGACCTACCGCGTGCAGTAGATTAGCCTACCGTCGACGGTAAGTCTCCTTCCTCAGTGCCGGTAACTTTGTTTCGCTTTTATTCTTCGTTTTCTTCATTGGGAAGTACATAAGATAAGAATAAAGGTAAAATTGTGTAAATAATACATTTTATGTATTAAAAATCGTAAAACGGCGAATATAACATATGTCAATGTTGTACAATATGGCACATATAAAGCTTCAAACTATAAAATAAGGGAATGATCTTAAAAAGAAATCCAACTCGCTACTTAAGAATAGTTTAGGGCGTCTAGTGTCCAACAAGAAACATATGACAGCTAAAGGACAAAGATGCCATGAAGCATCTTTCACATAGAGAATAACACCATAAACAAGGTTAGCCACTAAAGAATAAAATAGTAAAGAATAACAAGATACCTCAATATCAATCTCATCACCCAAAGATCAGAAAGTTTCAGGATTAGTTTTAGATTAACTATGGTTGATAAAGGATTAAAAAAACTTGCAAATTGTCCAAGAATTTCTCCCTCCTTCATTACTTGTATGACTTGAATACTTCTCAGAAGTCATTGCACTTCTTGTTGCCTGCATCATATCTTTGATTGCTTTACAAAGAGCATCCTTACCTATCATTTCCACTAAAGCTCAAGCTATGCATACGATGTGTAGTCTGGCTTAATGCGGTAGTGGGAGTGGCTCCTAGACCCAAATATCTTACTCTTCTAGAATGCTCCTTTCCTAGCACCCTACCAACAACATCATTTGGAGAAAATTGTGATACATTTGTGGTATTTTGACTTAAACCACTTTGAATATTTTTCTAAAAATAATAAATAGAATAAAAGAAATATTGACAAGCCTAATGGAATTCATAAACAATGCTTATCTGAAAACTCATAAAATTTACACATTTCTTTAGCTTTATTCTTGACATAAGTTCCGTCTTCATTCACATGCATCTAAATAAATCCTTTCACGACCAGGGTTCTGTCCACTCTCAGCATACTATGAAAAAAAATCAAATAATTAGAGATATTTTGAGTCACAAATGTTAACTAAAAAATATTATAGTGAAAAGGCATTCACAATTTCAGCCCTTCTCCTCAAGTTTGCCTTAGAGCCACAGCATTCTTCTTACATAGTGCCTTACAATAAAATTAACAAATGTTTCTTGACTCTCCTTGTCCTAGGCATGCTTTAAACCGGAGAAAATGCAAAAAAAGAATGATTCCATTAATATACCAATTGCAAGACATTTAAGTACCATTGCAAGACAAGACATAACATAATCATATAATTATTCTTAATCGATCAAATGAAAATAGTATCAATCCAAAATGAAAATACTATCAAATGAAGATAATATGAATCAAAAATGAAATTTCAATCTAGACAAAATCAACTAATGATATGGTATGAAAAAAAATGAAGTACTAACTTGAAAATAGCTTTGTTATTTAATTTCCCAAATGTCCAACCAGTTTGAGAAAAAGCAAAACAAACTATATTTAAGTGAGCTGAAAAACAAAAATATATATAAATAAATAGTTTAAACCAAGTGAGCATAAATAAACCAAGAAAGAATAAAGTAACTACTATTCAGTAATGCTACATCAATTACTGTTTGAGAAACTTTTTTACAATTTTATAGTAAGAAGAGAATCTTGAAACCTAGATTTTGTACAATTTCTCTAATCAAACTGGAGCTAGGGCACAAAACAATACATAGTCGGAGTGTTGGAGTGAGGTGAAGGATTAAGAGGAGTGAGCTCAAGTGACGGTTCTTGGTGGATCAGAGTCCCAAAAGGGTGTCAAAGTGGCAGTCGGTCGCTCTGCCTCCATGTGAATTTGGTGGATCAGATAGAGAGGGAATGGGTAGAGATAAGACTTGTGTGAATGAATACCGGTGAATTTGATCTAAAAGGAAAAGGGTTGACTTGGATAATTCCACTTTTAAGTTTGGTAAATATCCATTAGACCCCAAAAAACTCAAAAGCTTCCTCTAAACAACTTATATTTTGGGGAGGTTATCAGAATTGCCCAAATTAAAGTATTTAGAGGAAACCTCCTCAAGAAAACTCCCTCTAAATAGTTATTTTTTTGTAGTTAATCCAATATTAAATTTATTAGTATTAATTTTAGATAATAATTTTTAAAGTGCGCTTCAAGTAACTATCCTTTTTAATTTTAAAGATAAACATATTAGAATGAAAAAATGATTTATATAAGTTTCTTAAAGAGTTTTCTAAAGCAAGTAATTATTGAAGGCAAACTGTGAGACAAAAGGTTTTCGTAAAATCAAGCTTGAACATCTAGAAGATGTTATACATGGCACAACTCATCATTAGGTATAAAAATAGTTGTTCGGATATTTGAGAAGTGATACAAAATATTGAAGTATTTTTTTCATTAAGTACTATGAGTTGATACAATATGTATACTAATATACTTGCATGTAGGATACAAGTAATTATTCATATAATTCTTCTCTAATATAGCATTTTAGAATGATAGGTTAAATGTTAATATGTACATTTTATATTATTCGTCCACAAAGTATTGAGATGTAACCTCAAAGGAGGTTAAAAAAAAATGTTCGGAGCAAATCTCAAGTTAGAAGATTTGCATTTTAATGATATTGAATATTCTTTCCAACATAAAGAGGAGATGATATGAAAATAAAACCGGATGAATATAATATTATTTTGTGTGTCATCTTGATTCTAATAAAAACATTTTGAATTTTAAAGTTCGAAATATACTTTATCTAGTGAGGCATATTCATTGACAAACTTTCAAGTTGCAAGAATGCTCCTATTATACTTGATGTCCTTGAAAGATAAGTTACCACAACAATGAATTTGAAACAAAACTGAAATATTGGACGTAGATAAGCCGATTCCAAGTTGATGTATTCCTCATATATGAAAGGAGCAATAATTAAGATGGTCACATATAGTAAACAAGGAGAAAAAGATCAAAGTTTTTATAAACATGACATGTATTATATCTGGAAGAAATTCATGTACCTAAAAGTTGTGATAATGAGATATCAATATGTTATGTATTGATTATAAATTATGAAGGAAGCGCAAAATAGTAAAAGACGTCAATAGTATTTATGCACCTATATTATTATAAATCTAAATGAGGATCTAAAATAAAATTTTGCATACTCAATACTCAAAACTTGAGACTTGAAATTCGAGAATGAGACTCTCGAGAGAATAGTATAATGTTCGCATGAGAAATATAAAATGTCCAAACAATTATAAGCAAGTACATCTGATGTGTGTATATATACTCCTAGTAAGAATGATAAACTTGAAGTATAATCCTATAAGGATAAGCATGAATATCTCTATGAAAAATTTGATGCGAACTATAAAATGTAAAAGATACGACTTATCGCGCAAAAAGTTCTTCATAAAGTCTGGCACTAAGAATGAAGAACAAAATTTTCTAGTTGTGACTGAAAATTATTCCTAATTTTATCACATAAAATGCTTAGCATCTATATGAAATCCTAAAAAGACTTGATATGCCTTAAACATACGAATAACATTTTTGAAGAATATGACATTATAGACAGTGAATTTTTAATTTATTTATCAAATTGAGGAATAAAATAAAATAAATATTTTTAGTCTTGGCTATTTAAATTAAATTAATAAAAGAAGTCTTTTGGGCCATGAAGATTGGATCATTCAAGTTGGGGTATGAAGATTGAATCATTCGAGTTGGGCTATGAAGATTGGATCATTTGAGTTGGTCCACGTAAATTGGGTTGGATTTGGAATTATTTAAATAACCCACTTTAAATAAAGTCTAATACAACAAAACATATACCTTTGGGCCCAATAAATTTAGCCCAAATTAAATCCATTAAATGATGGGTTAAACTCTTTGGGCCTCATTAAATAAGGAAATGGGCCGATCCAACACCGGTGATCGGCTGCTTAGTTGCCAAGCAATCTGATACCCTATTTTTGCCTATTAATAAGGATCTTCCCAAGGTTGAAAATCATTCGAAAGACACTCAAGCTCGAGGCAAGTGAAAAACTCTCCAGAAGCTCTTCCCAAAAGCTCTCCGACAAAGATCTCCCACAAAGTTCAAGCATTTCCTCGCAGTGTTCCACGCCGTCTTCCTCGTAAAGATCGAAGAAAGCTCCGGCCACTCTGTAATCCATTAATCATCCTCAAAGTCCGTTCGATTTGAGAAGAAGCTTCCAAGCCCTCAGGTCAACACTTGGCCGAAGAGAAGAATCGAAGGAGTATCCTACAGACTAGAAATTCCTCAGAGATTTTGTAACTACTACCATATCATAAATCAAATCACGTTGTCTGCTATTTATCTTTTGCTCGATTTTCAGACTTAAGATTTTGCTGCATACAGACATCATTGTCTTAGTGATAATTGTGAAAGTTATTGAAATATCGAAATGCCATGTATATGGAAAACTGTATTTATTTATACTAGCCACATAAATAAATCTCATTTTATTAATCTAAATTGTCCTTATTTCATGATTTACTAATTATTATTTTGATAAACTAGTGTTTCCATCTTAGGGGGAGACAATAAAAGAATAGATGAAGGACATTACAATCGAGAGAAACATGATCACTATACAATTTTGATCCACACAAAGGAATTAGTGAACTAAAAGTTTAAAAGTTTTTCAATTTATTAAGAATTGCAAATTGGTTCTCTAATATTTCATAAAAGTTAAACCAAGTAACTATTTGTAAAATTTTCAATTTGAGAGATATATTTATAATTTTAAGTAAACTCTTAAACTGGGCTTTCCCCTTAGTTTTAGAAAATACCCTGAAGGAATCGGTGATCATGATGATCTTTTTTAAAGAATTTCTTCGGGCAAGTAATTACTGAAAGAAAAATGGTATAAAGGTTTCAGGAAGGTCAAGTTTTGTCTTGATGCATCAATAGAAATATCTAGAAGATGTTGTACATGGGCACGACACGTGATTAAGCATGTAAATAATTGTTCGGATATTTGAGAATTGATAAAGTTTCTTTATATCTATCAGAATATTATTGGTGAATTTTTTTGTCACAAACTACCTTTAAGTTTATACAATTGATATACTAAAATAGTTGCCTATTGGATGGAAGTAGATACTTCATATGGTTTTTTTTTTTCTAATCCGATGATTTTAGAATGATAATATCTTTATCATGAATCTCGGTACAATTATTTATCTTGGATTATTAAATAGAACCCAACTCTTGTTGAGATGGATTTACAAAGAAATTATTGTTTATAAGATCCATACAAATTACATAATGTTAAGATTTATAACAACCATTTTTATCTTATGCTGAAGTAGTAATTCAATCGATTGGCTAATTAAGAACATGTATGATCAAGGTTGGTGATTTAAATATCCAAAATATAGTTGAATGAATTCAAGATAATCAAATCATTTTGAGAATGAAGTTTAATGATATATTAAAGGATATATGACAAAGCATATTTCACCATATTTTCTTCTTGTATAATGTGAAATTGATGTGCAATGATTTATATCAAGTGATTGTCTAGAAGATTTATTCACTAAGATATTACTGACTTCATTATTTGATAATTGAAATTTGATACAAAATGCTGGATTTAGAGCAATTATCTTTCTTTTCTTTGGATACATTCGGGAAGGGGATATGGTTCTAACCAAGAACCTCTGACCTGGTAAGAAGTACTTCTACTAATGAGCTACTGCCTTACCAGAATTATTTATTTATCTTGGATTATTACGAAAATTCAACTCTAGTTGAGATGATTTTACAAATTAATGATTATTGAGATCCATACATTATATTATGTAGAATTTTTTAGTGAAGACAGATTTATAACTGCCTTTTTTATTTTATTTTAAAGTTGAGATTCGATTTGTTAGATTAGAAATTGTGTGATCAAAAGTAGTTTTTGATATCTGAGATAGTTGAATGAATCCAAGAGATTCCAATAATTTTCAGAAAAATTAAGGATATATTAAAAAATGCATGATAAAGTAAATTTCACAATATTTTCTTAAGAATATGGTGAAAGCTGATGTGCAACGATTTCTATTCAATAAGATGATCCACAAGATTATTTACTAAGACATAACCGATTGCTATATTTTAGAATTGAAATTTAAAATGCATCGGTTCAATGAGTATAAACTATGAGGAAAAAACATAAAAGTTGATGTACTCTTTTTTTCCTTCACTAAAGTTTTTTTTCCCACTAGGTTTTTCTATAGTAAAGTTCTTAACGAGGAACGTTGTGTAATAAACATCCAAGAAGAAGTGTTTTGAAATTACTCAATTAAAGTGATGTCCATAATATGTAGGATAATATCGTATTATCCTAAAGATGACAAATGGCTTAGTCACCACTTATCTTAGATAAAAAATAGAATTATTTATCATCTTATCTCCATCAAGGTTAAGGGGTAGTAAAAATTAATAATATTCTATAATTTTCTTACTATTATTTTCTTTGTTTCATAGAGTTCCTTTTTAGTCTATACTTAATTCCATTACCATAATATTTACAACCCCCTCCAAATTCTTAAATATTATCCCAAGTAATTGAACAAGAAAAAAGATAAAATTTTCCAATCTTCTGCTCTGTGTGCGTATGAAGATGAGCAGAAAAACAAGAACCAAAAAGATTATAAAATAGACCCAAGAACTAGCCTCTTTAAGGCTAAAAAGTGTTACAGTTCATTGTTTTCTTTTAATCCATCCACATTGAAAGTTTCCAGTGGGGAAAACAATCTTATGTTTTCTGTCTCATTAATGTGAGAATAGTGTACAATTTATAGATTTGTCCAAGTGACAAATCCTAAGCAGATTAGAACTAGGAAACACATTAGAAGTAAAAGTCCTAGCTAAATAGAACTAGGAAACACAACTTATACATAGTTTATGATTAATAGGAAGCCTATTTTGAATATATGTCTAACACTCCCCCTCAAGTTGGAGCATGAAGATCAGAAATGCCCAACTTGGAAGCTAATCGATGAAAATGGGTCGGATGAAGGGCTTTAGTAAGAATATCGGCAGGTTGCTCCTCACTTCGAATATAAGCAGGATAGATAAAACCGTCTTGAAAAGCATCACGAACAAAATGACAATCTATTTCAATGTGTTTAGTGCGTTCATGGAAAACAGGATTTTCAGTAATATGAAGAGCAGCCTGGTTATCACAATGTAATGGAATGGGGCGAGTGACAGGAACATGAAGATCGCGCAGAAGAATAGATAACCATTTAAGTTCACATAAAGTCATAGCCATAGAGCGATATTCAGCTTCGGCAGAAGAACGAGAAACAGTATGTTGTTTCTTTGTCTTCCAAGAAATAGGGGACCCACCAAGAGAGATAAAATAACCAGAGTGAGAGAGCGGCGAGTTATCGGGCGAGTGGCCCAATCGGAGTCACAATATGCGATTAACGAAAGAGAAGAGTTAGAAGAAAGAAAAATGCCACGTCCAGGACTCCCTTTCAGATAACGGACAACTCGGATAGCAGC
This sequence comes from Catharanthus roseus, assembly GCA_028651295.1. Lineage (NCBI taxonomy): Eukaryota > Viridiplantae > Streptophyta > Magnoliopsida > Gentianales > Apocynaceae > Catharanthus > Catharanthus roseus. The sequence continues at coordinate 10,211,192 of JAPQWS010000050.1, read as the reverse complement.
ATCCCAATGAGCATGACGAGGGGCGTGCATAAATTGAGCAAGGGTATGTACAGCATAGGCAAGTTCGGGCCGAGTAAGTGTGAGATATATTAGCTTGCCTATGAGTCGTCGGTAGCGATCTGGGTTGTCAAACAATGAGCCAGATGCTGTTGCCAGCTGATGATTAGGTTCCACAGGAGTAGAAGCCGGCTTGGCACCTAATAAACCCATTTCAGAGAGAATTTCCAAGGTGTATTTTCGTTGGGATAAAAATAATCCCGTGGAGTTTCTCGCAATTTCTATGCCCAAAAAATATTTGAGCGAGCCCAAATCCTTCATGTGAAAGCACTTGTGTAATGAAGCTTTGAATTTTTCGAGTGTGGATAGGGAATTTCCAGTAATGAGTAAATCATCCACATAAATAAGAACACATAGATAAATATTCCCTCGAGAATATGTGAAAAGAGAGTAATCTGCATAAGATTGAGAAAAACCATACCGACGGAGAGCAGTGGTGAGTTTGGAGAACCAACATCGAGGGGCTTGGCGAAGACCATATAAAGATTTCTTTAAACGACAGACTTGTCCTTGGTAACGGGGATGAAATCCTGGAGGTGGTCGCATATATACCTCTTCTTGTAAATCTCCATGCAAAAAGGCGTTGTGAACATCCATTTGATGGAGAGGCCAGTTGCGAGCAGCGGCTACGGAAAGGAGAGTACGAACGGTGACCATTTTGGCAACGGGAGCAAAGGTGTCTGTGAAATCAATACCTGCCATTTGTGTATTTCCCAAAATTACCAAGCAGGCTTTATATCGCTCGATGGTGCCATCGGCTTTGTACTTGATTCGGTAGACCCATTTACTCCCCAGTGCACGTTTTCCAGGAGGTAAGGAGGTTAAAGTCCATGTACCATTTTGTTCAAGAGCATCAATCTCTTGACGCATAGCAGTGCGCCAGAGAGGATTGGAGACTGCCGCAGAGTAAGTGGTAGGCTCGGATTCTGTTGCCACAGATGCTAAAAATTGCCTGTGTGTATGAGAAAATTTACTATAGTCCACAAATTTTGTGATAGGATAAAGGGACGTACCTGAGAGATCCGAAGAGGGTGAGAGAGCAGAGGAGGAATGGGATATGGAAGACTTCCATATGGCATTGCAATCATAATCTTGGAGCCGAGTCGGAATATGTTTAATTCGAGTGCTTCGTCGTGGGGCAGTAATTTGCGGATGGTCTTGCGGCAAGCTGGCAGGAGTATTATCGGGACTAGTTTGGAGAGAGGCGGCTGGAGAGGTTGGTGGTGGGCCTTGCGGAACTGGGCTGCTGGGTTGTGGGTGTGGATCAGGATCTGAAAGTGGAGATGGGCTGTGGGTTAGTGGGCTGCTGGAAGGATTTGGTGGATCTGGGTTTGTAGGTGGGCTGTGGAAAGGATGTGTTTGATCTGGGCTTGGTGTGTTGTGTGTTAAACTCCCCCTCTTTGGGATATTTTGTGGTTTGGAGCCCAAAACTTGTTCCCCAAAATTGTAATATTGTGTGAAGTCTGTAGAAGTGGAAGTACCTGATTGGTCATGGAATGGAAACTTTGTTTCATCAAAAATCACATCTCGGGACACAAAGAATTTTTCTGTTTGCAGGTCGTAAAATCTCCATCCTTTCTTATGAAGAGGGTAGCCAAGGAAGACACACGGTTTGCTGCGGGTTTGAAATTTATCTTTTGGGATATCATGGTTATGTACATAAGCTAAGCACCCAAAAGTTTTAATGTGAGAGTAGGATGGTTTTGCATGGTATAGTAATTCATAAGGAGTCTTACCTTGTAATAATTTTGAGGGAGTTCTATTAATGAGATAGCCAGCCGTCAAAATGCATTCTCCCCAAAACTTTACAGGTAAATTGGCTTGAAATCGTAATGCCCGAGCTACATTTAAGATATGGCGATGCTTGCGTTCAACTCTTCCATTTTGTTATGGTGTGCCAGGAATAGTAGTTTGGTGGATTATGCCATGGGTAGTAAGATACGACCTAAGGGGTGCAAATTTTGTCCCATTATCGGTACGGATTGTCTTTACAGTTTTGTGAAATTGGGTTTTGATCATGGTAAGGTAATCTTGAAGAATAGAGGCAACCTCACTTTTTTCTGACAGTAAATATATCCAAATAGCCCTAGAATAATCATCTAAGGTAGTAAGAAAATATGAAGCACCTATAGTGGTTTGGATTTATATGGGCCCCATAAATCACAATGAATTAGGTCAAAAATTGTAGATGCTTTATTGATGCTAAGAGGAAAACAATCACGAGTTTGTTTGGCACGTAGACAAATATTACAAGGTGATGTGCTAGTTGTAGAGTCTTTAGAATTACCCAAAAAATGATTGACTACATAATCTGAAGGATGTCCCAACCTTATATGCCATAGTGTGCTTGAATCAAGAACTATGCTAGAAAAAATGTATAATTCCTTCAATTCCAAAGGTTTGTAGAAGAAGATCCCATTCCTCTGCTCACCCACTCCAATCGGCCTCATCGAGATACGGTCTGGTATAACACAAAATTTGTCGAAAGTGTGATAAAGCATTGCAAATCTCTTGCCAATTGAGACAAAGAAATTAAATTGCAGGTCAGTTCAGGAATTAGCAACACTCGGTTGAGTTGTAATGTAGGACTTAAAGAGACCATTCCTTCGTGCATAGCAAAAGTTTTGGCACCGTTAGGTAACCCAATAATATGCGGACATATAGGATGTAAATTTTGTAAAAAACATTTCCTACCAGTCATATGGTTAGAACACCCTGAATCTAAAATCCAAAAATTTGCCATACCAGATAGCTTGTCAGATTGCATATTATTTGAGTTTTGGAGGGCAGTCAACAGGGTTGACCACTGGTCAACGGTCAAAGCTGGGAAGGGGCCCGGGCCCGGCCCCGCCCGTCCCGGCCCGTTTCTGCTGGAAGTTGGCCCAAAGCCCGGCCCGGCACTGTAGATCGGCCCGACCCCATCGTCTTCTCCAGCGCGCCGGCGAGCAGAAGGTTCGGGAGCTGCGGCGGTTGTTGCAAAAAAAACCCCATGCCTCGGCCGTTCTTCCTCCATCGCGCGGTTTAGCCACCTCCTGGGGCTGTCTGCCGGCGCGCGCTGTCCCGGATCTGCCTCCGCGCCAGAAATTTCGGGTCGCCGGTGAGGAGCCGCGGCCGCCTGTTTTTGGAGAAGTCCGAGGCCACCAATCCGGATAGCCAATGAGTTGGAAGCAGCCGGTGATGTTGTGGCCGGCGCGTCTGCAATGGGAGCAGAAAGATGAAGGATTTTTTTTCTGTTCTGGCGGCGGCGGCAACTCCGGCGGTGTCTCCGGCGGCTCCGGCGGCGGTTCCGGCAGCTCCGACAGCTCCGGCATCGGCGAAGGCGGCGCCATCTCCAGAATAATCTTCTTTCCGTGTCGAATTTTTGTGTTGTTCTTCTTTACTGATTTGAGCAAGAACAGTACGTAATTTGGGTATAGGTTCTTGTTGGATCATATGAGAGCGAAACGAGTGCCATAAATTGCACTATTCAATCCCATTAAAAATTGGAAAACCTTCTCGTTTTCTCTTTCTTTTATAATAAAATTCAATAGATCCGTGTGCTGTCGTTTGAGCGGAAGTTGAGTATAATTTTCTAGTTCGTCCCATACCTTTTTTAGACGTGAAAAATACACGTGTACTGAATCATCGCCTTGCTTACAATTTGCCAAAGCTGCTTTTAATTCATATATTCGGGGGCCGGTGCCAACGAGAAATCGTTCCTTCAAGGCTATCCATAATTCATCAGCTCTCTCTGAATGATATATTGTAGATCGGAGAGAGGGTTCGATAGTATTGAGAATCCACGAGTTTACAAGATTATTGATCTCCCACCATTCTTCTTCTTTTTCTGGATCACCTTTAGGAATTGGAATTATTCCATCAATGAATCCCAATTTCTTCTTCGATCGCAAGGCCATGCGCATGGCCCTTGCCCATTCTGCATAATTATTATCTGTGTCTGTCTCTTTCAATCTGGGATCGTTGTTAGAATCAATCCGAGTCCATCGATGGATGCCACATAATAAGCATCTTTCTTTATTTTGTTAACATAGCTTTCTTCCACCATGTCATTATCAACATTGCCAATATTGTCGTTACTCATTTTGAGAAATTTCAGACAATTGGCTCTGATACCATGAAAGTTTCCAGTGGGGAAAACAATCTTATGTTTTCTGTCTCATTAATGTGAGAATAGTGTACAATTTATAGATTTGTCCAAGTGACAAATCCTAAGCAGATTAGAACTAGGAAACACATTAGAAGTAAAAGTCCTAGCTAAATAGAACTAGGAAACACAACTTATACATAGTTTATGATTAATAGGAAGCCTATTTTGAATATATGTCTAACACAAATGCCTTAAAAACCGATACCCTGAAACAATAACAACTGAACCCACATTGCTTTTGAAACAGAAGACCCAACAACATTTGCACCGGAGAGTAGCAACAAAAATTAGACATGGGATGGCAGCAAGATGCCATCGAAATTGCTGAATAAGAAAAGAATAAGAAGAGGAGAGAGGTGTTGTATTAGCATGCAGAGAAAGGAGGAAGTGGGAGGCGCTTTATTGACAGAGAGAAGAAGAGGGAGGTGCTCTAGTGTCATATACTTGTATCAGTGTGTAAGAAGAAGAGAGGGTGAAACAGTTAATTGGGTGGAGAGGTGAAATTTTTGTATGAAAGCAGGAAAAAGTAAGTTATGTTTAGAGTTAATCTCAAAAAATTACCCTTTAAATTTAATCATTTGTCAATTAATGACCATTTTTCTACCATAGTCAATTAAGTGACCAAATGTAGCCAAAGGCCAAATAATCTATCGGAGATGGCATGAACCCATTATCACCTTTTTACCAAACTCCTGAGGTAAAAAAGACTTTTTTGTTATAACTTTTATTTATTTTTTTATTCTTTCACCTTGCAACCTCTCTCTCTCTCTCTCTCTCTCTCTCTCTCTCTCTCTCTCTCTCTCTCTCTCTCTCTCTCTCTCTCTCTCTCTCTCTTAACCAATCTCATTTTACCCAAAAAAAAAAAAAGAAAAACCTATAGATCTATTGGACCTTTGTTCACACAATTTTTTATTTTCTTCCCACCTATGTTTTATGACATGGATTGGGCCTCACAACCTAACAGGACTGACTTTATTTTTAATCCAAATTGTCGAGCGGGTCAGACTGACAATAGCCCAATCTTGATTGTATCTTCCCAAGTGATTTGATTGTTCTGTTTTGAATGAGTTTTCTAAGTGACTTATGTGTTGTTGAACGAGTCTACCGTAGGAGTTCTATAAATACTCTCATCCTCACTATTAATGAGAAGAACTCTGTGAAGCTTTCTTACGTTTCTTTTCTCTCTTCTTCTTCTCTGTGGCTTCTTCTTCTTCTATTATTGTTCTGTTTTCTGTGAATTCTACTGTTGCTGCTGCCGTTAGTCGCCATTCTTGGTTGACTGCATGCTTGGATGGTTTGTGAATGAGAGAACTAAGAGTGAGAGATTAGATTGTCCTTGTGCGAGACTCATCCATTGTCTGAGGGTTTGATCGAGAATTTGTATTTTCCAATGAACCCGGTCGTCCGGTTTTGCCTTCTTCGTCCATTTTTTACGTCTGAATATTTTGTTCCCCTCATTTGTACAAAAACCAGTCGTCCAGTTTTCTGTGTTGCTCGTTCGTTTTTATAACTAGACGTCTAATTCTGTCTGTTGCTGGCCAAAATCGGACCGGTTTTCTTTATCTATTTTGCAGGTACTTTGGATTGAAGAAGAATCAGTAGTCCATTTTCGGACTCCTCATCCGATTTTAAAGAGCCATTTTAAGAGTTGTTATCCGGTTTCATCATCCGATTATTGTAATAGATTAAGTTATTTATTTATATTATGTTCTTTCGCTGCTTTTGTAATAGTTAGTAGGAGTTGTGTTATATAACAGGACTTCACCAAATTTCCATTGTGTAACAAAAACATTAAGGAATCTGCACCTTCCCCCCTTCTCCGTACTTGTTTCTCTTCCTCCCGGATAAATTTCAATTAGGTATTTGAAAATATCTCATTATCTTGAGTAAAAAGTTTACTTTTAAAAAATCTCTAAAGAATCCTTGAAAATCATCTATTTGTCTCAATCCAATACTTCTGTGAAGACTTAATGGAAGAGATTTTGTGTGTTAAACTGGGGTTAAATGAAAATTAAATTAGGGCCTTAATAAAACTTCAAACAAATCAAGACTACAATAAAACATTATAACCCTTTTCTCCTTCATCCTCTCCTCCTCTAGTCAAGACTTATATCTCCTCGTTCTTCCTCCGTCCCTGCACACACTAGTCCACAAAAGCTTATCAAGAATCCCAAAGTTTTGGACAGCTCCATCAGAAACAAAGTAAGTCACCAAAGGGACATCTAGAAACGGATTGATTCCGGGTTTGGCCAAATTATTCTCCTGTTTAAAAATGCTTGTTGAATCATCACTCCAGAAACTGTTTTTTCTTTAATACAATGTCAAAAATATAGTCCAAGTCTTGAATTGATAGGTTTCTTAGGAGAAATCATAATATTGTTGAAGATCAATGTGTATAAATACAATAAATGATAAATGTGAAGCTTATATTTCACATATTCCATCAATTGTTTCTTCTAGTTCTTTTAAGAACTATTTAACTTTTGAAATTATGAGTCGTAGAATGGACATTCTACTACACCTTCATGAAGACATTTCATTTCATTAGGACTTCTTAAATACCAGATTCAAAAGGATTTAAGTATCTAATACAAAAATAGAAAATCATTGACAACTAACTACTTAATCCAAAGGGAAATCCTTCCAATTAACTACTTAATCCGAAGAGAAATCCTTCTATTAAGAATTTTACTATCAGTTTAAAACTTGAGGTATCAAGCAGCAAAAGCTGCATCTTTCTGTTAATTTTTTTTTAAAAAAAAAAGCTGCAACTCTCTCTGTTGGGTTTGAGGGAAGCTGAAGATGATGAAAGAGAAAATGGTTTAATTTTTTTATTTTAGTCCTATTTTTTTTTTTTTGAATTTTCATTGAGCCCATTTAACACCAGAAAAGTGGTTTTTCTTTTGAATCCTAACAGAACTACTTAGATTGAGACAAAAGGCTAATTTTGCAGAATTCTTTTGAGATTTTTCAAAACTAAAATCCTCACTCGAGACAATAACTTATAACTTATTTTCAGGTACCAAATTAAAATTTATCCCTCTTCCCACTGCGTCGCCGCCCCTCTTCCTCTCCCTCCCTTCTTCCTTCTTTCCTCCTCCCATCCTCACTTTTTTCTTTTTCTTCCCTCTGTCACCGCGCTAGATCGCCGATGCTTATATTTTGTTTTTGTGCCTTCCTACTTTGTTTCGGTTAGTGTGGTTACAGAGGGTTATTTTGCATGGAGCTTCAAATGGGCAAAGAAATCTAAAAGATAACCAGTCGTGGTTTACTGATAGTTTTAGATTGATTTTTGATTGAATTTGGTGAATAGAGTTTTGGGATTTGGTGGATTTATTTTGAATTGGTCTTTTATACCATTAACGGAACTCTTCAGCTCAACACTTCCAATGAGAAGATAATTGGGAAAAGAAGCAGCCAAAGCTTAGAGAAAATGTCGTTTTCTTTTCTGTCTCCTATATTTTGAACACTTTTATTATATTTTTTTTAGAAAATTTGAAGCTTAGAGAAAATGTCCTTTTCTTTTCAGTCTCCTATATTTTGAACACTTTTATATTTTTTTTTGAAAATTTAAACAAATTTAATTAATAGAGGCCTTATTTATTGATAAATTAATTTATTCTTAAAATGAATTAGGTAAGAATTTATTAAATTAAGTGTGTTTATAATAAATAATTTTAAATGGTCAATATTTTAAGTGCCTTTCATAACAATTTTTGCAAATCACTTCATTGTAATTATAAATTTGAAGTAAAAAATTTTAACTTAATTCTCAATTCTAAAATCTGAAAATATATATTATTTACAAAATTTAACCCAATTTTTATATGTAATTACTACATATTAATTACTTGAACATTTACATCGAAATTTTATTATTCAAATTCAGTGTTCACACTAAAGATTCATACTTTAGAACTTAGTAATTCAAATTTTAATTTTTAATTTTATCCGAAGAAGACATTAAATTTAAGGTGAAATGATTTCATTTTAACGGAAATTGAGTAAAATTGTCACCAAATTGACAATGATCAAAGAAAGAGTACTAAATTGATAATGGATTAAACTTAAAAGAGTAATTTTTTGGCATGATGGAGATAAGAATATATTTGTCCTGTATTTAAAATAGCAGCCTCGGATATGTCAATACCCTTCCAAAAAATGAGAAGGAAAAGGAAATCCACAAGTATTGACACAGTAAGAAATTCATTCTTTCTATTTGAATATACAGAGAACTCCTCAGTTAAGTTTGATGAGATGTGAACTCTCAAGTTCACTGGAACTCAGACTACAGTTATTGGAGCTGAAACTAAGGGAAGTTTCTGGGCTTTGATCACAAGCAGTTTTCCACGAATTTGATATATTTACAACTCCACTGTTGTTATACATCAATCTCAGTGCTTGCAACTCTGCGGATACCTCTTTCATTGTTGGTCTTTCTTCTGATTTCACACTTAAACACCGCTTTGCTAACTTAGCCATTTCTTTAAGCTCCTGATCATTTCCATCCATTACCAGCTGATCTCCAACCATAGGAAACAATTTATTTTCTTCAACTAAAGAGACAAAATATATGGCCAAATTCATCTCAGTTTCTCTCCGGGTAAATGAAAGGGCATTCTCCCCTGTTATTAACTCTGCCAATACAACTCCGAAGCTATAAACATCACTCTTTGTTGTTAATTGACTCGAATGCAAATACTCGGGGTCCAAGTATCCTAAAGTGCCTTGTACTAATGTTGTTACCTGATCTTGATCGATTGGGATAAATCTTGAGGCACCAAAATCGGATACTTTTGCATTGTAATTGTTGTCTAGGAGTATATTTGCAGCCTTAATGTCTCTGTGGACAATAGGTACCGAAGTTGCAGAATGTAAATACGAAATAGCCTCTGCTGTTTCTGCTGCAATCTTGAGACGGATGTGCCATGTAAGGTCCGATGAAAGTTGCTTGTTATGAATGTGTTGGAAAAGTGTACCATTTGGGATGAACTCGTAAACTAAGAGAGGAACTTGTGTTTCTAAACAACAACCTAACAATTTCACTACATTTCTGTGGTTGATTTGGGAAAGAACTATCACTTCATTGATGAATTGCTCAATTTGGGTTTGGTCACCTACTTTGGATTTCTTAATGGCTACAATTTTTCCATCTGGTAATATGCCTTTATAAACTGTTCCAAATCCTCCATGGCCAATGATTCTTTTCTGATCATAATTGTCTGTTGCTTTCTTAAGCGCTGCTTCTGTGAAAATTATTTCCCTTTCTGAAGTACTGTTTTTGGATAACTTCTGTTGTAATAGCAATCCACCATTTTGCTGAAAGAACTTCTCTCTCAGTTTTGAAAGCTTCCTTTTTCTGAATACAAGATATAACCAAAAACTTATCCCCAGCAAGACAAAGATACCTGATATTATTCCTGCCCAGAAAATATGAAGTAAGTTCCTCTTTTCTACTCTGAATTGAATAATAATAATAATAATAATAATAATAATAATAATAATAATAATAATAATAATAATAATAATAATAATAATAATAATAATCCAGTCAGTTTCAGTGAAACTGTAGTGATGTAAAACTTTGGCTTTTCCCTTCGGAAAGAATCATGATCACATGCATCCAAGCTATATATATATATATATATGTTAATTAAAAGCCAGTAATAATGCATTAATTTAGTTGAGTATATGTGTCATGACTACTCTGATGACAAAGTAAGAAAATGACACAAAATGTCCTCTTTCTGTCCTCCAATTGCCAACCTGGACCTAAATCTTTTATTATGCATGATTGTGGTCAAAAACTATATTCATATTGGTCAGAATTCTTCAAATAGTACTCATAGTTTTAGGTTACACCCTACGCAAACATATGACATATACATAATATTATGACATATAGGTAATATTGTAATAGTGTTCGACTTGACATTATTATATTTTATTATTCTTAATTACTTTTACATGTACAGAGATAATTTAAAATTATAATTAAACAAGAATAACTATTTAAATTCATGTTTACCACTTAAAAGTAAATGAAGGGTACTTTTAGTTATTTTTTTCTCCAACAAATTGACAAATTTGCGGTTCTCCTTTGATTGAAATTCAAAGCATAGTCATTAAAAAAAAATTAAAAAAAAAAAAGGTTTTCTTTAAGGAAAAAGAGCATTTTTTTTGGGAGGCCGGATGGTACTGGATGAGTCTGCTTTGGAATTCGTTGAACCAGCTTACCTAGAGAGACATAAATCAAAGTTCTCCGTATTGCTTGGCGCTTTCGACGACAACCTGTGCCCTGTTTCCTCCCATCGCCTTCAAATCCTTTTGGGCAAGAACACGAATAATTTCCAGCCAAATTGGTACATAAATCAGTGCAGGGATTTGTATCACACTCATTGATATCTACAAAAATGGAAAAAAAAAAAAAAAAACAATTCAGCAGAATGAAACCCCAAAACTTTTGATAAATCAATTGCAGAAGTATGAAAAAGTAGCCTTTAATTAGTACCTCGGCAACCATTTACTAGGTAAGGATTCCCTTGAAAACCCGGCAGACATTTGCAATTATAACCAATTCCATTGCTAGGATTATAGCATTCACTATTAATGGCTCGACAAGCATAAGCTGAAGAATCATTCTTTTGAGCTTCTTCACATGTTAAATTCCCCACAGACCAATCTAATCCCACTGGAAAATAATCATTAATTCTCTTTCTCAAACCCATTAGATCTGAAGAAGAAAAATGATAAGATCCTTGTTCAATCACAAAAGCATAGCCACAATTATTAAAATCTTTCACCAGAGTATGATTCCCGTAAGTATGAACCGATAATCTAAACCCTTTAACTCCTTTAGGAAAACTCATCTGGCAGCAACCAATTCCAGAACAAGTTCCATTTTCAACTCTGTCAATTTTATCACACATGGCCGTACATCCAGTAAAGTAATTTTTCTCCTCAGATCCTTCGATAAAAGCATAAGTATCACAGCCAACAGCAACAAACTTGTTACGAGTAGCAGAGATTACAAATTTGGGGGCATATAATTGGTAATCCATAGGCAACCATTTCTTGTCGAAACAGCCATAAGCCATTAGAGAGCCAACTTTCATTTGCCCATCCAGTGAAATTTCGAGAATTTCCAGAGCTTCCTCCGGTGCGTCTCGATCGTAGAGTATTGGAGGATTGAAAGAAGTGTTGCATATAACATGGAAAGAGTCATCGAGGGAGCAATCGGGTCGTGTACCAAATGGAAAAGGAACGTCGACGTTTCCGCATTTGGTTGGACATCCTGGAGCTGGCTGAAGGGCTGGTGACACTAACGGTACTGATAATAACAATGAAACAGAAATCAGTTGCAGAATTAAGGATTGAGAATTCATGGCTTGGCTTCAATTGAAAACAAGGAAAGGAAGGATGTAACGATGGAAGTCTGAGTTGTTGCAGAAAGCAGAGTATATTGTTATTTTTATTAGTCCATCGCGGTTGACTATGAGTTGCAACACGTGATAATAACAAAGTTTTTTTTATAACCAAAAGCCGTTGTCTTCATCCCAGAAGTTTTTCATGCCTTGATTAAAAAAATAATAAAAAATTATACCCATATTTGGATGGATTTTCAGCTCAAAATTCTTTCCACTTCCATGGTCTATATCCTTTTACAGGTTGATTTGTTTTTATGATTACCTTTGATTGATGGGTTAAATTTGAAAAACTCCCTAAAGTTCGGACTCTATTTGTCAATTGAGATGAAAAGTCTATGATGCAGAAAGCCTGTTTTTTTCTCAAGGTGGAGAAATAAATTCACCAAATGAATGATTGACATACATATATACTTGAATATATACTTCACTTATTGTCATGTGTTTCACAAGTTCAAATATAAAAATAAATGAAAACCATAATAAATAAACAATTAATGAATGAGTGTAAAATTAATCCAACAATTCACATTTTATTTTCGCCACCTAAGTAAAAAGGCTTAATGGTACGTTTTCCCTATAAACATTTTTTAAAAGTGACTCAGGTGTCTGAACATTAATTCGTTACTTTTGGTACATAAACTATTTATATTTAGTATCCTAAGTGCATCTGTCCAATTCTCCCATTACCACTTTCTTTTAGTTGTTAAGTGGAGAGCATTTTCATCCAAAAAAATCATTCAACCCTCTCACTTAGATTATTTTGGGGCTAAAGAGAATTAAAAAATAAAATTAGGATCAAAATATAAACTTCCCCCTCTTTCTTCTTCCTCCTCTCCCTCCCACTGTAAACTACCACCACCACCCTTTCCCTCTTCATTTTTCCTCCTCTTTCCTTCTTGCACCACTATCACCACTCTTTCCCTCTTTCTTCTTCCTCCTCTTCCCTTCTTCCACTACCACCACCACCCTCCCCTCTTTCTTCTTCCTCCTCTTCCCTTCTTCCACCACCACCACCAAAAGTTAGGGGGATCCTTCATTCAAATTCTTTTATGAAAATTCCATACATTTAATTCTTGCTTCCATTTAATTGTTTTTAGTAATTTTTCCAAATTGTTAATTAATTTCTTAAACCAATTTGTTAGGCTAAACGTTGGTTAACACGGTAACTATTTGAGCCTTTAACGTTCCCTAAGTCGACAACTCGAGTGTGTCTCTAATCTACAGTGATAGGTACACTTGTCTATTGCATTTGTTTTAGTTCTACCCCATTCATAATAAACATCAAAGTTTTTTGCGCCATTGCCGGGGAACAGCAACTTAGAGAAAACCTTTTTTCTTGTGCTTTGGTCATTTTTTATTTTTCTTGTTTTTGTTTTGGATTGTTCATTATTTTTACAAGTATTAGTTTATTGTTGGCTTATATCTTGATTTGTCATTTTTAATTTGTGGACTTTAATTGTGGTTTACCTGTTTCAGGTTTGGGTAACTAGTTTACGCCCCGAAAGGAAAGGGGTGAATTAGTCCCATTTTATACAAAGCCCGAGCGTTTGCTGCGGTGTCCCCGCTACGCTTTTCAGTTTGAGACAGTGAACAAAAACTCCAACATTGCTGTCAAGAAGATAGAAGAAGGTCAAGAAGCTCCACCTTACATAAATCCACTGTTTGTACCGCATCCACCACCACCAATAGTAGAGGGGACAATGGTAGATTATGCTAGACCATCCATCTCTAGGACAGAGTCTAGTATGGCAAGACCACGGGTAGAAGCAAACAAATTTCAAATACAATCTTTTTACAATGAAATTTTATTTGGGGCAAGACAGCTAATTGATGCCTCTGCTGGTGGTTCTATAGATCACAAGACTCCTCAGTAGGTCTATGATCTAATTGAACAAATAGTTATGAATAGCTATACCAAAGGTGGAAAAAGATCTAAGCCAATATCTATTTGAGTCTACAATGTAGATTCTATCACTGCCATGGAAGCAAGATTGACAACCATCACAGGACAAAAGATGGGAACTCGACTACTACACCTGCAAATAAGAACATTCAACCAGTAATGTTCTGCGACTTCTGTAGTGGAGGACATCCCAATCATGAATACCCTAGCATGGGAGGCCCTATGGAGAAAGTGGATTATGTTCAAGGGAATAGGTAGGATAATAACCCCTACTCCAACACTTATAATCCGGGGTTGGAGAAACCACCCCAACTTTTCTTGTGGGGTGGCCAAGGATAGCAAAGGCAACAACAACCTCCGGGTTCCAGAATAGAGGTCCTACCCAACCACTTCCCTATTTTGCAGCTTCACAAAATCCTCCACCAGTAAATACAAATTTGGAAGAGCTCATAGTGAAATCCATGAACGCCATTGATGTGTGTAGAATCAAAGTAATAAAAAAGGGATGTGAAAACCTGATTACACAATGAAAGGCAAGCGGATCTAATAACGTAGAGATGGCTTTCAACTCGAGTGTCGAATCTCTCAGGGACAGACGAAGGTTCAAGTGCTACTCGTGTCTCTAATGTTTAGCCGAATAAAAATATTGTCACTGAGAAAAACTTAAAAATAATGAAAGCAATTAAAAGAAAATAATAATAAAAACAATTCTTAAAAGACTAATAAAAACAAGAGTTTGGTTTGGTGGAATCCCCCTAATTCTTATTACCAACTCAATTGGAAAAGATATTTTTAATGAAAATGATGTTTGAATTAATTAAGTTGGGTCATCACTAAAAAATCGGCCAATCCCTATATCTTGGACGAAAGCCACCCTACTCACTAACCTTTAGAGGAAAATCTCTTTTCTCCTTAAAAAATTATAAGTGCCATAAACTTAGGTGATTTGAAAAGTGCAAAATTGTATCTCTAGTCAATTGCCCCAATTAACCCCTAATCAGTTGCCCTAGATTGTTTTTCCTTTTTCAATTCCAAACAACCTTGCGAATAATCAAATCTAGCGATATATTAAATTACAAAGAAATGCAATTGGAAGACAACTTAAATTAAAACAAGATCAAAATCAAGAAATCACACCTAGAACTTTGTAATCAAGAATTAGGGTTCAACCCCAAATCCAAACAATAAAAACTACTCACTATTCATATTAATAAAAACTGAAAATAAATTAAAGAATTCAATAACAAGAAAGTAAAAGAAAGCTTCGGATTTTAGTCTTGAAGCCAAAGTTGAATCCCGAACATCTTCTAAGATCGTCTCTCGAGTCACCAATTCGAAGATCGAAATTATTAATCCAATTCTTCAATTCTTGAATTCAAGAAAGTAAATCTTGCACAAAACCTGGAATTCTATAGCTAAGAAAATATAAAAGCTGAAAAATATAAAGAGTGTTTAACTAATCTAACATAATTAATCTACTCCTAATCTAAAATTTAATCTAAAGTAATTGTCTATTAAATTCTCTAAATTGTCTCTAATTGTCTCCTATAATGGCTGCATAAAAGCCCTATATATAGAGGTAAAAATACAAGAAATCCAGGCTAAAGTTGGAGTAGGAATCAAGAAAATCGAATTTGAAAAGGATTGGAATTGACCCCTTGCTAGCCTACCTACCGCCGACTTTAGGGTGAGGCCTACCGTCCTCAGTAGGTCTCAGGTTTAAGCTGCCTGGTCATCCTCGGCACCTACCGTCGATGGTAGGTTGCCCTATCTTGCCAACGGCTTCCATTTTCGTTGTTTTCGTTTCTTTTTCATCGTGTCTACTTCCGAAGGGTACCTAGACAAGAATAAGAGATATTTAGCTCAAATATATACTTTTACATATAAAAAACACCGAAAATGATGAAATTAACATATAGAAAATATAGACAAAAACGCACTTATCATATACCCCTACACTTATTTGTTGCTTGTCCTCAAGAAACACAAACTAAACAGACAAACGAAGGATATAAAGACTTTTTAAGCTATAAATGAAAATGAATTAAGCCGAATAAAAATATTTAACTCAAAAACTATTTCAAGCATTTATACTCCAAAACAAGCTTTTCAAAAACAAAAACTAAAACAAAACAGAATTAAGCTTAGAAAAATAAAAGAATAATACCACTTCAATATGTACATCAACATCCACTTCCAAAGATACATAAAAAAAAATAGACAAACGACCAAATTACTAAGTTAACCACAAACCACCAAAATCATTACTGATCAATGGTGTGTAAGTGTGATTTTTCTCATGCCATCTTTTACAAAAAAAAGAGGAATTTTAAGTGATTAGCAATAAGAAATATTCTTTAAAACAATGCACAGAATTCACACTCTTTTTTATCACTTAGCCACATTAAAGTCTATTTTAGGTCGTTTCCATATTAGGTAGGACTTTTTAGCTTATAATGTTAGGCTAGGGATGTAGGTAGGTTACAAACAAAAGTAAAAGGAGACAAAAACAAACGAGATAGAGCCAACACAACCGAAATGATAAGATAATGAAATAAAAGAACATTTTCTAACCGTCATTTTCACTTCTCACTTATCTTTGTCTACGTTCTTCATTCTTCTTTGATAATAAGCCCATCTAACCATATAACTTTCTTTCTCAAAAATTTTCAATAATAACCGAAGTAATTTAGAGAGAGCTGATGCTTGAGTTTTTCAAGATTTTACTATAAAATAAGGAACATATATTTTTCTTTGTTTTTCTGCCAATTTTTAATCTTTTTGGCTTTTTCTCTTTTTTTCTCAATTTTTTTCTTTTCAAGCATCAATATTTATATTTCTTTCTTTTCTCTCTTTTTAAGTGAAAAATACCGAATACATGAAAATACCCAAAAATACATTTTTCTTTATACAATAGGGCTTTTCTTTCTTTCTTTCTTCTACTTTTTCCCCCACACTTATTTGTTTATTTCACTTAAGACGGCCAAAAGTCTATACTGACCATTAGCTGGTTTGTCTTGGATAGCAAGATTGCGAGAAAGAAGGCGACTTGACCAAGCAAAATACTCTACACCTACCTCTCAGAGTAAGCATATACCTTTTAAAGTATTTCATATCCTTCATCCTTCATTCGTAATGTGCCCTAGGCACAGCCTCCCGCGCTGCGATATACCCCGGGACTCCTATGAGTGACAACATGGACTTTTCTAAAACAGTAGTAGGCTCCGTGTGTAAGGGTAACACGAATCGAGGTTTACTCAAAACGGCCAAAAATCTATACTAACCATTAGCTCGCGAATTAAGGTTCTATATATAGTGAGGTTAAAAGAACAAAGAAAAGAAGGGGGCATAACCCTTCACATGAAGGCACAAAAAGGGAACTAGGGATTAATTTCATAAAGGATATAAGATAAGAAAGGCTCAATCGGTTCAAAGAAGGCCTAAGACCATCATCTCCAGGACTATCCTAGACTAGACTTCTTTGCTTTTAAAGATAGACAAATCATGAAATTGCAGGCAAAGTTCACAAATTATTATCATAATGCTACCCTTGATTCCTAAGCTTCTATTACTCAACAACATTCACAAGTGATCAAGTAAAACTTTTAGTATATATGGTTTTCAGTGCAATTAAGTAATTTGTCTTTTTCGAAAACCTAAGGAATTTTTCAGTTTTAAATTCTATCAAAAGTTATGAAAATAAAATATTTTTGGATTTTTAAATAAGAAAGTAAAAAGAAAATAAAATATTTTTGGAATTTTTAAAATTTCTGATGTTTTTGGAATTTTTAGAATAAGAGACTAATAGAAAAAACTTTTACAAAAAAATAATAAGAGAGACTAACAAAAAAAACTTAAAAGAACGAAAACACCCCCCTCCCACACACTTAAAATCACATTGTCCTCAATGTGGGGGTTGTACTAAAAGAAACAAGAAAACAAACACATACATGGGAAGCAATCCCGCAGATATAAAGCAATTGAAGCATATCGGGAAGCCATCCACACACAAAAATAAAATAAGAAGAAAAAAAATAACAAATACACAAAACAAGAAAAATAAAAAGAAATTAAATAAAACACAAAAATATAAAATAAGGGAAAAGAAAAGGATACTCCCTATTGTGGACCTCAGTTCGTGCTGCCTCCTCTGCTACTGCTTTGATCAGGCATGAATTTGTTGCACACTCGGGCTAGCATCACTTCTTGGCGATCAATCGATGTCCTTTGATGTGCCATCTCGTCCGCATATCGGTGAGTGGGCTCTACTGTTTCATTCAATTGCATCCGTTGGATTTCTTGATTTATCTAGAGTTGCTTAAAGGCAGTCCGCATCTCTGTTTGGAATGCATCCATCTAGATCGTGTTTTGGGCACCGGCCTCGTCTTCCTCATCATCTGAGGCTTCAGCCTCATAATCATCCTTATCTAGTTGCAAGGACAACAATTCAATGCCAGATCGAGTGGTTTTCTTTATTGGTTGAAAACCACCGGCAGAGCAGTCCCGCAACCTACCTTTTTCGGAGGGGGGAATCCACTCCTTTTTCTTCTCGTCCCATCGGTAACTGCAATTGTTGAATGTTGTGAATTGAATCACTTATTGTATCCTGGTTGATAATCTTCGTTCTCCTGCAAAATTTACATTGAAAGCAGAAAATATTCGAGATAATATTACATGATAACAAAAGACACGCTTCTTACTAGTATTACACCCCATGTTGCACATCATATGGATTATCAAAGACGAGAGAGAAAGGGAGAATGTTCTATGGAGTTTATCAAGAAGGTACATATCAACAGTACAGACTTCACTAAGTCTGCCCCCTTTTTGAACAAGAGTATGGCCAAAGAAATAAGCGAGGGCCCGTGGAAGGAGGGATGGAAAATCACCCCCGTGGATTATTCTTCCACGATCCTGAGCCCGGGGCCAGATATTAAAACAGCTACAAGCCGCATCAAAATCCTAGTCCGGGTCCTCATCTACCCACGGTGACTATGTTCCCATTATCCGAAATCCCAAGAATGGATGCCAGATGATTCCTTTCTAGAACGATCCTAGCCCCTTTGACATGGGAGATGATAGTCGAAAGATCCTTGTCCGTTTTATGAATCATGTTTGTGTAGAATTCTCATACAAGGTCTGTATAGTTATCACCAGAGAAGTGGAGGAGAGGAACCCAACCCAACCCTCTAACATGATTTTCAAGCTTAAAATGCTATGTGATCTCTACACCAAAAGATTTGTCAACAATTATATTAAGAGAGGCCCTATTGGCGAGCCATTCCTAGGCGGTATCTGAGAGACGCTCGGGAAAAGGACGAACAATAGGAGTGGGGTCGGGTGAGGTCCCTTCAACTCTAGCCCTTTTTTATTTGGATTTTGAGGAAGAAGCTACAACTTTCGTGAGAGCCATAGGGAGAATATAAACGAAAAGGAAGATAGGAAAACAAAAAAGGAAAAAACAACAATGCAACACAAGAAGCACCAAAACAAACAATTATAATAACAGAAAAAACGCACAATAATTAAAATCCTAACGTAGCCCGTGTGTGTAATAGTGTCCTATGTAGCCCATGGGTGTAATAGTGTGCACAAAAAGGTATAAATAAAATATAACAATATTTCTAACAAAACAAAGCAAAAGTTCAAATTCAAACTAAAGTATAGGCAAGAAGGGAGACTAAGTTTAGAGTAAGCCTATAGTTGTTTGAGAAAACAACTATTTTCCACGAAATTTCGCTCTTTTCTATGTCTCTCAAAATGCCACGGTGTTCACTGGAGTTCTTGCCGAAAAAAATTTTCTTGGACTTTTTCTGCAAAATTTTGTTAGAAAACATAATGTAAAACAAAACTAAGTTTATCACAAAAATCTCAAAAATTGAAATTACAAATAATTCTAGAAAAATTGAAAATTAGATAGAAGGATGATGGAAGGGGAAATTGAAGGGAAAGGTTGGTTCTTTTGGGTGACAGATGGAAGAAGAAGATGGTTGTATGGTTTAATTTGGTTAGAATTTGAAGAGGAAGAGCGGAGGAGGTAGAGGATTTAAGGGGAAAGAAGAGAAATAGAAGAACCATAGAAGAGAGAGAATGAGAGAAAAGGAAAAATTACCAACCAAGAGAGAGGGAGAGAGAGTGTTGCCGCCGTTCTTCTCGCTAGAATTGGTGGAAGGTCGCCGGAGTTTTGAAGGAAGATGGAGAATGGTTGAGGGAGTTGTGAGGGTGAGTTATGGAGATTTTAAGAGAAGAGGATGAGGGAAAAATAAGATTTGTATGGGTTTTGGAAGGTGAGGGGCAAGAAAAGTGCAGCAAAAACATCCCAAAACTACAATTTGGAGCAAAAAATTAAGTCGACTCGACCAGTTTTACCTTGGAAAGACCCAAGATGGAATTTACCTGGACCCTACCATCGATGGTAGGGCGAGACATACTGTCCGCGGTAGGTTTGTGTTTTCTTGGTGTCGAGAAATTCCTGTAGCCTACCACTGACGGTAGGGCAAAACCTACCGTCCGCGGTAGGTTGCTGCCTAAGGACGCCCATTTCGCCTATAACACCCATTTTAATTTGGTTAGAATGTTGAGAGGAAGAGTGGAAGAGGTAGAGGATTCTAGGGGAAAAGAAGAGAAATAGAAGAACCATAGAAGAGAGAGAATGAGAGAAAAGGAAAAATTACCAACCAAGAGAGAGGGAGAGAGAGTGTTGCCGTCGTTCTTCTCGTTAGAATTGGTGGAAGGTCGCCGGAGTTTTGAAGGAAGATGGAGAATGGTTGAGGGAGTTGTGAGGGTGAGTTATGGAGATTTTAAGATAAGAAGAAGAGGGAAAAATAAGATTTTTATGGGTTTTGGAAGGTGAGGGGCAAGAAAGGTGCAGCAAAAACATCCCAAAACTACAATTTGATTAAGATAAGTTGATGGGCACTTAAGCTACTTAATTACAAGTCCAAATAAATGTAACAATCAAAATGATGGGTCAAAGGAGTTAAAATCCTTTAAGATCTTTAGCTTTCCGAGACCTACCGGTGACGGTAGTCCTTGACATATTGTCGACGGTAGGTCATATTCTCAAACAATATTGGGCAAGAACCCTACTGGCGACGGTAGGGTGGACCCACTGTCGGTTGTAGGTCTTACCACTTTCCTTGGCTTTTTATAGCTTCAAACTCTTCCAAACTTGTTTCTTCACCTTTCTTCTTCTATCTTCCTTGCCTTCGACCTTGTAACCAGCCCTTGGAAGCTCTCCATGTTCTGATGCTTATCCCGGGTCATACCATCTCTCCCTCCTTTGAAAGGATTTGTCTTCGAATTCATACCTTCAAATAACTATAAGAGGCGGGCAACATTAGAAATTATATAAACTAAAGGAGGAATACTATGAACAATTTCAAGAAGAACTTGGCAAGTAAAAGCAAATGATGGTCTAGAGCACAAGGAAACCAAGCTTTGCAACTCTTTCTTAAAAGGCTTATGAAATGCAAAAGTGGCATAGATAAAGAAGTTCAAGGACGAATTATCCACGGAATAAACACACAAATGCCACTAAAGTGTAAAAAGATTTCTTTAAAAAGGAACACAATTAAAATCAAAGAAATCTTTTAGTTTATGTCCTTTATCAAATGTTTCCAGAACTTCTTTAGAATAACGATGAAAATCAAAGCGTAAATGTTGAAAAAATTTGACAAATGAAAGAACTTAAAACCAAATATTCAAATCTTCCTAAAGGGTCCATGACGCTCATAATAAGTATGCATCAAGAAGTTCATAAAATGTTTGCTCAAGGAAAATGTAGAAACAAACCACAATACTTTTATATGATTTCTTTCAAAATAGGCACAAAGATGAACAAGGAAAACATATAAATGCATCCACGCAATAACATCAATTCTCAAAACTTTTTTAAATATAATACGATAGTAGAAACTTAGGTCTTTAAAGGATTGGAGAGTTAAGAACACGAAGTTAGAGAAAGTTTCAAAATTCCAAACAATAAAAGTTTCTTCAAGAATTTGAGAATAGAGGTTTAAGAAACAACTTCTAAAGAACACACTTGTTAAGAATGTTTCGAAGCAAGCTTTAAAACCACAATCCTTAAATGGAATACTAAATGAATACTTACCATCCTTTTCAAATCTTAAAACCCATCCATGAATTCCCATAATATAACTCTTCATCTCTTTAAAAGGAACCCAGGAGTTTAAACTTTAATTTTCCAAGTCTTTTAAGAGAGATTCATGGATATCAACATAATGAAGCCTCATCCAATCAAAATTCGTCTTAAAATTCCATGAACTTTTAGTTCACAAGTTCTTGCAAAACCAAAAGAAAGTTCGAGGATGTTATCCACATAAAGGCCAAGAATCGAATTGAAAATAATTAAGTTATCCAAGACCAAATTTGAAAGACCTTTCTTCCATGATGATTTTGACATGAAAATCAAGAATTCATCAAAGAACGTATAAGATTGATTATTTTCAAAATCCCAAGACTTTTAAAATTTCTCTTCACATACAAATTTCTTCGAGAACTCGTTGAGAGGTATGGGATATAACAAGGTACCAATAATTTCATGTTTCATAGAAATAACAATGAATTCTTGTTTGGAACTAACACTCTATTTATAAAAACATATTTTCCACCACATTTCAATGAAATTTTTAAAATAACAAAGATATTCCTCAACAAAATTCATCAAGAATAGTTCCAAGAAGTTTTTTCTCAAGATCACAAAAACTATATGAAAAACTTTAAGTACTCCAAAACCACTGTTCTTCTTGTTTTCACAAATTAACAAAAACATAGACTTCTCGAAATGCAAGAGGTAGAATTGAAGACCAAGAATAGTTTCAATCAAGAAAGCTTTCAAAACTTCCAATCCAATTAGGAACTTATGGTCATCACAAAAATTTTCAAGTTGAACCTTCAAATTCAAGAAATGGTTTCCAAAAGGACCAATTCCTTTAAGGGCAACCACAAAAAATTCAAAGGAGGGTATCATATAAGAATAAGTTTCAACAATTCTCCTTATAGACTTATCAAGAAGATCTTCAATTAAAGAACACAAATACCCTTCAAATTTCTTAACAAGAAATTTTCCAACAAACGAATCAAGAAAGTTGGGAATCATGCCCCACATAAGTGCTCAGGAAGGAAACAAATCAATAACAAAAGAAATAATATCTAGAATATCATGCCAACACTTAAGATCAAAACATGATTGTTCAAGTTTAGCATCTCTAATCAACAATTGATTACAAAGAGAGTCATGAAAAGATAAACAATTAGACAAGTGAACTTCAATAAGGCATAGATCACAAGTTCAAAAGATGGCACATAAAGCTCCCACTATGATTTCATGGAAAGCATTAGCATTTAAGAATAACTTCAACTCCTTAAAATAAAATCGAAGGAAAGTAGGAGATGAGTTTGTAAGAAAGTTTATTGAAGAGTTTGCTGCATTTAGAAGCACTCTTTTTCACCACTCTTTGTTTGCTCTTCTATTCCTAGCACAAAAGAAACTTCATTAGAGTCCAAAAACTCACAAACATTAGTGTCGCTCATTTTAAAATAAGAACACATTTGGTTTTCAAACTCCTTCGACAACAAGAACTCCTTATACTGCGTATGAAAGAATTTGAAACCAAAAGCCCTTTCAAATAAGTCTTAAATGATATCTCCACAAAGAGAAATTTAAGCCCGTGCCACAAATGCTTAAGTAATCCCTTCACAACCAATAAAGGTTTGTCCACAAGAATTTTCTCAAGATTCTTCTCATAAGTATCAAGAGAAGTCCACACGTATTGAAAATGTTCGACTACTTCCTCTTGAAACTTAACACAATGATCCCCAAGTAATGAAAACAAGGAGCCATTAAACCCATATGAATTGTTTTCAAGAGAACCGATGGTCTGATGGTTAGCAACCTCTAAAGAATCAAAATTATTCCATGGATCAAAATCGTGTGAAATAGAAACAACAATTGCATGAAATAAGTCTTTAACCACTAAGAGATAAGTTCTATCTAGATTGATAACTTGATATGGTACATTAATAAATAAGGAATGATCCCTTTGTTCCATGACATCACCAAAGAGCAACCTATTTACCTCATAGTAATAATAAGAAATGTAACGGGAATAGAAGATAGAACATGTATGATTAAGCTCAATAAAATATGTCTTTTCAAGTGATGTTTCAAGTGAGTTAAAGAAAATGCAATGATCTCTATTTTCTATGAAAGCAAGTGAGAACAACTTAATTTCCTTAAAATAAATCTCAAAGCACAAGTAAGAATTAGAAGGAAAGAAGCTTATTATTTTGATGGAGTTGTAGCCAACTCTTCCTTCTTGATTCTTGCTTGTTCTCCAAAATTCTGTGCAAAAGGAAATTCACTAACAATAGAAGAGTTAGTTTGGTTAGCAAAGAAATTTATTTCTTCACTCTTTTCAAATACATTCAAGTGTTCTTTTGAATTCTCTCGTTTTTCTCACTCATTTCTTTTGTTTTCTCATTTTCTTCAAGATCATTCTCTTCTTCTTTAGAGCTCTAATCTTTTTCACACTTCTCACCTAAAGAAGAAATGAAACCAAAGAAACTTGATTTTTCAATTAATTTCTCTTTTTCTTCCACTCTATCTTTTCTTTCAACCTCAATGCTCTCCCTCTTCTTCAAAGATCATGTTACTCATGGAATCACAAAAATCTTCTTTAGAAATTTCTTCTTCAACATGCACTTCTACACTTTCTTCAGTTTTGATTTTAGTTTGTGGGAGTTTAATGCCTCTCAAAGATTCTTCAACTCTTGATGCTTTCTTGATTTGCTCCCCTTTTAGGATCTTATGGCACCTTCTCCCATTGGATCCCCCTTCATATTTTTCCTCCATATAAACATAGTCACTTTTCTTGAGGGATCATAAAATTCACCAACGGGTGTTTCCACTTCTTGATAGTCAAGAATCCCAAATTTATCCCTTAAATCATGCTTCAATTATTCCTAAGATATGATTGGTGTGCTCCCATTTCTCAACCTACGTTCACGAATATATTTCCATCAAACTAGGACCGATGAAGAAAAGGCTCTATAACTAGTTGAACCTTGTCTCTTTCAAATATTCCATAGGCATAGAATAGGCTTCAACTCTTCCTTCCCAATAGATATTCTTCCGGATTAAATACTCCAAGTAAAAGAGATAACTTCAATTGATTATAAGTAAGAGGCTACACATTTCGTTTCTCAATATACTTACTACCTTCATAAGTATTTCTCCTATAGCTATAGCCACCATAGTTATAGTTAACATTCTTCCTCCTCTGTACATTTTAAAGACCTGCAAAAAAAATGTTAGAAGAAGAATGTACCTCACCACTCCTTTAGTGTATCCACTCTTGAAGATGTTCACTCAACACTCGTATTTATCACTCACTCTCTAAGACTTTTGTGGAAATAATCTCTCCCTCTTGCCTTTTACTATTCCTAAACCACTAGAGTTACTTAGTGATTTCTAAAAGTTCCAAGTTATAAGAAAATCCCCAAAGCAAATCAAACAAGCAATTCTCAATAGATAAGAAAACGAAGTCAAAGAGGAATTTTATCAAGCATGTAGAGTGCGAAGAGTGCCAATGATAAATTCAAGAGTATGAGTCAAAGAATGAAGTCCAATTCCCACAAAAAGATTCAGGAAAACAATTAAGAATATGCTCAAGAGAAGTTGCAAGTTCAAAACAAAGTCAATTGAAAGCTCAATTCAAAGAATTCATGAGTACTAGACAAAAATTCCAGAAAACAAGGCAGCAAGACATTCCATCACAAAAATCTCAATAACTCAGTGATGGTAGCTCCAAATCAACTGAAACCAATTTAGAAATCTGAAAAACTCGAAGACGATAAATTTAGGCACAAATTTCGTTCACTTTGAGAGAGTATATCACAAGATATAAACAACTTAATCTACATGTTCTCAACAGCCGCGATTTCTGAATAGTGTGCAAATTTGCATTCAATTGAGCCACCAAATAAAATCTAAATATGGTCAAATTTGTTTTGAAAGAACCACGACTCAAAAAGGATTCAAAATGGACAAATTCACTCAATTTTAACCTCATTTGTTATGCTTTTCATCTCAACATTTTCATATGTAATTTTCTGTCTGAATTCCAAATTACTTTTCCTTTTTCACATACTATAAATTGGCTTTTATATAACTGAAATTTAACAATCAAAACACATAAATCTTCACATCAAAGAGAGATTTTCTCTGATACCAAATGGTATGAATCTCTTTAGGCTTGAATAAGATCCAATTTTCTCCTAAGAATCAACTCTATACAAAAGGCTCCTTTGAACACAAGTGATGAGAAATTTGGTACTCCAAGAACAAAATGCAGCAAACTTTGAACAAAGAAACAAAGATTCAAGGAAACCTTCCTATCTTTGACAGAGAATCAAGAAGGCTTAAGAAAACTTCACCTATTCTCCACACACTCAAGAAGGACCTAATTTTCCAAGCAACAGCAACTATAGAAGTTGGCACCTAAGGAAGAAGTAGGATTTGGAATTAGACAACGAACTCTTGAATTTAATTCATGAATTGATTGACTAGACTATACAATGGAAAACATTTTCCCTAATTTACAATGGAAGTGGAAAAACTCCCCAAGAACCTTAGGTTCAACTATCTCTATTTCATTCGATGTCCAACTTGTTCAAAATGGATGCAATAAGACATATATATAGGGTTCCAAAATCATTAACTCCCAACCCTAATGACTAATCTTGATTAAGATAAGTTGATGGGCACTTAGGCCACTTGATCACAAGTCTAAATAAATTTAACCAGCAAAATAATGGGTCAAAGGAGTTAAAATCCTTCAATATCTTTAGTTTCTCGAGACCTACTGGTGATGTTAGGTCTCGACCTACCGTCGACAATAGGTCGGTTTCTCAAACAATCTTGGGCCAGAACCCTACCGGCGACGGTAGAGTGGACTTACCGTCGGCAGTAAGTCTTGGACTACTTTCCTTTGCTTTCTATAGCTTCAAACTCTTCCAAACTTGTTTCTTTGCACTTTCTCTTCTATCTTCCTTGCCCTCAACCTTGTAACCGGTCCTTGGAAGCTTTCCATATTCTCATGCTTATCCCGGGTCATACCACGTAGGATTTAAAAAGGTGTTTTACTTGATCTATGATACTTGTTATTTTGGCTATTATTTTGTACGTTAATTTCATCGATTTTTGATGATTTTAAGGTATAAAGTATATATTTGAGCATAATATCTCCCATTTATGTTGTAGGTGCTTGCCGAATGAAGTACAACAAAGAACGAACGAAAACGGTTTGACGCAAAGCGAAAACGACATAAAACGATGCAAAAATAGTACATGCAGCAGCCTACCACCCATGGTAGGCCACCCTACTTGCCGCGGTAGGTGCCTTGGCAAGGAACAATTGGGAGACATAAGCTTACCGCGTATGGTAGGCTACCCTTACCAGCTGTAGTATGTTCCGGACATCACAGGGCAACTGGGAAAAGAGAGCTACGCGTACGGTAGGTCCCGATAATGGCTATACTTAATTATTTTTTCAGAGCCTTTAGAGGAGAATTCATATCTTAGTTTTAGAATAGCGTAGATAAGTCTTTAGAAGGCGAATTAGGGCGATTTTTTGTGACACATTTCCCCCAATTCTCACCTCAATTAGGTAGATGTCAAATTAGAGAACAAGGATTGAGTGATTACATGTGGAATTGAAGATCAAAACAACGGATTCGAGCTTCGCGGGAGCTACTCGAAAGATGAGCTCGGGCATGGTTCGGGGACACAATTCTGCTTCAATTTCTACTACTAAGCATTTCTTTTCCTTCTCTATTAGTGTAGTTTATGTTTAATTTCAATTTCGTACAATGAATTGTTAGTAATTAGCTTGTTTGGATTTAAGGGTTGAACCCTAACTTTTAGGTATTATGAAATTGATTTGAATTTAATGAAATTGGACGTTGCTTCTTATTGAATTGTTCTTAAATTGATTATTTATGTGCAATTTATGTATCATGAACTTGAATTATTGCACAGGTGTTGGAATTTAGAAAGGAAGAACACCCGAGGGCTTTCAATTTGGGGATTAATTTGGTTATTGAACTGGAGATAGTTAATACATTCTTAGGTGAATAATCACCTGGGTTTAGTGCATTCATAACTTGTTAGGGAGAGAAGAGATTCTCGTCTAAAAGTTATAGAGAATAGAGAGGCTTTTGCCTAGAGATAGGGATTGCCCAATAACGAGTGTGATTCCCCAATTCACTAGGACAACTACAACTTTCATTAATCCAGGTTAGTTGAATAGTAACTAGGTTAGGGAGATCCCGAGATCCAAACTCCTATTTAATATTTGTTTCTCTTTTTGCTAGTTGACGCTTATGTTCGTTACTTTGTTAGCTCACAATCATTTTCACCATATTGATAAGACTAAACATTGAGTGAACGATTGAGTAGTTGAGTCTTGCCATTCTCTAGAATATCGACACTCGGGGTGAACCCATTTCTACAAGTGTGAGGTCCACTTGTCTTGCATTGTAGTTGTAGGATCCCATTCCTGTTTCATTTAAGATATATCAAGTTTTTGGCACCGTTTCCAGGGAGCACAACAAGTATAATAAAATATCGTTCTTTCGTGATTTAGTCTCTGTTCTACTTTTATTTCGTTTCATCTTTTGCGATTTTCTCTTTTGGTTCACTTTTCTTTGTTGTATTTTTTTAAATTGTAGGTTGACTTGGTTCTTAGTTAAATTTTTTTCCAGTTTGTTTTCTTCTCCTTTCTTTTGTATATTCCTTCGCCTTTTGTTTGTATAGTCTTTTTCGTTTCATTTTCATCTTGACTTTTTAGTTCATTTCTCCTTGTTCATTATTCTTGTTGATCGGGTGTGTATGGTATGGACTCTGGAATTCATGGTTATTGTCTCTAGACCTGTGTTGATCATGTTTTCTATTTGTTTTAGGTTGTAGAGAAAAGAGCATGGATGCCAATGAGGTCATGAAAACCCGATTGGCGGCAATTTTAGAACAAGGGTTTGAGAAAATGGTGTCTGCACCTCAACCTCTACATTACCAACAAGCTGTATTTCAAGATAATTGGCAAGGGTACAACTTGCACGCTAACCAGTATAGTTCGAGTTGGATGGATAGATAGGACGTTTCCTAGGAAAGGTCTACCATATATTCACCGTATGATTATATTCCACTGGTGCATCTATCACCCTTCAGTCTAATCTAGAAGATTTCATTTCACGATATATCGAGTCAATAGAGACCGGGGTGAAGAGTATGGAAGGAGTTCAGAAAAGTCAAATAACTTCCATTCACACCATGGAAAGTCAAATCGACCTTTTGGCAAAGATGATCGCTGAAGGACCACTTGGTAGTTTGCCTAGGAATACGAAGTGGATTCCAAGGGAGTATTTAGAGACGGTCACCTTGCAGAGTGTAGAAAAACAAGTGAATACATTTTCCATAATTGTGGCTGAAGAGGAAGAAATTGATCCAGTACCGGAGAAGTCCACTTTCCCTGAGGAAGAGGAGACTCAAAAAGAAATAATGGAAAGGAGGAATGACGGTCTCCCAATAATCAAAAAACCTCCATAGGTTATAAGTGAAATGGAAGAAAGTCAGGGAATTAAGTGCTTGCAAGAGATTGATAGTGAATTTGAGGAAGGCGAGCCAAAAAAGGGAAGCAAGTGTCTTGTGGAAAGTCACGAGGGTCATAAAGAAAGGTGACAAGAAACAGAGATTGACGTCATCGGAAAGAGTGAAGGAGTGAATTTCCTTACTCAAGCAACTAACTCGTTTATTTTTTTTTATTCTTTATGTATACAGGAACCATGGATGCAATCCAAGGAGAACGACGAGAATAGGAGAAATCTATTGGGGTTCAGAGAAAAATTTGGAAGCGCTAAGGGGAAACAAGCCCTATGCCATGGAGAAGTGAAAATGAGTTTTTCCTCAAAGTTTTTTCCTTTAAAGAATTAAAGCTTTTAAAAATTAGTAACGTCTTTCTTGATCTCCTTTTTAAGTTTGTAATTTCTCTTCTTTGGGGTTTAAATTCTATCACTTTCATTATAAAGAGGTAGCAACTGAGCATTATCTTAAACCGTACTTTGGAAAGAATGGTGGAAACCCTCTTAAGGAGTCCTTTGTTCTTCAAAAAGGCTAAGAAAAAAAAAATTTGGCATGTTTTTGTATGTAAGATTTATCGTTATATTCTTTTATGTCCACCTTCCTTCTAACTCGTTTTCCGTTATCTTGTTGTAAGGTATTTTGGAGAGTTGATTACCTGTTGGGAACGTTTCTAATTGGAGTTTTAATGACCAAGACTGATAGGTTAAGAAAGGGGGCACAAACGTGCCAAAAAGAAGAAAAATAGCAGCTAGGTAGAACCCTACTACGCATGGTAGGGTAGCCTACTAGCACGGTAGGCTGCGGGCACTTCTAGGTAGAGACCTACCGTGATCAGTAGGCCCCGACCTACTAGTGCTGGTAGGTCCGAGGTAAGGTTGCGGGTCGGTTATCTAAGGGCAACTCGAGTCGGGTCGACCCATTTTGGCTAAAATTTTGAGCCTTCAATTGAAATTTATGCAATTTTCCTTCTTTTCTCCTCTACAAATCCCTAAGTTCTTTCTCTTTTCCCTCTTCCAAGCTTTCATAGCTTCTCCCTTTTACTCCTTCTCTCGGTTCTCTCCCTCTCAACCACCAATTTCCAGCGAACCTTCTCAATTTCAGGTGGAAATTTCAGTAGCAGCTCCTCCTCCTACCTTAAGTTTGTTTTCTTTCTCTCTCTACTTCTTCTTCTTCTCTTCTATTTCTAACTCCTCTATTTCTTCAAATTTCTCCACCTTCACCTCACCACGAAAAACTCTATACTACCATTTTTCCTTTCTTCCAATTTCTTCTCAAAAGCTTCTATTTTTCCCCTCTTTCTTGAAGTTCTTCTCTTTTCTTCTTTTGTTATTCTTATGTAATTTCTCTTTTCTAGTTCCTTTTTTTTTTTTTTTTGTAATTTTGAGCAATTACTAATATTTTGTGTGTATTCTTGGTTTTCTAATGAAAAATTTTTAGGAATTTTGAATTAAGAGTTTTTCAGTAGAGTTCCGGCCACTTTCCGGTTACTCCGACAAGCACAAAACATGAGACAAAAAAAAAAATACGTCAACATTAGCAACTTGGGTCGTTTGTTCAAACAACCATAGGCTTTCTCTTGAACCTTTTTCTTACTTTTATTAGTTTAGTTTGTTTTGATTTTTTATTTTATTGCTAAGTGTTAGTTTTAGGTTGTGTTTACTTGTTTAATTTGCTTTGTTATTTTGGGATTTTATTTTCTTGTTGGTAAGTTGTTTGCACTTAGAACCCACGGGAAACTTAGTTCACTAAAGCACACACGGGCTCTGATAGGTTCTATCCCTTTGTGTGTTTCTATTGCATTTTTAGTTCCTTTTGTATTGGTACTGTTGTTTCCTCTAGTATGGGAGGACTGTTGTGTTGTTAGGTTTTCTTTTCATTTCCCTTGTTACCTTCGTTTTTCTTTTTCTTCTCACTCTATTGTTTTCAAAATGGCCCCTAAAAAGCAGTTTCTACTTCAAAAGTAAAATCAAAGAGGGCTCGGGTAGAGGACCCAATGCCTAACCATTCTACTCCCGATATTTTACTTTTTCCAGAATGTCTCACGATAGTGGCTTGTACATAGGTATCCAAAAGGGACTCGTTAAAAATGATTGTTGAAAAATCGTTCGGAGAAGAGGTCATTGAACATTTTAAATTAGAAAATCTTTTTTGGGGTTTGGGTTGGGTTCCTCTGCTCTGTATTTCGGGAGATTATTATCCTAACCTTGTTCGTAAGTTTTATTCGAATACATTTCATAAAGCAAACAAGAATCTTCCCATCATTATTTCTGTCATGAAAGGTGTTTGAATTGTTATTGAAAAGGATCGTCTTGCGTCCATCATTGGGATTCAGGACACGAGGAACATGGTCACTGTTGACTTCAATAAGAAAACTATAGATGAGGACCCCGCTTGGAATTTCGATTCGAGTTGTTCAAAGTTTGACATACAGTCACGGCCCCTTGATCATCGTCATATACTCCATGCGTGTGTTTTTCCTTCCCTTCTTCT
Organism: Catharanthus roseus; assembly: GCA_028651295.1. NCBI lineage: Eukaryota > Viridiplantae > Streptophyta > Magnoliopsida > Gentianales > Apocynaceae > Catharanthus > Catharanthus roseus. Next base: position 10,179,507 of record JAPQWS010000050.1, on the reverse strand, counting down.
CCCGGCCCTCACTTATTTTTTTTTACCACACTTTAGCTCCAAAGTGGGGCGGACAAAATGAAGTCCGTGTCGTAGACATGTATATGCTTTCTAAAATTAATGATAAACCCCCTTTTTCTCTTACTTCCTTAATGATAAACATGATGTGCAACACAGGTTGCAATATGACTAAAAAGCGTGTGTATCGGTACCCTGTGATTCTCTCTAAGGGTTTTGCTGCTTTTGGTGTTAATCTTACAGAGAAGAGGAAGTTGTCCATCAGGGTGCTGCAGGTGATCAAATTTACTACATTCAACAACTGCGGTTACTCTTGGGATGAAAAAAAAAGAAAGAATGGATCCTTCCACCCGAGGAGGATAGGCTACAGGACCGTAACTGGACTAGTTTTTGGTATATACCAAAGACCACTCAAACTGGCATAAGCGCGTCCTCTTCGCAGCCCGACGAGGATGAGAGGAGTTAGAACGATGAGTTCTATGACCTTTCTAAGAAGGATGAACTCTCCACTACTTCCATTGCGGCTTTTCAAACTGAGATGTAGACTACTTTCGAGCAACTCCCTGTCACTCAGGAGGTCCATGGGCAACAGTTGGCCGAGATTGTAGAGTTCACTCGCCCATGTACAGACAAGTTGCATTATTAGAGGGCCTCCATCGATAGACAGGAGGTGATGCTGGCCTGCCTTTGCAGCAAGTTTCTGCCTGATCAGGGTAGCAGTGGTGGTAGGGATCAATAGGGAGTTTTTCTGTTTTCTATCTTTTAATTTTATTTTATTTTCTTTCACTGTTCCTTTGTTTATTTCTTTTGATGTTCTGTTTTGTTGATATTGTAATTTGTCTTGCATTTTCATCTATGTTTTCCTTTATTTGTTTGTGTTAGAATGGCTTTCCCCTGTGCTTTATTACTTTATTATCTGCGGGAGCGCCTCCCATGTTTGTTTTATTTGTTTTGTGTGGTTCTTACCCCTAAATTGAGGATAATGTGGTTTTAAGTGAGTGTGTTGGGGGGAGGGTGGTATTCTGTCTTTTTGTCTTTTTACTATCCTTCTTCTTTTTCCTTATGAAAATTCCTAAAAATAAAAAAATCTGAAAGTTTAAAAATTTTCTTAGTCGTCTTTATCTTTTATTTGGAAAAAACCAAATATATTTTCCTTTATGTTTCTTTTTTCCACTTTGAGTAGAATGGTAGATAACAAGACGGTCAGGATTTTTTCAAAAGGGCATAGCACTTGGGCATTTGGAAAACCTTATTTGCATAATATTCGTGCATGTTGATGGTTTTCTTACACCTGAGTTTTGTTAGTAGTAGAAACCTTGGAATTCTAGGAAATTAGCTTAATGAGAGTCCTTTGGAATTCGTACATGCAGTCTTTTGTTTTTTTTGTTCTCTGAAGTGAAAAGTCTTAGTTTGAGTTGAGCTCGGAAATGATGGTCTTAGGCCTTCATTGTACCATTTAAGCTTTTGATTTTCCTACCCGTGTATGAAATTAACCCTTAGCTGCCTTATTTGTGCCTTCATGCCGAAAGGTTTTACCTTTTGTATTCTTCGTCCTTTTAAACTCACACAAAATTTAATCTCATTTCGTGAAGCCAATGTTGGAATAACATGCTAGTCGTTTTGAGTGAGAGTAATAGATGAGTGTGGGGATACAAGAGGGAAGAAAAGAAAAAAGATGCTGTAAAGAGGGGGATAATTTGGGTATTTCATTTTTGGTACAAATTGTTGAGAAGAAAAAAGAACAAGATAGAAGAGTTGTTTTGTTTTGTTTATGAAAAAGAAAAAAAAATGAAGAAAAAAAAAAAGGAAAAAACCAAAAAAAAATGGTACTTTCCTTCTTATGTATATTGTGGTCGTGAAAAAAATAAACGACACTAGTCTCTCTCTCTCTCGTCAAAGGGCTGAAATTTGTAAATGTGTTAGGTAAGGTGTGCTGGAGAAACGGTAGGTTATTCAAGGGTAAGTGAGAAGAGTAAACTGCAACAAGAATCTTATTCCTTAATTTTGCCATTTTTGTCCTTTCGGTTGCATTGGCTCTGTCTTGTTTGTTCTTGTCTCTTGTTACCTTCATTTGGTCCCTTATATGTCCGAAGCCCGACATTACAAGTCAAAAAGTCCTACCTAATTCGGGAATGACTTAGGATAAGATTTGGAATGAATGAGAACCAGATAAATATGAGATTGTTGGGTATTGTCTTTTGAAAGATTTCATTTTGCTAATTACTCAGCATTCCATAGTTTCTATGAAAACAGTACAAGCAGAACACGCACACACCATTGGCATGTAGTGTTTATTTGTGAGTGTAGTGGACTAAGTGTACCTTGTGCTCGTTCTTCTGTTTTATCTTAGTGGTTGAGTGCTTGAAGATTCTGTTGGAGTAGCGTTGTTCGTTTTTAGTTTCGTTTTCTTTTTGTTCGGTTTTGTGTTATTTCTGTGGTATTGTTGTTCTTGATATCATCTATGTTCACTTTTCGCTTAATTACTTATGGCCCATGTATTTTCCATTTTCCGTGAACTCTATATTTGAAAAAGCTTTTCGAAATTTGTTTGTTACTTCCGTTCAATCTGTTGCTTGAGGGCAAGCAATGCTCAAGTGTGGGAGTATTTGATAGTAGTTATTTTGGCTATTATTTTGTACGTTAATTTTATCATTTCTCGGTGATTTTAAGGTATAAAGTATATATTTGAGCCTAATATATCTCATTTGTGTTGTAGGTGCTTGCTGAATGAGGTACAATGAAGAACGAACAAAAACGGTGTGAAACGGAGATAAAACAACGGAAAACGACGTAAAAATGGTGCAAGCAGCAACTTACTACCCACGTAGGCCACCCTACCAGCCGCAGTAGGTGCCTTGGTAAGGAACAATTGGGAGACAGGAGCTTACCGCTTGGTAGGCTCCCCCTACTACTCGCGGTAGGTTCCGAACATCATAGGGCAACCGGGAATAGAGACCTACAGTGCACGGTTGGTCCCAACCTACCCGCGTCAGTAGGTCCCTATAATGGCTATACTTAGTTATTTTTTAAGAGCTTTTAGAGGAGAATTCATACCTTAGTTTTAGAGTAGCGTAGATAGGTCTTTAGGAGGCGAATTGGGGCGATTTTCTATGACAAATTTCTCCCAATTCTCACCTCAATTAGGTAGATATTAGATTAGAGAACAAGGATTGAGTGATTACAAGTGGAATTGATGATAAAAACAACGAATTCGAGCTTTGCGAGAGCAACTCGAGAGACGAGCTCAGGTGCAGTTCAGGGAGACAATTCGACTTCAATTTCTACTACTGAGCGTTTCTTTTCCTTCTCTATTAGTTCAATTTATACTTGATTCCAATTTCGTACAATGAATTGTGAGTAATTAGCTTGTTTGGATTCAAGGGTTGAAACTTAACTTTTGGGTATTATGAAGTTGATTTGAATTTAATGAAATTGGATGTTGCTTCTTATTGAATTGTTCTTCAATTGATTATTTATATGCAATTTAAGTGCCATAAACTTGAAGTATTGAATGGGTGTTTGGAATTGAGAAAGGAAGAACACCCGAGGGCTTTCAATTTCGAGATTAATTGGGGTATTGAAGTAGAGATAGTTAATACACTCTTAGGCCAATAATCACCTAGGTTAAGTGCATTCATAACTTGTTAGGAAGAGAAGAGATTCTCGTCTAAAAGTTTTAGAGAATAGAAAGGTTTTTCGCCTAGAGATAGGGATTGCCTGATAACAAGTGCGATGACCCAATTCATTAAGGCAACGATAGTTTTCATTAGTTCGTGTTAATTGAAGTAGTAACCAGGTTAGGAGGATCCCGAGATCCAAAATCCCGTTTTATATTTGTTTCTCTTTTTGCTAGTTGACGCTTATGTTTGTTATTTTGTTAGCTCACGATCTTGCCACCCTCGAGAATATCGACACTCGGGGTGAACCCATTTCTACAAGTGTGAGGTCCAATTGCCTTGCACTGTAGCGATAGGATCCTATTCCCATTTCATTTAACATACATCAATCTACTTGAAAATAACACTGATTTTTACTCTTACAAAATCAATAGTTTTATGCACTTATAAATGTCAATTAGTAATAGAAGCCATAGAATCTTAGGGGATTAGCATAGTGAATTCCTTTTAAAGTCTTTGCCTTCAGTCTTTTGTTTTTCTTAGCTTTGAATTGATAAGGTTCAGTCTAGGTTGATCTTGGAAATGATGGTCACATACCTTAATTGTACCATTTGTGCCTTTCTTTCCTATGCCTTATATGAAATCAAACCCTAGTTCCTGTTTTGTGCCTTCATGCCAAGGGTTTAATCCCTTCCTTTCTTTGACTTTTAAACTCACACTATATAAAACCTCAATTCGTTGAGCAAATGATTGCATACTTTTAAGTCGTTTTGAGTGAGGACAATAGATAAGTGTGAGGGAATTTGTGTAAAGAAGAGTAATTTTTGTATAAAAGGGTGTTCTGGGAAATATTTGCAAGAAGGATATATGCAGCAGTTGAAAAGAGAGAAAGCTTTGTTTATGTGTAAAAAAGATGAGCATTTAAATATCTCTTCATTTTGTCTCGCAAAAATCTTGATCTTCTTCTCTCTTATACTTGAAATTTATATGTTCGTTTAAAAAAGAGTATTGTTCGTGAAAAAAAATAGTGTTTGCCTAATTTTCTGTTGCTTGAGGGCAAGTAACGGATAAGTATGGGGGTATTTGATATGTGCCAAATTGTACTACATTTACATATGTTATTTTCTTTGTTTTACGATGTTTTTAATATATAAAATGTTTTATTTACACCATTTACCTCTATTCTTATCTTAGGTGCTTTCCAATGAAGAAAACGAAGAATAAAAGCGAAAACGGAGAAAACAAAGCCACCGGCACCAAGGGAGGAGACCTACCACCAACGGTAGGCCAACCTAACGCACGCGGTAGGTCCAAGGGCCACAGAACCATCCCAGCAGAAGCCTACTGCGAATGGTAAGCTAGACTTACTGCACGGGGTAGGTCCCGATGACTCAAGCCAAATTGGAATAGAACCCTATCGCGGATGGTAGAGCTCGACCTACCGGACGCGGTAGGTCCCATCAGTAGTGCAGAAATGCATTTTATGTGTATTTATATCAGTTTTTACCCTTTTTTCAAGGAGGACAATTTAGGTTTTCAGAGGAGAAGTCATGGGCGAATTTGGGTAAGAAAACCCTCTTACCAATTAGGTAGATTCTCTATAATTAACATAAAATTGAAGTTCTTGGAGGAAGATTGAAGAGATTCTATGGAGAAATTTTGGGTTTCAGCCTAAGCCATCTTTTCTTTTATTAGTTATGATTTCTACTATTGAATTGGCTATTATTAGGATGTTTACTAGCTAAATTTCTATTGTTTGAATTTAGGGTTGAACCCTAGCTTTGGATGATGTGATTTTTTATTGAATTTCATTAAATTGATGTTTGTTTATGTGTTGGTTGTTGTTCAATAATGTTTTTCTTGATAATTGATTTGCGAGGAATCGATTATTTTGCATAGATTGATTAAAATTGAAAAAGGAAGATCAATCTAGGGTAACTAATTGCATTATAAGAGTTGGCGATTGAATAGAGATATTCTTTGCACTTTTGATTATTAGATCACCTAAGTAGTTTATCGCATTCATAATCGGTTAAGGAGAGAAGAGATTCTCCTCTAAAAGTTAAGTGAGTAGAGCGGCCTTCATCTAGAGATAGGGATTGCCCGACTTTCATATGATAATCCAACCTTCGTTTTCAAACATCGTTTTATGTGTTTTTCAATTGGAATAGTTGGCAAAAGTTAGGGGAATCCTTCATTCAAACTCTTTTTCGAAAATCTCATACATTTAGTTGTTGCTTCCATTTAATTGCTTTTAGTAGTTTTTCCAATTTGTTAATTACTTTCTTAAACCCAATTTGTTAGACTAAACAGTGGTTAAGACGGTGACTATTTGAGCCTTTACCTTTCTCTGAGTTTGACAACTCGGGTGTGTCTCTAATACTATAATGATAGGTACACTTGCCTGTTGCATTCGTTTTAGTTATACCCCATTTCATAATAAACATCAGGCACACCTTACAATCTTCTCCCTAAATGTGCATTAAAACTCCATATATTTTTCTATCATGCATCATTCCTTGGCCTCACAATCCAAAGAAAAACTTGGATGCTTTCTTACAACCCTTGATTGAGTTGAAACAATTATGGATTAAAGGAGTGTACACATATAATGTGCCTTTGAAACAAAACTTCCGGATGAAGCAAAACTTCTGAGCAACTCTTGTAAGTGAGACATAGAAAAGGCAAGAGGGTGAGATTATCGATATAAAATCCATAGAGAGTGAGTGTAAACACGAGAGTTGAGCGTTATACACTTGCAGCGATACACTTAGGGAGAGGTGAGGTCCTTTGTTTTATATTACTTGTTTATATTTTGTAGGTGTCAATGTTATAATAATGTATGGGATAAAGAACTACCGAAGAGATTATGGTGAATACTATGAAGGCTATGATCATGATGCCCATACCCATAAAGGATATAATTTTGGTGCTTACGGTAGGAGTGATTTTGATGGATGGTGGAGGTACCTAAGGAGTTTGAAAGCCTTTTATGGGAATGGTGGCTATGGAGATGAACCAATGGTTGAAAGAAGGTTAATGGATATTGGTGACATTGATGGTAGAGAAATAGATAGAAAGAATGGAGATGGAGACTTGGTCTCAAAACATGATGGATATGGAAGGACATTGGTGATCATGAGAAATCTTGATTCTCAAGGCCTTGTAGGAGTGCCTATTCATCAAAGGGAGAGATTATTCCATACACAACGCAATATTACCAACAAAGCTTGTCACACCTTTATTGATGGAGAAAGTGGTGCAAACTTAGCTAGTGCGTAACTTATAAGGAAATTGAGTTTACCACCATGGAGCATCCTAAGCCCTATCTTAAGATAGTTAAATGGTCATGAAGTGGCGTGGGTTACTAGACAAGTATGAGTATCATTTTCCATTGGAAGATACTGTTAGTATATGCCCTAAGACCAATTGACGCACATTTATGATTTATGAAGCATGTATTTTTGAATTGTATTTTACGCTCTTGGTCATCAAGTATGTGACTTGATAGTAAAACCCTTATAGCTAATAAAATACTATTCTTATTTGTCCCTAGTGTATTACATCTTGTAAACTAGTGTGAAGTTGATTGATGGTCAAGTTTTACTGATCATGAATATGAGATATAAAATCAATTCATAAATACATATTGAGAATATTGTATTGGACATGACCCAAAGTGAAGAAGAAATATTGCATGGGTTTAAGTTATAAGTATTTCTTCTCAGTTTTATATTTGGTGTCCTTCGACCTAATGTTTCTAATGTTTCTTGCATGGGGAGAAAAATATGTTTTGACATAGTCAAACATCACTTATTAGGTGATCATTATGATTATTGGTTGGCTTATTTTCTCATCATGGCTTGAATATTGGAGATAGTGAAAGGGATTTGTCCCTCTCTTTTTAGAGAGAGATATCCATGGGCCCCTTGATAAGGAAGACTGGAAAATATGCATGGCCATGCTCAAATAAGTATTAATAAGGTGTTAAATATTATTTGTTGGAACAGTCTGCCTGGTGATCAAGTAAATGGTTACTTAAGTTTTATAAGGATGACTTGATCCATGCCTTATACTTAATTAGGATATCGTGTGACAAAATGACTAAATATTAAATCTGATGCTAGGTTATTATTACATTTACTTAACTTGGGTAAGCATAATGTCTTGCTAGAGGCCGCTTATGTTTTGTGAATAAATGTCTAGGACATTTTTCATTCACTGCCAACGTTAAGTGAACCTACAGGGTCACATGCATAGATGATCTTGTGAGCATAATGTCCACGTTCAATGAATCTAGATTGTGTCCAGATTCGTTGAACGTATACAAGAGGGGAATCAGATTCTATATTGTATTTTCTGGTAGGTTAATAAGTAATTAATTTTATTTAATCGAATAAATAAAATTAATTACTTAATATTACTCATCCAACCTTTGGATGATTATAGGAATAGACGGACGAGATTAAACTGTCATTAGATGACAGTTAGGGTTTTGATATTGACAGCTATAAAAGGTTATGTTAACCTTTTCTTGGTGGCCGTCCTTTATCTGATTAAAGAAAAACAAAACCCTAAACCCTAGAACGACGATATAGTATCTAGCCTCCTCTCTCCGAAATACAACCGATTACCAGATAGTCAGGATCAGTTCTGAACAGTTTTCAGAACACAGAAGGGGCTAGCATCCCGATCGCTTGCAGAGGAGTTCGTCGCGTGGATACCAGTAGAGGGCGAAGCGTACAAAGCAGCGCCTCCACAACGAACAATCAAAACATTGAGGTAATTTCTATCCAATCGATTTTTCTAGTATGTACAGATCCTGTTGGAGGATTTCCGTAGTTTTATTTTACTTTGTTTTTGCCTACGGAATCCAACAGATACATGGATGAAGTTCTTTGTGACATTATTCCAATGCAAGTGAGTCACTTAATATTTGGGCAACCACAGATAGATACAAGGCAAGCTTTCTATGATGGCGTCAAGAAGACATACTCTATTGAAAGGGGTGGTCTTAAGAGTACCCTTAAATCTCTCTCTCTCTCTCTCTCTCTCTCTCTCTCTCTCTCTCTCTCTCTCTCTCTCTCTCTCTCTCTCTCTCTCTCCTACTCAAGTGATTGAAGATTTAAAGAAATTGAAAAAGAGAGAATGCAAGGAGAACAAGAACAACCAAAAAGTGTTGAGATAGTGATTTGTGGAGAGGAGTAAAAGATAACAACCCATGGTATTCTTAGTCATTTTTTGAACAAAGATGAATGCTCAAAAGAAAAGGAGAATGATCTTGAGAAAAATGAGAAAACAAAAGAAATGAGTGAAGAAAAAGGAGAGAATTCAAAAGAAGACTTAGATGTATTTGAAAAGAATGAGGAAATAAAATTTCTTTACTAACCAAACTAACCTTCTCTTATTAGTGGATTTCCTTTTATGAAGAATTTTGGAGAACCAAGCAAGAATAAAAAGGGAAGACTTGGCTACAACTCTATCAAGACAATAAGCTTCTTTCCTTCTAATTCCTACTTGTGCTTTGAGATTTATTTTAAGGAAATTAAGTTTTTCTCACTTGTTTTCGTAGAACATGGAGATCATTTCACTTTCCTTAACTCTCTTAGAACATATCTTGAAAGGAGCTACTTCATTGAGTTTAATGCCAACTCTTGTGCAATTCCAAGAGTTGATGATCATGATTTCAAGATTGCTAATTGTGTTTCCTATGTGCTAGGAGTTGAGGATAGAAGGAGCATGGAGAAAGAGATTGGCCCTATTCTTGAAGACTTATCAATAAGCCTATCTCTTAACCTTCTTTATGTTATGAAGTTTCTCTTGAGGAATTAAAGTCTTTGTTGGATTCTTATACTTTTCAAGTGAGCTTAATTGGTGATATGTGTATTATTGCTTTCGAAGGGAACCTTTTCCTTCTTGTGCCTTCATGACTAAATGCCTTTCTTCTCATTTCTCTCTTGAGGATCTATTGATGAGTAGTAGTGTTATGTTTGATCCTTCCTGTTATGGCTTTGGTAATTTAGATAATACTTCCCTTGTTGAGCTTAATATTGTTGGCTTTTTCATTTGAATTTGACAGGAATTCTCTCCAACATATTTGCACCTTAACATCAACAACAGGAAGGAGACATACCATGGAGTTCGAAGGCCAAGGCAAAAATGTTGAAGGAAAACTAATCTTAAGCTATGAAAATTTTTGGAAATGACTTTTTCTTCAAACCTCTTTCTCTTTTACCTTGTGTTTTCCTTTAAAGAATTAAAATTGTTCTTCGAATTGAATGTCTTCTATGTGATTTTGGATGGGAATTGTATGGTTAATCATTTTACTTGTGAGCTATTTCTTGATATTGATCATATGCTTAAGTATTCTTCTCCATGTGCTTTTCTTGAAAAACAATTTCGGTTAGTATTTCTAGAATTAAACCATCATATTATGACCTTGAGTTGTTGCATAATAATCTCCTCTTTGATAGACTTATTGCTAATGTCTTAACTTCTTGTGCATTTATGCAGAGTAAGATTTGTATCTTCCTTTCAAACTTTTGTTGAAAATGGTTATGATGAGAGAGTTCATTGTTTCTTTTGGACCTTGTATGGTGATTTTCATGCTAATTTTAAAGGAGAGTTCGTTAAGAATTGTGATTAAGAATCATCTTTCCTTTATGCTTCTAAGAAAAATTTTGTTGGATTTATTCTTTCTATTAAACTCTTGTGCCTTGTGAGTTATGAATTTGAATTTCTTCATGAAGAATAAAAGGTTTTGATTGTTGAATAATATTTGAAAACTTTGTTGTTTGGAAACATTCATTTAAATCAATTCTACTGTTTTCATTTCAAGGAATTTATGTGGTTGCTAAACTTTAGAAAGAAAATGAATGGTAGTTTAAAGGTGTTTAAAGTCCATCTTTGTGATCTTGGGAAAACTAACTTTGGAAATGGTGTTTTTGAACTAAACTTGAAGAATCTTGTTGAGAAACATCTTGTCTACTCTATTGCCTTTATTGACTTTCTCTTCAAAGATAAAGCTTTAAATCAGTCAATTGTTCAAAACAAAAAGTCTTGTGTCAAGATTAAGAATAAATCTCTTCGTGCTACCTGGCTTTATTCTCTAACCTTCAAGGAGTTTTTTGATTTGTTGATTTCCAAAAGACAATTGAAAGTTCTTCAAGTTTTGATATTAAACCAAGAGCGTCCTTTGTTGAATAGTTTCTTGAAGCTCTTTTGGATGAATTTGCATCAAAACTTCTTATTTTACCATGTTCTTTTCAAAGACATCTTTTGGAAACATGATTTAGCAAAAGAATAAGTTAGCACTTGTAAAGATTTTTATGGGAGTTATTGGTGGACTTGAAGTGCTAGCTTTGAATTTCAGTGTTTAAAGATTTTGATCAAACAATTGAGAAAATTTTTTTGAAGATTTTTTTAAATGGAAAAGAGAAAGGATTTGGTGTTTTCATTTGCAATTTGAGGAGTTATTTTTTAAATTTGGTGTTGCAAATGAAGTACAAAATGATGTTACACCTTTCAATACTTTGACTTCCAAAATGAACTTTCTAGCTAATGATGTTTGTGATCTTGCGAGTGCTTTAGTTAAAACTTCTTGGATTCTTCAATATATTTCTTGAATTTTTCAAAAGCTTTTCTCAAGAATTCATGAAGGAACTTTGAAAAGTGTTGAGAATCTAAGTTTATATTACCATCATCCTTTTAAAGAGACCATGTTTCAAACTCTTGATCTTCTTGATTTACTCTTTGAGTTGGAAAAGGATAAAAGCTTTTATTATCATATTTCTTTTAAAGATGTTGATGTTCACCTTTTCTTTGACTTACAAGAATTCAATACTTCCAATTGTGCTTCTTTTGGGAGAATTCTTGTAAATTTTGAGTGGCTCTTGGATAGTCCTTTTTGGATTTTCTTAGCATTGAACTTCTTTATTTACACTTCCTTTTCTTATCATAGACCATTTAAGGAAATATTCTACTTATGGAATTCTTATAACATTGAGACGCTAGTCGATAAACTTGATGCTTTATTTGCTTATCCTCTTCTAGGTTTGAGTGCTTAGGTAACTTTCATAGTATTGTGCCTTTTAATGCCTCAATTTCTAATGTTGCCTGTCTCTTGTGGTTATTTGAAGGAATGGATTCAAGAACGAATCTTTCCAAAGGAGTGGATAGTATGACTTGGGATGCGCAAGAAATCGTAGAGCTATTGCAAGGTCCGGTCACAAGAGGCATGGCTAAAAGAATGGAGGAGAAGCACCAAGGAAAGATAACTATATTTGAAAAGATGATCAAGACTTGTCTTGGAAAGTGATAGCAGCACAAGAAGGAGCCTTTAGAGAATCAAGAAACTCTTATTTTTCAAGTTGCAAGTGGAGGAAGCCAAAGAAACAAGTTAAGAAGATCTTGAAACTTCAAAACCAAAAAGAGAAGAAGATTTGAACCCTATTGTAGGTGGTAGGGTCATGGCAAGGGAGAAAGAAAGGCTACCTACCGGCGACGGTAGGGTACCGTCACCTGTAGGGTTCTAGACAAAGGCTTGCTAGAGAAGCTTTACCTACCGTCCACAGTAGGGTGAGGCCTACCGTCGACTGTAGGTCTCAAGAAGGCTGAGATTTGGGAGATTTTAACTAGCTTGACCCATCACTTTGTTTGTTAAATTCTTTTTGACTTGTAATTAAGTGGCCTAAGAGCCCGGATAAGTGCGTATTTGTTTATATTTTCTATATGTTAATTTCATCGTTTTCCGCATTTTTAATATGTAAAAGTATATATTTTAGCTATATATCTCTTATGCTTATCTTAGGTGCTCTCGGAAAGTGAAAATGATGAAAAGGAAATGAAAATGGAGCGAAAATGACGAAAACTGAGCCGTCGGCAAAAATTCATCAACCTATCGTGGGAAATAGGTTGACCTACAGTTGCCGGTAGGTGTGGAGAAGCAACAAGCAGGGGAAACAGAGACCTACCGCAGATGGTAGGCCTCGCCCTACCATCAGCGGTAGGGTGTGCTGGCAAGGACATTTGGAGTCTTCAAACACGGTTTCCTTGATTTCTTCTCCAATTTTAACTTGGTGTTCTTATATTTTTCACCTCTAATAAGGGGTATTTTTGCAGTTATTATAAAGTGGAATATACATAATTAGATAGAATTAGATTCTTAGATTAGTTTTAGATTAGTTAGGTTGGATTAGATTAATTAGGCTAGATTAGATTAAACACTCTTTGAATTCCAGCTTTTATACTTTTAATTAGTTAGTAAAATTTCAGGATTTTTGCAATTTAGTTTCTTGGATTTAAGAATTGAAGACTTATTTTCAAGATTTCAAATTTTAACTTGGCGACTCGAAAGACAAACTTGGAAGACGTTCGGGATTCAATTACGGCTTCGATTTTCAATCCTAACTTTCCTTTTCTTTTCTTCTTATTGAATTTTATGTTAATTTAAAGTTTTATTAATATGAATAGCGAGTAGTTCTTATTGTTTGGTTTAAGGTTGAACCCTAGTTCTTGATAGTGAAGTTCTTGGTTTAATTTCTTGATTTCGATGTTTATTTTAATTTAAGTTTTCTTCCAGTTGCGTTTTTTTGTAATTTAATTGTCATGAGATTAGATTATTCACAAGGTTGTTTGGAATTGAAAAGGAAGAATAATCTAGGGCAACAAATTGGGGGTTAATTGGGGCAATCGTCTAGAGATATGATTTTGCACTTCCAGGTCTTTTAAACCACCTAATTATAATGCACCCATAATTTGTTAGGGATAAAAGAGATTTTCCTCTAAGGGTTAGTGAATAGGGAGACTTTCGTCCTAGAGATAGAGATTGCCCAATTTGAGTAATGACCCAACTTAATTTATTCAATATCGTTTTCATTAAAGTTTTTCCAATTGAATTGGTAACAAGGATTAGAGGGATTCAACCAATCCAAACTCTTGATTTTATAATTCTTTTAAAATCGAATTTGTTATTTGCTTTCTTTAATTATTTCAGTTTTAAGTTTTTATTTTCTCAACGACATCATCTTTCTTTTGGACTAAACATTAGAAATACAATTAGTACTTGAACCTTCATCCATCCTTGAAAGATTCGACACTCGGGTTGAAAGTCACCTCTACTTTGTTAAGTCCATTTGCCTTCCACTGTAGTAATTAGGATTACATCCCATTTTTATTACTTTGATTTTCCACACATCAAGCCTCTTAACTTATCTTAAGCTAGTTTAACCATTAGGGTTTGGAATTAATGATTAGGGATACTATAAATATGTATTTTTTAGCCTTTCGCAAAAATAGAATGAAGAATTCAAATATTGAATGAGTATTCAGATATAGAACCTAGGGTTCTTGGGTTCCTCTTCCTTCCTTGTAAATTAGGAATTTCTCTTTTAAAATTCTAGACAAGGAATTCTTGAAGCTTCAATTTAAGAGTTCTAGTTCTAATTCCAAATCCTATTTCTTTCTTGAGGTGCCAACTTCTATAGTTTATGTTGCTTGAAAATTTAGGTCCTTCTTGAGAGTGTGGAGAATAGGTGAGGCTTCCATAAGTCTTGTTGATTCTCCCTCAAATATAAGAAGGCCTATTTGTTTTTCTTTCATAGTTATTTCTGTCTGCAATTTGTCATTGTTCATCATATTCTCCAAAACAAGCATCAAGGAAGCTCTCTAGAAGAGAGTTGGCTCTTGGGAGCAAGTGATCCTCAAGAAAGGCTAAGGAGGATCATACCATCAATCCTCGTACATTTTGACTTGCTTATTTTTGGATATGAGTACTTGCTTATCCCTAATAGTCTTTACAGTAAGGGAGTAAAATCTACTCAAAACCCTAGGTTTCTAGTAGTTTTTCCTAAACTTTGCTAGCAGTCATGCAGTCTCTACGTTTAGGGACAATAGTAGTTTCCTTGACTATTTTTTAATTCTTCTTTTGTTATTGTCTCAATCACCTTTACTATTAGGCTATTGTCTCCACACAATGAGTATTCTAGATTATTGATATAATATCAAGTGTATAATATTAATATTCTTCATCTTTCATTGCCAAGAGAAATTTACAAAAGAGGTAAATGATAGCATAGCAGAATCAGCGGGACCGCAAGAGGAAACACCTAACAAAGATGTAAATGAAGAAGGTCTCTCTTCTCTTAGAGAATTTGACGATATTTAGATTGATGTTTCAGCAGATGGAGATTATAGTAAAGTATATGTTTTTGGGCCATGTGGAAAAAATATAATGAATATCGATTCTCAAAAGACTCTGCCAGCATCTAGTATAATTGATCCTAAGGCTATGTTTCAGTGTCAAGCATTTAAAGATGCCCTTCATGGATAGATTAAACAGGTAGAAGAGACCTATGCACAAGAACGTTTGGAAATGCAAGCACAACAAAATAAGATCTCAGAAGGAAATGAACTTCTAAGATCTCAAATCAATCAATTAGATCGGACATGCAAATCTTGTTTAGATGAGATGCAACAAATTCATCAAGCATAATTATTGAATTTTGCAAAAGGTATAGAGTGCATCCCATTTAAATTGACAATGGTAAAGATAAAAATCATGATGATTCTTCTTGTGGTGATGAAGTATTCTCACGGTGAGGAATGTTAAGTATGTTTGGTGGTTATTTTTGATATCTAAATTGTTGATATATATTAATTTGGATGATAGGTTTGAGTAAAAAGTGTGGGTATGTCGTATGTTGGTACATCTTATTTTGGATGATTACTTTGTATGGTTATTTTGGACAGAAAATATGGATATGTCATTTTGGATGGAAATTATGGACGTCATTTTGTATTTTTGCATTGGATGATTAACATATTCGAATAATTATTTTGGTGTTTAGTTCGCTCTTTTTTATGTACAGGAAAATAATTTGAAAATAATTTTAAATATGTGAACGTTTAGAGACCAATAGTTTAGTCTCCTATGATCCATTTTAGTCTCTAATCTAGCCTTTTAATGGAGACAATTTTGAGACTAAAGTGTTCTCCAACTAGAGAGATATTTTGTCCCAATATGGTCTCTAAACTTGGTTGAAATAACAAATATAACAGTCACAAATTGGTCTCTGTTTAATCACGAAATTGAGTCAAATTTATTCTCATCAATTTCGACTCTATATGGAGACAAAATCGAGACGGAAATCGTCTCTAAAATTGAGACAAATAGAGTCGATACATCATCTCTAAAATGGAAACAAAATAATGTCCATATTGTCTCCAAAAATAGAGACCAAACTGTCACCAAAAAAAAAATATAGAGACAAAATAGTCACGAAGGTTTCGCCTCGAACCATATCAGTTCGAGAATTGACTTTTTAATTAGGGACGAAAAATATTCTTTTACAGACGGTACATTCGATCTCCAATCTTATAGACCAGCATTTTTTCTTCTTTAAATGTTTTATCTTATTTCACCTCCAACTCATCTTTAAAACAAGTTAGAGACAAAATTTTGCCAGATATAGATGAATTTTTATAGTGTCTAAGTGCTTGTTCTCCCGTAGTGTTGAGTTCTACAATTTTTTTCATCCTTTTGTATTTACATTTTTTTCTTTTTATAGAAAGATTTATATTCATCTCTTTTGTCAATTTGATGAAGAACACATTTTGATAATATATTTTCCAAAATATTTTTATATAACTTTATAAGGAAAGCTTCTAACATCTACATGATTATTTATGTATCATACTTTAAATTTGTAAAGAAAAGAGAAATCTAATCGATTTTTTTTTTTTTATCAAACTCTTATATTTCACTTTTAAAAGGTATAAGAAAAATAATTCCATTTAAGTTATTTTCACAATTAAAATTCACACAATATTTTTATAACTGGGAAAACTTCTCGCACTAACGAAAATGTATTATTCAACAAGTTGTTCTTTTATGATCTTTCTCTTTTTGTTTTTCTTGCGCTATAACAAGAACTCATTACATGATGTGTTCTCTGCATTTTTTTTTCTAAAATCGTGTATACTTTTTAGGGTTTGTCTAACGCATGCTCGTATAACACATGTTAATATGGGTAAAACATATTATAAATGAATAAACAATACTATCTATGATACTCAAGTCCTATAAGATCTAAAACAAGAAATTGTTTGACTTCTAAGAAAACTTATATATTAAATTAGAAAGTTAATCTATATTAACGTATACCTCAGGGGCACATGTTAGAAACCATACTTTTGTGGTAATCTTTTCAATAAAACTTCAAAATATTAATCATGTTACAATTTCTTCAGAAATCTTCAAAAATTTATGTTGAGGATTTTATTTTATATATTTGGAACAAAAAAAGAAAGAAATATCCTTTATACATTTTTCAAAAAATCTTATGTTTTATTTACAAATGTAGAATTACACACATAACACACAAATAGATAAATATGTATATGTATATGTGCATATATATATATATATATACATTATATCTTGCAACATATATATATTAAATATACATAATTGATAATTAAATAAAAATAATTTTCATTATTATAAAATTTTTTTAGACTGGGCAAATTTTCGCACCTACTGTCATACTAAAAACTAATCAAAAAAAGATTCATCATTTGCCAACACATAATCTATACAGGCAATAGGGTTGAAAAGGTTTAAGATATTGTAACTTATTGGCACCGTAATAATTACACACTAATAAAAAAAATACATACGGATAAAACAAATAAATGAAATTACCATGTGCTTGTTGCATCACATGTTGAGTTAAAATTTTTACCCACATACATTTTTTTATCAATATATGTATAACTATTACTGTTTTTTAATTATTATTTGAGTAAACATTACTTTACAGATTGATTCAATTCATATTTGCTTGACTATCAATCTGTCAATTAAAATTTAAAACTGCATAATCTCTCCATTAAACAAATTAAGATTTTATTAAACAATTTCAAATCATAAGATTCCATAGGCCTTCATAATATTACACCAGCGAATAGCGCCAGTCTGGAAGAAACTAAAAGCAAACTAAATATATTAGTATGTTGCATTACTTTCCACATGGGATTTATAATAATAACAATACTAACATTTAAGAATTTTAAAAAAAAAAAACGCGAGCCAGATTTTCAGGAATTAGAAACCAAAATTTTACTTGAGAATTCACGTTGTGGCAGCTAACATTGGTGGAAGATTACATATTTTAGTAATTTCTCCCCCGATCACAAAGGTTAGTCAAGATGGTACATGCATAGAGTACAAGTTTTTTGTATTTTCTACGGATTTTTTTCTTTCCTTTTGCTAAAATGATTTTTTTTTAGGATAAATTTTTGCTGAAACGGCTACTGCTCAGTGCTTATTGCTACAGAATAGGAACCGTTCATTTTTTTTCTTTCGATAAAATCTTAATATTTTCGAGTTGAATTGGTTCAAATAAAATTATACCGAAATAATCTAAATTATGTGAATTTAGTTAAACATTCATGAAATATGTTTTAAAAAAATTAGTTAATGAATTTTGTTTTTAACCCATCTAATTAGGAATCAAAATAAAATTTTAATTTTCGTTAGATTTGGTTCACAATCGGATCCATTGTTTGTATTTTATTTTTTTTTAAACTATTTCACACACATTTAATTAAAGTAATATAATTTAAGTTATTCCGATTCAATTTTATTCAAATCCGATCAAATCGGTCACAATTGAAATTTTAAATTGAAAATCAAATGCACACCTCTAATCGAAAAATAAATTAATCAGTTTTTGTTTTAACTAAAAAAGTGAGAGTTAACTATCAAATAAAAATTGAGTTAACTCTTGTAATATCATTTTCTATTATAAAATTGATGTCGATGGAGTGCTAATAATCTTTTGGTAAGATTAAAAATAATCCTAACATATATATATATATATATATTTTCCTTTTTAATTTCCATCACAAATTCTCATAAACCAATCAAGAGAAATCATTTTCCTTATGAATTTCTTTAATCAACCAAACAACATGCGGATTTTCAATTTCTAGGAATTACATTTTCTCTTTCTCTCTTTTCCTTTTCCTCACCAAATTCTTGAACCAAACAGGACCTTAGTGGTATGACCCGGGATGCAAAAAAAACCGTAGAGTGATGCAAGAGCCGATTGGAGGTTAAAAAAAACTTTGTATTTCCCATGGTACAAATAGAAGAAACCAAGGAAGCAAACTTGGAAGAGTTGGAAGCTTCAAAAACTAAAGGGGGAGCATTTCTGCACCCTACCGCTGAAGGTAGATTCCACCCTACCGTCACCGGTAGGGTTCTGGCTACAAAGGAGCTGAAGAAAAAATGACCTATCACGGACGGTAGGTCCTACTGTCGCCGGTAGGTCTCGGCTGGAGGAGGTTGGGGAAGTTTTTAACTTCCTTAACTATTCATTTTTGTTGGTAAACTTGTTTTGACATGTATTTTAAGTGGTCCAAGTACCCTCTAAATTCTTTTAAGCTAGTCTAATACCTAGGGTTAGAAACTAATTGTGAGCACATTATAAATACTCTCTTTGGGTAGCCATTTTGGCCAAGCTTGATAGAATGAAAATTTTCTAAGAGAGAAAACTAGGGTTCTTAGATTTCTTCTTCTTCCTTGTACAATTAAGGTTTTTCCTTTGTAAATTAAAGGCAAGGAATTTCTTGAATCAAACATTCAAGAGTTCTAGTCTAATTTCCAAATGCTAATATCTCCTTGAGGTGCCAACTCCGTAGTTGGTGTTGCTTGGGGTTCAGGTTCTTCTTTGGAGTTGGAGGATAGGCGAGACTTTCTATAGTCTTGTTGATTCTCCCTCAAGTGTAAGGAGATTAATTGTTTCTTTTTTAGTTCTTTTCTTGTAAGTATTCTTTGTTCTTCAAATTTCTCCAAAACTAACCATCAAAAGAGAACCTCTAGAAGGGAGTTCACCTTGGGAGTAAATAATCTTCAAAGAAGCTTGGAAGGATCATACCATGTGGTATTAGAGCTAAGCTCTCTTTGAAGAATATTAAGTTTTATGTGTTTATTTGTTGATTTTGTATTTAAGAAAAAGCCATTGAAAGAATTTGAGAAAAGGCAAGCAATCTGGAAAATTTTCAGACAGAAAATTACATGTGCAAAGAATGTGATGGAAAGCATATCAAATGAAATTAGAATCATGTGAAACTATCCAGTATGAATTGTTTTTGAGTTGCGGTTATTTAAAAATAAATTTGACCTGATTAGGATTTTGTTTCTGGGTCAATTGAATGTAAACTCACAAACTGTTCAGAAATCGCGACTGTTAAGAACATATGATTTTAAACTATCTATATCTTATGTTATACTCTCTCAAATTAAACGAAATTTGTATAAATTCATCCTCTTAGAATTGTGCATCTTTCTAAATTAGTTTGAATTGATTTAGAGCTACCATCACTGGGTTATTGTGAATTTTGTGATGAATTGTCTTGCTGCCTATTTTCAAAAAAATTTTCTTAGTACTCATGAAATCTTTAAATTAAGCTTTCAATTGTCTTTGTTTTGAATTTATAACTTCTTTGGATATATTTAATTTCTTTGCTGATCTCTTTGTTGAAATTAGACTAATTCTTTGGCTCTTACTCTTGAATTTTCCTTTGACATTCTATGCCTTTGATGTGGAATGATCTTCAAGAACATAAAATTTTGTCCAAGAAGTGAGGGAGAGAACAAATAAAACAAGTGTAACAAGTAGAAGAGAGAAAGTGCCTTTGAAAGGACTTGAACATGTTAAACTTCTAGCAACCTTAGATGTATTAAATCCAAGACCTCAAAAAGTTTTAAACAAAATCTTTTCTTTAAATTTCAAGCAACCTAAGGTATTTTGAAACTTAGACCTCAATGAAACAAGAAGAAGACCTCAAGGCTAGTTTTCTACAAGAGTGTAGTAACTAGTATGAAAGAATTTTGATGATCAACCTTGAAGCTCTGGGAACTTTCAACAAGTCTTCAAAGTGATTAAGATAGAAAAAAAAAAACTAAGCTAAGAACTAAGAATACTAAGAGAAG
This sequence comes from Catharanthus roseus, assembly GCA_028651295.1. Classification (NCBI taxonomy): domain Eukaryota; kingdom Viridiplantae; phylum Streptophyta; class Magnoliopsida; order Gentianales; family Apocynaceae; genus Catharanthus; species Catharanthus roseus. Next base: position 10,158,894 of record JAPQWS010000050.1, on the reverse strand, counting down.
AACCTTTATCTTGAAATATTTCTTAATTAGATTCTTCAAAACGGAAGACTACATATTTATAGACTTAAGGGAAATTTAAGCCCCAAAATTTAAGTCCCAAAGTTTAAGTCCAATAAAGGCATATTCTAACCCTCCATATTTTCAGCCCAAAGGACAGAAATAACCTATACATGCACTTGATAAAACTATAAAGGTATTTTAATTGCATTTGGACTATTCTAGAGCACTAGTCAACATATTGCCAAAAATAGGAGGCAATTTTCCAGCTTGGGTAAAAGGGCTTCCAACCATCTACCAAGGTGAATTTTCAATTTCTAACTTATTCAAAACTTTAGCATATTTTCCCATAAAGTCATGAACATCAAAATTTAACCCTTGAAACTTCTCTTGCTCAATTTGATCCTTGTGACTCTTTAGTTGTTTTTCCTTGGCTCTTGTCACAACTCGTTGATGTTCTTGCATGTCTAACCGGTTAACATCACCCTCTCCCTCTTGAAAAGGATCTGTCCTCTAATCTCCCTCACCTATGTCAAATAAAGAGAGATCGAATACATTAAAATTGGCACTAACATTATAATGTCCCGGAAGATCAACTTTATATGCATTGTCATTAATTTTCTCAAGGATTTGATGGCCCATCTCCCCTATCATCAAGCTTAGACTTTCTTTGTTGGGAAAATCTTTCCTTTCTAAAATGTACCCAAACCCAATCACCGGGTTTAAATACTATTTTTCTTCTCCCCACAGAGTAAGTTCTTGCCCACTCTACCTATCTTGGGTGAGCTACATCCATACATAGTCTTTACAAGCCTTTTGTTGGAGTTGACAATGGCTTCATGGACCTTTGCATGAATTGCTTTCACAAAATCAGCCTTCTTGATGGCATCCTTGCTTAATGTTAGATCTATAGGCAAAGGAACCAAATCAAAGGGAGTTAGAGGGTTAAAACCATAAACAACTTGAGATGGAGAATGAGAAGTAGTAGAGTGAGGTGTCCTATTATAGGCAAATTCAATGTGTGGCAAACACTCTTCCCATTGCTGCAAGCTCTTCTTCAAAACAACCCTTAGAAGTTGGTCAATTGTTCTATTTACCACTTCAGTATGTCCATCCATTTGTGGATGGCAAGCTATAGAGTAAAGCAAGTTAGTACCAAGTTTCTTCCAAAGAACTCTCCAAAAATGGCTCAAGAATTTGGTATCCCTATCCGACACAATAGACCTTGGAATTCCATGGAATCTAACTATCAAAGAAAATAATAAGCTAGCTACATGACTAGCATCATCAGATTTCCTATAATACAAGAGCAACACCACTTCTTTTCTTTCAATTGCTCCAATCACCTCACTAGGTTTTGCAAAGAAACAATTCTTTTCTTTCATCTCACTCTCTTTTTTTTTGTCACTCTTTTTCTTTTCACTCTTGTTTTTCATCACTCTTTCTTCACTTTTCTTTTTCCTCAACTCTCTTTCCCTCCTTGATTTTTTTTTTTCTTTTGAGCTCACTTTCAGCCCTCTCTTTTTCCCTCATTTTTTTTTTTTTTGTTCATCTCTCACTTGTTGAGGTGTAAGAGGGTTTATAGCGAATGTTCTTCCATCCTTCATAAAAGAATAAGTATTTTTCTCCCTATTGTGGAGGGATTTCTATCAAATTGCCAAGGTCTTCCCAAGAGGAGATGGCATGCTTGCATGGGTACCACATCACATAGTATCTCATCTTCGTAAGCACTCATTTTTATTGGTACCACAACTTGTCTCAACACTTTAATTTCTCTACTATCATTTAGCCAATGGAGTTTGTAAGGTTTATCATGTTTTGTAGTAGGTAGTTTCAACATCTCAACAAGATAAGCACTAGCCACATTTACACAACTACTACTATCAATGATAAGGTTGACAATCCTTCCCTCAACTTTACATTTAGAATGGAAGATATTTTCTCTTTGTTCAATCATGTTATCATCAAAAACTTGAACACTTAGTGCTCTTATGTTAACTAAGCTCAAGACATCGTCATTATTTTCTAAAGGGTTCAAATCAACATGTTCATCATCCTCACTATTTTCTTCACCCTCAACACATTCGCCACTTTCATCCTCCTCCTTCTCAATCCAACCATTCAACTCCTCCCTAAAGATCAAAGCTTTCTTTGTCGGACAACTACTTGCATAGTGTCATACCCCATTACATTTAAAGCACTTTGGAGGGTTAGAAATAATTTTACCTCTCTCTTCCATCTTTCGTTTGGTTGGAGGTTGAAAAGTACCTCTAGGAGCCTCCTCCTTTTTTTGCCATAACTTGAAGTTGGAAGTAGGTGGTTTTGTTATTGCAACTTGTCTTTGGTTGGGAAATGAGGATCGCATCATCCCACTTCTTTTCCTTTGGGATTCGGTCTTGTTGGCAAGGTAGCACATGTCTTCATAAGTTATATAGATACAACTCAAGTTGGTTGGCTATCTCCCTATTGAGACTACTAAGGAACCTAGCCATTGAAGCATCCTTGTCTTCTGCTAAGTTCAACCTTAGGATGTAGAGCTCAAGCTCTTGTCTATATTTTTTTTACACTTTTTGCACCTTGTTTTAAAGTCATAAGCTTATAATGAAGCTCTCTATAGTAGTGCTCGGGCACAAATCTTTCTCTCATCAAAGCTTTTAACTCTCTCCAAGTATCAATCGGTGGTCTACCACTTCTAACTCTTTGGTTTACTACCCTTTCCCACCAATGTAAAGCATAGCTAGAAAATTCGGCTATTACAAGTCTAGCTTTTAAGAACTCATTACAATTTTTAATATAAACATATTTTTTACTTGCCTTTCCTAATCTAAGAAAATGTTAGGGTCATTCTCACCCTTAAAACTAGGGAGCTTTTACTTCATTCGGTCCAAGGTTTGGTCACCTTGGCCTCTTCCATGGTTGGCAACAAGTCTCGAACGCCTTCCAAGCTCATCTTTCAAGTTGCCTAGTTGAAGATCGAAATCTTAAAATTAGGTCTTCAATTCTTGAATCCAAAAACTAAATTGAAGAAATCTTGAAACTTTACTAACTAATTAAATGTATAAAAGCTTACATTTGAAAAGTGCTCAGTCTAATCTAACTTAATTACTCTATCTAATCCTATTCTAAAATCTAAAACTAATCTATCTAAGTATCTCTAATTTTGTATCTGATTTGTATATTCCAATTACTTCATAGAGACCCCGTTTATAGAGGTGAAAAATACAAGAAAATCAAGTTGGAATTGGAATAAAATACAAGAAACCCGAGTTTTTAAACTATATCATTATTGCCAACCCTAAGGATCAGTTTTCCTTTTTCCATATCTATTAACACCCTTGATATATGTAAAAATGAGCATCCCAAAATAATAGGGAAGTCCATATCCTCCTCCATATCAAAAATGACAAAATCAGCAAGGAAGACAAGCTCCTTAACCTTAATTAGGACATCTTCTATGACTCCCATAGGATATATCTAACACTCTTATTTGCCAAAATTAATGGACATCCTAATAGGTCTCGATTTCCCTAGCCCTAGTTTTTTACACATAGCATAAGGCATTACTTTTATACTAGCCCCTAAATCTCCCAACGGCTTATCGACTTTATGATATGAACCGGACGAGTCAATCACCATTAGATTTGAAGCTTAGACCAATCACTAGAGCTCAAAGGAAGAAACTCAAGCTTCAAGAAGACAAAGTCATTATTTCTTAGATGGAAGACACTTTGAAGAGAAATATTGAGGAGCTTGATGGTCAAGAAAAGCTTCCCAAGTTGTTCACAATGTGTTCAATTGTCAAGGAGAAATCAAGGGAACAACTTTGGGTAAAAATTGGCTAAGTGTTTGAAAGAATTCACCTTACCGTCGACGACAGGGTTGGCCCTACCATCGCTAATAGGTTTCTGGACAGAAGCCTTATTGAAGACAGCACCTACCGAAGACGGTAGGTCCTACCCTACCATCACCGGTAGGTCGAGAGATGGATTTCGCTTAACCGCCCTTTTGGGAGGGATTTTGTAATTCAAGTTGTTTTTTCAGCTTTTTAACAAGGGGCTTATAGGTCATTCAAGCCGTTAGTCACTTGTTTAGCTAGAGTTAATGCTTAGTTTATAAAATACCTCATTATACATTGATTGTAACTAATGTTGAATAAATTTTGCTGAAAATTATTGAGAGAGAATCTCTTGGTCTCTAGGGTTCTTCACGCTTACTTAGTTTAACTTTCTAAGGGTTAATATTCTTAGTTGTGAACAATTGAATGCCTTAGGATGATGAATCTATGGAATTCAATTTATTATCTTAATTCCTTCTATTGATTGAGTCTAGAGTTCTTGTTCATGATTTAATTGATTCTAGGCCTTCTAGCTTATGTAATTGGGGTTTTGAGGCCATATTTTCCTCAAGGTTCCTGTTATCAGTCTAGGAATAAGTTTTACCTCTTAATGTAAGGTTTATGAGGCTTAGATCCTCATAGATTTTCCATTGGAGTGTTAAAGCTACAAAATCCTCAATAGAGGTTTTTCAATCAAAGAAGGAGATCCTGGAAAGGATTTGGATCCAATTCAACAATCAAAAGAGGATTCACATCAAATTGGTATCAAAGAATCCCCCAATTGAAGGTCAAATTGATTTTTAAGTTTTTAAATATGCTGAAATTCAAAGAAAAACAGTAAGTAGTTGAAAAACATTTAAGAACAATTTCAAGAGCATTAAAAAGTGCACTTTTAACCTTCTTTATGTTACAAAAAGAAAACCTCCTTGGAGCTTCATTATGATCATCTTTCAAAGGAGGAGAAAACAGAAGCTTGTAGAAACATTGAATCAAGTTGTATCTTTCTTTTTTCAAGATTCATTGGTAACATTGTTCCATCACTACTCTTTCATCCTTATTTGTGATCAAAGGTTTTGTGAAAAAAACCTTTGGGTGATCCTTTAATTTTTGCTATATTGTTGTGTTTTGTAAACTTTGAGGTTTGAGTGTGAAACCCTTGAAGGGTGATACTTATTGTGATATTGTGTAAAAACTTGTGATTAGTGGATTTGTGAAATCCTTGAATTGAGTCTCAAATAGTGGACGTAGCTCTATTGAGAGAGTGAACCACTATAAATACTTTGTCTCTTTTCTTTGTGGCTTGCACATTATCTTTATGTTTATTGTCTAATCCTTGATCATAAAAGAGATTTTGTTTGGTTAAGAATTTTATTAAAAAGGAGTTATTAAATTCTTCTTCAAACAAAATCGGATGTTTCAATGTCTTTCCCGAAGAGATGCGCGGTGGACTTCCTCCCCTAAGAGGGATTGAGCATCAAATTAATTGGTACCCGGAGCAATGTTTCCAAATATACCAGCTTATAGAAGTCCTCCTAAGGAAACAAGGTGTTAAGAAGACAAGTTGAGGAATTGCTCTCCAAAAGCTATATAAGAGAAAGCTTAAGCCCTTGTGTCGTTCTTGTTTTATTAGTTCCAAAGAAAGATGGTACATGGCGTATGTGTGTTGATTGTAGAACCATTAATAACATAACTATCAAGTACAGACATCCTATTCCTAGATTAGATGATCTGCTTGATGAGTTGCATGGTTCTCAAATATTTTCAAAGATTGATTTAAAATCAGGTTACCATCAAATTAGAATGAGGGAAGGGGATGAGTGGAAAATGGCTTTCAAAACTAACTTGGGTCTTTATGAGTGGTTAGTCATGCCTTTTGGTTTAACTAATACTCCTAGTACATGCATGAGGCTTATGTATCATGTGTTGAGGAAGTTCATTGGTAAATTTGTTGTTGTCTATTTTGATGATATTTTGATCTATAGCAAAACTTACGAAGATCATTTGCACCATCTTAAACAAGTTTTGTTAGAAGTGAGAAGTTATATGCTAACCTTGGAAAATGTGAGTTTTATTTGGAAAAAGTGACTTTCCTAGGTTACGTGGTGAGTTTCAAGGCCTTCAAGTGGACCAAGAGAAGGTGAAAATAATTAAAGAATGGCCTACCCCCAAGAATGCATCCGAAGTAAGGAGTTTTCATGGTTTGGCAAGTTTCTATAGGAGGTTCATCAAGGATTTTAGCACCATTGCTAGTCCTTTACAGATGTTATAAAGAAGATGAATGGATTCAAATAGGAGGAGAGTCAAGAAAAGGCATTCAAGCTTCTAAAGGAGAGGTTAAGTAGTGAACCTCTAATTGCACTACTTAACTTTGAGAAGATGTTTGAGATAGAATGTGATGCTTAGGGTGTTGGCGTTGGTGGAGTATTGATGCAAGATAAAAAGACCCTTGGCATACTTTAGTGAAAAGTTAACCATAGCGGCATTGAATTATGCAATTTATGATCAGGTGCTCTATGCACTTGTGAGAACATTGAAGCATTGGCAACATTATTTGTGGCCAAAGGAGATTGTGGTGCATATCGATATTGAGCTTTTGAAATTTCTCAAAGGACAACAAAAGTTGAACAAGAGACACGCAAGATGGATGGAGTTCATTGAGACATTTTCATACATCATTTGTTATAAGAAAAGTAAAGAAAACATTGTGGCTGATGCTTTGTCAAGAAGGTACACTCTTATCTCTACTTTACAAGCTCAAGTTCTTGGTTTTGAAATGCTTAAACAAATGTATGCTGGTGACCAAGATTTTAAGGATATCTTTGAGACTTGCTTGCTTGTGCCTAGTGATAAGTACCTCATTCATGATGGTTTTCTTCATTGTGAAGGTAAATTGTGCATTTCATCTTGTTTTACTAGATTTTTGTTGGTTAAAGAGGCTCATTGTGGTGGCTTACTGGGAAATTTTGGCATTGCTAAAACTTATGATATTTTGAATGAGCATTTTTATTGGCCTCACATGAGAAAAGATGTTGAGAAGTTTGTTAGCAATTGCTTAGATTGTAAAAGGGCAAAATCTACTTCCTTGCCTCATGGTCTTTACACTCCCTTAGATGTGCATAAAGTTCCTTGGGTTGATATTTCTATGGATTTTATTCTTGGCTTGTCTAATCACCTAAGGGTATGGATTCTATCTTTATTGTAGTAGATAGATTTTCTAAAATGGCGCATTTCATATCTTGTAAGAAAACCGAAGATGCTAGTCATGTAGCAAACTTATTCTTTACTTGGGTGGTGCGATTCCATGGGATTCCTAAAATTATTGTTTCGGATCGTGACACCAAATTTCTTAGTCATGTTTGGCGTGTTTTGTGGAGAAAACTTTGTACTAACTTGTTGTATTCTACAGCTTGTTATCCACAAACTGATGGCCAAATGGAGGTGGTAAGTAAGACCATTGGACAACTTCTTAGGGCCATCCTTAAGAAGAATTTGAGCCAATAGAAAGAAGTTATTCCTCATATTGAGTTTGCTTACAATAGAGCTAATCATTCTACTACTTCCTTTTCTCCTTTTGAAATTGTTTATGTTTTTAATCCATCGAGTCCATTTGACTTGGTTCCTTTGCCTATAGATCATGTTGTGAGCTTGGATGGCAAACGGAAAGCAAAGCTTGTCAAGTCATTCATGCCAAAGTACATGAAGCTATTGAGTCTAACAACAAGAAATTGATGGCTAAAAGAAATGTTGGAAGGAAACATGTTATGTTTGAACCTGGTGATTGGGTTTGGGTTCATCTTCGAAGAGAATATTTTCTTTCTCAATGCAAGGACAAGCTTGATTCCCATGGCGATGGACTGTTTCAAGTTCTTAATCGTTTTAATGATAAAGCCTATAGAATTGATCTTCCGAGTGACTATAAAGTTAGCGCTACCTTTCATGTTTTTGATTTATCTCTTTTTGATGCAGTGAAGATTCGAGGATGAATCTTTTCAAAGGTGGGGCGGATAATATGAACCAAACAAGTGAATCACCATTGGATTTAATGCTTGGACCAATCACTAGAGTCAAAGAAAGAAACTCAAGCTTCAAGAAGATAACGGCATGATTGCTTACATGGAGGACACTTTGAAGAGAAAGATTGAGGAGCTTGATGGTCAAGGAAAGCTTCCCAAGTTGTTCACAATCTATTCAATTATCAAGGAGCAATCAAGAGAACAACTTGGGGAGAAAATTGGCTAAGTGTTTGAAAGAATTCACCCTACCGCCGACGACAGGGTTGCCCTTACTGTCGCTTGTGGGTTTTTGGACAGAAGCCTAGTTGAAGACAGCACCTACCGCCGATGGTAGGTCCTACCCTCCCATCGCCGGTAGGTCGTGGGATGGATTTTGCTTAACCCCCCTTTTGGGCGGGATTTTGTAATTCAAGTTGTTTATCCAGCTTTTTAACAAGGGGTTTATAGGTAATTCAAGCCATTAGTCACTTGTTTAGCTAGGGTTAATGCTTACCCTATAAATATCTCATTATACATTGATTGTAACTAATGTTGATGAATTTTGCTGTAATTATTGAGAGAGAATCTCTTGGTCTCTAGGGTTCTTCACCATTGCTTAGTTTAGCTTGCTAAGGGTTAATGTCCGTAGTTGTGAGCAATTGAATGCCTTAGGATGATGAATCTATGGAATTCAATTGTCACATTAATTCCTTCTATTGATTGAGTCTAGAGTTTTTGTTCTTGATTCAATTGATTCTAGATCTTTTAGCTTGTGTAATTGGGGTTTTGAGGTAGGAATGAGTTTTGCCTCAGAATGTTGGGTTTATGATGCTTAGATCCTCATACGTTTTCCATGAGATTGTTGAAGCTAAAAAATCCTCAAAAGAGGTTCTTCAATCAAATGAGGAGATCTTGGAAAAGATTTGGATCCAATTCAACAATCAAAAAAAGATTCATATCATGTTACTACTACCAATAGTGTAAGGGAAACAAAACTCCCTGGGTCTTCTAACTTATGCGGTAGTTTATCCTTATTGATAAGGATAGCCGCAAACTCTTTGTGTGGATGCATCATGCGGTTTGCTCTTCTTGGTCAGCATCTCCTTCAAGTACTTGGTGTACTTGGGTTCCTGCAAAATTAGATCACACAGAGGCTAGTTTATTTTCAATTGTTCAAATATTTCTATGAATTTCCTTATGTTGTCCTGACTACAATCCCGAACATGTGCCTCTAAGAATGGAACTTTTGGCTTGTACTCAGCACTTGTCGGCTTCCCCTTTCTTTCATCTTCTTTCAACTCTACTACTTTAATTTCCATAATATCAGATACAGTCCCTTTCTTGTACGATCATCACTTCCCTCTCCATAGAAATCTATCTCCTCATCGACTTTCACCGACATAGCATTTACATATTGTCTCGGGTTTACTTTAGTGTTGCTTAGGAGAGGCCTCGAAGTCCTTTCAGAGACAATCTTAACTAGTTGCCTAATCTACTTTTTTAGGTTTTGGATGGAGGCTTCTTGATTCCTCTGAGCTGCCGCTATGGTGTTCATCCGGTTATCTGTCACGCTCATAAAATTTCACCACTAGCGCTTCTAAATTTTCCTTTGCCGATGGAAGATGATTCTGTGGAGCTACTTCATAATGTAATGGCGGAGGACCTCTATTTTGAAATTGTCGGGGCTGTTGTGGTCTTGTTGTCCTTGTCCATCCCAAGAAAAATTGGGATGGTTTTTCCCCCCCCATATTGTATGTATTTTGCCTAGGGGTTGTTACCAGGCCGATTTCCCTGTAAAAGTCAACTTATTCCACTGGTCCTCCCATACTTGGGCATTCATGATTTGGATGCCCATCGCTGCAGAAATCGCAGAACATGACCATTTGATTGATTTTGCTTGATGATGTAGTGGTCAAGTTCCCGATTTTCTGCTCTATCATGTCGGTTAATCTAGCTTCTATGGCAAAAATTGCATCCATATTATGCACTCCAACCATCTTCGACTTTGATCGATGCCCTTCCCAGGTATAGTTGTTCATTGCTATCTGTTCAATCAGGTTGTATACATGTTGAGGGGTCTTTTGATCTGTAGACTCTCCAGCTGAGGCATCTATTAATTGTCTCGCCTCGAATGAAACTCCGTTATAAAAACTCTTAATCTGGATCCCAAAATCGAACCCATGGTGGGGACATTTCAGAAGAAGCTTTTTCTATCTTTCCCAAGCCTCATAGAGGCTCTCTTCGTCTATTTGTTGGAATCAATAGAACCTTGTTCCTAACCTTTGCTGTTCAACCCGAAGGAAAGTACCTCCCCAAGAACTTTTCTACCAACGAATTGTTGGAATCCGTAGGCAAAAACAAAGTAAAATAAAACTACGGAAATCCACCAACAGGATCTGCACATACTAGAAAAACCGATTGGATAGAAATTACCTCAATGTTTTATTGTTCGTTGTGGAGGCGCTGCTTTGTATGCTTCGCCCTCTACTGGTATCCACGCGACGAACTCCTCTGCAAGCGATCGGGATGCTAGCCCCTCTGTGTTCTGAAAACTGCTCGAACCGATCCCCGACTATCCGGTAATCGGTCGCTTTTTCGGAGAGAGGAGGCTAGATACTATATCGCCGTTCTAGGGTTTAGGGTTTTGTTTTTCTTTAATGAGATAAAGGACGGCCAACAAGAAAAGGTTAACATAACCTTTTTATAGCTGTCAATATCAAAACCCTAACCGTCATCTAATGACAGTTCAATCTCAGTCCGTTTATTCCTATAATCATCCAACGGTTAGATGAGTAATATTAAGTAATTAATTTCATTTATTCGATTAAATAAAATTAATTACTTATTAACCTACCGTAAAATACAATATGGAATCCGATTCCCCTTTTTGTATACGTTCAACGAATCTGACACAATCTAGATTCATTGAACGTGGACATTATGCTCACAAGATCGTCTATGCGTGTGACCTCGTAGGTTCACTTAACGTTGGCGAGTGAATAAAAAAAATGTCCTAGACATTTATTCACAAAACATAAGCGGCCTCTAGCAAGACATTATGCTTACCCAAGTTAAGTAAATGTAATAATAACCTAGCATCGATTTAATATTTAGTCCTTTGTCACACGATATCCTAATTAAGTATAAGGCATGGATCAAGTCATCCTTATAAAACTTAATTAACCATTTACTTGATCACTGAGCAGATTGTTCCAACAAATAATATTAATAACACCTTATTAATACTTATTTGAGCATGGCCATGCATATTTTCCAGTCTTCCTTATCAAGGGGCCCATGGATATCTCTCTAAAAGAAGAGGGACAAATCCCTTTCACTATCTCCAATATTCAAGCCATGACGAGAAAAATAAGCCAACCAATAATCATAATGATCACCTAATTAAAAGTGATGTTTGACTATGTCAAAACATATTTTTCTCCCCATGCAAGAAACATTAGAAACATTAGGTCGAAGGACACCAAATATAAAACCGAGAAGAAATACTTATAACTTAAACCCATGCAATATTTCTTCTTCACTTTGGGTCATGTCCAATACAATATTCTCAATATGTATTTATGAATTGATTTTATATCTCATATTCATGATCAGTAAAACTTGACCATCAATCAACTTCACACTAGTTTACAAGATGTAATAAACTAGGGACAAATAAGAATAGTATTTTATTAGCTATAAGGGTTTTACTATCAAGTCACATACTTGATGACCAAGAGCATAAAATACAATTAAAAAATACATGCTTCATAAATCAAAAATGTGAGTCAATTGGTCTTAGGGCATATACTAACACGAATCCCATGACGTGATAGACTCAGAAGGCAGTGACTTGAGCCATGATTTCACCTTCTTGCTCAGAGAGAATGGGAAAAGACAAAGTCTGATAGCATCTTCGGACACTCTGTTTATTTTAAAAGTGTCGCACACTTCTATGAAATTACCAACATGAGCATTTGGGTCCTCATCCGGAAGTCTATCGAACTGGACGTTATTTTGCAGCATTTGAACAACGTTCGACTTTATCTCGAGCTCATTTGTTTCTACCCTCGACCTTGCTATGCTCGATTGCGTCCCAAAGATGGACAGTCTTGCATAGTCTGCCATGTGCACTCCACTATTACTGTTGATAGATGCAGTACGAACATTGGAACTGCTTGATCTTCCTCCATCTTCTTGATGACTACTATTGTACTAGTGCCTGCAATTTCAAACCAAAGGACACAACGAGCACCTACAATGTGCGTTCCGGCTTTGGATCAAATGGTACTAATTCACCCCTTTTCTTTCAGGGCATAAACTAGTACCAAACAACCTGCAACACAAGAAAACTTGATCAATTCCACGAAGACAAATTACACTCAAAGATGTAGGCCAAAAATAACCGAATACTTGCACAAACAAAAAACAATCCAAACAAAAACTTGAAAAAACAAAAAAAATTGACTAAAGCACTATAAAAATGATTTTCCTTAAGTTATCGATCCTCGGCAACGGCGCCAAAAACATGATGTGTATGCAGTTTTAAATTGATGGGGTAAACTACTAAACTAGAGTAACAGGCAAGTGGACCTATCACTGTAGTAATCGAGCTACACCTGAGTGTCGAATCTCAAGGAACGATAAAAGTTCAAGTACTAATCTCTCTTTCTAATGTTTAGCCTAAAACAGATCGTTTTGAAAGAAAAATAAACTAAAATACTAAAAACAAGTTTATTCAACTAAAGTAAACAAAATAAGAAAATCAATTGTTTAATAACTATTAAAGCAAGAGTTTGGATGTTGGAATCCCCCTAATCCTTATTACTAGTTTAATTGGAAAAACTTATAGAAAACGATGTTGAGTTACCAAGTTGGGTCATCACAACTAGTCGGGCAATCCCTCTTTCTAGGCGAAAACTACCCTACTCACTAACCCTTAGAGGAGAATCTCTTCTCTCCCTAACCAATTATGAGTAATCTCTTCTCTCCTTAACCAATTATGAGCACAGTAATTATAGGGGATTAAGGGAGCTAAAAGTGCAATTTCATAACTCTAATCTATTGCCCCAATTAACCCCCAATTGGTTGCCCTAGAGTGTTCTTCCTTTTTCAATTCCGAACACTCTTGCAATAAATTTAACTTCGCGACACTTAAATTGAAACAAAACACAATTGGAAAATAACTCAATTGAAAACAAACATCTATTTCGATAAATTAATCCAAAATCATAGTAATCAAGAATTAGGGTTCAACCCTTATCCAAACATAAAAATCTAGCCACTAAATATTGTATTTAAACTAAAATTAATCATTAAAATTCAGCAAAAGAAGGAAAAGAAAGCTTGGGAAAAGGTTGAAGCCAAAATCGTGATCCCAAACGTTGCCCAATTGAAGAAACTGCACCTTTGTATCTTCAATTCTTAATTTTTAAACTCTCAATTTCAGTTTTTCTACTAATTTCTTACCTAATTGAAGCTAAATTTGGGGGAATTTTCTAACCTAGGTTCTCCTCTATTCACTTCTCTAAGCCCTAATGGCGGAACTCTCTAACATGAATGACTAATTACATTAAAAAAAAAAAGAGTTAAAAACGCATTAAAACTGCTATAGTCGAGACCTACCGCGTATAGTAGGTTGAGCCTACCGTTCGCGATAGGGTTCTTTCTCTATTTATCTTTGTTTGTGGCTGGGACCTACCGTCGATGGTAGGAGTAGCCTACCATCACCGATAGGCTTCTATTCCTTCTTTGCTTTTAGCTCCAGGACCTACCGCTGACGGTAGGTTGGCCTACAACGAGCGTTAGGTCTCCTTCCCTGGTGCCATCATCTTTGTTTTTGTCGTTTTCACTCTGTTATCATTCTTTGTCATCGTTTTTTGCATTGGGAACCACCTAAGACAACAATAAAGGGTATTAGTCTAAAATATGCATTTTATATATTAAAAACATCGTAAAACAATGAAAATAACATATAGAAATGTAGACAATATAGCGCACATCACGGCTCAAAGTTCCTATCCATTTCGTGAAAGTGGATACCAAGGAAGACAACTACTAGAGGTAAAAGAAGAGGAGGTTCCAAGATATGAAGCCTGACATGAAGAAAACTTAATTGAATATTATGGAGAGAATCCTAATGTTGGCCAAGCATACTTTGGTGGCTATTATGGTCGACAACAACAGGATAAAGCCTTAGACAAGATCAAGTGAAAGGTGCCTAGCTTCAAGGGAGAAGCTGATCCAAATGTGTTCCTTGATTGGAAGTGTCAAGTAGAGAATCTCTTTATGGTGAGAAATTATAGTGACAATGTCAAGGCTAAGTTAATCATTGCCGAATTTTCAGTTTATGCACTTCGTTGGTGGGAAAGGATTGTCACTTAAAGGATTAGAAATGGAAGGTAAACCGGTTGAAACTTGGGCTAAATTGACAGAAAGATTTGTACTGGAGCATTATTATATAGAGCTTCACTACAAATTAATGACTCTTAGGCAAGGTAGCAAAAGTGTTGAGGAGTATAGGTAAGAGATGGAGTTATACACTTTGAGATTGAGCTTGGAGAAGGAAAAAGACACTTCGATTGCTAGATTTCTAAGTGGTCTCAATAGGGACATTGCTAAATAATTAGAATTGTACCCTTACATCACTTATGAAGACATGTGCCATTTAGCAACCAAGATTGAAACTCAAAGGAAAAGAAGTGGTTCTCTAAAACTACTCTTTCTTCTTCAAGAAATGTGGTGTCGAAACCTCAAGCAACTACTTTCAAAAGTCTATCAAAGAATGATAAAACACCTAAGGTAGCTTTCAAAGATAATTCTAAGCCTAAGGTAGAAGAGAAAGATAGATTGATCACTAATCCAACTAGGTGCTTTAAATACAATGCTTTGAGACATATAGCTATCAATTGTCCTACCAAGAGGACTTTGACCTTTCGTGAAGACTTAAATAATTGAATTGAGAAAGGTGAAGAAGAAAATCTTGAAAAAATTGTTGATGACGAGAATGGCCATGAAAATGGAACCATTGGGGATGGTTCTCTAGATGCCGAGAAAGATGCTTTGAGTTTGGTGACTATAAGGTCTTTGACTACTCAAATTATTAAAGATGACTCAAGCATTCAAAGGGAGAATATCTTTCATACCAAATGCAAGGTAGAAGGTAGACTTGCTGACCTTATCATAGATAGTGGTAGTTGCACTAATGTAGCTAAAATCTATATTGTGGAGAAATAGAATTTCTTTAAACATCTTAATCTTTATAAGTTGCATTGGTTGAATGATAGTGGGGAAGTTAGAGTGTGGAGGCAAGTGAAAGTACCTATTGTTATGGGAACATGTAATGATGAAGTGGTATGTGATACAGTGCCTATACATGCTTGTCACTTATTGTTGGATCATCATTTGCAATTTGATAGGAATTCATCATGGGAGAAGAATACTTATATTTTTGTAAAGGATGGCAAACCCTATACCATGAATCCTCTTACACCTCAACAAGTTAGAGAAGAACAAAAGAAAACGAGAGAAAAAGAAAGAATTGAGATTGAACAAAAGAGAAAAATCATTGAGGAAGGAAAAGAGTTGAGGGAAAAGAAATGAGTGTTGAAAAACAACAAAAGTGGTAAAAGTGAAGGATGATAAGAAAATAAGTGATCAAAAGAAAGAGAGTGTTGCAAATGAAAAGAGATGTTTTTATGCAAAAGATAGTGAGTCCACGGAAGCTATTGAAAAAGAAGAGTTCGTGTTATTCTTATATTGCAAGGAAGTATTCATTTCTACTAATGATCATTTATCTTCTTTGTCTAATACTATAGTAAAGATCATTGAAGAATTCAAGGATGTCTCCCTCGAAGAGGAACCCAGTCGACTTACTTCTTTAAGGCAAATTGAATGTCAAATTGATTTGGTGACAGGAGAGACATTGAATTATGCTACATATGACAAGGCGCTCTATGCATTATTTCTCAAAGGACAACAAAAGCTCAACAGAGGTATGCAAGATGGATAGTATTCGTAGAGACATATCCATATGTCATTGGTACAAGAAAGTTAAAGAAAATGTTGTAGCCGATGCTCCGTCAAGAAGGTACAATCTAACCTCCACTGTACAAGCTCAAATTTTTGGTTTTGAAATGCTTAAGGAGTTGTATGCTAGTGATAATGACTTCAAGGATATAGTTGATGCTTGTTTAGTTGTGCTTCATGAAAAGTACCTTATACATGATGGTTCTCTTTACCATGAAGCTTAATTCTGGATTCCTCTTTGTTCCTCTAGATTGTTGCTAGTTAAGGAAGCTCATTGTGGAGGTCTGATGGATCATTTTTGTATTTCCAAAACTTATGACATTTTACGTGAGCATTTCTTTGGGCCTTGCATGAAATGAGATGTAGAAAAGTTTATTGATAGTTGTTTAGAATGTAAAAGAGCTACATCTACTTGTTTGCCACATAAACTTTACACTCTTTTGAATGTGCCTAGAGAACTTTGGGTAGACATATCTATGGATTTTATTCTTGGACTACCTAGCTAGGTCCCTAAAGTCATAGATTCTATATTTCTTGTGGATGACATCTTGATTTCTATCAAACCTTATGGAGATTATTTGCATCATCTTAAATAAGTTTTGTTTGTTTTGAGAAGAGCAAAGTTATATGCTAACCTTGGAAAATATGAGTTTTGTTTGGAAAAGGGTACTTTCCAAGGTTATGTGGTTAGTTTTCAAGGTCTCCAAATGGATGGAGATAAGGTAAAAGCAATCAAGAATTGGCCTTCTCCCAAGAGTGCATCCAAAGTGAGAAGCATCCATGGTCTAGCAAGCCTTTATAGGAAATTTATCAAGGACTTTAGCACAATTGCTAGTTCCTTGATGAATGTAATCAAGAAGATGATTGGAATTAAATGGGGAGCTTGTTTACCTCCTATTGAGTTTGCTTACAATAAAGCTCATCACTCTACTACTCTTTACTCTCCTTTTGAGGTTGTGTACGGTTTCGATCTTCTAATTCTATTTGATTTGGTGCCTTATCCTATAGATAATGCTTTGAGCATGGATGGAAAGAAGAAATTGGATTTTGTCAAGTTTATCCATTCCAAAGTCCATTACGTTCTTGAAGCAACATCAAGAAGCTCGTGGTTAAAAGAAAAATATTGGAAAGAAATGAGTAGTCTTTGATATCGGAGGTTGGGTTTGGGGTCTCCTTAGAAAAGAATGATTTCCTTCTCAACAAAAGTCTAAGAAGGAGACCCATAGTGATAGCCCTTTCAAGTTCTTGAGTACCTTAGTGAAGATTCGAGAACGAATCTTTTCAAAGGAGGGGCGGATGATATGAACCAGGGTAACTGATGTGTGGTTTATAATCCTAACAAAATTCCACTCTTAGGCAAGCATACCTATCAGGGTAATAAGGTGAGGAATGTCTCGGATTGTCGAACTCTCGGGACGGCCAAGCACCAGTACTTACGACTTTTCTATTGTTTAATTAAATAAAACTTTTAGAAAATATTTTTAAAAATAAATAAACAATTAAAAAATAAGAAAAAACAATTAAAAAGGTTTTTAAAACAAGTTTGGAAAAGAGTGCTTAAATTGTAAAACCCTCCTAAAACCGTAAGTTAATTTTAATTAGAAAATCGTTGTAATTAATTATTAAAACCTGTTGCTTGGATCTCACTCAAAAATCAGATAAATCCTATGTCTAGGAGAATATCCTCCAATTCAACTTAACCGTTTTGAGAAGAATGTCTTTTAACCCTAACCCGATTATGAACGAATTATAGAATATAGTGATTTTTAGGGACCTAAGAACTATAACAAGTATGTATACTCAATTACCAATTCCTATTATTCAATTTATTCCCTAGATTAACCTTCCATTTTCAATTCCAATTAATCTTGTGAAATTACCAATCTCGCAAAAATTGGTAAACAAACACATATTGTCGTATCCTTATGGATCCTTCAGTTCAACAATCGAATAAAAATCAAATAAGAATTAAATAATCAAAACAAGAGATTCAAATAAAACATTAACAAAGAATTCCAAGGTTCATCCTCATTTAAACACAAATAAAATTAGCCGCTAAAAAAATTCTAAAACATAACCACATAGACAAATTTATGAAATCGAAAGAGTTTAGGGGAGCTTGGGGAGAAGTCTTGAAGATTCCATGGTTCTGATGAATGTCCAAGCTCATCTCTGAGTTACCCAAAGAACTCCCAAAATTTGGGTCTCCAAAGTCTTCTTACTAAATATGGAATTGAATCTAAAACCCTAACTAATGAATTAATGTGTTTAAAGGGGTTTATATAGGAGGAAAATCTCCAAATCCTACTCTAAAATTACTCTAATTCCTTTCTAAAAAGATTTGGAATTAAATTACAAAAATGAAAGGAATCAAAGTGCAAAAACGAAAAGTTCTAAAAAATTACAAATCAGTCCCTGCTTGACTATTCGGATCCGGATAGCTTCTGCCCAAAAATTTCTTTATTTGTTCTATTTTTCGGATCAAGTACGTATATTTCGATTCTTGAGTCCTTTTGATCCCTTTAATGGATTATTCAGGTCCTTGAGTCTTCATATTATTTGTAGATTTTCTTATCTTTCCAAAACATCTTGAGTCATATTGATTAGAGTTATATATCTCTAGTTATGATCGTTTTATCGAAAAGTGTCAAACTAGAACGTCATGTGAGAAAACAAATTTTGCACAATAGTTTAGATGACAAAATGAACTCCGATTTTGAGACAAAATTTAGCTTTCTGGAAACCTCATTAAGTCCTCTAAAATCTCTAAGAAGATACTTCTCCAATTAAGGTCATTAAGGAGATTAAAAATCCACCAGACTCTACATTTCTTGGCCACGGACCCCATTTTTCGATAACTTGTTATTTCTTCTCCTTTTTTGCTTTGTTTTGCTTCATTATTTCTCATTTTCAACAAATCTTCATTTCAAATGTACCTATAAAAATAAGAGAAGAAACTGATTAATAAACTATTTTATAAACATTCAAGCACCAAAAACTAATAAAAACGTCGATGCTTAAGAGGGTAAAAAGTAGACTTATCAATGACAAAGAAGCTAATGAGTTGATTCATGGTCCAATCACTAGAAGCAAGGGCAAGAAGATCAAGACATATGATGATAGCTTAGCTAAAGGAATGGTTGCTTTCACTGAAGAAACCATGGCAAACAGATTAATGAGCTAGAATGAAGGCTTGAAAGATGAAGAATCATCCTAAGTTGCTTATGGATTAATGCCTAAACTTGGAGAAATTAATGGAGCTAATTGGGAGAAGAATAAAACAAGGAAAAGGCAAAAACAGAGCATACTGTCAATGGTAGGTCATGTACCTACATGGGACTTGTTGGCTGAAGACCTACCGCGTGCGGTAGGGTATACCCTACCGTCGGCGGTAGAGTCCTGGTGGTTTTGAACAATGTGTTGTTTTGGTAGGATTTAATGTTTGGTATACCCTACCGTCGGCCGTAGAGTCCTGGTGGTTTTGAACAATGTGTTGTTTTAGTAGGATTTAATGTTTAAATTCTATTTTTAGTTGTTAATTAAAAGTTTACTAGTCTTTTAGAGTCTTAAGTCAATAGTCAATATACAGTTTAGTCCTAACACTGTCAATATGCATTTATAGACTATATGGTAAACAACTTTGATGATATATGAAAATTGAGAGTATTCTCTTAGGGTTCTTAAGTTTTTTGACTTTCTCCTTGAACTTCATCTAGGGTTTGATTATCCCTTAGATTAATTTCAGTGAATACTTGGATTGGAATGATACAAGAGTGCTAATTTGATCACAATTCATAATCCTATGATAATCACATCCTTATGATTTGTTGAGAGCTTAGGTCTTCTTCATTTGATCTAATTGGGTAGTGGTTAACCAATCTCATTGTTCTTTTAGCACTTGAGGAAAAGATCTCCTTCATATTCATTTGTTCATTATTTTGGTGAATTATGGGTGAGAGTTGTTGAAGATGATCAAGTTCTATTGAAAGCAAAGATCCTTGGAAAGCTTAATTGAAGATTTTGATCTTGCACAATTAGAATCACATCACTTCAAGTATTTCAAAGATTCATGCTTAGTGTGGATGACAAACTCCATTAGCCAAAAGTAATTTTACTAATGCTTCAATGTCTTGACCAAGGCGTACAACTCCTTAACATAGGTGGCATCATTCAAGATAGCTCCTGAAAATTTTTCACTAAAATAGGGTATGGGATTCTTGTCTTGCATCAAAACTCCTCCAATTCCTACCCCCGATGCATCACACTCAATCTCAAACATTTTTTCAAAATTAGGCAAGGTGAGAGAAGAGCATTTCATAGCTTCTCTTTCAAAGCCTTGAATGCCATCTCTTAGGCTTCTCCCTATATAAACTCATTGGTCTTCTTAATGACTTTGGTGAGAGGAGTAGTAATGGTGCTAAATTTCTTGATGAACCTCTTACGAAAACTTGCCAACCCATGGAAACTTTGTACTTTAGTGGCACTCTTTGAGATCGGCCAATCCTCTTTCACCTTTACCTTGTGAAGGTCTACTTGCAATCCTTTAGAGCTAACAACATAACCAAGAAAGGTTATCTTTTACAAGAAAAATTCACATTTCCTTAAATTGGTATACAATTGTTTTCTCCTATGCACAAAGTAAACATGCCTAATATGATGCAAATTGTCCTCATAGGTCTTGCTACAAATCAAAATATCATCAAAGTACACAACAACAAGTTTTCCAATCAAATCACGCAATACATGATGCATTAACCTCATAAATGTGCTAGGTGCATTAGTGAGCCCAAAAGGCATGAGAAGCCACTCATAGAGACCAAACTTGGTTTTGAAAGCGGTTTTCCACTCATCTTCATCTTTCACTCAGATTTTATGATAACCCGATTTCAAATCAATTTTAGAGAAAATCATGGAACCATGCAATTAAAAGTAAATCATCTAGTCTAGGAATGAGATGACGATACGTAATAGTGATGTTATTGATAGCCCTACAATCTACACACACATGTCAACTACCATCCTTTTTAGGGACTAGAAGTACCGGTACCGCACATGGGTTAAGGCTCTCTCGAATGTGCCCCTTAGCAATTAACTCCTCCACTTGCCTTTGAAGTTCTTTGGT
This sequence comes from Catharanthus roseus, assembly GCA_028651295.1. Classification (NCBI taxonomy): domain Eukaryota; kingdom Viridiplantae; phylum Streptophyta; class Magnoliopsida; order Gentianales; family Apocynaceae; genus Catharanthus; species Catharanthus roseus. The sequence goes on along the minus strand of JAPQWS010000050.1, from coordinate 10,137,920 downwards.
CTCCTTGGTTGAGCTCTTAATAGTGGGGCAATTTGGTAGCACGGCTCTGGCAACAATGTCTTTGGTGTTCTATGTCTCTCGGGGGTAGCAATTCTCCAAGTACCTCCTCCGAAAAGGCATCTTCGAACTCCTTGATAACACCTACAATTGCTTGAGATAAAGAAGAAACAAAATTATTAGAAGATAAATAAGCTGCTTTGTACATAAGGAGTAGAACCATTTCTTTAGCGTCTATTGCCTACATTATTTTCACTATCTTTTGCAAAGAACCCATTCTAGTCTCCTTTTCTCTTGTTTATTACCACTCCCTTCTTCTTTGCTCTCTCTTGATGTTCCTCTTTCTCTTGAGACTCTCCTTTCTTTTCTTTTTCCTCTACTCTCTTTCTCTCATCTTTACATGATCTTGGTACACTTGAAAATGAGTAAGAGGTTTGAGTGAAATCTAGATCCCATCCTTCTCAAAAGAGTAAGTACTCTAGAACCTATCATAGACAGCTTTCCTATCAAATTTCCATGGCCTTCCAAATAAGAGATGTCCGGCTTGCATAGGAACCACGTCAAAAAGGATCTCATCCTTGTACCTCCCAATGGAAAAAGATACCAACACTTACTTTGTAACCCCTACCTCTCCACTATCATTTAACCATTGCAATTAATAAGGCTCAGGGTGTTTGATGGTCGGTAAATTCAACGTTTCCACCAAATATGTATATGCCATATTGGTGCAACTCCCACTATCAATGATAACGTTACCAGTCTTATTGTCTATGTTGCATCTTGTGCGGAAAATATTCTCTCTTTGTTGGCTTGAACCTGTTAGTATATGCCCTAAGACCAATTGACTCATATTTATGATTTATGAAGCATGTATTTTTGAATTGTATTTTATGCTCTTGGTCATCAAGTATGTGACTTGATAGTAAAACCCTTATGGCTAATAAAATACTATTCTTATTTGTCCCTAGTATATTACATCTTGTAAACTAGTGTGAAGTTGATTGATGGTCAAGTTTTACTGATCATGAATATGAGATATAAAATCAATTCATAAATACATATTGAGAATATTGTATTGGACATGACCCAAAGTGAAGAAGAAATGTTGCATGGGTTTAAGTTATAAGTATTTCTTCTCAGTTTTATATTTGGTGTCCTTCGACCTAATGTTTCTAATGTTTCCTGCATGGGGAGAAAAATATGTTTTGACATAGTCAAACATCACTTTTAATTAGGTGATCATTATGATTATTGGTTGGCTTATTTTCTCGTCATGGCTTGAATATTGGAGATAGTGAAAGGGATTTGTCCCTCTCTTTTTAGAGAGAGATATCCATGGGCCCCTTGATGAGGAAGACTGGAAAATATGCATGGCCATGCTCAAATAAGTATTAATAAGGTGTTATTAATATTATTTGTTGGAACAGTCTGCCTGGTGATCAAGTAAATTGTTAATTAAGTTTTATAAGGATGACTTGATCCATGCCTTATACTTAATTAGGATATCGTGTGACAAAAGGACTAAATATTAAATCTGATGCTAGGTTATTATTACATTTACTTAACTTGGGTAAGCATAATGTCTTGCTAGAGGCCGCTTATGTTTTGTGAATAAATGTCTAGGACATTTTTTCATTCATCGCCAACGTTAAGTGAACCTACAGGGTCACACGCATAGACGATCTTGTGAGCATAATGTCCACGTTCAATGTATCTAGATTGTGTCCAGATTCGTTGAACGTATACAAAAGGGGAATCAGATTCCAAATTGTATTTTCTGGTAGGTTAATAAGTAATTAATTTTATTTAATAGAATAAATGAAATTAATTACTTAATATTACTCATCCAACCGTTGGATGATTATAGGAATAGATGGACAAGATTAAATTGTCATTAGATGACAGTTAGGGTTTTGATATTGACAGCTATAAAAGGTTATGTTAACCTTTTCTTGGTGGCCGTCCTTTATCTGAATAAAGAAAAACAAAACCCTAAACCCTAGAACGGCGATATAGTATCTCGCCTCCTCTCTCCGAAATACGACCGATTACCAGATAGTCGGGGATCGGTTCCGAGCAGCTTTTGGGAACACGAAGGGGCTAGCATCCCGATTGCTTGCAGAGGAGTTCGTCGCGTGGATACCAGTAGAGGGCGAAGCGTACAAAGCAGCGCCTCCACAACGAACAATCAAAATATTGAGGTAATTTCTATCCAATCGGTTTTTCTAGTATGTGTAGATCTTGTTGGTCGATTTTCGTAGTTTTATTTTACTTTGTTTTTGCCTACGGATTCCAATAGAACCATCTCCAAATACTTGAGAACTAAGAGCTCTCAAGACCACCAAGACCTCTCCTTCATAGGGTGACTCCTTATTGGACTCTTCATCTTCTGTTTACCTTCACCTTTATCGTCAAAAATGACTTCCCCATTAGGTCTAATGATCATGACCTTCTTGGTTGGAGAATTGTTGGAATAGTGGACTAATATTTGTGAAATGAAACGGGTATTCCTAATCACTACAGTGCAAAGCAAGTGGACCTAATACAGTAGAAGTGAGTGTAACCCGAGTGTCGATTCTCTCAAGGATAGACAAGGTTCAACTACTCTACCATTGCTTCAATGTTTAGTCTCAAAAATATCGTTGAAAAGGTTGTGAACTAACAAGATGCTAAGAAAGACTATTATCAAAAGCCAATCGAACAATAATCTAAAGAAGTCTATAAAACAGAAGTTTTGACCTCGGGATCCCTCTAATTTTTGCTACTACTTGAATTAACTTAAATTAATGGAAATTTCCGTTGCATTAGCGAATTGTGTCATCACACTCGTAATTAGGCGATCCCTATCTCTAAGCGAAAGCTGCTCTATTCTCTATAACGCTTAGACAAGAATCTCCTCTCTCCCTAACAAGTTATGGATGCAATACCGCAAGTGATAACGGGCCTAAAAGTGCGTCAACCTATCTCTAGCACAATGCCCCAATTAATCCCCAAATCGATTGTCCTATGGTGTTCTCCTTTTTCAATTTAATTTTGAATGCGAATGCTTGCCTTTTTAATTTAATTTGAGCGTGACTTTAAATTATAAAAGGATTGAAGAAGAATTGAAGAATTGAAGAAGCTTTTATTATGCCGAATTTTCTTCTATTCCATCCTTCCTCCAAATTTTGAACAAATGGAAAACCTCCAAAAATATTTGATTCTTGAGAATTGATAAAGTTTAGAGAGATTAAGGAGTTTAAGAGAAGAGAGAATAAGTGATTTTTTGTGTGAGGAATGAATTAGTTTAGAGGGATATTTATAATAGAAAAAGTAAATATATATTGGACTGTTGGATCTAAACGGTCAGATGATCTGCACCATTAGATCTCAATGGTCAAATAGTGACCAACGGTCAAACCATCTGAACTGATGAGATCAATTAGCTAGATCATTTGGATCATTAATTTGCAACGGTCCGCGAAGCAGGGAATAAAAACCCCCAACGGTTCAACTGTTCGATTTTTTTTTTTTTTTCAACTAGACTGCCGTCCTAGTAGAATTGTTAGTAGTACGATAACTGACCAATTAGTTGTTACCACTATCATTACTATTTATTCGATCGATTACCAATTCCGTACCATTTACTAATCGGTAGCTTTTCTTGTTACCAATACCGAAACCATTCGATAATCGGCTGATTACCGATTAAAAAATTAACATTTTTTCTGTTTTTTATTTTTAGAGTGAAAATTAAATTCTAAAAACGTCACAAAAAATTTTAAAAAGTCATAAATTACATCTAAATGTTTAAACAACAAAAAAAAATAACAAAATCTAAATGAGAGTATACAAATAACAACCAAAAATAGCAAAAATCTAAATGAAAGTATATGAGTTCCAAAACATATTAAACACAAAAATTGATTGCAATACAAAAATAATAAAATATAACATTTCGTATTGGTATCTGTTTTTTCCGTCAGTAACTCTTTTACCAAAATTTATCAGTTTCGGTATCGATCGACCTTAGCAATACCAAATCCTAAATTGATTACATAATTCGTTATATAACCAGACGATCACCGTTGGGAATCGAAAAAAAATCATACCATTGCCATCCCTAGGTTCTGGTCCTGGGCTGCGCCAGTCTTAAGCTGGTTAGCGGGTTGGTCCAAATTTTTAATGGACCATGGCGGTTTCAAACTTGATATGGACCGGTCCAAGTCTGGGTCGCAGTTCACAAAATCAAAGCCTAACACAAACCACTCCCCTTGGATCGCTTGCGTATGAATTGGGTCGGGCCTGGCCAGTCCGGCACCGATCCCAAATCAAAATGTCCCGGGCTGGACGATTAGCGGAACAGCCCAGCCAGTGGCCATCCCTAGTATGGATGGCATTTAAGTGAGAATCAAAACCGTATCTTAGAAGTTATATTGCAAAATTACTGAAGAATGGCCTTTCAACCAGAATACATGCTATTCTTTCCTTGAGATAGAACAGAAGAGTAATACGAGAATTTTGAAAATGTTTAGAAATTATATGTATTTTCCATTTAAGCCTCCTCAAAATTTTTAAAATGGTAAAGGTAGCTTTTTTAATTAGACTTTAAAGGTTAATCTAAATAGAAACATTTTTTGTTTTATAATTCACTTAACCTATCCTCAAACCCTCCTATTTCAAATTTACCACCTTTTTTCTAAGCTAAAAGTTGGAAAAATTTTGATTTTGTTAGTAAAAAAATTTCTAAGGTTTTTCTGTAAAAATATGATTATTATGTCTTCTTAGAAATTAACTAATGAGATTTTAATTTTAATCTATACGCTCGATTTGACAAATTTTTGTATCCATAAATCGAGATTTCGAGGTAATTTTTGCACTTGTTTTAATTGTGTTCTTGAACTAAAAAAAGAGGGTTTAATTGTTGAACTAAATATTGAAGTACTACTGATTAATTGTTGTATTGTTTCTGTCCTAGGTTTTATAAGTGAAAAGTTTTGAATTTAATTTAAAATATTTTATTATTATATAGGATGTTATTATTAAAAAATATCTTGAAAAGTGGAAGAAGAGTTCTAATCCCGTAAGTGATGGGTAATCATTCTTCGTGAGTGATGGATGATCACTCCTTATTGGTAATGGAAGATTACATATTCTTTTGTTATTTAATTTGTATTCATAAGTGATGGGTAATCATTTTTCGTGAGTGATGGTTGATCACTCTTCATTGGTAACAGATAGAAATAAAAGAGAAATGTCGAGACTGAATATCATGAGTAATTAGTTTAGTATTTTTATCTAGCAAAAAGAAATTAATTTATTATTTTTTATTTTTTCATCTTTTTCTTAACTATTTAAATTAATCATTTACTAAAAATATTTTATATATATAATGAGATGGGTAGGAATAGAGAAAACCTAATCACCGCCCCCAACCCATCCTCAAACTTGGTACAAAATTCAATCTTATCCCCACCTGAATCCCCAATCAAACCAGAGTCAAATAGATAAAGATGGGTGACGGTGGATACTCAATTAGACCCACTCTATTACAAAAACAAAGCATTTCCTTGCTCCTTACAAAAGGGGTAAGCCGGGTAGCCATTATCGCTGGGAAGCACCAATCTATAATTCCTATTAACAGTCTGAGAAACCACTACAACCTTAGACAATCACACTGCATACACATCTAGGCTCAACTTGGATTGAGAATTCGTTTAGAAAAAGTATGCACTTTTTTTCTTAACATTCGTAAAATATAAGTTGTTTGTGAGAGGATAGATAAGTCCTAAAGTAGAAATATGAAAATTTTTCCAAACTAAATCTCAATCAGTGCACATTGTCAGAAGATATGAACAAATGAAACGATCCATCAAAAAGGAAAAAAATAATAATAAATAAAAAGATCCTCCAAAACCAGAACTGACCAAATCCTTATATCAAGCTAGATTCCTAATATCTAACACTATCTAAAGACGCAAATATATACATATATGCCAAGAAAATCCTTGCATATGTTCAAGTGGCTTTTCGGGAGAACAAAACTCAGATATTCTTATAACATGAGCAGTGAGTAAACAGGCTTTACATAGAAAGGAGCCAATGAGCCGGTGAGCATGTGTCAAAAGTTCTTCGACGGGTAGAGGAGGTATATCATAAGCAACAAAATTCACAAAACTATGATAATAGACCTAGCCCACACCACATTCTATCAGTTACATTCTTCAGGAATTTGACAGAAGTTTAGTGTTACTATGTACATGCTCCAGTGTACCGCTTGCTTAGCGAAAGTAAACCTTCTCAGGCATGGTTCCGGTCTTCTTCACTTTACTTCTGTCATTGATCCTTTCCTGTTTAAGGAGATTTAAAATGCAAAAGACAAAAGGAAAAGGCAAAACGGAGTTAACTAGGAAACTTGGGACGTATAATGCAATAAAGACAAGAAACCAAGTTATAAAGAGAAGCAATTATAGTTTGTAATAGAAAAAGGGATACTGCTTCATAAAATGGTTTGCTGAACTATCTCGCAAGAAAACATATTGGAGCCTCAAGATACTGTAGAAGTTACTAGATGCTCAGCCACTATGGCAAAACAAAATCCAACATGGATCTCTAACTCTCAATTCACACTCTTTCCCTGGTAGCTAAGGCACTATAAAGATATGCCAGGTAGCAAAAAATCTGATTCAGTTCACATCCTAAACCTCCGAGTTATTGACATTCACTCAAAATTTATTCAGGCATAAATTTGATGGGAGACTGTATCTTTGAGAATCGACAATTGTGTATATTCAAATATCTCCGGTAAGCAAAATAGGGCTCAAGTTCTGGCCACCAATGTTGCAATGGCTATCCAAATGTACCCTAAGAACAAGCTCAGAAAGATGAATGCATGGCTGGATAGAAATGAAAGAGTACTGACATATACTACCAAAACAGAACAAACTAGAGAATTAATAGTATTGATATATACCTTTACCATAGGAACAATTGATGTTGTTCTCACACTCTTTTCCGGAACTCTTGGTGTAACTCTTGGAACATGCATGGTATTCCTCATGGATAATTTCTGTCTTGGAGCCACTTTAGCTGCCAGATTTTCCTTCCTACCACGAGGAATTTGACCACAAGAGCTAGCTACCACCTTTTCCTTTACCTTCACGGTTGCTGTAGGGGGATAATGTTTATTGACACTATGTGGCACCAAAACATTTGCATGTAACTTCTGTTGCTGAAATAGAGAGAATAAGGAAAACAAAAAATATTTCTCAGGAAGTGAAATGATAAAAATAAGATCCTCAAAATACTAGTATGCAGCATTTCAGTTTTTTCTTTAATATTCATACTGGGGAAGGGGGACTTTTTGGGGCTCTTGCCAATGTTGAACTCAGGCTGGGCACCAAGCAGAGTGCCCACTGGGAATGCTCCTCTGACATACAGAAGTTTAGTGCATGAGACTTTATTTCTCATCCCCACTTCACTAACCTCATCATCCGAAACTAGAAAAACTTATTAGAACAGTTTGTCGTCAACTATTAGCAGTTACTCACCTTTACTTTTGAAGTTTCTTGATTGATGGGCAGTGATTTAAAGCTCTGACTCCTTAACTTGGGATTAGAAATTGTACAGTGAGGTTGAAGATCAGGTGCTTTGGGCAGCTTTGCTTCATGTAAGTTCTGTTTGCAAGCCACAGAAGTTCCCAAATTTTTACTATCTGGAGGGGTCATGTCTTTACTATGTCTTGCTGCCCAAATTCTCCGGCCATCACCAAGCTTTGTGGAGGACCCTACACTGGTTTTGCCGGAAGAAGATTTCTGGCCTTCTGATAGCCTACCATTAGCTATCTCTACTCTTGATGCCTGCCTTGTAACGCAACTCTTCCTCAAGCTAACCTTCAGAGCTGACAAGAATCCTCTAGTCTGGCCAAAAGAATGACTAGATACCTCTAGGGAGTTCTGGTGCTGCGGTCCATTACCCTCAGATGTAATGGTGCTTGAAGAACTACTTTCTCCTTTCTCGGAGACGTTAGAGTTTGAAGTAAATTTCTGATCACACAAAGGAGGCACTTTCCTGATATCACATGGCCCTGCCATTTCACTTAAGCTGCTTTCAACTCTCGAACCTGAACTTGAACCAGCTACCTCCTTTCTTCTTCCGTTGCTCGATTTGCTACCTGTCATTCTATTGGAATTTGAACTCAAAAATGATGATTTTTGGTTCAGGGTCTTAACTGGATGCTGGTCATTAAACATAACCATCTGATTTCCCTGCACCCCATTCCTCCTATAATCTTTTCCTCTTGATTTTGAGACTGAAAGTGGGATCCTTGGAGAAGATTTTTCTTGTATATCCAACTCCAAGTTCACATGATCCTCAGCAGAATGACCAAATTTAGCAATCAACTGCCTAGAAGAACACTCATGGAACCTGAAAACATATTTGACTCAGACATACCACACATGTAACAAATATAAATGCAAGAAAGAGAAGATGACAGTTTGAAGCTTACGGATGGATTACGTGAAACCATTCATCATCCCTGAAGCAAAGTTGTAGACAAAAGAATTCACATAAGCCAGTTAATATTATCTCAAAAGTAAGAACTATTCATTGATGCGCACGGACATAGTGATACTCACTTGTCATTGTAACCAGACTCACATTCTAGAGTAAGATCAACCCACAAGGGCGCTTCAATCTCATCCTATAAACATCAATCAGCAGCGAAAATTTATCAACTGAAACTGCTCATCAGAAACAACACTCAAACTCAAGACAGTACATAAGTCACACTAGCAGCATACACATTTCCTAAAAATCAATTGGAAATTCGGGTTGGCTATTTATCCAAGTCAAAGGCTTTATCTTCATGAAATCCCAATGTCAAATTAATTAACTAATCGGCAAAGATGAAGCTCTAGGAGACAAGCCATATTCTAATCATGTTAAAGATCCTGAAAAACGGGAAGCAAAAGAGTACAAGGGCAAAAAGAACCATAACGCAGAATTAAAGCAAACAAACATAAAAAAAGGACAATCATCTCAAACCAATTATGCACTTAAAACCAACAAGAAAAAGAAAATTGATGCTCCAAACAAGAATCAAAAGAATAAAAATGCAAAACATAGGAACCCTAGCAACATACATCAAGAAAAAGGTGAGCATGAAAAATATAATATACTCCGAACAACAATAAAACCGCAGCTGAAAACTTTACATTCAGACACCAAACTTTAAATATCAAAATGATTGCAAAAGTACCAGGAATTCCCAGTGTTTATCGTCAGTTTCGCTCCTTTTTCTGCGAGAAAATGCAGTTTTAGGGGTAATAGCCATCCTATTACCCGAGGAAACACGAGGAAAAGGTTTCTTCTGGACCATTTCTGTATTCCTCCTCATATCTTTCCTTAGGAAGGAATGACGACGACAATACAGGGTTTTAATAAATTAACTGGGGTTTAGATTCTCCCATTTTCACCTGATCAAGCTTTGAATCTTCGGGTTCTTGAACCTTGAAAATGAGAAGCGAGAGGAACTAGACGGCGTCGTTGGACAAAATAATCGAGGGTGATTGAGTTGAATTTGTTTTTGAAGTGTTATCTAGCGGGGATAGCTCAGTTGGGAGAGCGTCAGACTGAAGATCTGAAGGTCGCGTGTTCGATCCACGCTCACCGCATTTTTACGGTTATTATTTTTTTTTTCAAATTTAAAAGTTGAGTCCGGGTTGGGTTTATCTTGGGCTTGTTTGTACACCATAATATTTTATTGGACCAACTTTTACTGAGAATGGTCTTCTCTGTCAAGTCTTGTTTCCATTTTTTGGGTAATAGAATAGTCTCTTCTATAACAATTTCAACCATCATGATACTAAAATATCGTTTTAAGAATTAGCAAATGGCAAGACATGCTTTTGGTTCCTCCATATTGGTCAAGATGTAATCTTTCATACAGTTTCCTTTCATTTCAATTGCATGTTGCACTTGTTTAATAAACTACATATGCTTTCAAGTCAAAATAATAATACTACTTACGACAACAACACTAATGGACCCCTGATTTACTAAAAGAACACCAATTGACCGACCAGTCAGTCAATCAACAAATAATAGAGTCCGCAGCAGCCGAGAAATTCACCCTTTTGAATTTGTTTTATTAAAAAAACTTCTATTTCCTTAGTACGTTCTTTTTCTTTTCTTTTCTTGTATGAATTGGAGCCTAACAACCCTTTCTGTTTTTTTCTTTATATTTTGCAAAATTTAACAACCGCATACTCGTTATGGGCACTTTAAACAAAATATAATGGAGGGCCCCTCCAATTCAATTTCTACCTTTTTATGTTTCTCTCTTATTTTTCTCTCGCACGTAACATGATATTTTGTTGAGTTTTATATAGTAAGATCCGTATTTTTTTCATATTTTATCAAAAATATCAAAAAATGCCAAAGTTTTACATATGCAAAAATCATAATATGAAATATATATACATAATTATTTTTAAAAAAATAAAATAGACATAGTACTAATTTTATAAAATGATAAAAAAAAATAATACAAATAACAAATAAAAGAAAGCAGTATACATGAAAAATATATACCTCTATGAATAGTGAAATCACTGACTAGGAGGACATATAAGAATAATTGAATTTACTTTAGTTTTTATATAAATAGATTACGTATAATTCACATGGTGATCTCTATTTAAAGTATTAAAAAAATTATTTAATTTTGATACTTTTAACTATTGGTAAAAAATTGAATTGACAATACATTGAAATGTGAAATATATTTAGTTAGAATTTGGATTTGGGTCTTTCACATAAATTTTTGCAAGAGTGGACATTTGTGTGGGTGGCCCAACGTGGGCAGCCAAACAATTGGGTCTGATGCTATGTTAGAATTTTGACTTGGCCTAAATCACCGCAAAAGATACTTCAGGAGGAGAGACTATTCAAGAATGATTAATTATTTCTCAAATACTAGCTACATGGAATTCTCACTATCTTTTTTAACCTAAAAAGTGAAAAAAATATTTTACTAAAATGAAAAATTAATCCAAAGAACATCTATAAATTGGACATAAGGTCATGATGGATCTTCACACCCACTGATAAAACCTCAACTTTCTTAATTTGATCAAAGAAACAACATTAATGGCACCATCATCAAAGATCCAATCTTTAGTCTTTACTGTAAGAAGACAAAAAGCAGAGCTAATCCGACCATCCAAATCCACTCCTCATGAAATTAAGTATCTTTCCGATATCGATGATCAAGAGGGTCTTCGTTTTCAAATCCCCGTAATTCAATTTTACCGTTGTTGTGATCCTTCCATGAAAGGGAAAGATCCTGTTAAAATCATAAGGGAAGCAATTTCAGAAACTCTGGTTTTTTACTACCCATTTGCTGGTCGCCTTAAGCAAGCCCAAAACAGGAAGCTTTTTGTGGACTGTAATAGTGAAGGTGTGATGTTTATCGAAGCTGATCTTGATGTTAGTTTGGATCAGTTTGGAGAAGCTCTTCAACCTCCTTTTCCTTGCCTTGAGGAACTTCTTTATGATGTTCCTGGTTCTACAGGGGTTCTTGACTGCCCTTTACTACTCATACAGGTCAGAGATTATTATTATTATCATGTTGTTCTGAATCTTTAGATCATATGGGGCGGTTGATCATGTCTCTCCCACCATATTAACGTAAGCTTCAAACAAATCAATTTAAGAATCTAAAATTTCAACTTGAAAATTTTTTAAATTTTTATTTTTATCAGGAATTTTTTCTCCATCTCCTATTCTCTCTCATTCTAGCTCATGCATTCTCAATCTATATAAATCCAACAGTTGAAATTTAAAAAAAAAAATTAGAACATCAATTTATACTAATTTATTTACAATTTTATCGATTTAAAATTTAAAAAAATACGTAAAATTCTGTAAAATTAAAAAAAAAAAAATTAAGTTTTCTACCGAATCTATAATAAGGATTCACCAAAGCACTTACCAACACCTGAGAAGTATTGCTGCTTCTCGTGAAAAAAAAAATAATAATAATTGTTTTTCTGACTATCTCTGCAAACTTCTATTAGACAAACACCCACAAGCTTTGAAGAAATTGATTTTTTCTTGGTTAAAACTTGATTTATAAGGAGAATTATGAAATTGTAAAATAAGGTGGGAAAATTCTATGCTAAGCTTTATGACGTAAAGAGGAGTTGCAAAGTAACTTTGATAAGAATGAAATGTGAGATTAAATGATGATAATTTTAAGACGGCTACATTCTAATCAAATTTTGATTCAGAATCCTAACATATATGTATTCATGAATGGCAGGTAACTCGTCTTTTATGTGGCGGTTTTATTTTTGCATTACGTCTAAACCACACCATGAGTGATGCCGCCGGGCTCGTCCAATTCATGACTGCGGTTGGAGAAATAGCAAGAGGAGCCAAATCACCCTCAATAGCTCCTGTATGGCAGAGACAGTTACTAAATTCAAGAAATCCACCGCGGGTAACATGCACACATCTCGAATACGACGACGTACCAGATATCAAAGGAACAATTATTCCACTCGACGATATGGTCCACCGCTCTTTCTTCTTCGGCCATAAAGAAATCTCTGCTCTCAAAACCTTAATTCCACCTCACATGAAAAATTTCTCCACATTTGAGGTTTTAACCGCTTGTCTTTGGCGGTGTCGGACCATTGCCCTCCAACCCGACCCAGAAGAGGAAGTACGGATTCTCTGCATAGTCAACGCTAGGGCAAAATTCAATCCACCCTTACCGGTAGGATACTACGGCAACGCTTTTGCTTTCCCGGTGGCCGTTACAACGGCAGGAAAATTATGCAAAAATCCATTGGCGTATGCACTGCAGCTCGTTATGAAGGCGAAATCTGATGTGACAGAAGAATATATGAAATCGCTGGCGGATCTAATGGTAATTAAAGGAAGACCTCATTTTACAGTGGTAAGAAGTTACCTTGTTTCCGATGTGAGAGGTGCCGGATTTGGAGAGGTGGATTTCGGGTGGGGAAAGCCAGTTTACGGTGGTCCTGCTAAGGGTGGCGTAGGGGCCATTCCCGGAGTGGCAAGCTTTTATATACCTTTTGTTAATGAAAATGGTGAAAAAGGAGTCGTAGTACCGATTTGCTTGCCAGGCTTTGCTATGAAAACATTTGTGAATGAACTCAATAAGGTGTTGAAGATTGAAACTGACCAATCGTTTACCACGAAAAAATCGTTCATCACATCTGCACTGTGAAACTTATTTGGTTCTTAGCCAAATCACAGTAAATCTGAACCCCCTTCTAAAATAGTTATTTTCGAAGTAGCAACATTGCCTATGCAGTACCTTTTTTTATAATTTGGTTTAATTTGAGGAGGGTGTGTATTTTTGTTTTTTAAGTTTGTAAAAAATAATTTATTTATGAGAAAAAAAATTGGATTCGAAAGTAAACAAAAAAAACATTTTTATTCTTTTTGGGTATAATATCAATCTAAATTGAGCCTATCTTCTTAGAGAAAATATGAGAATTAATGTGATTTTTTGTTATATGGATTCGCATGTTTCACATGAATTCTAATTTTTTTGTGCAAAGGCATTGTTGAAAAAAATATCAAACAAATTTTGTTGTGATTTTATATGGGATTCATGTAATTTTTGTATGGATTATCATGTGTTTCACATTAATTTTTTTTTTTTTTTTTTGCAAAGGTATAATTGGGAATAAAATGAGAAAAATTTGTTTTGATTTTTTAATATAACAAGTAAAAAGAATAGATATGTATGAATTACGACAAATAAAAAAATGTAGACAGAGTAATATAATTCTAAATATTGAAAAAATTAACAAAATAAATGAAATAATATTTATAGATGTCCATAAGATATAATAATATATTATATATATTTTAATCTCCTTAAGAGATAGATGTTTTGAAGTTGAAGATATAGAAATCCTGAAAAGATAGATATTCGCAACCACCAGAAATTAGTTATTATACAAATACAAATACTAGTTTATTTCCTGAAATTATGCTACTCATATTTGTAATACTATTAGTAATGCATCGTAATAGTACATGAAGAGATAATTTTTCCTTGACATATATTAAAGTTGTTAGATTTTTTTCCCAAGTAGTGTATTATTTTATTTGTATTCCTTATATTTAAAGTTTATTATTATTTTATATTGTATACTGGTGAATATCTCTATTTAATAATGGTGCATTAGAATATGCATTGTAATAAATTATTCTCGATAAAGTGTAGTAGAATATTATTTTTAAAAAAATAAAAATAAAAACTAAATAATATATATAGAAACAAAAAAATCATGTGGAAATAAAAATATTGTGATTGGAAGTCAGGAACTCTACCTCATAAGACCAAGATTAAGAAGATTGCACCGTGCAACATCTGAATAAATATGGTACCAATTGTATCATGTAACTATAGAAGATAGATACATTGTGGAAAAATAATTTTTTTTTTTATTTTTCAGAAACTTAGGAAAGACAAATTGTGTTGTGGATAGAAGGATATGAGTTGGAATACTAAAAAATCTTTCCAAGCATTTTGATTGGTTGACTTGGCAACACTCTTTATCATCTACCACAATTTTCAACCATCCAATCCTGGCCACCCATTCTCAGATTCTCACTTTACTTAGTACCTCTCTCAACTCCAGATTGTAAGTACTTGTCACATTATTAATATAACAAGTAAATTAATCACCTACCCGTAAGATCAAGATCAAGAAGAAGAAGAAGAAGAAGAAAGAATGGCATCAATGGCAGCTACAGCCACCAGCTCCACCACTGTTGTTAGAGCAACTCCTTTCTTGGGCCAAACCAAAACTGCTAACCCTCTTAGAGATGTTGTTTCCATGGGAAATCCCAAGTTCACCATGGTATGTATCTTTTTTCCTTTGGATATCTCCGTCTGACTAACTCGGTTACCCGGTTTTCTTTCTTGATTTGGGGACTTTTTTTTTTTCTTTTTTACAGGGAAATGAACTATGGTATGGACCTGACCGAGTGAAATACTTGGGACCCTTTTCAGCTCAAACTCCATCCTACTTGACAGGAGAGTTTCCAGGTGATTATGGATGGGATACTGCCGGTTTGTCTGCTGATCCTGAGGCCTTTGCCAGGAACAGGGCTCTTGAGGTACTATCATCATTTTAAAACAGAGAAACTTTTTTTCTTTGCCAACTTTTAGCTTTTTTATCTTGAATTTGGCTCCCAATATTTTGAAAATTTTCTTTACATAAAATCTCTCTCGTTCTAAAGTTAAAGTTAAAAGGTCCGGGCAAATAATAAGCCCATTACTGATTATTAATCTTGAAATTTCAGGTAATCCATGGGAGATGGGCAATGCTTGGAGCACTTGGATGCATAACCCCAGAAGTTCTTGAAAAGTGGGTTAAAGTAGACTTCAAAGAACCAGTTTGGTTCAAAGCAGGAGCACAAATCTTCTCAGAAGGAGGACTTGACTATTTGGGGAACCCAAACCTTGTTCATGCACAAAGCATTTTAGCAGTCCTAGGTTTCCAAGTTGTTCTAATGGGACTTGTTGAAGGATTCAGAATTAATGGTCTTCCTGGAGTTGGAGAAGGAAATAATCTTTACCCAGGTGGACAATACTTTGATCCTCTTGGATTAGCTGATGATCCTGTTACTTTTGCTGAACTTAAGGTTAAGGAAATCAAGAATGGAAGATTAGCCATGTTTTCCATGTTTGGATTCTTTGTCCAAGCTATTGTCACTGGCAAAGGTCCTCTTGAGAATCTTCTTGATCATCTGGATAACCCTGTTGCTAACAATGCCTGGGTTTATGCCACAAAGTTTGTTCCTGGATCATAAACTTCACTTTAATTCATTCATTCTTGTAATCTGTCTGTGAATGAAATACTTTTTCATCTTCTGCTCATTATTAAGCAAAAATGTCACTTTCTTTTTAAGAAAAGAGCTCTGAAAGCTTAATAAAAACTGAAAATGGGTAATAAGTAAATCTCAGTCGTTCCGTTTCCTCAATTTTTCAACATGCATGTATTTTTTAGGGGTCAAACAATCATAAAATGGGGTAATAAGTAAAGGAAGAACTCTGCTGCCAACAAGGACTTTGAATGAAGAAAAGCAATGCATATATTATAGCAAAAGCCCACAGATGTACAATCCGGTTCCTCTCATAAGTTAAAGCAGAGGCAACATCAATATTATACTCTAGGCTTTAGTTACAACCACCTATGACAATTGCCTTAGGGTTCATCAACTAACAACAGACTATACACAAACAAGAGTTTCAATACCGATATTCGGAAGGGTAAAACGGGTCGAAAACAGGAAGGAAATCTACTTCTGCTACAATGCAGCAAATGTATCCTTCCAGAAAGTACGAAAAACAGTCATATATATACATGACTCGCAAACTCCCTCGGTTCTCCCCAAAAGCACTTAAATAAGAAAGGACTGACTAAGTAACTTTCAACTATAATTTTTACACGTGACTGGAAAGGTGAAGTTCATCAGAGATGTAACCTTTTGGCTCGCTTTCCCCACCATTTGAGGCGATTTTTCTCTCCCTCCGAGTGGCCAAGCTTGTGAAGTTTTGCCTTCGCCTCCCTTAGCCGGAGCTTGTAATCTTTCTTCCATTCCTCAAATCTTTGCTTCAGTTTCCTAAGTTCCATATCAGGATGCTGTTCAGACTTAACTTCAACAATTGCTTTGGCCTCATCATCAAAGTTCTGCTTTCTCTGTTCAAATTCCTTTACAAGGGGACCAACTGAATTTAAACCACCATTGATCTCTCGACCAGTTCCAACATCTAAACCATTATTGGCATGTTTAGTTGGAGTCCCTTCCCCAGGAGTTCTTGCTTCCTCACAATCATAATAATGAGGAGATGGAGAACCTTCAGGCTTTCCAGGACGAACAGCTGGCAGGTCAGCGCCAAGAGTTTTCTTCGCTGCTGCCAGACTTGACTGCATTACGAAAATAAAAAACATATATATAATTAGATTGGTCATGAGCTAATTAGCCGAACGGCTGCTGAAGACTGCATGTAAAAGGCAAACCACTCAAAGACGCAAGACAGAGCACACGTTCAATTTATAGGGGATGCCATAATCTCTATGTAACAAACTTAGAATCTCACTTGCAAAGATGTCATCTGCTTCTGCCATGTGTCCTCCATTGATTTCATCTTGGCTTCATACTCAAACCACCGCGCTTCAAATTGTTGTACCTGCTCTCTGAGTGCAGCATTTTCCTTTTCTTTCTTAGCTAGGTTTGATTCTGCCGTCAACACCCGTCTCTGAAGCTCTTCCAGAGCTGAAGGTAGATTTTCTTCAGGCAACCCCTGCAAACCATTACTCAAAACTTAGATTCAAAATTCCAGAGATACTTGGAATTTTAAAATGAAAAGATAATTGAATGTGGTTATATTCAAACAGGCATTACTGAATTTCAATTCCCCAAAACAGAAGTTTCTACAGATTATATTCCTAAATAAGATGCATGACATACATATCCACTTTTCATATATACAAAATGAATAGGAAAATGGATATTCAATTTTGACAGTGTAGCAAGTATTGTTTGACCTTCTTAAAGCATAATAAAGTAACAAAAGTAACAACAGAGCATTAACATAAGAAAGCAATTGAATTTGTCAAGTAGAATCCGGGGAGTACCATAACTTCTGACAGTTTTCTCCCTCGTCTACGTTTATCAAGTGTCAGAACTTCTGAATTCTGCAGATGACCAAAGCGCCTTCGAGTCAACCATCCCCGAATTACTACACAAAAGCACATATGAAAGTGAAGAGTCTTCCGATTTACAAATCAAACTCGAATATGTTGAATAAACAATCTAGAAAGTTAACCTGATTGTATCTGTACAACTGCAGACAGCTGCTTCTCAAGTTTTCTCTGAGTATTCTGCTCAGTCAACTCAACCAAAACATTGTACTCCCTTCTAGCAATTTCACCACGAACAACTGCAAAAGATGTATCAATTAGAACTGTGAGAGGCAGAAAAAAACTGATAGCTATCATCTGAAAATCTTCCAAAACCTTAAACAAGAAATACATATAAGATAATGTAGATCTCATTGACATTATCAACATCCTTAATAAGCCTCGCACAGCCACAGTTTGTTACTTGTAAATTCATTTTCTTTTCGGGAATAAAAAGAGGACAAATATTATAAAATAGGTCTTTCTTACATGATTGCAGGCTTATTACTCCTTCCTTGAGTTCATGGAAATAGCGACGAGCCCGGTGACCACGATAGCATTTCTGCACCTCAAGAGTGCCTTGCAAAACTTGTTTTCTTGTATCCTCCAAGGAACCAATCTAACAACAAAATACACAGAATACGACGAACTCATTCAAATTGGATTCCCCAAAACCAATGCATACTACATCACACTCAATAATTTTTGAGAAAGCAAGAACAAACTCAGAATAGTATAAAAAATAAACTTACTTGTCCTGCCCGGAAATACAACTTCTTATATCCAACTTGGTACATTTCAGGAAGGATGTCAAATTGCTGTAAAATGGCAACCGAAGCACTCAAAGGATCTTGACTTGCATTATTCTCTGGAAGCAAGAATCCATACCTAAAGACCACACAAGTTATCGCTTTGAAAGATTTTGAAGGATTTTATGTCACTGAGTTAAACCCAAAAGATAATTCACCTTCTTGTAAATTCTTGGTGTGTCATGCGTGTAGGATATCCAGATCTTGAGATCCTTACTACTTCTAGAACCCCACATGATCTAAGCTGCTCTAAGACAAGATCCTTCTCGTAGATGCCAGGAAGCTGCTTGTTATTTGGTTTTATGCAGCGAATAAAGTGTGGTGTGGTGTTCTCCAACTGCTGCATTAATTTGAACAACTGACCCTGCAAGCATCAATGAAGACCATCAGACAGCTACAGCTGGCACCATATAAAAAAGTAGCAACAGCTAGGCCTAGTATTATGAAATTCGAGAATTATAGTAACAAGGACACTTGAAAGCTCAGATGTCACATTAGAGGTTATCTTAGATTCATTTACGAGCTCCTCACGTGCACATTATCATCTCTTTCTTATTTTGGTTTGTGATGTTTATTTGATTTGCAGAAACCATTCAGCATTCACTAATGCACAAAAGATCTATAGGAGTCCCAAATACTAAGGCTTTCCATCTAATTAAGTTCAGAAAGCCTCCAAATTACTTGGACATCATGCCATGTGGAGAAGAGAGGCTGCTAGCATTCTGTTGGTTCATGTAAACAATCCAGCCTCATTACTGACTCTACCCATCATCTCTTCATCTCCCATTAGTCCATAATAAATTAACCATGACCATTATTTTCACAAAACTTCTGTTTCTTGTCTCTATCCTATTGTACCTTAAACTTTGAGGCAACAGTTAGCTTCTGTGAATCCACAGATCCTGACTGCACTGATGTATTTCCAGTTTTTTGTGGCTCTGGGTGAAGCAATGAAGAAGCGAACGACTGAGAAAGATGCCTGCTGCACGACAAAAGCAACTGGATTATATCAGAGTGCACTGGATCTCTGTTCTTTTCCAAGAAGCCGCTTGTGTCATAGAGAACCTAAGAGGAAATTTCAAGTGTTAGACTAGAAAATTGACTATTTGCTAGAAACAAGAGAATCAGATTCTTCAGGCACCATGGCTTTGTTCATGTATCACAGATCGTTTTGTTCATGTATTCACGGACAATAATGCCAAAACAAACCAGCGCTCCCAAACATAAGCAAGGTAATAGAGATCTGATATTCCCTCACAAACATGAAAATAAGCAAGGTAACAGAAACCAGTCCTTTATGCTCAACAGTTCCCCCATAACAAATCAATTTAAAAATTTATGTGAAAACCGGGGGAAAGAAAAGTTTATATATTATGCGTAAGGTATGAACAGCTGCAGCTATGTCGCTAATTTGAATCATATCATGCTAACGCACATCATGTAAAAAATCAAGGTACATATCAGGAAAAAGAGAAATATTCCCATTGTTGATGGAATTGAAGTTAAACTCCCAGGTGCAAGAGAGAAGCAGGTGGTTATTTCAAAACAAAGAAAGCAACATCTCATGCCCTTTTTTTTTCTCCTTTTGGTCAGTGGGGAGGGTTGGAGATATAAAGAAGAAGGGATTGACTGTACAAAACTAATAGCAGTATCAGATAGGACAAATCTTTCCAGAATGGAGGAAAGTTGAGACCATTCCCCTAAAAAGGATGCAATAACTAAGGCCACATGGATTCAGAATAAGTTCACTGAAAAAGATCCTTGGCACTCTGCAAAGGCTGCAGGGACCCCTTGTATCAAGTTTGACACTTGAATACTTCAAAAAGGTCATCTTTTTCCAACATTCCAACGAATAGTTGAGCATAAGTGAAACTAACCTCTCCAGCATAGTGGTGAATACTGAAGGCACCACTTCTTTCTCCTTTAAAGCAAGGATTCGTACCCAAGTGCTGCTTAAGTTTATCACCAAAGGTCAAATCAGTAGCCTTGGGGAAATTTGACTCTTCATCCAGCAAAGAAATTAGCCCAATGGGTTTCTGCAGGAGTAAATTATTAAAATAATTCAGCAAAATGCAGCACAATGTCGAAAAAAAATAATTACCAAGAGGAAGAAAAACCATCTAAACAGATTGGTGTGTAAGGTATATCCATAACAAGCATAAGAAGCAGGAAATGATTTTCTAAGCCTTTTTGCTTCTTTGAAACTTCTTATAAAAAATTTTAAAAAAATAAAAAAATTTTAAGTAGAGGGGGGAAGGTTAGTCAATTGAAATTCATCAGACATAAAGGCTAATTCATGTGCAGAAGAAGCAAGGGGATATCCATCTATACTAACTAATACAAAAGCCACAACGACAATCCCCAAGGACAGAAAATCAAAATAAGACCACAGCAAACTCCATCTATATCTGCAGAAGGCCAGTAGAGACTTGAAAGACTCTCAAGCTCACAGTAAAGAAGTATAGAAGAAATTACCTTCTCAAAGAGATCCAAACAGTCTTGGTTATCCTCGAATTCTACTTTTGTCCAATCAATACCATCAAGTTCATACTCCTGCACAAACAGTAAAAGAATGGGTGGACATTTATCAGACGAGTTGCATGAAGATGACAACAATTTAAGAAATATAAAACAACATGAGAGAATCAATGGAGGAGAAAAGCCCTATATGAATGATTTACTCTTTTGGACTAAAAATCAGCCACAAACTGGACAAATTGCACTGAGACCTGAAGTTAGCACAAAAGGATCCCGCATGCAATTCTCAATCAAAGCCTAGTGCCATGAAGGAGGCTGTTTGCAATTTATGTGCCTACTTTTGCAAAATAAGTATAAACATAGGATGCTTACCTCCTGCTCAAGCTTAAATAGATGCCGATTGAAATGTTGCTGGAGTCTCTCATTGGCATAGTTTATGCAGAACTGTTCAAAACTATTTTTCTGGAAGCAAGAAATTAAGGTCACAAATCCATCAGCTTTGTCATTATTCACGCATCAACAGATTGGTGAATATAATTTACCTTGAATGATTCAAATCCATATATATCTAAGATACTTATGGATCTTCCACTACAGAATTTGCCCAATGCCAGTGACTTGTTAATTTCATCTACCAGCCAGTCAAACAAGCTCGCATAGATAAACTTGGCCAAAGCATCTCTTGTATCAATTGCCTAATTGAGACAAAGTCATCAAGCATAAGTTTGAAGAAGTACAGGGTGAGTGGCATATATCCATACGAAAGCAAAATGATCGAAATGCATTAGCTTGTTTCCAACAAAGCCAAAGCCATGGTATTTGAAAACGAATTCAAGAATTTTATGGACCTGCTGTAGTGTTAATTTTTTTGCAACCTCATCCTTGCCAGCTTTTATTCTGTGAGTGGATAAAACTAGCATGAGGTCCTGGACAGTGCAACCTATCATGCTCGAAGCATTGATAACAGCTGCAATTGCAGGAAAAGGAAATAGTTAGCGGGAAGAAATGATTCATCAAAATAATGAATCACCATTGACATCAACAGATCTGAGATCACATTGCAGAAAACCGCACAAAGCACAAACATGTAAAAGTTATGTATAAACAATTCAATGAAGCAAAGAAAGAAAACATATTTGGTCATCAGTTCAAGAAAAGACCCAAAAGTTAACAGCTAAAATAATAATGATGATGATAATTACATGATATCAAGATAATTAAGCAGCTAAAAATTAAGCATAAATGATCAAGCTCAAAAGCTAATTTGCTAAAGCATCTAGATAAGTTAACCAGAATACTCAACAGGAAAAAGAAGCTTAGAAGAGCACTACAGGAGTAAACTTGAAAAGAGAAAAAAAACTAAATACTTCTTATGGAAACATCTAAGTTAGTCAGCAATAGCAGGAGTTCTTAGAAAAGAATGCCTTTTCTGAGTGGATTCATCTTGTTAGATACATTGGTAAGTTACAATAAAAACTTACATGGCTTATACACAAATACACACTAAAATAACTCATCCTTAAGCAGTAAGCTAATCGACTGCCCAACATTTCTCTGCCACATCATCCTTCACAACAGGACTAACCATAACCTTTGGCAGCACTAACGTTCATCTTTTACATAAAAATCCCAAGGTACATTTAATCAAAGAAATGGAGCTTCCACAAGTTATCATTGAACACAGATATGTCTCACTGTCCGACCCTAAAAAGGTGGCAAACCATGACACTTTTGAATTCTAAGCAATAAAGAAACTGCATTTGGCAGCAGTTACCCAAGAATGGTGAAAACAATCTATACTAATTATGACACATAAACGCACAAGTCTCTAGTTTATTCACAATGAATAAAATCTAGTACTCCCTTCGTTTCAAAATAAGTGTCTTTTTAGAAGTTAAATTTTGTTTCATAATGTCTTTTTACAACTCTCAACAAGCATTTAATATATTTTTCCAATTTTATCCTCCTCTCTGTCCTTATTTATTTCTCCCGTCTCTCTTTCTTTATATTTCTCTCTTTATATTTATGAGGGATATATAAGTAAAACAATTCCTTGATTTTAAAACCCTTAATAGTTGTGCCACGAGCTAAAGGACCCTTATTTTGAAACGGTGGGAGTACTAAGCAAGAATAATGTACCAGAAACTCTGTATATAGCTTACCTTCATCACGTACTACCTCGGCATGGTTTTCATTGTCAATCACATGAAAAGAAATATTGCCCAGCCATAATATAGCAGCAAGCATCTCGAAAATATTCTCCTGATCCTCCTTGCAAATTCTCAAAGTACTTAAGGCTTCCTGGTGAAACAGAAGCAATCCATAGGGATTAGGATCACAAGCACATGAGCTAAAATTAGCAGACGCAGTTAGAGCAAGTATTCAGGTAAAATAAGATTTATTAAATTACCGTGAGCAGATGAAACTTCTGAGCATCATCAGAACCATGAATTTCAAAGCACTCACTCTGATTGAGATACCTGTATTCTGATGCCTTTTTTAACTGCAGTCTCTCTGAATAGGGGGAAAGTTTTAGTACAAAGCCCAACTGGAAAATTGGCAAGAAGAAAGAATCTACTCTAGAAGCAAAAGGGAGTACATATATCAACTCTTATGTAATCAATTTCCTAAGCAAGAAGTCACTATGCATGCCTTTCCATCTTAAATGAAATGAGCAGCACCAGCAGATGCTGGCAAGTAGCATACAACCTCTTACCCAGACCAAGTGTCCAGTAACATAAGAATGCTCCATCATCTTGAGAACAATAATAACTTCACTTTTGTACTCAAGATATAGGAATTTTGGCACAAAAGGTAAAATAGAAAGATTTTAGCAGATGAAAAATTTAGACATCAAAAAACCTCCAATACTAACAAGTCTACACATGTTGACAGTAGAGGAATAGTATTTACTTTCATCCTAAAAATTCTTGGCATTTTCCTTGCTCCCTTGAGGTAAAAAAGAAACAGGTCTGGACTTCCTTAATTCCAAAAGAGATTAAACCAAAAAAAAAACACTAGAATCAAAATGCGCAGATAAACTGCGGAAGGAAAGCTATAGGAAACGATAAAATGGGAGCACCAACCACTAAGCTCAGAAGAAGCCCCAGCACAAAGCTGGTAAAAGACATGGTATGACCTCTCACCACAAGCCAGCTGAACTACTCTTGACTGCACAAAATGTAAACAAGAAGTTAGTGCACCTAATGAGATGAAAAGTTAAAAAGGAATATGTGAGATTATGATGCAAAAGACTACACACCTTTTCAAGTAGAACTATCCAATACACAGGAGGCCGCATATGGCAATACCACGTAAATCAAGTCAGTGAAGATTATTTAAACATGATTGAATGACAGCAATCAATAATGTGCAACTTGTCAAGATAAGAATACTTACAGGTCTGTATTTGAGCACCACAAATTTTTCCTGTTGCACTAAAGTGAATCTCAATCAACTTCCCCTACAAGAATAAGGCGAGAAGCATTTTTATGGGGAGCTTTATTAACCAATGAATTTCAGATGCTCTTCTCAAAAGACAAACTTGCATGGATTAAGAGAACTAACAAATCGGCTGGAGTTGTCATTCCTCAATGTTTTGGCATTCCCAAATGCCTCCAAGATACAACTTGTTTGCAGCACTTCACATTCTATCCCACTGCTGCCTCCGCCAAGTGCAGCCAAGTATTGCATAGCAATCTTTGCGGTCTCTGTCTTCCCTGCTCCACTCTCCCCACTATAAAGATGCAAATTTTTCAGAGCTTCACATCAAGATAAGATACACAAACTGGTCACTGGACTGGAGACCCAGAACCCAAAGGAAACCACATACACAGACTGACATACATAAACACGTGCACATACACAGACGCACACAAACATTTCAAGTATAGGAAAGAACATCTGAGTTGAAGCTTAAAAACAGAGGCTTTTACAAACCTGATAATAATGGACTGGTTTATTTCTTCTGCAAGAAATACATGAATAGCAAACAACAAAGATATGAGTTTTTTCTTTTTTTCTAAAAAAAAGAAAAAAGAAAAAAGCAAAGAAAGAAAGAAATTCATGAACTTTATGCTTGTATACTTATAGTTTTATGTTCCAATTGTTTAGGAGTATTCATCACCTCTCATCATCTCACTGTATGCTGTGTCAGCAATAGCATAAACATGAGGGGTGTCCACAAGCCCTTGTCTGTATGCTGTAACAAACTCATCCCCGTAAAGCTGGATATCTTTGAAGGGGTTAATCGCAATTAAGACAGGACCTGCTTTACTCTGCAGGATATACACACCAGAAGAAAAAATGAACATTCCAAAAGAGCGAAAACAGGGGTTTGCAGTATGTATTAATTATATTTTCTGAAAGTTGAACTTACATATATGATGTCACGACAAAATCTGTATTGAAGATTGTGAAGAACTGATGGCTCATTCAAATAGCTAAGCTGTATAAGATCATCCACACCTTCGAGAATATCCGGATTTGCTGGCAAGATATCTCCTATTGAAACCGTTACATCCTATAAAACAGAATTTATTCTCACTACCACTTGGTCAGACTTTATGTAGCTTGCTTGTATCAACAAAATAACCAGAAGATATGAACTCACATTCTTATCTGATAGCAAAACAGAAGCTTTCTCTCCTGAAGTAGATTGAATATGTCCTAATTCCCACTGCCTGTTTTTTAGCCGACACCACACACGAAGTTTCTGAAACACAGAACCTCAAAAAATGAGCACCTGTAAATTGAATGAATCTAATTGATAGAAAAAAATGGTAAAGAATCCACCATTGGCCAGAGAAGCAAAACACAACAATTCCATATCTAGAAATATTCAGGCCAGATTTTCTAGTGCTGTTCAGGAAATGCCAATCTGACCCTGGGCCTCAAGATAAACTATCTTGGGAATATGCACTCAAGTTCTGGAGAATAAATACCCTTTACATGTTGCAGATGGACAAAATAGCACATGTAGAAGCTCACAAATGCAGAAAGTTTGAAAATAAACATCAATATGGTTATTGTTATATAGCTTGTAAACTACCTTACATATTGAAAGAGAAAAAGTAAAAATGATCCCATATATTCTGATAAATTAAACAGACCTCATCTCAAACTATTAAATCAGTAACAAGTGAATAATAATATCACCAAATGCAGATTCTACACCAACAAAAGTAAGAAATCAAGAAAGGAGAAACAACAATGCACATGGATCTTTCAAATTTTTCCAATTCATCAAAACCTCAAATAGGTAAGTTGTTGAAGAGAATGGTGTTCTCTAAGCTTTCAGTCACATCCTCTCACTCACCACATTATACAACAAACTAACAAATCTAGCAGTAGGAGAAAAAAAAGAGTAATTTTCCTTAGCTCTTAAACCCATCTTAAATCCTTACCATAAACTTTTAGAGAGGAAGAGCATGAATTAATAAAGAAGAAAGCACATGAATTTTTTCACCTTCTTGATAAAATAGCCAATGTTGTCATCCCAATCAGATTCTCTAAACCTGGGTTTACAACTATGCGCGGAGCCTGCAACATTGGAACCGTTATCTTTCTCCAATCTCTGCTGGCATTCTTTCCCCTCGGTCGCCTTAACGTATGGTGACTCGTGGGGCTCCATTTCCTTAGCCTTTTTATTCCCAAAACTATTTCCTTTGATTCCTTTTGCATTTTTGTCCTCCATTCTGATATTGTTCGAATTAAGGTCTTCAGTATCCGCTTCAAAACCGCTCGGCAGAGGACGTTTTACGGACGGCAGCCGCGCTCGCGACGTCGCCCTCGGTCTGGACGGGAGAGCTGGTGGCATATCCTTAGGCTTGTCATTTTCATCTCTCCGCCGGAGAGAATCGAGCATTTCCTCCAAGGAACTTCTGGTAATTGAATTGGGAGAAACCGACAACATTTCCTCAACCACCCAAATAGAGAAGTTAAAAAACAACCAAAAACCTCTCAAATCTCAACTCTCCCACAAAATTCTTCTCTTTTCCATTGAAATTCGAACAATGTCTTCTAAAACGACATTGTTCAGAACACGATCCTAAAACCCTAATTCAGATTAAAAACTCAAACAAATCCCAGCATAAAACTCAAATTCAACAACTACCACCTCGAATATTCCATCAAAACCAAAAATTAAATTAAATATATCTCTTCTCTTTCAAGATTACAACAAAACAAACGTAACAACAACGCCAGAAAAAAGTGAAACAACAGAAAATCAAACTCTGAGCTGTTACACAGCTTTAATTCCTCCAAAACAATAAAATTAACCAAAAAAAAGAAAAAAAAATTGTTGCCCGAAACAATACGTTGTCTGAAAACGAAGTATGATACAAATTGTTGGCTTTTTGGGCTAAACCGATAGCAGAGATGAGAAAGCGCGAGTTTTAAGGTTAAGGTTTGTTTGTGAGGTTTTAATTCATGTTAATGAAAGAGTTGTAAAGAGAAGTTTTCTGAAGCGAAAACAAACGAGTTTTTGAATTACCGGAAATGTGTGCGTGTTTGGTTGTCTGGGCTGGCTGGGAAATTTGAAAAATTTTTCCAGGTAGAAATTTTGAAAACCGTTGAGATCTGATAAGGGAATAATAGAATAATTTTGAATTTTTATTAGTAGTATTAGGAGGGACCTGATCTGAATCTGATTGAGAAGTGGGCAAGTGGATAATACTGAGTTTTTACATTTGGACAAGTTTTTTGACATAATTACTCTTTTGGGCTTCTGGTTTTTTTCCTTTTTTGTGCCTTTTTTAAGACCAGATTATGAGAAATCTTATCAAGATACTTATCTCAACTTCTAGCTGGAAATTCCCAAAATTAGTAATAGTATGATTTATAAACGTTCATCCTTAATATTTATGTAAAGTAAAATTAAAACTAGAAATTAACGATGTTTTTTGAACTCGTATAAAATAATTCGAAACTTAAAAAAATTAGTTCATCAATCACAATTATTTTATTCTAAAACTCGTTTATAATTGCGTAAAAAACAATTATTCTATTTTATTCTTATTGACTAGTCATAAAGAAATTTTTTTGTATGATATTTGTAATTTTTTGTAATGTTTCTTACATTATGTTTTATACTCTTTCAAAATTAATTCGTCTAAATACATGTAGAACAACTTCAATTTTGACTATAATTCTTTTTATCTAACTTCTTACCCAAAAAGAGTAAATATTGTATTTACTTTGATAACAAGTAAATATTGTTTGTCGAATTCACATATGTAGCAAAATGAACAAATTTTAAAAGTTCAAAATCTTAAAAAGGAAAGTTAAAGAGCTATTGAATAAGGTTTTGTTTTGAGATTTTTGTATTGAATTTTGAAAAAGTAGGTTAGTTGATAAGTGGAGATGTGGATTCTAAGACTGAAATTTAAAATGATTAATATAAAAAAAAAACGTACCATGAACTTTGTCATTATGTCAATTGAGTATTCAATTTCTGAAAATCACGACAATTTTATTTTTTCAGTGAAATGAAATGAACAGAAATTGATTGAAAATTAGTGATTTTTGTTATACCCTGACAAAATTTGAAGAAAATTAAATTTACCCTTGCATAGGTGGGAAGCTTATCATCAAAATTGGTGAAAGAAATATATAAAAAAAAAACTATAAAATTGTCAAAAGGGTACTCTGGCAACTGGCAAAGTTCATAGTACATTTTTAGTATTAACCCTTAACAGAGTATTTTTTTTGACAATTTCTCAAATTTTAGATGTTTGAATTTTTTAATCCCTATAATACCCCTTATCCTTATAGTTGTTTATAAGTAAAATAAAGGTTTTTTAAGACATAATAATAGTTTGATGAAGTTTTGGTATATGGCTTTTTAGGGTAATTGGGGGAAGGAAGAGAGAGAGACTCACAATTTTTTTCTTCTAATTGAATTTAGTAGTAATTGAGTATTTTGATGGTTTTGAGAAAAGAGTTTTTTATTATTATTTATTTTTTTTTCTCCATTTTGATTATCAACTTCCGAACAATGAAAGAATAAAATTAGTTTTCCAAATTTTAGTAAAATATAACAGTTATTACTTATTTTCGATCGGTTATCCTTTAATTATCATTTTCAAAAAAGTGAATTTTTTAATTCACATAATGAACAAAGTTCATTACTTTCTTTATATTAACCCAAATTGAAATTGGAGATATTATTCCATAATATTATAATAACACATTTATACACCAAAAATAGCAATGAAAAACATAATTAATAATCTATTGTTTTGCCTTGGATGTTTATGATCCTTGTTGAACGATAGTATTAAACAAAGCTAATTGAATGATCACATCCTCACCTCTACCTATAAAATTCAGCTCTCCTTTTTTGGAAGATAAAATCACCTATCCCAAAAAACATAAAGGAAAAAGCGAACTTCATGATCAACAATTGGTTATATTCTTTTCTTTTTATATGGAAAATTGGATATATGCTTTAGCACCAAATAATTTTAGTCACATAAGTTAGCCTACTGCGAATATTTAAAAAGTTAAAGATTTAAATTTTTTTATAGTACCAAAAACTTTTAGGATTAGATCTAAATTTATAAGCAAGAGTTAGATCGTGTGAGTTTTTCTTATGCGCAATCTAAATTAATTAAAGAGTCGCAAATAAAAGTTAGATTATATAGGCGCACCAAGCACCCATATATGGATTTTGGTACCAAGCACCCATATACACCTGGATGCTAAACAACTCTCAAATGTTCTTAGTAAGAGTTAGATTGCTATATGAGTGCTACATAGAATGAATCTGAATCAGTCAAGATTGCGTATTTCTAAATATTGAATACGTGTAAGCGTTTCATAAAATGAGTCCGAATTAGTTAGGAAGTTATAAATAAAAGTCAAATTACGTAGGTGCTCGGTAGATTGAGTTATGAATTACCAATTTGAGTACCTGTATAAAATTGTACCACAGACTTTTCAAAAGTTTGAATAACTTACACGAACACCTTGTAGAATGAGTTTGCATTAGTTAAAATTATGTATTCTTAAATATCAAATATTTGTGTACCATTAGATACTGCTATCAAATATACATATATATATATATATGTATACACACTTAAACACTAGATAACCTCTTCAAAATTAAATAGCTTTACGAAGAATTAAATTACTATACAAATATTCCGTAAAATGAGTATAAATTAATCAAGATTATATATTTGTATATTAAGTATTGGCATATCTTATATTATAAAATTATAATATCAAACGTCCATATATACCTTAAATATCATAACACTTGTTAAAAGCTATAAAAGCCAGGAGATTAAAACCATAAATGAATTTTTGGTAGCCTTTGCCGCGCATGGATCACAATATTATTCAACAAAAACATTCCTTATTTTACGTATAGTCCCAGTTGAATTGAATGATTTTCAGAGGGAGAAAAAAAAAAAAAAAAAGAATTGAACGAAGATAGTGAAATAAATAATCCTATATATGGACCAAATTGTAGAACATGTCTTGCTCTCCCACGCAGAAATCTTAAACCCAAAGTACTATATTGTCCCTCAGTCATTATAGTCAGCTCCTAATTCCTAAACTCCATCACCGTTCATGACTACAGCTGCTCTACCAAAGCAAAACCTGAATTAAATGTGACCATTTTTTTTTTTTTTTTTTGGATTTGGATCAATTTTCTAAATTTGAAAGTAATAAAATATTACATGGACTACAGAAATACTGTTCCATTTTAGGAACATATTATCAAAAAACCATTTTAGAAATTACTGTTCCATTATAAAGGTTACTTTCCCTTTTATTTCCCCTAAAAAAAAAGTTGACTAAGGAAAAGCAATAATTAAACTGAATGATACATGCCTTTACAAACATGATCTTTTTTTTTTAACCCAGCACAAAAAAAGACATGAATTTTTTTTTTTTTTAACAAGACTTTACATGATTTAAGTAATGCAGTTTTTAACGGGTTCTTTCCTTTTGTTTTTTTGGAAAAGTTGTTCTCTTTTTTTGAATGAAAAAGTAAAATTTTTTATTTTCAAACTTTATTATACTTGAGTTGAAAAATATTAATTATGGTAATGTTCTCCTCTTTTGTTGATGGGCAAGAAGTGAGGATTAATAATGGTAGGAGGTTCCGATAATTGAGGACGAAAGTTGGAAAAGAAATTGGTCAAATGACATAACAGTTGTGGATTTATTCACTACACAAAAAGCATAAGTGGCCCCTAACAGATGGCAATGAATCCAGAAGGATTAGGATTTAGGGAGGAAGGAGATAGATATATGTACATATTTTTCTATTGGAGCCTAATGTGTGTTGTTTTCTCTACTCCAAATATGCCATCACTATCTCCGTTTTCTTCATACTTCATTTTCTAAGTGTTTAATTAGTTGGCACCCTTTAGCTAAAAAACTTAAAGGTGTCTCCTTCAAATTTAGCCGGCGGCATAGCACAGCACAAATTGGAATCTATACATTGGCGTTTACTGTTTATTCATGTTTTGTGATTTAATCTTAGCCTTGTGGAAGTGTGAACCCCTCTCTCTACCTTGTGTGGTTTTCATGATTGTGCCCCACAATGGACATTCTTTTTAATTATTGAACATCATTGAAAGAAAGTAACGCTATCCACATTCATAATTCAATCCCAAAAATTGCAAGGACCCAAAAAATATGCAAAATCAAATTAAAAAGAAAAGATTTTACATTCGTTTTCGTTAGAATTATATTTCTCAAATCTTTAATAGAATTAGAATTTTTTAATCCTATATTAAAAGCTTTAATTGGAATTAGGAAAGAAGAAAACACTTATAAATTGATTGTCCAACTCGTACAAAGGGTTAAATTTTGTCTTGGTTGGAAGGTTTATAATTTTTTTTGTATAAAAATTACAGAGTTAGAAGATTTGTAATTTTCTCCGTACAAAAATTACATAATGAAGATTTACTTTTTTGAATCGTGAATATTAGTGTTTGTTGAAAGACTGGATCACGTAAAATTCGAATGTTATTTTTTTCTCTTGTATATATTTTATGTGGTGATTTCTCTATCTGTCTCTAATAAATATTATCGGGACTAATTTGCAATTCAACAATTTTCGATCATGAAATGTGGTAAAAAGATCTTGATGGAGAAATTAGGCAAATCGGGGTTGTTTAAATCACTCGTGGTGGGGAGCAACCCTGCAGGTAGGTCCTTCTAGCCTTATTCATATAACCAAGTGATGGAAGTATATTTCATGTATTGGGGTTAGATTTTAGTTTGGAAAAAATTAAGATGTACTTTTTTATATTTTTAAGAATTGGGTTGGAGACAATAGGTTTTATAAGAATTTGTTTTTCGAAAAAAAAAAATAAGAATTTTTTTTACAACCCTTCAAAAAAGATTTTTACAAAAAGGAGTTTTTTAGTTTTTTTTAGTAATTATGGTATTTGAGAATTTTC
Source organism: Catharanthus roseus (assembly GCA_028651295.1). NCBI lineage: Eukaryota > Viridiplantae > Streptophyta > Magnoliopsida > Gentianales > Apocynaceae > Catharanthus > Catharanthus roseus. The sequence continues at coordinate 10,105,481 of JAPQWS010000050.1, read as the reverse complement.
GACGATTTTAAGAGAGATTGGGGTAGAATGCTCCCAAGATGACTTGAAATATGTCAAGTGCAGACATCTAGCCTTCAACAACTACCTCTTTGTCACTAAGAACTAAAAATAGTCCCCTAACACCTAGATCCTTTGCATCAATTTTATCTGACCACAAGAAGTGGGTTGGACCTCGTTTTAATTTCGTGGCCTAAGTCAGTAAGTGATTTTGACGGAGTAAAGGTAAAGTAAAGTGGAATGGCATACACAAGGTAAACAATAACTTATTCATACTTGTGGATATTTTCTAAGATTTTTGTGCAAACCGATGTGAGATTTTCAGAAAATAGAATGTTCTCGAACCCTTTTAAAACTACATGTAAGAAATGTGTCTTAAGCAAAATTTGTGGGCTGCTTCTTATGCGAAGTATATAGGTTTGATCCATTAAACCCAACTCAAAGAAACCTGATGGATTATTCTCATTACAAGCCTTCCTAAAAGTATGATAAATAGTTTGTCATTCTTTTCCAAAAATTACCACTTTAGGATTTTCCAAACCTCTGCTTTGTGAACGGTAACTTTTTCCTCAATAAGGTATTCTCATCTTTGAATATTCCTCTTTCATTGAAAAGTTTGCTGTTGTCGGTGCTTACACAAAATCTTTCTTTGCATCTTTGCATATATAAGTTTAGCTCTCAAGTTGTCAAGTTCAAAACAAATGTCTAAAAGTCCTTCGAAATCAACTCCAAAATCATCTTCAAAACCAAATTCCTCTAAACTATATAGTTCTTTAAAACTAACAATCAGAATTGTTCCTTCTAATTCTGAAGATGTTCTTGGGGTGGTTATGAAATTGAGAAGTACAATATACTTTTCCCCTTCGTTGATCGAAAAAAAGTCACTCTATTCATGACAAAAATATTCGAGATTAAGAAATATTAGTGACCTATAATCGGGATGACGACGTCGAATTATGTGAACTTAGAGATGTAATGTACACTTTAAATATCATATTTCACAATCTTCCAACTATTCGTGCAGCTTTTTGAATTCCTGAACAATACTGTTGATAGATCCCATCTGTCTACAAAAGGGTGCATTACGGTCTATAGGGAACAATCAAGGCCATATTGCAATTCTAATTACATAATCTGTTCAAAGACCTACTTCAATATTGGGAATAACACTTGGGCAACTCTCTCCAAATTGTGTTAGGCAAATTGTGGCTTTTATACTTACACGTAAATCTTTTGGAGTGCCAACAAACTTGGAAGTATTTAGGAAGCTTTTCGATATAAGCCGCTTAAGGATGGATCGGGGTGGCATATTCTTCAAAAAAAGGGTATAGCAGAGAATTTTATAACCAAATTGCCTTTAATGGATGGAAAAATGGATTTTTGTTTATAAGAGATAAAGGAGTGTCTGCTATCCGCTAGTGGAATGTAGAAGAGATTAAACATGTTCTCCTCAAGTATTCCTTCTTGAATGAGACTTTAAGAAAGTTGTTGGGATGACATGTTGTTAGAAGCAACAGGGTTTTATTCTGCTTATGAACTAGACTTAGATGATATAAGTTAGTACTTTAGCTTTAGGCATCTTAGGAAGTTCAATAAACAAATACATATATATATCTGATGTTTAAAATAGGACCAGTTTAAAATTATCACCTAACAAGCAAGTGTACTTACCAGTATAACACTAGAAAACTCCCTAATTATCGAACTCTGGGAATGAAGAAGCTATATCACTAATCGTATCTCTAAAGTTTAATCAAATTAAAAGTTTGAAGATTATTTTAAACTAAAAAGGAAGCAACAAAAAATAAGAATTAAACACTATGAATCAAAAGTTTAGTTTTGAGAATAAAATATTGGAAAAGAGTTGAAAAATGGAATCCCCATCTTTATCAACTACTCCCATTGAAAAGGATGTTTGAAAGGTAATAATGGTTGGAACTTGTGTCTCACATTTGAGCTCGGGAAATCCCTATTTCTAGGCGAAATCCACTCTATTCACTTATCTTTAGAGAATAATCCCTTCTCTCTCTAACCTATTATAAATGCATTAGAGCGAAAAGTTAATTAACGACCTAAGAATTGTAATTAACATCTCTATTCAATTACCCACTCCTATTGCTCAATTAATTGCCCTATATTGATCTTCCTATGTCAATTCCAATTAATCTTGCGAGTTAATCAATTTTGCGCAAATTGAGTAAACAATCAAACAATTGAACAACTGGTGTTTACAAAATGAAACAGGAATGGGATCCTATTGCTACAGTGCAAGGCAAGTGGATCTCACACTTGTAGAAATGGGTTCACCCAGTGTGTCGATTTTCTCGAGGATGACAAGACTCAACTACTCGATTGTTCTCTCAATGTTTAGCCTTAACAGTGTGGTGGAAACCATCATGAGCTACTAGAATAATAAACACAAGCATCAACTAGCAAAAGGAAAAAAAAAAATATTAAATGGGAGTTTGGATCTCGGGATCCCCGTAACCTTGTCACTTCAATTAACAAAAATTAATAAACACATTAGTTGCCTTAGGTGAATTGGGTCATCACACTCATTATTGGGCAATCCTTATCTCGAGGCAAAAGACTCTCTATTCTCTATAACTTTTAGACGAAAATTTCTTCTCTCTCTAACGAGTTATGAATGCACTAAACCCCTAAGAGTGTATTAACTATATCTAATTTAATACCCCAATTAATCCCCAAGAGCCCTCGGGTGTTCTTACTTTCTCAATTCCAAATACCCATGTAATGAATTAAGTTCACGACACTTAAATTGCACATAAACAATCAATTGAAGAACAATTCAATAAGAAGCAACATCAATTTCATTAAAATCAAGTCAATTTCATAATACCCAAAATGTTAAGGTTCAACCCTTGAATCCAAACGAGCTAATTACTCACAATTCATTGTAATAAACTGAAATTAAACTAATAGGGAATGAAAAGAAATGCTTAGTAATAGAAATTGAAGTTGAATTGCATCCTTGAACTGCGCCCGAGCTCGTTCCTCAAGTTGCTCCCGTGAAGCTCTAATCCATTGTTTTGATCTTCAATTCCACTTGTAATCACTCAATCCTTGTTCTATAATCTAATATCTACCTATTTGAGGTGAGAATTGTGGAAAATTTGTCATAGAAAATGGCCCCAATTCGCCTCCTAAAGACCTATCTAGCTACTCTAAAACTAAAGTATGAATTACTCTCAGAAAGCCCTAAAAATAATTAAATATAGCCATTCATGGGACCTACAGGGACTGGTAGGTCGAGATGTAGTTTTAGCACTAAATACACATTACATATTGTATTTAAATGCATAATATAACAATTCTTAAAAAAATGTATTTTTTATTTTTGAATTTCATAAAAGTGGAAGAAAATATAAGATCTAAATAGAAAGAAAAAAAAAGAAAAATTCTCAAATTTTCTATCCAAATTGAGCCTAACCCAAATGATAAAAAATATAGATTGGACTGAAGATTCAGATGATAGACTTCCAGTCTGGGGAAAAGAAAACGAGGTCCCCTTGGTCTGGCTGCTTAACTCTTGAGGCAATTGATATTTACAAATTACAATGATCCACAAAAAACGCACCGCCCCAAAGTGCGTTCATTGGACAAAATAACAATAATGAACGCATGAGAAGGAACACTCTGAGATGCGTTTTCACCTGTCCAGCAGCTATCAGTCATTCTTATTCTTAGAACGCATGCCAACAAAGGCTGTCCCTAAACAGGGTCATATTTGGAGCTGTTGTATAAAAGGCCGAAAAGGTCTTAAATAAAACCATTGAAAGAGAAACCCTAAACCCTTCCTGTGGCTTCTGAGCTATGGCGAAGAACAGGAACAAGAAGAAGAAACAGGAAAATGGTTCTGCCCCAATGGATCTAACCTCGCCTCATGAGATCACGAACAAGGCTGAAGGTAAAATTCCTATGTGAAAACTTCTAAATTTCTTGGTATTGATGAGATGGGAAGATTTAACATCGAATTCTTTTCCGCATTTAGCAATGGATACGTCGGAAATTATTGTCTCCAGACCACCAAGCGGTACTCGGCACAGGTCAGCTCAGGTTCTATTTTTTTAGATTTTGGCTTTCAGTTTATTCATTTTATATGTGGAGCCTTCTGTATATATTCCTTCGTGATAAATTTATAGCTTTCTGCTATTAATTGTGGTTTATTCTGTTAATTGCAATGGCTGTTGAGAAGTACTATTCAATTGCTATTTGTATCTGGGTTTGAAGGCGAATTTGGGATTGGCTAAATCTTGCTGCAAAGTGCAGGGGGGGTTTAGTTTATCAACATTTTGTTTTCTGTAGCCTGTAGTTGTAATTTCTCGTGCATCTTAGTTGTCATTTGTACTACACTGTCAGAAATAACATCTATTGAGCGTTCTCTATGCTTCTGATGAATACAAGTTTCGCTATGCATGAGTCCAACCAGGATTTTTCATTCTCAACTGACATTTGGAGTTAATTAGTTTTTCTTCTTCTGCTAATGATGCTATCACTACTACCATAGCCCTACATAGGCTGCTACAAGCTCTGGATTAGGTGAAAATTTCGTAAATCCCAGTTCCTGGGGCTTCTGACTTCTTGTGGTCCATACCTCAAAGAGCATTCTTGAGGCTCTGTTTTCATTTTATGAGTTATCTTCCTCATTTTGAGGTTGACAATCTTTATCTTGCCTGGATATGTTTGCATATTTCATTTAAGATGTGATTTTCAAACAAGTGTAGTACTGCAAAACCTGTCTAGATTAGCCTGCGTTGGAGGTTTTCATCATATGATCTTTCCTGAAGCATTTCATGAAATTAGACTTGTAGATGACTCTCAGTAAATGGAGGATTTGGCCACTCATCATCTTCCTCTTTTTTCCCCCCTAATTGCTTTATTTCCAAGTTTGATTGATATAGTTTCTTTATTTTTTCTGTTTCTATGAGGAGATACAAATTTCCTTTCTGGTTCTGTTGAGATGTTCTTGCCAAGTAGGCATAGTTTGAGAAAATGCAGGACTCACAAGACCAGTTTTATCCGTGTTCTTAATACCTTGAGAAAATGCAGGACTCACAAGATACCTTTGGCTGCTGAAATCTAGAATGTAAACATTGTACTCTAGCACTTGATAGTTCAGAGGTGTTCTTTGTAATGTGCATGTCGATTTGATGAGAATTCTTCAGCAATAAATCCTTTTGATTTTTTTTTTTTCTTGAAAGGAGTTTCATTTCATATTAATTTGAAATTCTAGAGTCCACTTCTTTACCTTTGTTCATTTCTCTTTGCAGTAAGGTGAAGGGAGTGCAGATGAAGAGATCGAAGAATGTCCGGAAGATGAAGTCAATGGCAAAAGCCATTTCTAAGAATGAGAAGAGTGAAGAGAAAGTATTGAAGAAAGAAAGCAAAACGTCAAGAATCCAATCTGCGAAAAAGCTGTACGATTGAGCTATTTGGATCCTATACAAGTACAAACTTAACAAGTTCATCAACTTTGCTTAAGAGTCTCATAATGTAAATTCATTATTCAATTTGTTTACAACAATCCTAACTTGATAACCTTGTATCTTATAAGTCAATTACAAGATAGTCCTTCATCAGGAGGTTTTCAAACTTTCAATGGCATTAAAACACCCAACCTCCAGCATCAATCGGTGGCTTTTAATTTATTGCTTATTCATCATGTTTTTTTCTTTGCCTTTTCTTTAGTTGATATCACATTTTGGTGCGACAAGTGTATAATCAATCATCATGCATTGACGTTGCGGCCGCCGCTTCGGCTTTGTGATGAAATGACTTTGGCAAAGATTATCCTTTCCCTCCCAGGCCCCCGCCCAAAAAAAAAAAAATAAAACAGGGCTATGAAATCTTCACATTATTGTTTCTTTATTTATTTATTTTTTTATCTTGAAAATGATTTCCCTTATCAATGGATTCATACTGTTGTTCTATCTTCTTTCAAAACGGTAATTAATTTGAATTTAGTATTATACATGTAGTAAATTTTTTTATTTTGACATATACTTATCTTTATGAAGTGTCATTCGTAAAATTCAATTATTAATACAAATAAATGGACAATAAATAGTTTCATATCCTTTCTAAGGGAAAAAAAGATAAAATCCCCGAGGTGGATTAAATACAGGCATTATAATATTTATAATGTTAGTAGTGATGAAGTAATTTTCAACTAGTCTCATGTTGTAAAATTTATGTTGTAAAATTTATGGAGCTAAGAATAATTTTTTTTTTTACTTGTCATATTGTGATTTTAAGATAAATATTTAATAAATTTTTTTATAATTCTTTTTCATTAATAATAAATATTAATATCTTTTTATTCTTTTAATATAAAAATTAGTGAAATATAATAATGAGGACAGAAAATTATAAAAGGCATTTCTATTTATAAAAAAAAAATCTAAAATTTTATACTTTCTAAAATAGTATAATTTTCGAAATGTACCATGTCAAAAAAATAACGAAAGGAATGCATCGGAAGTTTAGAAAATGACAACAGGTGAATGACCTAACTCCATACTCCTTAAAGTCATTAGTTCAGAAAGCTTATAGTAAATTATTCTTTAAAATGTTTTTGGCTAATCACTTTTTCTATACAATTTGGACATTTGTGAATCCATAACCATTATAGTAACTTTTTCATTTACAAAGACGTGTGTATTTGCTCAGTTTTTAAAAAATATGAAATTTTATATATATTTTTATTTATGAATGTCTTTCATAGTTTTTTTTTCTTATTATTATTTTTAGAGATATTATCTATTTATAATCACAAATTATTTTTACTTTTCTCCTTATAATTATAAACTTTTATTTTATCTTTTTCTAATTATGAACTATTTTACTTTTTTCTTTATAACCACAAACTTTTATTTTATTCTTTTATAACCATGAACTATTTTTGTTTTACTCTTTATAGCCATGAATATGTTCATGGTTATAAAGAGTAAAATAAAAATAATTAATAACTGGAAAAAAGATAAAGATCAACGTTTGTGGCGATAAAGAGAAAAGTAAAATAGTTTATGGTTAGAAAAACTATAAAAATAAAAATTATGACTATAAAGAGAAAATTAAAAATAGTTTATGGCGATAAATATCTAATATCTCTTATTTCTACTAATTTTCATGTTAGAAAAATAAAAATATTTTAAAAAAAATTATTATTAGTGAAAGGGTATTACAAGAAAAAGTTTATTAAATATTTTCTTGAAACTATGATGTGACAAGTAAAAGAAACGGAGGAAATAATATTTATATAAGAATACAAGAAAAATATACCTTATCATAATTGTACTAGTATAGACCGGGTCTGTCTAATATGTGTATAAGGCGTAGGAAAAATATTAATATAGATAAAATATACTCCCTTCAGTCATAAATATAATAGGTTTTAAACCGTTGTACTCAGATTAAGAGTTTTGAAAACAAAATAATTTTTTAACTACAATTCTCTTTCTATCCTTCATAACTGTGGAAAGAGATAGATAGTGAGAGTATAATAAATTATAAAAAGAAAGATAAAGATGAAAAATGTTCAATAAATGCTTATTGAAAGGTATATAAACCTTTATATTCTTAATCATCTTCAATGAGTCTAAACCCTTTATATTTTTTTATCAATGGTGTACATATATGATAAATGGATAAAATATATCATATATGATAGTTTAAGTATAATAAATCATATAAAATTTAAAGTTCTAATGAAAATATAATAAAACTTATATCTTAAATTGAAAATTGATTTACATTGACATGCACTCCTTGAACCACGCACTAGATAAATCCATACCTCAACAAGAATTGCATTCACATATTCACAAAATCTATTACTAGTATGGTTACAAAAAAGATATTATTTTAAAATTGTTTAGTGTATAATTATGACACAACACGTTAATAAAACATACTATATATATATATATACATATACACGTTGATAAAATATATTGTGTGTATATATATATATATATTAGAATTCGATAAATCAAATCTAAAATCCAAAATTAAACTATTATACACTAATGACTAAAATCTAAAATTGGAAAGAAAAGATATATTAACTTGTGATTCTTATACATATTGGAAAAATATTTTTTAAATTCATAAATGTTGTGTTATATCATCCACAAACTAAAATATATAACCGGTGTGTATCTAATATATCTTTTAATATACTCTTAAATATATACTTCATAAATTTTATAAAACAAGAAATAAAATTTTAAATTTTAAAAACTAAATTAAAAAAAATTACTATTATTAAAAGAATAATATTATATGTATGTGATCTTGAGTGATTTATGAATGAGGAATTAACAAATGAAAGACAAACAAATAAGGAAGAGAAATTAGGAATTGGGTGTGTATTATGCTAATAATATTATCCTAAACTTCTTGTTATGATTTTTTTAATCACATGTGATAATGGTGTTCAGTGTTCTTTCCTCTTCGAAAATCGACTCCTGAAAAAACAAAAAATCCCAAGGAAAGTCTCTCTCTCTCTCTCTCTCTCTCTCTCTGCTGTCCCTGTCTCGAACTGAGAAACGAGAACAGTTATACTTCACTCTATACTCTCTTCTTCTTCAATCTCCTGCTTAGGGTATCAAAATCTATCTGCTTGAAATTTTGATGATGGCTTCTTCATCAAGGATTGCTTGCTTCCAGTGTGAAGAATCAAGCTCCAACTTTGACCACTTCAAAAACGGTTGGCGCTTGCGAAGCGGCGAGTTCGCTCAGCTCTGTCACCGTTGCTCGTATGATTCTTTTTCATCTCATTGTCGATTGATATTTGGTAAAATCACATGCACACTTGAATTTACATTATTTTTACTTCAATTTTGTGGGAAATGAAATTAAAACAGGTTTTGATGGCTTATTGTTGTGTGATTTTGGTGTTCTGAGTTTGTGTTGTTTGGATTGTTGGACAATGAGTATTTGTGGTTCGGTTTTCGTTATTCGTTAATGAATCCTTGAAATTTCAGGGGTTTAATTTTATGATTATACTCGTTTCTGGTTTTCCTGTGTTTTACTTGTTTCGTAAGCAATCACCTAACCGGCATACGCTTCTACAATTCTTTCACTTTAGTTTCTCTCTCCGGGCAAATTTCTGTTTATGGAATGAAATTCAGATCTTGAATTGGAAATTTCCAAAAAATAGGGAAGCAAAAGGTAGGGAGAACGAGACGGCCTAGAAAGGTCAGGTGGTAAGCCATTTGATTTCTGCTTCAATTTCTTTGGAATTAGTTTACTAGTGGAACTAGCAAAACACAAGTAATATTCTTATTACAAACGAGATGCTAGTAAGATTTATGAAGCTATAGCATTGCTAGTTTTTAAAAGCCCAATTAAACTGAAAGATATATAGGAACTGGATTTTCTGGACATCCTTGTCAATTATTGATACAGGGGTACTATGATTATCTGGGAGGGATTCTGGCCTAATGTCTTAATTTGTCAGGTTATGTAGAGTTAATAAAAATTGGAAAGTATTATTTTTTTTTATTGGTTATATGTATATTTATCTTGTGCATGTGCTTGAACCTAAATCTGAAAGAATAATTATCTGGGACATGCATAGATATGAGGTTTGTTCAATCAGTATATTTGCTATTCTTGTTTGAATAAGGGTCTTTAGATATCAAGGTTTATAGTTTCCATAATCACGAGGAAGCTGTGGGTTTGGTGTTTTTCCTGATCATGAGAAGTGCAGGTTGCATGGAAAAGTTGGAAATGGCCTAATTGGCACATGTGCATTCATATGAGTACAAGAGTTTGCCATTTATTTAATTTTTTGAATCCCGCAAGGTTTTGGATCATTTATGATCATGTAGTTACCCAACTTTTAACCATATGGAAATACTTCAATCGCATATTTTCAAACTTAAATCCTATAGATTTTGTGCAAGTTGCAATCAAGAATGTTGTTTTGCTCTGCAGGCAAGGCTGTCAAACATATATACACAGTATGTTACTTTCTCATTGTTTTTACTCATCACTATTTATGAATGTTTTTTACTTATCACGATATGCAATCATTGTGGTATTTAATGAGTTTTTCCTAATTATACGGTTCCATAAAAATACAATTGAACTCTCCTCTAATTGATTTTTCGTGGAAAATTCTACATGTACTAATTTAAAGGTAGTATTAATGAAGGCCATTTTAGTCAATACAAGAAGAAAAAACTCATGTATTTCTTGGTTTTCTTAAAGGGTGAGATTTCTTGTTTGTGACAAATAAAAAAAAAAAAAAAATGGAAGGTGTATTCTATATTTCTTAAGTTTCCCTTGATCTGATTCATTTTGTATTTATTTACTTTATTGCACGTGCAGTTCAAGTTCAATATTATTTGCACCTTGTGCTTGATAATTGATTTTGTCCATGTAGTTCTGTTTATGAGGAGGGAAGGTTCTGTGAGACTTTCCATTCAAATGATGATGGGTGGAGAGATTGTGAATCTTGTGGAAAGGTAAGACACTTATTTGGAAGACATGGTTCATGGATATCAGACCCTCTTGTTTTAAATTTCCAAATGGGCTTTTCTTTATTCCTTGAAGGCTATTCTCAGTCTGCTTACATATAGTCCTTATATGTTTGGTATGCATTTAAGAAAGTTTTACATTTCTGATAAAGGTGGATGGTGAGAAAGTGCAGAATGTAAATTTTAATATTGCAAAATTACCCAAATGTTACCAGAATTCTTTATGATAAAAATCATATAAAATTTTCCATTATTATAAGGAAGTATTACAAATGGTAAGAACTAAGCACCAAAATTTTAATTATTCCTTGCAGTTGGTCCATTGTGGATGTGTTGTCTCATTTAATGCATATTTGCTCTTGGATTTTGGCGGAGTTATCTGCATGGAGTGCTCAAGAATTAACTTTAAGTTGGTAAGGAGACTTCTATACTTTTCGAGTACAACCGTTTGATTCATTGTTATGCATGACACGACCAGTTGGCTTGGAATTGTTTATTGTATTTACACTTCAAAATGAACCTCGAGCTTCTAAGCAAATAGATGTAGAACCAGATCTATTCGACTGTGTTCAAGAATAATACTTAGAAATTGCATCCTTGGGATTTTGGCACCTCACATGTAATGACGATTTGAAGGACACAAAGGCCTCCAACTGTCTTCAGTAACTTCTTGTTTGATTATGAATTCACGAAATTTGAACTTGATTGTATTATTGTCTGTTCGATTGTGCTAACCCATGATGAAGAATCATTTCCTTTGAGGAATTTTATTAATCTTTTTCCATTGCCAAAAATGCCTTGATTACTGTCTGATACTCAAATCTTTACATTTGCCTCAGAATACCGATGACTGAAACTAATGGTATTTGATTTTACTATTTTGTGTTAGGCACGGCACAGATGCTTAGCTCTTGAATCTCAATTACTTTTTGGATCTCATCAAGATATGATCAGGCAAAACATGATAGAGCTTCCAAACTGGCCTCGTGTCACTGAAGCTGAGCTGCAAAAGATATCGAGACCGTATCCTCTGCTTTTTATATACACATCCTTCTCTATCGATTAGTGTTTTATAGGAACTATACAATGTCAAAAAGATTTCTTGAAGTAAAAGATAAATGTCAGTTATTGTGGATGTGTCTATATGCATAAGGTTGTATTTACTTAAGTTTGGAAAACCAATGGTATTATTTTTCTGATATACTTTTCCTCTTTTTTGTCCATGATACACTTTTCCTTTTTTTTTTTTTTGGTCCATGATATGCTTTTCCTTTTTTTTTTTTTTTTGGTCCATGATATACTTTTCCTTCAAGTGGGATGGATTTCAACATGCGTAATGAAACGCAAGCTTTTTGTAAATTTGAGTATTCAGGTTGGCCTTTACACAATTGTAGCTCTGATTCTGTTGTGACACCATTATTCGAAATATTGTTGTCTGCTAGCGATGCAGACCACAATCTGTCGCGCCTCATATTACCCAAAAGATGTGCTGAGGTGAGTGTGTCATCTTCAAGATCTAAAGTTGTAACCTGTACCAACTACCATTTCATCATATCCTTGTACTGATCCAAGCTCATTCAAGCAGGCATTCTTCCCAGACATTTCTGAACCCCGTGGGCTCCCAATCATGATCAGGGATACAGAAGGTAAAGACTGGGAAGTTAACTACCGTTATTGGATCAATTCTGGCTGTAAGATGTATATTGTGGAAGGGCTCAGAGAACTTATGATCTCAAAGAGATGGCAAGCAGGCGATACAGGTAATTCAATCCAGTATTTCAAAAAACTGTTCAGATGGCTTTTCAGACGTTGAATTAACCCTTTCTTGTAATGTGTCCTCTCCCCTTCTACTAATTAGGAAGTGTAAAGTATGTTTTTAGTCTTTATTCAATCAAGTGTTACCCACCCTGTCTCATTTACTGTACAAGTGATAGTACTGTTCCTTCTATATAATTAATTAGCTGTATACCATTAAGAATCTGAGATACTAAATCTTCTTAACTTTTCTATACATGGGCTCACATGGGAATGTCAACTGCTGTAAGAGGAACTAATGAGCAAGCTCCAAAAAATCATCCAGTTCTAGCATAAAATGATGGTGTAGTTTTATCCCTTGTTTAAGAGATTAAAAAGGGGTGAAGTCTGCCAGTGATTTATCTTCTTCCCTTCTGTATTACGGCTTCCAATATGAATTACTTGCATGAAAACATTTTTTGCTGTCCATTAGTCCACCTTCTGTAGTCTTTACCTGTCTTCACTGTCTTATAGTTTCCAACTTATGTTTTTTCACACAATAAATATCATGTCCTTGCCCAGGAACTAAGAAAGTCTTTTTTTTTCAGTTACCTTTTTCAAGGTTGAACCAGGGGGAAAGTTGGTCATTGGATTGAGGAAGGCTTCTGGCTACCAGCCACCAAATGAGGTAAGCCTGTTTATTTATTTAGTATTTTTCCAGTTACTTGGAAATCTTCATAAGCAGATGAAAATAAAAATATGCCACAGGCTGTGGTTTCCATGTCATTACTTACCTTCTCTATACTACAGGCTGGTTTGTGTATGTGTAATGATTTTAACAAATGGTTCAATTATTTTCAATTCAAAAGATCAAAGGTATAGCCAATTGAGATTAATGAAAATCTCATTTTTCTTATATTAGTAATCTCAGTCAACAGTCTAGAATAGACTAAAGATTTATGTGTCAAAAGGTAAATGTTAACTTAAAGGTAAGATTTTTTTTTAAAAAAAGGTATGGATAGTGTTCTCTGATTTTCCGAAGGCCAACTTCCCTATGGTAGAATTTCGTTGGCGCTTGCTATCAGATTGGTACAGGTCTTTGTGATTGCAAAAGGAAGAAGCAACTTCTGGAACTTGGGTTGGAAAAATGTTGTGTTAGGTACTTCTCAAAAATAGGAAAAAATAGTACTTGGAAAGGTTAGCCTTCATGGAGTTAGGTCTTTAAATCGTAAAGAGATGGTACAGTTATGCTTATCATGAGCATCGAGATTTCTCAGCTTCGATTGCTCTATCATCTTCTTGCTTGCACTAAATTTTGAGTGGCATCTCAATGTTGGTTTGCTACATAGAGATTTTTTGTGTGCTCTATCTTCTAACCCACTATAGTTTCTCTTGGAATGTTCTGAGCAATAATTTCCTAATATTGCATTCTTTAGAGAGTTCAAGTTACAAGGGTATGAAGATCCTTTTGCTCACTTTTCCTTTGACTGAAAGGAATGAGTAGAAGATCTTAAACTACTGAGTGTTATGGGCTTTGTAGTTCCATGATGTTCATGTATTGATTGAAAATTTGTAGGATATTTAACGAATCTCAAATGGACCCTGATTGATATAGTGGGGAGTTTGCCTTTAATTTAGAATATGGGAAATCTTGGAAATTCAGGAAACTGCTTACTTCTGGGTGTTGGTTTCGATATTTATTTCGTAGATTTAGTTTTCTGTCTACTTTTCATGATGGATGAGTACGTTTTGGGCCTTTACTTAACATTAGTTTTTCACTGTTTCCCTCTGCACTTGTGCTAATACATGGTTCTCTCCTTTTCATTCATTTCGATTGTGCTATTATAACCTCCCGATGACAAAAGCGAAATAAATAAATGTGCAATTAATTTCTGTATAAACGAAATGAGATTGCTGAAATGTTGTTGCTTCTTCTTGATTTGTTTACAGAATTCGAGCTAAAGTATCCAGACAGAGAACCAAGATGGGGCAGTTGGCAATATCCTTTCCAACTCTATGCAGTTAACATCTCCATGAACTGTCTAGGAGCTTAGCAAGGGTTCCGTATATTTTCCCCTTGTGTGGTATGGGCGGGGTAGAAGAGTCAACTAAATTTATCCCACATCGGATGTAGACTAAAAATATTAACATCTTTTATAATGTGGCCAAGAGGGTAAAGGGCACGACCTTACTTGAACAGGATCCGTTCTATAGGTACGTACCTCTGTTTCTTGAGTTCTAAGAAGACAGGAAATCAAGTATGGTGGATGAAATAGGACCTCCTAGCTAGGGCGTGATTATAAGCAATTGGGCTCGTGCAGACCAAGCGCAGTAGATGATCGTCTCAGTATACCACTTGAGCTGGGGTGGTTAGGTGGTTGTCTGACAGACCCCCACATCTTTTTTTTCTTTTGCTTTTAATTCCTATTGTTTCTTTATTATTTACAAGTACACTATTTGGGTCCCAAGGCCCTGAAAGTCGACCTCTTCACTAAGCTAAATATATCAAATAAATGAATTTTTAATTTTGACTATTAAATACTTAAATTAGAGATTTATTCATCAAAATAAGGTTCTTAATTTAAGTATTTGATTATCATAATTAAATATTTATTTTGTTATTGAAATTTTAATTTAATTATTAAATTGTCAAAATTAAAAGAAACAGTATTCATTTTGCAATTGATTAAAAGTTAAATGTAGTGTTTTTCGAATTAACAATTATATTAATCCCGACATTGAGTTAGTCGTAATTTAAGTTTTTTTTTTTCTAAAAGAGAATGTAATAAAAAATGCTTTTTATTTTTTTTTCTTTTTGTCAATTTAGAGCCTCTCTTTTTTTGTCGCTAATCATACTATTTAACTTTCTTTTGATTGGCTATGATACTCGATTATTTTGCATGGCAAAAAAGACTAAAATGCTAAGCTTCTGGTTTTTTAGATGGATATTATTATGTGAATCATATATGGTTTGTTCATAGAAGAATAAATTGATATTAAATTGTCCTTATTTGTTAATCAATAGTTTCGTCATGTTTTGAAGTGTATATTTTTCGTGTGCTTAATTTTTCTTCACATTTTAATTGTAATATTTATAATTATTTTACAATTTTATAAATAAATCGTAAGTATTTACATAAAAATTTATGCATAAACCAGCAAAATTTTAGCATTGGGCATTTTTGAATATTAAAAAATTAAATAATATAAATAACGATAAAAAAATGCTCTAAATTAAAAAAAAAAGGGACATTTTAGCTAATTTCCCTTCATAAAAACGCAAATATTGATGAAGCATAGATAATGAAAGATATCTTCCAGAAAAAAAAAAAAAAAAGAAAAGGAAAAATATCAAGAAACTATTGTGTCCCTCCGCTAAACCACTCCGTTCTTTCGTTGGATTTCCCCTTGAGAGGATTCAATTCAGTTCAAGTATTGTCTTCTTCTTGGGGGTTCATCTTCTTTCTTGTTAAGAAGGAAGCACAAATGAATTCAATTACTACGAACAGTTTAAGATGGCAGTGCCAATGGGTTCATTACAATAAAGGATTTGCAAGTTATAATCAGCAGCATCCCCAGAGAAGAATTCTCTCTTATGGTGAGCCCATCACGTTTATAAGCTTCACTAGTCATTATCACGGGGTTCTGCTTTGGATCACTGGTTCAAGAATTTTCACTTTTTTTTTTTTTCTTTTTCCACAGAAGGGCACTGTAGAAAGAAGCCGAAAATGCTGAAGAAGTCTTACTCAATTGATGAATTAGCCTCGAGATCCAGAGACAATCTTAAAGTTAGTACATTAACCGCTGCTGTTGCAGGTATTTCTCGTACTGACCCTGCTTTAGCTTTGTTAACTATGTGTGGCTGTGTCTTTCTGGGGCTGGGAAAGTAGAATTTTAGTTTGTCATCTGTTCACAAATCTAAATTGGTTTTAGTTAATTCGTAAAGCTTCAAGAATTTAGCGTAATGTCTTCTTTTATGACGTTTTAGGAGCAAATTTATTTGCAACACATGCTGCAAATGCTTTTGATAATGGAACTATCACGGTAAGAAATGCTTCTATCCCGCCGGGTCTCAATTATGTACTTCACTTTATATGCTTCCTTTCATTTTGCCAAGAACATTTTTTACTTCGTCTTTCCTCTGTCATTGTCGTTAAATCCACTTTTTCCTCCCCTGATAAATATATTTTTTTCTACATTGCGAAGGGATTGCCACCAGAATGACTATGAATGTTATACTTGTAGTTGGGCTATGAAGTTCTATTGGGATGTGCATGTGATCCCTCTGTTTGAAACATTGGCTCACCAACTGATTTTTGTGGAGATTATTTTTATTCTGCTATCTTCTTCTTCTTCATGACTTGAGTACCAGTTATTTGAGTTCATGAGACTGGAATTGGATCTTAAATTAAGATTACTGACGTATATTTCTCTATGACCTCATTCTGTTCCTTTTGTTAAATTATTCTGTTCCTATTAATGTGTGCTAGTTTGTTTCGAGAGATATAGTTAGGTCAATAGTACTTATCTTTTCTGCATTTATATTGACCTCATTCTTATGAAAGTTTCCTCTTTGTAATTGGAAATTTTCCCTTTGCAACCAGGAAGCATCTATCCCTCTTTATGTTTTGGCTGATGGAGGCATTGGAGATTGGTTTGGAAACCTCCTATATTCTGCTGGTCAACAGGCTAATGAAGCTGTCCAGGATCAGTTATCTGCTCTTAGTTTTACTAGGTGAAATTCTCTGCAGTATTGTTTCCCAGTTTATTAAAAGATTTAGAACCGGAACACATGGCTATCTAAGAAATTTTGGTTTCACAGTTTGGCAGTTATTTTTGGTGCTGGACTTGTTACCAGTTTATCCCCTTGTACACTCAGTGTTTTGCCGCTGACCCTTGGTTACATAGGTGAGAAACTCGTTCCAATTAAAGTCTCTCATTTGTTTCATTTTCTCTCATTTGTTTCATTTTCTTGATTGGTGTTAGAATCTCATTTCTTTGGGAAATTAATGTAGGGGCATTTGGCTCTGGGAGAAGCAGAAAAGAGGTAAACTACTGTTAAGTATGTTCCTATTACCCTTTTCCTTATGAATTTTCCACAAATTGCTGGTTATGCACTCAAGAACTCGGGAACATTACCATAATTCAGAAGTTTCATTCGGTAGAGGATGAAAACGAAAAATTATTGCCTGATTAGGTTTCTTTTCTTCTACAGTTTGGAATATTGGAGTTAGTTTGTTGTTTTTATTCGATTTACTGCTGAGATTAAAAATCTCATTTATATCTGTCTCCCTGTGTATAATTGATTTTTCACATGTAAAATGTTATGTTGCAGATTGTTGGGGATTCGATTGCATTTGCACTGGGATTGGCAACCACATTGGCATTACTTGGTGTGGCAGCTTCATTTGCCGGAAAGGCCTATGGTCAGATAGGTCAGGGACTGCCTGTGGGTGCATCTTTTCTGGCTATTGTTATGGGTCTGAATCTCTTGGAGGTACCTTACCCTCAATTTGTAAATTTAAGCTACATGAATTTACCTTCTTTATCCTTTCAAACGGTTAAATCTGATTAGTGAATAAGAGTTTACCGACATTTACATTTCAGCCAATAATGGTCTTATCCTACTTGCTGGTTTGCAGATAATAGAGTTTCAGCTTCCTTCATTTTTCGGCAACTTTGATCCGCGGGCAGCTGCAGCTAATCTTCCTTCAAGTAATTGGAATTTTTGATAGTACTCTCAGCAGTTGAAAAAATGCTTAGTGACATCCACTTGCAGATGCATGCTTCAAAACGTACAACTGCCATTAACCCTTCTTTGCATTAATTATCAGGTATACAAGCGTACTTGGCTGGGCTTACATTTGCTTTAGCAGCATCACCTTGCAGTACACCTGTTCTGGCTACCTTGCTTGGCTATGTTGCTGCTTCTAGGGTACTTTGGATTAACATTAATTCCTTTGGGAGTTGTATATTATTTTTGAACTTAGGATGATAAAATGTAGTTTCCTTGCATCCAATCTTTTGCTCAAATACAAAAGGAAGTTTGATGTTTGATCCTTAGAGGAACTGAAAAGAAGTTTTATCTCTGCTTGACCAGGATCCAATAGTAGGGGGTAGTTTACTGTTGATGTACACGAGTGGCTACGTTACCCCTTTACTCCTTGCTGCTTCCTTCGCTGGAGCTTTACAGGTAGGCTTTGAAATGTCATCTGGTCCATGCTTGCATTTAACTGAAAAGCACACCCCCATTAGTTGTAAGATCTCCCAGTGAATATCCAGGCAATGAATTTTCTGGTCCCAACTGCAGTCATAGAAGAGATCCTGACAATGTAAACTCCCTCCTCTTGTTTTTAGCATGCATTTAAGACTTGGTGATTATTTTTGTGCAGAGTCTGCTTTCGTTCCGCAAGTTTTCAGCTTGGATTAACCCAATGAGGTAATATGTTAAAACATTACGTTTTTTCCATCATCCGTGACAAGGACAGAACAGGGAGTAGGTGCCCCCAACATTTTAAAAACTTTTTATTTATAATAGATTCTCGTCCAGTCCACGGGGTCGTCTAGGATCCTCTTAAGGTAAAATTTTGCTTCATTAAAAGGTCAAAAGACTTTTAGGCCATGAACAGTAAAATATGTTCATACTATCATCTTAGATGGGAAATGGGATGGCATTATGATGCTGTTGTTTTGTTATGCATTGTTTATTATTAATGAATTTTGTTTTTGGCAGTGCAGTGGGGCGTTATTGTTAGGTGGTGGCGTGTATACTCTGTTAGATCGGATTTTCCCTCTTACTTCTTCAATGGCGATGTAGGCAATGCATGCATACTTGTCAATTACGTGAACTTTTAAGCTTGAGAAGATCTATCTGTCTCTGTCATGTATGTTAGGCAATCCACCTAACCTCCATTTCCTATTCACAAGAACATCCATTATGACTATTTCTATTTATAGCAGCTACTTAGAAAAAGTCAAAAAGTATAGAATAGAAAAGCCAGCAATCTTTCATATATGGCCAATATTTGTTGTTCAGTTCTACCATTCTTCTACAACTTGCTTTCGTGTATTTTAGACTTTATTCAAAATTCTTGTAAATAATAATTTAATCTATTTAGATTTGCTTACAATTCAAAATTCTTTTCACTTTGAGTGCTTGATATATTCTTTTACAAACCATTTCATTCTCATGATATCATGAAAAAATATTTAAACTTTCTTACTTAATTTCTTAGTGTATTTTTGGTAGAATTTGATTTTAAGATTTTTAGATCACTTTCCAAGAAGTAGAATAATAGTATATAAATAAGAGGTGATATGAGTTGAATTCAGATTTGAGATTTGAAATGCTCTAAATCTTGGAGACAAGTAGAGAGCAGCTCAAACTGCAAGGGCCATTCTGAATCTGAAGGAATGAAGTAAGTGATTGGATTGGGGTGTAGTGTGGAGAAACAATTTGTAGAATTTTCCTTCCTACCTTCCTTGTACAAGTTGAGTTATGACTTGTGACCATAACCTGACATAACAGGTGAAGAAGATGATGGGTCGGTGGTGTACTTGTACAAGTTGAGTTATGACTTATGACCGTAACCTGATATAACAGGTGAAGAAGATGATGGGTCGGTGGTGGATAAGAAGATCTCTGCCTTACCAATCCATAATCCCATCCCATTTTGGGACTCTCTGACAATCATCAGTTGACAGAAATAGGACCATTCATTCCCTCAGAAAAAAGAAATAGGACCACTTCTGTTCTGGAACCATCCATGCTCACCAAAACAAAACCAAACTTTACTTTAAATGTGTTGTTGTCTCCTTCTCCGAAAGCAGCATAGCATAATTCTGCACCATTATGATCCATGTAACCAACCATGGGTTACCTCTCGTGGCCGGAGCGGAGGGACTATTTCGCCAAACAAAACAAGCTCCCGTGGCAGACTCTTTTCAAAACATTTTCTTGCCTCTGAAGTAACACAGTTCCGTTATCGTCCAGCGGTTAGGATATCTGGCTTTCACCCAGGAGACCCGGGTTCGATTCCCGGTAACGGAAATTTTAATAAAAAATTGTTTTTGAGTGGATAGAAAAATTCCAAGATTAATTTTTCTTTTTTCCTTCTTCTGAATAATCCGTAATATCTCAAAAGAAAAAAAAAAAGGGTATCCTTTCGTTCTACATTGTAATTCATCCATATAATAAATTAAGCATTGCATGATGCTGATGCCTATCTATTTGTCTCTCCTTTTACAAAGAAATAGAAAGATTTCTTTTTGACCTAAAATTTACAAAGGCAGCAGCAGCAGCAGCATTGCCATTTGCAAATACTAAAACCAGCAGATCCTATCCATCCTTTTCACCAAAAATTTCCCTTTTCTATTCTAAGATAAAGAGAGAGAGTTTCTCTATCTGCTGCACCCCAGCCTAGCCCTAGAGGGATCAACAAAACACTCTTTAAGATTACTAATGTGCCCCTCTATTGATCATTTCCATGTACTGATTCAAAGACTCTTGCCTCTGCAATCTCATCTCCTCATTAAACTTCTTAATGAAAGCCTCAACACGCCTGTTCAACTCGTCCTGACTCAACGACGGTTCTTTCTTGAGTTTTCCAGAACCACTCAGTAAGGGGCTATTGTTACGGTCCTTGATCGTCTCTGATTTCATCATCTTCTGATTTTCTGGGTTTTCTGGATGATGATGATTATGCCTCCCGCCGCCGTTTGTCTCCCACGTGTCGCATTTTTTCAAGTGTCGTGTTAACGGCATTGAACGGCCCTCCGTTATTGCTTTCCATGTGCTTTCCACCGTGTCCTGCTTCCTCCACTTTGACACTCCCAGCACTGCTTTCCCACCTGGAACAAACCTTCTAAAATTACTTCTCTTTTCCTTAATACTAAGCTTAGAAATATAAAAAGTTTTGACAAAAATTAAAAAATAAAATAATTTTTAAAATGCAATACAATTTTAACCTTCATAAATAAAAATAATAATAAGATATTGATATCATACCAAAATTAACATTAAGAAGAATTTGTCAAAATTAAGAATAACATGCTTAAAAAAGAAATAAGATATTGATATCACACCAAAATTAACATTAAGAAGAATTTGTCAAAATTAAGAATAACATGCTTAAAAATAATATTCATCTAATTCTTTTTACTTGTTACATTGTATTAATTTTTATATTTCTTTTGCTTATTACATTATGATTTCAAAATAATGTTTAATATACTTTTTTTTACTACATTGTCTATTAAAAACAAATTAACTTTTTTAATTTTTCTAATATAAAAAATTACTGTCTCCAGTAAATATATAAAAAATTTAAACTTATTAAATAGAGTCAAGAATATAAGCGTTTTTACAAATTTTAATAAGTATTTATAAGATTTTTTTAATTTTTATCCATCTTTCTGTTATAATTTATTTCACTCTTACTATCTATCTCTTTCCTTATTTATGAAAAATAAAAAAGATATTATAATTCAAAAATTGTCTTATTTTCAAAACTTTTAATCTAAGATTTTATGACTTGATAGAGTAATATAAATATAACAATGAAGAGAGAATTTTGTAAGGCATTTTAATTTATACAAAAAGAAAAATATAAAATTTTATATTCTCTTAAACACAATCTTCAAGATGTGACAAGTAAACAGAAAAAAATTATTTATACTTTTTTATCAGTTAAATACTTATATTTATGTGAAGGTACTTTTTAAATAATTAAACTAATTAGTACTACCTATAATTTACATTCAAAATCTTACTCTACATATTTAATTAATTTGAACATTATATTATTAAAAAATAAATTTTAAAATTTTTTTATTAAGATGTCTTTCAATATTCTTTTCTCTATTTATTAATTTTCATACTAAAATAATTAAAAAATATTATAATTTGTTATTAATGAGATGATATAACAAAAGAAAAATTATTAAATATTACTTTATCCTTATTTTTTCTGTATAAATAAATAGAAATATGAGAATGTAACAAATTAGAAAGAAAAAAAAGAAAAAAAGAAGAGGTAATTAACTTTCTTATCTACACGTGTCTTTTACCACATATTGCCACAATGGAACACATACTATAACAAAACCTAGCAAACAATAAGGATTTGTATGATCATTTTGTGCTTATCGCTTCAAATTCTGTTACCATGACGTTACTGGACTTGGGAACAAAACTTTCTTTGTCTCCGTCTGAATGTCGCCGACTTATGAGAATTTATTTATTTATTTTTTTTAAAAAGACTTGGAGGACAATACAGTCAATTCAAAAACGTTCAAACCACCAAACTATATTCAATTCAATGACAGACACTAAGCCCCCCAACCAATCAGAACCACGCGAAAAAGGTACATCACTAAATAGCGTAGTTCAAACGGCACATAGATTTGAACTACTCCAATAACGGTTACATTTCCTCCACCCGCAATTTACCGTTATTGGCCAAATTACTTAACTTTCCGGTGATTATAGAACTCAAAAAGTAAAATTAAACTTTCAAATAAAAAACACAAGCCGAATAAGATAAGAAGGAGAAACAATTATGAAAATGTGTTTAAGATCGGAAATTATCGAGAAGAGAGAGAGAGATATGTACCTTCAGGACTTGCTCTAACAGCTCGCCGGTGACCTATCCTTTTGGAAACAGACGGTTTCTCATTTGAAAACGAAAAATCGGACGAATCTCTCCGACTGATAGGCGATGGAGAAGGAGACGGTGAAGATTTTGCCTCCACCAGTACCTCTTCCCTCCTGTAACTGTTTGTCTCTGCCTCGGTCGATGCAACAGCAGCGTTCACATTAATAAACTCCTCATTAGCTTCCAAGACCTTGGTTTCGTAACGATCTAGACCATTTCTAACGAAATTATCTGCAGTACTATATTCAAAAACATCCGGCTTAAGCTGAACAGTTTCCACCGCCGCCTCTCTTTTGACGACGGTGATGGAATCATAATCGTATTGCTTCAGTACCGGCTCCGGAAATATAACCAGAGGCTGAGGATGAACTGGAACCGGCTCGAGTGGCGGAGCCGGAGACGGTGATATTGCCACGTCACCAACTTTAGACTGCAACTTAGAGGACGCAACAATAGTGATTATTATGCAATTGATAACGAGATAGAGATACGGAGGTCTTAACCAGGAAACGACGACGTTGTAGATAGACGAAACATCTGTAACTGCAAAATCTGCAATAGCTGGTACGGAGAGCTTCAGCAGCACCGCCGCTGATAAAACGCTGGTGGACAAGAGAAGGAGTTTAAGAGGTAACGCCAAACTGCTGCTTGAGCTATTAGATAGCAGAATCGACATTTTTTTTTCCGGTGAGTATTTGAGGTCTAAAAGTGAGAAGTTTTGAAGAAAGGAGCCAAACTATAGTACTGCGATTAAAAACTTCCGATGCTGGTGAGGGGAGATTTGGGGAGAAGGGTCATGGGCGTTTGTTTAAATGGTAGAAGATGGAGCTGTCTGTGTGGTCTGTGATGTGAATTTCTTATTTCTATTTGTTTTATGACGTGGAGAGTTTGACTTAAAAGCGTCCAGCTTGGATCTTGCGGATGAGGTCGGTAACTCCATCTGTTAAAAAGGAAAAATATTGGACTTAAACATAATTTGTATGTAACTAATAGTTTAATTTGGCACAAGCGAATGGTTAATATTATACTAATTATAAATTTCTTTGATATGTACGGACAGCCATAGGGACGTGTCTAATAGAATAGTTACCGATCCTAATCCATCTTTATTCGTTTAAGTTTGATTTGATTGGGTAATTTATAAGGGATGGAATTAAATTTTATATTCAAGTTTGAGGATGCGTTGAAAGCAATGATTAAGTTCTATCCATCCCTACTCATGCTTATTCGCCCTCACCCACTCTTATCCATACCGATTATTTTATATATATTTATATTTATGTTGATTGATCAATGAAAATTTTCACGAACTTGTCACTTGTATTTTTGAAAATTATTCATTTTTGTTATTTCATTTTTATTTATGCACTTATGTTATTGATCATATATATTATTTAGGTTGAAAATTATTGAAATAGTTTATGAGTTTTTTTATTGTTGCACATTGTTACACTTGTTTTTTTTTAAATGATTAGCACTTATATTATTTTTTTTACGTTTTAATTCGTTAAATTTTGTGGCATGTATATTGTTATTTTATGTTTAAAAGGATTATTGAAAATAATACATGTGATTCTTCGTTTGGATCCACAATTTCCTAGTGGATTTGGGATGAATGGGTTGGGATGGGGCTAGTTTTCATCCCCAAGTGCTGGAATGGATTGGGGATGGAGCTTAATTAGGAGAGGTTGGGCTAAGTTGGGAATGATGATGAATTTTGTACCCAAGTACAGGATGGGTTGAAGAGAAGGACAAAGTAGGGAGGTAGGGATAGGACCGGGGGTTGGGGTTCCTTCCTCAATTCGTCCCCATTGCCATCCCTACTTATATGTGGAGTCTTATTGAAAGAAATTTAAGTGAATTTTTTTTTTTAATAAGTCATAGTTTGCAAATAAAATTGTATCTACACATTTTTATCAAGATAAAGAAATCTTTTTCTAAAAAAGAAAGTAGCAAAAAGGGAATTTATAATATAATACTCCCTCCCTTTTAGATTATTTTATTTCAATTTTTATATAAATTAAGAAAATTAGTTAAACTAATTAATTTTATTTTAATTTTTCTTATATATCTTTCTTTAATATTAAATTTACTTTTTGTTTTGAAACTATAAATATAAATAAAAGAATGATGTATATTTTATTAATACTCTTCCGGTCAGAAATATAAAAGATTTTAGACCAATTGAGAATGATTAAAAATATAAGGATTTTTACAACTTTGAATAGTCCTTTATTAATTTTTTTTCATATTTACCAATCACTCTATTCATTTATTTCATTCCCACTATATCTCTTTCCTCATTTAAAAAGGATAGAAAGAGTATTATAATTACAAAATTGTATTATTTTCAAGACTCTTAATTTGTGTGTAAAGATCTAGAACCACTTATATTTATAAGGGAGAGTATTTATTATGAAGTAGAGATTTTTTCTAGTAATTAAAAGGTTACATAAGGGTTTTTACCCCATTTGGACTTTTTTCTTTTTTAAAAAACGTCACTAAAGCGGCCAGATTTTTTTTCATAAAATTCTTGGGTTGGCCATAACGAACACGTTGTGTGCGTTATCTTAAATTGTGAGTTATATGTAAACAAAAATTAAACTATTTGTTAATGTGCGATTAATGATGTGATATGAATCAAGTGGGTGACATGGCGTGATTAGCTGATAACGCATATACTATATGCGTTATCGTGATGATAACACATTCTCCATATGCTTTATTGAATACTTGAACATGAAAAAGATTAAGAAAAAACACGCCATGTGAATCCTTTTTACATAACTTGACAACTCGGAAACACAGATTTGAATACTTTTAGAATTCAAATCCGACACATCAGTATTAACACTTTAATACAAAAAAGAGCACTCGAAAAGTGCAAATTTGAATACGTTTTGAATTCAAGTTCGACATGCCCATTTGTAACTTTTAATTCGGATAAGTATTATAAAAACACCAAAATTTTTATACTTTTGAATTCAAATCAGACAAGACCATGTGAGTGTACATCACTTTATTTGACAACTCAAAAAACTTGTAGGATTTGAATGCTTTTGAATTTAAATTCCACGAGTCCATATGAGTTTACATAACTTTATTTAACAACTCAAAAAACTTGTCGGATTTGAATGTTTTTTAACTCAAATCTGACAAGCTCGTGTTAAGCTTTTAATTCGGATAAACTAAATCAAAAACACCAAAATCTTTATGATAATATATATACATATATAGATTGAAAATCACCAAATTTCTCATTACACCACAATTTTGAATCATTTTTCTTCTATTCTTTTTCCAAAACTTTTAATACTTTTCCTTCATTCATTACAAACAATGAACATGGATGCCGCTCACCCTGTTAGAGTGATATCATTTTTGGATTTGGAGGATGCCAGAGATGCGTTTGGTCCTTACTTCACCAGAGTGGCAAAGAAAACATGGACATTTACCCAAATGGTGATACATGCTCAACTTGTTAGAAAATTTTTTAAGCATTGAGGAATTGATTTAAATTAGTGGCATGTTAGAAAGACAATGAGAGTGCATTCATTTTATGAAGAGTATCACATGTTTAATTATACTTGGTATAGTATGAACGATGATGATGAAATGCGTTACTTTTGGACTATTAGACCTGATATATCTAAGGAAAGCATTCATATTATAGTTGAATTTGAACCGGTCTAATCACAGGCATTTTCAGATGTTCAACACACTCATGTATCGACGCATGAGGATCATTCAAATGTTCATCAACATAGTGAATCAATGGTAAAATAGTCAATGGTTCAGTAATGCTCCATATAATTATATATCATCTGGAGCCTTTCTAGATATAGGCTCGAGAGAGCAGATAGATAATCTTATCGTATAAGGAACTATCAGGTTGCTAGACTGGAACGAATTGATGTTTAATTAGGAATGAGGTTCATTGACAAAACCTAAGGAATTAGCGCAGTTCAAAAGTGGTCTATTCGGATAAGACAGGAGTTTAGAGTTTTTAAAATTAAGAGCGATCAATGGACAACAAAATATTATCATACAAGTGAGGCCAATTTTTGTCTATGGTATATCCGAATCAAGGAGAAAGACACCTATGGTCATTGGGAGATCACCAAATTCACCAAATAACACACATTCCTTGTTCAAGTTAGCCAAACAAGCATCAAAATATGACTTCAAAGTTTATTTCAAAACTAACATCGCATCTTGTTGCCAATAATCCCAAGATCCCTGTCTCAAATATGATCCAAGAAGTCTAAGTATTACTTTAGACGGGTTGCACATAAAAGAGGGCATGGTACGCTCGAAAGTTTGCGGTAGGAAGGGCGTTCGACTATTGGGAGACAAATTGTTCAATTCTTCCCAAATATCTCCAAGCAACGAAAGATTCTAATATGGAAACTGTGTACGAGTGGTTATATCACAGAACGAGCATTCCCCTAGACTATGTTTTCAAATTTCTTTTTTGGTTTTTTGAGCTTTGTATAACTGGATTCTCAAACTGTCGGCAGGTCATTTCTGTGGATGACACTCATCTTCGAGGATTATATAAGAGTGTACTATTAATTGCAAGCATATATGATGTGAATAACCATTTGTTCCCTCCTAGCATTTGCAATTGTTGATAGAGAATCGTCCGAAAGTTGGAATTGGTTCCTCAAACTTCTACGGAAAAAATGTTATCAAGGATCGCATATTTGTTTAATATCCAATCGCCACAAAGGGATTTTATCTACTAGGAAAAATCAAGTTCTGTGGCAATCTCCATTTGCGAAGCATATGTTTTATCTACGCTACATCCAGACAAATTTCACCAAGACCTTTAAAAAAAGCGAATTAAAAAGTTTAATGTGGCCGGCCAAAACCTAAGTTAAGCGATGAAAATTTATATGTGCCATAAATGAAATTAAAAGTAGAAATGCAGAAGCTTATAATTATTTAGTTAAGATACCCTTTGAGAAATGGACACTCTGCATGATGGTGGGCACAGACTCGGAGTGATGACTACCAACATTTCAGAAGCACTTAACAGTGTCCTGAAAAAAGTTAGGGTCTTATCTTTAAAAGCCTTAGTTGAATTGATATTCAACAAACTGGTTAAGTACTTCAACTCGCACCGTTAGGAGGCTCAGAATTGTGTGAATCCATTTATGACGAGTTTTTGACAAGTTTCTTCGGATTGAATTAAAATCAAGATATCACATTGTAAGCCCTAAAGACATATTTGCTTAAGTATTTTGATTATGATTAACTTGTACTTTATGATAATAGAAGTAGTTTTATAAGAAGAACAAAATATGCTTAACAGGAGTCTCAAGGATGATCTACGAAGAAGCAAAAGATCACTCAAGATTACAAGACTTTATGAAGATGAAGTGATCAAGTAAAAGACCTTGAAGACAAGAAGAATGGTAAGTGATAGCTTTATAAGGTATATATGTAAAACTTCCTAAATTGCTTCTTTGATTTTTTATCATTTATCTTAACTCCTTAGAAGAAACACTTTTTGAGAAATTACCTAGAAAAACTAAGTGTTCTTGATAGAATTTTGAGGATTTAAAGTTGTTATATGTTTTATAAGCTCTTGCGTCAAGAATACATGTTTTGAAAGTGAAGGAAAATCTGTGTTTTACAAACATTTCACAAAGTCTGGAAAACAGAAAAATAGGTTATCTAATTCTAAAAATGGTAGTCCATATTGTTTTTTGAAGACTCATAAAATCGATCATCCAATTTGAAAAATTGGACCTCTAAATTTCTTAAATCTTTTAAAGAAATCGGTCATCCTATTTTTGTCCTTTACAATTATTGGGCATCCTATTTTTTGTTCCCCCAAAAAAATTGAACGACCTATTTTAAAAATTGGACATTTGAAAATTTTATATTTCACAAAAAATCGGTTAAGAAAATCAGTCATCCGATTTTCTGTTCTTTAAGAAAAATCGGACATCCACTTTCAAAATCGGTCATCCAATTTCTGTTTTCTCTGTTAAAAATATGACCGTTGTTGCTATAACGACTAGTTTTCTACATTCACTTATAAAAAGGTTTTTTAATCAGCCATAAATTCAAGTTGTTGAGGGAGTTTAAAGAACATATTTAAGAGCATTAAAAGACATTTTCAATCATCATTATATTATCCAAAGGAAAAACTTCTTGGAGCTATATTGTTTGATCATTTTTCAAAAAGGAAGAAGGGAAGCTTGTAGAAGCACTTCAAAAAGTTATATTTTATTTATCGTAAGTTTCTTTAGTAATATTGTTCTAACTGTACTCTCACATCTTATATTGTGTTCAAAAGTTTTGTGAAAACCCTTTGGGTGATCCTTTGATATTTTGATTATCTTGTATTGTTTTGTGAACTCTGAGGTTTATGTGCAAAACTCTTGAAGAGTGATCCTCATTGTGGTATTTTGTAAAGACTTATGACTAGTGGAATTTATAAAATCCTTGAGTTAAGTCTCAAGGTAGTGGATATTGAGAGAGTGAACCACTATAAATTCTTTGTCTCTCTTTTTTTGATTTGCTTGTCATCTCTATGTTTATTGTTTGATCATTCTTCATTAAAGATTTTTTGTTTGGTTAGGAATTTTATTAAAACGACTTTCTAAATTCTTCTTCAAACAAAATTAGACGCTCTATATTTTAATTGTGCAAAAAATTTTTTTAATTAGCCAAAAACCTTATTCACCCCTCCCCTCTAAGATTTTTCACACACAACCTTATAATCTCCGAGCTAGTATTTATATGGTTAAGTCTTCAATACGGCTTGATGGTCGCGGCAACAACGTTTATATTTTGAAAATGAATGAAAAGTCGTGCAGTTGTGGCAAATGGCACAAATATACATTGTCTTATTCTCATGCTCTTGCAGTTTGTAAAGATAATGATACAAGAACTGATGCTTACATGCCAGACATATATTCGCGAGAAACTTACAGACGAACATACCAATCTAATTTTTGTCCCGTTGTGCATGAGGACTTTTGGAGAGACTTATAATTTAACGTTCTATCCTTCAAATATGAACAGTTAATAGGGTCAGAAACAGGGTACAAGGTTTCGAGGAGAAATGGATTATTGAAACCCGGATTCTCCTCCAAGATGTAGCAAATGCTAAATACCTGGATATAATAGAAAAACTTGTATTAACCTCGATTATAGAAATGTGTAAGTTTCTTTTTTTTCAAAGTGTTGTAATATTTTAAAGTTTATATTAATGATATTTCTTTTTTGAATTTCTTCTAGGTTCTTTTTTTATAAATTTTTTTACTTAAATCAACTATAAATTATTATAGTAAAATTTACAAGTGACAAAAACATAAAATATTTTAAATTACTTCGACGTACTTTTTATAAATTATTTTATTTAAAACGATTATAATTATTATCAGAAAATGTACACCAAATGGCATAAATCAAAGAATACTTTATCCTTTTTTAAAAAAAATAAAATAATTATAAGTTTTGTTAAATCCATATATATATATATATATCAAATTTCGCGTATTCGCTATCAGCCGCATCAGCTGATAAAGGTGAATAATTCTAATTTAAGGATAACGCAAATAGCGTGTGAATTACAGCCAACTCAAATATTTAAAAAACATTCGGCTACCTTAATGACCTTTTTCTAATAAAAAACGATTAAATAAAGTAAAAGCCCGTTGAATCATGATAAATATAGAAGGAAGTTAAGAAATTAAGCACTATTCATAAAAGAAAAAAATATTATAATTTGGAGCTGATGAAAAGAGAAGTGAGGCCATGTAGGAGAAGTACTTTTATATATATATATATATATATATATAAAATAACTACTTTTTTATTTTTCCTCCATACTATATCTGGACAATTTATCATGTAAAGTAAAAAAGATGGCCCGTGCCAGATCGGGAGTTCCATTTCAAGTACTTTCTTGGCGGAAGAGGGCCTTCCTTAGTTCTAGGGCTATATAATTAGTGTTAAGAGTTAATATTAAAATTTTGACAATGATAGTGTTAAAATTTTAATTTTTTTAATGTGAAAATTGATTTTTTGTACGTACCAGATTCTTATTTTTTAGTCTTCAAAATTATTAAGTCACCATAACGTACGTATTTGTCACTTAAACATCGGACAGTTTGATTAAAACTCTAAAAATGAAAAGTTTCACTTTTGATACCAAGAAGTTTTTACTATTAATCACGCATAAATCAAGAAACTTGATTATGCTGTTATAATGATCTGATCAAACTACCTAATTTGCATTTCACCCACTTTCCTACCTAATAGAATAACAGAAATATATGCTCATCAACTTAATTCGCGATTAATTGATATTGTTAAGAAAAGAAAAATATACTATCTCCGATAAAAAATATAAGTTACTTTTAAATTTGTACATAAATATATAGGGTCTTGAAAATAAGATAACTTTTTTAATTATAATAATTTTTTTATACTTCATAAAGAAGAAAAGAGCTAAAAGACTACGACTAGAAGACAAGCCGGAAGCTATCCCGAGGGAACGAATTGCAAAGAAATGGTTGGTAATCGGAACTGTAGCTATAGACCTGTGAGAATAAAAAAAATATTAACCTTCTATACTTAGAGAGTTTTCTTGAAGAGGAGCGAGAGGTGTCATTGTCTGATTTTTTGTTTTCTAATCACTCTCGAAATAAATTATGTATCTACTTATCATATTTTTGCTCCTGTTCCATAGTGGAGTACATAGATAGTAAGAGTGAAATAAATAAATAGACAGATAAGTAAATAGTTATCACAAGTTGTAAAAAATGACTTTTACTTTAGAAGATTGTCTTATTTAGTCCTTTAATAATTTTGGTTTCTCTATTTTGGTCTTCAATTTAATTTTCCGTTGTTTTGATCCCCAAATAAATTTTTTTTGGGTCCTTTTAGACAAATTTCCCCTTGTCAAAATTCAAAATTTTTTCAAAAGATCACAAGGATAATTCTGTAATTTCAAATATATAATATTTAAAAAAAAGCTAAAAGAACCACCATTTTTCCCCCTTCTTTATTATGTATGTGAAATTATAGAACTATTCCTGCGATCTTTCGAGGAAAAAAAATCTAAATCTTTTGATAGAGAAAAATTTGTCCACAAGAACAAAAAGGACGAAAAATAAATTATCTGGGCATAAAAATTGTTGAAATTAAAATTAAATGATCAAAATGGAGAAATTTAATTTATTTGGGGAGTAAAGAAGACATCTTCCATTTTACTTTCTACAATATATAATATTTTACCACAATTGAACTACTCCATCCATTTTCTATTACTAGTTGTCACGTTACATGACACTTTTTAAAGAAATACATAATTTTCTTGTGTGGATTATATGTCCTTCAAACTTTCCTCTAACGTCATTATTATTTCTACAAGTTTTTAGGTTAGAAGAATAAATATGTCAAAATTTGTGCTTAATCGGAAGGTATAATGGAAAAAAATTACTTCCTCCGTCCCACAAAGATGGTATTGTTTAAATTTTTTACAGAGATTAAGAAAGTTAGTTAGAGTAGTAAATTTTGTTTTATTTTTCTTTTATACCCTTTCTTAAATTGAATGAATTTGACTTTTTGTCTTGAAATTTGTATAAAATTATCAAAATGGTGTACGTTATATTAATATTTCTTGGAAAGTGAAGATTTTTATTGGTTAAAATGTAGAATAATGAGGGGTATACAAGGGAATTAATATATTAAATAATATATATAAATAAAAATATGACTATAATTTGGGACGAAAGAAAAAGAAAATTGGACCATCTTTGTGAGACGGATCGAGTATTAAATATTATACCACCTCCTATCAGAAATATAAGTTCTTTTAACCAAACTCAGATATCAAAATTATAAGTTCTTTTACACACTCCAATATGTACTTATTGTTTATTTTTCAATCTTACTCTATTTAATTCATTTATTATTTCTCTTCTTCTCTTTCTCTCTCCTTATTTATTGAGAGTAAAATAGAAATATTATTTAAAAAATTGCATTGTTTGCTTTATCTTTAATTCATGTGCAAAGTCCAAAAAGACTTATATTTTTAATTGAAGATAGATTATTTTATAACGTAATAAGTAAAAATAATATAGAAACTAAAAAAATATTATAAGTAAAAAAGGGAAGAGTATTTAATGGAGGACCAACTTATCTTGCATAGACTACTCATAGAATAATAAAATGAAGGAACATTATAGTTAGGCAGTAAAGTACTAGTAATAATGAATATATTAGTGTCATTCTTCGTTAATGTCAACGGCTACTAAAATAAATAAAATTAAATGACCGTTGCTGGCAGACGCAGTTTAAGGATCTTCTCTCTTCTCCTTCTTGCTCTTGACTGAGATATATATATATATATATATATATATTACTCTGTTTCTGTTTCGCTACTACTTCTGCATGTGGCTTACAGATCACTTTGTCAAACCGACACACCCCTCTTTTGCTTTTGCGCTATTAAGCAAAATATCATACTACTAATAAGCTGTATACAGTAATCATGTACTTAATGCGTTCATATTTCTCATCTTCCTTCCACTACAATATATATATATATATATATCTTTCTAAATCTACCACATTATTACATAGTTAGAGAAACCAGCAGCTTAGATAATGAAATATTTTTATTTTTTAATCCTCTGACTTGACGTGATAAGTAGTGATAGAACTAGAATGGTTTAAGAGGGATTGGCCGCCCTCCATCCATCGAAATATACTCTAAAATTTAAATTTTTTTTTGAACAATCTTTATATTCTAAAAGTGTACATTATATAGACAAAGTTTTATCTATTAAAATTTTTAATGTAATTTTACCTTTTCAATTTTTTAATCTTAATTTCATCACTGATAATAGGTAAACATATCATAAATGCCTTAAAAAAACTTGAAACTTTGCAATCTATCATTTACCCTAAAATCTTTTATTTACTTAACTTTACAATCTTTTACTATAGTAGTTATAGTAGTTATATGTAAAAATCAAACTCGTATCTTTCTTCATATTAATAGTAGAATTTTTAAAATTGTTAGATTTAGTCTCTCGGAGAATTATTTTCTAGAAAAGCAATTATTGAGATTGATTCTTCACAAGCAACTACTTCAAATGCAGTTGATGGTCGTCATTCAAAGTGTGATACAAAACAGATTAACTGCATCAAACTGTTTGGTAGTTTTGAACTGTTTCTGATCCTACTTTGTATATACATTTTTTTTTTTTTTTTTTTGTATTGATTTGTTTAATTAAATTTCATAGATTAGTTTGAAGTTGAGATATCTTATATAAATAAAACATATTGTACTATTTTTATTTTCAAACTATATACCGAGAAATTTCTTCACATATCTGAGTTACATTTTCTTTACTTGTACATGTTTTGATTGCATTTTTGGTGCATGAAATTCTTCAGCAATTGTGAAATCTGAGATCAACCATGCAACTCTTTAACGAAGGGAAAGTAGCAGAATGTTATTTTTCAATGTTAGTACTTGAAATATAACCAACCATATGGAAAGGAAGATTTTCTAGTGGCAAATTTCAGCAAGAAAATCAAATAAGGGTGAGAGTTTGGTTGGCAGCCATCATGTGTTTCCTCTGAATTCTTTGTAACCCGATCAAGAAGAAACAGAACTGAGTCTGACGATTGGCAAATGGCTGCCACTGCCACCAAACACTTGGCAGAAGAAAGTGCCTGCGGTAGATAAATTATGCTTCTTAATAGGACTCTTATTGGTCAACTTAGACGGTTCCAATTCGGCTACCCATGGGAAAATTTTCCTGCCTTTTCTGGTCCCATCCAATTAGTTAGGTATCCAATTTTGTCTTTTAAATATTTTTTATCTTTTAAAAAATTACCAAATCACTCCGGTGTTGAGTTGACGCAAAAATTAAATTGAAAGAATGGGTCATTTTGATCCTTATAATTAGACTAATTTTATCACTGATCCTACAAATTTTTTTTCTAATCATATTAAATTGTCCTTAAAAGAATGTAAATACAACTAAGATGATCCATTTTCATAAGTTTAAAGGACAAAATACAAATACACGTTCTTAAAAGACCATAATGGCTAGAAAGAAACAAACTTATAGGACCAAAGTGAGAAGAGAATCAGACCAACTTAAAGGACTAGTACTTCCATCTCCTACCAGAATCATTAGATTCAAGACAAAAAAAAACTCCCATTTTTCTTTGATAACAATTCAGACATATTTCAATAGATTGGAGCAGAATTGGAAGAGTTTCATATGGTAAGACTTGTAATGCATTACTGATGGGAGTGCATGGCAAAAACGGAAGGGAAAATTTTCTTATATTACTGAATTCAGGGCCACATTGTTATTTAAAATCCACCATCCAAACAAGGGAAAAAAACAGTAAGGAGAAAAATGATATTCCACTTTTTGGACAATATCTGAACCCACTTATTAGTTCACATACAAAACTATAAATGAAGAAGCAAACATTAAAAAGTAAATCAAAATTAACAAGGCTCCTCTACAAATATAGTGTACAAAAAACCAAGTACAGGAGGAATACTCCAAAAGCTACTTTTCCTGTAAATTTCTGATTCAATATACTATGAATAGACAATAGTTGGTATGATGGTGGAGGCTACTCAGTGTTTTGAGAAAAATCCTTGCGTCAAAGAGGAGAAATCATACTCTTTACCCGACTGTGTGGAAGAAGATGAAACTGAGGCTGTTGCTGTTGTCGTTGCTCCAGATGCAGGTGCATCATTGCTAGAAGCATTTTGTCCCATGGAATACATGCTGCAATAACATTAGAATGAATAAATCTTATTCTGCACATACATGTTTTGAACTAATGTTCTTTCAATACTTCTTGAAGATTTTTGCTCTTTGATTCTTCACAATGTGGCTTGAAAAGATAAATTTGCCTCCCCTAACAGCTAATCAGATGAAGCACAAAATAGATTTCAAAACTGCAATGTGGAGGATTTCGCACTGTATTCCAGACAGAAGCCAGATATAAGAAATTTCAAGACCTACCTATGAAAAATGGCTGGCTTGAACTTGCAAGATAAGCTATAACTATTTTCAAAACATTTCCTTAAAAAAAAAATTAAATAAGATGCTCAACTATTCAGATGGGACCAAAAGTGTTTTTTAAGCTTGGCCCAACACGGAACTAAATAATGAAGCCATCAAACGTTAAGCACCTCTTTTCATGTGGGGGAGGGGGGGGGGAGGGGGGGTGGAAAAACCATTAAGCACCCAATTCAACAGATTACTGGATATTATAGAGATCCAAGACACAGTGACTAGTTTGACATGCACACACCTTGGATTTGGAAATGGAACTGAACTTCCAACTGGTTGGCTTCCTCCAAAGTTCCCCATCTAACACAAGGAAGAAAATAATAAGAAATATAATAAAGAGTCAGAAGGAGAAACAAAGATATCATTTTGTCAACCTATGCATCATCATACCTGCTGCATGTATTTCTCCAGCTCACTTTTTCCCGCTGCTGGCATCATCATTCCAGGGAACTGGTATCCAGCATTCCCCCAACTTTGAGTTGAAAAGGGGGTCCCATTTGGGGCTTGTGGTGGAATTCCAGGTACTTTCGAAACTCCACCTGCCGCATTCGCAGCAGCTGCTGCCATTAGAAGAGTCTGTTGTTGAGCCAGCATAGCTAGCTGTTGCTGATGAAGTGCAAAAGGTGAGACCATATTGCTCTGCAACAAAAGAAAATTTTCTATAGTTACATCTACTCCCGAATTACAGGAAAAGAGTAGCAGCTGAAGAATTACAATGTAATCAAGTACCCAAAGAAAGATGCGCCACTAATTCAACTCAAAAGTACAAAATGAAACAAGCATCTATGCAGCAACCTTGCAGAACAGAAAATCTAGCACATTAGATTTGTGAAGCAAGTACAAATCCAGCAGCACTAGAAATCAGACAGACCTTGTCAAAAAGGCTCATGATATCATTTTTAACATCTTTCTGAGGCTTCAATGATGCATTTGCAGATGCAATTGATAGCGAGTCTTTAAACAGATCTTCAACACTGCTAGCAGACTGGGCAGACTGTGTCGTATTATCATCACCCTTTGCTTGAACACTCTTCTCTGGTGCTGATGTTTCTTGAGCAGCTGCAAATTTAATAAAAATTCAGAGGACATCATGAACTGAAAAACACTACTTAATTAATCCAACATAATTTTTTGAAACTTTAACTTGGTTTACTCGACAGACCCTGCGCTCTCACCCATCGCCAACCCCCTATACCTTTTTTGTGTTTTTGGCTAAACTTGAGCTTTTCCCATTTAGAGGCAAATGAGGAAAGGAAAAATGAAATACAATCCAAAAGGTAAATTAGAGTCTGAAATTTGAAGAGTAGCACAAGTTTGATTTAACATACACTGAAATCCTGCCCATGAATTATCATCTGCAGTGGCTTCCGTTGAGCCATTTTCAGTAGGACTGTGCATTGAAAGCATGTCGAAAAGATCAGTAGCATAATCAACTTTAGAAATTGGAGAAGATTCCACACTCTGCTTAGCATTTTCAATGGTTGCAGATGGCTCGGCTTTCTGAATCACTGATTGAGGCAATGGAGCAGGAGCAACCTGATTAATTATGCACAGAAGCCTACTTAGATGCTTTCTTCGAAGTAATAATACTTATCCAGAAGAGGAATTCAACGCAATCATAATATCACAGGTAAAACAAACTGATAAAAACCAAGGATCCAACCAAGACAACCAGGAGAACTAAAGACAATACATGTAATAAGATCACTCGAATGATCTTAGGATGTTCATCTATTCTTTATGTTCATGCAATATCCAAGGACAATGATAAATTGCGGTAGATGTCATAAGCATCATCAAACAATAGACAAGTCTATTTCTTCATAATTAATCATTAGACAGGTATGTTGCCAAACAAATCATCACCTACACACAAAATAAATTCCTTTAAATAAATTTAAAAAAATCAACAAGACACTAGATGATAGTGTCAGCATCTAAGAAAAGACAACAGATTTCAAGCTCAATCACAGAAACAAACATCAAAACATAAGAAATTAGCAAACCAATATAATTATCCAAACACTTCTGCATTTGTTTCCTCTTTCTATGGAAAGGGAACTGGTTGAGTATGAAAGCAAGAAAAAATGTAGATGAACATACTGGTTCTGGACCTTTAGGGGGCACAGGAATGCTAATCCTTCCAAGTGTAACATTTCCCTTTGCACTAGGAGGCTGAGAGCTCTTCCTCTCATGAGATAAAGTTCCGGAATTGCTGGTATGCCCATGAGTGTTGCTTTCACTAGTTCTTTGCCATTGCACTGAAGGCTTCTCCTCTGCTCTTCTAGCAGGTGAACTTGGCTTCCCATCCTTTGGGACCCATCTTTTCTCTTCATACCTTCAGCAAGATGCATAAGAGAAAAGTCCACACATGAGTTGCAGAGTTGAAGGTCAGTGACATAAAGGATTTCATCTACAGAGTTTAAGTAGAAGTTGGAGCAGACATACTTGGCACGAATAAAATTTTCAATCCCCACTCTGTCATAATTTGGTGGTAACTCTGCTTCCCAATAACTATTTGCCTTCTCATTGCCCATAGCTAGATAAACAAGAAAGTATCATTTACACAAAAAAGGTTACAAGGTATGTCATTGTGTTAGAAACAATTCCAGGCTCATCAGATATAGAGATGCTTACACTGGATGAATGCCACTTGTTCAGGAAGCCATGTGTCCAGTGTAGCAGATCTCACCTACAAGAAAGTTGAGAAATGTTAATCACAAGATATTGCAACAAGTTATATAACTGAATGAAGAGGTGAATTATTGCTTCAAGTTATTAGCTTTCCTATTTAGTTGGGCATGTTGAAGTTAACAACAAAGGAAAAAGCATTTTATGGTCAAACAGGTCTTAGAACCTCCCACTTCGCCCCAGCCAAGAAAAAGGAGTAAGTAAACAGAAGATCAGAAAATAAAAAGGAAAAAGGAACCACAAGTCTGTTGCTTCTGCAGATATATGCCTCCAACAGAAATAACAACGGTGCCCTTAAGACATCTAGCTATAAAGATGTCGGCAATGCATGGGAAACACATATTAATAGAGATATTAGCAAATGTGTGTGTGTGTGTGTGTGTGTGTGTGAGAGAGAGAGAGAGAGAGAGAGAGAGAGAGAGAGAGAGAGATTATTTTGCAAGATTCTGAAACTTTTGAATGCCTTTTGACAGAAAGCCCAATTTATCTCGTGATGATGCCCACTTACTGTAACACACTATACAAACTTCTCTAAAAGTCACATATACACTGACAAGATACAAACTAAGTTATATCACCATCCACTATGTTACTGAAGCATATACCAATGTTATGCATAATGATAGATGAGTGAACAGCATTGCAATCTGAAGCATCCCTATCAGTTTCTCTACAAGACTTCAAATCTCTAATAACATTGTATCCATGACCAAGTCATGTAAAAGTTCTCACCTTTGATATGTGCACCCCAAGACTTCTGTGAATACCTGAGCATTGCATGCATATAAAGATGCCTAAATTCACACTAGCCCATCGAGGACCCCTGCATCCAAATGGGGAAAGAAAAAAAGAGCACTTAATGGCTTTCAATCATTGACTATAAACCATATGCTTGCATTTCAATTTGTAGCCAATTTCAGGCCCATAATTTCTCATTCATTCTTTATTTACTATGAAAATAATGGTCAAATATTTTCAAGTTTGCGAGTCCTTCCAAAGTACATACTTGGTTTTGCAATCAGCACATTCCCTGTTCTCTGGCAATCTAAGAAGTCCTTCCAAAACCTGCAGAAAGCTAGGTCAAAATATGTTTCATTGGAAAGCAAAAGATCGCTCAATTAGTTCTCATTGGAAAAGGGGCATGCTTAATATCTTCGAAACGTGAATGTGCTATTCTTAAGTAACTTTAAACTATTTTAAGCTGCAGGTGAAGGAGAGCAAAATGCATATAACTAAGAGTAGCCATGAGCTAGTGGTTGCATTACTACTTATTACAGAATAGCTATATATTGAAGGAACTGAAAATGGTAAAATCTTGAAAGCCCTGAGAGCATATATCAAGCAAAAATCTTTACACCAACCTGCTTATCCTAAATCACAAGCCTTAAGTTTTAATACAGATTCAAGTATTTAGAACTAAAGACTTCACTGATAATCGAAGCTAAAGCACCGCAACATCTGGTTTATAGGTTATTATCTAATGACCTCAGCACACGCTCTATAGAACACCAAAAAGAAATCTCAAACTTCGCATTCAAAAATACAAGAATCACCGAGACGCCAAATCATAGAAGTGGATCAGGAAGAAACAAGAAAAACAATATCCACAGAACCAATTAACTGCGACCGAAATAGACTTTAATCAATGACTGATCCAACTCAAATGAATGAAAACCAAATCTTTTATGCTAAGATCGAATGCATGTATAGCCAAATTAGGGGTCACATCACCAAACTTGATAGATATCAAGGCGAATTAAAAAAAATGATAAAATGAAAACCTTCCGATGCTTTGCATTAAGCTCCTTGGAGACATTAGCCTTCTCGTTCATGGTGACCGATCGATTCTCAAAAACACAGTATCCAAAAAATCAAAGAAAAAATAAAAAACAAAAAATCACAAATCAAAACTGAGCGGTAGAGAGAGAACGAGAGAGGAAAGTAAAATAGTGGGCGATCCTCTCCTCTCTCGCAATTACAGCCGTCAGATTAGATGACCACCGGCACCGGATAACCTTTCCTCGGAGAACAAAGAATGAAAAGAAAGGAAGTAGAAAATATCACCGGAGACTCTCTTTCTAATTTCTTGACTTATTAAAGAATTTTTCTTCATTACAATTTTATTACGTGGGGCTGGCACGTGTGAGTAGGAATTGTTGGGTGAGTTTCTGTTTACCTCGCACGTGTAACGAGGATATGTGGCTTTCAGCTTTGGTGTGAAATTTTACCCCGAGAGAGAGAGAGAGAGAGAGAGAGAGAGAGAGAGGTACGGTCCACGCGTATTTCGCTTGGGAACTTTTGAGTTGGCGGCGGTGTATTTTTCTTGCTCCTGAAAATGGAATAATGTCAAACTTTTGGACAATAGTTCAAATATGCAAAATTCAGGGCCATTAGGTAATAGAGTTTAATAAAACCAAAGCCGAAATTTAAAAATTCAAAAATCCTCATTTCTCACCGACCACTTTCTACCTTCTCTCTAGTTTCTCTCTCAAATGTTTCTTAATTTTTTTCACTTTGAATACAAATTGAAGATATATATGGATGATTTTGAAAAAGTTTTGCAAGAAAACATCGATTTTGAAATTAAAAACACAAAAAAAGTCAAGATTCGAAACTGGTAGGAGCTTCTTGAATAATTTCACTCAGTCTATCAAAATTCCTTCATTGAGGAAAAACGCATACCAATTCTGATTTTTTTAAAAATTCTTTTTTGTTATGTTATTTTTTAATTTTTTTTATTATTAGAAATTAATGACATTTTTGCGAAGTTTTTATGTTATTGGTGAGAAATGAGAATTTTTAAAAATTTTTTAGCGCTAAACTTTTAGATTCTCTCATTGACCCTTAGTTAATTTGTCACCTTTCTAAGCTCTCGTACACTTTTTAATATCATTTGATAATATACTAACATATCTGAAAGGATAATAAGGTACAATTGACTGAGAATATGATTAAACCTAAATAAGATTGATGAGTATGTAACATAGAGACTAATATAAGCTACAAAAGTTAAATGACTACTAGCTAAAATGAGACAATCACCAGCGGTGTGGATAAAGTATCCAACATACGAGAGGTCGACATTGGACATGTGGACTTTTCAGTAAACTTATATTGATTGCTTGGTTCTATTGCAAAAAATATGATGCAGCAAAGATTAGTAAAGTAGAATCCTTGTATGAGTACTTGTGCTTCTATTGCTAGAACCAAGGAATAGAAATGTAATGATTAAGCTAGGATTGCCCTCGCTCGCCCATAACTATCTCGAATGACAATCTCAATGTTTGTGTTATTATGAGAAGAGAACAAGCTGCATATCTAGCCCAAAAAGACATATTTTTTACTTCGGATTGATCTTGACGGAGAGGGTGTCGTTTTCCTTTAGGAGGCCGAGTCTATACATGTAGTAGTGCCAAGAAACTTGTTTATGTTGATATAAAATAAATATATTAGCTAGATTTATCACATGTACATATTAATATCTATATATCATGAAGTTGTTGGTAATTGTTGGAAATAATTGAGAGGGAAATGAAGTGATATGAATGAGAAAGTAGTTTCTCAAGGTTAGCAAGTGTAAAAAGGAGTGATTTGAATCTCATATGGGAGACGCATAAAAAAAGGAAACACTTTATAAGTGGGAGTGCTTCTTAAAAGGTAAATTGCTATGGCAAGTCCTTGCCTCATGTGTGCACGTCCAAAGGATGCAAATCACATACCCAAAAGCTAGGCTTGTGTGTGGGTGCGACCTGCGCACACGAATGCCGGATTGAAAATGGAGGCCTAATCAGACCCATGTTTTACTAATTATATGTAACCTCCTGTTTAATACAACACAAATGGTGAAAAACTAATGAAACTGAAGATTTTTCTTCATTTTAGTATTTATTTTGGTCCT
Organism: Catharanthus roseus; assembly: GCA_028651295.1. Lineage (NCBI taxonomy): Eukaryota > Viridiplantae > Streptophyta > Magnoliopsida > Gentianales > Apocynaceae > Catharanthus > Catharanthus roseus. The sequence continues at coordinate 10,062,913 of JAPQWS010000050.1, read as the reverse complement.
CAACCTTTGGCTATAAGCATTTCTCAGTAGCTTCGGTTATCTCTCTTTTTCGTATTTTTGCTCATTATTCTCTATAGTTTTTGCATTTCTCATCTCTGCATAAGGTTTCTAGTATTCTTTAGTGTTCACTTATTCAAGGTTCGCCAGTGGCGTTGGTTAAGGTGCTAAGCAAACTTCTCGTCCCTGTTTTATCTTAGAAGATAGACGTTTCATTTAACCTCTAGCACATTAGCGAGAAGGGATGGATATATTTTAAGGAGATTGTGTGAAATACAAGACTTGGGTTTTTGTTTATACTAGTTTCTTACGCTGGTTCTTTTATTTATCTTTTGTTGTAATCGTTATATCACAAATACAAAATTGATATAAAAAGAATATAGCTAACAACCTTAAAACAGAATATAGAAATCTTATTCTACTCATTCTGGTGTTCGTGATGGTAATTACAATATATTATATATATTCTTAGCTTAGTAAGTGAACTTTGAGTTTCGGCGGAGTTGGATCTAAAGCTTTTACGCATTTTGTTTCTTTGTATTCTATGGTGTAAATTTCGCAAGAAAAGCATAAGATGGCAGGCAATGCAAATGTCGGTGGAAGGGTATCATATTTGAAAAATGCTTGGCAGTAATCTTCCATTCCATGGACTAATATGACCATGTAGCATTACACCCTTCTTCGTTTGATTTTCATATAGTTGTTGATTCTATGATAGAAAAAATCGAGCAAATTGAAGCCAAGATGAAGGGTTCGCGTCAATATTAGACCTTGCTCATTTGGTTGCTGATGTTGGAGTCCTCAAAGGCATAGATGTTGCTTTGGTGGAGAAAATGAGTATGATGGGGAAGACTATGACCTCCCATGCCAAGAATATTGTTCTACTGAAAAGGAAAAGAAACCAAGAGACAGATGTCGATGGTGATGGAAGCATTGTGGTTCACAGGCAGGCTAGTACTTCAACCAGGATGGCGGAAAGAAAGGCATCAATCTCATACCAAATCCCATCAATCGAATCACTTTTTTGAGATAGCTACCTTTCAGAAAATTGCAATGATAGAGGAAATGCCTATCCCTTCAAAAGTGCTTGCAAGGCAAAACAACCTTGTTGTTTTCTCTACGAAGAGCCACGTGAAAATGTAGGATATCTCGAAGAAGGACAAGCATCGAACGTGGTTGGTTCTTTGGGGATAGTTCCTCTCGTGGTTTTAGATAATAACGAGTAATGGATGGCAGAGACGAGCATGATTACAGTTATTACTAAAGTGCCTATAGTGGTACAATTCATGTCCTATTTCTTATTTAGTAATTTCACTATTATAATTTTCAATGTTTTACTGTATTTTGTGCCTATTGTGGTACAAATCTGCTCTGTCATTTGTAATGTGTTACTATGAATGTAATTTCGCTTTACTTATTACTTGTTTGAGTCTTCCAGTTTGTGGCATGATAGACTAGGTCATTTTAATTATCGTTCGATATGTCAAATAATTAATTTGAACCACATTCCAATATTCTTAATCGATTTAAAACATACATGTGAAATTTTCATCGAAGCAAATTTGAAAAGTATATTTTTTCATAAAATTGAAAGAGCACTGAACTACTTGAATTGATTCAAAGTGATGTTTGTGATTTGAAATATGTTCAAACATAAGAAGGTAATAAGTATTTATTGCCTTGTGTAATATTTTATAAATATTTTATTTACTTTGTGTATTTTTTAAAAGTAAAGATGAAGCTTTAGCAATATCTAAAGTTGATAATCAATTTGGAAAAAGAGATTAAAAAAATTGAGAAGTGATAGAAATGGAGAGCATGAGGCACCAATTGGTGACTTCTATGCACAACATGGAATTGTTCAGGAAGTGATTACACCATATTCTCCTCAATCTAATGGAGTTGCTCCCAAACTACTTGAAGGAGATGGGTTTGTATAATGCATTATAAAAAGTTTAACTGATAAAGAATAATGGGAACCTTTGGAACAAAAATATAAAATGGAGGATGCCAGCACAAATAAAGTTTGTAGTCAGGTGGTTCCTTAATTATATGATGGTTACTTCCAAGAATTTAATTAGACATGTGCCAGATTTTAAAGTTATTCTGCACGATATTCACATTGAGGGGATGATTTTAAATGAGTCCTTCCTAGTGGCTACTGCTATTGAGAAGCTATTCCTTAGTTGGAAGGTTTTCAAAATTATTATTATAGAAAAATGTATTGTTTTTGAAAATGTATTTCTTTCAAGTCCAATAGTGGATCTAGTTTTTTATAAAAATTAATGGAAAAATTCGATATCTTGTTGTGATTTTAAAAAGTTGAACCAAAATAGAACAAAAGAGTAGGAAGAGGAAAATCATTTGGTGATGATTTACAACTTACTTGTCGGGAAAAGGACCACTATGCATAATGGAATGCATAAAAAATGAAGTAGATTATTGTTTCTCAGAATCATACTAAAATTAGTGGGCCTTCCACATGAATACAAATCTTTAGGTTCAAAGTGAACTTTTAAGAGGAAATGATAAGTATAAAAGTTAGAGTTGAATAAGCATAAAAAATGCTTAGATTGCTTTTATACATATTCTTATATAACGAGAATAAACTTTATAATGATGATACTTATTATTTTAGCATTGAGAAATTTATATACACATCAATGGATGTTAAAATAGCTTTGTTAAATGAGATTTAGATGAATAAATCTATATGGAGCAACCCGAGGGTTTTGTAGCTCCAAGAACCGAAGAGAAAGTTATAAATTTAATAAAATCATTATATGGTTTGAACAATCATTAAAGAAATGGCATGAGAAGTTTGACCATTCAATGATTACCAATGATTCAAATTAATGAGTGTGACAAGTGTGTTTACATTAAAGAGAATGAAAATGACTAGGTCATTTTAAGACATACTTTTTGTTGGTAGTAATGACAAATTGGTCAAATCTGCTACAAATATTTTGGATTCAAAATTTGAAATGAAAAAAATATGTGACGTATTATGTGATTTTAGGAATTAAAATCATGAGATTAGCAGATTGTTTAATTTTGAGACAGACTCATTGTGTAGACAAATTCTTGAGAAATTTAACAAGAATGATTCTGGAGTTGTTACAACACCATTAAATAATAGTTTCCATTTATCCAAAAATAGTGGAGAGGGTATATCTAAAATAGAATACTTGACGATTATTGGGAGTTAATGTATCTACTGAGTTGTACTAGACAAGATATTGCTTATGTAGTAAACAAATTGAGTGGATATATAAGTAATCCAAGTGCAGAGTATAGGATTGCAATAGTTAGAGTATAAGAAATGTATAGTACACTAATAACAATGAATTGCACTATATAGATATTAGATTTTACTAGAAAGCTATACATATGCTAATTAAACATTTGGTATAAAAAGCTGCAAAGTCCATAAGTGGGTATGTGGTCACACTAGCCGGAGCTCCCATGTTTTATAAAATCTCTAGAGCAAAATGCGATAGCTAAATCCAAAATGAAATATGAATTTATTGGATTCATTAAATGCGGAGAAGAGGCTGCATGCTACCCGTTTCTTATAGAATATTCCAAAGTGGGAAAAACATGTGTTGCTTGTCTATATTTATTATGATATCCAATCAGTGATTGGTAGAGCACAAAGTTCCATGTATAATGGTAAGTCTAGATATATTTGTCATAGACACAATACCATTATACAACTACTCTTGTCAAAAATTATCTCAATTGACTAACCAAAGGGTTAAATAAAGAGACAATTGATAAATTGACAAAAAGAATGAGATTAAAGCCTATGGAGGATAAAAGTTTTATGAAGGAAAACTAAACATAGTTGACTGAAGATCCCAAGATCTAGGTTCAAAGGAACACCTACTTATAAAACTTAGTATAGTCACTGGGGTTAACCTTAACTCATTTATCTCATGAAACAGTGTTGTAGCGGGTAAGGTTAGCATTTTGTTGCTTTAATGATTCTTATGAAAGTAATTACTATTACTTTGATTTTAAGAATCACCTATGTGATAAAGAAGTGGGGCCATTTCGAAGGAGAATTATTCGAGCTTAATTCTTTAAAAACTCTTGCATAACCAGGACGTGTTCGCGGCCAAAATGAATAAAATCATGAGAACTGAACAAATGAAATGATTCATGTATAAAATATGTGGGTTCTTTACACAAGAAAGTAGGAGAGTTTAAGGACATTTGTCACACCCCGGATCCGGGCTTGCCCAAACCTGAGACGGACACGTCGTGCCTACAAGGACACAAGGCTTCGAAACTTATCAGAGTACGAAGAAAATTGGAAATGAAATATCATTACTTGAATTCAAAGTTCAAAGATGAACAAAACATGAAGAGATTCGAGTTCTACTAACAACATAACAGAAAATCCAAAACAGTCTTCTACACCCTTTTTCTCCTAAGCTCACTCCGTAACATCTTCAAATCCGCGCTCACACCTGGCGGAAACATGGAACAAAAAAAAAAAAAAAAAAAATAGAGAGAGGAGTGAGTACAAATACTCAGTAAGTAGAGGACAGACTCCAACTTCTGGGATTGAACATGTGTTTGCAAATTATTCTTACTTAATGAAATAAAACGCCCCTTTGAAGTCAAAACACTCCTTGAGCAAAATCATAGTTTTAGGAAGTTCGAAAATGATCTTGACCTTGAACATGTTATGTTTACAAAGTTTAGGGACTAAACTATAAAATCCATAAACATATTTTCCATGTATATATAATTATTTATACTTCAAAGACCCTTTAAAACTGTTCCCAAATTATATTTTCCAAAACATATCTTAGCCCTAAAAACATTTCTTAAAACAATGATCATATATTCAACCTTCTAAGAATAGTTCTCAAAACAATATTCTTCATATTATAACTTTAACACTGAGCTCAAGATAGTACATAGGGTAATAATGTGTCAGATACGTGATATCATGCCTGGCTATCTTTCCCACCAAGTAGGCTAGAACAGATGTTTGGGCCTTTTTGTCCATGCCCAAGGAAACAGAACATATAGGTGGAACATGTTCCCCCACGATTAATCCAAAGACAATTAGAAGCTCAATGCTCGAACCATTATAAAGTCAATTCTCGAAAGTTCATATGTCTATATATTCCAAAATCAAACTTTCTCCAAAAGTCATATATCATGCAAAGTAAAATAATGCTTAAAATAATTTCCAAAGTAGAGTTCAAAATAATTCTCCAAAACATAACGCAGTCATTACTCATGCAAAATCAAAACCTACTTGCTCGATCCAATTAAACAATATCTAAAATAAATACTTTCATATTATCATAAAATAAAAATATTTTCAGAGTTAGGGTCTAGCATCTACTTACCTTAGAACGAAGAAAACTTCGAATCAATTCGAATTATGGATTCCGGAACCTCCTCGAAAACTCCCTAACATTAACCAAATAAAAATCCTAAATTAAATTAGGTCCTAACAATTATACCTTAACAACCTGAAATATAAGATCTAACCATTTCTAAGTAACTAATATATTAACTAACTAAGAAAGAAAGAAGAAAAAATAAAAAAGAAAACTTATCTAAGCTACTTTTGCTCTCTCTAGAATGAGGAAGAGAAATGAGAAACAAAGAAAGAAATCTAATGCTTTATGTATATATATATATAGGGATGGATAGGGGTTCAAGAGAGAGAAAGAAAGGTAGTGGGGGTTGGGAGCTTAGGTGGCAGAAGGAGAGGAAGGTTAAAGAAAGAAGAAAAAATAAAAAAGAAAACTTACCTAAGCTACTTTTGCTCTCTCTAGAATGAGGAAGAGAATTGAGAAACAAAGAAAGAAATCTAATGCTTTATATATATATATATATATATATAGGGATGGATAGGGGTTCAAGAGAGAGAAAGAAAGGTAGTGGGGGTTGGGAGCTTAGGTGGAAGAAGGAGAGGAAGGTTATGTGCATGAGGTGGTGTAGGAATCTTAGGTGCTAAGGGTTTTTCTGGGCACCACAACATTGTGTTTACTGAGAGCTAATAAAGAAAGCATATGTTACAAGGAAGAAGTTCAAAGACTAGTACCTACTTTCCCTATGCAGGAGTTAGTTGATGAACACCTTATGTCAAGTCAAAACGGTTTTTCATTCATGTGGGTGATTGTCGGTAATCGATGGAAATAATTGAGAGAGAAATGAAATGGTATGAAGGCAAGTGCAAAAAAGAGTGATTTGAATTCCACATGAGAGGGGCATAAAAAGGAGAAGTACTTTATAAGTGGGGAGGCTTCTCAAAAGGTAAATTGCTATGTCAAGCCATTGTCTTGTGTGCACGCGCGCCCGAGATGTAAATCACAAACCCAAAAACCTACGTACATGAATGCCAGACTGAAAATGGGGGTCTAGTTGATCCACATTTTGCTAATTTTTGGTTTGCCAATTTCAAATTAAAATTGGATTTTAAATTCTGTAACCTCTGGTTAAATAGGCTTTTAAAAACTGTAACAGCTAGATTATTATTTAGCTTTAATACTTTCAATTCTGAATATGTAACCTTCTGTTTAATACAATATAAATGCTGAAAAACCGATGAAATTGAATATTTTTCTTCATTTCAATCTTTATTTTGGTCTTCAACCTTTGGCATATATATATGATCATTTCCCAGCTGCTTCGGTTATCTTTCTTTTCTGTATTTCCCATCCTTCTTCTCTATAGTTTTTGCATCTCTCATTTCTGCATAAGTTTTCTTGTGTTCTTTAGTGTATACTTGTTCAAAGTTCATTGGTGAGGTTGCTTAAGATACTAAGCAAACTTCTCGTCCCGTTTTATCTTTGGAGACAGATGTTCTGTTTAACCTCCTCTACCGGGAGGGGAGAAATATGTTTTAAGAAGATCATGTGAAATACAAGACTCGAGTTTTTGTTTGTACTGATTTCTTACATTGTTTCTTTTATTTATCTTTTGTTGTAATCGTTATATCACGAATACAAATTGATATTAACAGATGGTAGATAACAAAAGTATCTTGTCCTCGAGATATTTCAACTTTTTTTCCTTATTATTTTTCATATAATTTATTTATAGTTCAAAATTAGGATTCACTTTAAACAAATTTTTTCACTTCTTTCACTATTAGTTCTATATGTTTTATTTCTCATAAATAATTTAACTTTTATGAAACCAAATTAAAAGAAAAACTTTACCTTTTTGCCAAACTAAAAACAATCCAAATAAAACCTAACAAATCTAGAACTTTTAGGGATCAAATGTACCACACACAAAATACTGAGGAGCAAAGCAAGAAAAATCTCAAATACGAGGGTCCTAATTGTATTTGAGTTTTGATCGGGAGAAGACGGGCCGTGTTATTTATCAAGAGGTTCTCCCCTCTCCCTAAAGAAGCTCGCCATTCTCAAATTTCTTCGACTTTGGTATTGAAGGCCAGGAGAACGTCGCCCAAGTATCAGAGGTATACGCTCAGTCCTTAGCTTTGCTTTCTTCTTTTTGCTCTCTGTTTACTTCTGACCTGTTTCTTCTACAACAAATTGATTGATTTTTTTGTTTGTTTATTTTCTTGAAGTTCTAGTGCTGGCTAATTCGACGGCATCTGAAATTATTGAGATTTCTATTGGATATTGTTTATGTTTTGAATAGGTATTGTGCAAAAGTGGATTCCTTTGAGCAATTCGACGGCAGAACTGCCCTAAATCAACCTGATAAGAACAGTGCTCCGGTCAATAAAACATGGAATCAGATGGGTTGTGAAGAAAAGACGGCGAGAGTGCATCAAGAAATCAGCAGGATGAATAAACTTCCTGCAAATAGCTCATATGCCGGCCATCGTTTGCGGGTCTTGAATAAAATTCTGCAGCTATTATCCATTCAGGTATCTAATGACAACTTTTTTCTGCTCATTATGCTGCATCTATAATGAGTTTAAACTTTTCATACCTTGTTGGACTGTGTCACACGCGTTAAGTTTCTAGTTCTGTTTTAAGGAGTTAGAAGTGTCTTCTGATGGAATTATACACACCATGCCAATGTGGTTATCCGGAAAACGTTGACTTACTACATTCAGTAGTTAAGGTTTTAATTCTTAATTAAAAGAACCAATTTTGACAGGATCCAGATTGTAGTCATGGTTTACAGACTTACTAGAAATCTAGGTTCAGATGAATTGGGGACTCCTAATCTATTTTAGTGTTATTTGAACATCAATTATGATTCATACTAGTATAAAGATTTCTGAACCAAGAAATCTGGATAGGTATGCTTGCGTTGACTTATGACATGTCTTACTATCAATTCAACATAAATATCTAGTCTTTCTGATGGTTTCCGCTTTGCATCATAGAATTATGTAAACATATCAGATTTACAAAGGAAATTTGAATGTATTTGCATGAGATTTGCTACGGACTTGGTCACTGATATCTTCCTTGCTGGTCTGTGAATGAGAGTACTATATGATCTGGCCCATTGACACTGTCTTATCCTGGACTCTCTTTCAATTTCTTTTAGTTTTTATTTTATGTTTGGAAGTGCTATGCTATTTTACTTTGGTTGATCTTTTTGTCCAACAATGAGGTTTGCTAAATTGAACCATGTACTGTACGCATATAAATATGTTCTTTTACTTATAATTGAAGCTCAGTAGTCTGAACAAATCTCCTAATGCATGTCAGAGAAATATAACCGCATCCAAGATGATAATTTTACTGAGATAATATGTTACATATTTGTGGGTGTTTCTGGAAGCATTTGAACAGATATCTTCATCCTTGTTTCCTGTTTGTTCTCTTCAGTTAGTTATATTTATAAATAGATTACAGCAATATTTAGGATGTTGTGGTTTTTCTTTTAGGCTTAAAGCCTTCCATCGCTGAGACATCACCTTTCTTAGCAGTTAGACATCGCCTACTCTTTGATGTGATATTTCTGAAGACTTGCGACTTACATGGATTATTTTCTCTTTTCTAGCGAACGACGTCACAGGAGGAGGAGTTGGAATTGCTGTTTGCTGGGCTGTCCATCTGAAGAAGGTTTAAAAAGCTTTGAGATTATTGAATAAATGGTTAGTCATGTTTTCTGCATGAATATACTGCTCATACTCTAGGTCTGCTTGTTACATTTTACATTTATTAACTTCCCCAATAGTTGAGGCGGTTTCAGTTTCTATAGGTGGTAGCTTACTTGTTACCTTTTATGTATATTAATTTCAGAAATTGTTAAGGCCATTTCAATGTCTTGAGGTGTTAGTCATATGCATTTAAATGTGCATATTATTTATAATATCTAGTGACATGAAATTCATTCTGGTGAAAAATACCGCTTTTCTAGTCTTCAAATATCAATCCTGGGCCATTGGCTGGATGAGACCTGTTCTGCTTTGATGCACGGTCTCAGATGTTAACAAAGAAACCTATTTTTATCTTCTGCTTTGCATTATTTCGCACTTTCCCCAGTTAGCTGAGTGGTTAAATTACCCAGTTGTTAAAATGTTCAACATGAAGTTGAGGTCACAAACTTCTAAGCCTGAAGAAGAGAGAGTTTCAAGGGAAAGACCTATGGGATTGGTTCAAAGATCAGACGTTACTATTAGGTTAGTTGCTCAAACATGTAGAGTTTTTACCTTCTGAGGACTCCATAGACCAGTATCTACTTTTATTACATGGTAAATACTGCTGTGACATGACCTGTTCCTCACTCTTATGCAACCATGTGTTCTCTGGCCTTGGTTGTGGGAGAGCTGCTCCGATCCAATGATAAAAGTTTCACATTCAGACTGTGTTAATATTCGTTGTTCATGCTGCAAATAGCTATGCTGATCTCTTCAAGATAGTACGTTGTTGCAAACTTGGTAGTATAAACAACTATCAGAATGATCTGATCTACTTACTCGAGTTCTTGTGCCCATAGTCACTGCTTAGTGCTTACTGTGATATTTGCAGCATGAAGAACTATACTTGGTTTACATTTTTAGTTTCTTAATTGTCCTTTTTTGACATTTGATCTTGGAACACATTTCAGAAATTGAAGTGGCTGATATATGTTCTAAAGTAGGTCACGAAAACTTCTTTGCAAGGTCTGTAAAAGATTTCGGTGCTGCTGGATGAAGGCTTGTAATTCCTCAGAAGGGCTGCTGAGATGCTTGTATTCATTCCGCTCATGTTCCTCAGTTATGCGGAGCTTGTAAATCTTCTGCTATGGTCTGGGTTTGTGTTGGACTTGGATGTCATCAATGTACAAAATGGCTGTAATTTCACCAAATCCCTCCTCCCCACAAAAAATCAAGAATGTCAGAAACTACTTTGAATTCCCAGTTGTGTTGGGATCATAATTCTCAATCCCCAGCTGTGTTTGATCAGATTGTTTGCATTTATGATAGTTTAAACTTTAAATTTAATTTCCAGGAAAAAAAATTTAAAATTTAATAAATTTTAAGAAAATTTAAGGTCTATTTGGTCAGCAATTAAGTATTTTTTTTATTTTTTTATAAATAAAGAGAAAATGAAAATAGATTATATTGAATCTGCCTGAGCTATAGTGTAGGAAAAATTACACGTGACACCACCTTCATCCATATATTATTAGAGGGGTAGTTTGAAAAGACTTGATTAGTCAGTAAATGGGCATGCACAGTGGCGTCAAGTCTAGTAAAAGATAAAACAATAAAACAAGCCTTAGGTTACTAAGATCTCCAGCATGAGATGTAAGTTGATCAACCACACCTTTTCACTCATTTTCAAGGATAAAGTTGGCATATCCAAACCTATTTGCAATTCTGAGGCCCTTGTTTTGCTATTAGCTTAGTATTCTTAGGAGATGGGGAATGCTTAAGCAATGATGTGAAGCAATTCTTGTTTTAACGGGTAATCACGGATTAGGCCTCTAATGCTGGCTCTGTCCTCAGTATAAAGAGGTATCAACATTAAGTGTGAACTTGTCCGGCTCTGGCAATCTACATGAATACCCTGTCGTTTGTTGCTTCGTAGATGTCCATACTTTGCTCTTGTTCCCAGTTGCTTGTCCTATACACTCCGTCATCCCATCTAGAATAGCCTTACCTTTCACCGATGGAACTACAATCTAGGCTATAACAACCTACTACCACCACCTAACCGATCCAAGTCGACTAGGTGGTACAACTCATGTTTTTCACAGAGATCAAAAGCTTGTAGAATAATATGCAGAGGGTCTGTGATCTTTTGGTGGAACATCATATTATTTCTACCATTCCAAACAACCTAAAGAAGATAAGAAAATTTGGAACTTTCTTGAGTCGGCCATTTCAGTATGCGCTCAAGAATAGACGGAAGGGTCACTTGGGAACCCAGAAATATGGCCATCAAATTTGAGAAAGAAGAATTCACCCAAACCTCATTTGCTACCTTGTATCCCAAGGAAACATGCATGGTGTCCTCTACTTCGTCTGAACATATGTTATAGTAAGCCTAATAGATAGCACTCTCCTTGAAAGCTTTTTACTTGTCGGAGAATGTTATTATACATTCACCATAAGAAAACCTTAACATTTGGAGCTGCGCGCAAACTCCACATTCCTGTTCAACAGACTCTAGAGTCATCCAAAGTGGAGTATTTTGCTTGCAATATTCTCGATACGAGGGATAGAAGTTGCATGATAAGTCTCCAACCTTGCTTATAGAGTAGTACAAGATTAAAAGACTCTAGTTTTGGAATTCGTAGGCAAAAAAAATAAAATAAAATAAAAACTACGAAAATCCGCTAATAGGATTCGCACATACTAGAAAAATCGATTGCATTGAAAACTACCTCAATGTTTTCTGCCGTTAGGTGTGGAGGCGCTGCTGTTTATGCTTCACCCTCTACTAGTATCCACGCAACGAACTCCTTTGCAAGCGATCGGGATGCTAGCCCCTTTTGTATTCTGAAAACTATTTAGAACAAATCTTGACTATCTGGTAATACGTGAAATTTTGGAGAGAGGGAGGCTAGATATAATTATCGCCGTTTTAGGGTTAAAGCCTTTTGTTTTAATTAGATAAAGACGGCTATAGAGAAAAAGGTTAACATAACCTTTTATAGCTGTCAACATCAGAACCCTAATTGTCATCTAATGACAGTTTTAACCTCGTCCATCTATTCCTATAATTATCCAAGGTTTGGATGAATAATATTAAGTAATTAATTTCATTTATCTGAAAAATAAAATTAGTTATTAACTTACCAGAAAATACAATATGAAATCTGATTCTCCTTTTGTATACGTTCAACGAATTTGGACACGATCTAGATTCAGAAAACGTGGACATTGTGCTCACAAGATCGTCTATGCGTATGACGCTATAGGTTCACTTAACGTTGGCAGTAATGAAAAATGTCCTAGACATTTATTCACAAAACATAAGTGGCTTCTAGCAAGACATTATGCTTACCTAAGTTAAGTAAAGCAATAATAACCTAGCATCAGTTTTAATATTTAGCCCTTTTGCCACACGATATCCTAATTACGTATAAGGCATGGACCGAGTCATCCTTATAAAACTTAATTAACTATTTATTTGATCACCAGGCAGACTGTTCTGACAAATAATTTAATAACACCTTATTAATACTTATTTGAGCATGTCTATGTATATTTTCCAGTCTTCCTTATCAAGGGCCCATGGATATCTCTCTCTAATAAGAAAGGGACAAATCCCTTTCACTATTTCCAATATTCAAGTCATGACAAGAAAATGACCCAACCAAATAGTCATAATAATCACCTAATAAAAAGTGATGTTTGACTATGTCAAAACATATTTTCTCCCATGCAAGAAACATTAGAAACATTAGGTCAAAGAACACCAAATATAAAATTGAGAAGAAATACTCATGACTTACACCCATGCAATATTTCTTCTTCACTTTGGGTAATGTCCAATACAATATTCTCAATATGTATTATGAATTGATTTTATATGTCATATTCATGATCAGTAAAACTTGATCATCAATCAACTTTACACTAGTTTAATAGTATAAGATGTAATAAAACTAGGGACAAACAAGAATAGTATTTTTAGCTATAAGAGTTTTACTATCAAGTCACATACTTGATGACCAAGAGCATAAAATACAAGTCAAAATACATACTTCATAAATCATAAATGTAAGTCAATTGGTCTAGGGCATGTACTAACATTTAGGTCCCGAAAACTTAACCCTCCCCCTATCTTTAGGCTTGCAAAGTTGGGGCCCCAAGACTTCCAACAGTTCTTTTTATGTTCTCATCCCTACCCTACCAGAAATTGTGAATAAGTACAGTGATGGAATTTGTGATGGATGGTGGGAGAAATAGATTTGACGAGAACCTCTTAGAAGATTAGGAAAGAATCTTCACTTTCTGACTATTTAGTTTTTTTCATACCCAATCTTGGAGATATCTGAGACTATCCTTTTTGGATCATCCAGTCATGAAAGGAAGTCCTAAATACTTATTGCTCCCTTTTTCTTTCAAAATTTGACGAGCCAAAAAAATATCATACTTTAGACTGTTCGGAGCACCTTTACTAAATTAGATGTTGGACTTTTCATGATTGATCGTTTGTCTAGAGTAGGCTTCATAAACTGAGAAAATATCCTTCAACTTTTATGCTTGGGAGGCATCTGCTTTAGCAAATAAAAGAGAATCATCTAGAAAAAGGAGATGGGATATAGTTGATCCTCTATTAAATTCAAAACCTCTAAGGGATCTCGACTCCTCAGTTGCCCGCAATAGTACTGAGAAACCAAGCATAAAATAAGCACATACCTTGCCGGATACCTCTAGAGGGAGTAAAAGATTGAGTTGGAAATCCATTGAACAAGATAGAATAAGATACAATTGTAATACAAGTCATGACAAGACGAGAATTTCTAAAAAACGCCACTTTACTTGATCAAATGCTTTGCTCATATCCAATTTCAAGGCCATGTGGAGCGCAATCTTAGAATTATTTCCATTAATGCTGTGAAAAACTTCAAAAGTAATAATGACTTTATCTGTAATCAACCTATTAGGTAGCAAAGCACTCTGAGCTTCATCAATGATTGTATTCATAACATTCTGCAGTCTATTTGCTAACGCTGATTGGCAGATAATGAGACACTAAGTTTGAGTGTCTTTTTTATTCTTTTATTATGGACTTAATATTTTCTCGCACAACTAATTTAATATTTATAAAATTAAGAAAACACAATAAATTAATATCCAAGACCAAGGTCTTGTTTGATAAATTAATATGCCTCTTAAAATGAAGTAGTTAAGAACTTATTGAATTAAGTGCATTTGAAAATAAATAATTTTTAAGTAATTAATATTTTAAGTGCGTTCAATAACAATTTTTGCAAGTCACTTAATTGTTTGAGATGTACTTAATTGTAATTATAATTCTAAGTGAAATTTTTTTGCTTAGTTGTGAACTCTAAAATAGAAAATACATTTTCTTTGCAGAATTATATACATTTTTATATATAATTACCACTCATTAGTTAATTCAACATTCAAATTCATACTTCAACGTTAAGCTTCAGTGTTTAAACTTATGATTTACAGTTCAAAATTTTCAGTTTTCAAGTTTATCAAACCAGACTCAAGATGAACTTTATATTTAAAATTGAAAAATTAATTCAAATCAACATTTACCCAACATGTATTAGAGATATTTGGGTATACACACGAGCCGAGCTGAACTTTGACTTATTGAGTTCAAATTTGTTTGAAATTTATCAAGATTAAAATTCATACAAACAAAGTTTTAACCTCGAGTTTGGCTCGATAAACTTTTAGAAAAGTTCAAATTCATTTCGAAATAGATCAAATATAACTCGTACGTTTTCGAGTTTGAACTCAAGTTTTTTATTTTTGAAAACTTAAGTTTAAAATTTTTGTTTTATTTTTTTTTTATTGTAATTCTCATTTATATTTAATGTGGACATGATATATGATTAAATTAGATAAATAATTGGTGTATATTAAATTATGTAGTTAGTTAGTTTGTATCATATAATCATCTACACTAAAGATTTTTGGGTTAATTCTAATTAAGTATCCTTAAGTTTGAGAAATATTCAAATAAGGGA
This sequence comes from Catharanthus roseus, assembly GCA_028651295.1. Taxonomy (NCBI): domain Eukaryota; kingdom Viridiplantae; phylum Streptophyta; class Magnoliopsida; order Gentianales; family Apocynaceae; genus Catharanthus; species Catharanthus roseus. The sequence goes on along the minus strand of JAPQWS010000050.1, from coordinate 10,047,835 downwards.
TTGTCCTTATCTAATTGTCAATTGAGGGTCAATTTAGGGTAAATATATAATAAATAAAACCCATGATCTAATTTTCACATTAAATTCATCTCAATTTTATGTTTTGAATTTCCTAATCTATTTCACCCTCTAATTTTTTTCATGTTTCTAAAATTATATTTCACACCAATCAATCTATATATTTTTATATGAAATAAATGTTGGAATCCGTAGGCAAAACAAACAAAATAAAAACTACGGATCCACCAACAGGATCCACACATACTAGAAAAACTGATTAGATAGAAACTACCTCAATGTTTTCTGCCGTTAGGTGTGGAGGCGCTGTTGTTTATGCTTCGCCCTCTACTGGTATCCACGCGACGAACTTCTCTGCAAGCGATCAGGATGCTAACCCCTTTTGCGTTCTGAAAACTGTTCAGAACTAATCCTGATTATCTGGTCATGTGTCAAATTTTGGAGAGAGGGAGGCTAGATACTATTATAGCCGTTCTAGGTTAAAGCGTTTTTGTTTTAATCAGATGATGTTGGCTGCCGAGAAAAAGTTAACATAACCTTTTATAGATATCAATATAAGAACCCTAATAGTCATCTAATGACAGTTTAATCTCGTCCGTCTATTCCTATAATCATCCAACGGTTGGATAAAAATATTAAGTAATTAATTTCATTTATCTGATAAATAAAATTAGTTCCTTATTAACTTACCAGAAAATACAATATGGAATCTGATTCCCCTTTTTGTATACGTTCAACAAATCTGGACACGATCTAAATTCATTGAACGTGGACATTGTGCTCACAAGATCGTCTATACGTGTGACCCTTTAGGTTCACTTAACTTTGGTAGTGAATGAAAAATGTCCTAGACATTTATTCACAAAACTTAAACGGACTCTAGCAAGACATTATACTTACCCAAGTTAAGTAAAAGCAATAAGAACCTAGCATCAGTTTTAATATTTAGTCTTTTTGTCGCACGATATCCTAATTAAGTATAAGGCATGGACCGAGTCATCCTTATAAAACTTAATTAACCATTTACTTGATCACCAAGTAGACTGTTCTGACAAATAATATTAATAACACCTTATTAATACTTATTTGAGCATGACCATGCATATTTTCTAGTCTTCCTTATCAAGGGCCCATGGATATCTCTCTCTAATAAGAAAGGGACAAATCCATTTCACTATCTCCAATATTCAAGCCATGACAAAAAAATAGCCCGACGAATACTCATAATAATCACCTAATTAAAAGTGACGTTTGACTATGTCAAAACATATTTTCTCCCCATGCAAGAAGCATTAGAAACATTAGATCAAAGGACACCAAATATAAAACTGAGAAGAAATACTTATGACTTAAACCTATGCAATATTTCTTCTTCACTTTGGGTAATGTCCAAAACTATATTCTCAATATGTATTTATGAATTGATTTTATATGTCATATTCATGATCAGTAAAACTTGATCATCAATCAACTTCACACTAGTTTAATAATATAAGATGTAATAAACTAGGGACAAACAAGAATAGTATTTTTAGCTATAAGGGTTTTACTATCAAGTCACATATTTGATGACCAAGAGCATAAAATATAATTCAAAATACATGCTTCATAAATCATAAATGTGAGTTAATTGGTCTAGGAAATATATTAACAATCTCCCACTTGCCCTACTATCAATTTGACATGACTCTCAAACCCATTGACCTAGTATGACTCTCATGCTTAAGTTGTGGGAGTGGCTTTGTCAATGGATCTGCGACATTGGTATCTATTTTGTAAATTTTAACATCTCCACGCTCAATAATTTCTTGGATGAGATGGAAACGCCTGAGAATATTTTTGGATCGTTGATGAGATCTAGGTTCCTTAGCCTGTGCAATGGATCCTGTATTATCACCATATAGGTCCACGGGTTCACAATGCTAGGAATCACACCTAGTTCAGTGATGAACTTTCCGATCTAAACTGCCTCCTTGGCTGCATCAGAAGTAGCCACATGCTCAGCCTCTGTAGTAGCATTGGCCACGGTACCTCCATTCAAACAAAACACAAATCCAGATTGCAATCTAAAATCATCTACATCAGTATAAAAGCTAGCATCCGTGTAACCATTTACAACAAGCTCTCCTTCCTGACCTCTATAGATCAAAAACATCTCTTTAGTCCTTCTTAAGTACTTGAGAATGTTTTTGACTGCAGTCCAATATGGTTCACCAGGATTTGACTGGAATATGCTAGTCATACTTAATGCATACGAGACATCTGGTCAAGTGCATAACATTGCGTACATAATAGATCCAATTGTGAAAATGTAAGGAATCTTACTTATACGTTTTGTATCATCCCTTGTGGTAGGACTTTGAGACTTACTGAGTTTAACGCCATGTGACATCGGCAAGAATCCTCTCTTAGAATCTTGCATACTGAACCTTTTCAGTACCTTGTCAATATATTTACTCTAACTTAGGCCAATTAGGTTTTTAGATCTATCTTGATAGATCCTAATGCCTAGAATATAAGCTGCTTCACCTAAATCTTTCATTGAAAAATACTTCCCCAACTAAGTTTTTACACTTTGCAAAGTGGAATGTCATTCCCAATTAACAAGATGTCATCGACATAGAGCACTAAGAATACTACTGCATTTTCTGTAACCCTTTTGTACGCACAAGGTTCATCATCATTCTTGATGAAATTGAATTCTTTAATTGCTTCATCAAAATGAAGATTCCAACTTCGAGATGCTTGCTTCAAGCCATAAATGGATCTTTGAAGTTTCACACTTGACTAGAATTCGAAGGATGAATAAAACCTTCAGGTTATGTCATATACCCATCCTCCAGTAGATTTCTATTAAGAAAAGTAGTTTTAACATCCATTTGCCATATTTCATAATCATAATACGCTGTAATGGCAAGTAGAATTCTGATTGACTTAAGCATTTCAACTGGAGAAAAGGTTTCATCATAGTCTATACCATGAGTTTGTCTATAACCTTTTGCTACCAATCGTGCTTTGTAAGTGTGCACATTGCCATCCATGTCAGTTTTCTTTTTGAAAATCCATTTACACTCTATGGTCTTGCAACCTTCAGGTGGATCAATCAAAGTCCAAACTTGATTGTCATGCATGGATTGCATTTCTGATTTCATAGCCTCTAGTCATTTGCTAGATTCAGGACTATGAATAGCATCTTGGTAGGAATTAGGTTCACCTTGATCAATAAGATCAATATTATGATCATCAGTCACAAGAAATCTATATCTCTGTGGTATCTAAGGAATCCTACCAGACCTTCTTGGGCCTTGTGTCAAAGGTTCGGGCTCAGTATGAATATGTGAGTCCAACTGAGTGTCCATAATCGGTTAAAAAATAGTTTGCTATCCTTGAGCTTCTTCAAGATGGATTCTACTCCTACTAACTCTTTTGGAAACGAATTCCCTTTCAAGGAAAATTCCGTTCCGAGCAACAAACACTTTGTTTTCAGATGGAAGATAGAAATAGTATCCTTTAGTTTTCTTAGGATATCCCACAAATAGACACTTATCAGATTTGTGTGCTAGTTTTTTAGATAATGATTGTTTCACATAAGCATCACATCCCCAAATTTTGAGAAATGCTAAACTAGGTTGTTTCCCGGTCTATATCTCATATGGTGTCTTCTGAACAGCTTTAGATGGAACTCTATTTAATATGAATGCAGCAGTTTCTAGAACATAACCCCAAAAGGAAATTAGAAGACCTGTTTGACTCATAAAGATCGAACCATATCTAATAGAGTTCGATTTCTGCGTTCAGACACACTATTCCATTTTGGTGTTCCTGGTGGAGTTAATTGTGATACTCTCCTACAATTTTTAAGATGTTCGTCAAACTCTTGGCCTAAGTATTCACCACCTCGATCTGATCGAAGTAATTTGATACTCCTTCCAAGTTGATTCTGTACTCATTTTGAAACTCTTTAAATTTTTGGAAGGAATCAGATTTATGTTTCATTAGATATAACCATATCTACTGAAATAATCTGTGAATGTAATGAAGTATTGAAAACCTCCTCTGGCTTGCGTGTTCATTGGTCCATATACATTGGTATGTGTAAGTTCCAATAAATCGGTAGCACTTTCACTTTGTCCTGTAAATGGACTTTTAGTAATTTTTCCTAATAAACAAGAATCATATTTTTCATAAGACTCAAAGTCGAATGAAGATAAAAGTCCATCTTGATGGAGTTTGGATATGCATTTCTCATTTATGTGGCCCAAACGACAATGCCAGAAGTAAGTTTGATTTAAATAATTAGATTTAAATTTCTTTGCATTTATGTTATAGATGACTTACTAATGGAATCATGTAGGTTAAGAATGTAAAGTCCATTATATAAAAGGCATCCCCATAGAAAATACCAATTTTATAAATAGAATTTTTATCATTCTTATTATTAAACTCAAAACCATCAATATCCAAACAAGAAACTGAAATGATGTTCCTACTCATAGCAGGAACATAATAACAATCTTTAAGTTAAAAATGATAAGCCCATTAGGGAAAAGTAAATCAAATGTCCCTACAGCTACAGAGCAACTTTTGCTCCATTTGCAACTCGCAGGTCTACCTCTCCTTTTGCAAAGATCTACTCCTTTTGAGTCCCTGCACATTTACACAAATGGGAGCTCCACATGCGGTATCTAATACCTATGAAGTAGGAGTAGACATATTAATTTCTATAACTAAAATAGATGAAGCGGCAGTCTCACTGGCCTTTTGCTTCTTCTTTTCTTCCAAGTAGAGCTTGCAATTTCTCTTCCAATGACCAGGTTCATTACAATGGAAGCAAGTCCCTTCCTTTGGTGGTTTAACCTTGGGCTTGGGCTTCTGCTTGCCTTTACCCTTCTTGGCCATATCCTTTCTCTTGTTCTTCTTGAACTGCCCCTTCTGAACTATCAGAACATTAGGAGTAGACTTCATAATGTTTTGTTCAGCTTGCTTGAGCATCCCGTGCAATTTATTTATGGACTTTTCCATATTATGCATGTTGAAGTTCATGACAAACTGATCATAGTTAGAAGTAAAAGAGGCCAAGATCATATCAGTAGCCAAGTCATGACTACAGGTGCCCAAGTTTTTCAAGCTGATCAACATAGCCCTTTATCTTAAGGACATGAGCACTAACTGAAGTGCCTGGGGTTATTTTACAACTATTCAATGCCTTAGTAGTAAGATATCTCTCTTGACGTGCTTGCACTTGGAACATTTCCTTGAGCTGTTTTATCATCTCATAAGCCTCAACTTCCTCGAATTGTTTTTGCAACTCAGATTCCATCGTAGGCAACATGAGACATGTCACATCATTAGAATTATCCTTGTGCTTACTATAAGCATCTTTTTCGACTCTAGGAGCGTTGTCAACTGGTTGATTAGGGATAGGGTTCTCAAGTACATATAGCATTTTTTCCTATTTAAGGACAATCCTTAAATTTCATGCCCAATCAAGAAAGTTAGTCCCACCAAGCTTATTCTTTTCAAGCACGGATCGCAACAAGGTGTTTGAATTGTTTGAGGCCATTATCTACATAGAATTTGCAAAGTAAAATTAAATAAATAAAGCATTAATTTTTCCCTGAAATATTCAACACTTGATATAAATCATGGGTAGAAAAATTCCATTTTAAAATAATCATAAGTAAGCTTTGGCTTAACACCTATAATTAGAGAAAAATGGATTAATGGGATTTATATCTATATGTACCGGCAAAATCCCATATGATGCCCTAGGCTCAAAACCGTTTTGATAGCCAAGTTAAGCCAAACCATTCCAAGAATATGGAAATCACCATTTTCCATCTTCCCCTACTTAGGTAACCATTTATCTCTTGCTTTGGCAATGAGACAAAATGATGATCCAAGCATGGAGAAGTTCTTATGATCATGAGAAGCATTTTACAAATTAATTTTTACATGGTTTCAAAAACCTTCTTCCTTTTATATATTTTATTTCATAAAATATATGTCCAATAAAATAAACGGAAATAAACTAAACATCACATGCATAATATATACATAGAATAAAACGTGTCATAGCATGGCCCCAATCCTATATTAACTTCCACGAGCCTCATGGAAGTCAAAGGTCAATCTAGGTAAGTCTTCATTTCCATGAGCTTGCCTCTAACGTCTTGGCCTTCTGATCTTGTTACATAGGATAGAAAAACATACATAGGAATAGGAAATAGAATAAACCTATCCTAGTAAAGCTTGATAATATTACATCAATCAAAACGACAACACGCAGGCCGTATTTAAAAACATTACAATCCATTAACAAAATAAACCAACCAATCACAAGAGGTAAAATACCATTCTATGAACCATGCATCTAAATATAGAAAGAAAGATGCCAAAAACAATGAGGGGGGTTTCCGGAGGGAAGCCCCCGGAAGAAAATGGTGGCCCTACTGGCCGGTCAGCCGGTGGGGTCAAGGGTAGCGCCCTTGCGGGGGTCTCAGGGGGCAGCGCCCCTAGAAAGAATTTCTTTCTAGCTCATGAAAGAGTTACTGCCATCATAAACCCTAAAATCATGCTGCCAAAAATTTTGGTTAATAGTTAAACATTAAATTATTTGATTCTGCATATTAGTTTAATAATTAAATTGTACAGATTACACCCTGTACACCAAACAATTTAGCAGTAGGAACATTCTGTTTATTTAATCGCATTAACAAGTAAAACATAATATGATATATGCGAATCCTATAATTCAATTTACTTTGATTATTACAATACTCAGAAACCTTACTATAAGGCTAATTGAAAACAATACATGTAATCAAAGAGGTAACAGATAAAATCAGTAAAACTACCATGTACGAGGCTCTGATACCACTCTTAGAATTCGTAGGCAAAACAAACAAAATAAAAACTACGGAAATCCACAAACAGGATCTGCACATACTAGAAAAACTGATTTGATAGAAACTACCTCAATGTTTTCTGCTGTTAGCTGTGGAGGCGCTGCTGTTTACGCTTCACTCTCTACTGGTATCCACGCGATGAACTCCTCTGCAAGCGATCGGGATACTAGCTCCTTCTGCGTTCTGAAAACTATTCAGAACTAATCCTGATTATCTGGTAATGTGTCAAATTTTGGAGAGAGGGAGGCTAGATACTATTATAGCCGTTCTAGGTTAAAGCGTTTTTGTTTTAATCAGATGATGACAGCTGCCGAGAAAAGGTTAACATAACCTTTTATAGCTGTCAATATCAAAACCCTAATTGTGATCTAATGATAGTTTAATCTCATCCGTTTATTCCTATAATTATCCAATAGTTGAATAAAAATATTAAGTAATTAATTTCATTTATCCGATAAATAAAATTAGTTACTAATTAACTTACCAGAAAATACAATATAGAATCTGATTCCCCTTTTGTATACGTTCAATGAATCTGGACACGATCTAGATTCATTGAACGTGGACATTGTGCTCACAAGATTGTCTATACATGTGACCCCATAGGTTCACTTAACGTTGGCAGTGAATGAAAAATGTCCTTGATATTTATTCATAAAACATAAGTGGCCTCTAGCAAGACATTATGCTTATCCAAGTTAAGTACAAGCAATAATAACCTAGCATTAGTTTTCATATTTAGTCCTTTTGTCACACGATATCCTAATTAAGTATAAGGCATGGACCGAGTCATCTTTATAAAACTTAATTAACTATTTACTTGATCACCAGGCAGATTGTTTCGACAAATAATATTAATAACACCTTACTAATACTTATTTGAGCATGACCATGCATATTTTCCTCTTCCTTATCAAGGGGTCCATGGATATCTCTCTCTAAAAAGAAAGGGACAAATCCCTTTCACTATCTCCAATATTCAAGCCATGACAAAAAAATAACCCAACGAATAGTCATAATAATCACCTAACTAAAAGTGAAATGTGACTATGTCAAAACATATTTTTTCCCCATGAAGAAGCATTAGAAAGATTAGGTCAAAGGATAGCAAATATAAAATTGAGAAGAAATACTTATGACTTAAACCCATGCAATGTTTCTTCTTCACTTTGGGTCATGTCCAACAAAATATTCTCAATATGTATTTATGAATTGATTTTATATCTCATATTCATGATCAGTAAAATTTGATCATCAATCAACTTTACACTAGTTTAATAATACAAGATGTAACAAAACTAGAGACAAAGAAGAATAGTATTTTATTAGCTATTATGGTTTTACTATCAAGTCACATACTTGATGACCAAGAGTATAAAATACAATTCAAAATACATGCTTCATAAATCATAAATGTGAGTCAATTAGTCTAGGGCATATACTAACAATAAAATGATATAAAATAAATGAGTTGAGTTGGCGTCAAATAGTGGAAAATATGAAAAAGTTGGAGGGTGAAGTAGATTAGGAAATTCAAAAATATTTTGAAAAATTGGGGGTGAACTTGTTATGAAAATTATATCATGAGTTTTAAAAAGTATACGCTTGCCCTAAAATTGACCCTCAATTGACAATTAGAAAAGAATAGTCCCTTAATTGGCAAATCCTCAAACTAAGGAGTTCCTATTTTGCAATAAACCCAATATTTTAATATAACATTAATAAATTACTACTTTATTAAAATATTTTGAACAACTCATTGAAAAACTTAAAATATTTTGAATAAAAATTTTAATTTCATATTTATTTAAACTAGCTGTTTATGATGTATAATTATATAAATATTCTAAAATAGACATATACAGTAGAGGGGGAATGCATCGGGAGTAAAGTAGTGAAGGTCCATTTGGACAGTAAGGTCAACACATCTCTGACTGAGTCTTGGCAATAGAAATGTTTCCTGACCCGAATGATGACCCTTCTCTCTCCTACATCTAAGATTTACTTTACTCTTTTGTTTCTTTCGGCATATGACTACTATTTCCACCACACCTACTTCTATTAGTCATTTCTCTCATACCCATTCCCTGTTTTCTTGATTCCATTCTACGGTTCATCGAGCATCGAGTGACGACATTGAAGGCGTTTAGGCGATAAATACATGTTAGATGAAGATCCATTCCACGCATTGCACAACATCAGCAAGCATCTGTGTGAAGCTCACGATGTTTCAGCTGGTCTTTCTACAAGTCGACATACTGAAGATTTTGAACTGTACGTAGCATTCTCTTACTAGTTTTGTTATTTTACCTCGTCATTTATTTATAATCCCATTTGTATAGCTGAATAGGAATTTCTTAATACTGAAAACTTATTCACCTAGAACTTCAAGACAATTTTTTGAACATTGTCTCTTCTTTTCCTTCATTCCTATAATGAGTATGTACTTGTTCATCTTTAATGATTTGTTGAATTTCAATTAATGTGATTATGTGTCTCATCTATTCCATTATTGGTGACTGTAATTATTATTCATATCTTAGTTTTACACCATTCCATTTCACAAAACTTAATGCAGAAGCACATAAAGCTAATAAGAACGGCACCCTGGCAGCAGACAAATGCAATCGAACTTTGCCTGAGGAAGTAAGTTTAATGTGTAGAGTTTTCAATATTTTGTTTTAGAGAAAATCACCCGTCTTGTCCCTAAACTATTTCTACTTTACCGCTCGTGCCCTAAATGTTTTTACTAGTCTTTTTTGCCATTGTAAAATTTACGTGCCACTGATGATGCCCATAAGATCTAAAATCCGGCGAGTTACGGTGGAACTAGGAAGGTAAACTTGTCAAACCAAAATTTAGTACTAAAATGAATAATAAAATTTTTGAAGGGCTAAAAATGCAAATTTTTCTTCAATCTTCTTCTCCCCTCCTCCCTCCTCTCTCTCTTTTTCATCACAAGTGACCTCACCCACCACCACCACCACCACCACCATCTCCTCTTCCAACAATAGTTTCCTTATCTTCTTTCTTCTTCCCTCCTCCTCCTCCTTATTCCTCTTTCCCCTCTTCCCCTCCTTATTTCAACGGCAATGAATGGCCATGAGTGGCCAAAATACTTAGTAAACCCAGCCGCCCTACAATCTTCACAAATTCTGGCAAACAAAAACAAAACATCACCACCGCCCAACCTTCGCAAATACCGCACACCAAAGCCATTCAAAAAAAAAAAAAAAAAAAAAAATTTCAGGGATTCTGTAAATTACGAATATATGGGTTGAAATGGCAAGCATCACAGGTGGAAGATTTCTATTCACAAATCATATTTTTCTTCATCACCAAAGTCACCTAAGAAACCCGACTCACCTAAGGAATTTCTCTGTTCAATTTTTGGGCTATTGAGGAAGGAGGAGTATAGAGTTACCGTTACTGTGACTTACCAGAAATCCCAAATCGGATTAGCAATACAGAACCTCTATTTTTGTCTCTGTAGCTCCATATTCTAATTTCCCTTTTGAAATACTTGAAGCAATTGCTTGATTTATTGATAATTAGAGTTATCGTGGAATTGATTGACACTAAGATTAGGGTTTGATTTTGCTTTTCTTGTTGAATTCGACAAAGTCCTTTGTGGGGGAAAAAAAACCTCTTTTAGTGGAATTCCTCTTCACTGGTGTTTCTTTAAGGATTTTGATTGAAGATGATGATCTGATTAGTTCTATTTCTTTTTTCCTTGGAAATTCCAAAACTTTTCTACTCATTGAGCTCCTTTTAACCTCCTTGAAGTTAATTTGCTTTGCTTGGTGTTTCTGCTTTGGTTTAGTGCTACTGACTGGTAGTGTTTGTTTTTGTTTGTCAGAATTTGCAAAGGTTACAGGCGGCTGAGTTTGCTAAGTATTTTGGCCGATCCATGGCCATTCATAGGCAGTGGCGGAACCAGGACAGAAAATTTGAGGGGCTGATTAACATTAAAAATTTTGTCAGAATTTTGTCTATAAAATAGATGCATTCCAAGTACAAAAACATTCAAACAATTCCAAATTTACAAATAAAATAGTAAAAAAATAGGTAGTCACCCATTACCAATGAGGAGTGATCACCCATCACTCACGAGGAATGATTACCCATCACTCACGGGATAAGCATTACAATTCTAAATTTACAAATGAAATAGCAAAAAATAAGTAATCGCCCATTACCAATGAGGAGTGATCACCCATCACTCACGAAGAACGATTACCCGTTACTCACGGGATAAATACCTCTATCAAAGCTGAGAATCTTGATCAGAATCTTTAGATAACCGATGAGCACGATCAGAAGATGAAATCTAATATGAGCTGCAATTAATTTAGAACGATTAGAAGATTAATATAAAAATAAATAACATTCATACAAATACTTTTACAATGAAAAAGAAATCACTATTGAAAAATGATCTAAAATAGAGTTTTACATGTGAAGACTAAAAGAAATGATTAAGATGGAAATTTTATTCTTCGAGTTTACATATTCTGAAACCGCTGCAAGATGTCTTCATCTTCAATACTATTAAAAATCTCATTCTCAACATTTACAAACCAAACTGTCATTGAGAAACTTATGTCCCATCTTATTGCGTGGATCATTCTTAATGATGTTCATAGCAGAAAAAGGCCTTCCTACGGCAGCTGTCGCAACAGGCAAGACTAAAGCTAGCTTAACTAGTCGATAAACTAAATTAAAAAACTTGTGACTTTTTGTCTCAACCATCTTCTTTGCGAGAGCTCCAATGTCAGTAAGGCCAGAGAAAGCTGCCCCATCACTTGATCTTATGTAAGAGATATATGTATTAAGTTGTGCTTTCAGCTCAAACTTATCAGAGATAGAAAAATTATCTGAATAGAACTCAGATAAACGGAGTAACTGATTCTGATCAAAATTCGCAAATGAATCTCTAGGATCAAGGCATGATATGCAAGTAAGTAGCTTTGTATTTGACTCCGTAAAACGATCATCCATTTCTTTGACTATAAAATCCAGAACCTAACATTATACAAAGAACAGTTAATAATTTGTAACATTACAAATAATTGAATATTTGGGAATATGTAAAAAAAAAGAAATTAATTACCTAAAAAAAGATCTCTTGACGAAAAATATGGCAGTAAGTCTTTGGCTGTCCATCCACACTCTTGTATAATTTAGCTCGGCCTCGTCCTGGTTTAGGATCTTGCATATTGGGCACAAAAATATCATTTTTGGTACAAAATGCAGTAACAACACCCAATAATTCCTCCCAACAATCATCATCATTTCTGTATTTCTTCAATTCATCATTTACTGTCTTAATCATCCAGACAACGGTGACTATGTTTTGAGTCTTTTGTTGCAGGCAAATTGACAATGTATTTGTTTCAGCCAATACATTTACCATTAAATGAGCAATCAATACAAATTCAAATTGATTCATGTTATAAATCAAACCTCGAGCAATGCCTCGACTATTGGGCTCATTCCCGTCTTCAAATATAGTGTCAAGTACATGTGTCACTGCATCCCACATATCCAAAATCCTAGTTATGGCTTTAAAGTGAGAGCCCCAACGAGTGTCACTTGGCCGAGCTAAACTTGTTTCCTAATTCTTGCCCTTTCCTGTAGCAACTTCTCCACTTTCTATACGTTTTACAAGATCATCATAGTGCTTTTGCAGAACAACATCCTTTATTTTACATGAAGCACCAACAGCATTTACAATCATAGCAAGGTACTAAAAAAAAGTACACACATGACCATTTTTCTTTGTAGTAGTCACAAGCACTAATTGAAGTTAGTAAGCAAAGCAATGAACATAGTATGCGTGCTTATTTTCATCTAAATTTTTTTTTTCAATCCATTAAGCTTGCCACACATGCCCCATCATAACCTTGACCTCTGAGCCGGGAAATTGATAATCCATTTATTGCAAAGACATCATCAACACTATTTTTCAAAATCTGTGCAGAAGTGTCACTGACGTGCACAACTCCAAGAAAATGCTCGATCACGTCTCCATCATCATTAATAAATCTCAAACTATAGACATTTGCTTCTTCACGGAGCTATCTCGAGCCTCATCAACCAAGAGAGAAAAAAAATCGTCACCAATCTCATTGTTAAGTCTTCAAGACAAATGACAATCTCTTTCTCTATGCTCCTTCCTTTGTCTTCTATTCCTAGGACACAAGAAGAATAATTAGCAAAGTTGACATAATATTCATCAACTCTAGGAATGACATGAGATAGGGAATTAAACTCTATGAAATGTTTCTTTTCCTATGAAGTTCCAAGACAGTTGAGAAAGTAAAATTGATATCCATTTTCCATAAAAACAACTAAGAATAACTTAATTTCCTTAAAATAAATCTCAAAGCACAAGAAGGAATTAGAAGGGCAGAAGTTTATGGTATTGGTGGACTTGTAGGCAAGCTTTCCTCCTTCATCCTTTCTTGAATCTTTAAAATTCTGCACACATAAGGATTCACTAGCAAAGTAAGAGTTAGTTTCATTAGCATAGAAATTCACCTCCTCACTCTCTTGTTTTTCAACGAGACACTCATTTTCTTTTATTCTCTCACTTTTCACAAGCTCATTCTCTTTCTCTTTTGAACACTCTAAATGTTCACTCTCTTTTGAAAGGATAGAGATAGAATTAAAGATACAAAATCTCTCAATGAATCTCTCTTTTTCTTCCACTCTTTCTTTTTCTTTGATTTCAATGTTCTTAACAAGGTTCCTCTTTGGATGTCTCTTCCACAACATGTATTTTAACACTCTGTTCAATTTTAACTTGTGAAAGTTCTTACCTTTGGAGACCGTTCATCCTTTGATGGTTCCATGAATTTAAACTTTGCTTGAATTTTTCTTTGTCCTTCATGGTTTTCAACTCCACATCTAATGCTTAATGTTGGTTTCATTAAGCTCCAAGTCTTGATTGGTTTCAATCCATTCTCCTTCTATATTCACAATTACGATCCCACCAATTATTGACAAATAAAAGAAAGATTTAAGCACCAATTGGAACTTCTCTTCTTCTCTTACACCATAGGAATAGAGCAAAGATTCCACTTCTTGCTCCCATGCTATATAATCATAAGGACCAAAAGTTTCACAGAAAAAGGAAATTTCAAATTGTTGTAACTAAGAGGTCTTGATGTAGTACCCAAAGTTTGAGAACTTCTTCCATAACCATACCTTCTATAGCTATAACTGTCACGATACTCATAATTTCCATGCATATTTTCACCATGAACCCCTCTATCATAGCTTTTTCTCATAATGATCGTGTCTAACATGGTATGTTTCATAACAATCATAAGGAGTATGCTCAATCATTAACTGCTTTATAACCTCCATAATTATCATAGGAAGTCTGACCATAAAATTAGTATGAGAAGAAGAGTTACCAACTCCAATTGATTTTCGAGGAGTGAAGTTACCATAACCATCATGTCTTCTAGAAATGAAATTTCCACCACCATGGTTATTCCCACCATAAGCATTGTCATCATCATGATAGAAACTATGCTTATTCCTTGCATAATTAGTATGGAAATCCTCTTTTTTTCTCATGGCTTCCTTTCTTGGTTTAGAAGATGTAGTCTCTACATACTCCCTTGCCATGTAATCCTTTGTGATATAATAGATTTTAATCTTGTTAAACCTGCACAAAAAGGATTAGAAACAAAGAATAGTACCTCCTATCACTCCCTTAATGTTACTCTCTTTCAATGATCACTCATTTCACTCTTGTATACACTCTTTATGGCTTTTAGTGTTTACTCTCTTTCAATGATCACTCATTTCACTCTTGTATGCACTCTTTATGGCTTTTATGAAAATGAGCTCACCCTCTTGCCTTTTTCCAAACCTCATCTCACAAGAGTTCTTTGAACCTTCAAAATTCCTCCACCACAGCCACCAAAGGTAACCAAAGATAGGTTTTAATTAAACACTTAGTTAATGTATTAAAAGAAGTTCAAACAGAAATTTAACAAATACTTAGTGTGCAAGAGTTTTTAAAAATTATCCAAGAGCAATTATAGCCAACAATATCAATCAATCACTAGAAAGAATGGATAAACACTGAAAGAAGCAATTAGAATTAAAAAATAATGAAACAAAACAAAATTAAGCTAATCGAAGAAGAAGGAGTACTAGAACAAAAATTTCTAGAAAACAAAGGTCACTGACACCCTGTTACATAAATCGCGATAACTCAAAAATTATAATTCCAAGTCGAGTCAAATTAATCTGTAAAGAAGCATAGCTCAACGAGGATGAATTGAAACACAAATTTTTTGTCCAATATGAACTGGTATAAAAAAAGATATGATTAGATTGATCCACACTTTTCAAACAGATCCAGTTTCTGGACACTTTAAAAAATTTGATCAAATTGATCTATCAAATCAAGTCCAAATTCAGTGAAGCCAATTTCAAACAATCACTAACTCATAGTAGATGAGATGATTATCAAATTGTTTAAATAAAAATCAATATAACTTGAATCAAGTCAATCTTCTGGCATCAATTTTTCTGTTTGAGATTTTGCATGATCTTAATGTATTTTCCCATGGATCATCATATACGTTTACTTTTTTCAACAAAATTTTCAACAAATAAACATAAATTGAGCTTACTTGAAGGTACGCTCTGATACTAATTCACATGATTTAGGATCTTCAATGAAATCAAATCTTCATATCCATCACCCAAGGACCTTGCCTTCAATAGTACTTGATCTTTTTCAACAACATCTACTCATAATTCACTACAAACTAAAGGTTAAATGCATATGAAAGAGAATATTTTCCACAAATTGCTAATCAAACAAAGGGATTAGATACCCTTCTACCAATTCTATCAATTGAAAAAGACCTAATTTCTAGAACAAATTAGAAGGATGTGATTATCATAGAATTAAGAATTGTGATCAAATTGTGAACCCTTGGATCATTCCAATCCAAGTGTTCAAGTAAAATCAATCCAAGTATGATCAAACCCTAGATAAATTTTAGGAGAAACCCTCAAAGCTTAAGAATACTAAAAATAAACTCACCAATTTCATAAAATATCCAACTTGTTTACAAATGAGGCATAACAGGATATTTCTAGAAAAACCCTAACTACTCTCCTAAACCTAATAAGTACTTAAAAGACCTAATTATCTTTTTTATAAAGTTAATTAAAAGCTAGGAAATAAAGAAACCATAAATCATCCCAAGACTAACTAAATTGACCAAATTCCGTTGTTATGGCCGAGACCTATCGGGGACGGTAGGGTGGGAGCCTACTGTCACTGTGAGGCTTTATTATTCTTCCCTTCATTGCTTCTTTTGTCGTCTATGATGGCCGGGAGTTTCTAGTTTGCTTCCCTTGAGTTTCTTATGACTTTAATGTATCTTGAAAGTTTTATAAACTCTTCCAAGCCTTCCAATTAAATCCATAATTCCTCAATTGAAGCTTCAACCATTCTTTCTTCAATTCTCTAGTTGCCCCTACGCAAATTGTTGAATAATCTTTTGTTATTTTGTATCAGCATGTGTATAATTTGGTGAAAAGATTTTAAAGATTTATTTTATTGGAAATTTTTTTTTTGGAAAAAATCGATGATGTTGTACCATTAGATGGTGCCAACTGATCGTGAGAATCAATGTTTTTCGTTAGCCTTGAAATCAATCAGGATGATCAAATTCGATTTGGTTGAACTTTTTGTTTAAAAAAGTTTTAATCGCACTGAACGACAAAGGTCAGATGCCATGATTGATGGTGGTTTCAAAGAATTGATCCAATTTTAGTGCTTTTGACACTTAGCCATTTTTTCTTTATTAATTTTGATATATTTACAAAAGGTTGATTGCAAAGATTAAGGAGCATTTTGATGGGCATTTTTTTAAACAACCTTTAATTGATTATGATCTGCAATGAAGTGTTCATGGAAGAAAGTGTTTTTTTTTTTAAGTTAATTCTTCTTTTGATTAATGAAACACTTATCATGAATTTTACCAAAGTTGTACAATCTAATATGATTAGATGAGGCCATACACATAGATCTATGATTTGATATTAAATACGTTTTGGGCATGTAATATTAATTTGATCAATTGATTACATGTTAAATATGCAACATGATTATGTATATTTGATATATAAATGATAGTTTATTATGATTATATGATCATAACTTGTTTGACAATAAATATGTTGCATATTATGATGGGACCTAATATTTTAAAATCCCTTAATGAAATATTAACTCTTTAACCTTCTATTATTATAGCTTTGTTATTGTGAGAATCAACTTGTTGGGTCTACCCATGGTTATTTTATTAATAATATATATTTGGTTATGAATGATGGGTTAAACTTAAAAAAAAATGTAATTTGTAGGGATTTTCTCAAGGTTATATATTTTTTATGTAAGGATTAGGAGACATATTTAATAGGCTTGCCAAAGTTGGTAACATAATGATCTGGGAGTTGCAAGAGTTGTAATGGTTAAATGTATCTACTTTGCAATGCCATTTTAATTTGTTGGGAATTCCTCAAAGTCAAAATAATTTAGTGGAGGTCCTAGCTAACTAGGAATTATGTGATAGTTTCCGAATCAATATTTAGGGGTTATTGGTTTGAATAAAATAGTGGAGCAAAATAAATATGCATAATCATATCTTATGTTTGATTTTGTTTATTGCATAAATATTTTTTGTTTATTCTATTTTTATTTATTTTTGTAGAAAATGAGTAATTATATTGTTGGTCCTATGTTATCTACTTCATGATATTAAGTTGAAAGGGTCAAACTTTTTTTAATTTCAACAAAATCTTAGAATAGTTTTCAGATATGAAACAATCATTTATGTTCTTGAAACCCTTTTTCCTGAAGAGCCTCTTGCTAATGCTGATGAGGCAACTCTTGATGCCTATTTGAATCATTAAGAGGCTAATGAACAAGCTTATTTTGTCATGTTAGCCTCTATAGATTATGATTTACAAAAACAGCATGAAAATCTTGATGTTATACAATGATACAACGGTTGAATTCTTATGTATGACAAGCGCAAGAGGAATGAAAGATATGTGTAGGTCAATTGGGCTAGTGTTCGCACATTTTCTCTTCTCAACCTATGTTCTTTAATCCTTGTGATGAGTTGGACTGAGCCTCATAACCCAATAGGATAAGTTTATATCTGATCCAAGAGCCAAGCAGGCCGGGCTGGTATACAGCCCAATCCTCTTGAGCCTTCCCTAGGTGACTTGGCTGTTGCCTCTTTGAAAGGGTCTTCTAGGTAATATGATATTCTGTTGTTGAACGATCCTTCCAGATGACCATTCTCTTGTTTTAATAATTCTACCATAGAAAATCTATAAATACTCTTATCATTTCTTGTTGCTAACAGAGGAGACGTGACTGTTTATTCTGTGTGAAGCCTTCTTCTTTTCTCTTTTCTTCTTCTCTGCAGATTCTTGTTTCTGTTTGTTCTCTCTGAATTCTTCTGTTACTGCCGGCGTTAGTCACTATTGTTGGTTGATCACGTGCTTGGGTAGTTTGTGAAGGAGAGAACCGAAAGTGAGAGATCAGATTATTTTTTTAGGCTCATCCATTACTGAGGGTTTAATCGAGATTCTGACATACAGAGAAAAACTAGTCATCCGATTTTTCTCTTTCTCATCCGTTTTGATCGTTCGAATATCTCTTTTCCCTTCTTTCACAAAAATCAGTTGTCCATTTTCTTCTGTGTTGGCGTCCATTTTTCATAACCGGACGTTCGATTTTGGTTTCAGTCATCCAGTTTTGTCCTGTGGCAAAAATCGGAAGTCCGATTTTTGTCAGGCTCATCCTATTTTGTTTATCTGTTTTGCAGGAATTTAAAGAAGAAACGGACATCCAATTTTGAAGAACTTTGATTAAGAGTTATTATCCGGTTCCATCATCCGGTTTTTGTATAGATTAGCAATTTCTTGATCTTCCGCTCTTTTGTTGTTGTAATAGTTTTCTATAGAAGTTTTATGTTAATGTAACAGGGCTGATCACCAGAGCAAGTATTCTAACAGTGCTATCAGAGCTTAGGCTTTTCCCAACAATATGAGATATCTAACAAGCTCTATCACTGCAAGATGGTCGAAGGATCTTCATTTGCATCTCATGTACTGAAGATGATGGTTCTATTTAAAAAGATGGAGTCTATGGGACAAACTTTGCATCATGATACAAGTGTTGATCTGATACTTCAATCCCTACCTCCAAACTTTTCTCAGTTTGTCATGAATTTTCACATGAATAAAGCTGAGACCACTACCTTAGCTAATTTGCTTAACATGCTTAAGAGAGCTTAAGAAATAATGAAAAAGGAAAAGGGTCAAAACAATGAAGTTTTGATGGTTGGTTCTTCCAAGAAAAAGAAAAATTGGAAGAAGAAAAGTAAAGCTAGTTTTAAGAAGACTAAGCAAGCTAACCTCAAAGCTCAACCTATGATCAAGAAGGATAAAAAGGCTAAGGGCACATGTTTCCATTGTGGCAAGGATGGCCATTAGAAGAGAAACTGCAAGGAGTACTTGGATAGCTTGAAGAAACTTGGTGAAGCTTCAAATTCAGGTATGATATCCATGATTGAAATTAATGTTTCTACTTCTAATTTAAATTCATGGGTATTAGATATTGGATCTGGATCTCATATATTGTAAAAAAATATGCAGGATGTGAAAAGAAGGCAAAAGGAGAAAATAGACATGTGCATGGGAAATGGAGCAAGAGTTGTTACATTAGCCGTAGGAACTTATTTTATTAATTTGCCTAGTGGATTGTTGTTTGAATAAAAAGATCATGATTTTGTTCCAGCTATTACTAAAAATATTTTTCCATTCCACGTTTGGACATGCATGGTTTTACTGCTACAGAAAAGGATAATCATTGTTCTTTATTTCGTAATGATATATTTTCTAGTGCTAGTACATTGATTAATGGTCTTTATATTCTTGAATTAGAAAATTCAGTCTTAAACATTAATACCAAAAGACTCAAAATTGATATTCTGAAACAGTCATATCTTTAGCATTGTAGACTTGGTTACATAAATGAGAATCGCATAACAAAATTACACACTAAAAGTTATTTGGGATCATTTGATTATGAATCATACGAAATATGCAAATCTTATTTATTTGGAAAAATGACAAAACTCCTTTTAATGGATAAGGTGCAAGATCTATTGAATTGCTTGGCCTTGTACATAATGATGTATGTAGTCCAATGTCAATTCAAGCTAGAGGTAGTTTTTATACTTCATTACTTTCACTGATGATCATTTTCGATATGATCATGGGTATTTATTAAGTGTAAGCCTGAAGCCTTTGAATAGTTCAAAGGGTATAAAAATGAAGTAGAAAAACAACTTGGTAAAAATATTAAAATGTTTCTATCTGATCGAGATGGAGAATATTTAATCCAAGAATTTCAGAATTATCTAAAGGAGAGTAGGATTTTCCTCAATGGACTTCTTCATATACACCACAATTAAATGATGTGTCTGAAAGGAGGAACTGGACCCTATTAGATATGGTTCGATCTATGATGACTTCTACAGATTTACCCAAATTATTTTGGGTTATGCCCTTCAAACTGCATCATATTTTTTAAATTGTGTTCCATAAAAAAATGTTGGTTCTACGCCATATGAAATATGGCATAGTAGAAAAATAAACTTATCTCATATAAAGGTTTGGAGATGTCCCGCCTTTATTAAAAGGTTAGTATCAGATAAGCTTGAAGCAAAATCTGATAAATGTTTGTTTGTGGGTTATCCAAAAGAAATAACTGGATATTATTTTTACAATCCCAATGAGCAAAAGGTTGTTATCTCAAAACATGCTACTTTTGTAGGGAAAGAGTTTCTTTTAGAAAAATCTAGAGGGAGTAAAGTAGAGCTCTAAAAAATTCAAGAAACACACACAACTAAGACAAAAGAGTTGGAACAAAAATGAACTTCCACTACATGATGATGTACTACAAAAGGAAGTTTCAGATACACAAGTCACTCGCAAGAATAGTAGGATACTTTACTTGGTATGACCCGGGATAGGCATGAGAACATGGAGAGCTTCCAAGGATCTGTTACGAGGTCGAGGGTAAGGAAGATAGAAGAGGAAAAGCAAAGAATCAAGCTAGGAAGAGTTTGAAGCGATAAAAGATAGACCTACCATCTACCCTACAGGTATCGTCGCCGGTAGGGTTCTGGTCCAAATTTATTTTGAGAGTCCAACCTACCGTCGATAGTAGTCAAGGCCTACCGTCACCGGTAAGTCTCGAGAAGCTGAAGCCAATGATGGATTTTAACTCCTTTGGCCCATCTTCTTGATTGTTAAATGTATTTAAACTTGTAATTAATTGGCCTAAATTCCCATCAACTTATTTAAATCAAGATTAGCCATTAGGGTTAGGAGTTAATGATTTGGAACCCTATATATATGTATTATTGCAGCCAATTTGAACAAGTTGAACACTGAATGAAATAGAGAGAGTTGAACCTAGGGTTCTTGAGGAGTTTCTTCTACTTCTATTGTATATTAGGAAAATTCTTTCTATTGTATAATCTAGGCAATCAATTCTTGAATTCAATTCAAGAGTTCCTTGTCTAATTCCAAATCATATTTCTTCCTTGAGGTGCCAACTTCCTAGTTGGTGTTGCTTGGGAATTTAGGTCCTCCTTGAGAGTTTGGGGAATAGGTGAGGCTTCCATAAGTCTTGTTGATTCTCCCTCAAATATAAGGAGGTTTATCGTTCTTTCTTAGTTTATTTCACTGCAATTTATTCTTTGTTTATCATTTTCTCCAAAACAAGAATCATGAAGACCTCTAGAAGAGAGTTTGGTCTTGGGAGGCAAATAATCTTCAAGAAAGGCAAGGGTGGATCATACTATTATCCTCCTCTAAGATACGACGATGTATTTATCATAGGCAATGATAATGAACCTACTACTTATCAAGAGGTCTTATCTGATAAAAAATCTAAGAAGTGGCTATAAGCGATGAAATCTGAAACGAATTCCGTGTATGATAATGAGGTATGGACCTTAGTTGACTTTCCCAATGGGGTAAAACTTATAGGGTGTAAATTGGCCTTTGAAAAGAAAAGGGACATGAATGAGAATGTGTCTACTTATAAGGCACGATTAGTTGCAAAAGTTTTTCACAACAATATTGTATTGATTATGATGAAACTTTTTCGCTAGTAGTCCTGATAAAATCCATTCGGATTTTACTTGCTACAGCTACATATCATGAATATGAGATCGGGTAAATAGATATAAAGACAGCATTCCTTAACGGATATTTTCGAGTTACAAAGATCTCATAAAGTATGCAAGTTATAAAGATCAATTTATGGTCTAAAGCAAGCTTCTAGGATTTTTTTTTATTTTTTATGAATAAGCTTCTAGGAGTTAGAATCTTCATTGTAATGAAATAATCAAAGAGTTTGGTTTCATAAAAAATGAAGATGAATCTTGTGTATACAAAAAAGATATTGGGAATGCAATGATTTTCCTGATACTTTATGTAGATGACATATTGTTAATAGGAAATGTGTGTGAATGCTTCAAGAAACTGAAGAATACGTATATCAAAATTTCTCCATGAAAGATTTAGGAGATGCAGCCTATATTTTTGGAATTAAAATATATCGTAATAGATCTAAAAGGTTGCTTGGGTTGTCTCAGTCTCAGTACATTGATAAAGTGCAAAAGCATTTTAGCATGGAACAATCTAAGAAAGGATTCTTACCTATGTCACATGATGTTTCCCTTACAAAATATGTGTCCTAAGATTGATACAGAGAACAGTATATGCAAAAGATTCCATATGCTTCGGCTATTCGATCTAATATATATGCTACGCATTGTACTAGACCCGACATTTCCTATGTTGTAAGTGTTAAAAGCAGATATCAAGGCAATCCTGGTGAGAACCATTGGAAAGCAGTCAAGAATATTCTAAAGAACTTGAGAAGAACTAAAGAATTATTCTTGATTTATGGAGGAGCAGAACTAAAAATACGCGAATACGCAGATACTAGCTTTCAATCCGACAAGGATGATTTCAAGTCACAATCTGGGTACATATTTACTCTTAATGGTGGTGTTGTTAGTTGCAAAAGTTCCAAATAGTCAACTATTGCAGACTCTACAAAGGAGGCTGAATACATTGCAGCTTCTGAAGCAACTAAGGAAGCCGTTTGGATAAAAAATTTCATCGCTAAACTTGGATTGGTTCCTTCCATAGCTAATCATGAACCCTTGTAATTTGATAACACCGGCACCATTTCTCAAGCAACGGAACCCAGATCTCATCAAAAGTCCAAACACGTAATCCAGTGCTACCCTTTAATTAGAGAATTTATTGGTAGACATGAAATAGAGATAGAGAAAGTCCCTATAGATGATAATGTATCTATACATTGACTAAAAAACTATCACAAAAAAAAGCATGATGGTCATGTATATTCATTTGGATTAAAACAAATTATGATTACTTTTAGTTCAAGTGGGAGATTTTATTTAATGTATGGACAAAAACCTTAATTTTTATTTTGTCCCATTTATACTTTTATATTTATGCAATTTAATGATATGGTTGTTTATCATTTATTTTTACTATTATTTATGTAATTAAATGATAAAGTCAGAAAAATAATATTTGTATGGAAAAAATCATAGGAGTTATGATAATGAGAATTTTCACATACTTATATTTATTAACCTTAAATTATCCCTAGTCATAGCATTAAAAAGATGTGACATTATTAATGCGGATTACTAGCAGATGTTATATTTCTTTCTATTAAAGAAAGTAGTTGATCTCATTGACTATTGTGTGGTAACATAAAAGCAAATGTGTGCATGCTTGTTAGAGAACAAGTTCATTGGATTGACCCACTCAGAGATATCCAAAAGATAATCTATTTTAGTGCTAATGGAATTAATCTCTATATGAAAGTATAATATGACCCAGATGGACAAGACACGGTAGAATTGTTACAAGGACTAGACAGAAGGGCAATAGTTAGAAAGATGGAGAAAGAACACAAAGGGAAAGTTGCTTTGTTCGAGAAGCTAATTCAAGATCTTGTTTGGCACGTGTTAGAAAGGCAAGAGGAAGATCCTAGAGGATTTAAAACACTTCTATTGTCTATGGTGCAATTGAAGGAACCAAAAGAAATAAGTGTAGAAGAGTTAGAAGCCTCAAATATCAAGATGGAAGAAATTTTAAGACCTACCATCGAGCAGGAAGGGTCTAGATATAGAGGACGGTAGGTACCCCTGTCGTCCACGGTAGGGTTCTAGACACAAAAGAAACTTGGAGCAAGACCTACCATCCACGGTAAGATAGGACCTACCATTGACAATAGGTCTCAGCTAGGCAGAGAATTGAAGGTTTTTAAGCCCTTTTGACCCCTTATTTTGGTTTATTAACTTTTATGACTTGTAATTAAGTAGCCTCAGTTCCCATCTACTCCTTTAAAGTTAGATTAATAGTTAAGTTTGGATATTAATTGTTTAAGAACCTATATATACTCCTTTTGCAACCATTTGAAAGATAGAATGAAATGTATGAATGTTTGAGAGAAAACCTAGGATTCTATGATTTCTTGTGCTTTCTTGTAAACTAGAGATTTCCTAGTGATAGAATCAAGACAAGGAATTCTTGATTTTCCATTCAAGAGTTCATGTTCTTTTCCTAAATTCCGATATCTCCTTGAGGTGCTAGCTTCACAACTAGTGTTTCTTGGAGTTAGGTCCTTCCTTCTTAGTGTAGAATAGGTAAGGCTTCTAATAGTCCTTGTTGATTCTCCTTTAAGATAGGAAGGTTTTGTTGTTTGTTCTCTTAAGTTAATTTCTTGCAATTTTCCCCTTAGTCTATCAAGTTCTCATATAAAGTTCTTGAAAGTTCCTTTTGAAGAGATAAGCATCTTGGGAAGGATTTGGACTTCATTCAAGCTTGAGGGAGTTCATACCAATGTATATCCTTCGACTTGAGGTCATAAATTATCTAAAATGTAGAGTATTATACTTTTACTCTTTTGGTCCTTAACATAGTTCGTTATTTGTGCGTCGATAGTTTTGGGTATAGTATGAAATATGGCTGGATAATTTATGATCAATAAAAGATTCATCACTTCTAATAGAAAGAAGAGTATATCCTATTTATGGCCACTTGTTGAAATATGGTAGAAGAATGTTTGCGCAATTTAAAAGTGTTCTAAATTCCACTTTGAAGGAGTCATAATTCAAAAATAAGAAAATATATAACTAGTTCTTTAAGAGTTAGTACAAATCCTTACTCTTTTGGTCCTTAATCTAGTTGGTTATTTGTGCGCCGATAGTTGGGTATAGTACAAAATATGGCTGGATAGTTTATGATCAATAAAGGATTCACTACTTCTAATAGAAAGAAGAGTATATACTATTTATGGACACTTGTTGAAATATGGCAAAAGAATGTTTGCGCAAACTAAAAGTCTCTTTAGAAAGTGTTCTAAATTCCACTTTGAAGGAGTCATAATTCAAAAGAAAGAAAATATATAATTAGTTCTTCGAGAGTTGACGCAAATCCTTACTCTTGAACTAATTGGGATATAGTATGGTGAAAGGATAATAATTACATGGAATCTTATTCTTGGAAAGGTAAAGTCGATCACATGACTTTCCTTGACACGTGGGTGGTCATGATTCTTGGCTAGAGGCCGATATTGATCTACAAATATAAGTTTTAATTCTAGGACCTAATAGGCTAAATGTCTTTAGTCCAACTAGGAGTTTGTTGGTTTTATGTCCTAAAGCCAATTGACTTAGGATTATAATTTATATTTATTGTCAATGTGTTTAGGAACCCAAAGGGTCACACACATCAGAGCAGTATCTTGGATTAATTATAAGATAATAAAAGGGATTAATTTATAAGATAAGTTAATTTTAAGAGCTTATTAAATAAGCTATTGGGTTATTAGGTATTTCACCAAACCCATTAGATAATTTATTATATAAGCCTCAAGCACTAGTCCTGATGAAAGTAGTATTCCATAATCCTCTGGGATTTCAGAAACCCTAGCCTATATTAGTTTATATTGGAATTCTACAGTTTAGTGGGACTAGCCGTCATTAACTAGTGGTTAATCCAATAATTATTTGTGTGAATACCGTTAGAGGCCGGACACTTGTGCAGCTTGTGATTGGAATCAAGCATGTCCTTGATTGCCGCGAATATGCTACAGAAGCAACATGGCTATTCCTCTCATATTATTCATATATTTCAAAGTGATTCTATCATAAAATCAGTCTATGTTTTATTCTGATGCATGTAGATTGATTTACATTTACTTAGTTGGAATTGAAAGAGTTCAAAGAGGAATTCTATCAAACACTTGTGCAAAGAGTTTCAAAAATTTGTCCAAGGAATTGAACCAATCAAATGATATTGATCATCAAACAAGGGACAAGAACAGTCAACAAAACAATTGGAAACCAAATTCGACAAGAATTCAAAACAAATTAAGCTAAACAAGAAGGAAAGAGTATTAACAACAATATCCAAAAATCAGGGGATAATTACACCCTGTGACTAAATCAAGTAAACTCAATTTACAAAGATGCATAACACATTTCAATAAAATTAAATGGGTATAACAAGAAATATGATTGAATTAATCCACACTTTTTCAGTTATAAATTTTGATCTAATTAAGAAATCAAATCAACTCCTAATTGAGTGAAATTTAATTCAAATGATTCCCAACTCAAAGTAAAATATATCCAACAAACATTTTGCACACAATTTCACAATTAACAGTCTCTTTCGATCTCTCTTTTTTTTTTTTAACAACAATTTTCTGTATGAATTTTCTTTTGCATGATCTTCATTGTTTTTCATAGATCATCACGTATCTCTTTTTCTTTCAGCAAATTTTTAACAAAATAAACAAAAATTGACCTTCAATTGGAGATTGCTCTGATATCAATTTGATTTCAGTCCCCAATTTGATTACAAACTAGTTCAATCACCATCCCAAGATCACCTCCATGTTTGAAGAACTTCTTTTGAAGATTTTTTAATTCAAACCCTCCACTAAAGAACCTATGGAGAACTAAGCACCATGATATGTGCCATATAGTATTACTTTTATATATGTTATTTTCATCTTTTTACGATATTTTTAATGTATAAGATGTATAAATTACACCATTTACCTCTATTCTTATCTTAAGTGCTTCTCGATGAAGAAGATTGAGAATAAAAGTGAAAACGAGTGAAAACAGAGAGAACGGAAGCTGCCGGTACCAAGGAAGATGACCTACCTCCAACAGTAGGCCAACCTACCTCACGCAGTAGGTATCGAACTGAAAGAAGAAATCCAACAAAATCCTACCGCGGAAGGTAGGGCTTGACCTAAAGAACGCGCTAGGTCGCGACACCAGCGCAGTTAATGCATTTTTCAGCTTTATTTATGTAATTTTCCCCCTCTTTTTAGACATTATTCTTGAGTTTTACATTAGAGAAGAGGAATTAGGGGGAAAATTGGCAACAAAAAGCCCTCTCAATTCCTCTTCAATTAGATAGTTTCTCATTAATTAACATCAAATTGAATCTCTTCAAGCAAGATTGAAGAGGTTTTACGAAGCAATTTCAGATTTCATCAAGCAAATCGAGAGACGAGCTCGAGTGGCTTTCAGAGCAATGGATTCGAATCTTCTTCAGCCTAAGCCTTCTTTTCTCTTGTTAATTATGAATACTATTATTGAATTGAGTCTTGTTAGAATGTTTAGTGGCTAGATTTTTATTTTTTGAATGAGGGTTGAACCCTAACTTTTGAATTATGTGAACTTTTTATTAGATGTTATATAATTGATGTTTATTTGATGTGGGTTGTTGTTCAATTATGTTCTTATGATAATTGATTTGTACAGAATCGATTATTTCACAAAATTGGTTGGAATTGGAAAAGGAAAACCAATCGAGGGCAACTAATTAGATAATAAAAGTTGGTAATTGAATAGAGATATTCGTTGCACTTTTAGGTTATTAGATCACCTAATCTAATAACATTCATAATCGGTTAGAGAGAGAAGAGATTCTCCTCTAAAAGTTAGTGAGTAGAGTGGCTTTCACCTAGAGAGAGAGATTGCCCGATTTTTGTGACCCAACCTTAGTTTTCAAACATCATTTTATGAATTTTCCAATTGAAATAGTTGATAAAAGTTAGGGGGATTCCATCATTCAAACTCTCTTTTCTCAAATTTATACCCTTTTAAACCATTACTTTCATTTAATTGTTCTTAGTAGTTTTATAATTTCTCAAAGACTAATTTTGTTACACTAGATATTAGGTAGAATGTTTGGTAATTAAGCTTATCTGTTCCCTGAGTTCGACAACCCAGGTGCATCTCTGTTACTAACAGTGGTAGGTACACTTGCCTGTTACACTAATTTTAGATATACATTTAAGACATCAAGTTTTTTGTGCCATTGCCCGGGAACACAACTTAAAGGAAATCATTTTTCTTGTGCTTTAGTCATTTTGTTTTTATTGTCTTTTTTGTTTTTGTTTTGGATTATTGATTATTCTTGCATTTGTTGGGTTATTTTTTTGCTTATATCTTGAGAATTGTGATTTGTTATTTGTGGAACTTGACTGGGGTTTTCCTATTTTAGGTTTTGGGTTAACTAGTTTATGCCCCAAATTCAAAGGGGTGAATTAGTCTCATTCAATCCAAAGCCCAAGCGTTCACTGCAGAGTACCCGCTGCACTCTTCAATTCGAGACCGTGAACAACAACGGTATCATTTTCGTCGATAAGATGAGGAGGGTCAACAAGATCTACTTTTGGTAAATCCCCAGTTTGTACCACCTCCACCACCACCAATGGCAGACTACACTAGATCGTCCATTGCTGGGACGCAGTCGAGTATAGCCAGACCACGTGTAGAAGTGAACAATTTTGAGATCAAGCTCCAAATGTTACAAAATAATGTACAGTTCGATGAACTCCCAGAAGAAGACCCCAATGCATACATCGCTGATTTTCTAGAGGTGTGCAACACATTCAAGATAAACAGAGTCTTAGAGGATGCCATCATGGTTGAAGTATTACCTTCCGGCTCAATTACATCATGGGATTCCCTAGTCGAGAAGCTTCTAGGGATGCACTTTCCTCCTAGTCGTACACCTAAGCTTCGGAACGAGATATTGTCATTTCGGAAAATAGATAGAGAGAGCTTATATGAGGCTTGGGAAAGATGGAAGGAGCTGCTCAGGAAGTGTCCCCATCATGGCTTAGACTTTATCCAAATTCAACGCTTTTACAATGGAGTATCTTTTGGGACAAGACAGCTCATTGATACCTCAGTTGATGGATCCACAAATCATAGGACTCCTCAACAAGTATATGATCTTATTGAACAAATAGCTATGAATAGTTATGTTTGGGGAGGACAAAGATCCAAGCCCAAACCTGCTGGAGTAATATAGATGTTATCAATTTCATGGAAGATACATTGCCAGCAATCATAGAGCAAAAGATGGGGAACATGACTATCACATCTCCTTATGTAAATTCTCAACAAGTCATGTTTTGTGACTTCTGCAGTGGAAGGCATCCAAATCATGAGTGCCCGAGCATGAGTACCCCTATGGGGCAAGTAGACTTTCTGCGAGAGAACCGGGGGGTTAATAACCCCTACTCTAACACTTGTAATTCTGGGTGGAGGAATACCCAAAACTTCTCTCAGGGTGGGCAGAAACAATAACAACCTCTGGGACTCCAGAGTAGAGGTCTCACTCAACCTCTACCTTACAATGCTCCACCAGCAAATGCACCACCACCTCCAAAATCTAATTTAGAGGATCTTATTTCTAAGCATATAACTTTGGTGGATGCCAAAATGCAAAGCATGGAAGCTTCCCAATAGAATCAAGAAGCCTCTATACATAATTTAGAGAACTAAATTGGACAGCTAACGAAGATGATCTCTGAAAGGCCCATTGGCGCTTTACCTAGTAATACCCAAAAAAACCTGATAGAGCATGTGAAGGAGGTCACCTTGAGGAGTGCAAAGGAGCTAGTGGAGACACCTCTATGGTTGTGGATAAAGAAAAGAAAAATGTTCAAGCACCAGAAGAGCCTACTTCTACCAAAGAAGATGAGGTTCAGCAAAGCAAATCAGAAGGGAAGAAACCGTCTTCTCCACCATACAAACCTCCCATCTTATTGCCACAGAGAGTGTTAAAGGCGATGCAAAATAACAATATGGTAAGTTTTTGGAAGTTTCTAAACAATTACATATTAACTTGCCTTTGGTTTATGTTTTGATGCAGATGCCTAAATATGCAAAGTTCCTGAAGGAGGATATTTCTGGAAAGAAGAGGTTGGAAGACATCTCTTCAGTGATGATGAACGAGAAGTGTTCAACCATTCTCAATTCTGAGGAGAAGCTTCGAGAAAAACTAAAGGATCCAGGGAGTTTTACTATTCCTTGTACTTTAGGTGGCACAAATGTATCTCGTGCTTTAACTGATTTAGGTGCTAGCATCAATTTAATGCCCTTTGATTTCTTTAAGAAGTTGGGAGTGGGAGAACCAAAACCTATTATAGGATGAGTATTCAACTCGTAGATAGGCCTATTAAATATCCTAGGGGTATTATTGAGAAAGTTTTAGTGCAATAGAGAATTTGGTTTTCCCTATTGATTTTGTAGTTATAGATATGAGTAGAGACATGAGTAGAGACATTGAAGTGTTGCTTATTCTTGGTCGTCTTTTCCTCGCCACTGCTAAGGCTCTAATTGATGTAGAGGAAGGGAAGTTGACCCTTAGGTTAGAGGATAAGAAGATTATTCTTAAAATTCCTGATGCTATGCGTAGATCATTGGATCATGATGATACTTGTCTTATGGTAGATTTTATTGATCCCTACATTTTCACTCATGTACAGAAATTTGTTCAAGAAGATTCTCTTGCGATAGCTCTATAACAGGATGACTATGACAAGGTAGATTCTGAGAAGATTTGAGCATTGGAGGATAAATTGGATGAACTAGCAATGGACAAGAAAACTGTTGTAAAAAAGGACTTAAAGACACCCCCTAGGCCTTCTCTTAAGTCCTCACTTGAAGAACCTCCAGAGTTGGAGCTGAAACCATTGCCGAATCACTTGGCTCCCGGTCATCATTTCCTCCAAGCTGAGCTACCCCCAAAAACAAGCTTTGCTTCAGACTTTGTAAAAATACTAGAAGGCTATCGCATGAAAGATAGCAAATATTCAAGGAATAAGTCCATCCTTCTGCACCCACAAGATTTTACATTGAGGAGGATACTAAATATGTGATTCAACCTCAAAGGTGGTTGAATCCTGTTAGCCCAACGGCATTATCACTTATGATTTTGATTATGATTAACATATGTTCGTGTGAGTATTTAGCTAACCTTTCATAGAACAAAAGAAGCATTTTTGGAGTCTCAAGGCTACACTACATAAGAAGTAAAAGATCTTGGAATTAAAGCATAATGAAGAAGGAGAGATCAAGCCATTCCAAGATCAAGGCATTGAAGACCTTGAAGACTTATGTCTTAGTTAGGGATATGCTAAGGTATATTTTGTAAAACTCCCTAACTCTCATCTTTGTTTGTCGATCAAGTGTGAAGATTCTTCGATGAATTTCTTTTTATAAACTATTCTTGAAAAATCCAAGTATTCTTGATAGAGTTTTTGATGCTTTCGAAAGTTTTATTATCTCTAAAAGAGTATCAAGAATACATATTTTGAAATGTGAAGGAAAGTTCTTTTTGTTTAAGGAAAACTGGCTTTTAAATCCTTCTGAAAAAAAGGGTCATCCGATTTTTCAAACTGGTCATCTGATTTTCAAAATCGGACATCTTATTTTAAAATCGATCGTCCGATTTTTCTAGCTTTAGAAAAATAGGGCGTCCAATTTTTAAGAGGGATCATCCAATTTTTGTAGGATGCGTCTGAATCTTTCTGTCTAAAAAATTGGTCGTCCTATTTCAAAAAAAGGCTCATCCGATTTTCTTGTATAAGGAAATCGAACGTCCGTTTTTAGAAACCGGTCGTCCGGTTTTCCTTTTTACTGTGAAAAATATTACTATTACACAATGCAACAGTAAACTTTCTCTCTCTTTGAAAAAATTGGTTGTCCTATTTCAGAAAAGGGCTCATCCAATTTTCTTGTATAAGGAAATCGGACGTCCACTTTTAGAAACCGGTCGTCCGGTTTTCCTTTTTACTGTGAAAAATATTACCATTACGCAGTGCAACGGTAGCTTTTTCTCTCCTTCATATATATTGATTTTTGATCAGCTGCAAAAAGAATGGAAGTTGATTAAAAATTGATTGAGATCATTTTAGAACATTTAAAGAGCTTTAAAAGTACATGATTTCCTATATCTTCATCTCATAAAAACAAATAGAAAAATCTTCTTAGAGCTTCATTGTTGATCATCCATCAAAGAAGAAGTAAAGAGGAGCTTGTAGAAGTATTCCATTGAGTTGTATTTTCCTCTTCTCAAGCTCATTTGGTAACATTGTTCCTTACTCTTGTTATTCTTTTATTATGATCAAAGGTTTGTGGAAAACCCTTTGGGTGATCCTTTGATAAATTTGTTGTATTGTTGTGTTGTGTAAACTTTGAGGTTTTTGTGTAAAACCCTTGAAGGGTGATCCTCATTGTGTTGTTGTGTAACCAACTTTGAAGATAGTGGATTTGTGGAATCCTCGGGTTGAGTCTCAAGGTAGTGGATGTAGCTCTTTGAGAGAGTGAACCACTATAAATTGTTGTGCATGTTCTTTAAAGTTTATTTCTATGCTCATTTCTTGATTGCCAAAACTATAAGATTTTGTTTGGTGTGGGTTCTTATCAAAAAGAGTTTTAGAATTCTTTAACAAACAAATTGGAGGTTTATCTTTCTAATCACACGAAAGATTTTTTAAAATTAGCCAAAAACCTTATCCACCCCCTCTAAGGGTTTTCAATTGGTATCAGAGCAAGGCTTCTCTAAAAAAGGACTAACATCCTTGAAGCAAAATATCTTTCTTTTACTATGGCTAATGTTTCTAGTTTACCATATGTAGAAGCTCTTCTACAAATAGACTTCCTCTTTTCGATGGTACAAATTATACTTTTTGGAAATCTAGAATCAAAATATATATTTGCTCTATTAACTTTAATCTTTGGAGCATTGTGGAGAAAGGACCTTATGTTCCTATAAAGGATGGAATAGTCAAGAAAGTCGAAGAATATGATGAGCTTGACTCAAGGAAGATGACTCTAAACTTTCAAGCTATGAACATATTGTGTTGTGCCTTGGATGCTAATTAATACAATAGAGTGAGCGGATGCGACTCATCTCATGAAATGTGGAAGTTACTTGAAGTAACTCACGAAGGCATCAATCAAGTGAAGGAGTCTAAGTTGGCTATGTTGGTGAGAGATTATGAGCTATTCATGATGAAACAATATGAAAGCATTAGTGACATGTTCACAAGATTCATCAACATCACAAATGGCCTAAAGGCGTATGGGAAAGAGTGCACAAGGGGAGAAGTAAATAGAAAGATTCTTGATGCACTCCCAAAGGCATGACAACCAAAAACTCTTGCCATTGAGGAATCAAAAGATTTAAGACAACTTCCTATTGAAGAACTCATAGGATCTCTCCTCACCTATGAGATGAAAATAAAAAGATTAGATGAAATAGAAGATGAAGACAAAGGAAGAAAAAGCATAGTACTCAAAGTGAATGAGGATGATCATACATGCTCATCAAACAATGAAGATGAGATTGAGGATATGGCCTTAGTAATGAGGAAATTTAAAAGATTTTACAAGAAAGACTTCAACACAAGAGGAAAGAATCCTCCATTCAAGAAAGGAGGACAAAGTTCATCACTCTTTAAGGCTAGGTGCTTTGAATGCAATAGCATCGACCATCTTGTAGCCAATTGTTCCAAAGCTATAGAAAAAGAGAAAGGAGCGTTGGAAGCAAAACTTGAGGCATTAAAGAAAAAGAAGAAAGTCAAGGGACTAATAGGTGCTTGGGATCAAGATTCAAGCGAAAGTGAAGGAGAAGAAAAAGCCAACCTATGCTTCATGGCAATAGAAAATGAGGTACAATCAACACCCCCAAATCTATCTAATCATGTTGATGATAATGATGATGATCTTAATTCTTTACTTATTGAAATGTATTGTGAATATAAAAAGGTTTCAAAAAGAAACAAAGACTTGAAAAACAAAACTCAAGTTTTGCTTGATGAAAACTCAAAACTTATTTGTGAAAATAAATCTCTCCTTGAGTCTTTAGAAATCTTGAAAAATGAAAAAGAGTGTTCAAACAAAAATTTTCAAAAACTTGTTTTAGAAAACAAGAACCTTTGTGAGAAGGTTTCCTCTCTTGAAAAATGTTTGATTGATTATGAATCTTTAAAGAAAAAGGTGAATGATCTCACTTTGAGCATTGAAAGATTTACTCAAGGAAAATAAAATTTTGAAAAACTTCTTGGTTCACAAAGATCACCTTATAATAAATATAGCATTGGATACAACCACTCTAATGCTTCTTCAAAGCAAACATATTTTGTTAAAGCTTCTTCATCCTTCTCCCATTTTTGTTGCACCTATTGTGAAAAGAGTGGTCATAAAGCCACAAAATGTTTTATAAAAAGAAAGATTGAAAGGGGAGTAAAAAATATTTGGAAAATAAAAGAAAATCTAACTAACATTCATGGACCCAAAAAGATATGGGTACCAAAAGTCTTTTCTACTTCTTTTGTAGGAACACAAGTCAAGGTCATCTAAGTGGTATTTGGATGGCGGATGCCTAAGACACATGACCGGATATGCATCCCTCATGAATGAGCTAGGAGAAACCGAATGTGGCTTTGTTACTTTTGGAAGGATCATCGGTATAGGTAACATTGGATATAGTTCATCTTCTTTAATTAAGGAAGTTCTTTTAATTGATGGTTTGTAGTTTATTTTATCTAGTATTAGTCAATTGTGTGATTATGGGTACAAAGTTGTTTTTGAAAGTGAATCTTCTTCTATCATAAACAAGCTTGTGAACAAAACTATTTTTGTTGCAAGAAGAGTTGGTATATGTCTATGTCTTTTATCTTGAAGTTCTCATTTATCAAAACTTATAGTGTCTCTCGGTTCATGGTGATGATGCATTTTTGTGGCATAGAAGGCTTGGCCATGTTTGTATGGATTTGCTAAACCAACTTTCTTCTAAAGAACTCGTTAGAGGATTACCAAAACTTACTTTTGAGAAAACCAAACTTTGTGATGCTTGCCAATTTGGAAAACAAATAAAATCTTCTATTAAACCAAAAAAAAAAACTATTTCAACTTCAAAACCTTTGAACTCATTCACATGGATTTATTTGAACCAATGAGGACCACTAGTCTTGGTGGTAAGAGGTATGCATTTGTTATTGTGGATGATTTTTTCTAAGATTCACTTGGACTTTGTTTTTAACCCAGAAGGATTAAGCATTTCATGAATTTATTAAATTATTCAAAAGAGTCCAAACCTCCCTTGATTGCAAATTGATTTCTATAAGAAGTGATAATGGGAGAGAATTCAACTACCAAGATTTTACAAAACTTTGTGATGATTTTGGTATTTTACATAACTTTTTGGTAGCCAAAACTCCTTAACAAAATGGATTTGTGGAAAGGAAAAATATAACTTTACAAGAAATGGCAAGGTCAACGCTTTGTGAAAATTCTCTTCCTAAATATTTTGGGCCGAGGCCGTTAACACCGCATGCTGCATTATGAATCGTATTCTCTTGAGACTATTTTTTTAAAAAAGGACAAACTCTTTTTGAACTTATTTTCAAGAAAACCCTTTCAATTGGCTACTTCAAAGTCTTTGGATGCAAATGCTCTATCTTAAACACCAAGGATCTATCTTAAACACCAAGGATAATCTTGGAAATTATGATTTAAAAAAAAAATCCGATGAGGGAATTTTTCTTGGTTACTCTTCAAACAAAAAGGCCTATAGAATTTATAACAAAAGAATGTTATGTGTTGAAGAGTCTATTCATGTATATTTTGATGAAACTAACATTTTTGACAAGAAAGATGATGATGACATAGATAACGCTCTAAGCTACCAACCTTTGTACACTCAAGCAATGGAAGAACATGATTATGGAGGAAGAAGAGATTGAAGTAAAACAAGAAAATGATCAAGAAGCTCAAAGTCCTCCTCAATTTGTGATATATCCAAAGGGACACTCCAAGGATGAAATTATTGGTGATGTATCACAAGGGGTAAGAACAAAAATGTACTTTATTGACAACTTTGCCCTATTATCTCAAATTAAGCCTAAGTTTATTGATGATGCTTTGTGTGATGTGTTTTGAATTATTGCTATGTAAGAGGAATTAAATCAATTTGAAAGAAACAAAAGTTTGAACTTTAGTCCTTAGACCACGTGATCACCCCCACCATTGGCATAAAATGGGTTTTTAGAAATAAACTAAATGATTCCAGAGAAGTTATTAGAAACAAAGCTAGACTTGTTGCCCAAGGATTCAATCAAGAAGAGGGCATAAATTTTTATGAAACTTTTGCTCCGGTTGCTAGACTTGAATCCATGAGGATGCTTTTAGCTTTTACTTGTTTTAAAAGGATTCAAGCTTTTTCAAATGGATTTTAAGAGTGATTTTCTAAATGGTGATATTGAGGAGGAAGTTTATGTGGAACAACCTCCTGGTTTTGTGCATGAAAATTTTCCAAATTATGTTTACAAACTTTCAAATGCACTATATGGTTTAAAACAAGCTGTAAGAGCTTGGTATGAGAAATTAAGCGGTTTTGTAATTGATATTATGTTATGTTGATGCCATGTTTTTTATAGACTTCATGATGTTACCTTAATGTTGAAAGTCCAATCGTAGATTCTTTTCTATGATCCCTTAAAAACATTCCCAAGTATCTTTTTGATTTATGACAAAAGGGGGAGAAATATGTGCATGAACTAAGGGGGAGAAATAGTTGCAAGATTCTCATTGTGTAGCTTTTAAGTTTCATGCTTTCTTTTGGTTAGCTACATATCTTATGGGTAATGTGCTTGGTTTGATGATTGTTTGATGTCATTCTTGGTGTGAAGCATGCTTTTAAGGTGAGCTTATTTTGTGTTAAATTATCTTTCAAACCCTTGGCATGTTTTCAAATTCATAGGGGGAGTTATCTCTCTCTTATAGTGTTTGGTATGCTTTGTTCCTATTGATGATTTCTTTGAAGTATTACCATATTGATCATACTTGCTCTTTTGTTCTTCTTGCATATGTATTTGTCATAATCAAAAAGGGGGAGATTGTTAGCCCTAAGGGCATTATTACTTATGATTTTGATTATGATTAACATATGTTTGTGTGAGTATTTAGCTAACCTTTCATAGAACAAAAGAAGCATTTTTGGAGTCTCAAGGCTACACTACATAAGAAGTAAAAGATCTTGGAATTAAAGTATAATGAAGAAGGAGAGATCAAGACATTCCAAGATCAAGGCATTGAAGACCTTGACGACTTATGTCTTAGTTAGGGATATACTAAGGTATATTTTGTAAAACTCCCTAACTCTCATCTTTGTTTGTTGATCAAGTGTGAAGCTTCTTGGATGAATTTCTTTTTATAAATTATTCTTGAAAAATCCAAGTATTCTTGATAGAGTTTTTTATGCCTTCGAAAGTTTTATTATCTCTAAAAGAGTATCAAGAATACATATTTTGAAATGTGAAGGAAAGTTCTTTTTGTTTAAGGAAAACTGGCTTACTTAAGGAAAACTGGCTTTTAAATCCTTCTGAAAAAAAAAGGGTCATCCGATTTTTCAAATTGGTCATCCGATTTTCAAAAATGGTCATCCGATTTTAAAAATCGGACGTCCTATTTTAAAATCGGTCGTCCGATTTTTAAGAGGGATCATCCGATTTTAGTAGGATGCGTCCGAATCTTTCTGTCTCAAAAATTGGTCGTCCTATTTCAGAAAAGGGCTCATCCAATTTTCTTGTATAAGGAAATCGGACGTCCGTTTTTAGAAACCGGTCGTCCGATTTTCCTTTTTACTGTGAAGAATATTACCGTTACACAGTGCAACGGTAACTTTCTCTCTCCTTTATATATATTGATTTTTTATCAGCTGCAAAAAGAATGGAAGTTGATTGAAAATTGATTGAGATTATTTTAGAACATTTAAAGAGCTTTAAAAGTACATGATTTCCTATATCTTCATCTCATAAAAACAAACAGAAAAATCTTCTTGGAGCTTCATTGTTGATCATCCATCAAAGAAGAAGTAAAGAGGAGCTTGTAGAAGTATTCCATTGAGTTGTATCTTCCTCTTCTCAAGCTCATTTGGTAACATTGTTCTTTACTCTTCTCACTCTTTTATTGTGATCAAAGGTTTGTGAAAAACCCTTTGGGTGATCCTTTGATAAATTTGTTGTATTGTTGTGTTGTGTAACTTTGAGGTTTTTGTGTAAAACCCTTGAAGGGTGATCCTCATTGTGTTGTTGTGTAACCAACTTTGAAGATAGTGGATTTGTGAAATCCTTGGGTTGAGTCTCAAGGTAGTGGATGTAGCTCTTTAAAAGAGTGAACCACTATAAATTGTTGTGCATGTTCTTTAAAGTTTATTTCTATGCTCATTTCTTGATTGCCAAAACTATAAGATTTTGTTTGGTGTGGGTTCTTATCAAAAAGAGTTTCAGAATTCTTTCACAAACAAATTGGAGGTTTATCTTTCTAATCACACAAAAGATTTTTTAAAATTAGCCAAAAACCTTATTTACCCCCCTCTAAGGTTTTTCAAATTCGAATATGCAAGAAATGGTGAAGGAGGTAATCAAACTCCTAAATGCTAAGTTCATATATCCGATATCAGACAGTATCTGGGTAAGTCTGGTATGTCTAGTAAATTAATTACCTACAAATTAAATGGATAAACCAAATGGCTATATTGTACTATTGAAAAAAATAGATAAACCAGCTGATGGTTTGAGTCTCATAGCCTCCAATCTTTATGCACCATCCAATGTTATTTCACTCTACTTCATTATTATTACTCCCTCCCCTTCAAAATATGAGTATGGTCAACAATATAAGAGTTTTTATAATTTTCAATAAGTTTTTATTTAATTTTTTTATTTTTACTCATCTTTCTATTAATTTATTTCACTCTCATTATATATCTCTTTCCTTATTTATGAAGGGTAGAAATAGTATTGTAATTAAAATTTTTTCTTGTTTTTAAAACTCTTAGTTGTGTGCAAAAGTTTAAAACCCCCTTATAATATTAGCATAGAAAATGTTATTTTTTAATGACACGTGATATTATATCAGCATCTCAAAACAACTAATGGGGGAAATGGTTAGTTCAAATTTGAAACATAGAACCACGAATTTATGGTGATTTCCTCAATTTAGAATTTATAATTTTAAAGACATATAATTACTATTATGCTCCCTCCGTTTTTATTCAGTTGTCACGTTTTGGACAACATTTTGTTTAAGAAAATGTAAAATTTTAGATTTTTTTTTTGTGTGGATCAGAATACCCTTTTTAAGTTTTTCTCCTCTCATCATTATTTCTACTAGTTTTCATGTGAGAAGAATTATATGAGTTTAAAATTTATTTTTAATGAGAGGATATAATAGAAAAATTCATTAAGCGTTGCATTGTTTTTCTAATGTGACGAGTAAAAAAAATATGAGAATTGATAGTATGTGACAAGTAAAAAAAAACGAAAGGAGTATTTATTAATTACTAATTTCTCTTATTTATAAATAAATATATAAAGGGAAATTGGAAAACAAAATAAACACACGGTAAATTGTATGCTGCACCTGCGCACGCTGAAATGACGATGTTCCATTTAATTACAGGATGGGTAGGATTTTCTCCTCATGCAACCTTTTTTTTTTTTCTCTCACACGACTGTAGTGTCGCATCTTCTTCTTCTTTGTTCATCTTCTTTTTTGTCATTACCGTCTCTTCACAACATAACGATTTTTACGGCGGCACAAGTGTTGTTCCAATGACGATAGCATATTCCGTAGTAGTAGCAATTATCTGTTCATCTTGTGTTACCGACAACAACTTTTTAGCTATTTTTTGTGTTTTTACATCTTTTTTTATCTTATTTAATATATTATGTAAGGTAAATCGATGGAAAATTATGGGAAAATCGTTATTTGAGAATATGAGGAGGGAGAATTGTTTTTTCCTCTGTAATTGATTTTTTTTTTTTTTGGTAAAAATTATGTACCAGAGTTTCATGTTTCAATTGCTAATGTTTCATAAGAATATAATTGTAGTTCTATGATTACATAAGTAACCGTCTATATGAAATATTAAGTCGTGGTGCATTTTTTTCAATAGACGTGAGTGATAAAATTATATGTCACTGGTTACACCTAATACATAATATATAAAACATTATTACAACAACGCAAATCTTGTACAAAGCTCATGGAAACTTGCAGAACTCATAGAACATGCAATATATTCCCATGGAACGTGCCCTATATTCTCATGTAACATTAACATATAATATATGGAACATTAACACATAAATTATGAAACATTAATACTATTTTCATGAAACATTAACATAAATCCATGGAACATGCATTATACTCCCATGAACATTAACATATACACTATAAAACATCAA
The DNA here is from genome assembly GCA_028651295.1 of Catharanthus roseus. NCBI lineage: Eukaryota > Viridiplantae > Streptophyta > Magnoliopsida > Gentianales > Apocynaceae > Catharanthus > Catharanthus roseus. The sequence goes on along the minus strand of JAPQWS010000050.1, from coordinate 10,007,137 downwards.
TATTATTTACATGGATCTCTAACAAAGAACATTGAACATTCATCTTTCTTCCATGAAATCTCATCACAATAAAATATTATGTTTCGATGGAACATTAACATATAATACATGGAACATTAACACAACCAATGGAACTTTAGTCCTATTTTCATGAAGCATTAACACAGAACTCATGTAACATGCATTATATTCACATAGAACATTAAGACAGACAAGATGGAACATCAATACTATTTTTATGAATCTCTAAACAAAGAATATGGAATATTTATTATTTTTCTATGAAACCTCATCACAAAAAAAATTTATATTCTAATAGAACATTAACACATAACCCATGGAAAATCAATACTATTTTCATGAAATATTATCACAAAATCATGGAACATGCATTTTATTCCCATAAAACATGGATCTCTAATAAAGAACATGGGACGTTCATTATTCTTTCATGAAACCTAATCACAACAAAACATTATATCCAACGGAAATATAATGCATGCTCCATTAGTTTTGTGTTAATATTTCATGAAAAAACATTGGAATCCAAGGAAAAAAATAGGAAAAGCTCATGGAACATACATACTATTTCCATGAAACTTCTATAATATTTCCATAGAATTTTAGTACATAACTCATTAAACCTCTCACAAGCATGTGCTTCACGTACTTTTGCTGTGACTAGGATGATTTTTTCACTATTTTGATATTTTATTGGGGAAATGTTGTTTCTTATGCTGGTGCAAGGTATGACAAATATAACTAGTGTTGAGAAAATCGAACCAAACCAATCGGTTGAATTAGGAATCAGACACTAGATTGATCTAGTTTTCTCAAAAAATCAGTAAGAAATTAAACCGATCAAACTTGATAAAAAATCAGTTGAATCGGCCGGTTGGATCGTTCAGATCAGTCATTTGAACTAGTTAAAGTTTTTGAACTTGTTTATAATTCTTTTTAAAAATTTTATTTTTATATGTATTTTTTAAATTAATAAGTTTATAATATTCCTTAATTATATTTAATATTAATGGCTGCATAATATATATTTGAATAAATTATTAATATGTATTTATAATTTTTTTATTATGTTATTCAACCATTAATTTGATAGTTGAACTAATGAAGTAATTAATAGGAGTCCACCGTTTCGATCTCGGATACCCTTTTTTGCACATCGGGTATACCGATAAACATACACTTATACCTACAGCTTACCGAATTGTACCCGAACAAAATCCAGAAAGCCAAAAAGGAGAAGTAGAGATTGCAGGGCTGCAACGGCGAAGTCCACAGAGAAAGGATGGGCATATGGGACGAGCTTCAATCTTCCATTTCCAGACTGATCAACAGAAAACTTCCCGGTAAATCTCCCTCCGAATCCGATACTTTTGGGGCTAAACCCACCACTGCCTTGGTATCTAATGTTACCAAAATTGCTGACGCTGTTAAACTCAACGGAGCTCAGAAATTGGATGAGTACTGCCCGGATCCTCATCGCCGTGACAAGATCGGGAGAATTCTGACTAATCTCGGAAAATTCGCGGTTGAATCTGCGGTCAACGAATCCCTGAAAGGCGTCACTGGTCAGTCTCCAAGACCTTTAACTTTATATGTATAATTCTAGCAATTCTTGGCAAATGAGGATAATGGTTTGAATGAAATTGAATGTTTGGTTATCTAAACGAATGTATTTATGTTTCCTATGATAAAGTATTCATAATTCTTTTGGATATTCCAAAATTCAGTGGATTGAACTAATGGTGGGGGTTCAACTAGTTCTTGAGAAGTTGATTTATCCACTGTTTTTATCAAAATTCGGAATTGCTTCAAATGGTAATTGAAGATGTGGTGAGCTTTTCAAATATTTCTGCATTCTTTTTTCACTGGTTGGTTTGCCTGGGATGTGTTAGGATTGGATCACTTGCGGGGCTATTGTTACTCTATCTGTGTTCTGATTTTGTTTACATTCGTTATACATAATCTGTATCTTGTTTATTAATGTTATATGTTGAACTGTAATCTTTGAGTCTGTGTTTTTGTTTACTGAAGTATTTAATGATTGTTGCAAGTGGATTTTGTTTTCTAGATTCTCCTGTTGCAGTAGATGTTTTTTATGCTTCCTCATCTTTATCATGAAAGTAAAAAGAATTGACCTGCTGGATTGCTTGTTTGAAGACTGCAACTAATCTTATTCCTCTGTGGGAGCAGCCTGAAACTGCTCTTGTGCTTTATATAAGATTTTTCATTAGGATTAGTACAGGGCTGACCCAAGTAATCAGGATTTATAATTTCTTTAGATGTAGAAGAAATTAAACATGTCTATGAGAGAACCATTTATGAATCATCTTCATCTATTTTATATGTGCGAACCTGAATTGAAGTTGATGCATCTAAAATGTTGTGTGTCATAAGGATTATGTATAGTGCAACTTGCGGATGAACTACTTCAAGAATTAAACATAACCGTGAAGAATTTATAGGTTATACAACAAACTCTTCTCAGATGTTTGACAAAGTGAGTTTGGCATCTGTTTGCCTCCTTCTTTTCAAGGAACTAAAGATGTCCTTATAAATAGCGGTAAAGTTGTTCATCTCTTGAAAACAACAGTGGTGTTCATTGAACTTTATTTAGGTATATCTTTTTCGTTTTCAAGCAATTGTAGGACTAGCTAGGGCACTTCAAGCCTGAAACTCTGGCACGCCCAAAGAAATAGTGCAAAAGTCCAGTTGATTCAGCCAACTTTGAATCTGGGAAGACCTGAGAATTCAAGACCCTTATCATACCAGTTGAATTGCAGAATGTAAATGTCAGGATGCAAACATAGGCTTCCAAACTTTTTGCATAAGGGCCTTAGGAGGACAAAATTACACTGCATTTGAACTTGAGAAAAAATGAAAACAACCCAACTTTGGGCACCTGAGTTACTGGACTAACCAGTAACAAGTGATTACTTGCTCCTGTTTTGGAGCAGAGCTGTTCTTTCTATTTCAAGTTGTCAATCAGTTTCATTGGCTATACAAAACATGGGGCTCAAGAGTACTTGCATTGATTATGTTTGCATGTTTTTACATTTGTTGGCATCTTAAGTTTTCAGTTCGCTGACCTCCTCTTAAGAGCTGCATGATATACTTTAGAGCACCCTTTGATGTCATTTATACTCCAATCAAATTGCAGGGGGGTTACATGTTTATAAGATTGTGAAGGAAGGATTAAAGGACGAACCAAATTCATACCCAAGAAATGGTATCAAGAAACAAGACCTTATGATTGCAGTAGAGGGGATGCAAGCTAAAATGGAGAAAATGCAAGAAGAAGTGAACATGTTAAAACAGCAAAATCAGATTTCCACAGACTATTCAAGGGAATTGGAGCCTTCGGAACATTCTCCTGCAGATGATGAGCCTATAAAGAATTCAGCTTCTCAAGAGACTGAACGCAAGAAAGTCTTCATTCGTTCTCGACTGTAAAATTAGAAGAAGACCTGAGAGTGAGTGAAGTGAAGTTCATATTTTCTCTGGTTACAAATACAGTATCTTGTTCCCTTGTATGACTATGACCCTACAAACAACCAGCTGTATATATGAGACAAGGCTTAGTTGATGAGTAATGCTTGCTATACAGATGTATAGTTTTATTTTCCCTAAAAAACGAGTAATGCTATCACTGATAAGGCTGATCTAATTTAATTAATTGACTCCGGTAAAAGTGTCTTTTACTACCCAAAATAAAATCGTTTCCCAAAATATGAGCAAAGAGTGGTACTAGGATGGAAGACCTGATGGGAAGTGTGTTCCACTCCTCTTTTAAATTTATTAAAAAAAAAAAAAAAGTCACTTTTACCACTTTATAAATGTACACAAAAATAAATATTAACAATAATGAAAAGATGAATTATTTTGAAAGACATTATTTATTAGGAAAAAAATTTTAAAAAGACATTATAATTTATAAAAAAAATATTTAATATTTTATGTGGTTCTTTGAAGAATGTAATGTTTAAAATCGGGACAAATAAAAAATAAGGGAAAGAGTATGGTTTCTTTTTATTTTTGGTAACCAATCTTCAACTAATTTTGGAGAGCATTGTTTTTTTAAAGTTGTGAAGACCAAAATCTGAATTGTTTCAAAATTGGGCCGCCCAAACAAGTTTACTGGGCTTTACCAGATAATCACCAGCCCAAAAGGACATGATTTCGCCTCTTCCCTTACCAATTTTTGGTTTACCAGTACTGCTCGCTGTCGCCTACTGGAAATCTCCCGTGGCAGCTCCCATTTCTTTGAGTTTCTCCCAACTCCTCAGGAGTTTTTTTTCGCAAAAAAGATGGCAGCGTGGACAGTTGCGGCTCGCCAAGCCTTCAGTCTAGCTCGACTCTCTACTCCAAAGTCATCGATCTCCACTGCGCAAGCCAGCCTCATCCAGCGCCGCGGTTTCGCCGCCGGTGGCGGTAATTTTTGCCTTATCTTCCTATTCCTTTACATTTTTTACCTAATTTGTTAAATACTATAGATCTAATATAGGAATTGTTTGCAAGGTGAATCATCTGTCTTTAAAAATGTACGTGAGCTTATAAATATGTAATGTATTTAACTAAACACATAAAAGTACCGCTTAATTTTTCCACATATTAATGTTTCAATCTCAATTTATGAATTGGAAGTGGATACCAAGATTAACGTTTCTTTAGCTACAGAAATGTTTTAAGTGAGAAATGATAGTTTGTAATTTTACAGAAATAAAATTGTTATGAAATAATGTAACAAGCATATATTCGTATTTGAAGAGAGAAAAAAGAAATTGACTTTTTGATGCTTCTTCTGTTGATATTTGTAGAAAGGTGGCAGCCTACTCTTAGCCAATGTTTGAGTTTTAATTTGGTTTTCAAACAACATAAACAAGTCCTATAATAGGTCTTACCCAGTCTATAATTTCATTGGTTGATTATGAATTTTTATACTGTTGATGCAGATCATCAAAGGTTTGAGTTTTAATTTGGTTTTCAAACAACATAAACAAGTCCTAGAATAGGTCCTTACCCAGTTTATAATTTCATTGGTTGATTATGAATTTTTATACTGCTGATGCAGATCATCAAATGTTTGTTTTAATTTGGTTTTCAAACAACATAAACAAGTCCTATAATAGGTTCTTACCCAGTCTATAATTTCATTGGTTGATTATGAATTTTTATACTGTTGATGCAGATCATCATGGACCACCAAAAGTGAATTTCTGGCAAGATCCAATGAGTCCATCTAAATGGAAAGAAGAGCATGTAAGTTTATCTGGTTCTTGCTCTTTCTTTTAAAAACATTATACTACTCTTTGTTCCACTAGCTTGTTTGGTGATTTCCCATGCATCAAAATGGATTGAACTTCGATCACAAATTTTTTATTATTTGTTATCAACTTGAATTTTTATTATGAAATTACAGCTGTGTGTCTTTCCTCATTATTTCGTTCTTTCTTGTGTTTTTTTTCTTGGTGGTGTTGTGGGGGAGGGGAGGTGTATGATGAGATTCACTTAGGCTGTAATCTATTGAGATGAGTTCTAGTTGTGTTCATTCATAGTACGTTTCTAACATAAGAATCACACATTTGCAGTAATATGGTTAAAGTATTTGGACTTATTGCTTATTTTATTTCTTATGTGCCCTTTGGTTCGATTAAGGGGGATTTGAATGCGATATTTAACATTGGCTTGTTTCATGTAAGTAACTGAAACTTCCTAGTCATTTGAGGGTTTTCTGGTAGTTCTCTGTGCAATATTTACCTTTCGGAAATAAAGGATACAACTTTCTCTAACCAACTTAATGGAACTTTCACAAACTATTGAGCATTGTTTGGACTAACTCTCACATTCCTCAACCACTTCATGGTTTTGATGTAATCTTTAAGCCCCCTTTAACATCTCTTTGAAGTGGAATGTTGCATTTCCAGTCTGATGCCTATTTCCATGGTTAGGTTCTGATAGTAATTCAGTTTTGGTCTGGTGTATCACCACACCCTATATTGTCGAGTATCCTTTACCGAGACAATTTTTGCTGATTTAGCAGCTTAAACATTCCAGTCAAGTTCCTCCTTTAGGCTGAATCCATGAATGTATTTGGAAGATGGCTTGGTTGCTTTTCCCCAACCTAGCAAAAGTACAATTATTGTAGCCAAATTCACCTGTTTAGCTGTTCATTATGACAAGTTGAAATTCTTATACTTCCTATTACCTAATGACCTGGGGATCATTCATTTAATTTCTGTGTTGTGGATATATTGTTCTTGTTGACAATATATAGAGGCATAGACAATGGCTTTTTAATAGTTTATTGTACTTTGATATTTTATCTTATTTTTCACGATGCTTTATCTCCTGCAGTTTGTGATTGTCACTCTAACCGGCTGGGGACTGGCCTTCTTTGGTGCTTACAAGTTCTTCACTGGGGGCAAGAAAGATACAAAAGAAGAGGTAGGCTTCTACTGCTAACACGGCTAAATAGTGTAGTTTTTTGCATTCACCGAGCAGTGCTCAGTCAATCCCCCAATTGATGAGTCACCTGACTATAGTGGGTTGGCATCTGTGGGTATCACAATGTCCCTAGAGTTCTAAAGCTCTTCACCATCATTCATCAGGAAACGTAACATATGTCATAACTGGGGGCTGCATTCTGGGTTCTCTCTGGGACAACTGCTTGCTGCTTCTTAGTTACAGCTAGATAGATATGAGGTCATCCAGAGGATACTTTTTAGTGATTTTTTGGTGCTGTCATCTAAAGTTGTGGATTTTGTCATCTTTTGTGTATACTGTTTTAATACATCTTTTCCAGCTTTATTACTTTATATAAGTAGTTTTCACCTTATACTATTATTTCCTCTGTGCAGCAAGCTAAAGAAGCAGCACACTGATACCAGGTTTTACAATACATGTGGAATAACATGGTCTAGTTTGGCTTCATGGTCTTGAATGCTAGTGGGAAGAAAGTTGCTTGTGTTCTTAAGATACTCCAGTTTTGAAACTCTGTTGTATATCAACCTTGTGGACGAGATTTTTAAAACTTTTTATTACCTTTTCTTGCACTGATACTCTCTCGCAAATTGCAATGAAGACATGAGGTTTCAATAAGCGAGGAACTAAGAAAAAATTCTATTACAAAATGGGTCTTTATAGATTATAAATTAGTATAAGCTTTAAGATATTGCTCTACGAGTAAGTTACAAAATGATGCAACATTTTGACCCTCCAGCCGCTGTACACGAAGTTGATATAGAAATGCACAACTCTGCAACATGGCTAAAAAGACCCCTTGAAAATTGTAATGACTTTGTAACTAGTTTTCCAATCTATGCTTTACAAAGGCAGAATATGTGAGCATAACAAAAAACACATTCAATTATGGGCATCTTCCTCCCAACTATTTTATGTCCAACTCCCAGCAGCCAAGCACCACAGTAATATAAAATGTAAAGTAAATTCTGTTGCTCTCTAGCTGGTGCCCACAGTGATTATGGGCCAAGCAGATATAATGATGATCCCAAATTCTGTTGCTCTTTGTCTGGCTGTTTGGTGCCTCCAGTTTCTCATCAGATCCATCATGGTCAACATAGTACACAAACAAAACCTGTAGCCGGAAAAATTATGATCAGACCAATGAAACACATTTCAAGGTGAAGTATACAAGGAAGAAATGAAAATGACAGACGAGAAATGTAAGGGTATATTTCAATAGATTTTGTTTCGAAATTTCTCTCTTGTTTTTTTGTAGAAGTTTGACTGTTTGAAAGAAGTGAAACAAAATGGTGCCCAAAGAACGACCATTGCTTCGTTTTAGTGCATACCATAGCCATATATAGCCATCTTCTCCTTAATCTACATCCTCCACTTCGGCTTCAACATCGACAACAGCCACAGATGAACCTTTTCCTGTTTAGTGAAAATAAAAAAATGTCAGCATAAAAAAAGCGCCCAAGCAGAATGACAATCTAGATCCTATGTAAATTTGACCAATGGCAATCACGGTTTACTGTGAATTTCGAATCCAGAATCAAGTGTACGAAAGATACAGTCTGTTGCCTAATCAAGTAGCAGCATTTTCTTGTTCCTTCGCCATCCCCTTCACCTCCAAAGAAATCATTCATACTAATGTATGGTTCTTGCTTCAAGCTGCCTAAATCAAATTTCCTAAATTTACACGATCTCCCCCATGAGATAGATTTTTAGTCTATTTTTGTGGTAACTTCCACTCAATTTACATCATCTGCTGAAAACAATTAGCTGAGAAACTCTGGTAGAAGTCAAGAAAATTGCTAGAAGGGTCAATTATACTTTCCATTGCCTAAAGAAACTCTATTGTATATTAAGAAGCACATTAAGAAGCAAGAAACCTAATTATATTTGATCCAGTTGGGGAATCTAAACGGACATTTCAGTAAGGAGTCTCAGTTCTAAACAAAACAACTGAAGACAAAGGGCCTACATTCTGAGCGGTGATAATCAAGCACTCTAGTTCTAGGATATTCCCAAAAAAAAAAATAATAATAATAATAAATAAAAACAAACCTTTCTTCTGACGAGGGGAGAACTCACTGAACACTTCACCAAATGTTGTGGATTGGTTGGAGAACTTCACAGGATCTCTAACAAACTCATTTCCTACTACTGAAAATATGAGAAACAGCAATCAAGACTGTTCATCAACTTTTTCAGATCTCGTATCGCTTATGTAATGTGAAATAGGCAAGGGAAGATTAACAAGTGATTAGTAGATAATCAGGAAGAACAACTTCAAATTCATGAAGATTTCCACTAAATTAAATGCAGAAAGTTATTCCACAGGAAAAGTTGTTTTATGGATTGTTGTTAATTTCAAAAATTCATTGATAAATCTGAAAAATATCAGGAAATGCCATGGAAACAGTATAAAGTGTAGGTTTGAAAAATGGACCATATGAGTCATGTGAAAACCCAGATAAGAAACGACCTTATTCCTTTATACAGACTGCTGAATAATTATATACTTTAAGAAACCCAACCCACCCCCCCCCCAAAAAAAAAAACTTGGAGAGTAATGGTATACAGATTGTAAGCATAAAGAAGATTATGATTAATGAAGATGATAACTACCTGAGAATGGTTGACTACAAAAAGGGCACAGCTGCAAATCCTCATTCAGTGTTGATCTGCAATGAAGTAAACAATAATCAGATAATGACCAAGAGAAAAGTGCTCCCTCCATTTGGAATTAGTGTCCTATTTTTACTTGGAAAAAATAAATAAATAAATAAATAAAACAATTCAGGGAAGCATTTAACTTTAATCAAGTCATAGTATTACCCTTATTAGTTTTTCCTAAAGAATCAGTGAAGGGACCTTGTGTTGAGTTTAATTTCTTAAATCAAAGGACATAAGGAAGTTAGTCATGGGGCCATATGTTAAGTTTAATTCCCTTAAACTAAGGAGATCAAACAATAGAAATTTAAAACTTCAAATAAAGCAGATTACTACTATAGGAAAGTGGACATTCAATTTCCGAACTCTAAGAAGGAAATGTGGACATTCAATTCCGGAGAGAGGGTGTATCTCAGCAAGCTTAAAAAGAAATTCAAAGAGATCAATAATTCCATATAATCTTACTTGAAAACTTGAAAGTCATTACCACAGTTTGGGCACTGCACAAAAAATACAAAAAAAAGAATTCAGATATATGTAAGCTTTAAGATAATGAAGCTTGTAATAGTAACGTGAATTTCTACAGAAATATATGAAATACATTGAATCTTGAATCGAAAACATGCAACTTCTTACTGGGTAAAGTGTAGAGAAAGAACAGAGATGAAAGACCCAGTTTTCAAAACTAAATACGAATGACTTCTCTGGAAAAATATATAACTAGGCAGATGCCTGCTGGAAGTCCTTTCCTCACACGCAATGCCTGCTAACAGATGTTATATATGGAACAGAAGTAAAGGGTCTCACACAGCAAGTACCATTCTACACCAAACTTTCCAACAGTTTACTTGCTTGCTGTTAGATTATCTAAATGTTTCATGTAGACAGCCCTTATTCTTCATGCAGATATTTCGTGATTTAGTTAGCCCCATAATGAAGTGTCCAACTTATTCATGCTAATAAATCACTTAACCCTTCAAATTAAACAACCACCACTTCTGGAAAACAGTTGATGCACACACCTAAAAGTTACAACAACCTCGCGGACATGCTTTTTGAATTCATGAATTAAGATCCTAAGAAAGAGCATACAAAAAGGGACTCATTCAGTGGTAATAAATCTAATCAGGAATCCCTATATGCTTATCCCAATAAAAAAGACAACGGATGGATATTCGAGATTATATACTGTATCAAAGCACAAAATCCCTTCCTAAAATGTTACAAAAGAAAAAGAGATTAAAAACCAGAATTATTATAAGAATTTTCTATTTCTTCCTTTTTTTCCCCCGCAAAATGAATTATTCCTGCTGTTGCTAGTTTATAGAACCAACTTTATCACCTAAAAGTTGATGCCACAGCCGAACCACCAAGAAGATATACATCAAATAGCTGGTGATTGAAACATCTTTAATTACTACTGTTTTGTTTCCACAGTCAAGAGGATTCTAACAATTCAATCAATTACGTCTTGCGAACATGGAAAACCACTTCCATTTCAATAGTTCAAGAAAGAGCTTGTTCTCAAATGGAACCTCAAGTAATCCATGCATCAGGGTAAGTAGAAGAAAGTAAAGTTGGGATTTTAGGTTACTCACACTGCTTTGAACTATATCCCGTCCTGCCCACCATATAAAGGCTCCCAAGCCCACAATTGGTAGCAGCACCACAAGAAGCTGTGGAATAAAGATCACCAACCAATGTCGTCACTATTATGAGAACTTTTTTTTTAAATACTAACAGTCCAAACTCCAAACAGAAGTAGAAAATTGAAAACCAGTACAATTTAAGGAGCAGAACTAATTAGATAATCATAAAGAAAATAAAAGAAAGCACACATCAAAGATGTCATACCCATACAGAAATAATTGCATCAAGAACCCAACCCAGCTGTCCGGTCATAGAGAGATAAGTTAATCCAATAGCCAACGCAAGATTACCCAATACCCTAGCCGTAGTACCATCGTCTTTCCCGCCTCCGCCTCCGCCTCCGCCTCCACCGAGACCATCGAACCCAAAACCTTCTCTAAATCGAATCATAACCACCCTCTTATTCCTCTTCCACTGATCATCTCTAAGCAAAATTCCAACTTTATATCTTCTGCTCCTACCAAAGAATGACGACCTCTCCTCAGAATCTCCGTTCTGAAACCTAGTTTTACATAAATATGCACTTCTTGCTCTTAGAGGAGTGGAAAATTTGATGGGTTGTAATGATTTGATTCCTGAGAAGCTCAGTTTCTTCAAGCTGTAGTCCGATGTGTTTAAGGCAGAGAAATTGATTGAAATTTGTACAAGTGCTGTCATGGCATAAGCAATCTTAACTAAAGAACTTTTGGCCTTCTCCTATCACCTACGCTAGATGGTTATGCATACTTGCAGAATTGAACCTCTTTTCTTTTCTTTTTCCAAGTGAGAGGATAAATATGAATGGATTTTTCTAGTTCTTGCAGAGGCAGAGACATAGAGTAGAAGCAGAAAGCAAATACTTCTCCTTTATCTTTCCTCTCCAATAGAGAGATCTCCCCTTTCATGCGGGGCCCAGAGGTTTCTCTATCATTTCGCTGTGGCCATTTCTTACAGATATTTCCTTTTTCACTAAAAACTTACAGAAAATCTCCATAATTATCCGAGACACCTTGCAAGCTAAACTCCCGGTTGTCATCTCATTAAATTGGGAGATTCGATCAAAGATAACTTCGAAATGAAGAACTCGGGATCTATAAAGATAACTCGAAAATTTTTAAAAATTTTATTTTCTCTTCTCTCACTTTCTCTCCTTGTACACATTCTCTCTAAGAGATTACAAACTTCAATCTCAAATCGTGGAAGATCCGACCGTTCAAATTAAAAAAAAAGTTAGTTCTTTAATGTATTCTCTTTTATTTACAATATTACCGTTTTAGATCGGTGAAATATTTGTTAGAAAAAGAAAAAATCAAATTTTAAAATTAAAAAAAATTCTGGCGGCACTTACGCCGACAACGGCCGAAAGTGCCGCCGGAATTTTCTTTTTATTTTTTACTTTTTTTTTAATCTCAGATCTAAGAAGATCCGACCGTCCAAATTGAAAAAAAAGGTTAGTTCTTCAACCTATTCTTTTTTATTTACAATATTACCGTTTAAATCGTTGAAATATCTGTTAAAAAAGAAAAAAATCAAATTTAAAAAAAAAAAAATTCTGGCGGCACTTTCAGCCGTCACCGACGAAAGTGCCGGAGAACTTCCGACGCCAGCGACCGAAAGTTCTCCAGTTTTTTTAATTTTTTTAATTAATTTTTTTAAAATTTTTTGTTAATTTATTTTAAATTTTTTTAATTTTTAAAATCATTTTTTAGGGTTTAGATGTTTTAATTTTTTGTTCATAGTATATTTGATTATTTAATTAATTTTGTATATGTAATTTAATTGTTTGTGACTAGTTTGTTTTCTATAGAAATGGTGAGAACAGCAACATACGCAGTGTGCTGATAATGGATACGACGTACAAAACGAACAAGTAAGTACTATATTGTATTAATTGTATTATTAGCTATCTTTATTAATTTTATTGGCACAAACATTTAAAAAAAAAAATTTTTTAGTAAGTAGTTAATAATATTTTTAAGTCCGTGAAAAATGATTAACCAATTCATAATAATTAAATTTATTGCTTCTTTTTTAAGATACAACATGCTACTATTAGAATGTGTAGGGATGACTCTAATAGGCAAGAACTTCACAGTCGCAACAACTTGTATGTGCAACGAACAGGTAACGACATACAGATGAGTTCTTCAACAAATCAAGCAGATAGATACGGTATGCGATGTTGCACAACGGTAGGAGTCTGTAGATATGGATCATATACTGTGTCTGTGTGGTGTGAAGGTGGATGTGCATATCCATATGGCTCATAGGGTACAGGTGTGTGTAACTGATGGGGATGAAGGGGAGGTCGATCGAAAAGGTACAGCAGGTGGTTGGGTAGTCACAAACAATTAAATTACATATACAAAATTAATTAAATAATCAAATATACTATGAACAAAAAATTAAAACATCTAAACCCTAAAAAAAGATTTTAAAAATTAAAAAAATTAAAATAAATTAACAAAAAAATTTTTAAAAAATTTAAAAAATCAAAAAAATTATAAAAAATAAAAAAATAAAAAAAAATTCTGGCGGTACTTTTGGCCGTCGCCAGCGAAAGTGCCGGAGAACTTTCGGTCACCGCCAGAATTTTTTTATTTAAAAAATTCATTTTTTTCCTTTTTTAACAGATATTTCAACGATCTAAAACCGTAACATTGTAAATAAAAGATAATAAGTTGAAGAACTAACCTTTTTTTTCAATTTGGACTGTCGGATCTTCCTAAATCTGAGATTAAAAATTAAAAAAAGTAAAAAATAAAAGAAATTTCCGGCGGCACTTTCGGCCGTCGCCGACGAAAGTGCTGCTGGAATTTTTTTTTTTTTATAAATTCGATTTTTCCTTTTTTAACAAATATTTCAACAATCTAAAACGGTAATATTGTAAATAAAAGAGAATAGATTGAAGAACTAACCTTTTTTTCAATTTGGACGATCGGATCTTCCAAGATCTGATATTGAAGTTTGTAATCTTAGAGAGATGTTAGAGAGAATGTGTGTAGTGAGAAAAAGTGAGAGGAGGGAAAATGAAATTTTTAAAATTTTTCGAGTTATCCTTATAAATTCTCAAGTTGCCTTTATCGGCCCCCCTTGGAAATTTATGAGGATAACACGATAATAAATCATTTTTTATCTTTCTCTATATAACTTTCTCTCTAACTTCTTTCTAAAAAAACATCAATCTTTCACATTAACTTACTTTGGAAGAACATATGAATCAGTATGAAGATTATTTGCAAGAAAATATGGTTTTTGAAGTAAGAAAAGTGCGTAATTTTTTTTTTTCCCGTTTTTGCAGCAGTTTTGCCCAGTCTAGCGAAAAAATGAAGTATTTTCGCCGCGAAAATACTTCATTTCTTCTCTGTTTTTTCTTCACTGTTAATATTTAAGTTTTATATTAACAGGGTAATGTAGATCCAAATACGTTTGAAAAATTTTTAGAACCGGAAGAATATGTTGATTATGGACATTTATTCACAACAGATCGAATTTTCAATTCGAAAGTGGAGTTTGTCGATTGTGCAAAAGAAACGGCAATGAAAGACAACACATATTTGATCATCAATTGATATCCGAGATCAAGAACATTTGACCATCGACCTTATGTTACACTGGCCTGCAAGCGTGGAGGTGCAGTTAAAAAAACACGAAGCCATTTGTTGACGATGAAGAAGAAGTTTCCATCAAAAGGCTGGGTCCTTACGGGACTAAAAAATGTGGTTGTCCATTTAAATTAAAAGATGAGCAAATGGCCACAAGTGAGAAATGACAATTGTTCGTACATGATGAGAGGCACAACTATAAAATAGTTGTCTACAATTACGGTCATGTTCAGGCTACAAGACTTACGAAGGAGCAGCTAAAATAGATTGAGCAATTCAGTAAGAGTCATGAGCCGCCACGTAATATCCTACGAATTTTCCCAGAACAAAAAGCTAGTTGTACGGTGAGGTATGGTAAAATTACTTATAATACTTTATTTAATAATTTAGATATGTTTTTTCTTTCGCTAATGTAATTATTTTTATGATGTATGTAGTGCACAGAAAATATACAACGCCGTTGCCTATTAAGAAGAATAAGATACAAGGGAGAAACATGGTGGAGGAAGTTCTTTGCATAAGTGCTGAACAAGGTTATACGGTCTTCTATAGAAGCTGTGAGGACAGCAACGTACTTAGTGATATTGTCATTGCACATCCTACATCAATTGCAATGATCAGAACGTGGCCATATGTACTGATAATAGATACGACGTATAAAATGAACAAGTAAGTTTTCTGTCAGGCATTCTATTATTAACTCTCCATTTTAATTTAAATGTATATAGATTTTTAAGTTATATTTTAAAATAATTTATAGGGTTTCGGGTATTATGATTAGAAATTATTTTATTTCAGAATTAATCATAACATGTTCTCTTTATTTTAAAAAAAAGGTACCATATGCCACTGTTGGAAGCCATAGGAATGATGTCAACCGGTAAGAACTTCATTGTGGCACCTATTTTCATGTGCAATGAACAGGGTACGACCTACAGATGGGTCCTTGAACAAATTAAGCTCTTATATGTTTCATCGGCTATGTCGATCGGCAAAGAAATAATTGTTAATGATGGTGAACCAATTGTGATTATTACAGATAGGGAGCGCAGACTGATGCCTGTGATCGAAGACGTGTTCAGTAAATCATATCATATGTTATATAGAAGGCACATCGATCAGAATGTGTTGGCAAAATTAACCGAACTGGTTAAAGATGAAGAGGTCGCAACTCAATTCGTGAATGGCACTTGGCACAAGTTAATAAATGAAATCGATGAGGTTGAATACCATGGAAAATTGGAATTGCTGAAGAAGAAGTGGCGAAGAAGGCCTGACTTTTTACATTATTTGTTTTACACATGGTTGAATCCACTTGCCCATAAAATTTGCAGAGTTTAGACATCTGAGGTTTTGCATTTTGGTGTTGAGACAACGAACCGTGCTAAGAGCAAACATTCGGTTCTCAAACTGGTGATTTGGATACCGTATTCCTTAATGTTGACTCTGTCATCGAAGGTCAAATTGCCAAGATTAAGAGCTCATTGGAGATTTCTAAACTTAAATAAAAGTTTAATGCGAAGAGCAATGCCATATTAAAGAATATAAGCAATCAATCAGTTATTGGGCTTTGAAAAAGATATGGCTTGAGATAAAGAGAGCTCGTGAGATAGTTGATGATGCGCAAAACAAGTGCAGTCATTATTTAAGGAAATCGCATGGGCTACCATATGCATGTGAATTACTTGGACGGTATGAACATTTTCTCCCGCTCCAGTTGGAAAATGTTTCGGTCTTTTGGAGAACACTAGACATCGGGGTGCACGTTCCCTCTGCGCATGCTCGGGACATGGATTCCGAGATGTGTGATCTCGTTTCCATGTTGGATCAAATAAGTACAGGTCCAATATCGAAAGTTAAGGAATGACGTCGTCTGATAGAAGGGGTTTTGTGTCCGATGTTGCCTGAAGATCCTAATGCACCATTGACAAGTCCCCCTGAGCATGCAGTCACGAAGGGACGACAGAAGACGAACTCAATTAAAAGGGATAAGTCTTACTGGGAGCATGTGTCCATTGCATATAGGAAGATAGGAAAGTCAAGCGGGTCTGGGTCCGATTCTACATCAGGTTCTGGTTCTGGGACCAATTCTAGTTCACATGGAAGAGGTAAACCACCACAGGCACCTAGGGTAGGGATAGAGGATGTAGCAGTGGACGAAGTAGTTTATCTTCTGTTATAAATCTATCTACTCCTTCGACATTCCCGTACATCGATGTATTCCCCGAGTTTGTTTATGAGTTTATTCAGAACTGAAAAAATGTAGTAGGGGATGGTAATTGTGGCTTTAGGGTTGTGGTGAACTTTCTGTTTGGAAATGAAAACTAATTGGCCGGAGGTTTGTAGACGAATGACTTTTGAGTTGCAGCTTCATTTGAACCTGTATGCGTCACTGTTCGGATCATTAGAACGTGTTTATGAGGTTATACAAAGGACATAGTGGTTTGACAGACCTGCGCCTCAAGAACATTGGTTGGAAACACCGGATCACATTTATGTCATTACAAATACCTTCAATTTCTGCGTGGTACTAATTGCAGGTATAGGGTCCACCACCTTATTACTTTTGTATTCGAATTTGACTAGTCCTACCGGAATACTATGTATCAGCTACCTCTCGGAACAACAGCATTTCATACAGGTTAGTTAACTGCCCATCTGGATCATTTAGAATTTTCGTATACTAAATGCTATGTTTGACGATTATTTATTATTTAATTTTATTTTATGTTATTCAGCTACAGATGCGAGATGAATGTCCATTACCTCCTTTGCACGTACAATGACAATATCATCGTGATATTCAAGTAAGTAGTTGGGCAGAACCTTATTCTGAACGAATTGCAGATTGGGGTAGGAGACATGTTGCAGAAGTTCCACCCCGATATCCTATTTATTTAGATGTCAATTAGTATTGATTTGTAAATAAATTCTTTATTCATATTGTAAATATTGTAAATTATTTATTTATATTATTCATATTAATTATTTACATTTAAATCATTCAAAAACTGGAGTTGCATAGGGGTATGAACTAATTAAAGATCAAATAAATAAATCCACTGATTCCACAGACAAACGGTACGAATAGTATCATAACAAAGTAGACAAGGTAAAAAAATCCACAAACATAAACTAATATGGATGTCGATAATACATCTTCACAACTCGGCTATCCTATCAAACCTCTCTTCTTTCCCAACATTATCTTGGTCAATCTGACGAACAATCAGGCCCATTAGAGTTGGGAGTGACATAAGGGCATGAACTGGAACATGAAAACCACCAAGAACATTCACAGGATTTTGCATCCTGGGATGACTGCGAGGGATATACCACTGCATGTAATCGTCTATACATTCACCGGGGGTCACTGCTAGAATGCTTGTCCATGTCTCTGTGATGGTGCCTCAAGCCATAACGCCTCCACAAGCGGGTGGGGGCTGAGATGGTGGACATGAAGATCCATATATATCATATGGTACCGAAGTGTGTGGGCGGTGTAATGGGAGAGGAGGACGAGACCTAATCGGTAATATGTGGTGGTTGGGCAGAAGAACTTGGTGCAACTGTATCATAATATAGTCCAGTAGCAAATGGGGTAGGAGTAGACGGGATATTGGAAGTACTATGTCGACCCCTCAAACCTCGAGATGAAGCTGTAACAGTACAACCTTCAACTCGACCTGTCCTATCCTTGACAGGATCAAGATTATCATCTCCTCTACGTGCGTCTGGCCGAACTGTCTATTATTTATTCAAACACATTCATCAATAATTAGCATATATTTGCCTATTGAATTTATTGTGCATTATTTATTTCTTTTAATTAAATTACCTATATCATTTCATCACGAGCATTTTTAAATTTAATTTTATTTTTCTCTTATATTATTAAATTATTTCATTATTATTTTCGAGCACTTTATTATTTAATTCGCATTACTTTAACATTTATTATTATTTTATTATTTATTCTTAACGGGATTTATTATTTTATTTCAATTATTTTATTTCTTTTCACTAATAATAATGTAATGAATAGTTATTAATTTATATATTATTATTTCTTATTAAAATTTCTAATTATAAGGGTTTTAATTCAAATTTCTAATTAATAATATATAATTATTAATTTATATATTATTATTTCGCTTTAAAAAAATAATTATTTTAAATTTTTATTATTTACGTTATTAATTAAATATCAGAGTTTAAATTATTATTTCCTTAAAATTACTTAAGCAAGTACTATCGGCCCAAACAACCCAAGGTCTGCCTTCTTCTCTTTTCCAAGCCTTTCAAGAAAGGCGGCTTTCAACCCGGTATAAAACCTGTCCCTTAGAGAGGAACACAAGGACGCCAGACAAGCTCTTATCCCTCGGAGTTCTCAAACCTTGCGGGAAGTCCAAAGGCAAAAGGCTTCTTAGCCGATGGAAGAAATCATTCCTTAGTCATCATAAATTAATAGATTCTCAAGTTGTTATTATTATTTTCCCTTCAAGGGGTTCACAACATTAAACACTAAGTCATAACAAAGGGAAATCATTACTTCACCATCCCCTTATAATTTCATAACGTTGACGTAATAAATAAATTTAATTAACTCTAACCATATAAATTGATTCAAACTATAACATGAATAATTATACACTTATGCTAACAAATTAATGAATGCTCATTAAGATTCAAATTGTTCATATAAACATAATTCATAATCATATTAAACAAACAATTATAAGATAAACCATTTCAAACAACTACTTATACATATTCTACATAGAGAAAATTAAATAACATTTGAAATAAATATGAAATTAAATTCAATTAAAATTCCTTAAATAGCATAACATTAACAATTAAACATAATGATAATTTTAAATATTTATAAACACAAAGGCAAAATATATAAATAAACTTTTTTTTTATAAAAAAAACTACTTCTAAACTTTCGCCCAGGCTGGCGAAAATTCTAGAAAAAATCGCCCAGCCTGATGAAAATCACACATAATTCCACCGCATTCAGCGCCATGCAGGAGTAATTTCGCCTGACCAGGCGAAAATCTTTAATTTTTTTGTCGGTTCGGGTGAAAGTTTCATGACAGCGGCAAAAAAAAAGCCTCCAAAAATTGGAGTTTTTTTCGATATCAAGTATATTTTCAAGACCTAAACCGATAGAATTGTAAATAAACGATTATAAATTGAAGTACTAACTTTTTTCTTTTTTAATTTTAACGGTCGGATCTTTGTAAATTGAAGTTCGAAGTTCGCAGATTTTTACTCCAAAAAAGCTTCGAAAAATTTAATTTTTCCTGAGATTCGATGCATATTTTTAAGATCTAAACTGATAGAATTGTAAATAAATGAGTAAAGGTCGAAGTACTAACCTTTTTTCTAATTTTTAACGGTCAGATCTTCCTAGATCTGAGTTTCCAATGTCCACTTGTAGAGAGAGTTGAGAGAATTTTGTTTTAGAGAGAGAAAGGTTGAGGGTGAAAATAAAATTTTTGAATATTTTCGAGTTATCCTTATAGATTTTCGAGTTGCATTTATTACTCTCCATTAGGAATTTCTAAAATTTTTCAGTCACGCCCATCTATCTCTCTTTTCTTAAGTGTTGTCTCCTTCTTCTCCTTCTTTTTGGTTCTTTATCTTCTTCATGATTGAATTTGAGAATTCTTAATCAAACCACATCGTCTTTGTTTCTTTTTCTTTTCTAAAAGAACGATTTGTAATAGTGGTAATAATAAGGCTCCAACATTAACAACAACTTCCAATAGTAGAGCATGTGTTTTCATATTGTTTAATATTTTTTTTTATCTTATAAATTGTATTGCGTAAAGTAAATTTATAGAGAATTATGAAAATATCTTAATTGGAGAAGATGAAGAGGAATAATCATTTTTTCCTATATAATTGATGTTTTTTCTATTTATTAAAGTTATAGTTATAGTTTACTAAGTTACGAAGTTCCATATTTCAATTGTTAATGTTTCAATTGCTGATGTTTCTAGTATTCCATAGGAATTAATATAATTGTATGTTTTCATACTATTTGGTGTTTTTTTTTTTTTTTTTTAATCTTATTCAATGTATTGTGTAAGGTAAATCTATTGAGAGTCATGAGGAAATCATTATTGAAGAAGATGAGGAGGAAGAATTTGTTTTTCCCATGTAATTGATATTTTTTCTAGTTGTATATCTCTAGGGTTACAGAGTTGCATGTTTCATCTGCTAATGTTCCATAAAAAATTAATTTTACCTAATTCAATTGTTAATATTCTATGTGAATATAGATGCAGTTGCATAATTACAAAAGTAACTGTTTAAGAAATATTAAGTTGTGGGTGATAACATTATATGTTACTGGTTCACCTAATACATAATACATGAAACATCATTAAAACAAAACAAATTCTCTTAAAATGTCCCTCAACTATTTACTTAAGTTGCATAATGCCCCTTAAGTGATATTTTATTTTTTTTAATATCTCTAAACTAAAATCTTGTATCATAAAATAGCTTACTACCATAAATAGAGGTGGCACCATCTCCCAAGGATCATATGTTGCTCACATGTGTGTTTGTAGATGGCAAAATTGTTCCTTAAAGACTTTCCTTCCACAACAAAATGTCTTCCACACTGCAAACACACATGTGAGTAGCACGTGATCTCCAGAAAGTGATGCTACCTATATTTAATGAAAATTTTGTTGTGGATGGAAAGTCTTTAATGGACAATTTTGTCCCTCCACAAACATATGTGAGTACCATGTGCAATTCGTGAGGTGGTAGCTGTCGCTATTTATGGGTTGTAGGCTACGTTATGATACACAATTTTAATTTAGGGATATAAAAAATAAAATTAAGTAAATAGTTGAGAAGCATTTTAAGGAATTTCCCTTAAAACAAAGCAACCTACCATAAAACTATATAAACCCACATACAGTAGATAAAACATGCAATATATTCTCATGGAACATTAACACATAACCTATAGAACATTAATACTATTTTCATGGAATATTAATACAAACTCAAACATGCATTATATTCTCATTGAAAATTAACACATAAATCATTGAACATCAATACTATTTCCATGTATCTCTTAACAAAGAAAAATGGAACATTCATTACTTGTCCATGAAACATCATCACAACAAAACATTATATTCTCATGAAATATTGACTCATGCAACGTGCATTATATTGCCCATGAAACATGGAAATAGTACCTTTCTTTTTTGTTCAAACTGAAATTAATTCTCATTGTAGAGTCAAACATTATATTTCAATGCATGATCCATGAGTTTTGTACTAATGTTTCGTAAATTAGAATCCAGAAAGAAAAAATAAAAAACATCCATGAAATATGCATACTATTCATGGAACTTCTATAATATTTCTATAATATATTAATACATAACTTATGGAATATCTCAAATGCCTGTGTTACTTGCTTTTGCTGTGATTATGATGATTTTTTTCTCTTTTTACTGCGGGCACCTTACAAGTTGCGGCTAGATATAATGTATAACTTCACATAATTATCCATCCTAATTTTTTTAAAAAGATTCTCCTAAAAAAGAATTTATTAAATATTTTCCTTATCTAATATTACATATTTCTGTTTTTTTGGATTACCACCACTTACACAATGATTTTGACAATAAAACACATATATCACCGCTAACATAATGATTATAACGAGACACATATATAACTTGGGTGTGATTCGAGCCGAGTCGAGCTTCGTATCGAGTAAGTCAAAACGAGTTTTTTGCAAGGTTTTTTTGAGTTTATATTTTATACGTTCATTATTGACGCATATTTTTGTGGAAAAAATGTGGAATATATTATTTTTTAAATTATATTTTGGTATTATAAAGAAAATAAAAGTTTATAGCACTAACTAATTGAAAATGTAAAAGTAAAATATAAATAAGTAAATTTAGACATAAAATTTATTTGAATTTTGAGTTTTATAAGAAAGTAATTAATAATAATTTACTAATTAAATTCACATCTTTTTATTTATGTACATGTCAATATAGAGAATATAGCAAAAAAAGCCCTTTACCATTTTATATTTTGTCAATTTAGGACCCACTCTTTTCTTGTCGTCATATTTATGCCACTCAACTTTTTTCAATGTAAAAAAAATGCCAAATGTAGAAGTTTTTTTGTATCTTTGAGCAGAAATTATCAGGTAAGAGCACATGATTTATTCATAAAAGAGTAAAATATGCAAAATACTACCTCATAAAAGAAGGATAAAAGCAAAATGTGAAGGAAATTATTTACGTGGAAGATGCATGCTTTAAAGTATGATAAGACCATTGATTAGCAAATAACAACATTTTAATACTTATTTTACCTTCTAATAATGAATAAACCATGTGTAATTTAGACAATAATTTCTGCTACAAACATATACAACTAATGTGTTTTGTCATAGTTGGCCATTCAAAAACAATTGAGTGGCATTTTTAGACATTTGAAAAAAGTTAATGGTATAATTAGCGACAAAAAAAAAAAAAAACCTTATCCACAAAATTTAAAAATGTGAAGGGTAGTATGACTATATTCTCTATTAGTATATGATTTAAATTTGAATAGACACTTTAATAATGTTCATAATAATTAAATATTCTTTTAAAAAATTAAATTTTCATTATTCTCCTCAAAGAAAATTAAATTTTCATTGCTCAATTGAAAAGTTAATATTATTAAATAAATATATAAAAAGCTAATATATAATAAGAAGTAATGAGTAAATTTTTAGTACATATATATTTATTTATTTAGTCGATGCTTTTATCTTAAAATAAGTCACCAAACATCCCCATAGAAATACTGACTTGATTTTTCCTTTTTCTCTTGATAATTAACTAACGTTGTATTTATTTAGCAAAAAAAAAAAAAAAAAACTAGCATTGCATTTAGGGTGTAAATAGGTCCAGATCTTCTAGGTACTCCCGCACCCTTATCGTGAAATATGGACTCATACCCCCCAAATCTTTTTGGTATAAAATTCATGTACCTGACGCTCTAGAGTCTAGGATATGTTCTAAGTATACCCGTACCCCTATAACATTTTTCATTTTTTTCATGTTAAACAAAAATATCTATAAAAATTTTTTCAGAAAATCTAACTTTAAAAAATAATACCTCTGTCATTCGCCTTTGGAACAAACTACTAGCACAAAATTTTGAAAGAGAGAAACAAGTCCACAAGAAACATCCAATGGAAAAAACAGTAGTACTTATGTCTCGAAAAAGAAGAAATCTTAGAAAAATTTCTCTTCTCTAAACTATGAAGCCCTAAGAAATCTTAAAGAAAATTTCTCTTCTCTTCTCTAAACTAAGAATACGAGTTTGAGTATCATTGTATATGGATCCATACTTATTTAATAGAATCTATACAGATACAGGCACAAGACCACGAGTATAAAATTATTCTTACTTACTATAATCGAATATAAACCACGAATATAAAATTATAATCTTACTTACTATAACCGAATATAGACCTGCGGATACACCCTAACTGTATTTCATATTCCTCAAAATATTCACAAATATATATATATATATATATATATTACCTAAAAAATAGAAGAAGCGGTGCAACCCCTAGCTGGGGGAATCACAGGAGGGAGGGACGTTAACCAACCAATAACTCTTTACTTTCAAATTTGACGCACTTTTTTAAGGAAACCAGAAAAAAAATATATATATATATATATATATACACACACACACACTAGGCAAACTTCAGTTCAGATCTTCATCATCTGCCATGAGAAGGGCCTTCGGATCTCTTATTATCTCTCTTTCTCCATTAACCAAATTCTTGAATTCAAAATCTCACAATGAGCGGCGCCATTAGAAATACTTTTGAAGCTAGGAAACAAAATTTGAATGCCAAAATCGGCATAAAAAATCACTGGCATAATCACTAAGTTATGCCACTTGTGTGAAAGGGATTGGGAATATATAGTTAGAACCTCAGAAACTGAAGAATTTAACAGGGATACTGATTTTTGGTTTGTCAAATTTTTCCTACTAACTTTTTGCCTTCCTTTTCCTGAGTTTTGGCCTTTGAACACTTTCTGAACTGGACATAAGCATGTTGTCCTCTACCGAACACGTGGGGTTCAATGGGAGCGAATTCTCCGTTGACGGCTCTGATACAGAAGGTTCTTCTGCCAAGGAAGGGGAGACAGCAATTGCTCCAACTATGTTATCCAATTCTGATATATTATTAGGTTGTGTATGATCTAAAATTAATGGTGCTGATGAAGTCTCTTCTTGGATTAAATGGGGCATTGTATCTGTAGTGAATACCTCTATATGTTCCGGGAAACAAGTTTCTGGCTTAACATGATGATGGGGTTCTTGAGTTATGGACAGTATCCCTAATGGCTCAGCTGATGAACAATCCTGCTGAGCAATATGGGATACTTCACAGGCAGATATTGTGATCAATGGATCACTATCAGGTCCAAAGGCTTCATGGGACTGTGAAGGTGACTGAGATGACATAAATGAAGTAGATGGAACTGAAGTTAAAGGAGTTGATGGCAAAGAACTATCTGCAGGACTAAACACTAGCCTGTCACCCAGTGCCCCAATCTTACCTCCTCTCTTTGGCTTACGACGCTTGACCTGAGATGGGCCAAGTGAGTTAATTACTGGTGCGGCTGGAGCTAGATCAGGACGTAATGATAGCCGCCGATCCTCATGAGCTCCCCTTAAAGCTTGTGAACATATATCCTTGATCTCCTTGATGATATCAGATCTTGATACCTCGTCCCCTTCATCAATGGTATCACAGCAGCGGTAATATATCCGTTGTAAGCTTTGAGCCTGTTGAAATTTACAGGTGTTAAGGACATGCTAATGCCATATATTCTAGGAATAATCATAATAGCTAAGAAAAGATAAATTGTCTACTACTGGACCATGATCTCAATGACGCCCCCAACTCCTTGGTATCCGCTATCTGTACGATTTGCGGGGTTGCCAATTAGTAGACGGGTTATCCGCCGGTACCAAATCATGTATGGATCGGAGTAGTCCATTAAACCATTAATTGTAGGTCCAGAGACTACACGGGCATGACGGTCTGCCCACATATCAATAAATTGTCTGTGATGCTGCACCCAATCAGTATTCTGTCTTCCACGTCGATCAACCGAATGGAGGTCCCGAATAGTGTCACAATTAGCTGGTATGCTCTGGTGCTGTCCAAATTGACGTAACACACGGTCAGGAAAATGCAACTCCACTACGTCAAAACAGATGAGAGGTGATACTGTTTGCCAAATTTGATGCCCAGAAATGCAATAATCGGGCAAAGTGTTGATGACATCTGCATATGGCTGCCAAACAAACTGTAGGCAAATTCACTCTGTTACTGAAGAGAAAAATAAATGGATGCATAAAAAATATGTGAACCAGAAAAAAAGATTTTTTCTAGAGTCGTGAAGAAAACTAGGCTCCATTCCCAGCAACCAAGTTCCTAATAATAATTGCTAATGCCTAGAAAAAGGTAACAACAAGAAGGCCTTAACAAGGCTCCTTTGAACTAAAGGAATCAAGCCTGTTCTCGCTTGCACAAGAATTGGCAAACCTCTTTTCCTTTACCTTCCAAACATTTTTCACCCATGAATTGTTTAAACTAAATAGATTTAGAAACTAAAGGCACATGAAAGTTTCTAGAGGAAGGAGAAAGTATTTGGGCTTGTAAAGCATAAAGAAAAAAGCTTTATTTACCAGAGTAGAAAAAGTACCAACAGAAAAGGTCTATGATAATTTTTCAAAAAAAAAACAAGAAAAAGAAAACACTTAATGGCACAGTAGTTCTGAAAAGAACTTTCAAAACCTGGTCATCCTTCATGCAGTCCAACATATCTCTGTACACAACCAAAACATGCATTCCCACCTTTTCCAACTTAAAGCCAACATCCCACCTGCAAGAAAATTCATAAATTGTCAGTGACCATGTCACACAATATGATTTAAATATGATCTTCAAATTGCAAAGTAATACCTGGAGCCATAAGGAGGGGCTGGTAGAAATTGATCGTCATCACTTGCAAGAATGAAGGGGTGCTGTCGAGGGGCTAATCTCTCTGGACGAATTAGTGGAATCCTTTCCCATGCCCATAGCTATATAAGGTTTATTATTACATCAATTTCCATGGCAAGTATAATGAGAACTTTATGAATCTATATCATCTGTCAGCAATACCTGAAGCAGCACTAGAGGGCCACATACACCATCAACATTTGACTTGGTAGCTCGACACAGTGCACGATATAGGGAAGCAAGGACCGCACTACCCCAACTAAGTTTACCAGCAGCCTCAAAATCCCTCAGAAGGGGTAAGAACATCAGTTTCACCTTATTATTTGAGGCATCTGGAAGTAACAAGCCTCCAAGGAGTTGTAGTATATGTGCTCTTGCATAGCATTCTACAATATGACCTGGGGCATCTTGCTGCAGTGGCTCAACTTCAAAATGGTCCTCTATAGATTTCAATTTGAGGCGTCCACTATCAAAAGCACTCAATGGTGGTCTGAAACCTAACAGTTCCTCACACATGGCTTGCCATTCTTCTGTGGTGCGGGCTATGTCATGTCCAGTAACTGGTTCTCCATCAATTGGAAGACCCCACATGATAGCAACATCCTGTAGAGTAACAGTAGCTTCACCAACTGGTAAATGAAAAGTGTGAGTTTCTTGACGCCATCTCTCTACAAGTGCTGTGATTAGTGCATGATCTAGCTGTATATGTCCTGCTTTATATACACCATAGAACCCAACTTGGATCATCAGTCGTTGTATTCGAGGATCCAATGCCCCTAAGCGCCAAAATGCACCGTCACATCGCCTACATGTCAGTGGCTCAAAATCCTGTCCACGCCATATGGCTGTGGACCTGTGATCATACTGTAGAGTCAATATGGTCTCATCTATGGGACCTGGATGCAATTCATGTCCAGCACCACGATCCACTGCTACTCTAATGCCTATAAATATTTATTTATCAGTAAAGTAGACTGAAGAATATGTGATGTATTATAAAATAATACAAGGGAGACTAGTAATAATTGATGCTTAAATAAAATAATGTGGAGAACCACTGACTTATGGTCACTCTTGCTCAAGCGGTGACTTTCTCAAAGTTAAGCATGAGAAAATTGAAGGTTCGAGAAGTGCACATATGTCTTGGACATCATAATTCTGATAATTCTTAAACTCCGTTTCTATATTAAATGACACTTGAAACTTGAAACTTGTCAACAGCTGAAAAGAAAGGCTCATACTTTACCTCTGCTTTCCTTTGACTGCAGTTTTGAGATACCACTCTGCATGCCTTCCAAGTTTTGGAATCGATCTTCAAACTGCAGGAACTTTTCATCTTGAGTTTTCTGTAGTTCCTCAACTGTTTTTCTCAAGCTGTCAACTGTGTGCTCAAGTACTTCGATCTTCTCCTCATGACTGTGAACCTTCTCAGAAGGTACTGTAGTAGTCATGTTCACAGAGCTAGATTCACTGTTCTGAGATAATGCACTCCCAATGAAGTTTTTAACTAAACTGCTGTTATTGACACAGGCCATACATGAAGAGTTGGTCGTCGTAGAGCCAAAAAAAGAACTAAAGTTTATTGTCAAAGTCAAAACGTTATTGTGATAAGTCTCTAGAAGAACTTATACTCTTTGCCTTCTCTACTGCGCCCAACATCTTAAGGCTCAGAAGAAGACTTCATTATCTTCTTCATAACAACACTTAATTAGATTAATATGAATTGGACAATTATCTTGTGAAAAGAAAAGAAAGGATTTTTAAAAGTTTCCAATAATATGGGAAGAAAATAACTAGTTTTTCTAATCCAAGTATACCTTCACTAAGCCAAGTGCCTAAGTATACAAGATTTTGCACGGTTAAAGTTAAATGATTGAATATTATTAAAGACCATTCTGAGAATGAATTTTCAGCATGACACAAGCGCTTTTCCTTTAAACAATGTAATCAATGTCCAAGTATCCAGGTCTTTTGTCACCTCCAAAAAGAAACATTACGAATAGAATCATGGCTTACTTAGTGTTGAAACCAGGAAACTATTATGGCAAAAAAATCACACAACAAAAGAATTTTGTTACCTTGTAATAAACAATAGATCATTTCTTTTCCTTTGACAGTACACATACTTGAGGTTTCATGAGAAGTATAGCCTTTTATACCATGTAATGCCATAAAACAATTATCTGTTAGTAAAGTGAAATTTATTCATCTTTCATGTGTTAGTAAACAATAACTTTTGCATACTCCTTATATCTCCAGAAACTGAGGCGGAAAGAAAGTTCCAGAGTTTGTGTATGATTTTTACCACGAATAGGCTGATTATCAAGCATTAAGAACATCCTGAGAAAAGCACACTAATGTCGGCAATAATCCCCAATGGATACAAACCACTAAATTAGGAGAGGAAAAGGATACAGAGGCTAAAAATATGATAGAACAGAATAAAGCTCTCTGTTGATCTTTTGTTGGAGCAAGAACAAATTCTTTTACATCACCAAAGAACAAAATTTTACTTATAACCGGAAGAGAAAAAAAAGAAAAGAAAGGCAAATAAGCAGTATCATGGAGTAAAACATGATTAATGACCCGGAATATGAAAATCGCAAGCAGGAAAGCACTTACTAAATCAAACAAAAACCAAGAAATTAACAAAATACCAATGCCCAGCATGCAAATTGTGAAAAAAGGTTCAAAATTTACAAAATTGAGAACATTCAACATTCAATTACAATTCCTTCCAAACCCATATAAATAATCACTTCAACATTACGTACGTACAACTTGAAGTAAAAGCACAAGGAAATTCTTACCTCAATAGCTTCAGCAGTCCCAAACCCAATATTTGCACGTATGGAAGCTCGAATGGCGCGTTTTAGAGGTCAGAAAACCTAGGGTTTTGATGATGGGAATCGTGAAGATGTGATAACGCGGAAGATTTTGGTGCAGTTAGGCGGGGTTTCTGCATGGAGAAGAAGATGATGAAAGGGAGGGAGTGAGAGAGTCGAGAAATTCAATAGCACCTGAAGCGATTTCGGCTGAAATCGTCAATGCAAGCACGGTCTTGGGCAGAGAATGGAAGCGATGGCGAGAATACCTGAAACCGATTTCATTAATTTTTGTAGTAATTTCACCTTAGTCCCTAAATTATATGTAAACTGTTAATGTAACCACATAAAGTTCGATATATTTTGCTAATATACTTCTTTATGTCTACTTAAGCCACTGCTATATGGATATTATAATACATACTCTTGAGGTTTAAAACTTTCAAACTTTCATGAAACTTTCATGTTAGTTAGAGTCTTAGAGATGTTTGACATGATTCTAGCATGAAAATTTTTTCCACTGTCTAAATGCTTAAAATTGATTAACAAAGAAAATAGTCGAAAATGACCTTATTCTATTTTTTATTCGCTAATCTTAGTTCAAATCTTTTATTGTGATTAATTATAACTTCAGTCTATTTTTGTATAATTAAAATTATTCAACACAATTGAATATACATTGGTTTTATATCTTAAAATGTCACGTGCATAAAATGTATTTGAGCAGTGCGTGATCTTAAACCACCAACATCATGTTTAGACAACTATAAACACATGAAAATAATTTAATATCATAATTGATCGTAATAAAATATATAAATTTGAATTCCCAATTTTATAAAAGGAATTCTCGACTACCTCCCTTAATTAATATTATTCTTTTTATTTTTTCCCCTCATATTTTACTTGGAAAAAAGTTAAAAAATTTAGAGTCATCAACATTAATTTTTAAAAATAAAAAGAAAGTGGCATAAGCGTTTATTGTTTAGTATACAGATTGAAACCAGTTGCTTCTATAGTGCAACCCCCAAAGATATCACCGCTATAAAGGCACAATAAAGGGAAAGTGGAGGCAGCTTGTGTTATTTCGGTTAGTTTTAGAATTGTAAAATTAAATTTTAATAGTAGAAGTATAAAAATTTTAACAATTCTAATGTGGAGTTGGTTCTTTGTGCGTACAAATCTTATCTCCATCTTCACATCACTAAATCACCATAATTTACATCTACAAAAGTTGAAAATAAAAGATTTTATCTAATGTATTTCAATAGAGGCATAGACGGCGTTTGTTTCAGCCGTCTATGCGTCAATAGCATTAAAAAAGGGTACATCAATGTGCAAGAAAAAAGAAAAGGAAAAAAAATAAAATGGAAAAAGGGGTTATTACGGGAGTTTGGTGTGTAGTGGTTAACCTTCAAATGAAATAAATGAATAACTAAACAATAAAGGGAAAAAATAAAAGAACCTAACCACCTCAAATTCACTTGTGCATCTATCCCATAAATTGAACGGTAGTGGAGTATGGGAATGGAAGAGTTGGGCAGATTTTAAACCAAAATCTACATGAGGGATGAAGTGTTTGGAGTTGAAGAAAATGATTTGGGGCGTAAATGATGAATGAAGATTTTGGAAAGCTTATTTATTCATTATATTTTTTATAGGTGATATTATGTGTTGAATAATTATGTATGTTTTGTTATAACAGAGAGAAGTATATGTTTAAAATTATGAGTCATTAGTTTGATTTAATAATATTATTAAGAAGTTTTGTGGAAAGAAATTGTAGTTTTATATATTTTTTATGAAAAATTATCATATTTCAAAAGTATTATATGTTAAGCGTATTATGTATGAAAATTAGAATGCTATGTAAATGAATCATGGGGGTTAATTTGAAATTGTATTTTTTATATATTTTTATGAATATTGTCATAGTTCAGAACTAATATGTGCGACGTAGATTATGGAAATTAGTATGTTACGTAAATCATGAGGTATGGTGGTTAAATATATTTTTTTTTAAAAATTGGCAATGGCATTTGAATAATTTGTTAAAAAAATGATAAGTAATACTTAGAAAAGTGTTATGATAAAAAAATACTAAATGAAGAAAAATCTATGAATTAAAAAACAGTAATACCAGCAGATATAGTAGTAAATAATACATTGAAGAAAAAATTAAAAGAACTTTTGAAGTAAATGAAGAAACAGTAATACTACTATGTTAGGATTATATCATGGTTAGGATTATTATTATTTATTATTTTGTTTAGGATTTTTATTTTTATAAATCCTAATCCAGGTATATTTAGTTTTTTAGTTTTCTAGTTATAATTTATTTAGGATTTGTTGTTGCTTGACAATTATACGATGTAAACTATTTTGCAATAATACACAGAAATCATAGTTTCTTTTTCTTAGTGGAAACTTTCATGGTATTAGAGTAATTCTGTCTAACTTTTCAAAATGAGTTATGACAACGAAGAAACTGGCCACATTGACAATGATGTGGTTGAAGAAAACCACACCCATAAAACAAGAAAAGATGCCTACTTTGTAGCATCATCAAACGGTCCTAGACTAATCATCACGATAGTCCAGTTAAAAGAAAACAATAAAGACAATAGGTATGCCGAGTGGGCAAAAGCTATGCACTTAGCCTTACGTTCAAAGAAAAAATTGGGATTTGTAGATGGAACAATTCCCATTCCTGAAGACGATCTAGACAAAGAAGAAGAATGGTGGGAAATCAACATTTTGGTGAATTCATGGATTCTCAATACTATAGAGCCCTCATTCAGATCTTCTATAAATTACTCCAAGAGAGCTGATGAATTATGGTCAGATTTAAAGGAAAAATTTTTAGTTGGAAAAAGATCGAGAAAATATGAATTAAAAGCCGCTTTAGCAAACTATAAACATGGAAGAGATTCGATTAACGTGTATTTCTCACGTTTGAAAAAATTATGGGACGAGTTGAAAAATTACTCTCAACTCCCTTCCACCACAGATACAGTACAATTGGAACAGTTCGTTCCCATTTAATTCAACAAGAGCCAATGCCGAAGGTAAAAGCGGTTCTTCCTCAGATCTGTAAAGAAGAACAACATCAAAATCTGGCACGAACGGAGGAACGCAGCAGTGCCTTCGCCGCTGCAAGAATGGACTGAAACTACCCCTCAGCCGTTGTTGCAAGATCAGACCGAGCTCGAACTTCCATACCGCGAGGCCATTGCGCTCACAGCAATCGGAATGGCCACACCATGGATGGTTGCTTCCAACTAATAGGGTACCCTGACTGGTGGCCAAAGCCAAGCATTGCAACGACAAGCAGAAACTAAGGAGGAAGCAACGGCGGGTTGAACGGAAACAATGGCGGACGCAGTGGAAGAACGAGACTCCGAGGCAAGGGGAGTTACGAGTGAGGTCGTGCCGGCCATGTGAACATCGGACAGTAGCAACCGGGAGACGCCGGCATTGGATGGGCGAACACAGCAACAACTCAAAGAAGCAGCAGCGATATGTTTCCGGGAGACTTCCACGAAAAAGCTGTGAACAAGACAGCTTTCCCATTTCTCAATAATGAGTAATGGTTAACACTTTTGACCATATTGAACAACTCTAATCTCGGTCAAACTGATAAATTATCTGGTATGAAAAAATTTGTGGAATTTGGATTTATGATGTTCTCATCACATGACTGGTAGGAATAATTTTTTAACCAATTTAAAACCTATTTATCCTTACACAATTGGTCTACCTAATGGTAATAAGGCGATTGCACTACAAGAAGGAATGGTTTCTTCAAATCCTCGTTTAAACTTCTTAGTGTGTTTTATATTCTTGAGCTTCAACGCAATTTAATTTTTTTAGCTCAATTGACACGTGACTCAAAGTGTTTTATCACACCCCATCATACTCTTACATTAAAAGTGTTGGGTGCTTAGCCTACGTCCATGATCATAACTTACCAAGAGATAAGTTCCTTGCCCGGAGCCGAATGTGTGTCTTCTTTGGTTATCCCTTCAACAAGAAAGATTGGCGATTCTATGATCTGCAAAATAAGAAATTTCTTCTATCCAGAGATGTGATCTTTGATGAGACAAGGTTTCCTTATAAAGAAAATTCGGAAACTCCGGACCATATTTCAGATTTCTTCAAATATTACAATTTTGGGGAACAAATTTTAAGCTGCTCCAGCAGCCCAGTTCTTCGTGGGCCAGCCCTTTTTGGTCTAGCTTCTTCTAGCAGAGAAACAGCCCCAGCTATACACTCTCGCAGGCCACCGTGCACGTCAGGCCCAAACGCGAATTCTTCAGCCTATCTTGCAAGCCCAAGTCGTAAGGCCCAGCAGTAGATGATTGCAGACCAGCAGACGCTTCTCCTAGCATTTCCAGCGGGCCCCAGACACATGGGCCAATCCCTGCTGCTTCTAGTCTAGCTGCAGCAGCTGGTCCATCCGGCCTAACTGGTTCACCTGAAGCTGCTATCCTTCCAGTTGCCTCTTGCACCGACCCAGTTGACACTTCTCCTTTCGGCTCCAATCCATGCGGCCCAACGTCACTAATTTCTCCCTTAAGCCCAGCTGCAACGGACCAAATAGCACCTTGCCCAGATTCGGAAAATATTCAGCCAACTACTGCTGGAATTAGAAAAAGCACTCGAATTCGAACCATTCCTGCTCGGCTCCGAGGTTATGATTGTAATGCCATATGGAAGTCTTCTATATCCCATTCCTCTTCTGCTCCCTCTCTCTCTTCGGACCTCACATGTACGTCTCTTTATCCTAATTACCAGTTTTGTGAATTATGGAAAATTGTCTTCCTCAGGCATTTTATAGCATCTGTTGCAACTGAATCAGAACTTGCTACATTATCTGAAGCGGTCTCTCACCCTAAATGATGTATTGTGATGCAATATGTGGACTTTGATATCATTGCCCTATCGCGAATGTGCTCTTGGTAGTAAATGGGTTTATCGCATTAAATATAAATCAGATGGTACTATCGAGCGATACAAGGCACGCTTGGAGATTTTGGGCAACACACAAATGACAGACATTGATTTCACAAACACTTTTGCCCCTGTTGCTAAAATGGTTACTGCTCGAACCTTACTTTCTGTTGCTACTACTCGAAATTGGCCTATTCATGAGATGGATGTCCACAATGCGTTTCTACATGGAGATTTACAGGAAGAAGTCTATATGCATCCTCCACCTGGTTTTCGTCCTTTTCTTCATAGACAGGTTAATCTTCTGAAGAAATTTTTGTACGGCCTTCGACAAGCTCCTTGGTGTTAGTTTTCCAAGCTGACTACTGCTCTTCGTAAGTGTGGCTTTTCCTAGTCTTATGCAGATTATTCTCTCTTTACATACTAAAGGGACGATATTTTTTTGTGTGTTCTCATTTATGTGCACGATTTATTACTTATTGACAATTCACTACCCTCTATAAATGCATTCAAAACTTCTTTGAATACTTGCTTTCATATGAATGATTTAGGTCTCTCAAATATTTTTTGGGTGTTGAAATTGTACGAAATCCTTCAGGTTTACTTTTGTGCCAACGAAAGTACACTTTGAAAATTCTCTCTGAGACTGGATTATTAAGGGGACAAACCAGTTTCTACTCCAATTGAACCAAATCATCAATTGGTCAAAGCTATAGGCTCTTATTTTGATAACCCAGAATGATACTGCAGACTCATTGGCAAGTTGATCTATCTTACTCTTACTCGACCTGAGCTCGCTTACTCTGTTCATATGCTCGCTCAGTTTATGCACGCTCCTCGCCGTGCTTATTGGGATGCGGCTATCAGGGCCGTGCAATATCTCAAGGGTAGTCCTGGTCGTGGTATTCTTCTTCAATCTAATTCTCCTCTTTTACTAACCACATATTGTGATTCCGATTGGGCCACCTGCTCCATTACCCGACGTTCTGTTACATGCTACTTTATTTTACTTGGTGGTTCTCCTATTTCTTGGAAAACGAAAAAACAACATACCATCTCACTCTCTTCTGCCGAAGCTGAATATCACTCCATGGCGATGACCTTATATGAATTAAAATGCTTATCTAGCCTCCTTCGTGATCTTCATGTGCCTATCACGCTCCCCATTCCGTTACATTGTGATAATCAAGTTGCTCTTCACATCGCAGAAAATCCTGTTTTCTATGAATGTACTAAAAATATTGAAATTGATTGTCACTTTGTCTGTAATGTATTTCAAGCCGGATTTATTTCTCCTTATTATATTAGCAGCGAATTTCAGCCGATCGATGTTCTCACTAAAGCTATTCATCTTATTCATTTTCATCGTTTAGCTTCCAAGTTAGGTATTTCAGACCTTGATGCTCCAACTTGAGGAGAAGTGTTAGGATTATTATTATTTATTATTCTGTTTAGGATTTTTATTCTTATAAATCCTAATCCATGTATATTTAGTTTATTAATTTCCTAGTTATAATTTATTTAGAATTTGTCGTTGCTTGAAAATTATATAATGTAAACTATTTTGCAATAATATACAGAAAACATTTATTATTTTTCCCACTTGAAAACTTTCATACTACAAGAATAAATAACACTACTATATAGCAAATTAGTGAGTGCTATAAAAAAAAAAATCAGTAGTCTAAATCGTAAGAAAGTGAACAACTTTGAAATCTAGCACTAAGGATTAAAGTAATAAGAAAACATTTTATCACTAAACCGGAAAGGGTACTAAAAGTGATTATTAATGTAATAAAATGTTAGTACTACATGTTATAGCGTAAGAAATATGATTGTACTTATACTAAATTTGTAATGGTGAATATGATGAATTACTTGGGTGAAGATTGTTTACCTTGTTAGATTATGATAAGTAAAGATAGACTTAATTGTTCGAGGAATGGATAAAGGAAAAGGTGTAATATTTAATTTAAATGAGTGCTATGATGATAATAAAGAGGAAGATAATTATGAAGTATTTTTGATAGAAAGGGAAAAGCACTGAAGTATATATTCCCTGGGAAGAGAAGAATTCATGTGCAGAAAAGCAAATGGAGGAAGGTGTGAGAGGATGTCAAAATGAGGGGAATGCGAACGATGATGTTGTACTATAGTAGATGACATCTTGAAAATGACTTTTGAAGCAGTTGAAGAAGCAGATTCATTCTATTATATGTATAGTCGTACCATGGGATTTAACGTGCGTAAAGGTGATCAGAAAAAGAATAAGAATGGAGTTACGAGGTATCGGAAGTGATTGTGCGATAAACAAGGAACAACAGATCCGGACTGGTTGGATAAGGAGGGTCGTGTTAGGGGGCACAAATGTTGGATTCCGCAGGGGAAAAAAAAAAAAACATGATTATAGAATCATTAAGAAATTGTCAACAACATCTCTATGCATACTAGTAAAATCGATTGAAAAGAAAAATTACCTCAACAATTTTCGATGCCGTAAGGTATGGAGGTGCTACTATTTACACTTCGCTCTCTATTGGTATCCGTACGACGACTTTCTCTGCAAGTGTTCTGAAAACTATTTAGAATTGACCTTAACTATCTGGCAATCCTTTCGAATTTTGGAGAGAAGCAAGAGACAATTATGGTTTTTTTAATAAGAAGAACTATGCTGTGAAAAAGGTTAACATAACCTTTTATAACTGTCAACATCATGACCCTAATTGTCATAATGACAATTCTAATATCGTCCGTCAATTCCTATAATCATCCAATGGTTGGATGAATAATATTCAGTAATTGATTTTATTTATCTGATAAACAAATTAGTTAATTATTAACTTACCAAAATAGCTACAACACAGGACGTTGACATAGTGCTCACAAGATCGTCTATATGTGTGACCTTGTAGGTTCACTTAACGTTTACAGTGGATAAAAAATATCCTAGACATTTATCCACAAAACATAAGTGGTCTCTAGCAAGACATTATGCTTATCCAAGTTAAGTAAAAGATACGAAAACCTAACATCAATTTTATTATTTAGTTTTTTTGTCAGACGATATCATAATTAAGTATAAGACATGGATAGAGTCATTATTATATAACTTAATTAACCATTTACTTAACCAACAAGTAGACTGTTCCGATAAATAATATTAATAACACCTTATTAATACATATTTTGAGCATGACCATGCGTATTTTACAGTTGTCCTTAGTAAGGGGCCATGGATATCTCTCTCTAATAAGAGATGGACAAATCCCTTTCACTCTCTAATATTCAAGCCATGACAAGAAAATTGTCTAACTAATAGTCATAATAATCACCTAATTAAAAGTGATGTTTGACTATGTCAAAACATATTTCTCCCATGCAAGAATCATTAGAAACATTAGGTCAAAGGACACCAACATAAAACTGAGTAGAAATACTTATGACTTAAACCCATGCAATACTTCTTCTTCATTTTGGGTCATATCCAATACATTATTCTCAATATGTATTTATGAATTGATTTTGTATCTCATATTCATGATCAGTAAAACTTGATCATTAATTAACTTTATACTAGTTTAATAATTCAAGATGTGATAAAATTAGGGACAAACAAGAATAATATTTTATTAGCAAGAAGGATTTTACTATCAAATCACATGATGACCAAAAGCATAAAATACGATTCAAAATGCATGCTTCACAAATAACCAATATATATATATATATATAAATCAATTGGTATAGGGCATATAACCAATAACAAAGCAATTACAAGAGTTGGTTGTGGTGCATGTTTTGGAATAAAATATGAGAGAGTATCATCAAGATTTCTAGTTACAGAATTTGTGAAAGAGCACAATCATCCATTGGTTTTTTTCTTTCTTTACACCATTTTTGAAATTTGGCTACTAAAGTAGCCCACCTTTTTTTTTTTTATCCTTATTATGGCCATAACGCCCAATGGTTGTGCGTTATCATTATTAATAACGCACCACCATTGTACGTTATCAACTAATTATAATTTGTCCCGGTAATCCGCCAATGTGGCGGATAATGCACCAACATTGTGCGTTATGACCTAGCAATAATGCACAGTGGTTGTGGCGTTATCTGCCACGTCAGTTATTTATTTTTTATTTTTTAAATTTTTTTTTAAGAACTGAAAATTTATTTACATTTTTTTCAGAACTTATAGTTGTATAATTTATTTAAAAAGTCTTTATATATATAATATTTAACTTATTTTAAGCGTATTTGTTATGATAATATTTATAACCGTTTTCTTGGTAAAACCCTAATTTAGAAAACTGTAAACCCTAATTATAAACTAAACCCTAATTATGGTAAAAGGAAACCCTAGAGTTTAAAAATGAAACCCTAATTTATAAAAAACATAAAACTCTAATGTTAAAAACCCTAAACCCTAATTATAAACTAAACCCTAATTATGGTAAAAGAAAACCCTAAACTTAAAAAAAATAAAACCCTAATTGTTAAAAAAAAGTAAATCCCTAATTTAGAAAACCGTAAACCCTAATTATAAACTAAACCCTAATGTTAAAAAACCCTAAAAGCTAATTATGGTAAAAAAAAAATAATCCTCCAAGCCCTAATGTTTAAGATGGTAAATAAATGAATTCATAACCCTATTAAATGTACACATTGAAGTAGTAGAAATACTTTCATTACATAAAATATTATCTTACAACTTAAACAAAATAATCAATAATAAACATAAAATTGAAAACTCTACATTGAAATTTAATTTACAAATAATAGAAAATGAAAACTCCAAATGGGTAGTACAACTATGGCCAGTCGGATAGCGTAAACCTCGTAGTCTTTTTCCCAACACGATGTTCGAATCCAAGCTGCTGTTGCAAAGTTGAACTTACCTCTCCTCAAGCATCCTAAACCTTATAAGCTTCATTGGTTAAATGATAATGGGGAAGTTAAGGTTAACAAACAAGTGCTAGTTTCTATTACTGAGGGGTCATATAATGATGAAATTCTTTGTGATGTGGCTCCTATGCAAGTAGGTTATTTGTTATTGGGACGTCCTTGGCAATTTGATAGAAGCTATTTATGATGTTGTGAGAACACGTATACTTTTGAAAAGGATGGGAAGAAGTTAATGTTGAATCCTTTGACTCCTAGTCAAGTCTTTGAAGAACAAAAGAAAATAAGAGAAAAGGAAAGGCTTGAGAGTGAGAAAAAGAGAAAGTATTGAAGAAGGAAAAAGAATTGAGAAAAAAGAAATGAGTGTGGAAAAACCAAGAGAGGAAAAATTGAAGAAAGACAAGAAAATGAGAGATCAAAAGAGTGATAGTTGCAAGAGAGAAGAGATGCTTCCATACAAAAGAGAGTGAGATCATATAAGCCATTGAAAAATAAGAGTTGGTTTTACTTCTTTGTTGCAAAGGTACATTTGGTTCTATTAATGATCACTTGTCTTCCATGTTTAATGCTATAGTAAAGATCATTGAAGAATTCAAGGATGTCTTCCCCGAAGGGGTGCTCGGTGGACTTTCTCTTTTGAGAGGAATTGAACATCAAATTGATTTGGTATCCGGTGCAGTATTACCAAATAGACCGGCTTATAGAAGTCTTCCTGATGAGACCAAGGAGTTGAGAAGACATTGAAACATTGACAACACTATTTGTGGCCTAAAGAGTTTGTAGTGCACACCAATCATGAGTCCTTGAAGTTTCTCAAAGAACAATAAAAGCTTAACAAGAGACATGCAAGATGGATGGAGTGTATTGAGACATTTCCATACATCATTCGGTATAAGAAAGGTAAAGAAAACATTGTAGCCGATGCTTTGTCTAGAATGTACACCTTTATCTCAACCTTGCAAGCTCAAATTCTTGTCTTTGAAATGCTTAAAGAATCGTATGCTAGTGACCAAGATTTTAAAGATATATTTGATGATTGCTTGCTTGTGCCTAATGATAAGTATCTTATACATGATGGCTTTCTTTATCATGAGGGTAAATTGTGCATTCCTTCTTGTTCTACTAGGCTGTTGTTGGTAAAAGAGGCTCATTGTGGTGGTTTAATGGGACATTTTGGCATTGCTAGAACTTATGACATATTTCATGAGCACTTCTTTTGGCCTCACATGAGAAAAGATGTTGAAAACTTCATTGGAAATTGTTTAGAGTGTAAAAGAGCTAAGTCTACATCTTTGCCACATGGTCTGTATACTCTAGATGTGCCTAAAGTACATTAGGTAGATATATCTATGGATTTTATTTTTGTACTACCTAGGTCACCTAAGGGCATAGATTTTATCTTTGTTGTAGTAGATAGTTTCTAAAATGGCTCATTTCATACCTTGTAAAAAAATTGATGATGCTAGTCATGCTGCGGATTTGTTCTTTACTTGGACGGTACGATTCCATGGCATTCCTAGAACTATTGTTTCGGATTGTGACACCAGATTTCTTAGTCATTTTTGGCGTGTTTTGTGGAGGAAACTTGAAACTAACTTGTTATATTCTACAACTTACCATCCACAAACCGATGGCCAAATGGAGGTGGTTAATAGAACCATTGGACAACTTCTTAGGGCCATCCTTAAGAAGAACTTCACCAATGGGAAGATTGTTTACCTCACATCGAGTTTGCTTACAATAGAGCGTCTTATTCTACTACTTCTTACTCTCCTTTTGAAGTTGTTTACGGTTTCCATCTTCTAACTCCATTTAATTTGGTGGCTTTACCTATAGATCATGCTTTGAGCTTG
This sequence comes from Catharanthus roseus, assembly GCA_028651295.1. Taxonomy (NCBI): domain Eukaryota; kingdom Viridiplantae; phylum Streptophyta; class Magnoliopsida; order Gentianales; family Apocynaceae; genus Catharanthus; species Catharanthus roseus. The sequence goes on along the minus strand of JAPQWS010000050.1, from coordinate 9,966,111 downwards.
GATGCAAAGAAGAAACCGGAGTTTGTCAAGTCTATCCATTCCAAAGTCCATAAAGCTATTGAAGCCAACAACAAGAAGCTCGTGGCTAAAAGAAATATTGGAAGGAAACGAGTAGTCTTTGAACTTGGTAATTGGGTTTGCGTTCACCTTAGAAAAGAACGATTTCTTTCTCAATAAAAGTCTAAGCTTGATGCCCGTATTGATAGTCTATTTCAAGTTCTTGAGCACACTAGTGACAATGCTTATAAAATTGATCTTCCGGGTGAATATAATATTAGTGCTAACTTCAATGTGTCTGACTTATCTTTGTTTGATGTCGATGAAGATTCAAGGATGAATCTTTTCAAAGGAGGGGCAGATGATATGAACCGAGATGACTAAGAAGCTAATGAGTTGATTCATGGTCCAATCACTAGAGCAAGGGTAAAGAAGATCAAGGTATATGATAATAGTTTGGCTAATGGAATGCTTGCATTCATTGAAGAAACCATGAAGAACGAATTAAAGAGCAAGAATGGAGGCTTAGAAGATGAAGGAAATCATCCAAAGAGAATTATGGTTCACTGTCTAAACTTGAAGAAATCAATGGAGCAAATTGGGAGAAGAATAAATCAAGGAAGGGGAAAACAAAGCTATCAGTGATGGTAGGCCCTGCATCTACCTCCCTGGTTGGCTTCTGTCCAAATTAGGCTTGTTAGTTGAAGACCTACTGCGTGCGCTAGGTACACCCTACCATCGCCGGCAGGTCCCGGGGTTTTGAACTATGCGTTGTTTTGGACGATTTTCAATGTTTAAACTCTATTTTCAGTTGTTAATTAATGGTCTAATTGGTCTTTTAGAGTCTTAAGTCAATAGTCAATTTAGGTTTTAGCCCTAACAATATAAATATATATATTTGTAGCCTATATTATAATCAAGTTTAATATCAATAAAATTGAGAGTTTTCTCCAATGATTTCTAGGGTTCTTCAACCATCTTAGTTAGCTTCTAAGGATTTGCTTCCTTAGTTTGTGAGCAATTGATTACTTAGATTGATGAATCTATGGAAGTTAATTGATCATTTTCAATTCCATCTTTGATTGGTTCTAGGAGTTCTAGTTTCTAGAATTGATTAAATCTAGGTCTTCTAATCTGTCTAGTTTGGATTTTAGGGCCATAGCTTTCCTAAGGTTCTTGCTATCAAATTAGGAAAGAGTTCCTCCTCTCACTATTGGTTTTATGTGGTATGATCCTCCTTAGACTTTCTTGAGGATCACTTGCTCCCAAGACCCAACTCTCTTCTAGAGGGCTTCTTTGATGCTTGGTTTGGAGATTATGAAGAACAAGGAATAAATTGCGGGTAAAATAACGAAGAAAAGAAACAAATAGACCTTCTTATATTTGGGGAAGAATCATCAAGGCTTAAGGAAACCTTACCTATTCTCCACACACTCAAGAAGGACCTAATTTTCCAAGCAACGCCAACTATAGAATTTGGCACCTCAAGGAAGAAATATGATTTGGAATTAGACCAGGAACTCTTGAATTAACTTCAAGAATTGATCGATTGGATTATACAACAGAAAAGATTTTTCCCTAATTTACAATAGAAGTGGAAGCACACCAAAAGAACCTTAGGTTCAACTTTCTCTATTTCATTCAAATGTCCAACTTGTCCCAAAATGGCTGCAATAATACACACACACACACACACACACACATATATATATATATATAGGGTTCCAAATCATTAACTCCCAACCCTAATGGATAATCTTGATAAAGATAAGTTGATGGGAACTTAGCCCACTTAATTACAAGTCTAAATAAATTTAACAATCAAAATGATAGGTCAAAAGAGTTAAAATCCATCAATATCTTCAGCTTCTCGAGACCTACCGTCACTCTCAGAACAATTTTGGACTAGAACTTTACCGTCCACCTACCGTCTGCGGTAGGTCTTGGGCCACTTTCCTTTCTGCGAATCGAGCCCTACCGTCTGCACAATTTCCCCTTCCTTGGCTTTTATAGCTTCAAACTCTTCCAAACTTATTTCTTCGCGTTTCCTCTTCTATCTTCCTTGCCCTCGACCATGTAACCGGTCCTTGGAAGCTCATAACCGATCCTTGGAAGCTCTCCATGTTTTCATGCTTACCTCATGTCATACCATCCAACCCTCCTTTGAAAGGATTCGTCCTCGAATCCGTACCTTTAAATAACCATAAGAGGCAGGCAACAATAGCAATGATATTAGCCAAAAGAGGAATACTATGAACAATTTCAAGAAGAACTTGGCAAGCAAAAGCAAATGATCTTCTAGAACACAAGGAAAACAAGTTCGCAATTCTTCCTTAAAAGGTTTATGAAATGTAAAAGTGGCATAGATAAAGAAGTTCAAGGACAAATAATCCATAGAATAACCTCGAAACTTTATTCGAACTTACTACGACCAAAGCTAAGTTTGAGGTGCTTAGTCAGGATGTTACATTCTACCCTCCTTAGAAAAATTTTGTCCTCAAAATTTTAAAGTTCACGTACCTAGAATCTCCAGATGTTTTCTACGTAGAAACTCTTCGGTTTCCCATGTTGCTTCCTCGATGCCGTGGTGCCTCCATAATACTTTGCACATCGGAATTTTCTTTCCACGTAACTCCTTTATGCTTCGTTCCATAATTCCATTAGGCTTTTCCTCGTATGACAAGTTAGTTTGCAATTCTAACGGGTCGTCATTTAGGACATGCTCGAGCGACGGTTGATATTTCTTTAATTGGGAGACGTGGAAGACGTCATGGATGCCCGATAGTTCTTCTGGTAATATCAGCTAGTAAGCTACCTCACCAATCCTAGCGCTTATCTCAAATGGTCCAATGTATTGGGGGTTTAATTTTCCTTTTCTTGGGTGTTTGGAATTTTCTCGGTGTGGTGTGAGTTTTAGAAAAACTCGATCTCCCACCTCGAATTCCAAGTCTCTTCGTCGATTGTCAGTGTAGCTCTTTTGTCAACTTTTAGCAGCTTAGAGCCGTTCCTGAATTATTTTTACCTGTTTCTGTGCCTCTTCCAACTCTGGCATCCAACTATTATGCTTCCAAAGGGAGCGAATTCCGGTGTCATCCCAATATAAAGACGTTATACATTTCTTCTCATATAGAGCTTCAAATGGCACCATTCCGATTGAGGTATGGTAGCTGTTGTTGTAAGCGAACTTGGCCAAGACCAGGTTATCAATCTATTTGTTTTCAAACTCCAAAGCACATGCTCGCAACATATCTTCCAAAGTCTGGATTGTTCTTTCTGATTGTCCATCAATCTGGGGGTGTGCAGTGGTGCTATAGCTTAAATTAGTTCCCAATGCAGTCTGGAATTTAGGCCAAAATCTCGAAGTAAACCTCGGATCTCGGTCTGACATAATGTTTACCGGTATCCCATGAAATCTTAAAATCTCTTCCACATATAATTGAGCTAGCCTTTCCAAGGAGTATGTCATGTTGATGGCAATAAAGTGTGCTACCTTCGTTAATCGATCAACTATGATCCAGATAGTGTCCTTGTAACTTTTTGTCCGTGGCAATCCCATGACAAAGTCCATCGTGACACAATCCCATTTCCATTTGGGGACGGGTAAGGGCTGTAAAAGTCCTGCAGACTTCTTGTGCTCTACCTTCACCCTTTGGCAGGTGAGACAAGTAGCCACATATTCTGCCACATCTCTCCTCATTCCTTTCTACCAAAACATTTTTTTGAGGTCCTGATACATCTTGTTCTCACCGGGGTGTATGGAATACTTGCTTTTTGCACTTCCTCCAATATCCTTCGTTTAATTTTTGCCTCATTCAGTACACATAACCGATTTCAAAAATACAAGCTTCCTTCAGTACCCAAGATCTGAAAATCGTTTGATTTCTTTGCCTCCACTTGAGTTTTAAATCTTTGAAATTCCCTATTACTCCTTTGCGTTTCCTTAATCTCTTGTTGCAAGGTTGAAGTTACAATGAGGCTTGTTAACTTTGCACTTATACTCAGAGCATCAGCTACCACGTTTGCTTTTTCGGGATGATAGTTGATTGGGCACCGATATTCCTCAAGCAGTTCCATCCACCTTCGTTGTCTCAAGTTTAGATCTTTTCGGGAGAACAAATACTTCAAACTCTTGCGGGCAGTAAAGATCTCGTACTTAGCCCATAAAGGTAATGCCGCCACTTCTTGAGTGCAAACACAATGGCTGCTAACTCCAAGTCATGCGTTGGGTAGTTCTTCTCATGATTCTTTAACTTTCTGGAGATATAGGCAACCAATTTCCTGTCTTGTATTAGCACTGCCTCTAATCCTTCTCTAGATGCATTAGTATACAAGGTAAACTCCTTCTGTGGATCAGCCAAAGTTAGCACTGGTGCCGATGTTAACCGATGCTTCAACTCCTGAAAACTTTTCTCACATTTTTCCGACCATTTGAACTCAACAGCCTTTCGAGTTAACTGTGTTAGAGGTCCAGCAATTTTAGCAAAATCCTTAATAACCGTCGATAGTATCCAGCTAGCCCAAAAAAACTTCCTACTTCCGTAGGGGTTCTTGGTGGGGCCCAGTGAGTCACGGCTTCCACCTTGGCCAGATCCACGGTTATGCCATCACGTGTAACCACATGTCCCAAAAAATTCACTTTCTCCATCCAGAACTCACATTTATTAAACTTGGCGTAGAGTTTGTGTTCTCGTAGAGTTTGCAGCACATTTCGAAGATGTTGCTCATATGTCACCGCGTCCGGTGAGTAAACCAGGATATCATCGATGAAAATAACCACAAATAGGTCCAAGTATGGGCGGAAAATTCTTTGCATTAAATCCATGAATGTCGCTAGTGAATTGGTTAAACCAAAAGGCATCACCGCGAACTCATAATGTCCATACCGAGTGTTAAAAGCGGTTATTGGGATGTCTTTTTCTTTTATCCGCACTTGGTAATACCCTTGTCTTAAATCCAACTTTGAATAACAACCTACTCAGCGAAGTTGGTCAAACAATTCATCAATCAAAGGAAAAGGGTATTTATTCTTTACAGTGACACTGTTCAACCCTCGATAGTCGATGCACATTCTAAGGTATCCATCTTTCTTTTTGACAAACAACACTGGTGCACCCATGGTGATGTGCTCGATCATATGTGGCCTTGTTGTAATAATTCTTGTAGTTGTTCTTTTAGCTCCTTCAACTCCTCCTGAGCCATTTGGTATGGCGTTCAGGATATTGGTGCAGCACCAGGTACTAGTTCTATGCTGAAGTTTACCTCCTGTTCAGGTGGTAAAGTTGTTAATTCGGCAGGAAAAATATCCAAGAATTCCTTCACCACCGAGATAGTCTCCATTTATTCTTCTTCTTCTTCTGTTTTGTTGAGCAAGTATACCAAATATCCTTAGCATCCCTTCTTGATCAATTTTCTTGCCTTAATACCGGAGATCAAATTATTTTCCCCCTTGGTTTTATCTCCTTGAAATTCTAGGGTAAGCATATCCAGCCAGGTAAACTTAACCATTTTCTTCCGGTAATCTACCTGAGCATAATGCTTAGACAACCAATCCATTCCTAATATTACATCCTAACTCTCAAAGGATAAGGTAATCAGATCCCCAAATAGTAACCCGCTTCCTATGTAAATCTCACAATCGGGGTACTTCTCCTCTGTGAACTGACTTACTCCCATTGTGCAAACAATCAATTGATAGGGCATGCTAACGGAAGTTTTAGGGATATGCTTTATGAAATGCATGCTCACAAATGAATATGTGGCTCCTGGATCAATTAATACTTTAGCAGGGTGAGAGAAGACACGAATAGTACCTTCAACTATCTCGGTTTCTGCATTCACGGGTTACCCATCTAGGGTGTAGACCTTGGCTTTGACTTGCGGCTTATTATTTCGGCCTACTGACGCCCCTACTATATTTGGTGGTCGTCCCACTCCTCTAGATATTTCAGATATTATTGGTTGTGTTGTAGGGCACTGTTTTGCAAAGTGTCCTGTCTTTCCACAGAGAAAACACGTTCCCGTCTTTATATAGCATGTTTCTGCCATATGTCCCTCACGTCTGCAGTAAGTACAACTCGGATGAGGGTTCCTTATCATAGGATTTTGACGGTTCCCATTCCCCATTTGGTTACTGTTTCGTGGCTTCTTTGGATATTGGGGTCTCCAGCGTCCTTGTCTTGATCATTTGTGGGGATGGAATGAAGCATTTAGTGCCATCATTCTCTGTTTTATCATTTGACCCGCTATTTCAGTCCTGGTAGCAGCTTCAACCGTAGCAGCGAAGCTTGTTGGTGGTAAAGGGGCTAGGGCACGTTGTAGATCCACTTGCAACGCTTTTACAAACTGGCGAGTCTTGTGCTCTTCCGTGTCTATAAGGCGTAAATGGTAATTGGCTAGACGATTGAACTTTGCAATATACTGTGCTACCGTCATCCCTTCCTGCTTTGGTTGCTGGAATTCGTCCTCACGACGTTCGCTTAGCCAGCGGGGTATGTATTCTTGTTTAAATTCCTCTTGGAAGTCTTCCCACATCCATAACTGATTTCTTAATACCTAAGCTTCGGAAATTCTTAACCACCAGTCTTTCTTTGCTCCCCTCAAATGAAAAGCGGTGAAGGTTACCCTCCTGGCACCTTAATATTGCAGTGTATCGTAAATGTCTTTTAGCTGTTCTAAAAACAGCTCTGCCTTAGCTTCTTGTTCCACTTCGCCATGTAACTCCGGGGGCCGAAATCGGAGGAATCTTTCCAAAGCCTCGTCATTGCTAGTATTCTGTGCCCGTTCTCCTCTTCGGTTTACTAACGTGGCTTCCAGCAACTCCGTCATCTTCATCATGAAATTTCCTATTATTTCATGGCTTGCGGCAATTGTTTGTCCGTACGATGAACTTTCTGGCATAGCTTCAGTTTCGTGACCCAAAGAGTGTGGCCCTGACATTTTCCTAAACCAAAGATAAGTTCGAATCTCAAGAAAACTTAGGAATGCTATCCTTAAGTTTGTAGTTATAGCTTACACGTAACAACCCATACTTAAGAAATATCAAACTTAAAACACAAAAACTGGAAAGACATCATACTTTATTGAGCCTTACATACTCAAAAGACATAGGCTGATGAAGAAAGTTAAACACCAATCGAGCTAACAGTTGCTCCAAATATATGAAAATATCAAACTTACTAATACTACTACTTCAAATATCAAAATCATAGAATATCTTATCAAGATTCTAACTCTGCCGGGAAAAAAAAAGTCTACTAAAGTTTCTCCGGCGAGCCTCGGTCTCGGCCGGGTCTCGTTTGCCGACCCGCTCACCGATCCTACCCTAACGTCGTCGAGTCATAATTTACTGTTAAGCCTCAAAGGTTCCTCTCATCTGTGTTATCTTAGCTACCACACAACCCTGCAGTCTCTAACTGTCTAACGAGACAGGACGAATAAACTACTAAATCCCAAAATATAGAATCATAGTAGTCATCTCTTAAAAACTCATCTAGGATATAGAGAACCTATTGTCGAACCTAGAGCTCTGATACCACCCGTGATACCCCGTGCCCCTCCACTAGGCCAACTGCGGCAGAGTAAAGTACCTCGTGCCTCTCGGCACTGAACTTACAAAAATACAAGACTAAGGTACAACCTGGAGGAGCTGTAATGAGTATTTCTATATTAAATAATGTGAGAAGAAAGAAAGGTTTGAATATAACTTTATAACAAAAGCTTCTCAAACTTATACATCGGTTTAAGGCAGCTAAAGCCATAGTCTACATAATCAAAATCTTTTGACTAGAGATGGAAGACTTCAAATATGCCGGCTTCAATGGCTCACCATGGCTCCTCTTACCCGAGCTAGTTACCTAGTCATCTGAAAATGGGGGGAGAAAAATTTGGAAAATATGAGCGATGGACGCTCAGTGAGTTCACATATACGTGTGCTATTCGTGCTCTTCCCGTACGGGAAAAGTATATATATATATATTTATAAAATGGTTTATCATCCCAGCAAAGTAAGTACTTTCAAAATCTTTATGCAAAATACGAATTTTCTGAAGGGTTCGGGCATAGCCGGAAAGTTTGAGCGAATCAAGATACATCGGAGCTGCCATGACACCTAAAATTTTAAGAAAAACATGCATGCACTATGATAGGCTCAACAGACAGAGTCCGGAACCTGAAAGGGGGTCTTCGGACAATTCCGGCATCCCGTAGTCAATACCAGCCTAAACTCCAAAATACACTGTACGGACGTTCGATTTTTCAACCTCACACAACATATACATAAACAGGTAACGGGCTCTGGCGTACTTACCAGGCCGCCCTGTGCTATCTTAGCCGGTGGGCCCCTCCTGACCCAACATTCCAGGAAACAGCTACTACCGTAGAGCATGATATGGTGTCAAACGCAATACCACCTTGGGCCTAATCCACCAACGATACTACGTCCTCTATCAACTGGATCCAGATCAAGAGTAACACTACCAAGTATGCTGTTAGGAAGAGGCCCTCATACGGGGGACTAGCCATGCACAGTGCACGTCATTTCGACATGTTGATAAAAAATGTATACCAAGCCCCTTTTTGCCGGATTAGGGTTTTTAATCTACTTTTATAAAATTATAGGCTATCTATCGGCCACATAAAACTCTTCATATATCGAAAAATCCCTATCCGCTGGGCAAAACTCTTAGCCATGTAAATGTGATGTTGGAATGTAAGTTTTGAAACACATTATCGGGCATAAAATAGGTTATGCCAATATGCGTGTCAAAAATTATGATAAATTTTTCTCAAAAGGAAATTATTAATACTTCCAAGATTTAAAGTAAGAATAAAACCGTAGAGAAATATTCTTTAAACATAACTAGTAAACATTTTTCGAAATCATACTTTAAGAATATTTAAAGTAAAAGTATTATGAAAATATTCTCTTAACTCAAGAAAACCTTTTTAAGAATATCTAGAAAATATGTAAAGTATTATTTTCAAAAAGAAATAATAAATATGTTAAAGATAATTTTAAATCTCAAACCCTATAAAAATATTTAAAATATTTAAAATATTATTTCCAAAGGAAGTAATAAATAATAACTATTTTAAGAATAACTTTTCCAAACATTATATCTCAAAATCCTTTTAAGGAAACTTAAAGTATTGATATATAAATAAAAAAAAACATTATTCCCAAGAAGAAATAATAAATATGTTAAAAAAATAATCTCCCAAATAATTTTAAAACTCAAAACTTTTTTTTTTCAAAAATATAAAATATGTAAAAATATTCTTTCTAAAAGGAAATAATAAATATTTTAAAAATAATTTCTCAAGATAATCTTGAAACTCAAAAACTTTTAAGAGAATTAAAAATATTATTTCTTAAAAAAATAGTAATATTTTGAAAATAATTTCCCCAAGTTATTTTAAAACTTAAAACCTTAAAGGAATTTAAAATATTTAAATATATTATTTCCCGAAAAGAAATAACACTTATTTTGAAAATGTTTTTTTCAAAATAATTTTAAACTCAAAATTCAAATAAAAGGATTGTTAAAAGAAATGTTTCTAGTAAAAGCAATATGGCACTCACCTTTAATATATATTTTTTTAGTGCCATAAACGAATATTTAAAATATAAATACGTTAATTATTTATCACATTTTAGCATAACCCGTAATATAACACTGATAATTATTTTGTGGATTTTGTCAAGATTCGATAACAAAGTAATATGTTTTATAAGAGCAATATTTAAATTTTCTTTTAACAGAAAAGGGATCGGTGAATTCACCTTGTGTAGCGAAATGAGTTAAACCTACAAAGAATATCATTTCAAACTTAATCAAATAGCTCCAAAAAAAATATAACCATGACCTCATAATAACCTTAGGGTGTACCTACAATTATTTTCAACCCAAAAAAATTTTAAAACCTCTCCAAAATAATTTTACAATAATTCTTTAAGGAAAAAAATATGGGTTCCCAAAATAAATTAATAATTATTAAACCTTAATATTATCTAATAATAATATAAAAATAGAATAAAGCTTTAAAGAAACAAAGAAAAAGAAAAAAAAAATATATATACCTGGAGAGAATGAGAGCTAAGAGAAGAAAGAAAAAGAGAAAAAAAAAAAGAAAGAAAAACAAAGAGAAAAGTGGGAGAGAGAGAGAGAGAGAGAGAGAGAGAGAGAGAGAGAGAGAGAGAGAGAGAGAGAGAGAGAGAAGAAGAAGAAGAAGAAGAAAAGAAAAGAAAAGGCTGGTGTAGTGCAAGAGGGGAGAGAGAAAAACAAGAGAGAGAGAGAGAGAGAGAGTGGAGAAAGGAAAAATAAGGCTGTATTTTTTTTACAGCATTTTGGACCCCCTTAAATAGCCATTCATGCATGGTTTGGCTTTCCATGCATGAGACACATGGCACCAACCAGCCATGTGTCACCCACTCCTTTGTCCACATGTTCATACAAGCCATGTCATTACCACATTTCTAAGTAAGTAGTCCCTCAACTTTCTAAAACTTCTACGTTGGCCTCAAATCTTGAAAATGACTAAAAACTCATCTTAAACTTAAAATTTCCATTTCTACTTTAAAGCGTTAAACCCAAATAATTCTCAAACATGTCCGGAAAGTTTTTTCCTGGAAAAGTTCTTCCCTTAATTTTTCTAAAAATTACCAAATGACCCCAAAACTTACTATTCTTTATAAACTAACCTCGAAACTTTTATTCAAACTTACCATGACTAAAGCTAAGTTTGAGGTGCTTAGTCGAGATGTTACACTGTTATCATTTCTTTTCATTGTTTCTATTTCTGGAGGATACCTAAGATAAGAAGAAGAGATATTTAGCTAAAAATATATACTTTTTGCATATTAAAAACACCAAAAACAATGAAATTAACATATAGAAAATATAGAAAACTATGCACTTATTAAATACCCCCACACTTATCCATTGCTTGCCCTCAAGGAACACAAACTAAAAAGACAAGCAGAGGATAAAAAACTTTTATTATAGAAAGATAAAACACAACAGAAGCCTGAATTTAAACAATTATAAACTTAAAACCGATTACTGGCATTGGTTTCTCAAAACAACCAAAGCAAACTCATTAAAAACAAAATCGACAACTAAAACTTATCAAAATAAAAACAAAACTTAGAAAAATAATAAAAGATAGAGTATTTCACAGTCCAACTCAAAGATAATCCAAAAATAGACAACCATAAAATTACTAAGACCACCATAAGTTACTAAAGATCATTACTGATCAAAGGGTGTGTGTGTGTGATTTTGCTCGTGACATCTTTCATAGAAAAAGAGGAATGTTAAGTGATTATCATCAAGAAATATTCTCAAAGACAATGCACTCAATTCATACTGTTTCTATCACTTAGCCACATTAAAGTCTATTTTAGGTTGTTCCTAGATTAGGTAGGACTTTTTGGCTTGTATGTTAGGCTAGGGACATAAATAGGTCACAAACGAAGGTAAATGGAGACAAAAACAAATGAGATAGAGCTAACACAACCGAAAGGATAAGTTAAATGAAATAAAAGAAACACTTTTCAGCCGCATTTTTCACTCTTTTCATTCACCTTTGTACTCTTTACGTCATTCTTCTTTGATATACACCCCATCTAACATCATATTTTTCTCAAGATTTTTCGATAATAACCAAAGGAATTAAGAGAGAGATGATGCTTGAGTTTTTTTTTCAAGAATTTTTCTATAAATAAAGGAACATATTTTTTTTCTTCGGTTTTCTGCCATTTTTTTCATCTTTTTGGGTTTTTCTCTTTTTTTCAATTTTTTCTTTTCAAGCATCAATATTTTTTTCTCTTTCTCTCTTTTCAATAGCCAAAATACCGAATACATGAAATTCCTCAAAATAATCTTTCTTTTTATACAATAGGGGTTTTTTTCTTTCTTTCTTTCTTTCTTTACTCCTTTTTCCCCCCACACTTATTCATCTCTTTCACTCAAGACAGCCAAAAGTTTATACTAACCAATAACTCACGAATCGAGGTTCACTCAAAACGGCCAAAAGTCTATACTAACCATTAGCTCATGAATTGAGGTTCTATATTGTGAGGTTGAAAAAAAACAAAGAAAAGAAGGGAGTATAACCCTTGGCATGAAGGCACAAAAAGAACTAGGGATTGATTTAATAAACAATATATGATAAGAAATGCACAAACGGTTCAAAGAAGGCCTAAGACCATGATCTCTGGGGCCATCCTAGGCTAGACTTCTTTGCTTTTAAAGATAGAAAAATCATGAAATTGCAGGCAACGTTAAAAAATTATTATCATAATGCTAATTACTCAAGATTCTTAAACTTCTATTACTTAAAAACATCCACAAGTGCATAAAAATCATTGATCAAGTAAGAAATTTAGTAAATATGGTTTTTAGAGTAATTAAGTAATTTGCCTTTTTCGAAAAACCTAAGGAAATTTTCAGTTGTAAACTCTATCAAAAGTGATGAAAATAAACTATTTTTGGATTCTTAAATAAGAAAGTAAAAAGAAAGGAAAATAAAATATTTTTAAATTTTTTGATTTTTTTTGAAATTTTTAGAATAAGAGACTAACAGAAAAAAAAAAAAACTTAAACAAAGAAAAAGAATAAAAGAGACTAATAGAAAAAAACTTGAAAGAATGAAAATACCCCCTATACCTAAAATCATATTGTCCTCAATGTGGGAGTTATACTAAAAGAAAAACGAGAACAGACACAAATATGGTAAGCAATCCCATAGATATAAAATGATTAAAGCATATCAGAAAGCCATCTCTACACAAAAACAACATAATAAACTAAAAAAACTAACACAAAATATAAAGCGAAAAACATAAAAGGACATGAAATAAAGTAAAAGAATAGAAAATAAAAGAAAAGAAAGAAAAACTCCCTATTGTGGACCGAAGTCCGTGCCTCCACCTCTACTGCTGCCTTGATCAGGAATGAATCTTTTGCACTAGCATTACTTCTTGGCAATCTATTGACGCCCTTTGATGTGCCAACTCGTTCGTATAGTGGCGAGTAGATTCTACTATTTTCATCAACTGCATCTCTTGGACTTCTTGATTGATCCGGAGTTGCTCAAAGACAGTCTGCATCTCAGTTTGGAATGCGTCTATTGGGATCACGTTTTGGGCACCAACCTCTTCCTCCTCATTATCTGAGGGGTTGTAGGACTCATCAACTTATTATCATCTCAAGTGATTGCGAGGTCGACGCTCTATGCCGGTTTGAGTGGCTTTCTTTATTGGTAAAAAACCGCCAGCGGAACGGTCCCGCAACCTATCTTTTTCAGATGGTGGGATCCACACTTGGTTATCCTCATCCCATTGGTAACTGCAATTGTTGGATGTTATGAATTGAATCACTTGTTGTGGCCCGGTTGATAATCTTCCTTCTCTTACAAAATTAACATGACAAGAAGCAAAAACTCTAGATAAAGTCACAGGGTAATGAAAAATACGCTTTTTGGTGGTATCACACCCAGTGTTGTGCAGTGATTGGATTATCATGGAAGAGAGGAACAGGGGTGAGTGGTTGAAAAGTTTATGTAACAAATAGATATCAATAATTCAAACTTCACTAAAGCTGTCCCCTTTTTGAACGAGTGTGTGCCCAAAGAAATAGGCAAGAGCATAATGAAGAAGATTCAGGAAATTGCCCCTTGGATGATTCTGTGATGGTCCAATGCCCGTGGCTAGATCTCGAAACGACTAAAAGTCATATCGAAATTCTAGTCCAGGTCTTCATTGATTGTTTTTCTATTTGAATCCACGGTTACCGAATTTCCCTTGTCTTGGGATCCCAAGAATGATTACCAGACACTCCCTATCGAGAATGATCCTAGCTCCTTTGACAGTTGAGATTATAGTTTAGAGATCCTTGTTCGTTTTATGAGTCATGTTGGCATAGAAATCTCGAACAAGTTCGGGGTAGTAATTGCCTAAAATTGAAGGAGAGGAGTCCAACCCAACCCTCTAAAAAGATTTTGAAGATCAAAATATTCGATGACTGAATCATCGAATGAATTTTCAACTTGACTTTGAGCGACGTCCTTTTGGCTACCTATGCAAGGGCCACCTAAGAGAGACGCTCTGGATAAGGAGAGATATCGGGGTCGGACAAAGTCCCCGCAACACGAGCCCATTTTATTTGGAAGATGAAGCGACATATTTCTTGGGGGCCATATAAAGAGTAAAAACGAAAGGGAGAGAAGAAGGAAAACAAAAAAAGGAACAACAACACAACACAAAAAATAAAAACAAGAACATAATAAAAGCACCAAAGAAATAAAATCCCAATGTAGCCTGTATGTGTTATAATGTTCTAGCATCGTCCGTGGGTGCAAGAGAGTGCATAAAAAAACAGAAACACAAAAAATACTAAAAGCAATACTTGCAACAAAATTAAAACAAAAAACTAAGTCTAAAAAATATCAAGAATTAATAAACGGGAACTATAGTGAAAAGGAGGCGAAAAGTTTTAGGAAATAGCCTTCGTTTGTTTGAGAAAACAAACTGGGACCACACAATTTTGCTCATTTTTCTGCCCCGTTCTGATTGTTGCCGGAAGTTAACTAGAATTTGGCTGGAAAGTTCTCTGAAATTTTTTTTTGACTTCTTCAACCAAAAAGAGTGGGGAGAGAGATTGTTTCCACTTTTCTGCTCGCCGGAGTTGGAGGGAGGAGGAAGAGAAGACTTGAAGAAGTTGGAGAGGTTAAGAGAGTTTGAGAGACGTTATGGAAGTTTTGAGAGAATAAGGAGGAATAAAAAATTAAGGGTTTGAGAAGAGAAAGAAGGAAGAAAAGTGCAGAAAATCAAACAAAAATCTGAAATTTGGTACCAAATTAGGTCGACCGGACCCGTTTTGCCCTTGAAAAATCTATCCGCTGCCTATTTCGGACCCTACCGCGGACGGTAGGGCTTACCATCTGCTGTAGGTCTATGTCCTGTTGGAGCCGAGAAATGCCGAGCGTACTGGTGATGGTAAGGCAAGCCTACCGTTCGTGGTAGGCTTCTGCTGAAGGACGCCAAATTTCGCCTGTAGCTTGCTAGTGACAGTAGGGCACCCTACCATTTGTGGTAGAGTGTTATCAAGCCTCCGTTTTACTTTATTTTTTTTGCAAGTTTTGATCCCCGTTCAAGCCACCTACCTTATAACTCAAATATTCCTCATGTAGGCCTTTAGGCCATCACTTTTTCTCCTCGAAACAACCTTGTGACACAATATCAACAAACAATCAAAGCAAAAAGCAAAAACATAAAATTTAAAAGTACAATTTTACAATTACAATTACAAAGGGTTTAAAGAATACTCCCCTTTCTTAGGTGCTAATTGCACACCCGGATCACGAAAATCTGGGTTGTTCTGCAACTTTTTGTTCCGTATCGATACCTATTCCATCTTGCAATTCTTTTAAATTAGATGTAATTTTCTCCGTTTCTTATGTTTCTTCCTTGGCCTTTCTTCGCTTTTCTTTCCAGTGGGTTACTACAAGTTTGAAGATACTTTATTAGTTTTATGGTTTATAATGCATGAAGTATCTTTAGTTTTAGATGGGGAGGTCGGGAGCAAAGGAGACTTGAATACTATCTCGTTTCCTTCGACCCTTAGTATTAATTCCCCTTTTTCCATATCCACTAATGCCCTAGAAGTGCGCAAGAAAAGATGACCTAAAATAATAGGAAAATCAACGTCTTCCTTCATATTCAAGACTACAAAGTCAATGAGAAAGACTAAATCCTTGACTTTGACCAACACATTTTCTATTACCCCTTTAGGATATCTGACACTTATATCTGCTAGATTAATTGAAATTCTAATAGGTTTCGGGGTACCTAAACCTAGACGCTCACACATATATGAAGAAATAACATTAATGCTAGTGCCTAAATCCGCTAAAGCCCTTTATACTTGAATACTACCAATAGTATAAGGAAAAGAAAAACTTTTTGTGTCTTCTAACTTTTGTGGTTGTGTTTCCTTTTTTATTTCGAGGGCTGAACAGTCTTCTTCCATGGTAATCCCTTCTTTCTTTGGAATCTCCTCATCAATGGTCATCGAGATATCATACACATGCTTTCTCGGGTTTACTTCAGTATTACTTGGAAGAGTTCCCGGAGTTCTCTTATATACAATTTTAACTAATTCCCCAATTTGCTTTTCTAAGTTTCTAATGAAGGCCTCTTGATTCCTTTAGGCTGCCTCAATGGTACTCATTCCATTTTTGGTTACAATCATAAATTTAACCACTAAGTCCACCCAATTTGTCAATTCGGTGGAGGATGATTTTGTGGACCCGCTTAAGGTAAAGGCGGTGGAGGACCTCTATCCTAAAAACTCGAAGGTTAATATTGTCTTTGTTATCCTTGACCTCCCCAAGAAAAATTGGGGTGGTTTCTCCATCCCGGATTGTATGCGTTTGAGTAGGGATTATTTTGTCGATTCCCTTGCATAAACTCTACTTGCTCTACTTGTCGTTATATACATGGGCACCCTTGATTAGAATGCCCCCAATTACAAAAATCGCAAAACATGACCTCTTAATTATTCTTACTTGTTGATAGACCGACCAAGTTTCCTACTTTTTGTTCAATAACCGCCATTAGTCTTGCTTCTATAGTCGATATTAATCCACATTATGTACCCTAGCCGTCTTTAGCTTTCCTCTTTGGCCTTCCCAAGTATAATTGTCCATTGCTATTAAATCATATACTTGTTGGGAACTTTCATGATCTATTGATTCTTTAGCGGAGGCATCTATTAATTGTCTAGCACCAAAAGTAACTCTATTATAAAAACTTTGAATTTTAATCCCCAAATGTAACCTATGGTGGGGACACTTTCTTAATAATTCTTTCCATCTTTCCCATACCTCATAGAGGCTTTCTCCATCTATTTGTCGAAATGAGAGAATCTCATTCCTTAATTGCGCTGTTCGTCCTGGAGGAAAGTACCTCTCTAAGAACTTTTCTGCTAATGAGTCCCATGAAGTAATGGAACTCGATGGTAGGACTTCAGCCAAGACTTCGCCTTTCCCCTTAGAGAGAATGGAAAAAGACGGAGTCGAACTGCGACCTCGGAAACTATGTTAATTTTGAAAGTATCACATACTTCTAAAAAATCACCTATATGCGCGTTGGGATCTTTATCAGGAAGTCCGTCGAATTGTACGTGATTTTGCAACATCTGAATTATGTTCTGTTTAATTTCAAAGTTATTAGCCTCAATCCTAGGCCTTGCTATACTCGACTGCATCCCCAAGATAGACGGTCGAGCATAATCCGCCATTGTTCTCTCCAGTACCGGTTGTGCCGCCATCGGAGGTGTTAATTCGTAAAGTGGGTTATCAAATAGAAGTGCTTTAGATTCTTCTTCTGCCTTAACTTTGGGTGCTACTGCACTAGTACCTGTCATTTCGAGCTGAAGAGCGCGATGAGCACTTCGCAATGTATGTTCAGGCTCGGGATTGAAATGTACTGACTCACCCATTTTCTTTCGGGGCATGTACTAATACCACAAGATCTGCAATAATTGAAAATCGTGATTAGCTCTATGGACACAAAGCATAGCTCAAGAATATAAACTAAAAATAACAGAATGGTACAAAAGCAAAAATCAATTTGCGTGAGAAAAAGTAAAAAGGAAAAGAAATAAAATACAAAGACTAAAGCACTAAAATAAAATGATATTCCTTAAACTTATTGTTTCTTCGGCAGCGGCACTAAAAAACTTGATGCGATGTAAAATCAAAGCAATAAAAACAAGATGTGGTTCTAATGACTACAATGCAAGGCAAGCAGACCTAGCAAAGTAGAGATGAGTTTCAACCCGAGTGTCGAATCTCTCAGGAAACGGACGAAGGTTCAAGTACTAATCGTGTTCCTAATGTCTAGTCGAAAAAAGAAAGATGATGATGTCGTTGATGAAAAGGAAATAGAAACAAGTAAATCAATTAAAAGAAAGCAAACAAAAATGATTTTAAAAGAATTATAAAGACAAGAGTTTGAGTTGGTGGATCTCCCTAATCCTTCTTAGTGATTCAATTGGAAAAACTTTAATGAAAACGATGTTGAATTAGTTAAGTTGGGTCATCACTCAAATTCGGCAATCCCTATCTCTGGGACGAAAACCACCCTACTCACTAACCCTTAGAGGAAAATTTCTTTTCTCCCTAATAAATTAAGAGTGCAATAAACTTAGGTGATTTAAAAGACTTAAAAGTACAAAAATCGTATCTCTAGTCAATTGCCCCAATTAACCTCCAATTGGTTGCCCTAGATTGTCCTTCCTTTTTCAATTCCAAACAAACTTGTGAATAATCTAATTTCGCGACAATTAAATACAAAGAAACGCAATTGGAAGGCAACTTAAATCAAAACAAACATCAAAATCAAGAATTTCATAATCAAGAATTAGGGTTCAACCCCAAATCAAACAATAAAAACTACTCACTATTCATATTAATAAAACTAAAAATTAACAAAATAATTCAATAAAAAGAGAAGGAAAAGAAAGCTTAGGATTAAAAGTCGAAGCCGCAATTGAATTCTGAATATCTTCTAAGATCGTCTCTTGAGTCACCAAATCGAAGATCGAAAGCTTGAATCAAAGTCTTCAATTCTTGAATCTAAGAAAATGAATCTTGCAGAAATCTTGAAATTCTATAAACTACAGAAAATATAAAAGCTTGAATTTTAAGGAGTGTTTAACTAATCTAACCTAAATAATCTACTCCTAACTAAACTATCTAATCTAACCTAATTAAGCTTAACTAATTATGTCTACAACTTGTTACAATAGTTACGAATATCCATATATAGAGGTGAAAAACACAAGAAAACCAAATCAAAATTGGAGAAGAAAACAAAAAATCAAGTTTGAATCGGACTTGAACCGTCTTGCCAGCACTACCTACTGCTGACGGTAAGGCGACGCCTACTGTCCGCGGTAGGTCTCTGTCTTGCCAACGCCTGTGATTCTCAGCATCTACTATGATGGTAGGGCAACCTGCCATGCACGGTAGGTGCTACATTTTGTCGACGGCTTTGTTTTTCGTCATTTTCGCTCCATTTTTTTTCCGTTTTTGTTTCTTTTTATTGTTTCTACTTTCGGAGTGTACCTGAGACAAGAATAAGATATATTTAGCTAACATATATACTTTTATATATTAAAAACACCAAAAATAATGAAATTAACATATAGAAAATATAGACAACTATGACTTATCAGTACTTCACTACTGGTTTAGTGTGTCCACTCTTGAAGATGGTCACTCAACACTCGTGTTTATCACTCAGTCTCTATGGCTTTTGTGAAAATAATCTTATCCTCTTGCCTCTTACTACTCTTCACCCACTAGAATTACTTAGTGATTTCTAAAACTTCCAAGTTATAAGAAAATCCCCAAAGCAAATCAGGCAAGCAATTCTCAATAGATAAGAAAACAAAGTCAAAGAGGAATTTTATCGAACACGTAGAATGCGAAGAGTACTAATGATAAATTTGAGAGTATGAGTCTAAGAATGAAGTCCAATTCCAGCTAAGATACATGGAAACACTTAAAAATATGTTCAAGAGAAGTTGCAAGTTCAAAACAAAGATAATTGAAAACTCAATTCAAAGAATTCATAAGTACTAGGCAAAAAATTCCAGTAAACAGGGCAGCAAGACATTCCATAAAAAAAATCACAATAACTCAGTGGTCATAGCTCCAATAAAGTCAAACCAATTTAGAAAGGTGCAAAACTAGAAGTGGATGAATTTAAGAACACGTTTAAAAACTTTGAGATTGTATAACACAAGATATGGGTAGATTAATCCACATATTTTCAACAGTTGCGATTTATGGGCACTTTCAAAGTTTTGAACAAATTAACCAACCAAATCAAGTCCAAAAATCAACCCAAACTTGTTTCTAAAGAACCGCAACTTAACGAGATTTCAAAATGGAAAAATTCACGCAATTTTTTAACCTCATTTGATATGCTTTCAATTTCAAAATTTTCACATGTAATTTTTTGTCCAAAAATTCTAGATTACTTTGCTTTTTCACATACTATCAATTGGCTTTTATATAACTAAAATTTAACAATCAAAACACATAAATCTTCACCTCAAAGAGAGCTTTGCTCTGATATCAAATGATATAATCCTCCTTAGCCTTTCTTGAGGATCACTTGCTCCTAAGACCCACCTCTCTTCTAGAGGATTTCTTTGATGCTTGGTTTGGAGATTATGAAGGACAAGGAATAAATTACTGGTAAAAACAACAAAGGAAGAAACAAATAGACCTTTTTATATTTTGGGGGAGAATCAACAAGACTTAAGGAAACCTTATCTATTCTCCATACATTCAAGAAGGGCCTAATTTTCCAAGCAACACCAACTATAGAAGTTGGCACCTCAAGGAAGAAACATGATTTTGAATTAGACAACTCTTGAATTGACTTCAAGAATTGATTGACTAGATTATACAATGGAAAAGATTTCTCCCTAATTTACAATGGACGTGGAAGCACACCAAAAGAACCCTAGGTTCAACTCTCTCCATTTCCTTCAACTGTCGAACTTGTCCCAAAATGGTTGCAATAAGACATATATATAGGGTTCCAAATCATTAACTCCCAACCCTAATGGCTAATCTTCATTAAGATAAATTGATGGGTACTTAGGTCACTTAGTTAAAAGTCTAAATAAACTTAACAATCAAAATGATGGGTCAAAGGAGTTAAAATCCATCAATATCTTTAGCTTCCTGAGACCTACCGGTGATGGTAGGCCTCGACCTACCATCGACGGTAGGTCGAACTCTCAAAACAATTTTGGACCAGAACCTTACTATCAACCTACCATCGATGGTAGGTCTTGGGCCACTTTCCTTTCCACGAACCAAGCTCTACCGCCTACACAGTTTCCTCTTCCTTGGCTTTTATAGCTTCAAACTCTTCCAAATGTGTTTCTTTGCGTTTCCTCTTCTATCTTCCTTACCCTCGACCTTGTAACCGGTCCTTGAAAGCTCGTAATCGATCCTTGGAAACTGTCCATGTTCTCATGCTTACCCCGGGTCATACCATTATGTTGCCTAGTTCCTCATAGGTTCTCTAGTGGAATGTTAGAACAAAAAAATCCTCAGTAGAAGTTCTTCATCAAGGAGGTGATCTTGGAAGGTGTTGGATTCAAATTTGCAATCAAATTGGGAATTCAACCGTACCTCAAAATCTCTTTGAAGAGAAACACTGCTTTTTATATGCTCATATTTATAGTTAAAATGAAGAGCAATAAGAACTAAAGGATCTGTAAACATATACCTCAACTTTTAGCTCATCGAAAACAAGTTGTTTGCAATTTTAGTTCAATATCAGTAGTTCTGGTCAAATGGCAAAAAGGTAACTCTTCAAAAACATAATTTCATCGTTAAAAATAAGCTTTAAATTATCTGTGTACAGAATTGAGAATTTTTAAATTTTTAAATAAACTTCAAAATTTAATACACAAATTGTGTTTAAATAGAGAGATTCAACCATCAAATAACCTTTATTTCATAACCCAAACTCATGGATAAAGGTAGACACTGGTATACTGATATCAGGTCCTAACTGTTGTACCTGTTAAGAAGGGCCAGATAGACAGATATTGAATATTGTACTCCTTAATAGGGCCAGGCAGAAGATTCAGGATATGTCCCTACCAGAGACTTTCAATAACCATGAGTTCAAAATCCTCAATTTCAGACATTAAACACTTTCAAACAGGGCCACAAAATAAACTTTTATTTTCGGTAAAAAATTAAAACCAATACGGCTTTCCAAACATTAATTACGTAAGCATATACTTTATCATAATGCTTAACAAAATCTTATATGAAAAAGAACAACAAATGCTATATTTGATGAGCAGGATTAGTCCATAGGAAATTCACATCTACTGAAAACCATAATTTGGGCAGCAGAGTTTAAATTTACCTAGCACAGAAACTCCAATATTGCAGGTCATAGTAGAAAATCCTTTAACAACTTTCCTTTAGACAAAAGATTTCAAATAGAGAGCAGAACAATGAGTCAAAAATTGGATTTCAATGGAGTATTAAGGAAACTTTTCATTTGCACTATTGTAAGACAAAGAAATTCATCAACTGAAATCTGTCGATTAGAAAACATTAGACATTATATATAATAAAATCACTTTGATGCTCATTCCAACTTCGAAAATCAAAACCGTAATTCATCAAACTGACAACAATCTCTAAAATTGTAGACTTTAATTTAAAAACGATAAAAAGGTACAAAATCCTTACCTTAACTTACTGATCAGAGACAACTCAATCTCCCGAAAACTCTAATTTAGACACCTAAAACGCCCAAGAAACATACTCTTAACATTAAAAACAACCTAACATTAAACTTTAAATATCCCAAATCATTATTTAATAACAAGCCTAGACTGTTATTACAACATATCCCACCTCTGGTCGAAATATTAGACCCTAAGTCGCCCTTTTCGATTTCCCTCTTGATGTCTGCGACTTTTGAGTTTTCTGCATCACGAACAACTGAGAGAAGGATCACTCAGAAAACCCTTTTAATAATATAACTAGCCACATTTACCTTTAAACCCCTCTAGAAGTTAAGTATGAACTTACAACCCCAAAAGTTAATTACTTTTTCCTTAATTAAAAAATATACAAACTACTAACCTTAATCATTTATATTTTTTTAAACCCCTAAAGATTCGAGTATTTACATACTATTCCCCTTAACAAAAAGTTTCAATCACGAAATTTACTCTTTTAGATCTTATACAGACCTAAACTTACATCTATATCATCTATCATCTGTATGCCATGAGAAGATTTATAACTAAGATATCATCCCTTCACCTAATATTACTAAACTTCACCATCTTTCAAAACCAATGTTAACCTAAATATGATCCAAAAAAGTATCATTAAGCAAACATACTAGCAGATAACCAAATTACTACTAACTCGTTTACCTTGCAAATCTAAAGTTTAAACATATTTAGAAACCATAAAATTTAAATTTCAATGTAAGGAAAATTTTAAAGTTTCAATCAAATGTTTGTAAGTTTAGAAAATAATAGGATTAATTGCAAAAAAATTGTTCTATGGAGTTCATATACCAAATTATTTGAGTATATAAAAAAATAATCCACAATGAATATGTACTTAACCAAAGTCAAATTAAGATATTAATTAAAACTATTGAGAGGTTTAGAACATGAGTTTTGTTTTATATAGGTGGTCATGAAGGAACACAATCACACATATTTATATAAATTGAAAACTATTAATTAAAATACAACTTGATATAGAAATTAGGAAATATTTTTAAAATATAGAGCACATTTAATATTGATGTTCTAAATTTAAGTAATGTTGAGGCACAATATAGTAAGAATAAGAAGAAATATAAAGAAAATAATAGAGAAGAAAAGAGATGGAGAGAAGACTCAAAAATTTAGAAACTGATTGTATATTCTTAATGTCTTACATAAGGTTCTATTTATAGGCACTAAGAAAAAGAGTTAACCCAAGAATGAATGGGCTTACCATTAGGGAGTCAGAGTCCATTAAGGATTGGGCTTTGGAAGTTCTAGTTCTCTTCAGGGAATGCATTTGGACATGCACTACGTATACATTAATTTCATAACACTCCCTCTTGGATGTCCATAACATAAAGAACATGCCTTGTTAAAACCTTACTAGAGAAATACCCCTGTGGGAAAAACGTCTAGTGAAGGAAAAAGAGTAATTATTCTTTTATGTATAAAATCTACTCCCCCTGTTGAGGAGATCTCTTAGTTGACGCATGTCAACTTTATAGATCAATTTCTTAAATGTTGCAGTCGACAATGCTTTAGTGAATAATCAGCAAAATTATCACATGACCGCATTTAATGCACATCAATTTCATCATTTCTTTGAAGTTCATGAGTAAAGAAAAATTTTGGTGAAATATGCTTTGTCCTATCTCCTTTAATAAATCCTCCATTTAATTATGCTATGCAAGCAACATTATCCTCATATAGGATTGTTGGAATTTCTTTTCCAGAGGATAAATTACAATTATCTCGGATATAATGGACCAATGATCTTAGCCACACACATTCTCTGCTTGTCTGATGGATAGCTAATATCTCAGCATGATTAGAAGAAATAGCAGCTAGAGATTATTTTGTAGCACGCCAAGATATGTCAGTATCACCACATGTAAACAAATATCTAGTTTGAGAACGAGCTTCGTGTGGATCGGATAAACACCTAGCATCAACATATCCAATTAATTTCGGATTGAATTTATTTGAATAAAATAATCAAAGACCAATCGTCCATTGGAGATATCGTAGGACATGTTTTACTCTATTCCAATGTCGTCATGTTGGAGAAGAACTATATCTTGCTAACAGATTTACAGAAATTACAATATCTGGTTGTTATTTGCAAGATACATTAGTGCTCCAATTACACTAAGATATGGTACTTCAGGATCAAGAAGTTCTTCATTATCCTCTTGTGGTCTAAAAAGATCTTTCTTAGTATCTAAAGATTGAATGACTATTGGACTAGTCAAAGGATGTATTTTGTCCATGTAAAATCTCTTTAAGATTTTTTCAACATATGTAAATTGATGTATAAATATTCCATCTTCAAGATGTTCAATTTGTAAACCAAGGAAAACTTTGGTTTTTTCGAAATCCTTAATTTCAAGCTCTTGCTTTAAGCAATCTCTTGCATCTAGAAGCTCTTCAAGAATTCCAATAAGGTTAATATCATCTACATATATAGCAATAATAACAAAGCCTTTTTCAGGTTTCTTAATGAAAACACATGGACAAATGAGATCATTTTTATATCAATTTTTCAATAAACATTCACTAAGGCGATTATACCACATACTACCAGATTGTTTCAATCCATATAAAGAGTTGCGCAATTTTATGGAATAATTTTCTCGAGTACTTGACTTACATGCTTCAGGCATATTAAATCCTTCAGGGACTTTCATGTAAATTTCATTGTCAAATTCTCCTTATAAATAAGCAGTTACTACGTCTAGCAGACGCATAGCTACTTTTTCATGAATAGCTAAACTCACAAGATAACGAAATATAATTTCATTGATCATGGGGGAACATGTTTCTTCATAATCAATTCCTGGTATTTGGAAAACCCCTTGTGCTACAATTCGTGCTTTATATCTAAGAATCTCATTATTTTCATTGTGTTTTCGCACAATACCCATTTAAATCCAATCGGTTTCACTCCATCTGGGATTATGTGATTATGTGATTTAAAGGACCTAAATGTTCAAAATCATATCTCTAGTCAATTGCCCTAATTAACCCAATTGGTTGCCCTAGATCATGCTTCCTTTTTCAATTCCAAACAATCTTGCGATTAATCAAATGTCATGACAATTAAATTGCTAGTCAACTCAATTGGAAAACAACTTAAATCAAGACAAATATTGAATTCAAGAATTTACACCAAGAATGTCATAATCAAGAATTATGGTTCAACCCTCATCCAAACAATAAAAATTACTCACTATTCATTATTTAAAAACTGAAATTCAACATAAAATTCAATAACAAGAAAGGAAAAAGAGAGCTTAGGATTGAAATCGAAGACACAATTGAAGTCCCGAACGTCTTCCAAGCTCGTTTTTCAAGTCGCCAAGTTGAAGATTGAAATCTTGAAATTGATTCTCCAATTCTTCAAATCTAAGAAATAAAATTGTAGAAATCTAAAGAGTATTTAACTAAATGAACATATAAAAGCCGAAATCTAAAGAATTGTCTAATTTAATCTACTCCTAACTATGTAATACTAACTCTAATTAATCCTAATATAAATCCTAATCTATCTATTATTCTCTATCTAAATCTATACGTTACAAATAGCTGTAGAAAAACCCCTTATATAGAGGTGAAAATTACAAGAAAACAGAGTTTCAATTGGATTAAACGACCCTGTAACCACCTGCCAGCCGAGACCTATCACTGACAACAGGTCGGACCCTGCCGTCCGCAGTAGGGTTTTGTCTTGCTATTGCTTGTGTACCAAGGACCTACCGCCGACGGTAGGTTAGCTTACCTCGCGCGGTAGGTCGGCTTCATTTGTTACCGTCGGCTCTGTTTTTCCCCTTTTCGCTCTGTTTTTGCCTAATTTTCATTTCCTTTCATCGTTTTCTCTTCCTTAGGGCATCTAAGACAAGAGTAAAGGATATTAAGCTAAAATATATACTTTTACATAATTAAAAATACCAAAAACGATGAAATTAATATATAAAAAATATAGACAATTATGCACATATCAAATACCCCATACTGATCTTTTGCTTGCCTTCAAGCAACAAAAACTAAACAAACAAATGAGGAATAAAAACTTTAATTTTAGAAAGACAAAACACGAAATCGACATAAGCCAAATAAAACAGGTAGAATAACAAAAATGGCCATAAGCAATTATATAACTAATCAAAAACTAACTCAACAAAACCAAACAGATAAAAGAAAAACAAAACTTAGAAAAATTAAAAACAAAGCCACTTCAAAAGGATACTTCACTGCCCAACTCCAAAGATAAACCCAAAATAGACGAACAACAAAATCATTGTCCACCACAAATTAATAGAGATTGTTACAGATCAAAGGTGTGTGTGTGTGTGATTTGCTCATGCCATTTTTCACAGAAGAAGAGGAATGTTAAGTGATTAGCGGAATGAAATATTTTAAAAGACGATGCACACAATTTCATACTTCTCTATCACTTATCCACACTAAAGTCTATTCTAGGTTGTTCCCGGATTAGGTAGAACATTTTGTCTTGTAATATTAGGCTAGGGATATAAATAGGGTTACAAACGAAGGTAAAAGAAGACAAAAACAAATGAGATAGAGTTAACGCAACTAAAAGGAAAAGATAACAAAAGTAAAGGATCATTTTCCAGCCATCCTTTTCACTCTTCTTACTCACCCTCGAATGACTAACGTCGTTCTTTTTGGTGCACACCCCACCTAACAACATATTTTTTAAGATTTTCATGAATTACCAATACAAGAGAGAGATGCTTTTATATTTTTCAAGGATTGAACTATAATATAATCACATATTTTTGCCTTCATTTTTTGCTATTTATTTCAAATTTTTTTGTACTTTTTCTCTTTATATATATATATATTTCTTTTCAAGCATCTATTTCTTTTTCTTTTCTCTTTTTCCAAAGGTCATAACACCGAACAACTAAAATTAAAAAAATACTCTTTCTTTTGAACAGGGTTTTTCTTTCTTTCTTTCTTTCTTCACCCCCTTACCCCTACATTTATTTGTTTTCCTCACTCAAAAACGGCCAAAAGTCTATATTAACCATTAACTCCATAAATTGAGGTTTTATATAGTAAGTAAGAACAAAGAAAAGAAGGGATTAGAGCCCTTGGCATGAAGACACAAAAAGGGAACTAGGGACTGATTTCATGAAGGCACAAAAGGTACAAAGGATGCCTAAGAGCATTATCTTCGGGACTATCCTAGACTATAATTCTTTGCTTTTAAGGACAAAAAAAAAATCATGAAATTGCAGGCAAATATAAAAATTATTATCATAATGCTAATTACCCAAGATTCCTAGGGTTCTGTTTCTTAATTAACAACATTCACAAGTGCATGTAAACCATTGATCAAGTAAGAAAATTAGTAAATCCGGTTTTCAAAGAGATTAAGTAATTTGCCTTTTTCGAAAAAACTAAAGAATTTTGCAGTTATGTATCTACTAAAAGTGTCACAACAAAATATTTTTGGATTTTTATAAGAATAGGAAAAAGAAAATGAAATAAAAGTTTTTAGATTTTTTAAAATTTTCTGATTTTTTTGGAAATTTTAAATTAAAAGACTAAAGGTAAAATAATAAGCAAGAAGGAAATAGAGAATAAAAGACTAAAAATAACCCTCCACACTTAAAATCATATTGTCCTCAATGTGAAGGAAAATGAAAACAAACACTTACATGGGAAGTAATCCTGCAAGTATAAAGCGATAAAGCATATTGGGAAGCCATCCCCACACAAAAATAAAACAAATAAAAACTAATAAAAAATAAAGAAAGTACTGAAAAGATAAAAGAAGAGAGTTTAAGAAGTGTTTAGAAAGGTTTACCTTGTCGCTGCTGACGACTCCGTTTTCGTTCTGTTTTCGCCCATTTTCATTTTTTTTCATCGTTTTCTCTTCAGGAGGGCACCTAATACAAGAATAAGGAATATTAAGATAAAATATACACTTTTACATATTAAAAACACCAAAAACAATGAAATTAATATAAAAAATTATAGAAAATTATACACATATCAAATACCTCCACACTTATCCGTTGCTTGCACTCAAGCAACACAAACTAAACAGGCAAAACGAAGGAATTAAAAGCTTTTATTTTTGAAAGACACAACATAAAAACGATAGAAGCCGAATAAAATTAAAATCTGAAAAAAGGTCAAAAGCATTGGTAGCCAAAAACAAACTCAACAAAAGCAAAAAAAAAACAACAAAACTTAGAAAAATTAAAGATAAAACCACTTTAGATAGAATATTCACTGCCCAACTCCAAAGATGAATAAAAAATAGAAGAATGACAAAATCACTAAGCCCACCACAAGTTACTAGAATCGTATAGATCAAAGGTTCGTGTGTGTGATTTTTTCATGTCATTTTTCACAGAAAAAGAGGAATGTTAAGTGATTAACACAATGAAATATTTTCAAATACAATGTATTCAACTCATATTTTTTCTATCATCTATCCACTTCAAAATCTATTCTAGATCGGTTTCGGATTATATAGGACTTTTTGGCTTGTAATGTTAGGCTAGGGACATAATTAGATTACAAATGAAGGAAAAGAGAGACAGAAACAAATGAGATAGAGCTAACGCAATCAAAAGGAGAAGATAACAAAATTAGAGAACCACTTTCTAGCCTTCCTTTTTTCCACTATTCTCACTCACCTTTGTACAACTTACTTTGCTTTTTTTTGTTGGTGTACAACTAACCTACTTCTTCAAATTTTTCAAGAATTGCCAAAAGAAGAGAGGGATGTTGATTTTTCAAGAATTTACTATAAATTAACAATGCATATTTTCTCTTCGTTTTCTGCCATTTTTTCATTTTTTTGGCTTTTTCTCTTTTTTCTATTTTTTTTTTCTTTTCAAGCATCAACTATTTTTCTTTCTTTCTCTTTTTTCAACTGCCAAAAGCACCGAACACATGAAATTACCCATAATGTCCTTTCTTTTAAACAAGGTTTTTCTTTCTTTCTTCACCAATTTACCCGCACATATATTTGTTTCCCACTCTCAAAACGGCTAAAAAGATATACTAAAGCTTAGCTCCACGAATTGAGGTTTTATGTAGTGAGGTTAGCAGAACAAAGAAAAGAAGGGATTAAAACCTTGGCATGACGGCACAAAAAGGGAACTATAGATTGATTTCATTTAGGATAATGGCAAGAAAGGCACAAACAGTTCAAAGAAGGCCTAAGACCATCATCTCCAGGACCATCCTAGACTAGGCTTCTTTGCTTTTAAAGACAGAAAAGATATGAAATTGCAGCAAAGACTCAAATATTATTATCATTATGCTAATTATCCAAGATTTCTAAGCTTCTATTACTTAAGCAACATTTACAAGTGCAAGAAACCCATTAATTATGTAAAGAAATTTAGTAAAAAATGGTTTTCAAAGTAATTAAGTAATTCGCCTTTTTTTTGAAAAACCTAAAGCATTTTCCAATAATGTATTCTATTAAAGGCTACAAAAGAAAAATATTTTTTGATTTTTTCAAATTTTATGATGTTTTTGGTATTTTTCAAAGAAGAATAATAAAAATTAAAAATAAAAATTAAAAATTAAAGGAGGAAAAGAAATTATATGAATCCTCTTGCAATTGTTAAATTTGGATCCAATCTCTCCCAAGATCTCCTCTTTAATTTGAAGTATCTCTGTTGAGGATTTGAAGCTCCAACTTCCAATGAAGAACCTATGAGGAACAATGCCTCACAAACCCAAGCATTGAGAGGTCAAGGCTCTTTCCTATATTGATGATCAAAACCTTGAGGCAACAAACAACTCAAAACCCCAAACACATAATGTAGAAGACCTAGAATCAATTGAATCAAGAACACAAACTTTAGACTCAATCAACAAAAGGAATTGAGATGAACAATTGAATTTCATAGACTCATCATACTAAGGCGTTCAATTGCTCACTAATAAGGACTAGAACCCTTAGCAAGCTAAAGTAAACAAGGGTGAAGAACCCTAAGAGACCAAAGAGATTCTCTCTCCCATTAATTTCAGAAAAATTCACAATTAGTCTTACAAGGAGGTTATTAAGGGGTGTTTATAGACTAAGGACTTAATCCTAGCTTAACTAAATTTAAGGGCTTCAATTACACATAATCCCCTTAATTAGGAGCTGAAAAATCAACTTGCATAATGGATTCCTGCCCAAAAAGGGGAGTTACAAAGTTTCTCTCTTGAGGCCTACCAGCGACGGTAGGGTAAGGCCTACCATCAGTGGTAGGTAGCTTGATCCGAGCACCATCACGAATAGAGAGCTACTGGCGATGGTAAGGGTGACCCTGCTGTCGACGGTAGGATGTTTTTCCTCCAAGACTTAGCCAAAATTTGCACCAAGTTGGTTTCTTGGTTGCTCCTTATCAATTGAGTACTTTGTAAACAACTTGGGATACTTTCCTTGGGCTTCAAACTCCCCATCTTTCCTCTTCAAAGCTTCCATTATGCAAACAAGCATGTCGTTATCCTCTTGAAGTTGAACTTTCTTCCGTTGCGATCTTGTCATTGATCCAAGATTTACTTCCTTGAATGATGGACTTATTTGGTTCATATCATCATAAATAAATTAAGAAAACACCCCCTCCCCCCCTTCCCCACGCTTAAATCATATAGTCCTCAATGTGGGGTTAGACTAAAAGAAAAACATAATAACAAACACATACATGGGAAGCAATCCCGCATATATAAAGTAATAAAGCAATTTGGGAAGCCATCCCCACACAGAAAATATAAGACAAATAAAGACTGAAAATAAACAAATAAAGTACTAAAAAGATAAAAGAAAAGATTTAAATAAGTGTTATTCTATGGTTGCTTGAGCAAACAACCCCTTTCCGACTTCTGGAGAAAACTTTGATTGTATGCATCAGGGAACCCTGCCGTCAACGGTAGGGTTGAGCCTACCATTCGTGGTAGGCTTCTACCTCCAAAAGGGAAAAATTCGACTATTCTACTACCAACGGTAGGTCAGACCTACCGTTTGTGATAGGCTTCTGCCAGGCCTACTGGATTGCCTTTTGTTGGGTGTGATTCAACTCCCCGATTCACTCTTGACCGATCTAATGGCACTTACGGTTCATAAGGGTAGTTCAAGCACAAAAATAACTCTCCCAAAAGATGTGTTACATGCATAGAAATGAACGGTTAAGAGAAATAAACTAAAATAAAGTACAAAAATAGGGGAAATCAAGATACAAATACAATTTACAACATGGTAACACGACCAATCTTACCATCTGGAAGGACGAGAGACTCTTTTCTAAAGGTTCCCACATCTTCACTAAAATATAGTTTAAGGCGATGGTCGTTTAACTTAAATGTGCCTTGGGGGAAGGGTGTGTGTGACCTCTATGGT
This sequence comes from Catharanthus roseus, assembly GCA_028651295.1. Classification (NCBI taxonomy): domain Eukaryota; kingdom Viridiplantae; phylum Streptophyta; class Magnoliopsida; order Gentianales; family Apocynaceae; genus Catharanthus; species Catharanthus roseus. The sequence goes on along the minus strand of JAPQWS010000050.1, from coordinate 9,934,380 downwards.
GCCATAAGGAAAAACTTGCGGTGAACTGGCTAGACCATCTTGATTTAAGCTTCCCAGGAAAAAAGTAAAGGCGGGAGTTGTAGAGTAGCACGACATCTCCTTCTTTGAATTTCTTTTTGACCAGATGTTTGTCGTGCCATCTCTTTGTCTTTTCCTTGTATAAGTTTGAATTTCTCATATGCTTGTAATCTCTATTCGTCAAGCTCACTCAGTTGGAGTAGCCTTTGTTTACTTGCACGGATATAGTCGAAGTTAACTAGTTCAATTGTGCAATGAGCTTTATATAAATGACACGATTTCCCATATAAGAGACTGAAGGGAGTATACCTGATTGGTGTCTTGTAAGCAATTCTATAAGACCAAAGAGCATCATCTAACTTAATACTCCAGTCCTTTCAAGTACTATCAGTGATTTTCTCAAGGATGCGTTTAATCTCCTATTCACTACTTTTATTTGACCGCTAGTCTTGGGATGATAGCGAGTAGCTAGCTTATGAGTTACTCCAATCTCTTAAGCACTTTTTTGAGTTTTTGGTTACAGAAGTGAGTACCCCTATCATTTATGATAGCTCTAGGGATGCAAAACGAGGAAATAACTTTTTTAAGAACTTAACCAAACTCTAACATCATTCGTGGGTAAGGCTTGAGCCTCAACCCATCTTTACACATACTCGACAGGGACCAAGATATAATGATTACCAAAAGAGTTAGGGAAGGGACCCATGAAATCGATACCCAAACAATCAAACACCTCACAGACTTCAAAAGTAGTCATAGGCATAGCATTGCATTTTGAGATATTACCTGTATGTTGGCAATTGTCACATTCCAATACATACCTTTTTGCATCCTTGAACAAGGTTGGCCAAGAAACCTGATTTGAGTACCTTTTGAGCAGTCCTGTTTACTTGATAGTGCCAGCTGGCTGGACCTTTATAACAATGGTTTAGGATTTCCTCCGTTTCGGGGTATGCTATGCCATTGTCGAATTATTTGATCAGCACATTGGCGAAAAAGGTATGGATCCTCCCAAAAGTAGTACTTCAAGTCTGCAAAGAAATTCTTCCTTTTTTGTGTACTACCGTAGGCATAACATTTGAAACTATATAATTAGCTATGTCGGCATACCAAGGTGAATCATCATTGATAACTTTACAAAGAAGAAGTTGTTCATCGAGGAATGTATAGTCAATCTGCTCTTTGTCTAATGGTGCTAGATCTGGATTCTTTAATCTAGAGAGGCGATCGGTTGCCATATTTTCATCTCTTTTTTTGTCTTTAATCTCTAAATCAAATTCCTGCAAAAGAAGTACCCATCTAATAAGTCTAGGTTATGCATTATTCTTCGATAGAAGGTACGTCAAAGAAGAATGGTCAATATAGATTATGGCTTTAGAAAGTATTAAATAGGGCTGAAATTTGTCGAACATAAATACTATTACAAGCAACTCCTTCTCCACTGCTGTGTAATTTGCTTGGGCATTTGTTAGAGTTTTGCTTGCATAGTATATTGGTTGGAAAAACTTACCCTTCCTTTGGCCTAAAACAGCACCTATAGCATAGTCACTGGCATCACACATGAGTTCAAAAGGAACAGACCAATCTTGAGAGACTAGAATAGGAGACTTAGTAAGCTTTTCTTTAAGCAAATTGAAAGTAGCTAAACCGTTATCATAAAAATTAAAAGGCATATATTTTTCAAGGAAAGCAGTAAGAGGTTTAGTAATTTTTTAAAGATCTTTTATGAATCTTCTATTAAAACCTGCATACTCTAAGAAATTCCTTATCACTTTCGAGGAAGGCAGAGGCAACAGTTCAATTGTCTCTATTTTAGCTCTATCTACCTCAATGCCATTTTCAAAAATTTTATGACCTAAGACTATCCCTTCTTGAACCATAAAATGGCATTTTTCCCAATTTAAAACAAGGTCCTCACATCTTTTTAAAACCTTTTCTAGATTAGATAGTCGTGCATCAAAAGAATTTCCAAACATAGAAAAATCATCCATAATGACTTCCATAATATCCTCCACTAACCCCTAAAAAATAGCAATCATGCGACGTAAGAAAGTAGCAGGAGCATTACAAAAATTGAAGGGCATACGTCTGTATGCAAATGTACCGTATAGGATGTGAATGTTGTTTTCTCCTAATCTTCTGGGGTGATAGGAATTTGAAAATATCCCGAGAATCCGTCGAGAAAGCAATAGAGAGGATGGTCTGCTAACCGCTCCAGCATTTGATCAATGAATTGAAGAGGGAAGTGATCCTTTCGAGTCCCCTTGTTCAATTTTCGGTAATCTATGCACACTCTCTATCTGATGATTACGCTTGTTGGAATTAGCTTGTTTTTCTCGTTGGCCACCACCGTCGTTCCACCCTTTTTTGGTACTACTTGCATAGGACTTACCTAAATGTTGTTTGAAATAGGATATATGATTCCAATATCTAGGAGTTTGACTACCTCCTTCTTCACCATATCTTGCATGTTTGGATTCAATCACCTTTCGGGTTGAATCACGAGCTTAGGATCCTCTTTCAATCAAATCTTATGGGTGCAGAAGTATGGACTTATTCCTTTAATATCTACTATCTTCCAAGCAATAGCTTTCTTGTGTTTTTGCAAAGTCCACAACAAGGCTTGTCTTTTAGGCCACCTCAACTTAGAGGATATGATTACTGGAAGTGTTGATTTTTCCAAAGGAAAGCAAACTCCAAGTGATCCGGCAATGGCTTCAACTCTAATTCCAGGGGTTCTTCGAATGAAGTCTTAAGAGAGGGTTTTAGAGGTACCTTTAGATCTTCTTGTATAGTGGTAGCCTTCTCCTCCTCTAATTCATCTATTTTCTCAATTAAAGTCTGAACCTCCTCAGAATCCACCTCGCCTTAGGAATCCTATTGCAAGGCTATCAACAAAAAATCTTCTTCGACAAATTCCTGCACATGGGTGGAAATATAAGGATCAATTAAATCTACCAAAAAGCAATATCATGACCCCCAATTTACGCATGGCATCGGGGAGTCTTAAAATAACCTTTTCTTCCCCTAAAGGGTCAACTTTCCTTCCCCCACATAAATAAGACTCCTAGCACTAGCGAGAAAAAGATGACCAAAATGAGTGGGACTTCAATGTCCCTACTCATATCCATAATCACAAAATCCGCCGGGAGCACTAAATCCCCTACTTTTTACTAGCACATCTTCTATAATACCTCTAGGATACTTCGTAGACCTATCTGCGAGTTGAATACTTATCCTAGTAGGTTTAAGCTCTCCCACTCCCAATTTTTTAAAGAAATCATAAGGCATGAGACTTATACTAGCACCCAAGTCAGCTAACGCTCTAGAAACAATTATATCTCCTAAAGTGCAAGGGATAGTAAAACTCCCTGGAAATCCTTGAGCTTTTCTGGAAGCTTTTGGTTGGGATTGAGAATTAATGAATACTCTTCATTCATCATTACCGAAGAGATATCCTCCAACCTCTTCTTTCCAGAAAAAGCTTCCTTCAGGAACTTCGTGTACTTAGGCATCTGCACTAAGACATCAACCGACAGTAAGTTAATATGTAATTGTTTAAAGATTTCCAGAAACTTACCATATTGTTCATTCTATTTTTCCTTTAGCACTCTTCTTGGGAATGGGATAGAATGTCTATATGGTGGAGGGGTTGACTTCCTCTTTTCTACTTCTTTCTGTAAAAACCTCCTTGTCCCTAGGAAGAGTGGACTACTCTTGAGCTTGAGTCGTCTCTCTTCCTTTTTCTACACTCGAGGTAGGTGTTTTTACTAACTTTTTTTTGTTGACCGCCTTTGCATCTTCGTTTGATTTATTATCAAGTGTATATTCAGTGATCATCTTTCTTAATTGTCCAATTTTATTCTCTATGTTGTGAAGTGAAGCAGTTTTACTCCTTTGAACTTCTTCCATACTTTTTACCCCAACCTCATCAAATTTACGTATTTCAACATGAGATCTTCAAACCTAGGCGATTGTATTGATTTTGATCTAAAATTCTATTTTGAAAACTGGTGGGGTGGTTGTTCTCTCCTTTTATTTTCACCGTTCCAAACAGCCCACAGTTGATTTTCCCACCTCAAACTATATTGATTTGGATACATGTTGTACCCTTGCTAATTTTCTCGAAACATGGCCTGTTGATGATAGGTGTTTTGGGGTTTCACAACCATGTTCTCTATTTCTCGTTCTAACATTGTCACCAGTCGAGCTTCCATGGCATCATAGGCGTCCGCATCTTATACTCAACCTGAAACAAAAAAAATTATAAGCACTTATACACAAGTTTCAATAGTAATAAGCAAGATTACCTATTTTCATGCCACTAACACCCAATTTAAACGAGAAAGATGAAGAAGAAAACAACCGAACTAAAATGAAAACAAATTACTAAAGCACTAAATAAAAGATGTTCCTTAAACTGCCGTCCTCGGCAACACTCCAAAAACTTAATGTTGGTAGTTTATAAAATAAAACGGGATTTCCTAATCCTTACAATGCAAGGCAAGTGGATCTAACACTGCAGAGGTGAGTTCAACCCGATTGTCGAATCTCTCAAGGATGGTAAAAGTGAAAGTACTAATCGTGTCTCTAATATTTAGTCTAAGAAAAAGAAGTTTTTTGAAGAAAAAGTAAAAACTTAAAAACAATTAAATAACTAAGAAAGAAATGGAAACTTAAGATTTTAAAATTAATAAGCAAGAGTTTGGATGGTGGAATCAACCTAATCCTTGTTGGAAAAACTTTTATGAAAACGGTATTGAATTAATTAAGTTGGGTCATCACTCAAGTCGGACAATCTCTATCTCTGGGTGAAAGCCACCCTACTCACTAACCCTTAGAGGAAAATCCCTTTTCTCCCTAACTAATTATGAGCGCAATAAAATTAGGTGATTTAAAGGACCTAAAAGTGCAATATCGTATTTCTAGTCAATTCCCCAATTAACCCCAATGAGTTGCCCTAGATCGTTTCTCTTTTTCAATTCCAAACAACCTTGGGATTATTTTAATCTCATCACAATTAAATTGCAAACGAACACAATCGAAAGAAAACTTAAATCAAAACAAATATCAAATTAACGAATTTAACTAAGAATTTCATAATCAAGAATTAAGGTTCAAACCTCATCCAAAAAATAAGAATTACTCACTATTCATTGTATAAAAACTTAAATTCAATAACAAGAAAGGAAAAAGAAAGCTTAGCATTGAAATCGAAGTAGCAATGAAAGTCCTGAATTGTTAAAAGCTCATCTTTCGAATCGCCAAATTCAGGATCTAAATCTTAGAATAAAAAAATAAAATTGCATAAATCTAAAGAGTGTTTAACTAATTGAATGTATAAAAGCCGAAATTTAAGAAATTTCTAATCTAATATACTCCTAACTTTGTAATACTAACCATAATTAATCCTATTCTAAACCCTACTCTAATCCTAATCCATCTATTATTCTCTATCTAAATCTATATATTACAAATAGCTGCAGAAAAACCCCTTATAAAATGCAAAAATTATAAGCAAACAGAGTTTGAATTGGATTAAACCATCCTCTAACCGCATGCTAGCCGGGACCTATCGCCAAGAATTGGTCAAGCTCTACCGTCCGCGGTAGGGTTCTGTCTTGCCGGTGCTTGTATGCCAAGGACCTACTGCGACGATAGGTTAGCCTACCTCGCGCAGTAGGTCTGCCTTGTCACTGCCGACAGCTCTGATTTCATCATTTTTGCCCATTTTCGTTTCTGCCTATTTTCATTTCCTTTATTTATTTTCTCTTTCGGAGGGCACCTAATACAAGAATAAGGGATATTAAGCTAAAATATATACTTTTACATATTAAAAATACTAAAAATGATGAAATTAATAATAAGAAAATATAGATAATTATACACATATCGGTCGTCCTTTCGTCGCCACTAATAAGGCTCTAATAGATGTCGGGGAAGGAAAATTGACCCTTAGGTTAGGGGAGGAGAAAGTCATATTAAGACTTCCTCATGCCATGTGTAGATCTAAGGATCACGATGATACTTGCTTTATGATAGATTTTATTGATCCTTACATTTCTACTCACGTGCAGGAATTTATCCAAGAAGATCCCCTAATGACGGCTCTACAACAAGATTTCCAAGACAAGGTGGACTCTAAGGAAGTTCAGGTTTTAATGGAGAAATAAGATGAAACAGAGGAGGAGAAGACGAATACTATACAGGAAGATCTAAATGTACCTCCAAAGCTTTCTCTTAAAAGGTCATCTGAACAGCTGCCAGAACTAGAGCCAAAATTGTTGTCAGATTAATTGGAGTATGCTTTCCTTGGGGAAAAGTCAACACTTCCAGTCATCATATCCTCCAAGTTGAGCCAGCCCTAAGAACGAGCCTTGTTGCGGACTTTACATAAATATTAGAAAGCTATCGCTTAGAAGATAGCAGACATCCAAGATATAAGGCCGTCCTTCTGCACCCATAAGATTCGATTGGACGATGATTCTAAGCCGGTGATCCAACCTCAAGTGCAATAAGTGCTAAAGAAAGGAGGTCATCAAATTCCTATATGCTAGAATTATATATCCTATTTCAGATAGCATCTGGGTAAGCCCAGTACAAGTGGTACCAAGGAAAGATGGAATAATGGTGGTGGCAATCGAGAAGAATGAGCTAATCCCAACAAAGGTAATCACCGATTGGAAGGCGTGCATAGATTACAGAAAATTGAACGAAGAAACTCGTAAGGTTCACTTTCCCCTTCCATTTATCGATCAAATGCTGAAATAGTTAGCGGGCCATCCCTTCTATTGCTTTCCAGATGGATTCTTGGGCTACTTCTAGATTCTCATTGCCCTAAAGGACAAGGAGAAAAAACGTTCACATACCCATATGGTACATTTGCATAAAGACATATGTTTTTCGGTTTGTGTAATGCTCCTGCTACTTTTCAACGTTGCATGATTGCTATTTTGAGGGTTTGGTGGAGGATATCATGGAAGTCTTTATGGATGATTTTTTTTGTTTTTGGAAATTCTTTTGATGTCTGCCTATCTAATCTAGAAAAAGTTTTAGAAAGATATGAGGAAACTCACCTTGTTTTAAATTAGGAAAAATGTCATTTTATGGTTCAAGAAGGGATAGTTTTAGGACATAAAATTTCTGAAAATGGTATTGAGGTAGATCGCTAAAATAGAGAAATTTGAAAGGTTACCTCCGCTTTCCTCTATGAAAGCGATTAGGAGTTTCTTAGGACATGCAGGGTTTTATAGGAGATTTATAAAGGATTTTTCTAAAATTACAAAACCCCTTACTGCATTGCTTTAGAAAGATGTCTTTTAATTTTGATGATAATTGCTTAGTTGCTTTTAATTTGCTTAAAGAAAAAGCTCATGACGTCTCCAATTTTAGTCTCTCCAAATTGGTCACTTCCCTTTGAATTGATGTGTGATGCCAATGACTATGCTACAGGAGCTGTCTAGGCCAAAGGAAGGGTAAGTTTTTCAAGTCGATATACTATGCAAGCAAGACCCTAACAAACGCTCAAGCAAATTACACAACAACAGAGAATGAGTTGTTGCAATAGTATTCATGTTTGACAAATTCCACTCTTATTTAATACTTTCTAAAGTTATAGTTTATACTGACCATTCCACTTTGAAGTATCTCCTATCTAAAAAAGATGCTAAACCTAGACTAATTTGATGGGTACTTCTTTTGCAGGAATTTGATTTGGAGATTAAGTACAAGAAGGAAGCTGAAAATCTGGCAATTGATCATCTCTCTAGATTAGAGAATCCCAGTTCAAAACCAGTGGATGAAGAATTAACGACACATTTCTAGATGAACAACTCCTTTTATCTAAAACCATTGTTGATGATTCACATTGGTATGTCGATATAGCTAACTATTTGGTTTCAAATGTTATGCCTGTAGGTAACACCCAGAAGAGGAAAAAGTTCTTTGCAGACTTGAAGTACTATTTTGGGGAGGACCCATACCTTTTCCGTCAATGTGCTGACCAAACAATCCGACAATGCGTTGCCCACCCTGAAACAGAAGAAATCCTGAAGCATTGTTATAAGGGTCCACTAGTAGATATTATCAAGTTTACGGGACCTCTCAAAAAGTACTCGGATCAGGTTTCTATTGGCCAACCCTGTTTAAGGTTGCAAAAAGGTATGTGATGTAATGTGACAGTTGCCAACGCATAGGTAACAACTCAAAACGCAATCTTATGCCTATGTTTACTTTTCAAGTTGCAAGGTGTTTTACTGTTGGGGTATTAATTTTATGGGTCCTTTCCCCATTTCTTTTGGTAATCAATATGATGTATTTAAAATCTTAAAACTGGGTGGATTCCTAATCTTACAATGCAAGGCAAGTGGACCTAACAATGCAGAAGTGAGTTTCAACTCGAGTGCCGAATTTCTCGACGGCGGACAAAGGTTCAAGTATTAATCGTATTTCTAATGCTTAGTCGGAAAAGATGATCGTTGCTTAAAAGGAAATAAAAAAACTAAAAACAAGTAAATCAACTAAAAGAAAGCAAAATTAAACGGTTTTAAAAAATTATAAAGACAAGAGTTTGGAACGGTGGAATCCCCCTAATCCTCATAACTAATTCAATTGGAAAACTTTAATGAAAATGATGTTGAATTAATTAAGTTGGGTCATCATTCAAATAATACAATCCCTATCTCCAAGCGAAAGCCACCGTACTCACTAGTACTTAGAGGAAAATCTCTTTTCTCCCTAAGAAATTATTAGTGCAATAAACTTAGGTTATTTAAAAGTCCTAGAAGTTCAATATCGTATTTCTAGTCAATTGCCCCAATTAACCCCCAATTGGTTGCCCTAGATCATTCTTCCTTTTTCAATTCCAAAAAATCTTGTAGATAATCTAACCTCTCGACAATTAAATTACAAACAAATGCAATTGGAAGACAACTTAAATTAAAACAAACATCGAAATCAAGAAATCAAACCAAGAACTTCATAATAAATAATTAGGGTTCAATCCCAAACCAAGCAAAAAGAACTACTCACTATTCATTATAATAAAACTGAAAATTAAGATAAAATCAATAATAAGAAAAGGAAAAGAAAGCTTAAGATTGAAAATCGAAACCGCAATTGAATCCCGAACATCTTTCAAGTTCATTTTTCGAGTTGCCAAGTTGAAGATTGAAATATTGAATCCAAGTCTTCAATTCTTGAATCCAAGAAACTAAATTGCAGAAATCTTGAAACTTTACTAACTAATTGAATGTATAAAAGCTGAATTTAAAGGGTGTTTAATCTAATATAATCTAATCTAACTAATCTAATCTAACCTAACTAAAACCTACAACTAATCTAATCTAAGAATCTAATCTTATCTGATTGTGTATATTGATGTTTTACAATAGCTACAAAAAGACCCCTTATATAGAGGTGAAAAATACAAGAAAACCAAGTTGAAATTGGAAAAGAAATCAAGAAAATCAAGTTTATTTTGGACTAAACCATCCCTTGCCAGCAAACCCTACAACCAACGGTAGGGAGAGTACTACCGTCCATGGTAGGTCTCTATTGCCAATGTCCCTTTGATCCTCGGCACCTACGGACGACAGTAGGTCAGCCTACCTCGCGCGGTAGATTGCTGAATTTTTGCCAATAGCTCCATTTTTGTCATTTTCGTTTCCTTTCATCATTTTCACTTCTGGAGGGCACCTAGGATAAGAATAAGAGATATTTAGCTAAAACATATACTTTCACATGTTAAAAACACCGAAAACGATAAAATTAACATATAGACAAATATAGACAAATATGCACTTATCACAATACATATTGGTCGCTGTCGAGTATGTGTCTAGATGGATTAAGGCTCAAGCCTTACCTTGTTTTCTCATTTTGGTATCTTGAGAGCTATTATAAGTGATAGAGCTGCTCATTTCTGTAACCAACAAGTCGAAAAAGTGCTTAAGAGATTGGGAGTGACGCATAAGCTAAAGACTCCCAATCATCCTCATATTAGCAGTCAAGTAGAAGTAGTTAATAAGGAAATCAAACACATCCTCGAGAAAATCGTTGATAGTACTAAAAAAGATTGGAGTATTAAGCTAGATGATGCTTTTTGGGCCTATAGAACTGCTTATAAGACACCAATCTGGTGTACTCGCTTCAGTCCTTTATACGGGAAATCGTGTCATTTACTTCTCAAATTGAGCATAAAGCTCACTGGGCAATTCAACTAGTTAATTTTGACGATGTTCGTATAGGTAAACAAAGAGTACTCCAACTGAATGAGCTAGATGAATTACGACTACAAGCCTATGAGAACTCAAACTTATACAAGGAAAAAACGAAGCGATGGTATGACAGACACTTGATCCCAAAAGAATTCAAAGAAGGAGATTCCATGCTCCTCTACAACTCTAGTCCTCGCCTTTTTTCCTGGAAAGCTTAAATTAAGATGGTCTTGACCCTTTACCGTAAGCAAAGTTTTTCCGTATGGCACCATAGAGGTAACACACGCTACACAAGGCACATTCAAGGTAAATGGCCATCACCTTAAATCATATTTTGGTGAGGACGTGGGAACCGTTCAAAAGGAATCCCTCGTTCTTCTAGACGAGTAAAAATGATCGTGATACCATGTTGTAATTTGTATTTGTATCTCTGTTTCCCCTGTTTTCCTTCCTTTATTTTCATTAAACTATTCTAACTATTAGTTATGATGTTATGAAAGTCCCTTGGGAGAGTTATTTGCGTGCCCATGCTGCACCTTATGCTTTTTTAGTATCCTTAGATCAATCGGGAGCGAAAAATGGCTGAAATTACACCTCAGGAAACCCTTTCCAGGAAAACTAGCAGAACCTTACAGCAAACGGTAGGGTTATAATTGAGGAGAATCTACCAGGCAGAAGCCTACCACAGACGGTAGGCTTGACCTACCGCTGGTTGTAGACCTATCGTCGGCAGTTGTGTTTTGAATTTTTTTTCCCAGAGGTCGGCGCGGGTTGTTTGCTCAAGCAACCACAGGATAACCTCCCTAAACACTTCTTACATTCTCTTCTTCTATCTTTTTAATTCTTTATTTTTGTTTAAGTAGTTTTTCCTTGTTTTATTTTTGTTTGAGGATGGCTTCCCGGTATGCTTTACTGCTTTATTTCTACAGGATTGCTTTATCATGTTAATCTAACCCCCACATTGAGGACAATGTGATTTTAAGTGTGGGGGGGAGGGGTATTTTAAGTTTTATTTTTCCTTTTCTTTCTTTTCTCTTTTTATTTTAACTTTTAGTAGTTTATTTGAAAAATTCCAAAAGAATAAAAAATTTGAAAAATTCTAAAAACTTTTATTTCCTTTCCTTTTTATTATTCTTAGAAAATCCAAAATTTTTTTCATTTTACCACTTTTAGTAGAATACAAATTCCTTAGGTTTTTTGAAAAAGTGAGTGACTTAATCACTTTGGAAACCATAATTGCTAACTTTCTTACATGATCATTAGGTTTTCATGCACTTGTGAATATTGTTAAGTAATAGAAGCCTAGGAATCTTGGGTAATTAGCTTAATGATAATCAATTGTTGGGTCTTTGCTTGCAATTTCATATTTTTGGGTCCTTCTTTGTACCGTTTGTGCCTTTTCTTCCATATCCTATATGAAATCAATCCCTAGTTCCATTTTTGTGCCTTCATGATAAGGGTTTCAATCCCTTCTTTTCTTTGTTCTTTTAAACTCACTATATAAAACCTCAATTCGTGGAGCTAATTGTATAATATCCTTTTTTAGCCGTTTCGAGTTAGGAAAACAAATAAGTATGGGGATGAAGGAATGAAGAATGAAAGAAAAACATGTATAAAGAAAGGAGTACTTTGGGTATCAGATATTCGGTGCTTATGGCTGTTAAAAATAGAGAAAAAGAAAAGAAATTGATGCTTGAAAAAGAAAAAAAAAGAAAAAGAGAAAAAGTACAAAAAAATTGAAAAAATAGCAGAAAAGGAAGAAAAATAATGAGTTTTTATTTTATCAGTAAATTCTTGAGAAATATCAAGCATCTCTCTCTCTCTCTCTCTCTCTCTCTCTCTCTCTCTTATACTTTGTAATTCCTGTAAATCTAAAGAAGTATGTTGTTATGTGGGGTGTGCACCGAAAAAAAGAACGAAGTAGGATGTTCAAGGGTGAGTGAGAAGAGTGAAAAAAGATGGCTAAAAAGTGTTCTTTTATTTTGTTATCTTTTCCTTTTGGTTGCATTAGTTCTATCTTGTTTGTCTTTGCTCTTTATTTACCTTCGTTTGTTACCCTATGCATGTCCTCAGTCTAACATTACAAGCTGAAAAGTCATACCTAATCTAGGAACGACCTAGAATAGACTTTAGAGTGGATAAATATAGAGAAGCATGAGCTTGTGTGCATTGTCTTTTAAAATTTTCATTGTGCTAATCACTTAACATTTCTCTTTTTTTGTGAAAAACAGCATGAGCAATTCACACACACCTTTGATTTGTGACGATTTTTAGTGACTTGTGATTGACTTAGTGATTTTTGTCGCTGGTCTATTTTGATTTATCTTTGGAGTTGGGTAGGATAGTATTCTATTGAGTGGTTTTATCTTTTATCTTTCTTAGTTTTCTTTGTTTCTGTTTTGCTTTTACTTCGCTTTAGTTTGTGATTATTTATGCTATTATTACTTCTGGCCATTTTGTGATCTTAACTGTTTTAATTCGGCTTCTCTCGTTTTCGTGTATTGTCTTTCTAAAATAAAAGTTTTTAACTCCTTCTTTTTGTTTGTTTAGTTTATGTTGCTTGAGGCTAAGCAACGGATAAGTGTGGGGGTATTTGATATGTGCTTAGTTTGTCTATATTTCTGTATGTTATTTTCATCATTTTTGATGTATTTAATGTGTAAAAATATATTATTTTGGACTAATACCCTTTATTCTCGTCTTAGGTACCTTCCGGAAGAGAAAAATATGAAAAGAAACGAAAACAGACTAAAACGGAGCGAAAATGACGAAAACGGAGTTGACATTGTCAACGATAAAGACCTAACCCTTGAGGTAGGCTGACCTACCCCCTGAGGTAGTCTAACCTACCGTCAATGGTAGGTCCGAGGATCACAAGTGCAGCCAAGGCAGAACCCTACCTTGGACAATAGAGCTCAACCTAATATCAGCGGTAGGTCCTAGCTGATAGGCAGTTTAATCCGATTCAAACTCTGTTTTCTTGTAATTTTTCATCTATTTAAGAGGCTACTCTACAATTAAAGTAAAGAGAAGTAATTAGGAGTAGATATTAGATAATTAGGGCTAGATTTAAGTTAGTTAATTCTTCAATCTTTCATTCAATTAGTTTATTAGTTATTAGATTTTCTACAATTTGATTCTTGGAGTTCAAGATTTGAAGACCTAATTCCAATGTTTTGAGCTTTAATTGGGTGACTCGAGAAACGAGCTCAGGAGACGTTCGGGATTTCGTTGTTGCTTCGATTTTACTCCTAAGCTTACTTTCCTTTACTTTGTTATTGAATTAATGTTTAATTTCAGTTTTATTACAAGGAATAGTGAGTAGTTCTTTATATTTGGATGAGGGTTGAACCCTAGTTCTTGATTATGAAATTCTTAGTTTGATTTCTTGATTTCGATGTTCGTTTTGATTAAGTTGTTCTCCATTGTGTTTGTTTGTTTACAATTTAATTTTTGCGAGATTAGATTAATCCCAAGGTTGTTTGGAATTGAAAAGGGAAGAATGATCTAGGGCAACCAATTGGGGGTTAGTTGGGGCAATTGACTAGTGATATAATTTTGCACTTTTAGGTCCTTTAAATAACCTAATTTTACTGTGCTTATAATTTGTTAGGGAGAAAAGAGATTTTCCTCTAAGGATTAGTTAGTATGGTAGCTTTCGCCTAGAGATAGGGTTACCCGATTTATAGTGATGATCCAACTTAATTAATTCAACATTGTTGTCATTAAAGTTTTCCAATTGAATTAGTAATATGGATTAGGGGAACTCCACCATCCAAACTCTTTATAAAGTTTTTAAATCTTAATTGTATTACTTGTTTTCTTTAGTTGTTAATTCACTTTCAACTTTTTAGTTTAAGTATTTTCTAAAACCAACTTTTCTTTAGACTAAACATTAGAGACGCGATTAGAACTTAAGTTTTTACTGTCCTCGAGAGATTCGACACTCAGGTATAGCTTGTTTACTATAGTGATAGGTCCAGTTGCCTGTTGCTTAGTTTAGTAGTACGTCCCATTTTATTTTACTACCACACCAAAACACATAAGTAAGTAGGAAGAATGTTTGCCATCTATTGAATTTTCTTACATTAGGGCCTGTCATTCTATTACTGATTGTTCTCCATTTGAAGTTGTCTATGGTTTTTATCCACTAACCCTTTTGCATTTGATTCCATTGCTAATTGATCATCAATCAAGTTTGGATGGTAAAAAGAAGGCCAAATTCGTTAAATCTATCCATGCCAAACTTTGTGACCAAATTGAAAAGAAGAATGAAATGGTGGCTTCTAGGAAGAACAAAGGATGCAAGAAGGTAACTTTTGAACTCGGAGATTGGGTTTGGGTGCATTAAGGAAAGAACGGTTTCCCAACCTCCAAAAAGGAAAGCTTGATACTAGAGGTGATGGACCATATCAAGTCATTGAAAAGATCAACGACAATGCCTATTTGATTGATCTTCCCGGTGAGTATTATGTTACAGCAATTTTCAATGTTTGACTAATCTTTTTTTGATGTAGATACAGATTTGAGGACAAATCCTTTTAAAGGAGGGGCAGATGGTATGACTCGGGATGGGCAAGAAACAGTGGAGTTATTACAAAGCCCGGTCACAAGAGCAATGGCTAAGAGAATGGAAGAAGAGCACAAGGGAAAGGTAGCATTATATGAGAACATGTTCCAAAACCTTAATTGGCATGTACTAGAGGAACAAGGAAAAGACTTTAGAGGATCTAAAACACTCTTACTGTGTAAGGTCTAAGTGGAGGAATCCAAAGAAACAAGTTTGGAAGTCTTTTTAGCTTCAAAATCAAAAGGAGAAGAAGATTTAGACCCTACTGCAGGCGGTAAGGGATACCCTACCGTCCATAGTAGGGTTCTACCCGTCGAAGAGAAAAAAGCACAAGACCTACCGCTAATGGTAGGTTCACCCTATTGTCGCCAGTAGGGTTCTATTTGTGAGAAAAGAGCACAAGACCTACCGATGACAGTAGGTCCAACCTACCGTCACTGGTAGGGCTCTGAACAAGAAATTAATTGTAAGCTGGCCTACCGCGCACAGTAGCGCGGTCTACCGTCGACGGTACGTCTCGGCTGGTAGAAAGTTTTGAAGTTGTTAACTTCCTTGACCCTTCATTGTGGTTGTTAAACTTCTTTTGACTTGTAATTAAGTGGTCTAAGTGCCAATCAACTCCTTTTAAGTTAATTATGTAATGCACTATAAATACTCTTTTTGTAGCCAATTTAGATGGATCGATATCAAATGAAAATTGAGTGAAGAACCTAGGGTTCTATGGTTTCCACCACTTCCTTGGAAATTAGGGATTTTCCATTGTACAATTCTAGGCAAGAGATTCTTGAACCTTCAATTCAAGAGTTCTTGTTCTAATTCCCAAATCCTATTCTTCCTTGAGGTGCCAACTCTCTATAGTTTTGCTTGGAAATTAGGTGTTCCTTGTGTGTGGAGAATAGGTGGGTTTCTTTAAACCTTGTTGATTCTCCCTCAAGATAGGAAGGTTTATTTGTTCTTTCTTTGTTTAATTTTTCTGCAATTTGTTCTTGGGCTATCAAGCTTTTCATCAAAAAAGTCTCCAAAAGAAGCCTCTTGAAGGGAGTTGAATCTCGGGAGCAATTAAACCTCATACAAGCCTAAGGATGTTCATAGCACATATCCATGTCCAAAGGTTGGGGATAACCAATATGAAGAGTGCAAAGCTAAACAGACATAAAAGGACGTTAACTAAAGACTTATACTCAATGTTAGCTTCCATGTGTACTACTCTAAGCCTAATGTCTAGGCATATTTCCATTGCACATGAACTTGACTTAAATCTTAGAGAGATGTCTCGGCCCAATAGATTCACATCTATGGCCCTTATCTCTAGTCATTTCTCTTCTAGAACTGAGTTAACTTGAAGAAGTTCAAGTAGAAGAAGAAGCTACAAATGGAGTTAGATGTTAAACAATGCTCTTCAACCCGGTATTGCGTTCAAAGGAAAATGTTTCAGATTTGATGTAAAAGTCACAAGAAACGAGACTCTCCCGAGCCAGCTACAAATATTATTGCTGATACGATTATCTTTCTTGAGTCATGTTGTGTTGATAGGCTCCCCATCCTCGAGAATAGTATATTCTAAAGCCAGCAACTGAGTCCATAACTCTTTACATGGGTTTAGACGGAGAAGAGACTCAATAAAAAGAAGGATAATCTGTGGGTTGCTACTGAAACCTCACGTATGGTCTGTGCGGTGGGAAATGTTGTTTTAGTTTTCAATTTTGAGAAGAATATTAGTGTAAAGGATGTTATATATGTGCCTAGTTTTAAGGCAAATATTAGTCTCTATTTTCCATTTCATAAGGGATGGATATTTAATGAATTTTCGTACTGGTATTAATATCAGTAGAAATGGAAAGTTCATTTTCTAAGGCATTGCATATGGAAAGCAATACATCCTATCTCAAACCAAATAAATAACAAGAATTAAACAAAATTAAAAGTGTTTTTCTAGATGGCTTGTATTTATGTCACCTGAAGTTATGATTCAGAGACTCATCCAAGATCTACCCTTGAGCTCATTGGAATTGGAAAAGTGGTCTTAGTATAGATCTTACAAAATTTCTAGTAGGCCATTTACCCCATAAAGCAAAAAGGTCCGAGGAAATACTAAGTCATATCCATGTAATAGTATAAGGCTATAGGAGACTACAAGTACTTCATCACCTTAATAGATGATTACTCAGAATTTGTTATGTATACCTGATAAGACACTAATCTAACTCTTCTCAAAGTTCAAGACCAAAGTAGAGTGTCAAACAAGTAAAATAATCAAGAGACTGAGATCACAACCTGATGGATAGTACCTCTTCTGTGAGTTAGGATTACTTTTTATATGATGGCATAATGGTTTAGCGGAGATGAGGAACAAGAACACTTAAGCAAAAGGCAAATAGCATGATGTCTCAGGCACCTCTACCTATCTCTTTTTGGATATGCCCTAGAAATTGAGGCATAAATTCTAAACTTGGTGCTTTCCAAGTCAGTACACAAGACACTATGTGAGATGTGGACTGGTCACAAGCCTAGTATGACTTATCTTAAGATATAGAGTTTCTTGCTTATGTACTGACTAAAAGAAGCAAGCTAGATCCAAGATCAGAATCATGCTACATTGGGTATCAAAAAGCTTGTCAACACTAATGCTAGATACTTGGAGGATGATTAAATAATATTTCCTAAGGGTTCTAAGGAAAGGTGGATTTACAAATTAGAAAGTCTGACTCTAGACTTCTAAAACCCAGTCAAAGTATGAAAAAATACGACTGCCTATGCACCGCAAGCGGTAGAGCCACACTGTAGTGGGAAGATTCCTACAGTTCCTGATGGATGAATTTGAGACGCCATTGGCCTAGTTTCTAACCATCAAGAATAGGATCTCACAACGTATGATGAAGCTATTGTAGATATTGATACTGATAAATGGCAAGAAGGCCATAAAGGCTGTGAATGAATTTTTTGAGTTTAATCAAGCCTGGGATCATGTCCCAATACTCAATGGTATAAAACCCATTAGGTACAAGTGGGTTTACAAGATGAATAGATGTACAGATAGAATGGTGCAAACCTATAAAGCTAGGATGATGAAAAGATTTGTACTAAGAAAAATGAGGTATCTACTATGTGGAAAATTTTGAATCGGTAGTTGATGTGTCTAAAAATAAAATGGGATTTCCTAATCACTATATTGCAGGGCAAATAGACCTAATACTGCAGAGGTGAATTCAACCTGAGTGTCGAATCTCTCGAGGACAGTAACGGTGAAAGTACTAATCGTGTCTCTAATGTTTAATCTAAGAAAAAGATGATCGTTGACAACGGAATAATAAAAGAAAACTGAAAACGATTAAATAACTAAAAAAGCAATGAAAACTTAAGATTTTAATAAAGCAAGAGTTTGGATGGTGGAATTCTCCTAATCCTTGTTACTAATTCAATTGGAAAAACTTTAACAAAAATGATGTTGCATTAATTAAGTTGGGTCATCACTCAAATCGGGCAATCTCTATATTTAGGCGAAAACCACCCTACTCACTAACCCTTAAAGGAAAATCTTTTTTCTCCCTAACAAATTATGAGCACAATAAACTTAGGTGATATAAAGGACCTAAAAGTGCAATATCATATCTTTAGTCAATTGCCCCAATTAATCCCCAGTTTGGTGCCCTAAACCATTCTTCCTTTTTTAATTCTGAACAATCTTATGATTAATCTGATCTCGCAATAATTAAATTGCAAACAAACATAATTGGAATACAACTTAAATTCAAACAAACATCGAATTCAAAAATTTAATCAAGATTTGGGATTCAACCCTCATCCAAACAAACTACTCACTATTCACTGTAAAAAAAAAAACTAAAATTCATAAAAATTCAATAATAAGAAAGGAAAAAAAAAGGTTAGGGTTGAAATCGAAACCCCAATTACAGTCCCGAATGTCCTCCAAGCTTGTCTTTCAAGTCGCCAAGTTGAAGATCGAATCTTGAAATTGGTTCTTCAATTCTTGAAATCCATGAAACTAAATTGCAAAAATCTTGAAACTTTACTAACTAATTGAATGTATAAAAGCTGAAATTTGAAAAATGTTTAATCTAATCTAACCTAATTAACTTAATTCTAACCTAACTAAAACCTATTCTAAATCCTAAATTAATCTATGTAAGTATATCTAAGTATCTAACTATTACCCTCTATAGTAGCTGCATAAAACCCCTTATATAGAGGTGAAAAATACAAGAAAACCTAGTTTGAACTGGGTTAAAATACAAGAAAACAGAGTTTCATTTTGATTCAACCGCCCTTGCCAGCTGGACCTACCGCCAATGATAGGTCAGACCCCACCGTCTGCAGTAGGGCTCTATCTTGCCAATTCCGTGTGTGCCAAGGACCTACCGCCAACGGTAGGTTAGCCTACCTAACATGGTAGGCCTGCTTTGTCGCTTCCGATGGCTCAATTTTCATTGTTTTCGCTTTGTTTTTGCCCATTTTGTTTTCTTTCATCGTTTTCTCTTCTGGAGGCACCTAATACGAGAATAAATGATATTAAGCTAAATATATACTTTTACATAATAAAAACACTGAAAACGATGAAATTAATATATAGAAAATATAAACAACTATGCACATATCAATAGTCGTGCTTAAGTCCATTAGCATACTTCTTCTCGTAATGTGTTATTCATGACTATGAGATATGGAAGATGGATATCAAAGAATGCGACTGGGATCGTCTAGTACATCCTCTAGTACGCTCTCTAGTACACACATTTTATAGTAGTTTTTTTTATATAAATCCTATAGAATAAAAGATAAACTCTAAACTCTAAAAGATAAACCCTAAGGGCAAATACTAATAAAGGAAGTGTATTAGAAAGTGTACAAGAAGATGTACTAGACAATCCTTAGTGCAAAGTATGCCTTCCTAAAGTGCATTCTTAGTAAAGATGTCTAAATAGAGTAACCGGACGAGTTTACTGCCAAAGGCCAGGAACACTTGGTCTGCAAGCATAAGAGGTCCATGTACTTAAGTAGGTATCTAGATCATGGAACATATGTTTTGATGAGACTATCAAGTCTTATAGTTTTATATGAAACGTGGATGTACCATATGTCTACAAGAATTGGATGAAGCTATCTTTATTGATATTTTATAAAGATGATATCCTACTGATCCTAAACGAAGTAGAAATGTTGTTATCTATAAAACGTAGAGTATCTTGTCAATTAAGTATGAAAGACATCAGAGAAGTTAATTGTGTTCTCAGTATCATGCTTTTTATCTATACAAAGAAGAGAACATTAGATCTTTCCCTAAGTCACATATATCGACAAGATTTTTGTCAAAGTTTTGCATGGACCAGTATAAAGGAACTTCCATTCCCTTTAGGCATGGTCGAACTTTATCTTTTAGAAATGTGTCTTTCAACATTAGAAGTAAAAGGGAGAATGAAAAAGATTCCATACATTATTATGATAGGAAATCTCATTAACACTATACTTTGTACAACTGCAAATATTTGTTTTACTATCGATATAGTTAGCTGATATTAGTCAAACTAAAGGCAAACTTATTGGCTAGTTGTAAAGCATATGCTCATACACTTGAAAGTATGAGAAGTTATATGCTAGTTTAAATAGTCAATGACTTAACTACTTTTTGTCTATAGGGATTCTGATTTCCAGATGGATAAAAAGAAACAAAATCTGCTTGTGGATATATCTTCACTTTGCCTGGAAGAGCTATCTCATGGAGAAGAATCAAGCAGGCTTGTATTGCTTATTCTACCTTGTAATCAGAGTGTGTAGCACTGTCAGATGTGTCCAAAGAGGCGGTCTAGCTCAGGAAGTTCCTTCTGGAGCTTAGAGCAATGCCTAATATGGACAAACTGATGGTTATATTCTATGACAAATGCAGAGCAATGTCATAGTGCACAAAGCCTAGAAATCACAAGATAGATATGACCATTGAGGGGATGAACCAATGGATTAGGGATATCATCCAGAAGAATTAAATAAAAGTGGACCATATCCTTTAGAAAAGAATCTGGTAGACTCACTTACTAAGCCTTGAGCAGAAAAGGTGTTCAAGAAACACCTTGATGCTTTAGAGGTTGGGAACTGAGAGCTAGATTAGTTTTTATCGTGCAAGTGGGAGTTTCTTGGGAATTATGCCCAAAAAGCCTTCTACTTGATAAAAACTCTATACCTAATGCAATTACTATGAAATAACCTTTATGATTATGTATATGTTTGGATGCATTTATTTACTATACACACATAAGCTCTACGTAATTTAAGTAGGCAATCCACGTGTTGGGGTGTGCTTCATAGTAAGGTGCGGATTGCAATTACTTAAAGTACAAGTAATATTATTCTTGATTAGCCAATGGAGTTGGGCATGCGATTGAATTAAAGATCATTGTATGATAGTCTCCTTCATGGATGATTGTACCTTAGATTAAGGAGTGGTCTTCTCTTGACTATTATACAAGTATGTTTGAAGCATATAGAATTGGACCACGTGATAAAGGTTTTCTAGAAAGTACTATAAAGGGAAAGGAACCTAGCCTATCACAGCTACAACGTGGACCAGTACTCTATGGTTAGAGTATGAGTTGGCAGTCTAGCGAAGCTAAGCTCCTTCTCATCACATGTGCTATATGTGAGACTTCTAGCCAAGAGGTCAATAATCTTTGTACATTGGCTAGTTGGTATTAGTTAGTCCAAACGGACTTGTGTAATAATTTCTATGGGAATCACTCCCTTATATTTTCCAGGATGATTGATAAGATCCAGGAATGGATGTTTGCTTTAGGGTAGCTTCCAAAAGTAACGTAGAAACATCCTAAGAAGTCATTGATTATCAAACTAGACATCTAAGGATAGTAGACTTCACTGAGGAAAGAGTTAGTACACTCAAACTACGTAATGATGGGTATTACATGGAGGGGTATTCTCATCATTACACCTATAGGGCAAAGATCTATTTAAACAGTATTTGCTCTGGGAGTCAATATCTCCATATGGTGATAAATGGAGATATTTAAAATGAGAAATAATGCTATTTTATAGCTGGGGTATTTTTTTCATTTTAGTAGCCCAGAATAATTTAATTTTTGGTCCTTAGAGTAGCTCATAAAAGCTGGGTGACTTAATTATGACAACGCAAGAATAAAAGACTACAGAAGAAATAAAAGTTATTTGATTTTAATACAGCCATGGATATTTATTAAGTAAATTGGGTCAAGCTATTTAATTAAATAAGAGGCGCAAAGACTTTATTACATATTAGGTTGACAGTTATTGGGTTTTTTAATTGATTCTTTTAATTAAAAGAAGCTAGAAATAACTTGACCAAATAGAGAGGATTGGACTTGTCTGAGTTGCGCCGAAATATTCAAGACCCAGAACAAGCCAAAGGCCAAAACCCTAAGGTCTTTTCAGCCTCGAGTAGTGGCTAACATATCAGATAATTGACTCCTTGGAGTCTTTAGATGGAAAAGAGAGCATCTAGGAGGTGGTGGTGATCACTTATGAGTTGGAACCTATCCAAACTCATTGAAGTTGATTCAAACAACCAAGACCTCTCTCTCATTCATTGGCAGCTCTCTTCTCCCCTATTTTTGCCAAAATTCTTGAGAAAATAATAATAGAAAAGGTTCTTCAAGTTTTCTCAAAAGCAATTCAATAATTCTTCTCTTCTCTTCTAGTTCTTTGTTTCTCTTTCAGCGAAGACTCTTGTGAGCTCCGAATACACAAGGCCTTATAAGTCTATGACATTGATGAGGAATAGTAGGATATTGGTTGGAAATATCGTTGAAAAAATACACACTCAAAAGGATGAAAAATAGATCAACGAAAGTGAAACCGTCAACTACATAATTTCCATACAGCAATCGCTTAGAAGCACCTCCAAAAGGCATAAGATCCTTTATTTTCCCTCTTTTTGTCTTCCACTACCCAAAGTAATCTTTCATGCCTTGCCTTATAGGTAGATCTGAAAAACATATCGTCCAATTTATAAGGATAGAGTGTGGAAAAAACTCAACAGTTAGAAAGAATAAGTGCTCTTCTAATTAGGGAAGGAGTTCCTAAAAAAAAACATAATCCAAGGCATTCCCATATGTGTTATGTCTTGTTTTCTCCTATCTTCAAACATCATTAGGTACCTCAATTCCATGGTAATAAAAAGATGTATTGAAATGTCTGGAGTGAATTATATAAGCCAAAACGTCAAGGGGTTTGGGGTTTAGGGTTCAGAGATTTCAAGGACTTTAACTTTATTCCTCTCACCAAATAATGTTGACACAATTATTAAATCTCCATCATCTTTGTTGGCTAATTGTTCCAAGTGGAGACTATCCTTGCGAAAATTTCCTGACTTCCTCGCTAGGCTGTAAGCCATCCTTTTGGTGGCACATTCTCTTGGAGGGAAGAAATATTTTATCTTTAGGCTTCCGGCATCGTATATTTAATGGACTTTCCACAGACATATCTCCAGACAAGTGGATTCCAACTCTCAAAGATCCATCTCCTTTATTTTTCAACCTGACTAGGGGACTAGAAAGGAAGGTGGTTGATCTTATTGATTATAATCAATGTTGCTGCAGGGAAGATAGAATCAAACATCTTTTCTTGCACCATGAGGCAGAAGCCATCCTATAGATTCCCTTAAATTCTTCTTGGCCTGAAGACTGTTTGGTTTGGAATTATACGCCTAACGGGACCTACACGGTAAAGTCTGGTTGCAAAATAAATATAGACTTTATGCTAGGGGCGAAGCCAAAACTGACTCTTAGGGGGCCAAAATTTAAATACAAAAACTGATTTTTTTTTTTTTTTTTTTGCTGAATAAAAAATTTGGTGTATCATTTAACTATAAATTAATATTTTTTATACTTAATAACTTAATTTTTATTTATTTAGAAGGACTATGATAAAAAATATATATATACTAATTTTTACCCAAAACGAACATAATTTTATACTACATATAAAGTATAAAAAAATTTTGAGGGGACAGAGGCCTTCCCGGGCCCTTTCAAAGCTCTGCCTTGGCTTTATGCACAATCTCACAACCTCACAAGGCATATTGAACACAAACACTAAGGCAAAACTGGGAACCTAACTTACAATCTCCCAGTACAACCAAAGATTAAAATGTTTCTATAGAGAATCACTTCATATATCCATAGTACTAGGAAGAACCTCATGAAATGAGGGCTTTATGAGTTAACTTCCTATTTGCATAGTGAATACGTGCTAGAAGATGGTAGGTATATTTTGTTTGACTGCAAATTTTCTAAAGAAATCAGGCACCACTCACCTAAAAGAAATAAATGGATCCAATTTCTAACCTTGAGTTTCAAAGACCTTATTTATTCCAATATTTCTAAGTCTAGCAAGGAAGATATGGTTGTTTTTGCCACTGCAGCTAGACTAAGCTGGTATATCATAAAGAAACTCAAGCATGAAGGTGTAAGCTTCTCAGAAGCCACTATTACTTATATAAGCTTTGGACATGACGAAAGCATGTTGGACTCTTTTTGATCAGCCACAAGAAACCATCCCAGCTTCTCAACCTTAACCCTACTATGAGGAAATGGACTCCTTCCAAGCATGGAATTCTGAAGATTAATACTGATGTTTCCTTCGCAGAAGTGAAGTGATATTGGTGTACTTATCAAAAACTATTTGGTTTTCCCCTCCTTCCTGGGGAAGTTCCTCATAATGGAAGCTTTTCAGTGGACTATAGAGAGCTCCTGGATATTACAGAGGCTATATTTTGAGGTTATTTTCTCAGAAAATTGCTACTTGAGAACAACTCACTACTCGCTATCAAGAGTCTCATTAACCACTCTGAGAATATATTTGAAGTGGGGCTTTAGCGTCTCATTTATTCAATAAGATAGACAAGAATTTTATATCTTTCTCTCATGTAAAGAGGAAGGTAATATACCTGTCCATTTTCTAGTTAGGATTTCTTCAGATTCTCATGTGCTCTTAGAATGATTTAGAGATATCTTTCATAATATGATGTAACTCAAGTCATTTTATTTGATTTTAATAAAACATAAAATTTATTTTTCTCAAAAAGAAAAAAATGACAAGCTAGAGAACTTGATTTTCCTTCCAAAATCATCTTTGAACAATTTTTATTAGAAAAAGATGGAGAGCGTTACCAGAAGTATTCATAGATGCCGGCTTGGTACTGAGTTTTTTTTTTTTTTTTTTTTCTTTTCTAAATATAAATTATAAAACTTATGTTTCATGGAGAAAATTTTCAAGAATAAAAAAGGCATTTTATGATTAAAGATAAACTTTAAATACATAATTTTTTTACTAATTTCTTAATATTTTTATTAAAATATATGGCGCATATTACATGTATATATGAATGTAAAAATTGCATAGAAACTTTAAATATAATTATTTGTTATGTAATTTCTTAACATCTTTGTTAAAATATAGAGTGCATGGAAAAATTAACTCTTACATGTATATATGAAGTAAAAGTTCTTTTTTCTTTTTTGAGTCAATTTTTTTTTTAATTTTTAAAAAAATTTTATCGTGTAGCACAGAGTGATTTCCTAATATATCGACTGGAATTGTCTAATACATTTCCTATCACACTGTCTAGTACACTTACAATAATTTTATTAATATAAATCTTATAAAATAAAAAATAAACCTCCTAAACTCTAAAAAAATAAACCTTATGAAAAAAATTACTACTGAAAAAATGTATTAAAGAGGGTATCAAAATATATACTAGATACTACTAAGTGCTTTTAATTAATAAATAATATATAACGAAAAATAAACTTTAAACTCTAATAGTAATCATTACATAATTTGTTTATCAATAAACTTTGCGTAAAAATATTTAAGAAGAACATATAATCTAATTTTCTGTACATTTCATAGAAAGGATATTCATATTGTTCAGCATATCTTCTAGTACTAAATGGTATACTAGATTATCATTCTTCTAGTAGATTATCATGATTGTGAAAAGGATGAGAATGCACGCTAACTATTACTTGAAACTTAGATATCACATGAACTAATTTTGCAAGTTGTTCAAGTATCACCAATATAAATGGCGTAAGCTACACACACGAAAAAAAACTTTTACCCGCATTACTTGCACAGCTTTCTCCCTTTATCGCAAGTCATCATCTTAGAATCATTAAAGGCCACAGAGAAAGGCCAAAAACAGCATCCTTTATTATTATTATTTCATCATAATTATAATTGTTACAAAAGCTAAAACAGCAAGCTCACAGGGCCTCAAGAAATTTGTGATATGATTTCTAGCTAAGTTCTGGCAGCATTTTGACAAACCATACAAATCTGTATAGGATATAAAGATGACCAAAATCTACTCAAGGAGAACATTGCTCACTCATTCTTTTTATCTTCACTGCCAGAAACAGTAGCCTTTTGGTAAGGTTCATAACTATATGCATATTGCTGAAATAGGGAGAAGAAAACCATTTCCACAATCACTAACACATTCCGAAGAGCTTCCTGAAGATGCTCCACGTCAAGCCAGAAATGGTTTGATTTAATTAGGCCTAATGCTACAAGACCATCGATCACAATTCCCTGTAAAAATCAGTCAATCAACATATGATGAAAAAGCTTAGAGGAAGGGCTTGGAAGTGCGAGCTTTCATGGTTAATTAGAGGGGAAAAAGGGAGTCATTTACCTGCCAGAAACAGAAGAAGACGATTCCTTTGACGCACAAGAACTTTGCGAGTGGTCTGTGGGGGGCTAATTCTTTTGCAAAGGCATGGTAGAAAATCACAAGAGCATACAATGCCAGTGTAACAGAAATGTTTAAAATGATGGTGAATATCCAGCTTAACCAATTAGGATACCATCCCAAAAGTTGTAGACTGACCATTAGAACTGAGCAAATAGGGCGAATATAAACAAACTGCCAAGTCCAGCTCTTAATTTGCTTCAGCGTATCATGGTTTAAACGGCTAGTGTGAGGCTACAGTCAAAGAAAAAATCATAAATTATGGAGCAAATAGTCTTCTTGCTGATTAACAATAGAACAAAGAAAAGATGAAATCCAATTTGTATCGCTTGAAGGAGACATGACCAAGTCCTCTTTTCAATTAACAGTAGAAGTCACAGATGCATAATTGCCAGGAATGAGAGCTCACAGGCAAATCTGTCATGAAGACTACTAGCAGACTTCAATTGACAAAAATCATAGATTAAAAAGCACCAGCTTGTAGATTCATTTTCAAAAAATTGCAGAGCAAATAGAACACTACAATTTCGTTCCATTTATTAGTGTATCTAATTCCTTAAGGACCACAGTATTGGTTTTATTTTTCATGCTAAATTTCATTTCCTTTTCAACATAACAAGAACCTAGTAAATAAATGAGAATATAACAAACATACCATGAAAAGAGTCATAGGAAAGGAGTAGTGAATCTCTCTTCCTTTTATTTCATCAGGCACAATGTTTCTCTTTATGGATATGTTCAAGTAGGTGTACATCAGACCCAAGAACTTGGCCATCACCTAATCACATAAATGAAAAACTTAGCAAAATGGAAATAAGATGCTGAATGAGCCAGGAAGTAGGTTTTGATGTGTAGAAAGGTACCAAGACCTTACCAATCCTTCATAGCATTCTTTGACAGAATCCAAGAAGGTGAAGAATGCTTTGCTCCCAAGAATATCTAACAATCCGACATAAGAGTCAATGGCATATAAAGGAGCCATGAGAATAATAATAGCTATGGCTTTTTGTTCCTTTGGCTTCTTCCAGTGCATAAGATGTAGAGCCAGAAGCTGAATTGAAAAATGCAGACTTAGCATTACACATACACTAGCTCCTATATATGTGAGTGTTCCTCGATCCATTTTTATAGTATCTGCAGTTTTATGACAAAAAGGTGACATTAGAACTCGTATCTCTTCAGAATTCAATGATCCAAGACAAATCAAAGTCCAGATGAAGAAACAGAAAAGACTAAAAAGCTAACTAGAAATAGCTTGCTTATGTAAAAATTTCTTGCCCTTTATTATACATGTTATTTTGTACATAAACTGTAAGCTTCTGCATATGCTTTGATAAGCAACATGACCTTAAAACTTAAAGGTATTATGAAAAGTAACCATTTATGTGACAAGAATTTGTTACTCAGAATGTTGCCCACATCATCTTGTGCAGGGCAAGGCAAGCACACAAATTTTCCCCTCATCCTTAAATCTCTCTGAAGCCAATCCGTTCCTTTCAGGATAACCATATTCTGCAATTTTTCTTTTCCACATATCATACACAAAAGCACATTTGAAATGCTTCTAGTTTTCATAAAATTTCAAGAAATAGTTTAAGTTCTTAAACAAGATATTCTATCGTTGCAAATTTGTAGGATTCTTCGTGCCAAACACCTGATATAAGACAGAGGATATGCAACTTCAGTTTTTAATACCCCTCTGCAAAATAAGAAACAAGATGTTTTAACTTGCAATAATCTTCTGAACCTTTTGCTCTTCTCTTCTCTACTTCTTTTTCTAAGTCCTCGTTATCAATCTTGCCTGCCTCAAGCAATCTTTTTTTCTCATGAACCACCCCACCCCACCCCGCCGAAAAGAAAAAAGAAAAAAAAATGTACTTCTAGCTGAAAGGCTCATACTAAATCCCTAAATCCTCTTACTGTAATAGTATATGTTAAGACAACATAAATTTATACAGAAAGATAAAACCATAACCAGAATTAGCTAAATTGTAATCACACATTTATCTTGAAACACCTTCAAAAACTCAAAAAAGAGATAACCCAAATCTTCAAAATGAACAAATCTATTTCCTTGAACTCATTTTATACATAAATTAAAAGCTTTCACAGGAGGAGTCAACTTGAAGAAAAAAGAGTATAAATTAACTTGAAATGAAAGCAGCAAAAGGAGTAAAAAAGAAATCAAATTGAAGTCAATGAACTATAGATGCAAGAACTTACTCTTACAGAATCCTCTGTTTTCAGCTTGGACAGATCAAGATCAAGAAAAATGATGAGAATCCCAAAGAATTTTTTTACAGTGAAGAAGGAAAAGACGAGCAAAATTCCAATTTTATGGGCAGAGCTAACTGGTCAAACACTTTAACTTATCTACCAGCCATAGGCTGCCAATTATTTTAGTGAATTATTACAACTTATATCGGACTTTCCGGTAAGAATTACTACTATAAAAGAAATGTGAAAATTGAACAGCTTATGAAGGTTTTGTTTTCTTTCGGGAAGGGAAACAGCTTACGAAGGATAGAAACATTACAAGTAAACGTCGCATTATTCTAGAATAGCAACGTGGTCAATACAGAGGGTTGGTACTATGATTTTTTTTTTGGGGGTAGGGGCCGGGGCAGTTATATTATGGATCAGTATAACTATATAAATATACTTAATTAATAAAATTACGTAAGGTTTTAATGAATCAAATTAAAAAATATAAATATATAATGCGAAAAAAATTATTATTTTTTCTTATCTTTTCTGTTCTTTCTCTCTCTACGCAATTCTTCTCTACTCATTCTCCACTCTAAAACTAAAATCTTTAGTATTGAACTTATATTGGAAGTAGATATAGATTATTATGAAGAATTTGTATAAGAAAATATCAATTTAGATGTAAGAAAAATTAAAATAAATTTTTTTTCAAAATTGGACTCGGATGGCCCTGACGGGCGACCTGGACATGAGCGGATCGCCCAAATGAGCGACCAGCACATGTCCGAGTCGCCGGCCCGAGCAACCCGAGCTTTTTTCTTTTCAATTTTTAGGATGAAAGAATTTTTGT
The DNA here is from genome assembly GCA_028651295.1 of Catharanthus roseus. Lineage (NCBI taxonomy): Eukaryota > Viridiplantae > Streptophyta > Magnoliopsida > Gentianales > Apocynaceae > Catharanthus > Catharanthus roseus. The sequence continues at coordinate 9,904,762 of JAPQWS010000050.1, read as the reverse complement.
AGATATTTGAAAAACTTGAAACATGAATAACTCTGCGATCGGATGTCCGTTTAACGCATATGACCAGTCATTTTGATGGTTCTCGTAAAGATTAACGTAATGGCATTGTCAAAAAAGTGATCCGAACGCATTTTGTGGCAAAAATATTGTTTCGTATAGTCGAAAATTTTGATGGGGCATAACTTTGCACTCGGACGTCCGGTTGAGGCGATTCTTGTGGGCATTTCGAGTATTTTTTCGAGATCTACGCATCAAAAATAGCTTTAGATGGTTTCCACCAACCGTTCCAACAAAAACCTCTAATTTTCCTTTTAATTTACATTTTTGTAATTTTCTAATACTTTCTCTCTTATCAATTAAAAAATTACAGCACCAATTTGAAAATTAAATAGATGAGCAATCTTCTTTTTGCTCTAATTAAAAATTCAAATGATTGAAGTTGGTAAATATTGGAATTCTTTTTGCACGCAAATTTTTTATCCTGAAACGCATCCGGATCACTTTTTCGGCGATGCCGTTACGTTCATCTTTACGAGAACCATTGAAACGAGTGGTCATATGAATTAAACGGACATCTGATCGCAGAATTATTCATGTTTAAAAATTTTTAAATACTTACAAAAATTATTTCTTCCTAAAAAAAAAAAGCTCAGGTTGCTGGTCCGCGCGACCCGGACGTGAGCCGGTTGCCAGGCCGGCGACCCGGACATGTGCTGGTCGCCCATCTGGGCGATCCGCTCATGTCCTGGTAGCCCGTCCGGGTGTTCCAAGCCCAGTTTTGAAAAAAAAGTTGTTTCAACTTTTCTTACATCTAAATTAATATATCTCCATGTGGATAATGAGTAGAGATAAATTAGAGAGAAATTGTGTAGAGAGAGAAAGAGTAGGGAAGATGAGGGAAAATAATGATTTTTTTCGCATTATACATTCATATTCCCAAGTTAGATTTATTGACCTCCAATTAATGGCACCGATAAAGTATGTGCGGAAATATAAAAGATACTTGCGAAAAATTTAAAAAAAAAAAATTCCTTCCAATTCTCTCTTTTCTCTATAAGATTCAACAACTTCAAACTTAGATTTACTTAAATTCAATCGTTGAAACATGAAAAAAAAATTAGTAAATTGTTCTATATTCGTATAGTTACAATTTTATCGGTTTAAAAAAAAAAAAATAAATCAAACTTGACGGAGACTGCAAAATTGAGGAATTTCGGCCCAAGTGAACAAAATTCTCTCATAATTTCGGTCCTTGTGGATGAAATTATGAGGCGGCTACCTCCCAAAAACTAAAATAAAAATAAAATTGCAAAGTAATTTCGATTAGTTGGGTCGAAATTACTCTGCAAAATTGTTTGTAAAAAATTTACTTCAAAATCGATTTTTTCTTCGATAAAATCTTCCATGTTTTATTTAAATTTTTTAAATATTTAAAGAAAATTTTGAATTTTTTCAACAAGATTGTGAAGAAAAGGGAGAGAGTTTGGTAGAGAGGAATTTTTTTAAAAAAAATTTCACCTATAATTTTTATACTTTCGTGCATATATATGTCGGTGTTCAAATAAAAAATTTAATTTATTTAGAGATTGAATAGGACAATCACCATTATTTTTTTCATTTTTTCTAGATCTTGGACGTTGGCGCTGATCTGAGGAGGATGAGACCTGCAAATTCACGTGGTCTTTATTTATTGTTTTTCTTTTGAGAAGCACGTGGTCTTTGTTATTGTTGTTTTTTTTTTTTTGAACAAAGGTCTTTATTGTTAAAACGACATACATTTGTTTTATCGTCTTAATTATATTTTCTTTTCATTTTAAAAAAAATTATATTTTCCTTTTCCAACCTTTTTCAAATTATAATTTTATCGTACACCGTTTTGTGTACTTAGACTAAAATTTTATAGTTTCATAATCTATAAATCTATATCATTAAATGTCGAAAATTTGTTATAAATTAGATTCATGTCTCAATTTTTTGAATAATGTAACTAAATACAAAAATAAAAAATTCATGGATGGAGAGACAGCCTAATTCAAAATAAATGTTTTTTGTGACTTAATGCAGAGTAAGAGTTTATAGGTAGAGATATAATCCTAGTTCATGGTGGAAATTTTCCATTTTTTAATATGAGGTCCAATGTTGTTTTCTTTAAGGATTCCAAGTATATATCATACTATCAAGTAAGGAATTTTAACAGAAAATTTGGAACAACCACTCTTACAATATCCACCTACAAGTATATATGCCTGCTGCTAATGGGAAAATCTTGAGAAGTTCATCAGCTAGTCATTCATTGCTCTGTCAACCAGCAGAGTCTTGTGCATTTTAACCAAAACCATAAATCCACAGCACGATTGGTTATGAAAATTAATCAAGAAACTTAACACCAGCCACCTCAGAGGCCAGCCAAGCTTCTAAAGAATATCATCAACTTATTCAGGGTGGTTAGACTGATGAACCTTCTTCTTTAAATCCATAGAAGTAGAAACGCAGCCAGCAACAACCTCTTGTCCTTTTACCAATTATTGAAACAGTTGGACTGTGCATGGCCTTTGTAAATCAATCAATCTTCAATCTTTGTAGCAATCAGGAACCCGAGACTACCTTTCTTGATTTCTAGAAATTCATCCTATACAAATTTCAAGACTTCCCCTAGAATTAATCCCCATTGTGTCCAATGAGTACCACCCTGCATTTCAAGTTGAATTGAAAATTAGGAATTTAGTAATCCATAACTGTAAGACTGGTTAGTCTTTTCAAGCCAAAACTTAAAGAAGAATTTGACGTATCTCCATTGAAACACGTATTGTCAAAAGGTAGGCAAGTTTATCAATCGTTCTCAAAGAAATGCGAGTCTTGGGGTGAACCTGGCAGTACACGCAAAATGGCTCCCTTAGTGGTCCATCACATGAGAGTTCACTTGTACTCCCGTCAATGAAGGTTCCATCAGCAAAAATCACCTACAACATTGATATTGGTTTGTGAATGCTCAAATCACTTTTAAAACATGGACTCTTGGCACAGAAAAGAGTATAAAAAATGTTTCTTGAATATCATTTCACGATTATAAACTTACCGAAGATGAAAGCAATCAGAATGAATGTAAGAAACTCCAAAAGAAGGTCAAAAAGGAAAAAGAAAACGCTGAAAAAGAATTCACTGAAAACCAAGAATCTGCATTCGTTTACTAAAGCAACCACTTCTACGTTCCAGTTTACGCCAGTTAGTGTGAACTTTATTAAAATTAACATTAATTGGCCAATGATCTCATGGTATGGTGGTACCACCTAAAGGAGTTGGATGTCAACAACCAAGATGTTGATGGTTCCATTCCCCAGGGTCCCGTTCCCAGCTTGCCGATTCAAAAATGTTCCAGCTTTCATAAAACAACAGCTTTAAACAAAAGGCATAAGAACAAAAGGTAATTTTCCTCAATCAATTCATGATCCAAAATCCAATTAAAGCCAAGTTACCTCTGATGCATAGCCAGGGGTTGTGCCTGCAATTGGCCTGGTGAAAGAACTTACAGGCGAGCTTTTCTGTACAGCTTCACAGAACGCAAGGAGACGCTCACGGCTTCCAAGTTGCACTGCCTGAAATGCACCACAAACATGATAATCCTTATTGACAAAATGCTTTACAATCTCCCCCTTGGATGGATGCAATAAAACAGGAGACCTACTGTACATTTTGAACATGTATATCTTTTGTTGCAAACAAAGAACAGAAAGAACTAGCAGAAAATGAAACTACATCAGAACTTTAATCTGAAGGTGACAAACAAATAGGGATTTTGCAGCCATTAACTGCCTTGATGGGGACAATGTATTATAGATATCTTCGTGAAAGGATTAGATAAGCACACCTGCACTGTATCATGACGTGGAACCCTACACAGAGGCTGCACCTTATATCCTTTAGCTTCCATGACTTCAGCAATCAGAAAGCTTCCCTTGTAAAGGAAAAAGAATCTATCAGGCAAGGTGAAAAGCCGAAGTTCAATGTTGTCATTATGCAAGACAATATATACCTTAATTGCTTCCCCAACCATTTGGGGTGAGAGAAACAATCCCTGAAAAAATGTTCGCATTACATCACCAGGGGTTGAACCACAATCAACACCTAGACCTGGTGCAGAAAGACGAGCAGCTGCTGCCTCAACCCATTTTTTCTTTCCAGCAACATATCCACCACATGGAGCAATGGTTCCACCAGGATTCTTTATCAAACTTCCAGCAATTAGATCAGCACCCTGTCCAAAGTCATCTTAATTCTCTACATATCTAGAAGAATGTGAATGAGATGAAGAACATAGGAGAATTTGTTACTCACAACCATAGGAGGTTCAATGTTCTCTGTGAATTCACCATAGCAGTTATCCACCATGACCAAACAGTTTGGGTTTTGCCTCTGCACACATATGTTTGATGAAATGAACAGAATAGCTAAGGTCCCACTCAGCTGCAACACAGCCCTCCACCCCAGAAAAGAAGAAAATGCATACAATGAAGACAAGTAATCAAAACAGACAAGCACCATAAGAATTTTGAAGCATTTATGACTATCGAAGGAACAGCTTATATAAGAAAATTTAAGTCTGATAGATAAATCAAAGACATTACAAAAAAATAAAAATGAACTTCGTTCCCTTCTGGAATATTGCCACGACTACCCCCTCAAAGGAATTAGGGACCTTAAATCTTCACTCATGCATTTCTGGTGCATACATGGTAATAATATAGGAAGAAGAACTCAATTGACCTAGTCATTATTGAACAAAACCTCCAAAGCTATACCTTGATGATTCCAATAGCCCTCCCTATCTCATTGACACTCAAACTGTGTCGCCATGAATAACCACATGACCTCTGAATAAGTGCACATTTAGTATTTGGTTTGACAGCAACATCAAGTGCATCCCAATTAAGCCTTCCATCATCTGTAAGCTGCATATGATCCAGATGGTAAAAGATTCATCAAAACTTTCACTACCTCGCTAGTAAAGGCATCATAACAAGAGTAGTAACATACTGGGACTTCTCTATAGTCTATGCCAAAATCTTTTAATGAACCCAACCCTTGAGAATCCCTGATTCCAATAACTTCTTCCAATGTATCATATGGAGCACCTGCAACTGCCAGAAGCTAATAACTCTATCAGTTTAAATCATGTAAGAAAGAGCATAATTGAAAACCTCATATTAGCGTCAAGATCATATGTGACCTGGAGTGAAGAATAACAGGAAATAATAGACTAACTAACCTCATCCCCAGGCCTTAAGAAAGCAAACAAAGCACAAGTGATGGCATGGGTACCCGAGAAAAACTATTATAGACAAGGAAAAAGTATTAGGAAACATAATTCACCATTCTCGGGGAGTCGAGGGAAAAGTAGATTAATTGATGCAGGCAAACCTGTGAGCGCACTATTGCAGATTCAGCACCAAATATTTCTGAAAAAACATTGTCCAAGGCTTCACGTCCCCCAGCTTCTTCATGTCCATAGCCTGTGCTACCACCAAAATGCTGATGCAGACAAAAACATTAGGACCAGTGGAATAAAAACTTTTCCTGAAAGCTATGATCTACAAGACTGCAAGTCAGGGGAGCATAGCACACATAGCATCCAAAAACAAGGAATAAGCTCAACTAACTCTACTCTGGTCACCCCAGATAAGGTATATGTCTAGAGAAGGAATATGGACGTGTACAAAGTAGTTAAACGAATGAGGCTTTGCAAAACCCAGGCATAAGAGCAAACATTCATAGAAGTTAAAAAACAGAAAAGGCTATCCAGTGTACACTTTAACCGTTTAAATTACTTTTAAGCAACATAAAATCCTTTCTTGTTAAAGTTAGCTAAAAAGAAAATGTTTCATCATTACATAACAAGAATTTACTATCACGACCAAACTATCTTTGGACTAAGTATTTTCCTCCACTGTGTCAAACCCCTCAGCCAAATAATTAGGTTAAATTAGACTTAATTCTTACATGAGATCCAACACGAGCATTTTGAAAAGCCTTAAGAACACGAGCAGTATTATGGGCCACCAGATTATCCACAGCTCTGAACTCTGAGTACAAAGAATCCACAGCCGTTGAGACCTGTGCATTTCAACAACAAAATTAAAATTTATCCCACAAATTTTCAACTACGTATACGTCACTAAAAGTGGAATTTCATCACCATATTTCAGTATCCCTGATGAAGTACTGTACCTCAGGAACAAAGGGATTGTCAGCATGATGAAGCTTAGCGATTGGCCCTCGAAAATTTAAGCGAAGCGGGAGAGAAACTGTGAATCTACGAGGATTAAAAGTGTTCATATGATGAGCAAAGGTAGCAGAAGCAGGGCAATAGGATAGGAGACACATGCCCAGTGCCATGGGAGGAGGAGGATTGCTGGCTGGCTGAGGAGGAAGAGAGCTTGTTTAAATGGGTTTTTTCTTGGACTTTTTTTTCCTGAAAGAAAAAGGGTCAAAACAAGGGCCAAACGGTTTTTTTCTTGACCCGTTTGGCATTGCTTTGAGGTTGGACTCTGCAAATGGCCCCAATGCAACTAGGATGGCCAACAGGTCTAATTCACGGGTCTAGTCAGATTGGATCGGATTATGAATATGGACTAATTCAGCAAGCTAGCTTGTGATTTTAGGGTCTCTAGTAAGATTCAGTCTATTCAATTTAGACTTTTCAAACGTATTAGTTAAACGGACTGTTTCGAATTTTTTTCTTAACTTTTAAATAACTTAAGATAAAAAAATTTGAATATAAGTACATAATATAATACTTACTAATACATGAAAATAAAGAATACATAAGATTTCTTTTGTATAAATTAGAAAACTTAAGATTTTTTTAATATTAGAAAACTTGAGATTTTTTTTAAGTTTTGAAAACTTAGATTTTTTAATAAGTTTAGAATATTTAAATTATTTTTATTAATCTTATTTAAACTTAAGGTTGTTTTACTAAGTTTAGAAAAACTTGAATTGATTTTTTTAGGGGTTTAGAAAATTTAAAGTATTATTTGTTTTAGGTTAGAAAATTTAAAGTATTTTTATTAAGTTTATAAAATTTTAGAGTTAAAAAAAATATATTAGAAGAAAGGTACTTTGAAGTGGTAGGTAGGTTTAGCATGGACCCCTACCGGTTTTTTTTTTCATAATAAAATAAAAATTACATATGAGGGTATTTAGGACCTAAACCTCCCAAACGAAATTACAATTTAAAATATAATAAATTAATCATATACTATCTGACTAAGTTCTAATTATTGCAATTAAAAAAAAAAATAATACTATCCTAAGGCCTAACTTTTACAATTTAAATATAAATATCATATCTGTTTGACCGAATTTGACTAGATTGGACGTCTTTTTCATCTTATTCGTCAGATCCTGTCGATACTACATCTACATTTGACTCATCGATATTCAACCCGCAATTCTGTCTTCTTGAACATACCAATCAGCTACATACATGAGAGTTTCTAATGTGTTATGGGATATTCGACTCCTAGTATCGTTAACTGTATATAGGGGCGTAAACGGGTCCAGATTCTCTGGGTACTCCAAAGCCCAGACTCAGACCCTTATAGTGAAGCATGGACCCAAACCCAGACCCATACCATCTGGGTATAAAATTTATGGACCCAGACCTGACCCTCCGAGATCTAGGGTAGGGTTTGGGTATACCCGTACCCATATGACATTTTTCTATTTTTTCCTTGTTAAACAAAAATATATATATAAATTTTAAAAAAATATAACCTTAAAAAATCATGCCTCTGTTATTCGTCTTTAGAACAGACAACCACTGATATAAAATCTTGAATGAGAGAAACAAGTCCACAAGAAACATTCAATAGAGAAAATAGTAGTACTGATGTTTCGAAGAAGAAAAAATCTTGAAGAAAATTTCTCTTCTCTAAACTATGAGGCCTAAGAAAATTATGAGGCCATAAGAAAATTTCTCTTCTCTAAACTATGAGGACCTAAGAACTCGTGAAGAAAATTTCTCTTCTCTAAAGTATGAAGAAAGTTTCTCTTCTTTTCTCTAAACTAAGAAAATAAACCACTCAATATCATAAATGTATAAATTATGTACTAATAAAAAATATAAAAATAATATAATATATAAATATATATTATTTTATTATACGGGTATGCAGGTATACTTGTCTAGGTATCATTGTACCCTACCCAAACCCATTTAATGGAATTTATAAGGTTCCCGGTACGGGTCCGGGTATGCGGGAATAAAATTTTAACCTTACCCGCTATAAACGGGTATATACCCGCGTGGATACGGGTAAGACTTGCCCGTTTACAGCCCTAATTGTATGATGACCGTTGGAGAAGACACTTTCAGAAGCCACAATAGAGACAGGAGCTATTAGGATATCCCTAGCGATCCTAGATAGGAAATGATATTGTGCCGAATTATTCTTCCACCATCCAAGCATATCAAAATTATCTGTACGATGCTGAACCCGAGAGGCGTGTTCGTATATAGACAACTCGGATAGGATTGTTCTCGTAGATGATGAACTTGGGGCAGTGCAGTGATCATATATATTCATCATGTATCCAAATCCTCCTCCTTAACTTGAAGAAGATGACATCTCTCCATATTGTTAATGACTTGCACTTGCACTCAAGCTCATTGTTTCACTTTCTCTCAAATAGAGATCAAATAAGTTTTTCAAAGTTTGAGATGTATCCTCTTTTATTTTGTTGGCATTCCTTTGAAATTAAAAAATAAATATCAAAGTGAGTATCCAAACATGAATAAAAAAAATTAATTTAAGTTTCAAACCCCTCTTTTAAAACGAGAGTCTAAAATCAAAGCAACATAATATATGAGAATAGGAAAATTTTTGTAATACTTTAAAGATTTTTTCCCATATCAAACATCATAGGACCATACATGACATGTGGTCTAAATTCTCTAAAAACACTTGCAACTCTTATCATTGTGGGAAGCATGTAATGACTAGTGGGGTAATATTGTCCAGATAAAAGTTCAATCGCTTGTGCAAAAGTTTTTAAAAAAGAACAAATAACTACAGCTTCATCAAAAACATTTGAATCGATTGGTGGTCCATGATTTGCTAGTTTAAATTCAATAAATTTTTGTCTATAAGGAACACAAGTTTGTAACATATCTAAAGTTGAGTTCTATCTTGTAGTAACATTTGTATAAAAAACTCTATAAGATGCTTTTTGTTCTCTACAAAGTGATTTAAAATGTTATCATTTGGGACCGGGAGATCTAAGGAACTTAATAACGTCTCTAATCGTATATGTAATATGTTCAATATGTAAATAACCGTATTATACGCATAAATTCAAAATATGATATGCACAGCTAATATGAAATAATTTTCCATCTAAAATTGGTCTCAAATTATTTTTTAAAATTGAAATTGAAGAATAATTATTTGAAGCGTTATCAAAAGAAATGGAAAAAATTCTATTATCAATTCTATAATCACGACATGTTTGAGTGACGTTTCGTGCAATATTTGCACCAATATGTGGGAATTAAAATTTTTAAAACCAAGGATTTTTTTCTTTAAATGCCAATTTTCATCGATCCAATGACATGTAATGCACAAAAATTCTTCAGAAGTAACAACTATCCAAGAATCAAAAGTAAGCGAAAATTTACCAGGAATAGATTCAAAAATTGCAGCAAAGGAGTTTTTTTCTTCCTAAAAACACTTCACAATTTCCCTCCTGAGTGAAGTTCTAGGAAATCCCTTCTAAGCCGGTTGAAGTATTGTTTGTAATAATCTCACAAATAAATAATTAGACTGTAATGATAAAGGGAATCTACCAATTAATAGCCACCTAACTATTTCTCTTTATACTAACTCACAATCATATATAAAAGTTGTTATTGCATCGTTGGAAGCACTAGCCGAAAGTTGTATTTGTGTAGTTAAATTTACAAAATGAGAAAGATGAACACGTTATATATGTCTTTAAGTGTACCGGTGCCACATTGGTCTTATGTGCAAATTCCATTTTACAAAGTTTACATCTAGCTTTATTATTATTCATCTTATTAAAAACACGCCTAACATAAGATTTTTTTCTACTACTACTACTACTACTAGGTGTGGTATTGGAAGGAGGAGGCATCTCATTTTCTTCATTTTGTTGTTCATTTTCATTATCAAAGTCTATGGTGTGGGAGGAAGCATGTCTTGAAGATGAATTCATAATAATAATTAATAATTAATAATAAAGTGAACAAATTTAATAACTAAATAAATTAAGTAAAGAAATAATTATTTAAAACTAAATAAAGAAATTCTAATAAATAAAGTAAACAAATAAGTATTAAAAAATTAAATAAATATATTATAGTAAATAAAGTAAACCAATAATTATTTAAACTAATAATGTTTCAAAATATAATAAATAAACAAATTAACATAAATTAAGGTAAAGAAAGCAAACTATCAATGATGAAGCCTGAAGTTCGATGAAGAATTGAAGAAGCTTTGATTTTTACCGAATTTTCATTAGTTCCTTCCTTCCTCTGAATTTTGCAAATGGAAAATCTCCAAAAATATTTGATTCTTGAGACTTGATAGAGTTTAGAGAGATTAAGGAGTTTAAGAGAAGATAAAAGAGAGAATGAGTGATTATGGAGGGAGGAATGAATTGGTTTAGAGGGGTCTTTATAGTAGAAAAAAGAAAAAAAAAGGACCATTGGATCTAGACTATTAGATCTCAATGCTCAAATGGTGACCAACAGTCAAACTATCTGAATTGTTGAGATCAAACGACCAGATCATCTAGACTGTTGATCTGTAACGGTCTCGAAGCATGGGATAAAAACCCCCAATGTTCAAATGTTCTTTTTTGCAGTTGGCCCACGGGCTAGAACACGGTCTTGGTCCTAGGCTGGGTCGATCTCGGCTGTTTGTGGGCTGGTCCGAATTTGTAATGGGCCGAGCAGATTTTGGGCTTGATATGGATCAGTTTGGACCTAGGTCGCGGTTTAGAAAATCAAAGCCCAATACGGACCGCTACTCTTGGATCGCTTACGTGCGGGTTGGGTCGGGCTTGACCGATCATGGGTCGGTCCCGGGATTGAAACGGGCAGGGTTAGATAGATTTGTGACCATCCCAGCGCAGTGGCCATCCTTAGATGCAACCAATGCATTCTCATATTTGTCTGAACTCTTTTTTTTTTTCCTAAGAAAGTTAAACGTTATTAAAAAAATTAGAAAAAATTTCAGGTGAAAATAATAGTGTAAGAGTAATTATTATCCATAATAATAGAAAATAAACCATACTTAAGTGATTTTAGTATATAAATTAGAAATAAAACAAACTAATAATAACTCCTCCTATTAAGAAAATTTTTTTTCTCCATCTTTGTCTCTACAGCTCCTCTAGAACTTCGTTCGAGATGACAAGTTCAATGATATCTAAATCTATAACAATTATCTATGAAATCCTGGGCGAATCAATTGAGGAAGTGGACTTTCGGAAGAAATTCGACAAATTTGGGATTTTAGAAACATTATTTCTTTGTTTCCTTATCTTGATTGGAAAATTGAGGAGTTCGTAGAATCTAAAGTCTTTTCTTTGCTTTCAAACTCTTTTGATTATATTTGGAAAGTTTATTTCGCCTATCGTCATCCTTTTAAAGAAGAGATATTTCAATTTCTTGACTTTATTGATTTACATTTCGAATATAGAAAGGATAAGAGTTTTATTTTCAGTTGCCCATAAAGGATGTTGGTAATTATTCAATCTTTGAGAAATCGACAAGGAAGTTGTTCGTAAGAAGCTTCATTTCAAACTTCTTTCCTAAAACTTTTGAAAGAACACTTCTTATTTGGAGTCTTGAATGTTTTCGTTCTATGGATCCTAACCTAACAAAACACCACTTTAGGCAAGTGTGGCTATCAGTATAGTATAGCTAAGAAAAGTTCCTAGATGTCGATCTCTCAGGACGGAGACGCAATAGTACTTACTATTCTCTCACTGTTCAATCAATAAAAATGCTTGAAAAGGTTTTTTTTTTTAAGAATAAAAGTATAAAATGAAACAATTGAACTAAAAGAATGGAAAAACAGGTTTAATTCAAGTTTGGAAAGAAGTATTTAAGCGGTGGAATACCCCTAGAATCCCTTAGCTAATTCATTAAAAAACTTTGGAAAAATAGTTGAATCATTGATTGGGTCTCACTCGTTTATTAGGATTAACCCTATCTGAAGGCGAAAACCCAATATTCCCCTAATTGATTAATAAAGAATCTCTTCTCTCCCTAATTTAATTATGAATGAATTAAACACCAGAGTGAATTATATTTCTCTATTCGACCTAGAAACTATAGTTATTATCTCTAATCAACTACCAATTTCTATTGCTTAATTAAGCCCTAGATGTTCTTCCTTTTACAATTCCAAACCATCTAATGCAAAAGTATCAATCACCAGTGAAAATGATAACGCAAATGATTCAATTAAACAACAATCAACACCAATTCTACAATTTAATCCATAAAATCCAATGAAACTAAAGCCAAGATCATCTAAAGTATAACCCCTTTTAAACACAATACAAAACCTAGCCACTAAATATCATCATAATCATTAAATCCAATGAAGAATTCATAAAGTTTGGAGACCTTAGAAGATTAGATTAAATCATCCACGGTCGTAGAATGTCTCCAAGCTCCTCTATCGAATCGCTCGACGAACCCTAAAATTACTTCGAAGAACACCTTCAATCTATCTACCAAAACTTGAAATTAAAAACTGAACTCTGATAGAAAGAAGTCAAAGAAATTTTTTGGAGGAGACTTTCTCTCAAAAAGCGCTCTCTTTCTGTAATCTTTAAGCCTTAACAGAAGATAATGAAGAATGCACACTTGAAAGTCCATTAAAAGAAGAACAAGAAATGGATTATTTGGTCTTTTGCGTGTCTAGCCAAGTCTAGCTAGTCGAGGTGGTCGGGTTCGGCCGCCTTTTGGGTTTTGGATCTTCTTTGGTTTGCTTTTGGCCATGTCCGGCTAGTACAAGAAAATTGGTGTCCTTTCTCTTTTTTCTTCCATTCTTGCTCCGTATGCTCCTGTTTCACTTTATTCTTTCTTTTAACTTGTCTGGGACATACCTATAAACAAAAGAGAGGAAGCGGTGGGTAAATATTCCATTGTACCCACAAAACACTTTGAAATTGAAGATTAAACACTATAAAAACGTATACAAAATGGACATATTAGTTTTCAAAATTTCTTGTGCTTAGTGTTGGAATCTATTTCCAATTTGAGCTTTACATTTCCTCGTCCGTTTATAGAGTTTTGGAAGTTGATGTGGTAAATTTTGATTTACAAGATTGTTATTGTTTCACCTATGTTATCATTAAGAGATATGTTGTAAATTCTTGGTGGCTTGTGCTTAACTGTTCATGGAGTGTCATCTTTTAAACTTCTTTGTTTACACATCTTTTGCTTATCATAGGCCTTTCAAAGAAGTTTTTGAGAGCTTGCTTTCATTGTTGTTTAGATAGTCATTGGACTTGCTCAATTCTTGGAAATGCTAAATTTGTTGAATTCATTTATAATGTTGCTTACTTTTGTGGTTATTTGAAAGAACCGATTTGAGGACGAATCATTTTGAAGAGATGAGTAAGAGCGGCTAGTTAGATTAAAGGATCGAAGGAATCCTGGTTCAAATCTTCGAATGAGAAATTCCATATTCAAATTGAAGGATTGCAAGAGATTACCTAAATTCCACTTTTTGCTTGAATCTTTAACCCCCTTCAGCTCATTCTTAGCTTCTATTTGTGGGCAGTAAAGAAGATGATAGAAGAGGGAGAAGAGAAGAGAGGAAAGAAGAAAGAAAGGAACGGAAGGGAAGAGACACCGTCACAATATTCTCCCGACAGTGTCAGAAAAGGGTCTCGGTAGGGTTCCAGAGGGGGTTCAGATGTGGGAGGTGGGTTGAGTCAGGATGAGAGAAGAGAAGAAAAAGAGGAAGGGTAAAAAAGGAAAGGGGGAGAGGTGGTCAGGTTTTGATATATTCTTTACCAGAAAAAAATTCTTTGAACTCAGTGACCGAATAGTGATCAAATGGTCACTATCATTTGAAAAAAAATGGCAACGACATAATTCTGTCGGTATTGCATAGCAGTTTTTCTAAATTTCGCGACCAAGCTTTCATTCGATCGCTAGCTTGGTCGCAATCTTCCAGTGCATGACCGGTGTTTGCAATTCGGTCACTAAATTAGCGATAGAAAAATTCGGTGGCTATTTTCTGTTTTTCTTATAGTGTGTGATTTTCAAAACAAAGAAAAGAAGGGTTGAAACCTTTACACAATTTAAGCTAAAAAAGGGTACTAGGGATTTAATGTTTAAGGGTCGGTAAGAAAGGATCAAACAGGTCAAAGAAGACCTAAGATCATCATCGCGGGGGTTAACCTAAGTTAGACACAATATTGCCTCAAGGCGTGAAAAGGTAAATCTTAGAGCATGCATAGAAGTAAATTATCGAGCTACTATCCTAAGATTCACAAAGCATTTGTTTACTAACAAGATGTTCGCATGTGCATATAAACTATCAATACACAAAAGTTCACAGAAGTGCAAGGTATCACACCTGAGCTAAGCAATAAGTCTCATATGATAAAAGAAAAAATCTATTCAAGCTCTCATGTGGTGACTTTAAAAATATTTTTGGGTTTTTGTATTTATGAAAAGTAGAAAGAAAATTACAAACTAAAACACAAAATATTTTTGGATTTTTAACTTAAGTAAAAACTATCAAAAGAAACTACAAAGTTTAAAAGAAAAAAAAACAAAGAATTTTTGGAATTTTCAAATTTTTATATATTTTTCAGTTTTTATCTAAAGTGACCTCAAGCAACTAAAAGATAGAAAAAATAAACTAAGCATCCCCCTGCACTTCAAACCACATTGTCCTCAATGTGCGGGCCATTAGACAAACACAAGAAAAACAGAAAGCGGAAAGAACACATATGCATAAAGAGAAAAAACCAATAAGCAAAGAGTGAATAAAGCATAAGGCATGCAAGGGAAGAAATCCCTAAAAGAAAGAGACAACCACAGACAGGAACCAATCCCAAAAATGGAAAGATAAACAAAAAACAAAAACCAAAGACATAGACAAAGGCAACAAAAGAAGGCAAGAAATTCCCAATAAATAAATGAAACAAAGTATAGAAAATAAAATAAGAAGGTGTAGAAGGGGAAGGGAAAGAAAACTCCCCTATTGTGGCGCATCACCGCCATAATTGGATCCCTCATCCGGAGAGAAACACCGATATAATAGACTGAGCATTTCGTGCTGGCACTGCATTATCTTCTCCTAATATCGAAGTCGAAGCTGGATATTCTTCTTGTTGGATTTGTATATACTTTAACCAATCGATCATGTTGGCCCGGAAGTCATTGATAGAGTCAATTTTTAGCACAAATAAACACCTTAAGTTTTAATTATTAGCCTTTGAAAATATTTTATTTATTTATTAGTCATAATTATTATATTTAATTTATTTTATTTATCTTTGTGCAGATTTCTAAAAAAAAGAATGGAAAATAAAGATTCCATATTAAATTTGGTAAAGGGAAGCTGCAGTATTTGAATCCTTTAAGGATTAGGATTTTAGTAGAATCCTTTTAGGTTTAGGATTTTTCTTCTCTTTTGTCTATATATAGAAGAGCCATACAAGGAGAGGAAAAAGAAAGGAGAAGATCTGCAGTGACTTTCAATTGGAGAAGAAGAAAGCCATGATCCACTCCAAGAAATTGGTTCCTTCTGTCCCTTTAGCCATGAACTAAATTTATTTTAGAATCTTGATGAAACCCTAGCCATGTGACTTTAGTTTATTTTATTTTTGGGAGATTTATTCTATTATTTATGGGATTGCATATCTTGGGATGATATTTGTTTGATACAATTAATTCTTTGTGATTGTTCTTGTAGAATAAATATTTGGGTTAATTGATATTTTTATCCATGCTTAATTCTTGTAGTCTTGGGTATGAGAGATATGTGATTTTTGCAAGTATATTGTGGGTTTTAGAATTGAATAGTTCATGCTAATTTTAGATGATTTATGTCATAGGAATGAATAAGCCATGCTAATGGTTAGATGGATTATGTCATGCATTTAAGCACAATATATTTCTCTAGTGAATCGAAGCTTGTAGCCTAGATCACCACATTAATGTTTAATCTTTTCTCCTAAATAAAATTAAATCATTGTTATATAGGCTAGTGGTGGATTCAAGGTTCTAAACCATCTCTTTGGTTAAGCTCTCGTTATTTTAGTTATTTTATTTATTAGGTTTATTTGATTTAGTAATAATTTTTAGATAATAAACTTTGATTCTTTTTATAGAATTAATTTAGGAAGATAATAATTTAAGTAGTTAAGCCTTTCTCTGTGGTTCGATACCCTAATACTTTCATATTACTTTGATCTTGTGCACTTGCAAGTATTGGGTTAAAACTATGTTATAAAAATCCCGACCAAGTTTTTGGCGCTGTTGCCGGGGAGAGATTAGATTAATTGCTTTTGTTATTGCCTCCTAAATTTGTTAGTATTTTTTTTATTCTACTTTTATTCTTGAAAAAAAATATATAATTTTTTTTTTTGTCTTCAACGTTTTTTTTATTATTATTATTTTTTATTTCATTATTTGATAGTTTATTCATCATTATTATTTGTGGTAATTTTTTTTTAATTTGTTTATTAATGCATGGTTGTCATTCGCTCTCTGTTGATTTGAAAAAATTTGATCCTGAGATAGAGCATACACTTAAGGCACTTAGAGCACAAGGAAAAATTTCTAACACTTGTCAGGTTAAAATGGCTGAAAATCCACGAGCATTAAGGGAGTATTTTACTCCTAACACTTATAATTCACCAATAGGTAATAGACTACCTGAAATTGAGGCTAATCACTTTGAAATCAAAGCTTCTACTATTCAAATGTTACCATCTTTTTATGGGCTTGATTCTGAAAATCCTTATAAGCATATTGATGAGTTTTTAGAAATTTGCTCTACTTTTAAACTGCCTAATGTAAGTGATGATGCTATTAGATTACGCCTTTTTCCTTTTTCTTTGAAGGATAAGGCTAAACATTGGTTGCACACACTTGAGAGAATAGGTACTTGGGCTGAGATGTCTAGGGAATTTCTAAAAAAATATTTTCCTATAGGTAAACTTACAAGGTTAAGGAGAGAAATCACTACTTTTTCCCAACAAAATAATGAACAATTTCATGAGAGTTGGGAGAGATTTAAAGAACTTCTTTGTAGTTGCCCTCACCATGAAGTCCCTAAATGACAGCAAATACAAAGCTTTTATTCAGGATTAGATGAGAGAAATTGCCAAATGGTTGATTCCTCTTGTGGTGGTACCTTTCTTCATAAAACTGCAGATGAGGCATGGGATTTATTTGAAAATTTGAGTGATAATTCACAACAACATGCCACCTCCTCACGAGTAGGTACATCTAGGCAAATAGGAAATAGGAATGTTTGAAGTTTCTCAAAATGTTGATCTTTCTGTGAAAGTTGATGCTTTATCTAAAAAATTTGATCAATTATTAGCTTTGAATATATTGCCTACTAATTCTACTAATGTGCAAAGTGTTTGTGCAATTTGCTCTAGTCCTTCTCATGTTATCTATGACTGTCCGAGTGCTTCACTATTTCCAGAATTTGTGCAGGAACAAGTCAATGCAGCCCAAGGATTTCACAAACAGAATGACCCATATTCAAACACGTACAATCCAAGCAAGAGAAATCATCCTAATTTCTCCTGGAGGCAACAAGGAGGGGAAGTTCAATTAGGCCAACGACAATATCAACAAAACAGACAATCTGGTATGACTACTCCCCCTGGTTTTCAATCTCAAAGGTATGTACCTCCTCATCCTCCTCAAAGTGGAAACTCTATTTTTGAAGAAAAAGTATTATCTGCTTTGAAAGGTTTAGAATCTATGACACAAATTCTAGATTCACACACCCAATCTATTGCTAAGTTAGAAACTCAAATAGGGCAACTAGCTAATGCAATAAGTAGAAGAGATGAGGGTAAGCTTCCTAGTCATCCAATAGAGAATCCTAGAGCTAATTACCATGAGCAAGCTAAAGCTGTAATTACTATTAGAAATGGGAAGTTGGTAGATAATAAAGTAGGGGAAGCTATTAAAGATAGTGAGTCAAATAATAATGAAACCAAGGGAATTTCTATGACTAAAATTGAAAGGAAGATAGAGAAGGAACTAGCTTCTTCCTCTAATTTTAAGACTCTAGAATCATCTCCTACGACTTCATATAAACCAAAGGTTCCTTATCTAGAAGCTTTATTGCCACCCCCACATCTTAGAGAGGATAATAAAAGGGAAGACATTTTAGAAACTCTCAAACAAGTTAAAATTAATCTTCCACTTTTAGAGGTTATTAAGCAAGTCCCATCCTATGCAAAATTTCTTAAAGACATGTGTACTTTTAAAAGAAAATCTAAAACCAGTGTTTCTAAGAAAATCTTCCTAACTGAACAGGTGAGCTCTGTTTTGCAATATAACACTCCACATAAATATAAAGATCCTGGTGTCCCTACTATCTCATGTCTTATTGGTAATCATAAAATAGATAGGGCACTTTTAGATTTAGGTTCTAGTGTTAATTTGATTCAATACTCTGTTTATGAAGAGTTAGGATTAGGAGAATTGCAACCAGCTGATATGACTTTACAATTAGCTGATAGGTCTATCAAGGTACCTAGGGGAAGGATAGATAATGTTCTAGTTAAAATTGATAAAGGTGTCTTCCCTATAGACTTTGTAGTCCTAGATATGAAACATGGTAGATCTTCTCAAAATCATATTCCCATTATTCTAGGTCGTCCCTTCTTGGCTACTGCTGACGCTACTATTAATCGTAGAACTGGGGTTATGGATGTCTCTGTAATGAATATGAGGGTTCGATTAAATATTTTTAAAACTTCTTCTCAACCTTCTATAGAAGATAATTCTTATTGCTATTTTGTAGATGTAAATGATGAATTAATTGAAGAAACTCTACCTTTAATGTGTTCAAAAGATTATACTTTTATTGAGAAAGAAAACCTTATCTGCACTGAAAATGTTAATTCTAATCTTGCCTGCATTGCTCCACCTGAAAACTCTTCTTTGATTGTGAATCATGAGCTTAATATGAGAGAAATAGATCCTAGCTGAATGCAAAAGAATTAGGGAGTCCGGCTGAAGACTTTAAAATTAACGCTTTTGGGAGGCAACCCAAATTTTATTTTATTTATTTTATTTTTATATTTATATTTTATTTTATTTTTATTTATTTATTTATTTATTTATTTATATTCCACTTGATTGGTAGAAAGATATGAAATGTTTGTTTTGTAGGGTAATAAAACAACTTATCATTATCATGGAGATTACAGAGATTGTTTACTACTCTTGCAGACATGCATTAATACCGCCTCTTCTACCAGGTTGTATTGTTCTTTTCTTTGTCTCTTCTCTACTCTTGGTACTCTTTTATCACATTGTGGACAATGTTGGGTCTAGGTGTGGGGGAGAAGATGTTTTTATTCTGATATCTACTATTTTTTTTAGTATTTTCGTTTTTTTTCCTCGTATTTCTTGTTCAATTATTTTTTTAAATTTTATTTATTTTTCTACATTATTTTTAAAAAAAAAATAAAAAATATGATTTCACATAAAGAATAATTCTTTTTGAGTTCCTTTAAAAATGTCTTAAATAAGTTGAGAAAAGTACTTGTTTTCTTATTTTTAATTAAGGTGATGGACTTATCTTCTATATCTGTTATAACTTTTGCATGACTTACACTTGAGCACATGGGTTATTGTTAGTATTTACTAAATCCTTTACATTATTTTTGAGTTACATAAAGTTGATGAATCTCTTCCCTACATTCTAGAACTTACTTGAGTACCTCTTGAGGCAAAATAGAAAGGTTTTCTCGATTTGACTCAGAGACGATGGTCATAGGCCTTCTTTGAATCGTTTGTGTCTTTCAAGCTTACCAAATTCCATAATTTTTACCTTCGTACCCTTTTGAGCCTTAAATGTTATTTCTTTCTTTAAACCACTTAAACATTAACCCTTAATTTTGTAGAGAGCTTAATGCAAACTTCTAACTTGTGCTTCAAGGATGGGTTGTTGTTTGGGTGTTATGTAAAGAGAATAAGTTATTTGAAGAAAGGGAGAAGAAAAAAAATATAAATATATGACTTGCTGTGCTGAAAAAAAATAACAAATGTATTGAGCTGAAAAAAAAAAAAGAAAAAGAAAGAAAAGTTGATACATGATTGTTACAAGTCATAAAGAAAAAAAAGAAGAAAAAAATTCAAGAGACCCGAATTTGTGAATGTAAGAAAAAGAATGGCCTTAAATGATAAAATTTTGAGCAAAAGAAGATGGTAGTTGGTGAATGTATTACTGAAAAAAAAGAAGAGCAAAAACAAGGTTAGAAAGTTTGTCGAAATTTTAAAGTATCCATCTTCTTTGTAAGCTCTCTTTTCTTTGAATTTGAATTCCTTACCTTCGCTTGATAACCAATGCCCTAACCTTACATTACAAGCTTTAAAGTCCTACCTGATCTAAGTTGAGTTGAGAATCCTTAATTAGTGGAGAGAAGGTACAAAGAGTGAGCCTATGGAATGAACTCTTGCTGAGATTTGTTTTCTATATGTAATTTGAAAATTTTATTTAGTATTTATTTCATACTCTCTGATGACCACGATCACACATTACACAAGTTTTGCATTAGTTATGGGAGATAATTGAATATTTGTTTGTTTACTTAAGTTTAAAAATGAGAGGAAGAGTATTTGTCTTGATAAGTTTGAGATATTGATGAAGGGTACTTAATTTGGCTATTCTCTATCTTTTCTAAAGTTTGTTGTTTATTTTGACTTTGTGGGTACGTTGTTTGCAAACCTCACGAGACCATACTCGTCCACTAGGGGTAACTTAGGGGTTTAAAGGGCTTGTTGCACATGCTAAGTGCAATCGTGAGTCCTACGAAAGTGGCTAGTTAGTTTTTCTTCTTCTTTTTTTTTTTTTTTTTTTTTTTTTTTTTTTATTTTTATTTTTGCTTGAGGACTAGCAAAACATAGGTGTGGGGGAGTTGATAGAGTCGATTTTTAGCACAAATAAACACCTTAAGTTTTAATTATTAGCCTTTGAAAATATTTTATTTATTTATTAGTCATAATTATATATATAATTTATTTTATTTATCTTTGTGCAGATTTCTAAAAAAAGAATGGAAAATAAAGATTCCATATTAAATTTGGTAAAGGGAAGCTGCAGTATTTGAATCCTTTAAGGATTAGGATTTTAGTAGAATCCTTTTAGGTTTAGGATTTTTCTTCTTTTTTGTCTATATATAGAAGAGCCACACAAGGAGAGGAAAAAGAAAGGAGAAGATCTGCAGTGACTTTCAATTGGAGAAGAAGAAAGCCATGATCCACTCCAAGAAATTGGTTCCTTCTGTCCCTTTAGCCATGAACTAAATTTATTTTAGAATCTTGATGAAACCCTAGCCATGTGACTTTAGTTTATTTTATTTTTGGGAGATTTATTCTATTATTTATGGGATTGCATATCTTGGGATGATATTTGTTTGATACAATTAATTCTTTGTGATTGTTCTTGTAGAATAAATATTTGGGTTAATTGATATTTTTATCCATGCTTAATTCTTGTAGTCTTGGGTATGAGAGATATGTGATTTTTGCAAGTATATTGTGGGTTTTAGAATTGAATAGTTCATGCTAATTTTAGATGATTTATGTCATAGGAATGAATAAGCCATGCTAATGGTTAGATGGATTATGTCATGCATTTAAGCACAATATATTTCTCTAGTGAATCGAAGCTTGTAGCCTAGATCACCACATTAATGTTTAATCTTTTCTCCTAAATAAAATTAAATCATTGTTATATAGGCTAGTGGTGGATTCAAGGTTCTAAACCATCTCTTTGGTTAAGCTCTCGTTATTTTAGTTATTTTATTTATTAGGTTTATTTGATTTAGTAATAATTTTTAGATAATAAACTTTGATTCTTTTTATAGAATTAATTTAGGAAGATAATAATTTAAGTAGTTAAGCCTTTCTCTGTGGTTCGATACCCTAATACTTTCATATTACTTTGATCTTGTGCACTTGCAAGTATTGGGTTAAAACTTTGTTATAAAAATCCCGACCAGTCATCCTCGTCATTATCCTTACTCTAGGCCTCCTCCTTTTGCTCCGCAACAATAGAGGTCGAAGTGGAGGACCAAGTCCTCCATGTCGATCTCATCTCTCGGGCATATGCCCTCTCTTTGACCCCTTATAGTTCAATTTTTGAGCGCCACCTTCTCTCATCATTATCCGACCAATAACAGTTGCATTTAATGATGGTCGTAGTGATCACGTCGGAAGCGGAGGTCTGTCTTGAAGTTCACCTAAAAAATCAACATGAAAGTGGTGAAAGACACGAGAAAGGAGCAATGGGAAACTGATGACCCTATCAGCCATAGGGCTACAACTTATGTCACACACAAAGAGGATGAGAAAAGAGGGAAGAAAGAAAGAGGAACGACTTCTCATCTTATCCATGATATACACGTCGATCATCTGTAAATCGTTTGTTTGTTTTGGAGATCGAGGTGCAAAATTGTGCCTATGAGGAGGGATGCTACCTTCCAGGTGCCCTCTAGACCATTATACTTAACAAGCCTTTTCTTATGGCGTGTGCGTGGACACAGAACCTAGACAAAGCCTCCAAATAAACCCAAGTTAGGTCCTCAGATACTTATGGAGAGATGCTCAAAGAAAATCGAATGCCCCTCATTTGGTATGCCTAGAATGTCTGCGAGGATGGCCCAACCTGCATGAACCTTAATCCCCCTAAAAGTGGTTGTGATATTGGTTTTGTAAGGTTTGGATTTCGCATGTATATTTGCATAAAATTCTCTAACTAGATTGCGGTAGCGTGCCCTTGTCATTTTTATCATAATGTTCCAACCCATAGCCTGAAAGTGAGTGAGGACACTTACTTAACTTTCTAAGAGCTCGTCTATAGTTCGCTCAACCACATACTTACTTCTATGGGAAGGCACGATTACTAGAAGGTGAAATACAGCTCACCACAATAAGGCTTAAACAACACCAAACATTTAAGGCAATAACAATCGGCCACCAACACAACTAATATCCACGAAACACAACTAAACTACACCAAGCTGTCTACAAAACACACACAAATAGGCAACTTGGAAACTTGATAGAAACAAAGAAGTAAAGCAGAAGCACCAAAAATATTGTAAAAATGGAGCTCCCAGAATCATGTAAACTGTTCGACAAACATAAATTACACTAACAATAACAAGAAAGACAAAGAAAACTCAAAAACCAAAAAAGTGTATTATAAACAAAAAAGAAAAAAAATTGCCTGTGTCAAATGTGAGTCGCCCGTGTGTGTGTTGAGTATTGGAATGCAAGAAAGCAAAAATGACATATATACTTCAAGCATTCAACCAAATAAAATATAGTCAATTTAGCAAAATATTACCCACAACAAGTTGATAGAACAATTATGAGCGATAATTGAACAAATTTGAAGGGTTATCTGTAAGAAGTCAAAATCGAGATTAAAAGTAATGTAATCACAAAGAATTTTAGTACAGAAGAAGTTTACACATCAAATATCAAAACGATCATGTGAGTTATATGTGTAAATTATCGAGTATGAACTCAATTGCGCAAACAACACAATCACAACCAACGAAGGTGGCAACCAAAACACACAGAAATCAAGGACCAAGAAAAGAGAAAACTTAGTCCTCTATGCTGAGGTATGATCCGTTTTGGGGTACATAGGAAGGTGGCGGTGCTCGT
The DNA here is from genome assembly GCA_028651295.1 of Catharanthus roseus. NCBI lineage: Eukaryota > Viridiplantae > Streptophyta > Magnoliopsida > Gentianales > Apocynaceae > Catharanthus > Catharanthus roseus. Next base: position 9,880,818 of record JAPQWS010000050.1, on the reverse strand, counting down.
TGTGCTTATGCTATTGTCAACAATTGTTGGTGGGAAGATGGAGGTTCTGTGGGAGGGGAGAGGGGTTTCTTGTTGCACGGAGGTGTGTCTCGGTGATACTGTAGTGTGGCAATAGTAAAGCGGAAGTGGAGGCACTTGTATTGCTACTACTCTGTGAAGCTTCCAACGGGGTTGGGCAGTGGGGATGGGATAGAGGTTGAATAGAGTTGAGGAAGAAGGAGAAGAAAAAAAAGAGAAAGAAAAAGAAGAAAAAGAAAGGAGATTTGCAATGGTGAGAGGAGGAGAAATCAAGAGGGGTTTGAAGAAATAGGGAGCCGAAGGCGTAGATAGAGTGGTTAGGGAAATTTTGGGGAAAATTAGGGAAAAATCAGCCAACTAATTTGAAATTGGGTTTAAGTGTGACCTGACCCGAAATCCAACCTCCGACCCATAAGATACATCGACCAGTCGAGCTTCGCTGGGTGATGGCAGCTCTTCTCTAGAAACTTATTGCCGTTGAAAATCCGGTCTTGACGAGTTTGGCTAGGCTTTAAAAAAATTTTGATTTTTCCCTTTCCTCCACTTTTGGTTCCGTTTTCTCATCATGTAACTTGTATATATGATATAAAATATATTTAAGCTTACAAAATTGCACAATAAACCCTCAGTTTCACATCAAAACTCACAAAATGCAAAATCAAAGCAAAGAATAAGAAAAACGATAACAAAAATCCAGTGCCAATAGATAAAAATGAAACAAGCAGAATTCAGAATTGGCAAATAGGACTCGATCTTGCACTAATGGTACAACATGATATACAAAAGAAAGTAAGAAATACTCCTTTTTTGGTACCTAAAGCACCTCTTGAATCAGTGGAATCCGAGTTTGTTTTGGATTTCTTCCTTTGCTTTCGCTATTTTTGCACCCACTTCTTCAAGCTCCTTTTCTTCGATTGAGGAGAATTAGATTTTTCCTATGCCTTTAGGTCCTTAGAAGCATCAAGTGGTGGTGACTTGTTTTCCTGCAAAGCGAAAGATATTTCATGATTAGTGGTGATCTATATAAAAGAAAGTGTCATTACAATTCTAAGAGGTAGTAAGGGCAATGGGAACTTAGACACCACTTCATTCTCTTTAACTCTCATGAGTAGCTTCTATTTTTCCGTATCTATTAAAGCTCTAGAATTAGATAGGAAATGTCATTCTAAAATTAAAGAGAAGTCTATATCCTCTTCCATATCAAGAATAACAAAATCAACAGGGAAAACGAGGTCCTTGACCTTCACCAAAACATCTTTTAGAATCTCTTTAGGATATCTAATGCTTTTATCTGCCAAACTTATAGACATCATAATAGGTGAACCCTTAGGCCTATCTTTTTACACATGTAATAAGATATAACATTTGTTCTAGCTCCTAGGTCGACTAAAGCTCGATCAACATGAAAATTGCAAATCATGCAAGGGAAAGAAAAAATCCTTGGGTTGTTCAATTTCTGTGGTAACTTTTCCTTATTGATCAAGATTATTGTACACTCCTCGCCTAATTTGAATGTTGATGCTTTATCCATATTCTTTTTTCTCGAAAGCATCTCTCTCAAGTGTTTTGCATACTTGGGCACCTGAAAAAGTAAATCATGAAGAGGTAAGTTAATTTTCAATTGTTTAAAGATGTCTACAAACTTCCTAATTTCGTCCTTACTTTGGTCTCGAACAAGAGCCGCTGGATAAGTAATCTATGGCTTATAGCCTTCAACCGCTGGCTTCTTCTTCATTTCTCCTCGAGCCTTCTCCACTTCCTTGGATGCTATCCTAGCTAACTCCATCACTTCTTCCTTCTTGGGGCTCTTTTCTTGGACAACCACCATCACTTATTGGTCGGAACTTCTCCATTGTATTTCATCGAGATAGCATTGATATGTTCTCTCGGATTTACTTTTATGTTACTTAGAAGAGTTCTAGGAAGTATTTTAAAGACTAGCTTTACAAGTTGCCCCATTTGCTTTTCCAAGTTATGGATCAATGCTTCTTGATTTCTTTGAGACGCGTCAAGACTATTAATTCTAATATTAGATTTACTCATGAACTTGCTCAACATATCTTCAAGACTTGACTTAGTAGGTGGCGGATGTGATAGTCCTCGATTCATATTATATTGGAAGCCTAGAGGATTTGGAGGCCTTTGTTACCCTTGATTGCTCTGTAAAAAATTACAATGGTTTCGCCATCCCGGATTATAAGTGCTAGAGTAGGGGTTGTTGCCTTGTCTGTTGCCCCTAACAATAAAATCCATATGCTCCACAGGAGTTTCTATGCTCAGGCATTCATGATTTGGATGCTCCCATCGTAGAACAAAATACATTACTGTTTGTGGGGTCATCGGTGAAGGTGACGGATTAAAACTCCCAAACTTCTTATCAATCATTGCTTTGAACCTTGATTTAATTACAGTCATCATATCAATACTATGTACTCCAGGCGGCTTGACTTTTCCTCTTGTGCTACCCCAAGGATAGCTATTCATAGCCATTTGCTCGATAAGGTCATAAAGTTCTTGGGAAGTCTTCACATCTGTGGATCCTCCGGCAGAAGAATAGATAAGTTGCTTGGACCCATAACTCACTCCATTTTAGAATGCGTGCATCTGGAGTCCCAAGTCGAGCTCGTGATGCAGATACTTCCTCAATAATTCTTTCCATCTCTCCTAAGCTTTGTACTAACTTTCTCCATCGGCTTTTTGGAATGAAAGTATTGCATTCATCAATTTTCCTATATAACCGGGAGAAAATAACGTCCAAGGAATTTCTCCGCTAGAGTCTCCCACATAGTGATGGATCCCGAGGGTAGAGACTGGAACCATGATTTCACTTTGTAGCTTAAAGAAAATAGGAATAAGTTTAATTGCATCCTTTGATGCAACATTGATCTTGAATGTGTCACAAACCTCTAAGAAATTAGCAATGTGTGCATTTGGATCCTTCTCGGTAGCCAATAAAATTGTACACTGTTTTGCACCATTTGGATTATGTTAGGCTTTATCTCTAAGTTATTATCATTTACCGCTGATCTTGTTATACTCGATCGTATCCCAAGAATAGAAGCCCCAACATAATTTTCCATCGTTTGGCCGCCATAATTGATATATGTGGCAAGGGGAGTACGTCCTCCTCCTTGTTAATAATCAAACCGTCTTCTATAGACATACAATAGACTTTCCGCAGAGTCCTTTCTATCTCCGGGTAATCATAAAGAATATAAGGGGAAGGGAAAAGAAAACTCCCTGACTACGGACCCATGTCCCCACTGCCACCGCCACTCGATCCCTGATCTGGTAAGAAATTTATAGGGAGCTTCACAATAAATTGATGAATCTTAGGAAAGGTAGCAAAAGTGTTGAAGAATAGAGGCAAGGGATGTGTCTTATGGGGCATAACTAAAATTAAAGCAACAGACAAGTGTACATATCACTATAGTATCAGAGATGCACCCGAGTTATTGAACTCAGGGAACAAAAAAACGCAAGTACTCACCGTTTTACCTAATTTCTAGTCTAACAAACTAATTTTTGAGAAATTATCTTGAAAATTACTAAAAACAATTAAATGAAAGCAATAGTTTAAAAGGTATAAAATTTAGGAAAATAGTTTGAATGAAGGAATCCCCTAACTTTTGTCAACTATTCCAATTAGAAAACTCATAAAATAATGTTTGAAAATTAAGAGTTGGTTTATCACACGAAAAAAAGGCAATCCCTATCTCTAGGTGAAGGCCACTCTACTCACTAACCTTTAGAGGAAAATCTCTTCTCTCTCCAACCGTTTAAGAATGTAATTATACTTAGGTGATTTAATAACTTAAAAGTGCAACGAATATTTCTATTCAATTGCTAGCTCTTATTATCCAATTAGTTGCCCTAGATTGGTCTTCCTTTCAATTCTAGCTAATCTTGTGAAATAAATGATTCTGTGTAAATCAATCTTCATAAAGACATAATCGAATAACAACCAACAACAAATAAATATAGATTTCATGAAATTCAATCAAAATTCTTATCATTCAAAAGTTAGGGTTCAACCCTCAATTCAAACAACGAAAGAATTAGCTACTAAACATCCTAACAATACTCAAACCAATAGTAGAATTCATAATTAACAAGAGCAAAGAAGGCTTATAAGCTGAAGAAGGTTCATATCCACGGTTCCGAAAGTTACCCGAGTTCGTCTCTCGATTCGCTTGATGAAACCTGAAATTACTCCGTAAAATCTATTCAATCTTTTTCCAAAATCTTCAATTTGATGTTAATTATTGGAAACTACCTAATTGAAGAGGAATTGATAGGGTTTTTCTTGCCAATGTTCGCCCCTAATTCCTCATTTCTCAACCTATAACTGTATGATAATGAAAAAGAGAGAAAATTTCCATAAATAACTCACAAAAATGCATAACTACGCTGCTGATAGGACCTACCGCGTCCAGTAGGTCGAGCCCTGCCGTTTGCGGTAGGGTTCTGTCCAAGAGTTGTTTTGAAGACTCGGGACCTACCACGTGTAGTAGGTCTAGCCTATCGTCAGTGGTAGACTTTTGGTTGATCCTTTTTTTTACTATGCTACCTACCGTGTGCGGTAGGTTGGTCTATCGTCGACGGTAGGTCTTCTTCCTTGGTGCTGACAGCTTTCATTCTCTTCGTTTTCGCTTTTATTCTCCGTCTTTTTCATCGGGAAGTGCTTAAGATAAGAATAGAGGTAAATGGCATAAATTATACATTTTATACATTAAAAACATTGTAAAACAACGAAAATAATATATACAAATATAGAACTAAACGACACATATCAAATACCCCCACACTTATCTGTTGCTTGCCCTCAAGCAATACAAAACTAGGCAAAAACTTGAAAATGTAATAAGAGAAGCACACAAAATTTTATTCATTAAAAATGATGCACGGAAAGAAAAAAAACGACCAAAGAAGCACAAGACTCTATGAACGAAAAAGATAAAAAGAAAAACAAGAATAAAAATGAGGAAAAACGTCACTTCAATGGGGATTATAACTACTCAACCACATAAGGATCTTTCAAAGGACGAATCAGAAGAATGAATAATTCCATTGCTATATTGCTAATATTCTTACTAATCAACGGTGTGTGTTTGTGAATTGCATGTGTCGCTTTTCGAAGAAAATAAGGAATATTAGGTTATTAACATAGTGAAAACTTTATTGGAAAATGCACAACATAATTCAGATTTCTCAAAACCTTTCCACTCTAAGATTTATTCTATGTCGTTCCCGAATTAGGTAGGACTTTTCAGCTTGTAATGTTATGCTCGGGATATAAAAGGAGTCAAATGAAAGGAAGGAAAAACAAAAGCAATTGAGATAGAACTAATGCACTCGAAAGGAAAGATACTAAAAATTGTGAATACTTTCTAGCCACTTTTCACTCATTCCCATCTACCCTTGAACATCTTACTTCTTTAAAATAACCCACAATCCACCTAACAATTCTCTATTTTTTATGAACCATATATATACAAGAGAGAGCAGCTCCAGATTTTTTTGAAAGATAAAATGAAGAGAGATTCAAATACTCATTTTTTCTCTTTGTTTTCTCTGAGTTTTTTTAACAACTAACATCACTTAGCTTTCTCTCTTTCAACCACTGCATATACCTTGCTTATAAAGATTTCCCAGAATACCCTTTTTATATAAAAGTCCTCTTCTTTACACAAGTACCCCCACATTTATCTATTTTCCTTATTCAAAACAACTAAAAAGTACTCAATCATTAGCTCAACAAATTGAGGTTTTATATAGTGTGAGTTTAAAAGGCAAAGAATAGAAGAGAATTAAACCCTTGGCATGAAGGTGCAAAAGGGGAACTAAGGTGATTTTATATAAAGGATAGGCAAGAAAGGCACAGATGGTACAATGAAGGCCTATGATCATAATTTCCAGGATCAATTAGACTAAACCTTATTGCTTCAAAGCAAAGAAAAACGCAAGAGTGAAGGCAAAGACTAGAAAAGCTATTCACTATACTAATCCCCTAAGATTCCAAGGCTTCTATTACTAAACGACACTTATAAATGCATAAAAATCATTGATTTTTGTAAACATAAAGAGCAAGTGCGGTTTTCAAGTCGATCAAGTTAAACGCCTTTTTCAAGTCCTACGGTTTTTGCAATCAAGACTCCTACTAAATGTGACAAAAAAAATATTTTTGGATATTTCTAAGTATAGGAAGACTGCAAAAGTGAAAAGAAGAAAAATATTTGGATTTTTCAAATCATCTAATTTTTTTTGGATTTTTAAAATGTAAAAAAGAGAAACATGTCTCCATACACTATAACAAAAACTAAACATAAACACATAAAAGGACAAAAAGAAATAGTCAAAAGACATAAATACCCCCACACTTAAAACCACATTGTCCTCAATGTGAGGGCCAGAACAAAGTGCAAGCAATTAAAGCACATATATGGGATGCAATTCTGCAGATATAAAGCATGATAGACATATCGTGAAGCAATCCCCACAAAAAGTCATAATAGAAAAGGAAACAAATAACAGTAAAGAAAACATAAACAAAATAGAAAATAAAAGAAAATAAGGAAAACGTGAAAATACAAAAGGAAAATAAAAAATAGAAAAGAAGAAACTCTCTCATTGTGGACCAAAGTCCGCTGCTGCCTCCACTGCTGCCCTTATCAGGTAGGAATCGACTGCACAGCTGGGCCGGCATCACTTTCTGACGATCTATGGATGCCCTTTGATGTGCCAACTCGTCCGAATAACGGGAGGTAGACTCTACTATCTCTGCTAGTTAGGCCCATGGATGTCTTGTGTGAGCCAGAGCTGCTCGAAAATAGCCTGCATTTCTGTTTGAAAGGCATCCATGGGGACTGTGGAAGGTGCATCCTCGGTTGAGAGGTCATAGGAATCGTCATCCTCACTCTCATCATCAGAGGGCTGGGAGAAGGATGCTCCAATGTCGATTTTTTTGGTTTTCTTTATACGAACAAAAACCAGCGATGTTCCATTCCCGCAGTCGATCCTTCTCGGCCAGAGGTACCCAAAACTTCTGGGCCTCATCCCAAGCATAGCTGCAATTATTGAAAGTACTGAATTTTACAATCTGCGACTGTCCACTCGTCACTCTCCATTCACCTGTGAAATCAACATTGAAAATAGAAAATACACATGAAAGTATCATAAGGTAACGGAATAGACGTGTGCAAGTAGTATCACATCAAGTGTTGCACATAGTGTGTATAATGAGGGACGCTACGAAAAAGGGGGACTGCTTTGGAGTTTATCGATCATGTAAAGATCCAAAATCCTAACATCGCTCTACTAACACCCTTTTCGGACCAAAGTGTGGCCAAAGAAATATCTGATGACGCGGGGTAAGAGTTGGAGAAAATCACCCCCGTGAAGGATACATCGATGATCACCCGGACGTGGGCGGATCTCGAGGCAATCATAAGTTGCATCGTGTTCCAATCCGAGTCCTCGTAGATAGTTTTCTTATTAGAATCAATGGTTATAGTGTTTCCCTCATCCCCAATCCCCAGAATAGAAGCTAGACACTCCCTATCTAAAATTATCCTCACTCCCTTTACCCGTTGAAATGATTGTGGAAATGTCCTTGTTCGTTTTATAGAACATATTCGCGCAAAACTCTCGAACAAGTTCGGGATAGTAGTTTCCAGAAATGTGCAACAAGGGTTCCCACCCTAATCCCCAAAAGAGCATTTAAACCTAAGTATTCGATAATAAAAGCATCAAAGGATTTTTACTATTAACTTAATGTACTCTCTATCGGCTACCCGTCACTGAACTGCTGCAGAGAGGTGCTCTGGATAAGGAGGAATATCAGGGTTGGTGGGATTAGGCATGGAATCATCAATCCGAGCCTTTTTAGAGGCGTTGGTTCGTTTGGAGGAGGAGGCGGTGGAATTTTTTGGGTACCATATAGGAGTTAAACAAAAGACATAGAACAAGAAGAGTACAAAGACCAAAACACAACACAGATTAACCGCTAAAACAAAGAACACACGGAAAAAAGGATTTATCAAACTACTGTAGCCCGTGTGTGTTTCAAGTGTCCTATATGTCGCCCGTGTGTGATGAAGTGTGACAAACTAAAAAGGATATATAAAAACTAAAGAACAGAAAAATGAGTAAAATACAAAGTGAACAATAATAACAAACCCAAAATTAAAGCACAAAGCACAAAATAACAAAAAAAAAAAGAACATGATTGACAAGTAGAATTAACTAAACAAAAGTGAAGCAACGGTATGTAAGAGTTAGCCTTGGTTTGTTTAAACAAACAAACCGTCGCTGCAATTCCAGTGAAATGTGCACTTTACCTCAAACGGTGTGCCACCAAAGTTTTGCCATAGTTGTCGAAATGTCGCCAGAATATTCGTCGAAAAATCTTTTTGTAATTTTTCTACAATTTTTTATTAGAAAAACCAAAAAGAAAGATAGCACAATTATTAGTAAAGAAGAAAGATCAAAAGAAGAAGAAAAAGAAAAGGAAAGAAAGAAAAGAAAAGAGAGAGAAATAAGGTGGGGGAGGGGAGTAGGGGGGAAGAAATGTGTTGAATGGTGGAGATGGGAGGGTGAAAGATGGAGTTTGGTGGAGTGGAAAGATAGGGGAAAATGGAATTGTTGATGGTGGGTGGCGTGAGAAAGAAGAAGAAGAAGAAGAAAAAGAAAAAGAAAAGAAGAACAACAAGAGAGAGAGAGAGAGAGAGAGAGAGAGAGAGAGAGAGAGAGAGAGAGAGAGAGAGAGAGAGAGAAAGTAGTACAAAACAGTGGTAGAGGCTGGATTGGTCGTTGGTGGTAAAGGAAAATTGTTGAAGGTGGAGGCAAGTCATCAGAGGCGGAGGAAACTGAGTGGGAGAGGGAGGAGGAAAAGAGAAATAGTGAGGGAATTAGGGATTTGGAAGATGAATTGGGGAAAGTTGCAGAAAATTTAAGGGAAAAGGTTGGATTTTGGAGTGAAATATGGCCGACCCGACCCGTTTACATGGTATTTTACCCGAACCGTAGTTGGAAAATCGACCTAGTGTTCAGTAGGTCGAGGCCTACCGTCCGCGGTAGACTTTTATCCACCGAAAGAAATTTATCGCTAGATCTACCGTGTGCGATAGGTTGAACCCATTATCCGCAGTAGGTTTCTGTCTGATGAGAATTCGGATGCCATGCCCCTACCGTCCGAGATAGGGTTCTGCCTGAACTTCAATTTCTAGCCCTTTTTCATGCCTGCTGACATTGTGGATTTGTTTTAAGCTCAAAATAAGTATAAAGTAGGTATTCATCTCTCCAAAACAACTTGCAACAACACAAACAACAAAACAATCAAAGCTGAAAAGGAGAGAAAACCAAAACACAAGTACATGAAACTATAAGTTTACAAAAGAGTTAAAATAAATACTCCCTTTTAAGTGCCAAAGCACCTCTTGGATCACGACAGTCCTAGTTTTTCTTGACCTTCCTTTTCTCGATACGCCGAACGGGTTCCATTTCGTCAAACCTACTTTCAATTTTGGGGAAAGTGTCTTTCTCTTTGATTTCTTTTGGCTTTCATCCTATTTTGGGTGAGCTTCTTGCAAAGGTAAAGACACTTCTTGAGTTGCATTATTAACACAAAATAAAGTTTCTTGAGTTTTAGATGGGGAGGTTGGATTCAAAGGGAATTTAAATACTATTTCATTCTTCCTAAACCTTAAGAGCAGCTTCTCTCTCTCCATGTCTATTAAAGCCCTCGAAGTATGCAAAAATCTGCATTCTAAGATTATAGGGAATTGTACATCCTCCTCCATATCAAGAATGACAAAGTCTACACAGAATTCAAGGTCCTTCACCTTGATCAGGACATCCTCAATGACCCCCTTAGGATGTCTAATACTTCTATCTGCTAGATTAATGGACATGCTAACGGGTCTTGGCTTTCCTAGGCCTAGTTTCTTAGACATAGAGTATGACATAACGTTTATACTAGCACCTAAATCAGCTAAAGCTTTATCAACTTGAAAACAATCAATAGTGCAAGGGAAAGAAAAACTGCATGGATTTTCTAATTTCTTCACCCAAAACGTGCGTTAAGCTTACTTTTCTTCGTTCAGCATCTCTTTCAAGTATTTAGCATACTTGGGTACCTATAAGAGTAAATCGTAGAGAGCTAAGTTTATTTTCAATTGTTTAAAAATCTCTATGAATTTCTTCATGTTGTCCTGGCTGCGATCACGACCAAGAGCCACTGGATATGGAATTTTTAGCTTATACTCGACAATTGCTAGCTTCTCGTTCTTCTTTTCTTGGCTTGGCTCTAAAGGTTTAGAGTTAAGAGTGTTTGATGATCTCCTTTCCTTTTCAACACAGCTCTTTTCTTGTACGATCATCACTTTTTCTTCTTTAGGAATTTCTTCATCAAATCTTACCAAGATAGTATTGACATGATCTCTTGGGTTCACTTCGGTATTGCTCACGAGAGTTCCCAGAGTCCTCTCTGATACTAGTTTGACTAGCTGCCCAATCTATTTATTCAGATCTCGAATCGAGGCTTCTTGGTTCTATTAGGCAGCCTCTATAGTGCTCATTCTGGTATCAGTGGTGTTCATGAACTTCACTACCAGCTCTTCCAAATTAACTTTTGCTGGTAGAGGATTCTGCGGAGCTGCCTCATAGGGTAGTGGCTGGGTAGGACCTCCATTATGGAATCTTGGAGGTTATGATGGTCTTTGCTATCCTATAGGTCGGGATGGTTTCTCCAACCTGATTATAAGTATTTGCATAGGGGTTGTTACCCTACCAGTTCCCTTGACCAAAATCTACTTGCTCCATAGGACCTTCCATGCTAGGAAATTCATGATTGGGATGCCCTCCACTACAGAAATCACAGAACATGACTAGATGATTATTTTTAATTGAAGGTGTAGTAGTCAAGTTCCCCATCTTCTGCTCTATCATGGCTACCAATCTAGCTTCCATGATAGTGATCATCTACATTGTGTACTCCAGTAGGTTTCGGTTTGGATCTTTGTCCTCCCAGGACATAGCTGTTCATAACTATTTGTTCAATGAGATCATATATTTGTTGGGAAATCTTATGATTCGTGGAGCCACCATAAGAGGCATCAATCAGCTATTTTACCCCAAATGAGACTCCATACTAGAAGGACTGAATTTGATTCCCCAAGTCTAAAACATGTTGGGGACATTTCTTGAGTAGCTCCTTCTATCTTTCCGAAGCTTCATGTAGGCTTTCTCCATCTATTTGCTGGAACGACAGGATCTCGTTTGGAAGCTTGGCTATACGACTAGAAGGAAAGTACCTCTCTAGAAACTTCTCTGCTTGTAACTTTAACCACGATTTTTCCTTTCCCCTCAGAGAGAATGGGAAAAGACGAATTCTAGGCATCCGCTGAGACTCTGTTTATCTTGAATGCATCGCACAACTCAAAGAAATTGCCGATGTGTATATTGGGATCTTCCTCAGAGAGTCCATCAAACTGTACATTGTTTTGCAACATTTGGATCTGAAAGTTGTTCACTTAAACACGTGGTCTAGCTATGCTTGACTACGTCCTAGCAATGGATGATTTGGCATAGTCTCTCGTTGTCCACTCCGCCATTTGTGGTGGTAGATGTGGTACAAACAACAAATTTATGAAAGGTGGAACTTCTTGACCCTCTTCCGTCTTATCAACGGCAATGATGGTAGTATTGTTCATCGTCTCAAATCGCAGAGCGCGACAGGCCCTCTGCATCAAATGCTCGGGTTCTGGATCAAATGTGACTAATTCGCCCTTTTCTTTTGGGGCATAAACTGTTAGCTAAACTTGAAACAGACAAGTCCAGTCAAGCTCCAAAAAAAATAAATCACAAATCAAGATATAAGCAAAAAATAACCTAATAATTGCAAGACTAACCCACAATCCAAAACAAAAATAGAAAGACAAGAAAAATAAAATGACTAAGCACAATAGAAACCTTTTTCTTTAAGTTGCTGTTCTCCAGCAGCAGTGCCAAAAAGTTGATGTGTCTTATGGGGTATAACTAAAATGGCTTCCGTTTTCTTCTGATTTTGTTTCATTTTAGTCATTTCTACTTCCGGAGGGTACCTTGACAAGAATAAGAGATATTTATCTCAACTATATACTTTTACATATTAAAAAGACCGAAAACGATGAAATTAACATGTAGAAAATATAGACAAAAATGCACTTAGCAAGCCTTTCTTTTCCTTCTCTATTAGCTTTAATTTAGTTTAATTGTTTTGATTAAGGGTTGGACCCTAATTTTTGGTATTATGACACTGACTTGAAATTGATGAAATTGAATGTTGCTTTTGAATGAATTGTTCTTCAATTGTTTAATCCCTTGCAATTTGAGTATCATGAGCTTGAATTAATCGCACGGGTGTTTGGAATTAAGAAAGAAAAAACACCCGAGGGCTTTTAATTTGGGGATTAATTGGGGTATTAAACTAGAGATAGTTGATGCACTTTTAGGTCCATAATCACCTGTGTGTATTGCATTCATAACTTGTTAGGGAGAGAAGAGATTCTCATCTGGAAGTTATAATGAATAGGGAGGCTTTCGCCTAGAGATAGGGATTGCTCAATTACGAGTATGATGACCTAATTCATTAATGCAACTACAATTGTTATTAATTTTGGTTAATTGAAGTAGTCACAAGACTAGGGGGATCTCGAGATCCAAACTTTCGTTTGATCTATTTCTTAGAATATCTGTTAGTTGACTTTTATGTTTATAGTTTTGTTAGTTCATGATCATTTAAACAAAATGTTTAAGGCTAAACAACGAATAACCGATAGAATAGTTGAACCTTGCCGTCCTCGAGAAAATCGATACTCAGGGTGAACCCACTTTTATGGGTGATGTGAACCAGTTAGACATGCAAGAACATCAAGGAGTTGTGACAAGAGCCAAGGCAAAACAACTAAAGAGTCACAAGGATCAAATTGAGCAAGAGAAGTTTCAAGGGTTAAGTTTTGATATTAAAGGCTTCATGGGGCAATATGCTAAAGTTTTGAATAAGTTAGAAATTGAAAATTCACCTTAGTAGATGGTTGGAAGCCCTTTTGCCCAAACTGGAACATTGCCTCTTATTTTTGGCAATGTGTTGACTTGTGCTCTAGAATAGTCCAAATGCAATTAAAACACCTTTATTATCTTATCAAGTGAATGTATAGGTTATATCTATCCTTTGGGCTAAAAATATAGGAGGGTTGGAATATGCCGTTATGGGGCTTAAATTTGGGACTTAAAATTTGGGGCTTAAATTTTGGGCTGAATAATTTTTCCCTCAAGTCTCTATAAATATGTAGTCTTCCATTTTGGAAGAAGCTAATCAAGAAATATTTCAAGACAAAGGTTCTTCTCTTAGTATTCTTAGTTCTTAACTTAGTTTTTTTTCTATCTTCTTCAAGATTGAACTTCCTTGAAAGAAAAATCACTTTGAAGACTTGTTGAAAGTTCCAAGAGCTTCAAGGTTGATCATCAAAATTCCTTCATACTGGTTACTACATTCTTGTAGAAAACTAGTCTTGAGGTCTTCTTCTTGTTTCATTGAGGTCTAATGTTCAAAATACCTTAGGTTGCTTGAACTTTGAAGAAAAGATTTTGCTTAAACCTTCTTGAGGTCTTGGATTTTATATATCCAAGGTTGCTAGAAGTTTAATTTTTTCAAGTCCTTTCAAAGGCACTTTCTCTCTTCTACTTGTTACACTTGTTTTGTTTGTTCTCTCCCTCACTTCTCGGACGAAATTTTATGCTCTTAAAGATCATTCCACACGAGTTGGTATTAGAGCCACCTTCAAGTAAGTGTTTGTGAGAAATCTTACGTACAAAAAGAGAAAAGAGACAAGATTGATGGAAAATGGCAACACAAAAATAGAGTGCTTGAAAGACCTGGAATATGGCTAGAACTTTGCAGTATTTTTACATGGATTCATACTACATTGACCTGGGAAACAAATGAAAAAAGTCTCATCTAATTTGGACTTCACAAAAACTTGAAAGTGCAATTGGTTTTCCGAAGACAAAAAGTGCTGAAATAATATGAGTATATCTTCTATTTTACTAATCCTTTTTCTTTGATTCTTGAGCCTAAACTCAAGAATTTTGAGTTAGATTTCTTTCTAGACAAACCTCATTCAATTTAGACATGTGGTTCCATACCAGTTTTCAAACAATCCGAGTATGTCATATACTCTGCTTGCTGGAAACTTTTGTTTTGCATTCTTTTGTGTTCTTGAAGTATCCTAGCTTTGTGTTTGTATTTCTGGTCGAATTTCTTTCCTTTTTCAGTACTTATTTCTTCATTTGGTCAATCTACCATTATTGACTCAATGCTCTTGGAAATGTTGTTGAACTTCCTTAAAATGAATGGATGACTCAATATCATTTTCCTTGCTTCTCATATTTCTCAACTAGTTTTTGTTTGTGATTTTTTTCTTATTTTGGTTGTTTCAAACTTGAGTAGAGGTGTTAATCTTTGTTAAGAACTCATAGAAATCTTTGAGACTTGAACCTCAGAAAAAGGCATGAGTTGTGAGAATATCCTTAGAAAAAGCCAAAGAGAGTTTTGTGAGGTAAACACTATCAAGATCTCAACCCAAGCTCAAGCACCAACTCCATTGGGAGAAAAGTCTAGCGACTCCCAACATGATTCCCCTTTGAGGTTCATAATGCAAGAGTTACAATCCCTAAAAGATGAGAGGAGGGATATTAGAAGGGATCTCTCTAATCAACAAAGGGAGGTTAGTCCTCACGGTAGTCTCAATGTTACTATCCCAAGGAGCAATGGACCATTCAATCGCTCTAGGATAACTGAGTTCCACCTATTGGAAACCGTAGGCAAAAACAAAATAAAATAAAACTACGAAAATCCACTAACAGGATCTGCACATACTAGAAAAACCGATTGGATAGAAATTACCTCAATGTATTGATTGTTCGATATGGAGGCGCTGCAGTTTACGCTTCGCCCTCTACTGGTATCCACTCGACGAACTCCTCTGCAAGCGATCGGGATGCTAGCCTCTTCTGTGTTCTGAAAACTGTTCAAAACTAATCCTGACTATGTGGTAATTTTTTGTATTTCGGAGAGAGGAGGCTAGATACTATATTGCCATTCTAGGGTTTAGGGTTTCGTTTTTCTTTAATCAGATAAAGGATGGCTGCCAAGAAAAGGTTAACATAACCTTTTATAGCTGTCAATATCAAAACCCTAACTGTCATCTAATGACAGTTTAATCTCGTCCGTCTATTAGTATAATCATCCGTTGGATGAGTAATATTAAGTAATTAATTTCATTTATTCGATTAAAATAAATTTAATTACTTATTAACTTACCAAAAAATACAATATGGAATCTGATTCCCCTTTTGTATACGTTCAATGAATCTGGACAAAATCTAGATTCATTGAACGCGGACATTATGCTCACAAGATTGTCTATGCGTGTGACCCTGTAGGTTCACTTAACATTGGCAGTGAATGAAAAGTGTCATAGACATTTATTCACAAAACATAAGCGGCCTCTAGCAAGACATTATGCTTACCCAAGTTAAGTAAATGCAATAACAACCTAGCATCAGATTTAATATTTAGTTCTTTTGTCATACAATATCCTAATTAAGTATAAGGCATGGACCAAGTCATCCTTATAAAACTTAATTAACCATTTACTTGATCACCAGACAGACTGTTCCAACAAAAATTATTAATAACACCTTATTAATACTTATTTGAGCATGGCCATGCATATTTTCCAGTCTTCCTTATCAAGGGGCCCATGGATATCTCTCTCTAAAAAGAGAGGGACAAATCCCTTTCACTATCTCCAATATTCAAGCCATGACAAGAAAATAAGCCAACCAATAGTCATAATAATCACCTAATTAAAAGTGATGTTTGACTATGTCAAAACATATTTTCTCCCCATGCAAGAAACATTAGAAACATCAGGTCAAAGGACACCAAATATAAAATCGAGAAGAAATACTTATAACTTAAACCCATGCAATATTTCTTCTTCACTTTAGGTCATGTCCAATACAATATTCTCAATATGTATTTATGAATTGATTTTATATCTCATATTCATGATCAGTAAAACTTGACCATCAATCAACTTCACACTAGTTTACAAGATGTAATAAACTAGGGACAAATAAGAATAGTATTTTATTAGCTATAAGGGTTTTACTATCAAGTCACATACTTGATGACCAAGAGCATAAAATACAATTAAAAAATACATGCTTCATAAATCATAAATGTGAGTCAATTGGTCTTAGGGCATATACTAACACCACCAACCTCTAAATTTTAATGAAGAAGTTCATCCACCTCCTTACGGTGGCAGAAGAGGCGGTTTTGGAGGAAGAGGCATGCCTAGACACTTTGAAGAAGTTCCAAGACCACAAGTTAGGTATGGAGAGCCATTATATGATGATCATGAACATGTTCCATTTGTTGCTAACCGTGGAAGAGGCCAAGGTGACCAAACCTTGGACCGAATAAAGTGGAAGCTACCTAGTTGTAAGGATGAGAATGACCCTAACATTTTCTTAGATTGGGAGAGGCAAGTAGAAAACATGTTTATGTTGAAAAATTGTAAAGAGTTCTTAAAAGCTAGACTTGTAATAGCTGAATTTTCTGGCTATGCTTTACATTGGTGGGAAAGAGTATTAAACCAAAGAGTTAGAAGTGGTACACCACCGGTTGATACTTGGAGAGAGTTACAAGCTTTGATGAGGAAAGATTTGTGCCCGAGCACTACTATAGAGAGCTTCATTATAAGCTCATGACTTTAAAACAAGGTGCAAAAAGTGTAGAAGAATATAGACAAGAGCTTGAGCTCTATATCCTGAGGTTGAACTTGGAAGAAGACAAGGATGCTTCAATGGCTAGGTTCCTTAGTGGTCTCAATAGGGAGATAGCGAACCAACTTGAGTGGTATCCACATACAACTTATGAAGACATGTGCCACCTTGCCAACAAGATCGAATCCCAAAGGAAAAGAAATGGGATGATGCAATCCTCATTTCCCAACCAAAGACAAGTTGCAATAACAAAAACACCTACTTCCAACTTCAAGCCATGGCCAAAAAAGGAGGGAGATCCTATAGGTACTTTCTAACCTCCAACCAAACCAAAGATGGAAGAGAGAGGTAAAATCATTTCTAAACCTCCAAAGTGCTTTAAATGTAATGGTGTAGGACACTATGCAAGTAGTTGTCCGCCAAAGAGAACTTTGATCTTTAGAGAGGATTTGAATGGTTGGATTGAGAAGGAGGAGGATGAAAGTGGCAAATGTGTTGAGGGTGAAGAAAATGATAAGGATGATAGACATGTTGATTGAACCCTTTACAAAGTAATGACGATGTCTTGAGCTTAGTTACCATACGAACACTAAGTGCTCAAATTTTTTATGATAACATGATTGAACAAATAGAAAACATCTTCCATTCTAAATGTAAAGTTGAGGAAAGGATTGCCAACCTTATCGTTGATAGTGGTAGGTGTATAAATATGGCTAGTGCTTATCTTGTTGAGAAGTTGAAACTACCTACTACAAAACGTGATAAACCCTACAAACTCCATTGGCTAAATGATAGTGGAGAAATTACAGTGTTGAGACAAGTTGTGGTACCAATAGAAATGGGAGCTTACAAAGATGAGATACTATGTGATGTGGTGCCCATGCAAGCAGGCCATCTCCTCTTCAGAAGACCTTGGCAATTTGATAGAAAGTCCCTCCACAATGGGGAGAAAAATACTTATTCTTTTTTAAAGGATGGAAGAACATTCACTATGAACCCTCTTACACCTCAACAAGTGAGAGATGAACAAAAAAAGATGAGGGAGAAAGAGAGGGCAGAAAGTGAGCTCAAAAGAAAAAAAAAAAAAAATCAAGAAGGGAAAGAGAGTTGAGGAAAAAGAAAAGAGTGAAGAAAGAGTGAAAAGAAAGAGAGAGTGAGATGAAAGAGAAGAATTGTTTCTTTGCAAAACCTAGTGAGGTGATTGGAGCAATTGAAAGAAAATAAGTAGTGTTGCTCTTGTATTGTAGGGAATCTTTTACTTCATCTAAAGAACACACATCCTCTTTTTTTTTTCAAGTGAAATTTTGCAGGTTATTGAAGATTACAAAGACGTATTTCCCGATGAGATGCCCGAAGGTCTTCCACCAATTAGAGGAATCGAACACCAAATCGATTTTGTCCCTGGAGCGGTCTTGCCAAACCGACCGGCCTATAGGAGTCCACCGGAAGAGACTAAGGAGCTAAAAAGGCAAGTTGAGGATCTAATTTCAAAATGGTATGTGCATGATTCCATGACTCCTTGTGCGGTTCCAGTTTTACTTGTTCTAAAAAAAGATGGTATATGGAGAATGTGTATAGATTTAAGAGCCATAAACAACATTACTATTAAGTATAGGCATCCCATACCTAGACTTGATGATTTACTTGATGAGTTGCATGGTTCTAATCTTTTCTCTAAAATTGACTTGAAATCCGGATACCATCAAGTTCGGATGAGAGAAGGGTATGAGTGGAAAACCGCTTTTAAGATTAACTTTGGTTTGTATAAATGGATAGTTATGCCCTTTGGATTAAGTAATGCTCCTAGAACATTTATGAGATTAATGAATCATGTGTTGAGGAATTTTATTGGGAAATTTGTTGTTGTATACTTTAATGACATTTTGATCTATAGAAAGACATATGAAATGCATGTTCAACATCTTAGGGAAGTGCTAAATGTCTTGAGAATTGAAAAACTTTTTGCTAACCTTGACAAATGTGAGTTTTGTTTGGAGAAAGTTACATTTCTAGGTTATGTGGTGGGCTCACAAGGACTTCAAGTAGATGAAGGTAAGGTCCAAGCAATTAAGGAATGGCCAACACCAATAAACGCATCGGAAGTGAGGAGTTTCTATGGTCTAGCAACTTTCTATAGGTGATTCATCAAAAATTTCAGCACACTTGCTAGCCCTTTGACCGATGTGATCAAGAAAATCGAAGGGTTTAAGTGGAAACAAAGCAAGAACAAGCATTTCAATTGTTGAAGGAAAAGTTGTGCAGTGCACCTCTTTTGTCACTGCAAAACTTTGAGAAAACTTTTGAAGTAGAGTGTGATGCATCCGGCATTGGTATAGGTGGTGTACTTATGCAAGATGGAAAGCCCTTGGCCTATTTTAGTGAAAAACTTAATGGGGCAGTCGTGAGGTACTCAACTTATGACAAGGAGCTTTATGCTTTAATAAGAACATTAAAGCATTAGCAACACTACCTATGGCCAAAGGAGTTTGTTGTGCACACCGATCATGAGGCTTTGAAGTTTCTCAAGGGCCAACATAAACTCAACAAGAGACATACAAGAAAGGTAAGGAAAACCTGGTGACCAATGCTCTATCTAGGAGGTATACTCTCTTATCCACCCTTCAAACAAAAATTTTAGGTTTTGAAATGCTTAAAGAAATGTATTCTATTGATCATGACTTTAACGAAATTCTTGAGAAATGCTTGTTAGCACTTTTTGGGAAATATTTTTTGCATGAAGGATTTCTTTATTGTGAAGGTAGACTGTGCATACCATCTTGTTCTACTAGAATTCTACTTGTCAAAGAAGCACATTGTGGGGGTTTAATGGGATATTTTGTGTCACTAAAACCTATGAAATTCTTCATGAACAATTTTTTTGGCCACATTTAAAAAGAGATATAGAAAGTTTTGTAGGAAGTTGAATTGAATGCAAGAAAGCTAAATCTAGAACTCTTCCACATGGACTTTACACACCATTAGAAGTTCCTAAAGAACCTTGGGTTGATATTTCTATGGATTTTATTCTTGGTTTACCTAGGACCTCTAGAGGTATCGATTCTATTTTTATTGTTGTTGATAGGTTCTCTAAAATGGCACACTTTATTCCTTGTAGGAAATCCAATGATGCTAGCCATATAGCTAGCTTATTCTTTACTTGGATAGTTATCTTGTTAGTATATGCCCTAAGACCAATTGACTCACATTTATGATTTATGAAACATGTATTTTTTGAATTGCATTTTATGCTCTTGGTCATCAAGTATGTGACTTCATAGTAAAACCCTTATAAGCTAATAAAATACTATTCTTATTTGTCCCTAGTTTATTACATCTTGTAAACTAGTGTGAAGTTCATTGATGGTCAAGTTTTACTGATCATGAATATGAGATATAAATCAATTCATAAATACATATTGAGAATATTGTATTGGACATGACCCAAAGTGAAGAAGAAATATTGCATGGGTTTAAGTTATAAGTATTTCTTCTCAGTTTTATATTTGGTGTCCTTCGACCTAATGTTTCTAATGTTTCTTGCATGGGAAGAAAAATATGTTTTGACATAGTCAAACATCACTTTTAATTAGGTGATCATTATGACTATTGGTTGGCTTATTTTCTCGTCATGGCTTGAATATTAGAGATAGTGAAAGGGATTTGTTCCTCTCTTTTTAGAGAGAGATATCCATGGGCCCCTTGATAAGGAAGACTGGAAAATATGCATGGCCATGCTCAAATAACTATTAATAAGGTGTTATTAATATTATTTGTTGGAACAGTCTGCCTGGTGATCAAGTAAATGGTTAATTAAGTTTTATAAGGATAACTTGATCCATGCCTTATACTTAATTAGGATATCGTGTGACAAAAGGACTAAATATTAAATATGATGCTAGGTTATTATTATATTTACTTAACTTGGGTAAGCATAATGTCTTGCTAGAGGCCGCTTATGTTTTGTGAATAAATGTCTAGGACATTTTTCATTCACTGCCAACGTTAAGTGAAACCTACAGGGTCACACGCATAGACGATCTTGTAAGCATAATGTCCACATTCAATGAATCTAGATTGTGTCCAGATTCGTTGAACGTATACAAAAAGGGAATCAGATTCCATATTGTATTTTCTGGTAAGTTAATAAGTAATTAATTTTATTTAATCGAATAAATGAAATTAATTACTTAATATTACTCATCCAACCGTTGGATGATTATATGAATAGACGGACGAGATTAAACTGTCATTAGATGACAGTTAGGGTTTTAATATTGACAGCTATAAAAGGTTATGTTAACCTTTTCTTGGTAGCCATCCTTTATCTGATTAAAGAAAAACAAAACCCTAAACCCTAGAACGGCGATATAGTATCTAGCCTCCTCTCTCCGAAATACGACCGATTACCAGATAGTCAGGATTAGTTCTGAACAGTTTTCAGAACACAGAAGGGGCTAGCATCCCGATCGCTTGCAAAGGAGTTCGTCACGTGGATACCAGTAGAGGGCAAAGCGTACAAAGCAGCGCCTCCACAACGAACAATCAAAACATTGAGGTAATTTCTATCTAATCGGTTTTTCTAGTATGTGCAGATCCTGTTGGTGGATTTCCGTAGTTTTATTTTACTTTGTTTTTACCTACGGAATCCAACATAGATTCCATGGAATTCAAGGTCTATTGTGTTGGATAGGGATACCAAATTCTTGAGCCATTTTTTGGAGAGTTCTTTGGAAGAAACTTGGTACTAACTTGCTTTATTCTATAGCTTGCCATCCACAAACGGATGGACAAACCGAAGTGGTAAATAGAACAATTAGCCAACTTCTAAAGGTTGTTTTGAAGAAGAACTTGCTGCACTGGGAGGAGTGTTTGCCACACATTGAATTTGCCTATAATAGGGTACCTCACTCTATTACTTCTCATTCTCCATTTCAAGTTGTTTATGGTTTTAACCCTCTAACTCCCCTTGATTTGGTTCCTTTGCCTATAGATCAAACATTAAGCAAGGATGCCATCAAGAAGGCTGATTTTGTGAAAGCAATTCATGCAAAGGTCCATGAAGCCATTGTCAACTCCAACAAAAGCTTGTAGAGAAAAGAAATATGGGAAGAAGAAAAATGGTATTCAAACCCAGTGATTAGGTTTTGGTGCATTTTAGAAAGGAAAGATTTTCCCAAGTCTCTATAAATATGTAGTCTTCCATTTTGACGAAGCTAATCAAGATATATTTCAAGACAAAGGTTCTTCTCTTAGTATTCTTAGTTCTTAGCTTAGTTTTTTTCCTATCTTCTTGAAAGGTGAACTTCCTTAAAAGAAAAGTCACTTTGAAGACTTGTTGAAAGTTCCAAGAGCTTCAAGGTTGATCATCAAATTGCCTTCATAATAGTTACTACACTCTGTAGAAAATTAGTCTTGAGGTCTTCTTCTTGTTTAATTGAGGTCTAAGGTTCAAAATACCTTAGGTTGCTTGAACTTTGAAGAAAAGATTTTGTTTAAATCTTCTCGAGATCTTGGATTTAATATATCCAAGGTTGCTAGAAGTTTAACATTTTCAAGTCCTTTCAAAGGCACTTTCTCTCTTACACTTGTTTTGTTTGTTCTCTCCCTCACTTCTTGGACGAAATTTTTTATGCTCTTGAAGATCATTCCACATCAGGCACTTGCTTGCTTATGCTAAACCTTATGCCTTGGAAGTGTCATTGTATCAGTCAGGAGTAAAAAAAAGGTTGAATCGCACCCCATGGTGTAATTTCTAGCAGCTTAATAGAACCCTAACGTGCGCGGTAGGGTCACAACTTGGGGAATCTGTCCAGGAAAAAGCCTACCACGGACAGTATGCTTAACCTACCGTGCACGGTAGGTCTACACATCAGGAATTGGGAGGAACAAAAGCCTACCGCGGACGATAGGCTTGGCCTACCACACGCGATAGAGTCCCCTGGTAACTGTGTTCAGGAACTTTTTAGAGTAACACTTCTGGTGGAGCCCCGGTGATACATCATTCAAGGCAATGGCCTGCCCTTTCAGAATCCGGCATGGGTTGTTTTTTCAAGCTACTAAAGGATAACCCCCTAAACCTCTCACGTTCATTTCTCTTTCTCTTTCATCTTCTGTCTTTCTAGTTCTTCATTTATAGTTTTTTTCCCTTCCTTATTTTCTTGTCTTTGTGTGGGGATTATTTCCTGATATACTTACTCGCCTTATATCTGCAGGATTGCTTCCTATGTATATGTTTTGTTTGTTTTTCTTTTGGTCTGTCCCCCACATTGAGGACAGTGTGGTTTTATGTGTGGGGGTATTTATTTCTTTTTATTCCTTTTCCTTTTTCCTTGTGATTTTTAACTTTTGTTATCTTATTTGAAAAATCCCAAAATATCAGAAAACTTGAAAAATTCAAAAACTTTTATTTTCTTTTTCCTTTTCTTACGCCTAGAAAAAACCCAAAAAGATTTTTATTTTGCCACATTTAGTAGAGTACATGACTGCAATGTCCTTTAGGAATTTCAAAAAGGCATATTACTTTATCACTTTGAAAACCACAATTACTAAATTCCTTACACGATAAATGGTTTTCATGCATTTATAAGTGTCGATTAGTAATAGAAGCCTAGGAATCTTAGGGGATTAGTATAGTGAGAATCCTTTTTGGGGCTTTGCCTGCATTCTTATGTTTTTCTATCCCCGGAAGCAAAGAGTTTTAGTCTAGGGCGGTCCCGAAAATGATGGTCATAGGCCTTTATTGTACTATTTGTGCCTTTTTTGCCAAATCCTTAAACGAAATCGACCCCTACTTCCTTTTTTTGTTCCTTCATGCCAAGGGTTTTTACTCCCTTCTTTTATTTATTCTTTAAACCTCACACTATGAAAACCTCAATTCATGGAGCTAATGAGTTGAATATCTTTTTAGCCGGCTTTATAGAAGAAAATAGATAAGTGTGGTGGTAAAGGAGTGAAGAAAGAAAATCTTGTATATGAAAAGGGTATTTTGGGTATTTCATTAGTTCGGTACTTGTAGCTATTGAAGAGAGAGAGTGGAATTGATGTTTAAAAAAAATAAAAAATAAAAATTGTAGAAAACAAAGAAAAAGATGAGTGTTTAGTTATCTTTATGGTTATTTCTCGAAAATATCGAGCATCTCTCTCTTATGCTTGGAAATTTATGTGAATCTTAAGAAATAAATTTTTAGGTGGGATATGCGTTAATGGAAAGAAGTAGGACGTTCAAGAGTGAGCGAGAAGAGTGAAAAGTGACTAGAAAGTTGTTCAATAAGTTTGTCATCTTTCCTTTCGGTTGCATTAGCTTTGTCTAAATTGTTTTTGTTCTCCTTTTACCTTCGTTTGATACCCTGTACATGTCCTAAGCCTAACATTACAAGCTGAAAGTCCCACCTAATCTGGGAAAGACCTAGAATAGTACTCAGAGTGGATAAGTGATAGAAAACATGAGCTTGTTGTGCATCATCCCTTAAAGTATTTCACTGTGCCAATTTCTTGATAATCCTTATCTTCTATGAAAAGCGGCATGAACAATCCACACACACACACACACACTGTTGATCTGTAATGTATATTGGTGAGATGTGGTGGAATTAGTGATTCTAGTCATTCGTCTCTTTTGATTTACTTTTGGAGTTGAGTAGTAAAGTGTTCTATTGAAGTGGCTTTATTATTAGTTTTTTTTTTGTGGGTTTTGTTTTTATTTTACTCTTTTTATGTTATCTATGCTTGCCATGTTTCTTGGCCATTCTGTGACTTTAGTAGTCCTTGGTTAGACTTTTTCATTTTTTGTGTATCGGTTTCTTTAGAATAAAGCTTTAAACTCTGTCATTTCGTCTGCTTAGTTTGTGTTGCTTGAGGGCAAGCAATGGATAAGCGTGGGGGTATTTGATATGCATTATATTGTCTACATTTCTATATAATATTTTCATCGTTTTACGATGTTTTTAATATATAAAATGCATATTTTATACCAATACCCTTTATTCTTGTCTAGGTGCTTCCCAATGGAGAAAACAATGAAAAGGAACAAAAATGGCTAATACACGGAGTGAAGACGATGAAAACGAAGCTGACAGTACCAAGGAAGAAGACCTACTGCTTGTGGTAGGCCAACCTACCGCACGCGGTAGATCCTAGAGGTAAAACAAAGAAGAACAGAAGCCTACCAGTGACAGTAGGTCCCAACACAACAAAAGTAAAAAGAGAAAGAACCCTATCACGGATGGTAGGGCTCAACCTTATATGCGGTAGGTCCCAACTGTAGCAGATTTAATGCTTTTTTAAGACTTTTTAAGGTAATTTTCCATTCATTATTAGAGAGTTTCGCTATTTGGGCTTTGGGAGGTGATTAGGGGCAAAGCTAATTTAGAAAATTTTCCCAAATTCAGTCTCAATTAGGTAGGAAATGGTAGAAAAACTATAATTGAGGGTTTACAGATCAAGAATTGAAGATTCAAAAGCGTAATTCCAGGCTTCAATTGGACAACTCGAGAGACAAGCTCGAGCGACGTTCAGGATCAAAATTTCGGCTTCAACCTTCTCCTAAGTTTTCTTTTCCTTTCTTTTTTTCTGAATTTAATAATTAATTTTATTTTTAATACAATGTCTACTGGCTAGATTTATGTTTGGATGAAGGTTGAACCCTAATTCTTGATTATTATGATCTTGGATTAATTTACAGAAATTGATGTTTGTTTTCAATTGAATTATCTTCCAATTATGTTTTGTTGCAATTTAATTGTCACGATGTTCAATTCATCGCAAGAGTGGTCAGAAGGAAGAGCACTCTAGGGCAACCAATTGGGGGTTGTTTGGGGCAATAGATTTGAGATATGAAATTGCACTTTTAGGGCCCCTAATCACCTGTTAATTACTACACTCAAATTAGTGGCTTTCGCCTAGAGATAGGGATTACCCAACTCGGTGTGATGACGCAACTTGGTAATTCAACATCGTTTTTTATAAGTTTTTTTCAAGTTGATCTAGTAAAAAGGATTAGGGAGATTCCAATATCCAAACTCTCACTTTAATAGTTTTAAACACTTGAACTTCTTGTTTATCTGTTTTAGTTGATAATCGACATTTTTAACATTTTAGTTTAGTTTTCTTCAAAACCATCCATTTTAGGCTAAACATTAGAAGAAAAATTAGTACTTAAGCTTTTACCATTCCTTGAGATTCGACAACTCGAGTGTAGCTTGATTACTACAGTGATAGGTCCACTTGCCTGTTACTCTAGTTCTTAGGTATAAATCCCCAATTATTAAAATTTTTATTATTAAGTAATGTACAAAAGAGTAATAAATGATAATATAACACTAAACTAAACTATTAAATAACTTTACCCAAAATTCATCAGATCGTCTGTCGACCCACTGTCCCTTTTGATGATGCTGTAGAGCGTACAACTCCGATTGTGCAAATGTCTCACCCATTTTCTCCCACTGCAAACATTTTAAGGATATGTGAGAATTCAAATATCAAGAAAGTTAAAAAGAACCATAAGTTATAAAAAAAATATCATTGTAAGTTAAAAAAAATTAATTAAATATGGAAAGGATATAATTGACTTACCCGTTCAAGAATGACCTAGACTCGCCGGTGTGTTTGCTGTGCCCCTGACCATCACGCCTCTGCAGACCATTCCTCTGTGCCACCTCCAGCTTCTTCTTGAAAGCATCTGAGCTCCATACATCACAGAGACTCATGTACTGTGTGGTAGTCATCCATTCAGGCTGATACCTGTCTGCTCAAACCTCGTACATCAAGTCCTTGTAACGTAATGAAGCCCGTTTTTCCCAAGCGTCCCATATGGCACGCTTATGCAACGGGTCCCATCGATACCTTTTTTACAACAAAACATACTTTGTTAATAAATATAAGCTTATTATTTAAAAGTTTCTATAATGACAGTCATTTAAACATTTACCCCGAATTCTGTATGCCACATGTTCTTTATTCTGTTCGGGATCTTCCCAAAACTTGCATGAGCCTCAACAAAGTTCTCCTTTATGATTTCAATAATCGACTTTGCACAAGCCGATTGCTTGTTGAAGCTGTGCAAATGTTCAAAAGAAAATAGTGACAGTTAGGGTTTTAACATTCAAATAGTGACATTTAGGGTTTAAAATTCAAAAGAAAAACCCTAAACCCTAATCAAATCTCAAAACAAAACTTAAAGAGTTTTTTGTGATACCCCAACGCCTCCGCTAGGTTAACTGCGATTGGGTAGGGTATCAACATGCCTCTCGGTACTAAACTACAAGTCCCAAAACTAAAGCAAAACCCGGAATAATACTTAGATATATATATATACATAATTACGCAGTGGAAAAACAAGTAAACTGAATACAGAAAGAGTGATCATTACATAAGGTTCAAGGAAGCTTCTTATAATATCTCTAATATAGAAAATACGTTACAAAACCAAGATAGCAAAACATGTTGCAAATGGTCGAGCACAAGAAGTACTAAACTACACAATGTGTCACGTTCCCAAATTCCAAGCAAAATACCCTAGCAGCCTACTGTGCAATTTTTTGTCCCAAGTTATTTGAAAAAAACGTGACATTTACAAACATCAGTACGAAAGCTCAATGTATCCACGTTTGCGTGTGTCTGCTTGAGTTTCTTTAAAAGAATTGATGTGATTCCACAAAATAGGTCATGCAATGTTATAAAAAAAATATTTCTTAGCTATTTTAGAAAGGTCAACACTTGAACATATATGAGGGGTTTAAGCACAACTTGGAAGTCTGAGCGAATCAAGACATCAGTGCAATATCTACACCCGAATTCAAAATCATGCCATGCAAAATTCGGGCTTCACGGATAGAGTTCGGATCCCGTAACGAGGTCATCGAAAACAAGTTTCAGCATCCCATAGTCACTACAGGCCAAACATCTTACAAGCACTTAGTTCTATAACCACCGCACTCTCTAAACACATAAAACCAGGCTACAGATCTTGGGGCACCTACAAGGTCTGCCCTGATACCAACCTTAGTTTCAAGCCCCTCCTTACTCTCCACCAGGTGGCCGTCACACCACAGAGCATGATGCAATGTCTGACGTAATACCGATCGGGCAAACCCTCCATGGTATTACGCCCCCTCTCAAGTGGATCCACCCTATAGAGTTGCTAAACATTCACGTCATTGGAAGAGGCCCTAGTACGGGGGTCTAGCCACGTACAATGCAATCCTCTGATGCTTTAAGATACATATAATACTGCCAAAACTTTTGTCCTTTGTTGGATGGGGTTTTCATTTCCATTTACAAATCGAAAGAGCCACCCACTCGGCCATTTACATAGATTTAGATTATAATCTCTTTAGAATAACGAAATTCCCATCCGCCAGTCAAGGCATGTATATGCAGTTTGTATAAACATGTCAAGTCTAATCTACCAGGTCCAACAAACTGAAGAACATTTGAACATATTCAACTTGTAGCAATAATAAGTTTTCCTCAGAAAATAAAAACACGTAACCATTTCCTTTCGAAGTAGGCATACCTACACAGAGCACCGCTCCTATGCATTTCCAAAGAACATGTAAAACACGGGTAGAGAATGTCTCTAATTTAAAAGAACACCAGGTTATATCATCCCAAACGCAGTGAATAGTTTATAACAAGCTTACCAGTATGTATAAAAATTATAGACATCCCCAACATTGTTCGTAAAATAATAAGACGGGGTTTGTAGACTCACCTGAAAGCAGACCTGGTGCTACGATCCTATAAATAGGGTACCAACAAAAACCAAGAAAACACTTATTTACGAATCCCAACATTTCTATTGGCCACCGAAAATAATTATAAATATCTCCTTATGAACTTAGGATACATCTACACATACACTAACCTTAAAGCGCCTAAACTTCTTAACCATATATATTAAAAATAGTATAAACCAAATGGGGATACTAAAACCATACATACTAAAACCATAAACAAAAACCATATATCCTAAAAATACATACTATACTAAAACAATTAAACAACAGTTAAGAATTAAGCTCACAATTATTTCACATGCTAAAATCCCTTTAAATCATTTAGATATAGAGAATCATACCACGAGAAAAATAAATAATTAGAATTAAATACAATGAGCCCAAGAGATTAGAATAAACTAAATCATACTCTAAACCAATTATACCCTAAATATGTCATCTTATGAACCCATAATCACCCCCTATGACTCATAAAGAAAAAGGAGAAATAAATCCAAGAACTTAGCTAAACTAAACAAATAAGAGCTAACTCTAACTTCTAACTACAAGATGTATATATATATATATATATAGAAGTTAACTGGCACAAAAAATAAACTAGAACAAAAAAACACAAAACATAAAACACAACTAAAACCACAAGAAGTACAATGGACAAAAGAGAGAGAGGAAAAAAAACTCACCTAAGCCCTGGTAATCTGTTGAACTGAGAGGAGGGAACAAAAACAAATGAAAAACCAACACTTATCCTACCTATACAGATCTATATATATATATATATATATTTGGGTGCAAAAGGGTTGGTAGTCGTGCAAGCTTACAAGTGTCAAGGTGACCTTGACAAGTGACCACTACACATTTTTTTTAAAATTTTTTTTACCATAGTAACCATATTAATAATAATAATAATAATAATAACAATAAAAAAATCAAAAAGTAATAATTGTAACACCCTTCCCTATAAGCATCTTAAGTGTGCTTCAAGGATATGAAGATTACAAACATACTATTAAAATTATTTGGGATCTAATTTAAAGTAATGGACATACTTATCATACAATCATTAGATAGAAAATATTTGAAGTTTCAATTTAGCGGCATAGAATTTTTAATAGAGAATTGGAGCATATCTAAGCTTAAGAATATACACTTTAGGTACATAGTTATTAAAAAAATTGTCACATAGATTTAATAGTTAGAAGAAATGTAGTTTGGAGAAAAAAGAGATAATCGTAATAATAATAATTTTGCATTTGTTTGGAAAAAAAAAAAAGCTTTGGACAAGAAATTTGATATTTTCATAACTTCACACCAAATACCATTTGGGAGAATATAGAAGCTTTTTCTTTCTACATCTACCACCAAGTATATTTAGCCACTTCTTCACTCCTTGCGGCACTTGTAGCCTAGGTGCCACTTTCTCATTTTGATCTTATCTTTTCACTCTCTTTTATTCTTTTTCTTCCTCTAGCTAACCGACTTACTTTCTCCTTTTTTAATTTCTTTTTTCTCTTACTTCTTGGTACTTGGAGGCCTTGTATTGATCCTCTAAATATATATATATATATATATATTAGAGCATTTGGTCTTGTTAGAAGCCTATTCTCCTTGTTGTGCTATTGGAGGAATTTCTTTCTTCAATTCTCTCTTGCTCTTTCCCTTATAAATAAATATTT
This sequence comes from Catharanthus roseus, assembly GCA_028651295.1. Taxonomy (NCBI): domain Eukaryota; kingdom Viridiplantae; phylum Streptophyta; class Magnoliopsida; order Gentianales; family Apocynaceae; genus Catharanthus; species Catharanthus roseus. Next base: position 9,850,550 of record JAPQWS010000050.1, on the reverse strand, counting down.
TAATTCTCTTTAAATTCTTGTCACTTTAGGACGGATCAAAGTGAACTCAAGGTAAATTTTTTAATTTCTAGCTTTTATACTTTAAGCAATTTAGGCTCTTTAGGAAAGTGTTCAAATTAAAGATTCTTGAGATTATAAGATTTTGGATCTCCTTCAGGGTACAAAATATATATATATCCTAAGATTATAAAGAGATAATAATGTCCGCTAGAAAATAGGTATGTGATTTTTTAAAAGTATTTTTGCTATCCTATTTGTAGGATTATAGTACCAGATCTGCATTCAGGTGAGTCCACAAACCTCTTTTTATTATTTTGTTTCAAATGTTGCTGGCAATATATATATATATATATATGACTTCTAAGCCTATCATGAAATATTTACTATTTTTAGAACGATATAACTTAGCATGCTTATTAATTGAAGACGTTCTCCACAATGTGTTACCATGTTCTTTAGAAAAGCATGGGAGCGGCGCTCTATTTCTAAAACAAACTATTGTCGTTTGAAAAATAATTACTACTGTTGTAAAAAGAATTTGTATCGTACACAAGTTTTCTGGAAATTTTTCTTTAAGTTGGAAATACTCTAGTCTTGAAGAGTTATATGGTTTGACATACATGAACGTAGAGCTGACATATTTATAAAATTTGCATAAGCATGTTTTGACTAGCGGATGAGGATTTTCACTATTCTAAAATGTTTATGACTTGAATTTGTTTGGACGGTCGAGCAAGTGGCCTTTTGGTTTGTAAATATATATATATATGAAAACTCCATTCTGACCAGGGATAAAGTTTTGGTTATCATCGTGTGTCCGAAAGCGTCAGAGGATTGCACTATACGTGGCTAATCTCCCGTACTAGGACCTCTTTCAATGCCGTGGACGGTTTTTGACTCTGAGGGTGGATCCACTTGAGAGAGGGGGTGTATTACCATGGAGGGTTTGGCTCAATCGATATTTACGTCAGATATCGCACCATGCTCTGCAATGGGACGGCCGCCTTGTGAAAAGTAAAGAGGGACTTGAAATTAAGGTTGGTCTTAGGGCAGACCTGGTAAGTGCCCCAGGATCTGTAGCTTGGTTTTATGTGATTGGAAAGTGCAGTGGTTATGGAATCGAGTGCTAGTAAGTTGTTTGGCTGGTATTGAATACGAGATGCCAGAACTTGTTTCCGATGACCTTGTTATGGGATCCGGACTTTGTCCGTGGAGCCTGACTGTTGCATGACATGTTCTTTTCAATTCGGGTGTAGAAGCTGCACTTATGTGTCTTGATCCGCTCAGACTTCTCAATTGCATTCGAACCCCTCACATAGGTTCAAGTATCGGTGATGTTAAAGCAACAAAAGAAAATTTTTTTCCTATAACATTGCATGAACTGTTTTCGTAAAACTACATCATTATTGTTTTAAAGATATCCCTAAAGTACACACACACATGGACTCACTGAGCGTTCGCGCTCATGTCTTTCCATATCATGTTTTAATGATATCCCTAAAGTACACACACACACGGACTCAGGACGCATAGTGGCACAATATGTCGTTGAAGTTTTAGGCATGGAGCTTTTGGATTGAGTCTTTTCCGGAAGGACATGTGTTTTTGTTTTTCTTATATTTGAACCCGAGGTAAGGTTTTCTTTTTTTTCTCAAGTGGAGTTGGTTATGTAAAATATTTTTCCCCAATATTAGAAATATCATAAGAAGCTTCCTTGAACCTTATATTTTGAGCGTTCTATTAGTATTCAGTTTACTTTTTTGTTTTTCTGTTGTGTATTCTCTGTATATGCTTCTAAGTGTTACCCCGGGTTTCGCATTAGTGTTCGGGACTTTTGGGGACTTGTAGTTTAGTGTCGAGAGGCACGCTGATACCCTATTCAGCTGCAGTTAACCTAGTGGAGGGGTTAGGGGTATCACAGGTAGTATCAGAGCCTTAGGTTCGATATTACCTAAAGACTATAATATCATGAATCGAGTTTAGCTTAATAAGGATAATAACAGGAGGTTGTGAATATTTAGACATCAGATGTTAATCTGTATAGGATAAGAAATGAACATGCTACCTATGGCAAAAAGATGTACTATTTGATCTTAGAGCGAGATTAGTTAATAATGCGGTTCATACATTTGTGTGCGCCTCAAGTAAGGGTTTTCCTCGAAAGATGTAACGCTGAGAACTGGAAGTTAGGCTAGGATATAGCCCCTAAAGCTTAGGGTCGTATTCTTGAGTTCAAAAAGCTAGTTATGAGAAATATGTTAGCTATTTGTTCCACACAAGTAGGTTCCGATGACTTTTTTATGTTAATACAGAAGGCTTTATTTATGTAATGGAAACTTTCTTGACTTACAACTTTACTAGTTTTGGGATTTGATATTTGTTTAGGATGGCATCTGAAACACAATCTCTGGATCATGCATATGAGACAATGACTGAGAATCCCCAAAACATACAACAAGAGCAAGTAAGAGAGGAAACCCCATGTCCAAATCAAGCTGATAGTGGAATACTCAAGAAATTTATGGTTAGGATGACAGAGTTTTTTTGAGGTATCTATGGGAACTCGAAGGGCCGAACGAGTGCTTGCAATTAGGGCTGAAGAAGCGTTAAAATAATTTCCAAAGTTTTGACCTCTAGAATTCTATGGAGAAGTCGAGCAAGAGGTTTAAGCAGAATTATTCCTCAAACAGCTGAAAAATATCTATGATACCCTTAGGTATGTTGATGCTATAAAATTAACATTTGCACTTTTCAGGCTCAGTGGAGCAGCCAAAGACTTGTGGCTTAGATTTTTTGAAGCTTGTACACTAAAGGATGCACAATTGACCTGGAATGACTTTCAAAAGGAGTTCAAAAGGGAGTGCATTCCCCGTTGGATTCGAGAACAAAGAGAGGATGAGTGTCAACAATTAAAGTAGGGTAATTTGGCAATTGCATAATATACAGTCAAATTCAATAGGTTGGCCAAGTACTATCTAAGGCTAATGGACATCGAAGAAAATAAAACGTGCCATTTTGTGAAGGGTCTAAGGGTTGAGCTACAACGTGCCTTAGCACCCTTTCCACCAATCGGATTTGCATCTATAGTGGAAGTAGCCACACGAACAGAGTGGGCAGACCAAGCATTTATACAGAGAAAAATGGCTACTAGTCCAGCTATCCCATCCTATAAACACATTGGCAAAGAACCATGGAAGCCAAGAGATGCCAAGAAACCTCAAAATGAATTTAAAATGGAAGGTAGTAGCTATTTGAATCCTATATTTGGAGGAATTCATGAAGTATGTATCTATTGTGGATGTAGCGGACATTTTGCAGAGACGTGTTTTTGGAAGCTTAAACTATGTTACCAATGCAAAAAGCCGGGACATCGTATGGAAAATTGTTCAATGCTGCCACAAGCTCTTGCAGAATCGTTTAGTAGAGCCGGATGACCCCCGGCTACGAGAGGAGATTTAAACCAAGAGAAAAACAAGCTACAAGTGACAATAAAGGTTTATTCACTCGATGGACATCCTATCGATACTGAGGCAAATATAGTGGAAGGTATGATTCGAATCTTTTCCCAACTAGCTAAAGTACTTATGGATCCTGTATCAGTTTCCTTCATGAGCATGAATTTAATAAATCATATTCCTATACCATCTTTTTTCATGCATTATCAGTTGGTGGTTAGTATACCTATGGGTGATAGTGAAATAATGGAGGTTATGTTCCCAAATTGTGACGTCTTTGTCAGGAATGAGGTCTTATATGTGGACTTGATTGCCTTACCATTTGAGGGATATGATGTGATATTAGGTATGGATTGATTATCCAAACATTATGCTCAAGTAGATTGTCGAAGAAAGGTGGTTAAGTTTAGCCGCCCCAATTTTCCCATCCTTGAGTTTCAAGGGCGCAAGTTAAAGATTGTGAAACCTTTAATATCGGGGATTAAGGCTAGAAAGTTGTTACGGAAATGAGGTAAAGGTTACCTGGCATATTTGCTTAACAAGCATAGAGAGAAGTTGGAATTAGAATCTATACCAATTGTGAGAGAATTTATGGACGTCTGTCTAGAGGAATTAACAACCTTACCCTTTAAATGAGAAGTGGAATTTAGTATAGAGTTGATACCAGGTACTGAACCCATATCGAACACCATACTAGAATGCACATGAAGAATTGAAAGAGTTGAATAAGCAGTTGCAAGGACTGCTACAACAAGAGTATATCCGTTAAAGTACATCCTTTTGGGGTGCGCCAATTCTATTTGTGAAAACAGATGAGATTCTTAGGATGTGTATAGATTACAGAGGATTGAATAATGTGACAATTAGGAACAAATATCTACTCCCACTTATTGATAAGTTGTTTGATTAATTTAGGGGAGCAGAATGCTACTCTAAATTGGATTTGAGGCAAGGATACTATCAAGTGCGAATTAAGGAGAAAGATATTATGTTGACTACTTTTAATACAGAATATGGGCATTACAAATTTGTAGTTATGTCATTCGGTTTAACTAACGCCCCTGCGACTTTCATGGGTTTGATGCATAGAGGTTTTTCTCCTTATTTGGATATGCTTGTGGTAATCTTCATTGACGACATTCTTGTGTTTTCACCTGACCCTAAAACGCATGATAACCATTTTAGGAAAGTATTACAATCCCTACAGGAATATAAGTTATATGCTAAATTCAGCAAATGTGAATTTTGGATGGAGTAATTAACTTTCTTAGGGTATGTAATTACTTGAGAAAGGATATCAGTGGATCCAGTAAAAGTAGAGGTAGTAGTTTTGGAAACAACCCAAAAGACCAACAGAGGTACATTATTTCCTTAGTATGGCAGGATATTACTGGAGATTCATCATGCATTTTTCTAGAATTGTCAGGCCTTTATCACAATTGATCCTAAAAGTCGCAGAGTTTAAGTTGACCGATAGGTGTGAGCAAAGTTTTCAGGATCTAAAATCATTCACATTAGTTTCTTCATTTTACAACTGTTTAAATTATTTCTCAAAAGTCTCTTAATCTCCATATTCAATTAATTTTCTTTTTTTAAGATAAGAGTACTTACAGTATTCTAACTTAAAAAGCATATTGATTTAAAAGTTTGACAATCAATGCGAAAAGTCTAAAATATCTTATTTACGAAAGGAGGGAGTATTAATTTTAGTTTACTTATTAATTATGTTTGTAAGTTTTTTTTTTTAGTTTTTCCCATCTTGCTTAATTAGTTGACTATAATATAAATTTAGGGGATAATAAAGATAACTCGGGAATCTAAAAAGATAACGCAAAAAAATTCAAAAAATTTTCATTTTTCACTAACAGTTTTCTCTCTCTATAAGGAAATTATCTACCTACTCTCTAAAGGCCAAGGATTCAATCTCGGATTTAGAAAGATCAAGCGGTTAAAGATAAAAGTTTAATGCATCGATCTATACTTATTTATTTACAATGTTATCGTTTTAAATTCAAATATATATTGGATTGAAAAAAGCTAGCAGAATTTGGGCTGCATTTTGCACAAACTGGCAAAATTTTCCAGAGAAGTTCGCCCGGTCAAGCGAAACTTCTCGGTCAACTTCGCCAGGCTGGGCGAAATCCACCTCCGACTTCCGCCAACTGGGCGATTTTGTTATTTTTTCTTTTTTTAATTTTTATATATTTGTTTATGTTATTTAGTTTTGTGTTTATAAATATTTAACATTATGTTTATTTGTTTATATTATTTAATTTAGTATTTACAAATGTTTAATTTCATATTTATTTTGCATGTTATTTAATATTTTTTATTTAGAACACATGCAATTAGTTGTTTAAATAGTTTATTTTATAATTATTTGTTTTGTATAATTATGGATTATGTTTACGTGAATAATTTGAGCTTAAATGTGCATTAATTATTTTGTTAACATAAGTGTTACAATTATTCATGTTGTATTTTGAATCAATTTGTATGTTTAGGTTGATTAAGTTTATTTATTAAGTTCATGGTTTAGAAAAGAAATGGTGATGGTAGATTAGTGTTTTGGTTAATTAAGTGCATTATATAGTAAATAATAAATTGATATAATAATAGACATTATTTAATACAAAAGTATGAAGTAATTAATTTTAAAAGATTAATGAATAATTTAAACCTAATAATAATTTAAATAATGATATTTAAATAATACTGTGAATAATAATAATTTAATAGTGATTTGAATTAATAATAATTAATAATACACAAAAAATAATGATAATAATTTAAATAATAGGATCCAACCCTTTTTAAATAGTAATTTTAATAATAAATAATTACACTATTGACATAATAACTACTATTTCTATTATGATTAATAAAAAGTAATAAAATAATATAAATGAAATAATAAACTTATTTTAAAAATAATAAAATATATAAATTAGAAAAGTAAATATTGTTTTAAATTTAATAATAATTAATAATGCATGAAGAATAATAATAATTTAAAGTCCATTTAAAGAATAAGGTTTATCCCCTTTTAAATAGTAATTTAAATAATAAATAATTATAGGAAAACATAATAACTATTATTATTAATAATATAAATGAAATAATGAACTTATTTAAAAAATAAATAATTAAATAATAAAATAAATGAAATGAAATAATTCAATTATTTTAAAATGAATAATAAAATAATATAAAATACATTATTAAGAAATATAATTTAAATAATAGAAAATTATAAAGAACAAAGTTAAATAATACAATATAGATAAATTGTTACATGTACCGTGTAAACATATTTAAATAATAGACCGACGGAGTTGAGGGGCATATAGTCACTGTTCCATCCCGTGGTGTGAGGGGCCGTCATAGTACCTCTGACATCCTTAGTACTCTTGCCCCACTTGGACTTGGGATCTAATATGACCCTAGTGCACTTGAGTCTTCTACCCAGCCACCTCATATACAAACTAGGACTTGTCCTTCTCTCCTATCACATGATCTATACATTCCAATACCTTATGAATTATATGGATTTCTCAGCCACTACCTACATCATATGATTCGTATGCACCTGGTTCTTCTGTACCTCCCAATATGTCCAGTCAGGATCCTGTATTGTTTAGAACTAACTTCAGGCACCATTAAATGAGGCCAGGAGTCTAGGGACGCAGTTGGGTGCTTCCTTTTTCGAGCAGATTGTTTCAGGAGTCCTGACCGACTCATCTTATAGCATGGTTGATTATGGTATTCCATCATATTCACCTTGTTTATGGAGGGATACTGGCGGTATAGGGTTAGAGGGAGGCAGGGGCCGATTCAGGAGCATGACGAGGCTGGATCCCTCCATATCGGCAGGGAGGATGTTGAGGTTGAGGAAGAGGATAATGATGTTGACATCACCGAGGGCGATATTGATGTTGATGAGGAGAGCCTATATTTGTGGCCCCTGCGTCGTCATCCGGTGTCAGGCCAAGACTGGGAAAAGGTAAAGTGTTGACCTCCAATTTAATATCTATGATAAGTAAGTTCAGTGGGTCTCGACAAAAAGGACCCGAGAAGTCTATTCCTCCTATGATGACTTCACAGAAGAAAAAGGTGAAGCATATAGGTTAGGAGCAGACAAGACCAGCTGAGGGAGGCCCAGAGGTTCTAGAGCTTATTCCTCCATATATTGGGCATGCTGCTTGTTCTATATGGAGTGGACAGGTAAATTTATGAATTAATTATTGCTCAAGTTTGCCTTTATTTTTAATATTATTATTTAATATTTATATTTAATTATTTTTTTAATATGCAGGAACGAGGTATATTAAAGTTGCAATCGCACTTTGTTTCACTAACAGGCTGGACCTATAGTTTACAAGATGTGATGGAATTGGCAGAGGGGACAAGATTCGTCCATTTGAGGTCTTAGTTTCCAGCACCCCTATTCAAAGCTATTATCTGCTTTTGTTGAGAGGTGGCAGCTAGACACCAACACCTTCCACATGCCTTGGGGAGAGATGACGATTACTTTACATGATGTGGAGTTGATACTTGGCATACCTGTTTATAGTGGTGTTGTGGATGTTCAGTATCCTCGGGAGTAGTTGATCGGGATTGTTCAAAGCAATTTGGGTTTCACGTAATCGGGAGGTGGTATAAATGTTCAAGATCTTGCATACGTTGCAGAGGATCCTGATAATAGACTTCCACCGGAGTTGAGGGCTGCATGTTACATTGTATATGTACTTGGGAGTTCTCTCTTCACAGATAAGAGTGGAAACATCATCCATGCCAAGCTTTGGCCACTTGTGAAGAATGCTCGAGGAAGTGGGATGCTGGCATAGGGTGCTACGACCCTTGCATTCTTGTACTGGGATCTAGGTCAGGCCTCGAGTGTGGATACGAAGAAGTTGGCTGGGTGTTGGTCATTGCGTGAGGTATTATTTACTTTCTTTTGAGTTTATTTACTTTCACTATGTTTAAATGTGTTTCAATTTATTATAATTATTCAGTCTTTCTTTTATACTCTTTGTTTTTTAAGTGTTTATTTACCCTTTTCATGTGTTATTATTATTTACATATCTTTCTTCATATTATAATTATTCAATAGGTTCAAATACATAATATTCATATTACATGTGTTTATTTACACTTTAAAATAAGTTGTTATTCTGTAAATATTTACACTTTGGGGCAGTATTTATTTACACTTTAAAACAATTCATATGATTTTTATGTGTTTATTAGGCATGGATATACATGTATTTTCCTATGTTTACCCCAGCGGTGAGACCAGGAGCAACGTTTGGTAAGCCCTATATCCAGCGTTATGAAATGTTAGGTATGAAACATGAGCATAAGTTGTTAGACATCTGCCCACAGTTAGATATGATGACTACGGAGGGGTACATTGGACTTTGTACAAGCCTTCTGAGATACAGGATGTATGGGTTTCTACTTGGCATGGAATGCTTGCGTATTGCGAGTATATTGAGCCATGCATGCCTGATAGAGTTGTCCAACAGTTTGGGTGGCAGCAATACATTCCAGCACATCCTATTCGACCATTGGAGGCTCACTAGCCAGCAAATAACATGATGTATGCCGTTAATAACATATTTATAGAGGCCTTGTGGCTAGAGGCACCATCCTATCTACTTACAGAGTCTTAGACTAGTGTACCTGCCATACCCCCAAGTCGGTGCACACATGATTACATGTCGTGGTTTATCCATCGCACTCATCCTAGGATACAGAATCCTGATAAACTTCCACGTGTTGTACAGTACCTGACACCTGGTAGGCCATCACCCTTGGTTGTCCTCAACATGATTACTCCTTTCATGGATCCCGATACCACTGATGAGTCCATGATGTACAGACAAATATGTCGTATCATGAAGGACTTTTATCTGTATAGTGATTAGATATCATATGATGATGATGATATTATATTCTATATTTTTATTCAGATATTCGGACCTTTCTTTTAGTATGAAATCATAGTTGTATCGGACTTTTTTTTTTTTTCTATTCATATTATTATGTGTGATTATTTACTTTCTTATGAGTTTTCATGTGATTATTCATGAAGACTACAATTTATTCTTTTGGTGCTATTCTTTGAATGAAATATACTTATAAATGCTTACCAAATAAAGTCAATAAATATGATGATGAGGAAAAATACAATTACAGGAAGGTAGTAATATCCGTATTACAATAACCACTAAACGTTAACGTGAATGGGATCTCCCGTTGGATATGCTCTAGCATATCTCATATTTCAATCTGTAATCCTGTACAAACAAGGAGCTGGCCAGTCACTGACTTGATCATTACAATGATATTGCCATTGTACGTGTAAAGGGGGCAAGTGCAGTTATCTCACATGTGCAGCTGTAGAACACAATAGAAATATAATATTAATTTTCATAATATTATAGATTTTAAACTTAAAAATAATTTGAGAAAATAAAGTTCACTAACTGCAATAAAATGCGGATGTTTTATCAGGTGACTGATAACTATCATACCTCCAGTCCGATCCATCTACGAGTATAAAGACAATGCAATAGTGGATCATATCCGCACAATGAAGACCATACATAAATTGAATACTTTTGCATTGACATAAAGAGAACCAAGTATATCCAACCAATATAATGAAGGCGCATGTCCTTCCTGCCACTGACATTTGTGTATGAGTTCAGAATAACGTTCCACTAGTCCAAATAATGAAACGTACATGTTCAGATTATGTTCCAACTCAAAACACATTCACCTACAGACCTCATGCCATTGATGTTCATCTTCGTACACAAATTACGCTACCATTCTATATCCACAATTTTTATCCCCTTCCAAGTTCTTCCAATTCTCAATAAAATGATAAACGAAACATGGGAAAGCATTGGGGAAAGGGAATGTAGAACCAGTAGATGGATCTATAATGGAGCTTGGTAATGATAAACTACTTCGTCCACTACTACGCCCTCTACCTCTACCTCTACCGCTAGGGGCTCGTGGCAGTTTGCCTCTCCCACAGGATCCCGAACAAGATCCCAAACTAGATCCTGATCCGAACCCCAAACTAGATCCACTTTACTTCTGTATCTTTCTATGAGCAATGGATACATGCTCCCAATATGACTTGCCCCTTTTCTTTGAGTCAGTCTTGCGTCGTCCTTTGGTAACTGTAAACTAAGGGGCAGATGTCAATGCCATCTGAAGGCAAAACCAGACTTAAAACTCCTTTCGCAAGACGACGCGTCTCCCTAACTTTGGATATGGGTCATGTACTTATTTGATCTAAGAGAAAGGCAAGATCACGCATCTCAGCATCCATGTCCTTTTCTTGAGATACAGGATGGGCATCCCTAATTTCTAGTACCGTCCAAAAAGAGTAAATATCGCACAAATTAATAGGGAGAAGGTGTTTGTATCGTGTAATCAACTCGCATGAACATGGAAGCCCATGTGATATCCTCAAATAGTGTCCACACTTATTCTTTGGATCATCCATGATATTTGAAGCTCTCTTTAACTCAACCCAAATCTTCTTCAATGCTAGATAACTAATGTTATTACTTATATTTTTCAATATCGGATTACTATTGGTATTATACTTTTCTTTAAGCCTTGAATACTCCAATGACTTCTTAATCTTAAAAATTTGACCTTCAATAACGGAATCAATATTAACGAACACTGTGTCTAAATCACCATGGCATGTTGAAAGCCATAGCTTCAAAACTGAATGTTCACTCTCAACTCGGTTGGTGGTCTCTACCCCGAAATACCGTACTTTACTTGTCCAAACTCTAACAAATTTATGAGCAAGAGGATTCACCAAGTATTAAACAAATAATGCAAGAAATTTGGCCTTTTATGCCACTTCATCTTCAAATTATCCAATCTTTTATAGTACACCGCCTCATCGATTTCATTGAGCAATTTGTGCCATGTGCCATTTATGAATTGTGACGTCACCTCTTGATCTTTAATCATCTCAGTTAATTTCACCAAGATCTTTTGATCAATGTACCTTTTACATAACATGTGGTATGATCTATTGAACACCTTATCGATCACAGGCATTAAAGTACTTTCCCTATCCATAATAATCACAACTAGTTCATGTGCATTAACATCTTCCTCAATCCCTATTGACATAGCTGATGCAAAATATAAGTGCTTAATCTATTCAAGAACTCATCTATATGTTGTAGCTTGCTCATTCTGCATGAATGTAGTTGCTACAGTAAAATTCTTACCAATCGGAGTCATCTCGATGGCCTCCAACAATGGCATATTGTACCTAAGTAATAAAATACAAATAACAAATAGGATATTTACAAACTATACATCATAAATTTAAATTTAAACCCTAAACCATAAATTATTAAACTTAAAGAAAAATAATAAATATGGACTAATTTATTTAAATATTAATTAAATAATAGCAATTTTTAAAATAGTTTTATATATGAAAAAATCCTAAATCCTAAAAAAACTAAACTAAACATATATTAAAGTATAGATTAAGATATTTTATATTAAGATATTAAAATTACCCCAATATAAATTAATAACAAAATTAACTAATTCAACATAAATATTTATTATAAATATTAATTAAACGATCACGATTCCTTTAAGATAATCTTATTAATATTATAACTTAAACAATCAATATACATTTAATATCCATATCCACACTTATAAGAATATATACAAACTTACTTGTTTGTTTTATACGTCGTATCCATTATCAGTACATATGGCCACGTTTTCATAATTTGAATCGATGTCCGGTGTGCAACAACAATATCACTAAGGACGTTGCTCCCGTTACAGTTTCTGTAGAAGACTGTATAATCCCCTTGAATACTTAAACAAAAAACTTCTTCCTTTTCTTCTTTATCTTGGCAAGGACATTGTACAATTTCTGTGCACTACATAAATCATATTATTAAACCCTACACACAAATTTAAAGTATTATAATAACCTAGTAAATGTAATGCAACATACCTCATAGCACAATCCACATTTTGTTCTAAAAAAAATCGTAACGTATTACGTGGTGGCATATGACTCTTCCTAAATTACTCGGTCTATGTCAGTTGCTCCTCCGTTCGTCTTGCAACTTGAGCGTGTCCGTGATGATAGACACTTATTGCATGGTTGTGCCTCCGATAGTGTATGAATAATTGCCAGTTTTCACTCGTTACCATGTGTTCACCTTTTAATTTAAAGGGGCAATCACACTTTTTAGTTCCATAAGGACCCCTCCTTTTTATGGGAACTTCTTTTTCATCATCAACTCTCAGCTTCGTTCTTGATTTCTTTGCATCTCCACGCTCGCAAGCCAATGTAACATACAGTTGACGGTCGAAAGTTCTTGATCTCAAATATCAAGTGACAATCAAATATGTATTCACTTTCATCGCCGTTTCTTTTACATAATCTACCAATTCTATTTTCGAATTAAATATTCGATCAGTTTCGAATAAATGCCTGTGATCCACGTATTTCTTCCGGTTCTAAAAATTCTTCAAATGTATTCGGATCTACATTAGTCTGTACATAATACGAAACAAAGTAATAATACATCTTATATAATTAAAAAAAATTATAAAAAATATAAAAATAACATTTAAAGAATTATAAAAAAAAAAATGCACTTACATGAATTTCTCTCAGGTGGGTGAAATTCTCTAAGAAATTTTGACAACCTGTGAAATTGCTTCAAAATTTTTGCCAAGCTGCGCGAAAAGGAATTTTGCTCATCTGGGTAGAACTCAGGACAATTGAGAAAAATTAAATTTTTGGGGTTTTTTTTTACCTCAAAATCAATATTTTCTTGGAAAAAATTTTCAAAATCATCCAATCTACCTTCAATTTGTGTTGAATGTGAAAGATTTAAATTTGGGATTTGAGAAAGAAACTTGGTGGGAAAAAAAATCATTTTTTTCGCGCTGCCCTTTTAGATTCACGAGTTATCTTTATTAGTATCCTAAGTTTATATGTTTATTCGAAAATATGAATTATCTTCATCACTCAATTGTATTAATACTGTATACGTGCATTTACACATACTAAAATTTTATAAAATTAAAATTATTATCTATTTTAAGCAATAAAGGAATACACTATTCCTTTTTTTATCTTCCTTCCTTTTTTATCATAATAATTTACTTCACTTATTTCACACCGATGATCTAAACTTGATACTAAATTCTAATTAATATACTCAATATTTTTAAAAATATTTAGTGACGAAAACCTTTGTAAAAGTATAAACCATTCATAACTATCTTGACACTTTTAAAATATAAAACAGAGATAGAGATGGCGATGGATAATTTTTAGGTATTTGACTTGACTCTTTTTTAAATATAATGTTCAAACTCCGCCATTGCCAATTAATGTCGCTTGACAGGATGAGGTATGAAGATGGGGAAGAAGGACAGAGTCGGTGGCCACTCAGGTGTCCAAATAAGCCTAAATGCAAATGGTGCATTTGCTGTATGTGCACCGGCTGCAAAATTTACAGGTTCGAGGACTGTGATTGTCAAATTTGCATGGATTATGTAAAGGAAGGAGTGGCATGCTGCACCCAACAAATCAATTAGTCCTAGCAATTCTCTCCTTCTATAAATATGCCCTTGGAATTGTATTTTAAATATTGAACTCAATTCTTTCCTTAAATATTTTCCCTTGATTTACATGAATGCCAAAACATATAAATATAAAAATTGATTACAATAAAAAATAATAAAATATAATGTTTCACATTGATATCAACCAAAACATATAAATATAAAAATTGATTACAATAAAAAATAATAAAATATAATATTTCATATCGATATCAACGACTCTCTCTTTTGTCAAAACCTATCGATTTCGGAATCGATTTCGAATGTTCGCTTATATGACCGATTATGTAATTGACGGTAATTCCATTAAAATTTAGTATTTATTAAGGTCACCTGCTGTTTTAGGAGTTTATTCATGGCCCATGTTTCCCTGACAATATCTGTATTTTCTGCTAGGCGTTTCTTGCATCTAAAACTTGGGTACTTTCCATGAAGAGATCTTTAGCAATAGAAGTAGAAAAACCATTCCCACAAGAAAGCCCATTCCATGAACAAGTGATATTACAAAGTTTAACTAAGTTCAGATATGAACAGAGATAGGTTGGAAAGAAATATTCATTTTCTCCAAGAATCATTGTATTGGCTTCTTTTCTTCCACAAAAATACATTGTTTACATCAAGTGGGGGGAAGAATTTCTAACGAGTACATACACAGTTTCGACTTGACAAGGTATAGAAAAGGAAGCTTTCCTAGGGTCAGAATTATGAGAAATCATACATTTTGGGGTAGGTGAAACATCTCCTTGGCTACAATCTACATAAGAGGGCCACAACCTGAAGAGAAGGCAAAGGCATGCCCTTCTTTTACCATCATTTCCTGAAAACTCTGTATTCACTATCACTATTTGCTATAGCTAAGATTGCAGCCACAGAATGTTAAACCTATACAGCATTTTGCAGTGCCAGAGGCCAGCGGTTCCGGCCTCGGCCTCTTCGTGCAGTCACTATGTGAGTAGCCACAGAGTTGCCCAGAGACCCTAAACCACTAACTCCCATTAGCTTCAGGTGCAAATTTTTGAACAAATATGAGATTTTTTGCTGAGTTCCTCCAGCTACCAGCTGCAATTCTTGTGCCTGTTCACGAGATAAAACAGTATAAAGCTGAAGTTGTTGGTCTGACGAATCTTCATAGCTGGTATATGCTTCATTTTCATGGGAATTTCCATCAATAGACTTTCCAAAAGTAACACGCAGTAGACCCAAAGCTTTTGGATCTTGATTCAAAGGGTCAAACACAAAAAAGAACTTCCCAAATGCTAGATCAGGCTTCTTAAACAGATCTACCAGTATATCATTGCTAGGCCCCCCATTTTTCTGTAGGGATCTTACAGGATAACCCTGTCGAGCCTTTGTGGCGCGTAAAATACGTGCTGCTTCCCTTAAGCCACTAAGATAGGCACCATGCATAGTAGCAGGGTATTGTCGCGTCGTGGCCTCACCAGCAAAGAACAGCCTACCCACACTTTCTGCTAGTATATCATAGTCACTGCCTGATGAGAGCACTCTGACATGAGAATATGAGCCGTATGAAAACGGATCACTTCCCCATCTGGTACATATAGATTGTATGGGATCAGGTACATTGACACCCTTTGGACCATATATACCTGTGGAACAGGTATAGAACATAAAAAAGTTCAATAGAGGCTCACTTAGAAAGACCTTCACAGAAAAATGAGAGCATATAAAATAAGTTTAATACCTTTCAGGATGTCTAGAACACGATGAAGTGTCGTAGATGGATCTGTGTATTCAAATGATTCAGCAGCTTCCCCAGCCACCAAAGCAACAAGTACTGGACCACCAGAAACAGTATGGTAACCGTAAAACAAAAAGAATTCTCCTCGATTATGGCTTTGCTCTCTTAGACAACCAAATGTATCCAGGTCCTCCCCCCAAAAAACGTAAGGGAATAACATTGCGACCTTATTCAGTAATCCGAATCCCAACCTATCAATTGCAGCAAGCTTCCTTTCGGGTAACTCTGGTTCAAATTGTATCACTCGTTTTTTTAGTACCCCAAGGGGAACAGTGCATAGGACCATATCAGCTTTAAACACTTGATCTCCAGCAAGAACTTCTACACCTTCATCTCCATACCTGATGGTCTGAACAGTCTTCCCATAAAAAATTGGAACCCCTTTACATATAGATCTAATTATTCCCCAGTTTCCACCAGCCAGAAAGCAATGATCACCACCCATTTCATAAGGATCATCCTGATCCCAGTAAGCAGCAGAAAGCTTAGAGAGGCATCCTGCATTTGCATATTCTAAATTTGCAAAATGCCAGTCAAGAAGTTGTGTTTCCTCGGTGCTTCTAGCAACAGCATACAACTTTCTCAGGGTGTCTAAGACCAAACCTAAGGATACCTGATTAGCAAACCCACCCATTACTTGTCTGACCTCAGTGACCTTATCAAGTAGCTTATTAAAGATAAGTTCAACATTCGAATCAGCTTCCTTGGTAACTGGTGCTCCATCAGGCTTGTATAGAGGGCAGTTATCCCTGACCTTGTGCAGAGGGATTGACAATTGTCTAGCCAAAACACCCAACGGATTGGCATGGATACCAGTTATAACACTTCCACCAAGGTCTACAGCAGCATATTTACCCTCTTGACCCATCCTTTGAGTATAAACTCTCCCTCCAGGGCGATCTCTGCCTTCAAGGACAATTACCTTAAAACCAAATGACATGAGCTGCCTCGCAGCTGCTAGCCCTGCGAGCCCCGCACCAACAATAATTACTGATCCTTCAGTTGCTTCCTCCGAAATATGAGAAGAAAAAGTTGGTGAAACCCCAAAATTTATGTATCCATTATACAAAAGAAAATCATAAGCAGCACTAATCAAATGTTCATATTCGTTACTTACAGTTTCCTTTATTTGCCCTTTTGAAAGCCATGACCGTACATTATCCCTCCATCTTGCAAGTATATGGTTCCTTACAACAATGTAATCATTTTGCTCTTTTCCACCCAATTCACTCACAACACCAGCTTTAATTTCTTCCTCAAGCAACTCATCAATTGGAAATCCCAAAGATAAAGCAATCATGGCCTCAATTTCTGTTTCTTTCTCCAAATCCTTCTTGGTTCGATTCTTTTTCTTTGATGCACCACCTATATGCTTCTCTATGAAATCATCCATCAGACTCTCATCATAATTCTTAGAAGCTGCTTTCTTTCTCATGGGCCTCCTTGAAACTGAACCATCTGAAACTGGGCTGGTCATCATTGTATACTTCTTCCTACTATTGCCCTATCAAAAGTCCAAGTCCCTAAAGCTCTCGAAACCCTTAGAGACACAGCTCCAATTTTCTCTTCAGATACAGAACTAAGTTCATTCAACTCAAAAGGGCTGTTTCTATTCTACAGCAAATTCATGATAAAAGAGACAAAAAAAATTCTCAACATTTCCCACTTTTTAACCCTTACTAACCACCAAGACTAGAATTAAATCATGAACAAAATTTTACCACAACAACTGGACCTGAACTGAATTTGAACCCAAAACGAAATTCCATCACAAGAGAATCGCATTTCAAGATAACCTTCTTTCCTATTACGATATTATTTGAATTTCAGGAGATAATATGAAAGTGAGCTAGAAGGACATACAACTGAATCAATTCCATGATTTTCAGACAAAAGCAACAACTCGGACCAAAGGCATTAATGACATGGATAAATTTTAAGCCAGAAAGATGTTGTTGAATTATAAAGGGAGGCGAAGAACATACCGTTTGCATAGAAAATCACCGTTGAATTGAAATTCTTTGAAACGGTTTGCCAGGAATTAGGGTTTTTCAGGTGAGAAATCCTGGTGAGATTTGTTGGTGAGTTAACTCGGTGAATTTTGTAAGATGCTTCATTTGGAGGGAATTACAAGTTTAGTGGGCTCAACGGCTAAAGACTACATATTAGTATACAGATCGGAGTCTTAATGGGCTTGTATTTGGTCCATTAGAATGGCCCTTGCAGTTGGAAAGCACATTTTTTACTGCGTTTTCTTTTAAAGTCCTCTAATCCTAACTCCAAGTCAAAATGTTCTTATTTCTTTTCCAGTCCTCAATTATTTACCTTATTATAAGTTATTTGGATCTTCTAATACATTTTCTTTTAAATCATTCCCTTTATAGTATTTTTATTTATAGTATTTTTATTAGTAAATTTTATAAATAAATATAAAACTTCTCTAATGCTTTCTGGAGCAGGAAAAAACATGAAGTAAAACTTCCCTATATAGAAGATTTTGATGAAAGTCAAATACCAACAAGGGCACGCCCTTGTCAAATGAATTCTAAATATTTAGAATTATGTAAAGAAGAAATAACTTTTTTATTAAGTAAAAAATTAATAAAAGAGTCAAACTCACCTTGGTCTTGTACAGGGTTTTATGTTAATAAACATAGTGAGATAGAAAGAGGTGTACCAAGATTGGTTATAAATTATAAACCTCTAAATAAAGTGTTAAAATGGATTAGACATCCTATTCCCAATAAAAAGGATTTATTAGACAGATTGTATGATGCTATAATATTTTCTAAGTTTGATTTAAAATCAGGGTATTGGCAGATTCAGATAGCTGAAGCTGATCAATATAAAACAGCTTTTAATGTTCCTATTGGCCACTTTGAATGGAAAGTGATGCCTTTTGGACTTAAGAATGCCCCTTCTGAATTTCAGAAGATTATGAATGATATATTCATTCCTTACAGTGACTTTATATTAGTCTATATTGATGATATTTTAGTATTTTCTAAAACGGTTCAACAACATTTTGAACATTTGGATATTTTTAAAAAACTAGTTATATAAAATGGGATGAAATTCCGATGCCTCAAGAATGGAAACTTGAACGTACTGGTCATATCCAGTCCAAGACTGAACATAATATTGACCATATTATGCAAACTCCAGAAGGAACTGTGTACATATAGATGGGTTATACTCCATCTCAATTGGGTAATATCCCAAGGACATTATCAACAAGATCTGAAAGATCATATATTTCACCTCTTATAGAGGATAAGGATTATACTCCTTACAGAGTTTCTACCTTCCAGGTAAGTGAACGTGATGAGCAAAATCATCATGTAGATAAAGTGTTTAAAACTAAAGAAAATATTGTAAAAGGTATTTATAATACCAAAGATCCGGAAATAACCGAATCTGAAATGAATTTTTCATTATGAATAAACCTAAAATTGATTTTAGACCTGGATCTGAGGCCAGGCAAAAAGTTAAAGCAGAATTTGATTTACCTAGATGGGAACCATTTAGAAAGTGGTTTTTCCCAAATTTTAATGATAGCTTAAAAGTTTTTATTTCTGATGAATTTTATAAATTCTTAGCTTCACATAATATTTTATTTCCATTTGTTCCATGGTTTATGTCCAATTATATTGAACCTTATATTTCTGTATTAGAAAGATATTATAAACTTTCAAATGGAAATATAATTAAAGGCATATTGCCTCCACAACAACCTTTTTATTTAGAAAAGGAAAATAATATTGTTAGTTTTACAGCATTTTCAAAAATATTTGAAAATGATACTTTAAGTATTACTGTAAAACAAATTAATCAAATTATAGAACAACAAAATTATACAAACATTTATTTGAATGTTTTAGGAGAACAAATTCTTTCTCTTCATAAGAGAATAGATTTACTTTTAAAGAAACTAGATAAATCTTCGTCTCCAGAGTCTTCAGGGAAAAAAGTAGTTATAACCAATCCACCTTTGCAGCCTCTCCCTGAAATAAAAAATTATAAATTACAGACTATGTCTGATCTTGAAACATTAATAGAACAAAAATTTTAAAAATTAAATATTCATACATTACAAAATGAATTTTCTGATAGATTTGCAGAAAATAAAAATAAACAAGTCATAAAAGATGAAATTAATAAATTATATAGGTTTGTTGATAGGCCAACCCAAAGAATAAATTATTATACTAGACATTTTCCTGTAGATATTCTACATGAAGAACAGGAATATATAGGAAATAATTGTTATAATGGGAAAAGCATTTATGAATAGAATTTAGATGGTTATACAGAAAAACAGATTTATAATCTGACTCATAGGATGCTTATGTATAGCACAGTCAGTAAACTGATTGGAAATAGTGATAGTAATATTGCAAAAATGATAGTTGCAGGATTTACTGGCCAACTTAAAGGTTGGTGGGATCATTATCTCTCTTCTCAAGAAAGAGAAGATATTTATCATACTATTAAACAAGAAGAAGATGGTCGCACCAGCGAACAAGCAGTTTATACACTGGTAGTTACTATATTAGAACATTTCACAGGAAGAATTTCCGATGATAATGAAAATATTAGAACGTTATTACAAAATTCTAAGTGTAAAACACTAACAGAATTCAGGTGGTATAAAGACCAATTCCTTAATAGAGTTATGGAATTGCCTGAGAGTAATAGTTCTCATTGGAAGTCCAAATTTATAGATGGATTACCCCCTTTATTTGCTGAAAGAGTTAGAAAAGCTCTTAGGAAGGATAGAATATCTATTCCTTATGAAAGTTATACTTATGGCAATCTTATATCTGCTTGTATACATGAGGGTATAGCCTTATGTAATGAAATTAAGTTAAACCAACAGCTTAAACGCCAAAGATTAACTGAAAGAAATCAGTTAGGACAATTTTGTAGTCAATTTGGGATGGATATTCCATCACAAAGGAAAATAGTTAATAACTATAGAAAAGATGATAAATATATTAAAAAGAAAAGGAGAAAACATTCTCAAGCAAAATTAGATAAAAAAGTTAAAAGAAAATCTGATAGATTAGAACGAAGGAAAGACAAAAATAATATTGTTTGTTATAAATGTAAAAGATTAGGTCATTACGCTAATAAGTGTAAAATGAAGAAAAAGATTAATAATCTTGATATTAGTGAAGAATTAAAAGATTCTTTAGAAAAATTATTATTAGAATCTGATGATTCTGAAGATATTACTTCAGACTCAGAAATTGATCATATAACTGATCCTTCTGAAGATTCAGAAGAAAACATGTGTCCTTGTAAACAAGAACACAGTGATTCTGAAAAAGAAAATTCAGAAGATGATTAGTATAAATTAATATCTCAATTTAAAGATTCTGATATTAATGTGTTAAGTAATAATAATCTTTTAGAATTCTTAAAGTCAATAAAAGACCAAGAACTAAGGTCTAGAATAATAGAACAATTAGATGATCTTCCATCTACTAGTACTAATAGTACTAAAATAGAAGAAGAATTTAAACCTAATAATAATCCTTATACAATGACAGAAGTTTATAAACTTATGAAACAGAGATATGATAATTCTCATAAATCTCCTACCACATTAAATGATTTATATGGAGAAATTGACAATCTTAAAGATGAGATTAAAATGTTAAAATAAATTAATAAAAATCTTGATATTAGAGTTTCTAATTTAGAAACTAAAAATAATTATACTTTGATTACACCAAATTTATTTGACAATCTTAATAAGATTGGTGAAGAAAACTTTTTGACAGTTTTAGATATGATTACATCTTTTAAATTCTATGTTAAAATTACATTATTAATACATCATGATGAAATCAAAGAATTTACTGCTTTAATTGATACTGGAGCAGATATTAGTGTTATACAGGAAGGATTAATTCCGACCAAATATTTTGAAAAAACAACTCATAGTTTGCGCCATGCAGGTGGTGAAAAATTACAAATTAATTTTAAATTACCACGTGCATATATTTGTAACAATAAGGTCTGTATTCCTGAAAGCTTTCTATTAGCTAAAAATATAACTAACCAAGTTATACTTGGAACTCCTTTCATAAAAAAGATTTTCCCTATTACTCATATAGGAAGTGACTGCCTTATAGGTACTTTTGAAAATACACCAGTCTCTTTTCAGTTTATAACTTAACCAAATACGAGATTTGTAAATGAAATTAAAGATTTCATTTTAAGAAAACAAAATCAAATTAATTTTAAAAATTTTTGAAATAAACTCTTCTACTATTGAAGAAGTCTTACAAAATCCTAAATTACAGGATAAAATTAAAAAAATTCAGAATAATATTTATGTTGAAATTTGTAATGATCACCCTAATGCTTTCTGGAGCAGGAAAAAATATGAAGTAAAACTTCCCTATATAGAAGATTTTGATGAAAGTCAAATACCAACAAGGGCACGCCCTTGTCAAATGAATTCTAAATATTTAGAATTATGTAAAGAAGAAATAGCTTCTTTATTAAGTAAAAAATTAATAAAAGAGTCAAACTCACCTTGGTCTTGTACAGGGTTTTATGTTAATAAACATAGTGAGATAGAAAGAGGTGTACCAAGATTGGTTATAAATTATAAACCTCTAAATAAAGTGTTAAAATGGATTAGACATCCTATTCCCAATAAAAAGGAATTATTAGCCAGATTATATGATGCTATAATATTTTCTAAGTTTGATTTAAAATCAGGGTATTGGCAGATTCAGATAGCTAAAGCTGATCAATATAAAACAGCTTTTAATGTTCCTATTGGCCACTTTGAATGGAAAGTGATGCCTTTTGGACTTAAGAATGCCCCTTCTGAATTTCAGAAGATTATGAATGATATATTCATTCTTTACAGTGACTTTATATTAGTCTATATTGATGATATTTTAGTATTTTCTAAAACGGTTCAAAAACATTTTGAACATTTGGATATTTTTAAAAAACTAGTTATAGAAAATGGATTAGTTATATCAAAACCCAAGATGGTTTTATTTCAAACTAATATTCGATTTTTAGGTCATAATATAGAAAAAGGAAAAATAATTCCTATTAATCGAAGTATAGATTTTGCTTCTAAATTTCCAGATGAAATTCTGGATAAAAATCAACTACAAAGATTTTTAGGAAGTTTGAATTATATTCTACCCTATTATAAAAATTTGGCTTCTGACACAGCTATTCTATATGATAGATTAAAAAAGAATCCAAAACCTTGGACTGCTCAACATACTGGGGCAGTTAAGAAAATTAAACAAAAAGTTAAAACTTTGCCTTGTTTAATATTGGTCAATCCTACTTGGCAAAAGATTATAGATACAGATGCCTCGGATATAGGGTATGGAGGTATTTTAACCCAGATTTGTCCTGTTAATAACAGACCACATTTAGTTAGATATCATTCTGGCAAATGGACTGAAAGTCAGAAAAATTATGCAACTGTAGCTAAAGAAATCTTAGCTATTGTAAAATGTATTTTAAAATTTCAAGATGATTTATATAATAAAAAATTTATTGTTAAAATGGACTGCCAAGCAGCCAAATTTATGTTTAATAAAGATTTTAAACATGATGTATCCAAACAAATGTTTGCAAGGTGGCAGGCTCATCTCGCCCCATTTGACTTTGATATTATTTATAAAAAAGGTGAAGAAAATAATCTTCCTGATTTCTTAACCCGTGAATTTTTCCAGCATGCAGGGCAGGGGAAATAATCTCCGAGGACGCGGGAGAGGTAATACCTCTCAAGCCAAAGGAAAAAATGTTATTATACAAAGAGGCAATAAACAGCTTATAGCTGAAAATATTGTCAATATTAATGATGATGAAGCTCTCTTATATGAGGAATTCAAAAAGCAGTATCTTGCTATGAAACAAAAACAGGCAGGTCAAACCTCCTCAACAAGCTCATACGCTCAGATTATATCTGAAGAAGATAATACAACTTCTTATTATACTCATTCTCATAAAGAAATTATATTTCTTTTAGAGAATAAAGATCTACAATGGAAACATGATCCATGGTTATTGATGCAAAGGTACCTGGATACGGCAGCATATTCTGTAACATCTTATAAACACAGGTTATACTATGAGCAAATACTTAAAGTAAGCTCTTGCGATATAACGCATTTTTACCCAAGTGGTCATACTGATGCAAAAGTTTATAACTTTAGCAAAATTATTATTAAAAGGATTATATCAATTGAAGAATGGGGTATTTCCCCTCTTAGAGAAAAGGAATTTATAATTCCTGACACAAAAATTCCCTTAAAATATAATTATTGGGATTACATGGATGCCTTTTCATAAAGCATTCTTATATGAAAACCCTATCAGAAAACATACTTGGCTGATTAAAATCTGTGGCAATGTTTATAATAGCCCATTACCAAATTGGTTCTTACATTGGTGGACCATATATGGAACATCTGGGAAAATACTCCCTGACAGATTCAAGGCATTATATGCTGAATGGGTTAATATATCCCAAAAAATACATGATTATATCAGTATGGATCAATATTTTGAGGAAATAGCCTCTATGATATTCTTTATTGAATTTTCTATACCTTGGGTATGGAAATGGACGCCTGAAGTGAGTTATACTCCTCAAAATATACCATGTTTAAAAAGTACTACTTATAGTAGATTCTGGGATCGACTAATTAAAACAGACCCGGAAACAAAAGATATTTATGGAAAAAATATTTTGGATGAAATCCGAAACCATAACGAGTCTTATAGACGTATGAAAGAACAAGGAGAGATTAAATCTCTTAGTCTGTTTCATCATATTACTACCAAATTAAAGTTACAAAAAGATATTATATCAAAAGAAGAGTTGATTAAATCTTATATGGAAGAATTAAAAAAGGAGCTGGTTAAAAATTTGCTCCCAGAAGAAGAAAAAACCGATGTCTCTATGACAGGCTCATCCAATGAAGACTGTCTTGCTGGGGAATCCCAAGATCCTAATATGGAGGATTTTTCTCAAGAAGATATTGACCAGATGGTCCAAAATATTGAAGATGCCGCCCGACAAAAGTTAAAGTAATGCGGACAAAATATACTATTGTTATATCTCCATTATTGTACCCTTAAAGGGCCCCATGTAATAGTAATAGCTATTATTGCAGATTTAAAATCCGTTTGTAAATTGTAATAGATAGGATAGTTGAAGTCCACCTTTCCCCTTTGTCTATAAAAGGAGACATTCTCCTCATACAAAGGCAGGACCTCAGATAGAAATATTCTAAGTTTTTCTCCTCCTCTCTCATTGTAAAGTTTTCATATTTTTAATACAAGAGTATTCAAGTTTTCTCTTCATTATCCCTGGTAAGTCTTAAAGACTTTCTTTCTTTATTTGTTTTTATAATATATTGTTATTAGGATTAGCCTAATGACAGGCTAAATCCTTTCATGTTAAACTATGTAATTATATGCATATTCTCATAAGTATGTTGTGAAGATCCTTATTTTGTCTGGTTGGTTAGTAGTCTGATGTAAGAACTCACGGTTTGGGTTAGAAGATCGAGATCTGGCCATAATTATTGGAAGATGAGGGTTAGCCTGTTTTAAGCCGTTGTGAAGGCGTGTTAAGGCGTTGATCCCGGTTTCATTTTCTATAATTATGTTGACGGATCTTGCTCTTCTGTAAAATTTGTTGCCTTATAACCTGGGATCTTACATGGAAGGCTACCATCCGGACCTCATATCAATATAAGTATTAAATTTTAAAACAAATTTTATTAAATTTTATAAATAAATATAAGTATTAAATTTTAAAACATAAATTTTTTAAAAAATTCATATAAAAAATTAGTATATTAAAAAAAATTTTAATTATTCTTGACTGTTGAATATGTATGCTTCTGTCAACTCTAGGACAAAATGCATGTTATATTAGATACATATGATTTTAGCTATAGAAGTTTTAAAAAAATATTATTTCTTTTAAAAGTAGATATTATTCAATAAGATAACAGATTTAGCCTTAATTTGGTTGAGTGAAATTAATGATATTTACATCCTTTGGTTGTAACGTAAAAGTATAGAGAATGTAACGTGCGCTTTCTAAAATGAACGGATTGGAACGTAAAAAGTTCATTTTATTCTCGTATAAATTAATTTATTATAAATTTCTCATAAACTAAACTTCTACCACATATATATAATATTTTTAACTTTATGTAATTGATATAATAGTAAATTAAATTAAATAAAAATTATTTACCTTTCACTTTTCACCTAACCAAATGGAAGGAAGTAAATCTCTACCAAATAATTGTAAACTAAATGAATATATTTCCTCTAGTGAAAATAAATGGTATCACTCCTTTTCCCCTTCTTTTCTCTACGAACCAAACGACAATTTAAAACGACTCCAACAATAGGTAGATAGATCACCTAAAATCAGACGATATTGAAAAACCTTAGAGGGGGGGTGAATAAGGTTTTTGGCTAATTTTAAAAAATCTTTTGTGTGATTAGAAAGATAAACCTCCAATTTGTTTGTGAAAGAATTCTAAAACTCATTTTGATAAGAATCCACACCAAACAAAATCTTATAGTTTTGGCAATCAAGAAATGAACATAGAATTAAACTTTAAAGAACATGCACAATAACTTATAGTGGTTCACTCTCTCAAAGAGCTACATCCACTACCTTGAGACTCAACCCAAGGATTTCACAAATCCACTATCTTCAAAGTTAGTTACACAACAACACAATGAGGATCACCCTCCAAGGGTTTTACACAAAAACCTCAACAATACAACAAATTTATCAAAGGATCACCCAAAGGGTTTTCCACAAACCTTTGATCACAATAAAAGAATAGAAAGAGTAAGGAACAATGTTACCAAATGAGCTTGAGAAGAGGAAGATTACAACTCAATGGAATACTTCTACAAGCACCTCTTTTCTTCTTCTTTGATGGATGATCAACAATGAAGCTCAAGAAGATTTTTGTTTGGGATTAAAAAAATTTGCAATAAATATATTTTTGAAGCTCTTTAAATGTCTTAAATGTTCTCAATGAATAATTCTCAAAATTATTTTATTTTATGGCTGATAATTAAGTGTTTATATAGAGTCTTGAAGCACAAGACCGTTGCATTTAGAAAATAGCCGTTGCTTTTCAGAAATGACCGTTGCATTCTGTGCAACGGTAATATTTTTACAGTAACAGCAAAAACCGGACGACCGGTTCCTGAAAACAGACTGCCGGTTCTTTAAAACAGAAAGATTCGGACTTGATTTTCTGAAAAAAGGACTGCCAAATTTTTTACTTTAGAAGAAACCGGACAACCGGTTCTAAAACCGGATGACCGAAAGCCAAGTTTCTTTTTAAGACAAAAACTTTTCTTCCTTTTTCAAAAACATGTATTCTTGACAATCATGTTAAAGAGAAGAAAAACTTTCAAAACATCACTACTTCAGTCAAGAATACTTAGATTATAACACAAGTTTATTTTTTGAGAAAATCGTAAAAGGAGCTTCATATATGATCAATAATCAAAGAGTAAGACTAGGGAGTTTACAAGGTAGTACCTAATTCACTCTATCAAAGACAATGCCTTCAATGTCTTCAATGATTTGATCTTGGAATGGCTTGTTCTCTTCTTCTCCATTTTGTCCTCATCAACAAGATCTTTTGCTTGTAGAGTTTGAGACTTCATAGGTACTTCTTTTGTTCTATGAAGGGTTAGCTAAAATACTCACACAAGCATATATTAATCATAATCAAAACATAAGTATTAATGCCCTTAGGGCTAACAATCTCTCCCTTTTTGATTATGACAAACACATATGCAAGAAGAACAAAAGAGCAGGAGTAAAGTATGGTGATGCTTCAAAAAATCAATAGTAAGAGCAAAGCACAACAATAACCAAAAAAAACTTACTCCCCCTAGACACATGCTGCTATGACAAATATGGCTAAAGAGTATTGCAAGATCAATCAAAACCAAAAAGCCCTTAGTACCATAATATCACAAGGCATAAGCTGCAAAATAATCAATATAAACACCATAAGCTGTAAAAATGCCATCAATAATACATATAAGCACCATATAACCAAGATATCTCCCCCTTACATCTTGCACTATTTTCTCCCCCTTTTGTCATAAATCAAAAAGTTTCGGGAGAGAAGTGCCAAGGGATCATAGAAGAGGTAGTAGTAGGACTTTCAACATTAAAGGTATCATCATGAAGTCCATAACAATAAAGGCCAATCAATCAAAGAAGAAGAGCATTAGCATAACAAAAGCAAATGAGTAGACATAAGCAAGTGAAAAACCATATTATTAAGAAAGTGAAATCAGGAGTTTGAAAAGAGTTACGGACAAAACGAGAAAGAGAAAGAAAAGGTTTTATAAGATAAGTCTCAATCATCTCTATCTCCTCATCCTTGCTCAAGTCTCTTAACCCGTTCTTGTGTATCGGTCATTTTTTGGTCCAATGTATCAAGCCTTTCTTGAATGTTGGAGACTTTCCCATCCAAAGCCTCAAAGCGACCGTCGAATGCATCAAACTGGGTGTTCATTGATGTTTAGAGAGAGGCTATCATATCCATCGGATGACTCATGCTCCCCGAAGATGAACCTTCCTCTGTTCTTTCTTGTCGTTTCTTTTGTCTTGTTTCTCTTCTTTGTATTTCAGCCTCTGTTTCCTCATCATTGTCCTCTTCTTCGATATCCATGTCCTCTGGATCGTCATTATCTTCATCATCACTGTCAGCAACATCTTGTCCACCTCGGATGAATGTCCCATCTTCATCTTTCTCAAACCCCATTCTTTTGAAGGTTTGCTGAGTGTATATCTTACCAGGTCCAATGTGGTTACCCATCTCAACCAAATTGATCACAAAGTGTTGGAGGATTTTTGTGATAAAGCAACCATATGGCAAGCATTTCATTTGGGAAGATTGTGCAGCTAGCATATGTTCTATAGCCATAAATCCAAAATTCATTCTTCTATGCTCATGCAAGGCTAGCATCACAAATGCGTGCATGTTGGTGATAGATGATTTGTGCCCAACATTTGGAATGATGATGTTAGATATCATATGAAGAAGCACTCTCCCATAAGCATCCAGTTTGTTAACATTTCTATCATCATGCCTTTTTAATACCTCTCCCTTAGTGAAAATTTCTGCAAATCGTTTTTTCACTGTATAAATTTGGATCATAGCATTTTTTGTTCTTGGTGTAAAATCTTATACCATCTTGAGGGGTATCCAAAATTTCATTCAACAGTCTATCATCAAATGCAATATCCCTTCCCCCAATTCTAGTTACAATCCATTGATGTGAGATATTATTCACTTTTTCAATTCTTCCTTTGTGGAGATTAGCATAAAATTCATATATCATATCCACATAATAAAGTTCATTGACAATCAACAGAGGTATCCAACCGATCATTTCAAAAAGATGAGGAATAGCCTCCATACCTTGCATATCATGTAAGTCCACCCTATGACCCGGAGCAATTTTCCGTCGATTTCTAGTCCATTCTTCAAACCTGGCAGCTTCCTTTACTGAAGTAAACCTTTCTGAAACCCTTGAAACCCTAGCAGCAGAAGCCCTAGTTCCAGAAGGTACTCTTTTTCCCTTTCCTTTCCCTCTACTGGTACCTCCTTCTTCAGGATTTTGCCCTTGACCAACTTGAGCATTCTTTGTTTTAACCATTTTTGAAGAATTTCTTGGGTAGGGTTTTGTGAGGAGATGAAGAGTTTTGAGATTGGTAGATAGTAATCAGAGAGAAAAATAGCTTCTTTGCTGAGATAATAGATGAATTTGAAGAAAAAGAAGAAGAAGATTGAAAATCGGAACAAGAAATCGGACGGGTCTTATGCGTAGGAAGGTTTTCGGTCGAGAGAGTGAGAAAGAGTTGAGAAAAATGTGAGGAGTTTTGAGAAAAAGTCTGATTTTAAACCGCAACCCGACCCTAATTCATGAATTCGGTCGACCGTTTGTTAAAATCGGTCTTCCGGTTTTTTGGATTTTGAAGAATTCGGACGTCCGAGTTTTTATGCAGGCGTCCGGTTTGAGAGTCCGAATATCTCTGGAATTTTTTTGAAAGGTGAAATATGAGTCCGGTTTTAAAACCGGACATCCTAATTTTAAAACAGGCGTCCGAATTTTGAAGAATATCATCAAGGCAGAGAAATAAGGAAAAAACAAATAATACAAGCAACACACATTACTCATTAAGTCTCCCTATACCAAGTAATTTCCTTAAGTAGCAAAAACGATCTTTTGAAAGAGGTTTTGTAAAATCTTGGTTGTTGAATTCTCACCCATTATCACTTCTTATAGAAATCAATTTGCAAACAAAATAAAAAAAAGTTTTGTTCACAAGCTTGTTTTATGATAAAAGAAGATTCACCTTTTTAAAACAACTTTGTACCCATAATCACACAATAGAATAATACTAGATAAATTAAACTCCAAACCATTAATTAAAGGCACTTCCTTAATTAAAGAAGATAAACTATATGCAATGTTACCTATACCAATGATCCTTCCAAAAGTAACAAAACCACCTTCGGTTTTTCTTAGTTCATTCATGAGGGATGCATATCCGGTCATGTGTCTTAAGCATCCGCTATCCAAGTACCACTTAGATGACCTTGACTTGTGTTCCTACAAAAAAGAAGTAGAAAAGTCTTTTGGTACCCACATCTTTTTGGGTCCATGAATGTTAGTTGGATTTTCTTTTGTTTTCCAAACAGTTTTTACTCCCATTTCAATCTTTCTTTTTATAAAACATTTTGTGGCTTTATGACCACTCTTTTCACAATAAGTACAACAAAAGTGTGAACGGAATGAGGAGGCTTTTACAAAACGTGTTTGTTTAGAAAAAATATTGGAATGATTATATCCAATACCATTTTTGTTAAAATGTGATCTTTGAGAGCCAAGAAGTTTTTCAAAATTTTCTTTTCCTTTTGTGAACTTTTCAACACATAGACTGAGATCACTCACCTTTTTCTTTAAGACATCATAATCAATCAAACATTTTTCAAGAAAGGAAATCTTTTCACAAAGGTTTTTGTTTTCTAAAACAAGTTTTTGAAAGTCATCATTTGAGCACTCTTTTTCTTTCTTCAAAACTTTCAAGGATTCAAGAATAGCTTTATTTTCACAAATGAGTCTTGAATTCTCATCTAATAAAAATTGAGTTTTGCTTTTCAAATCTTTGTTTCGTTTAGTAACCTTTTTGCACTCATCATACATTTCAATAAGCATTAAACTAGGATTAACATCACAATCATCATCAAGGATACTAGAAGAGTTAGAGGGTGAAGATTATACCTCATTTTCTAATGCCATGAAGCATATGTTTCCCTTTTCATCACCTTCACTTTCACTTGTATCTTGATCCCATGCACCAATTAGGCCTTTGCCTTTCTTCTTTTTCTTTAATGCCTCAAGCTTGGCTTCTAAAGCTTTCTTTTCCTTTTCAAGGGCCTTGGGACAATCGGCTACAAGATGATCGGCGCTATTGCATTCAAAACACCTAGCCTTGAAGAGTGATGAACTTTGTCCTCCTTTCTTGAATGGAGGATTCTTTCCTCTGTTGAAGTCTTTTGTGTAAAATCTTTTAAATTTCCTCATTACTAAGGCCATATCCTCAATCTCATCTTCATTGTATGACGAGCATGTATGATCATCAACATTCACTTTGAGTGCTATGCCTTTTCTTCCTTTGTCTTCATCTTCCATTTCATCTAATCTTTTTATTTTCATCTCATAGGTGAGGAGAGATCCTATGAGTTCTTCAATAGGAAGTTGTCTTAACTATTTTGATTCCTCAATGGCAAGAGTTTTTGGTTGCCATGCTTTTGGGAGTGAATCAAGAATCTTTCTATTTACTTCTCCCCTTGTGTACTCTTTTTCATACGCCTTTAGGCCATTTGTGATGTTGGTGAATCTTGTGAACATGTCACTAATGCTTTCATATTGTTTCATCATGAATAACTCATAATCTCTCACCAACATAGCCAACTTAGACTCCTTCACTTGATTGGTGCCTTCGTGAGTTACTTCAAGTAACTTCCACATTTCATGAGCTGAGTCACATCCGCTCACTCTATTGTATTCATTAGCATCCAAGGCACAGCTCAATATGTTCATAGCTTGAAAGTTTAGAGTCATCTTCCTTGAGTCAAGCTCATCATATTCTTCGACCTTCTTGACTATTCCATCCTTTATAGGAACATAAGGTCCTTTCTCTACAATGCTCCAAAGATTAAAGTTAATAGAGCAAATATATATTTTGATTCTAGATTTCCAAAAAGTATAATTTGTACCATCGAAAAGAGGAGGTCTATTTGTAGAAGAGCCTTCTACATATGGTAAACTAGAAACATTAGCCATAGTAAAATAAAGATCTTTTGCTTCAAGGATGTTAGTCCCTTTTTTTTTTTTTGAGAAGCCCTGCTCTGATACCAATTGAAAAACCTTAGAGGGGGGGGGGGGGGTGCATAAGGTTTTTGGCTAATTTTAAAAAATCTTTTGTGTGATTAGAAAGATAAACCTCCATTGTTTGTGAAAGAATTCTAAAACTCATTTTGATAAGAATCCACACCAAACAAAATCTTATAGTTTTGGCAATCAAGAAATGAACATAGAATTAAACTTTAAAGAACATGCACAATAATTTATACTGGTTCACTCTCTCAAAGAGCTACATCCACTACCTTGAGACTCAACCCAAGGATTTCACAAATCCACTATTTTCAAAGTTGGTTACACAACAACACAATGAGGATCATCCTCCAAGGGTTTTACACAAAAACCTCAACAATACAACAAATTTATCAAAGGATCACCCAAAGGGTTTTCCACAAACCTTTGATCACAATAAAAGAATAGAAAGAGTAAGGAACAATATTACCAAATGAGCTTGAGAAGAGGAAGATTACAACTCAATGGAATACTTCTACAAGCACCTCTTTTCTTCTTCTTTGATGGATGATCAACAATGAAGCTCAAGAAGATTTTTGTTTGGGATTAAAAAAAATTTGCAATAAATATATTTTTGAAGCTCTTTAAATGTCTTAAATGTTCTCAATGAATAATTCTCAAACTTATTTTATTTTATGGCTGATAATTAAGTGTTTATATAGAGTCTTAAAGCACAAGACCGTTGCATTTAGAAAATAGCCGTTGCTTTTCAGAAATGACCGTTGCATTCTGTTCGACGGTAATATTTTTACAGTAACAGCAAAAACTGGATGACCGGTTCCTGAAAACGGACTGCCGGTTCTTTAAAACAGAAAGATTCAGACTTGATTTTCTGAAAAACGGACTGCCGAATTTTTTACTTTGGAAGAAACCGGACGACCGGTTCTAAAACCGGATGACCGAATTTTTGTTTCCTCAGCCAAGTTTCTTTTTAAGACAAAAACTTTTCTTCCTTTTTCAAAAACATGTATTCTTGACAATCATGTTAAAGAGAAGAAAAACTTTCAAAACATCACTACTTCAGTCAAGAATACTTAGATTATAACACAAGTTTATTTTTTGAGAAAATCGTAAAAGGAGCTTCATATATGATCAATAATCAAAGAGTAAGACTAGGGAGTTTACAAGGTAGTACCTAATTTACTCTACCAAAGACAATGCCTTCAATGTCTTCAATGATTTGATCTTGGAATGGCTTGGTCTCTTCTTCTCCATTTTGTCCTCATCAACAAGATCTTTTGCTTGTAGACTTTGAGACTTCATAGGTACTTCTTTTGTTCTATGAAGGGTTAGCTAAAATAGTCACACAAGCATATGTTAATCATAATCAAAACATAAGTATTAATGCCCTTAGGGCTAACAGATATGCTTTGACAATTTTATCCCTAAAACGTCGTGTGCGTTTTTTCTCAAGAATGATAGAAATCAGACTTATCAATAATCGCAAGTGGGATTGATGACACTTCTAGCTCTCACTCCTCTTCGAAAAAACTCTCCCATTCCCCAGTCTCCCGCACTGCTCAAGTAAGTGTGCGACACCAAAGCAATAGATGTTTTTTAGGATTCCGCTTTCACGAATCCTGATTTGGCATTCATCAGGGCGCCCGGCTTTCTTGCCCCACCCATGAGTAAATATTTCATAGTAGCCTCATTAGACCGTACATCTTTCTTGGTATATCCATTTCCACTAGACTCAATCTTATATGGAGATAGCATATTAGTGTTATACACCCAATTGTAATTTGTAAATCAATAAATAAAAAATCACATTTTATATTTGGAATAGTTAAGGCTGAGAGTAAACAATTACCGGCTAAGAGGAGGATATTCATGATATTAACTCTGAAACACAAAAAAATTCCCTATGACCTTAGGCTAGGGCTACTTTTCCTTCCCACATTTATAAATCAGTCCCGTCCTCTCAACATTCTCTTCGAAGAAGTAGTTGCAAATAGTTTGACTTGGGGATTCTCTCTTCTGAAAGCTAGTTAGTTAGGGATGGCAGTTAGTCAGTTTTTCCTGTATCAGCAGGGGTTTATGAGTGCCAAGTAATATAAGTGTTATCTCTTTAACTCGGATCCAAGAGAAGTACAAACTTTTTGTAATAATTTTATTAATAGAAATTTTATAAAATAAAAGGCTAATATTTGAACTACTTATAAGAACTAATCACAATAATTTTTTCTTATAATATCCTGTCAGTATTCTGACCAATTAGTTAGACTAATTCCAATTTGATCGGGAATTCTTAATAATTTTTCTCTTTTTTTTTTTACTTGTCGTATTTTGAACATAATGCTAATATAATAAAAAAAATCATTAAATATTATTTTTGAATTCACAATCACTAGGAAATTAACACAATGGGATAGCTAAAGTACGGAACAGAGGGAGTATCATTCAATTGTGATGTTCAAGAGATTTGTTCAAATCCAAAGTGTTTAAAGAACCTTGCTTTAACAGAAAATCTTCAAGGCATTTGATGAAATCAAGCATAGATTTTGTTGTTTCCTCTGGCATTTTGGTTTCTTCTTCTTCCCCAGTCTCATAGACAACCTTAAAATCCACAAGGGTCTTATAATCAGATTCTCCCATGGCAGTCAATTGGAAAACTGTTGTGTAAGAAGAGAATCCATGGTTGAGGTGACCACCTTCTATCACTTGCAACCCAAACTGATGAAGAGGCTCAATGAACTCCACAACCCTTTCCTTCTGGTACCCCAGACTTGATTTATCTAACAAAATCCATTCAAAATCAACTACTAAGAAAATACATACAAACATTGAAAAAAAAAAAAAAATTAGCTATAAATAATTATGAACAATTTTAATTCTTCCATTTCTAATTTAAAAAAAAAAAAAATTAACTCAAACCATGGATATATGTGACTGTTTGCCATTGAAACTCATGTGAGGTAGGAGTTAAGGTTATAAAAGAAAAGAGATAAATTTCATCGGATATAATAAAAATTTATGCTTATAATTTATGCTTATACATCAAAAAGTCAAAATTGGTGGCAAATTTATCCAATGAAAAATATGAGGTTTAAATTGAACTTGAACTTACCAGTGCCCAAAGAGAGCAGATAAACAGTACCAAGCCCACCATTTCCCTGGATCATTTCAACATTTTGGACTGAATTGGGCAAAATTCTGGGAAGAAGAAACCTTAAATCCTCTGTCAAACATCTCCAGAATGCTTCAATTCCAACTCTAACCTTCGTTTGGCTTTTTGCTTCCTTCATCACTGATTTCTGAACAAATTTTGAAGTAGTGTCGTTTCGAATTTGTCTGAAGCAAACTTTAAAGCATCAAGAAATTAGCTTGAAAAGAACGAAAATGACAATCAAGAAGCTTTTGGCGGTTACGGCAATAGATAAAAAGGAATCTACCGAGCCCCCGGCAATTAAATTTTTTTAAAAAAAATTTTAAGTTTTTTACATTTAGTTCCCTAGTTTTTTTTTTCAATTTAGCCCCCCCAAAACGTAGGGACTGATTTATATTAAAAAAAAAAATGAAGAAGTTTGTAAACCCTCGGCAGTTGCGGGCTGCTAGCAGAAACAATAAAAAAAAAACTGGAACTTTCTCTCTCCCCAACCGGCTCCCGCTCCCGTTCCCCCTCCGCGATAACAGAAACGTAAACCCTCTTCCTCAGTTAGTGGTGTCGGACTCCGAGCTCGGTGGTGGTGGCGCAACAAGCAGACAGCAGCGCAGCGCGGGTGGTGTCGTGTGCGTGTCGATGGTGGCGGACTGAGACAGGGCAGCAGCGCTGCAGCAGCAAGCCAGCAATCGGAGACAGGAAGGAAGGAGACGGACACGGCGGCGCAGTGGCGGCAGCAATGCAGCCAGTGTTGTACCTGTACTGAAGCAGAAGCAATGAAGCTACTCTGTTCAGAAACATTTTGAAGAAAAAAAAAAAGTAAGTTTTCAGAAACATTTTTATTTCTATGATTTTTTATTTTAAGTGCTAAAATTTTTTATTTTGGTAAATAGATTTTTGAGTGCTAAAATTTTTATGTTGTTAGTGAAAAATTTTCTAGGATTTTTTTGGTAAAAATATGATTATTATGTAATTTATGTTCTAATTAATTATTATGTTATAAATGAAATGTGTTAAATTGTGAATTTAAAATATTTGAATATTATATAGGATTTTACTATGGAGAAATATTTTGGAAAATGGAAGAAGGGTCCTAAACCGGTTGAAGAAAAATCAGCTAATAAAGGAAATGTTAATAATGAAGATCGTGGGAAAAAGCCTCGGGTAGGGGTAGAGTTTTCAGATTTTGAAATTATTGGTGATCAAGGATTGCGTAAACCAATTGATAGTTATCCTTATGAAATTAGAGATGAATTAAGAAGACGGTATGTGGCAAAAGGCCCAACTCAACCATGTGATCATAAATTTCTGCAAACTGATTTTGGTGAAATTAGAAGATCGTTTCAGAAGATATGGTTTAAAGATTTTACTTGGTTAGAGTACAGTGTACATAAAGGTGCAGCATTTTGTTTCTGTTGTTATTTGTTTGCTAAAGGTCAAAATCACAAACATGGTGATGATATGTTTACAGAAGTTGGTTTTAAAAATTGGAAACGTGCTAAAGAAAAATTTAGAAACCATGAAGGTGCTCCAAATAGTCCTCACTCTGGTGCTATAATTCAGTTGTTGGGTTTCAAAAATCAAAGACATAATGTGGAATACATTTTAGCGAAACAAAGTAATCAAACTGAGATTGACTATCGTGCACGGCTAACTGCTGTTGTAAAAGTTATTCAATTTTTATTAAGTCAGGGTTTAGCTTTCCGTAGAAATGATGAGTCGATAAATTCAATCCGACGAGGTAATTTTCTTGAATTAACAAAATGGTATTGTGAGGAATCGGAAGAAGTAAATAAGGTCATGAACTTGAATGCTCCGGGAAATAATCAGTTGACTTCTCCTAAAATTCAAAAAGAAATTGTTAATTCTTGTGCAACAGAAGTGAGACAAGCTATTATCAATGAGATTGGTGACAAGTTTTTTTCTCTTTTGGTTGATGAGGCTCGAGATAGCTCTGTGAAGGAGCAATTGTCTATACTTTTGAGATTTGTTAATGATAATGGAGAAGTGGTCGAGTGTTTTCTTGGAGTAGTACACGTGACACTTCTGCACGGACGTTGAAAAATAGTATTGATGATTTCTTTGCAATAAATGGATTATTAATTTTACAGCTCAGAGGTCAAGGTTATGATGGGGCGTCTAATATGCGTGGCGAGCTTAATGGATTGAAACAAAAAATTTTAGATGAAAATAAGTACGCATATTATATTCATTGCTTTGCTCACCAACTTCAATTAGTGCTTCTGGCTAGTTCAAAGAAAAATGCTCACGTGTGTAGTTTTTTTGAGTACCTTGCTAAGATTGTAAACATTGTTGGAGCTTCATGTAAAAGAAAGGATGCTTTTCTGCAAAAGCAGTATGATGATCTTGTAAAATGTCTAAAAAGTGGAGAAATTGCTACAGGAAAGGGCAAAAATTAGGAAACAAGTTTAGCTCGGCCAAGTGACACTCGTTGGGGCTCTCACTTCAAAACAATAACTCGGATTTTGCATATGTGGGATGTAGTGACACATGTGCTTGAAACTATATATGAAGACGCTGATGAGGTCAATAGTCGATGCATTGCCCGAGGTTTGATTGATAAAATGTGCCAGTTTGAATTTGTATTCATTGCTCAATTAATGGTAAAAGTATTGGCAAAAACAAATACATTGTCAATGTGCTTGCAACAAAGGACTCAAAACATAGTCACTACTGTCCGGATGATTCAGACAATAAAGGAAGATTTGAAGAAGTACAGAAATGATGATGATGATTATTGGGAGGAATTATTGGGTGTTGTTACTGCATTTTGTATCAAAAATGATATTTTCGTGCCGAACATGCAAGACCCTTTACCAGGCCGAGCTAGATTATACAGGAGTGTGGATGGGCAGCCAAAGACTTACTACCATTTTTTTTGTCAAGACATCTTTTTTGAGGTAATTAATTTCATCGTTTTTTAACTTATTACCTAATACTCAATTATTTGTAATATTATAAATTATTAACTGTTCTTTTCTCTATTTAATGTTAGGTACTTGATTTTATAGTCAAAGAAATGGACGATCGTTTTACGAAGTCAACTTCAGAGCTACTTATTTGCATATCATGCCTTGATCCTAGAGATTCCTTTGTGAATTTTGATCGGGGTTAGTTACTCCGTCTATCTGAGTTCTATTCAGATGATTTTTCTATCTCTGATAAGTTTGAGCTTAAAGCATAACTTGATACATATATCTCTTACATGAGATCAAGTGATGGGGCAGCTTTCTCTGGCCTTACTGACATTGGAGATCTCGCAAAGAAGATGGTTGAGACGAATACTCACAAGTTTTTTACTTTAGTTTATCGACTAATTGAGTTGGCTTTAGTCTTGCCTGTTGCTTCAGCGACCGTTGAAAGATCGTTTTCTGCTATGAGAACGATTAAGGATGATTTACGCAATAGGATGGGAGATGAGTTTCTCAATGACAGTTTGGTTTGTTATGTGGAGCAAGAGATTTTTAAGAGTATTGAAAATGAAGACATCTTGCAGCGGTTTCAAAATATGCAAACTCGAAGAATAAAATTGCCATTTTAATCATTTCGTTCACATGTAAAACTCTATTTTAAATCATTTTTCAGTAGTGATTTCTTTTTCATTCTTTGCATTGGGATGAATGTTATTTGTTTTCATATTAATCTTCTAATGTTCTAAATCAATTGCAGGTCATATTGGATTTCGTCTTCTGATCGTGCTCATCTCATCTGTTATCTCAAGATTCTGATCAAGATTCTCAGCTTTGATAGAGGTATTTATCCCGTGAGTGATGGGTAATCATTCCTCGTGAGTGATGGGTGATCACTCCTCATTGGTAATGGGCGATTACCTATTCTTTTGCTATATTATATGTAAATTTGGAATTGTTTGAGTGTCTTTTGTACATGGAATGCATCATTTTATAGACGAAATTCTGACAAAATTTTTTTTCCTCCAGCCCTTCCAATCATATTGTTCTAGTTCCGTCCCTGTCTATCAGCCCACTACTTTCTTACCATGGGCCAGCGCGATCAAACGGGTTGGAGGGAACCACACTCTATAAGCCCACATGTGTTTTTAATCTATCAAAGTATAAAAACTAATTCTTATAAAAATATTTAACCATATATCTGTATTTACATGATACATAACATTTTCAAATTCAAATTAAAATTATTAATCACCTATTAACATATAAATCAATCCAAAAAATAAACCAAACAAAAGAAAGCAAGTGAGATGCCGTAAAGGTGTGTACTATGTTTTATGTTTTGCTGTGCAACGTGAAAAGGAGTGAGAAGAGAATGAAACAAAGTAAAAGCGTGGATTGGAGAGAAGACTAAGGATTTTGTAGAGAAATTCTCCTAAAATATCCCTCACTTATTGACTTAAGTTACACAATGTTACTAAACTCATATTTTATTTTTTACATCTCTAAATTAAAATCATGTAACATAAAGTAACCTACAACCATAAATAGCAACGGTACCACTTCCTGGATTTCACATGTGTTTAAGGAGGGGTAAAATTGTCCATTAGAGGCTTTCTCCCCACAGTAAAATTGTCCATTAAATAGCAGATGCGCCACTTCCCGGATGTGATTCTTGGAGATCATATGATGCTTATGTATGTGTTTGCAGTGTGAGATGTTTTGTTGTGGAGGGAAAGTCTTTAATGAACAATTTTGCCCCTCCACAAACACACACGTGAGTAGCATATGATCTCTGGGATGTGGCGCAACCGCTATTTATGGTGGTAGGCTATTTTATGATACACAATTTTAGTTTAGGAATATAAAAAAAATAAAATAGGAGTTCAGGGACATTATGCAACTTAAGTACATAGTTTGGGGAGCGTTTGAAGGGAATTTCCTTTTTTTTTTACTCCTTTTACTTTAATCTTTAACAATAAAAATTAGAGTAAATGTTATCTTTAGCTCCAAACATATTTTCGTTGGTTAAATTTAGCTCTAATTTTTAATTTTAACTTTTTTGATCCACAACATATTTTTATTGCTTGGATTTGGTCTATAACTTTTAATTTTAACTTTTTTTCATCTGCAACATATTTTTATTAGTTAGATTTGGTACCTAACTATTAATTTTAACTTTTTTGGTACCTAACTATTAATTTTAACTTTTTCGTCCACAACGTATTTTTGTTCGATAGATTTAGTCTCCAACTATTATCTTAACTTTTTTTCATCTTCAATTAATTTACGTGTAATCTTTGTCCTCTTGGAATATTTTCAATTATTTTGACAGGTTTTGAAGATTTTGACTCTGGAAATTTTAAAGCTTAAAGGTAAAATTAAAAATTTAATGAAATGAGTTTTATGTAAAAAATTATTTTCAGACAACAAAATTGCGTTGACACAATGCGATCTCCTTGATTGTCCTCAAATTGTTCAGGTTGTTGCAGAACTCGAAAGTGCCTTCAAATTTTCATTAGGAGTAGTAATGAATACGACTTCATCCCCACTCTCCATTTCTCAATCGAGTTAAAAGGAAGAAGTTTGAAGTCGTTTCCCATTCTCTAATTGTAACAAAGAGGAAGAATCAATGGAAATCGTCTAAGAGGACAAAAGAGATTACATGTATATTCGTTGATGATGAAAAAGTTAAAGCTAAGATTTGGGGACCAAATCTAATAGACAAAAATATGTTGGGGATGAAAAAAGTTAAAATGAATAGTTATGACCAAATCTGACCAATAAAAATATGTTGAAGATGAAAAAAGTTAGACTTAAAAGTCAGGAACTAAATCCAACCCATCAAAATATGTTGGGGACCAAAAATGTTATAATTAAAAGT
Source organism: Catharanthus roseus (assembly GCA_028651295.1). Classification (NCBI taxonomy): domain Eukaryota; kingdom Viridiplantae; phylum Streptophyta; class Magnoliopsida; order Gentianales; family Apocynaceae; genus Catharanthus; species Catharanthus roseus. The sequence goes on along the minus strand of JAPQWS010000050.1, from coordinate 9,809,239 downwards.
TGGGAACCAAATCCAACCAACGAACATATATTCTGAAAACTTTCAATAAATACAGAGGGTCGAGCTGAGCCCTCGAACAGTTAGTTTGGGGCATAAAGCTAAAGATGACATTTACTCATAAAAATTATAAAATAATATGCATAGTAAGAGTAAATATCAACTTTAATCTCTAACATATTTTTATTAGTTGGATTTGGTCTCTAACTATTAATTTTTAACTTTTTTCGTCCCCAACATATTTTTGTTGGCTGGATTTGGTCCCTAATTCTCCTCTCCAATATATTTTTGTCGGTTGAATTTGGTCTGCAACTTTTAATTTTAATTTTTTTCATCCCCAACAATTTTTGTCTATTAGGTTTGGTCTCCAACTATTATTTTTAAATTTTTTCATCCTCAATTAGTTTACATGTAATATCTTTTGTCCTCTTGAACCATTTCTGATAATTTCAATTGATTTTGAAAATTTTGACTCTGGGAATTTTAAAAAATTATTTTCAGTTAGCAAAATCACGTTGACCCAACTCGAAAGTGCCTACAACTTTTTATTAGGAGTAATGATTATCATGCTTACTCTCCATTTCTCAATCGAGTTACAAAGCAGAAGTTTGAAGTATTTTCTCGTTCTTTAATTGCAGCAAATATGAAGAATCAATGGAGATTGTTGAGTTAATTTTGCCGAACCCTAATCCCGAAGAGGTAAACGACATTAGATTTAGGGAAAATATACATATAGAATGAGTGATGTTGCATGAAAAGAAATTTAAAAAAAAAAAATTTAGTTTATTGAATTTTCACAATTTTACTTTATAGGGTTTAAAATTGTGAAAGTCTTCGGAACTGTTCAAAATTACTGAAAATCGATAGGACAAAAAAATTATACGTAAATTTGTTGAGGATAAAAAAGTTAAAATTAATAGTTGGGGACCAAATCCAACAAACACAAATATGTTAGGTACGAAAAAATTAAAATTATTAGTTAGATATCTACCCAACAAATAAAAATATGTTGAAGACGAAAAAAGTTAAAATTAAAAGTTAAGGACCAAATCTAACTAACAAGAATATTGGGGACGAAAAAAGATAAAATTAACAATTATGGACAAAATCTAACAACAAAAATATGTTGGGTACTAAACATAACATTTACTCTATATAATAAATTATAAATTTTACTTAAGAAATATGCGAGCTAGCCCCTGGTCCGTCGCACAAACTGCAAATTATATATACGGTGCAGGCCAAAAGAGCTCGTATCTTAAACGATCATATATTAATAAATCCATATCCGTATAAAAAGAGGATGGTGTGGGCTGATCTGCAAGCTTTAGCCTGTGTTGATAGTACTACTATGGGCTCATCAGACTGGGGCTTTTATGGGTCAAATGTTTGGCATCCCTACAAGAACTTTCATGGGCTTTTCAAAGAAAGCAAATGAGAAAATGAGTTAATAAAGGCAACTCGAAAATTTAAAAGTTTAACGTGAAAACAGTCATTTTTTCCTCCATTTTCGCTCTTTCCAATTTCTCTCCACAATTTTTTTTGAATTGTTCACTTTGAAAATCTTAGGGAGGTACACATGAGTAATTCTGAAAATTATACACAAGAAAATATCGATTTAGAAATAAAAAACACTCTTTATTAAAAAATAAAAAATTAAAAAATACTACTAGAAAATTACATTTTACCGTCCGACCTTCTTCCGTGGGCAATTACCGGCCGATTTCGGATTGAAAAAAATTCGGTAGGTAATTTTTTAAAAGTTACCGATTGTTTTATACATCCATCGGTAATTATCGACCGACTAAACTCGGTCGGTAAATTTGGTCGATAATTTTTATAATTTTAAATTTAATATATATATGTATATAATATTTCATAAGAAGCACAGCAACTTCAATAAAGCAAGTGGTTATAACTAAGATCTTCAACTTTGGAGGTCATAGTTTTAAACCTCTTCCAAGACAAAAAATTTTTCAATATTTAAATTCAAGTGGCTACGGGTCGGGTTGGGTTGGGTGCTCCTGACCCGAGCTCCTCTATTTTATTTTTTTTTATTTTTTAAAAAAGCAAATTACTGACCACTATTCGGTCGGTAACTTTAAAAACTTCGGTTGGTAAATATTACTGACTAATGAAAAAATCCCTCACAGAAGTTACCGACCAATTATCACCGTTCAACCTTGACCGATCGATAATTTGGATTTATTTTTGTAGTGAAAGTATTCATTTCGCCTACTTAGAAGAAACTTTTGATACATTTTCGTCTAGGCAGGGACGGACCTACGCACGGGCTCGGGTGGGCTCGAGATTTTTTTTTTTTTTAAATTTTATATTTTTTACATTTAAGCCCCCCAAAATTTTTTTTCAATTTAGCCCCCACAAAATGTAGGGACTGATTTAAAAAAAAAAAAACCCATGGCTGCTCCAGCAAAAACAACAAAATCAATTTCATTTTTCTTCTTCTCTCTCCCCGATCTCCCGCACCGGCGCACAGCAGCCCCCCCTCTCCCCCCGCCCACTCGCTCCGCTCCGCTCCCCCTCCCTCTGCAACAGACAGGCTGTCCTCACAGAACAGAAACCCTCCCTCCTCTTCTCTTCCTCCTCCTCCTTGTCGGACTCCGAGCTCGACTCTGCGGTGCGTTGTTGACGAGTCGCAGCAGCGGCGGCGCCAGCAGCAACAGCAGCAACAACCGCGGCGGCGGGAAGAAGAAACGGCAGAAGCAGAAGGCAGCAGAGCAGTCTCTCATCTCAGCAGCAGCAGTGTGAAGCTAGCTAAACATCTTGAACAAAAAAAAGTAAGTTTTCATAAACATTTTTATTTCTATGATTTTTGATTTTGAGTGCTAAAAATTTTTTTTTTGGTAAATAGATTTTTGAGTGCTAAAATTTTTATGTTGTTAGTGAAAAAATTTCTAGGGTTTTTGGTAAAAATATGATTATTATGTAATTTATAGACTAATTAATTATTATGTTATACATGAAATGTGTTGAATTGTGAATTTAAAATATTTGAATATTATATAGGATTTTACTATGGAGAAATATATTGGAAAATGGAAGAAGGGTCCTAAACCAGTTGAAGAAAAATCAGCTAATAAAGGAAATGTTAATATTGAAGAATTTGTAATGTTTATCCCGTGAGTGATGGGCGATCACTCCTCATTGGTAATGGGCGATTACCTATTCTTTTGCTATATTATATATAAATTTGGAAATGTTTAAGTGTCTTTTGTATAGCAGTGTCAAACGGGCCAAACCGGACCGGACCGGACCGGCCCGCGTCCAGCCCGCACCTAAACGGTCCGGTCCGGTCCGGGCCTATTTTTGACGGGCCTAAATTACCTAAACCCATATCCGCCCGTAGCCAGCCCGCGGGTAAACGGGCCAGCCCGCGGGCTTTGCTCTTGCTAATTTTCCGATTTTTTTTAAAAATCTTACCTATTAACTATAATAATAATATACATTAATCCTAAACCTAATCAATCAAAATAGAGAAAAAACCAACATAAAAAAAATTAATAAGTAACAATAATCATCCAACAAAACAAATTAATAATTATTTAACAAAAAGTCAATACGAAAAAATTATACACCAACTTCTTCTTCTTCATCATTTCATCTTGAGGACTCATCTTCAACTTGATTACATCCTCTCCTCATCATCTTTACCTATAAAATGCAAAACATAGATTATATAGTAAATAAAAAAAATTAATAAATAATATTCATAAATTAAATGAAGAAAAAAGTTGTACTTACTCTCTAAATATCATTTCATTGATATCAAAGCAAACTTTTACATGACGTGAAATGCTAGATGTTCCATATTTTCCTCCCCGCAATATACACCGTCCCACAACGAACACATTCAACCCTAGGTTCTCCATCTTCACCAACAATATCAAGCCTTCCGGTATGAATCCATACATTTGACTTATAGGATTTTTTTCGCTTTCTTTAAAAAATTGTGCGAGCATTTGATTGATCACATTTATCACTAATATCATCAACAACATTTTTATCCATCTTACGCAATGGATAAAATGTTTATAATTCATGATTTGAAGCACTTACTAACTAATCTGTGAATGATGATTAAAGTTATAAACGAGGAAGCACTTAAAGATTATAATGATAAAGATTCCAAAAACTGATAGTGCTTACAGAGTTGAACATTATAGGCCTAATTAATTGTTCAGCAATTGATTCATCATCACCAACATTTTTATCCATTTTCTGCAGTATTTCAATGCACAAACACATTCACATAGCGAACACTACACAAACACAATCACATAAACATTACAAAGATTGAGGCATTGTAAGGCAAGAAATAATGGAGAAAGCAGAGGACATGGTTTATGCAGGTTTAAGATTCTGTGTATTCTTAAAAGAGCGTGATGTATGAAAAGAGGTGGATAAGAAAGTTATCAGGTTTCTTAAGATGGTAAATGAGGCACAAGTAGATAAATTCTGAGGAAGAAGATTTCAATTGAAAACCTTCATGAAACAGCCCGTTTTGACAGTGATATTTGCCATAGAAGTTAGAACCGGCAATAATCCAGCACACACCCCAGGTAGAACACAAACAACACAACACACAAACTGGCTACAAGCCAACAATTTACAAGGAACCGGCAAGGTTCTTAACTAAAACAACCAAGAAACAATAAAATTGCCCACACAAGCAAGGGACACAGCCCAAGTGCAACAAAGAAAAGCAATGTACCTTGTAATGTAACCAGAAAGAAGCTTCAGGTATAGGTACTGTAGCACCGCAAGTTTGAAAATCCAAAATTCTGCCCAAACTAACTTGTACAAATGGACGGAAAGGACTTGTACGTCCAGCAGCGCCTTGCTACACAATGCACAAACACATTCACATAGCGAACACTACACAAACACAATCACATAAACATTACAAAGATTGAGATTATGGTGTCAATGGAAAATGGTGTCCTGTAGCATTTGTTTTTTCAGCGTAAACTTTTTTTTTTTTTTTAAATTTCTTCTCAGGAATCAATCATTGGAAAACAATATTTATATTTAATCATAATAGCATCACAAGAAAACACAACGTTTATCAGACTAGTTTTCCATTTTCCCATTCTAAAGTAAAAGGATGATAAAGATTATATCCAGGAAGAGGAACAAGGCCAGCTTCAATGCTACTAACATCATCTTCCAATTCCCTATATTGCTTAATAACATCAAGCACAATTTTAACAACCCCATATCATTAGGCTTTTCCTTTTGTTCATAAATAAAGTGTTGCACATGATGCTAGGTTGAAAAAGTGTAATTAAGCTGTATTTTCTTAAGTAAGAATTAAATTTGATGAGCCATTTAAATTGAATTCAGATTAAACCCGGTGAGGATACTCAATAATTTTTAAAATAATAAAAGAACAAAATCTATATTGTTATAATTTGTTCAATCAACTTGGCCTCTATTATTAAAGCTTGACCAAGAATCAAGTTATTTTTTCTAGCCAATGCCATCACGGATGGACCTTTAAAGGGGAAGTTTAAAAACAGAAGAATCAATTCCTATAACAAATTACTTATAGAATTTGTTCTACGACTCTGTATGGGGATGAAATGGTGTCATTGTGTCAATGTCTTGAAAGTACAATTACACAATTTTTTTTTTTTAATAAGTGGTTGCATTGAACATTTAAAATAAATTATATAAATGAATAAGAGACAAATCTCAATATTCCATCTCCCACTTCATTAAATCAACCCCAAATTAGGAAAAAATTTATGGGTTTTGGAGAAAAATTTACAAGGTTTTGATATTAGGCATAGTTTTTGAAGATTATTAGATGAAACAGAGGAAGAGACAGAACAAGATAAGGTTTTGGGTTTTTTTTTTTTACAATGACAATTTGAGGGTTAAATCAACAACCATTTGAAAGGAATCAGAATACCCTTTTTTTCCCCTGAGGAATCTAAAAAAGACCCACTTTCTCAAAATCAAAGGAAAAAATGCAGGAAATTCACCATTAAAACAAAAGGGGTTCAATTAGAGAAAATTAAAACTATATTCTTCGAGATTCAACTAAAGAAAGATCTCGAACCCATCAAAATCCTCAAAAATTGAAAGAAACAAAAGGGATTAAATATCTACTACTAAAAAATCTAAGAAATTATACAAAGAAATTAATGGATTTGAGGAGTTCACTTTCTTCTTGTTTTACTGCAATTTCTTGTGCTATTTCAAGCTAGACTAGTTTTATCAGAGAGGAAAACTTACATTGTTCCCAAAATAAATTGCGGAGGCGGCGGCGAGAGGTGGCGGGAGGCAGCGGCGAGAGGTGGCGAGAGCTGCGGGAGGCAGAGAGACAGAGAGAGCCGAGAGCTGCGGCCGGGAGGTAGAGAGACAGAGAGAGCCGAGAGATGCGGCCGCCGGCCGGGAGGCAGAGAGACGGAGAGAGCCGAGAGGAGAGGAGAGCTGCGGGAGTGAGAGAGGGGAGGAAGACAGATGCTGTTGTAGGTAGGGTTTTCATTCAATTGTTAATTATTTTCATTTAGGTCCCTAACAAAATAAAGAACTTTAATTAGGTCCTACAATAATTCATGTAATAATATCTTCAACAAACGGGCCAGCCCGCGGACCGGACCGGACCGGCCCGTGAAAGCCCGCATAAAAAACGGTCCGGTCCGGTCCGGGCTCGTTTTTGGCGGGTCTAAATTTTGAAAACCAAAACCGCCCATAACACGGGCGGTCCGGGCCGGCCCGCGGGCCTAAGCCCGTTTTGACAGTGCTACTTTTGTACATGGAATACATCATTTTATAGACGAAATTCTGGCAAAATTTTTTTTCCTCCAGCCCCCCAATCATATTGTTCTGATTCCGTCCCTGCGTCTAGGTGCGCAAAATTTTGCAACATGTTTTGCCCAAGTGTGCCAATTTATCACCAATTCATCCAACTTGTTTTTTTTAACAAAACAATCATGCATGCAAATCATAACTCGTCCAACTCTCCAATTTTTTATTTTTTTTAAAACAAAACTCCAAATGATCCAATATAATCATAATTTTCATCCAAAATTCATGATATTTGTCCCATGATGGTTTAAGTTTTAGGGTTCAACGATATAGCACTAATATCATTAATCTCTAACAATACATAATTTATTTACATAATAAAAATTTACTTTATTTATTTTTTAAACAATTCATTAACAATATCTAATTTTTTAATAAATAAATTTATTTAATTTAGGGTATAGGATTAATGGTTTACAAATAAAAATTTAATGATATAGCATAAATATAATTAATTTCTAATAATATCTAACAATATCTAATTTCTTTAAATAATAAAAATTTACTTTAGTTATTTTTTAAACGATTCATTAACAATATTTAATTTCTTTAACAAATAATTTATTATCAATTTAGGTTTAGGGTTTAGAGTATATATTTTACAATTAAAAATTCAACGACATACCACAAATACAATTAATTTAATAGTATCTAACAATATATAATTTCTTTAAGTAATAAAAATTTACTTTTTTTTTAAACAATTCATTAGGAATATATAATTTCTTTAACAAACAATTCATTATCAATTTAGGGGTTAGGATTAGAATTTAGGTTTTATGGTTTAAAAAGATTCAATGATATGGCACAAAAATATCATTAATTTCTAATAATATCTAACAATATCTAATTTCTTTAAATAATAAAATCTACTTTGGTTATTTTTTAAACGATTCATTAACAATATCTAATTTCTTCAACAAACAATTTATTATCAATTTAGATTTATAGTTTACAATTAAATATTTAATGATGTAGCACAAATAACATTAATTTCTAATAATAAAAAACTAAAAAAATAACACACAAAATAAAATTTTTAAAAAAAATAGAACTAGTAGGAGTTTCTCCTGGATTGACGAAATTCTTAGATATTATTATAAGTTAATTGTATTTGTGATATATCGTTGAATATTTAATTGTAAACTGTAAACCCTAAGCCCTAAATCCTAAATTGATAATAAATCATTTAGAAAATAACTAAAGTAAGTTTTTATCACTTAAAGAAATGAGATATTATTAGAAATTAATGATATTTTTGTGTCATATTGTTGAATTTTTTTAAACCCTAAACCCTAAATTGATAATGAATTGTTTGTTAAAAAAATTATATGCTGTTAATGAATCATTTAAAAAAATAAATAAAGTAAATTTTTATTACTTAAAGAAATTAAATATTGTTAGATATTATTAGAAATTATTTATATTTGTGATTTATCGTTGAATTTTTATTTATAACCCATAAATCTTAAATCCTAAATTTAATGAATTATTTGTTAAAATAATTAGATATTGTTAATGAATCTTTTAAAAAATAAACAAAGTAAATTTTTATCACGTAAATAAATTAGATATTATTATAAATTAATGATATTAGTGCTATATCATTGAATCCTAAACTTTAAACCTTAAACCATCATGTGGCAACGATGTAGTGACAAGATTCAATAATTTAACAAATATCATGAATTTTGAATGAAAAATGATGATTATATTCGATAATTTGGAGTTTTGTTAAAAAGAAAAAAAAACGTTGGATGAACTATGAACTTCCAGGTATGATTGGAGTTTCTTAAAAAAAATAAAATAAAATAAAATTTGGGTGAGCTATGATTTGCATGTATGATTGTTTTGTTTAAAAAAATGGATGAACAATGATTTGCAAGCATGATTATTTTGTTAACAAAAAAATGGGATGAATTGGTGCTAGTTTCGCTCACTTGGGCGAAACATGTTGCAAAATTTCGCCCACGTGAACAAAAAATATCAAAGGTTTCGCCCAAGTGGACAAAAATGAATACTTTTTTATTTTTTATTTTTTAATTAAAAATATTTTTAATCTTTAAATCGATATTTTCTTATATAAAATCTTCAAAATTATTCATATGTATCTCCCTAAGATCTTCAAAGTGAAAAATTCAAAAAAAAAAATTTGTAGAGAGAAATTGGAGAGAAGAGAGAAAATAGAGGGAAAATAATTTTTTCACGCTGAACTTTTAGATTCCTAAACTATTTTAACTTTTTGATTTATAATCATATATTTTTATTTTATCTTTTTAACCATGAACCTTTTTTTTTTTTTTTTGTTTATAGTCACAAATTTTGATTTTATCTTTTTTATAATTATAAACTTTTTTTTTTTTAAATAGACATGAACTATTTTTAACCTCTCAAATATAGTCAAGAACTATTTTTGATAAATTTTTATATTCAAAAGGTAAAAAATAGTTCTTGGGTGTTTTCAGAAAAAAAATTGTTCATGTCTAGAAAAAGATAAAATCAAAGTTTATGACTATAAAAAGAAAAAAAATAGTTCATGGTTAGAAAAGATAAAAGAAAAGTTCATAGTTAAAAACAGAAAAGTTAAAATAGCACATTATTATTTATAGTAAATTTCTAAAATTAAATACACTGTCCAAAAATGAAATGAATTTCCAATAACTTTTGTTTTGGGAAATTTTCCAAAATATCTGGCAATTATTTATGCAAATCATAAAATAAAAAATATATAAGGAGGTCAAATGTGTACTCAAATAGATACATAGGTTAATAGGGATAAAATATTCCTTACATGGTAATTCAAATACAATAAATCTTATAAAATTTAAAAGAAATTGTTGAATTAACATGTCCCACTTACATAATAGTACATCACTACTAAACAATGCTAAACTGACAAGAAGTGCACTCGGGGCTTCTGTAATGCCAATAAGAGGGCAATTTATACCAGGTATTAACAGGTTTGTCGAGACCTTCAAAATTAATATAAATTCCTGTCAAACTAAGATAAATTTGTAGTATTAGTAGGAATCAGGTCGAATCTCAAGGGAATTAATAATTTAATTTTTAACTTAAGAAAAAAAAGTTGTAAAATGGGGAGATTTTCTTGTGAATAAAATAATAAATTACTAGAGAATAACACAATATTATGAAAAATTTTGATTTAAGGGGTCACCTCTATTCAACTAAATTATTGATTATCGGCTAAAATAGTAATCTTACTTGTTCAAACACTCTACCTTAGATTTATTCGGATAGCCGTAATAAATCTTATATTTTCCTAAATTCATTGATTAAACCAAGCATTCAATCAATACTTACCACAATTGAATTGGGGATGATAGCATTCCATATTAAATTGTGATAGCAATAAACATAGTGAAAATGTAGTTGAACAAAAAACTCAAATAATCTACATAACTACAATTATTTAGTTTTGTCTTGTTGATTTCCATATTTAGGCTAATTATGCATATCCAAATGTCTCACTAATATACATAATCATCCTAAGTTCTACTTAGTGCCAAGAGTTCTTGACAATTACGGATCAAGAACTAATGATAGCAGTAGAAAGAAAATGTTTAATTAATTTTTCAGACAAACCAAACATTCACTTACATTAAAAAACAATAAATCAACAATTACTTGAATTAAAGGTAAGAAAATAAATATAAGCTCATAGCCTCAGAAAAATTGTAGTTGAAATAAATCCTTAAATCAGAATAAGAAAACTTAGTCAATCACGGTGATAAACATAACTTTGAAATAATCTGAGCTAACTAATCTAATGGAAGACTTTTTTCTTCTTCTTCTTCTTCTTCTCTTTTCTTCCTCTCTCTTTTTCTTCTATTCCTCCCACCTATTTATAGTGGTTTTTTTTCTTTTTTCTTCTAACAAAGTTTCAATTGAGAGAATCAAATCACATGATTTCCTCCCCCTCTTAACGAATTAAAATATACCAAGAAGTTAACTTATTTAAAACTCCAAAAAATCAGATAAAAAAATCTACAATGTCTGCTTGGACTTTCTGCCTATTAGGGTAGATGAATTGACTTGGTCTTCAACAATTACTTTGGTAAAATCCATCAAGTAAATGTCTTCTTCGTAATATTCTGCAATAAGATCTCTTTCTCTAAAGATATTCCAAAATAGCCCCTTGGAAGTTCAAATCAGTCAAATCTCCACAATTTATTCCTAGCAAAAAAAAGTAGTAGTGAAATTCATTAATTTCTTTAAATAAAAAAGCAAAACTATAACCAAAACACTATAATAAAAGTAGACTTTTATTTCTCTATCAGGTATCCAAGTCCACCATGCAAGGTATACTCACTTATCAAAACGACGTCAATTGGATAAGTGATTTTATTGTTTTATTATTAAAAAAATAAATTAACTTCCAAATCCACACACCTTCTTCTTCCCTAAGCTTTTTCTATTTTAAAATGTATTTTTCTTTTCTTTCCATGATCTTCTTCTCCCCTCACAATTCTACGCTGCTCAGACCAGTCGTTTTCACCAGATTTCTTATAATTTCATTCAATTGGTTATCCGTTAATCTTCTGCAACATTGTGTAACCAAGAGAGAATTATGAAGAAACTAATATTGCGCCGCTTGTTGATGTGGATGAGGTCAATTGTGATGTTTTAAATCCTTCCTCGTGCAAAAATATTGTTTCGATGCTGTCGGAATCTGTTGTAGAAGATTTTACCGGTAATACATTGCTTATTTTTCAGTTTATTTTGTTGTTTTTGTAGTCGTGAATGCATGTGTGTCGTGTTATACGTATGGAAGATGGTAATTGTGGTCCTTCAAACACATCCAATTGTGAAAATAGAGTGGTGGAAGGAATTTCACGTAAGATATTGTATTTTTTTTTATTTTATTGTTTTTGAGAAGTTGTGCTTCTGTACATAGTGTCCCCAATTTGATAAATGAGTGTGCCTAGTTTGCAATTAATTGTACCTTTGTTTTATGATCAGCGTAAATTTCAAATCTTTGTTATGTTTCTATTTTTTCTAGACTTTTTGGTTGGTTTTAATATAATGTTTTGTTTCGCTTTCAAATGTATTTCAATTGTAATATGGTTGGGTACTATTTCGTTTTAGTTATATTACATATTTGAAATACAATAGGTCGTGTGCCTAATTTTGTAAATAATTGTGCTTAGTTTTTAAACTGTGTGCCTTCTGTTGAAATGGAGTGTGCCTACTTTTATGCATAAGTATAATATTTGTTTTTTCTATGTTAGACATGATTTTTGGTTTCAACGTAATATTTGTTGTGCTTTCAATCGAATGTTAATTTATTTTTAATTGTGAATTGTTTTATTTTATTTGTACTACATATATATGTTGCAGTAGTTAATGTGCCTACTTTTATAAGTCATTGTGACTAATTTTTAAACTGTTTGTGTCTACTTTTAAAACAGAGTGTGCATAATTTTATGCATAAGTGTAATATTGATTTTCTTTTTTATATGTTTTGTTTTTGTTTCAATGTAAAGCAATGTTGTGTTTTTAAACTTATATATGATTTTATTTATGTTTTTTGTAGTTTAGTTGTTAAATTCAAGGTGTGCCTACTCTTATAGATAGTGTGGATACTTTTGTAACTGTTTGTGCCCAATTTTATAATAGAATGTGACCACTTTATTAACTAGGTGTGCTTATCTTATTTGAACTTTTCTGCCTTTGGGGTTATATTGTTTGATGCATTTTGTTGGATTCATTTACATCTTGTAGGTGTTTTAAACCTCATTGTTTTTTCGTGTTTAATATAGCTACAATGGGAATATCGAACAGAGGTTCATTGGTTAGGATTGTTGTTTTATCCAAAGAAGATGCATTCAAATTGTATAATGATCATGCATTCAGAATTGGGTTTAGGTTCGTAAGGGGAATCAAAAGTTCAGGGTATGATGCAATACAAAGTATATGAAATAGCTTTATTGCTACGAATATAGGAAGAAGTGTGATAAAGGGAAGGGATCAGGAGAAGACATATACCAAAGTAATTTATCACTATGTTGCTTCTTTTAAAGAGATGGACGGATGAGGTCTGACTATGATGTTTTTGGGGATTTGTTGGTACATGATACCACGTATCACAAAAACAAGTATGATATGATTTGCGCTCCGTTTGTAGGAGTAGAGAATCATTGTAGAAATGTTATGTTTGGTTGTGGGTTCATGAAGAATGAAAAAGTAGATTCGTTTATATGGTTATTCAGTACCTTCTTGAAGTCTATGGGGGTTAAACATCTTGTTACGGTAATGACGAACCAATCCGCTACCATGGCTGCTACTATTGGCATAATTTTCCCAAATGCAAGGCATCGGTTGTGTATTTGGCATATTGGAGAAAATTCAAAGAAGCATATTATGGGGCTAAGGCGCAAACTTGACTTTGTCAAATTTTTTAACCATTATTGAAGGACACAGATACTGTCCATGTATTCGAGTTTCATTGGAGCAGGTAATCTACACTAACTTGAGATGTATGCCTGATTTTTTGTAAAGAGTGTGCCTACTTTTATAATTATATTTGCCCAGTTTATTAATAGTGTTAGCCCTAAGAGCATTATTGTATTTGTTTTTTATTATGATTAATATATGTTTGTGTGATGAGTATAGCTTAGTCTCTATAGAACAAAAGAAGCATTTTTGGAGTCTCAAGGCTACACTACATAAGAAGTAAAAGATCTTGGCAATTAAAGCATAATGAAGAAGGAGAGATCAAGCCATTCCAAGATCAAGGCATTGAAGACCTTGAAGACTTATGTCTTAGTTAGGGATATGCTAAGGTATTTTGTAAAACTCCCTAACTCTCATCTTTGTTTGTTGATCAAGTGTGAAGCTCCTTGGATGAATTTCTTTTTATAAACTATTCTTGAAAAAGCTAAGTATTCTTGATAGAGTTTTTGATGTCTTCAAAAGTTTTCTTATCTCTAAAAGAGTATCAAGAATACATATTTTGAAAAATGTGAAGGAAAGTTCTTTTTGTTTAAGGAAAACTGGCTTGTTTAAGGAAAACTGGCTTTTAAATCCTTCTCAAAAAATGGTCATTCGATTTTCAGAACTGGTCATCCAATTTTAAAACTGGTCACCCGATTTTTAAAACAGGTCATCTGATTTTCAAAATCGGACGTCCTATTTTAAAATCGATCGTTCGATTTTTCTAGCTTTAGAAAAATAGGTCGTCCGATTTTTACGAGGGATCATCCGATTTTTGTAGGATGCGTCCGAATATTTCTGTTTCAAAATAGGTCGTCCTTTTTCTAAAACCGGTCGTCCGGTTTTAGTCTTTTACTGCAAAAATATTACCGTTACACAGTGTAACGGCTACTTTCTTCTCCTTCATATATATATTGCCTTTGATCAGCTGCAAAAAGAATGGAGGTTGGTTGAAAAATTTATTGAGATCATTTTAGAACATTTAAAGAGCTTTAAAAGTACATTCTTTCAAATATCTTCATCTCATAAAAACAAATAGAAAAATCTTCTTGGAGCTTCATTGTTGATCATCCATCAAAGAAGAAATAAAGAGGTGCTTGTAGAAGTATTCCATTGAGTTGTATCTTCCTCTTCTCAAGCTCATTTGGTAACATTGTTCCTTACTCTTCTTATTCTTTTATTGTGATCAAAGGTTTGTGTAAAACCCTTTGGGTGATCCTTTGATAAATTTGTTGTATTGTTGTGTTGTGTAAACTTTGAGGTTTTAGTGTAAAACCCTTGAAGGGTGATCCTCATTGTGTTGTTGTGTAACCAACTTTGAAGATAGTGGATTTGTGAAATCCTTGGGTTAAGTCTCAAGGTAGTGGATGTAGCTCTTTGAGAGAGTGAACCACTATAAATTGTTGTGCATGTTCTTTAAAGTTTAATTCTATGCTCATTGCTTGATTGCCAAAACTATAAGATTTTGATTGGTGTGGATTCTTATCAAAAAGAGTTTTAGAATTCTTTCACAAATAAATTGGAGGTTTATCTTTCTAATCACACAAAAGATTTTTTAAAATTAGCCAAAAACCTTATTCACCCCCCTCTAAGGTTTTTCAAATAGAATGTGCCTTCCCTTTTCTACAAGTATGTGTTCTCAGGTTGTTAACATGTGTGCCTAATTTTATAAACTTTTGTACCTAACTTTATAACCATTTGTGCCAATTTTACAAACAGAATATGCCTAAATTATATACATCTTTACAAGTATGTGAGCCTGTATTTTCTTATCTGTGTGCCTACTTTTATAACAGTTTGTGCCTACTTTTATGACTATGTGTGCCTCATTTTATAAAGGAGCGTGCCTAGTATTACAAGTATTGTGCTTTCAGTTTATTGACTTGTGTGCCTAATTTTATAAGCTTGTGTGCGTAACTTTATAACTATTTGTACCCATTTTATAAACAAAATGTGCCTAGGTTATATACATTTTTCCATGCATGTGTGCTTGCAATTTTCTGATATGTGTACCCACTTTTATGACTATGTATGCCTAATTTTATAAAGGAGTATGCCTAACATTATAGGTATGTCTGCTTTCAGTTTATTGAACTGTGTGCCTAATTTTATAAGCTCGTGTGCCTAACTTTATAACCATTTGTGCCCACTTTATAAACAGAGTGTGCCTAGGTTATACGTATTTTTCCATCGCATGTGCGCCTACAATTTTATGATCTGTGTACCCACTTTTATTACAATTTGTGCCTACTTTTATGACAATGTGTGCCTAATTTTATAAAGGAGTGTGTCTAGCATTACAGGTATGTGTGCTTTCAATTTATTATTAAAAAAGTAATATGAGTTACCTTTTTTGATTTTGCAGTTTGATGGATAAGTTTGTATGCCATAATGACTGTTTGTTGAACAAGTTGTATAGTTTGAGAGAAAAGTAGTGTTTGGCTTTTAGTACGGACTTCCTTTCTGGAGGTGTTCTATCATCTCAAAGGAGCAAGACAACTAACCATGCTCTTTCAAGGAGGCTCTCAAAAACAACTACCGTGTGTGATTTTTTTCAGATTTTTGATGAAGTTGTTTCAGAATGGATGAGTAATGCGAATATGGAAGATTTTCGATGTAAACAAGGTCACTTTGAGATGAAGATTCTCAACTCTAAATAGTGTATAAATTGATGTTCATAATGGAGTATACACCATTGGGGCATACAGGTTGTTTTAACATCAATTTATGAAGTTTCCAAAGTATTGTCAAGGACTTTTGGCATACAATGATGGGGAGCATGTATACTAGGTTTGGCGTCCTGATATGATCGTTTTTAGGCATATGGTTGTCTATAACGAGAACACACTAAGCATCTCATGCATCTGTAAGATGTTCTCTGAAGTTGGGATTTTGTGTTCTCATTGCTTGAGTGTATTCAATATCCTTTTTGTCCAGTCCATTCCGGATAAGTACATCTTTCAAAGATGGATGAATGATATTGATGTAAGTGGTGGCAGCAGTGGTGTTGGTGACACAAGAAAAGGTAGCAAGAATGATATGGTTGGTTCTAGTGTTCGGAGAAGGGGAATGTTAAAGAAGTTTTAGGACCTGATTTCTGTTAGCGAATTGAACATGAATGCTCGTGAATGCATAGAAGAAGGGTTTAAAAAGATGAAGGACAAGATAATTGTTGAAGTGGAACCTTATTATATGGATAATTCAGAGAATGAAGGTAGATCTCCCGGTATTAAAGTTCCAGTTCACAAGCGTGCAAAAGGAGTACGTAACGTAAGGAAGAAGAGTATTGCCGATATAAAGTGCAATCGAGCAAGAGGGACGAGGAAGAGTACTTTGGTGCATGCATCAAGGATTGATATTGTTGTCCAATTGTCAATAACCAATGAAGATTTGGGAAAAGATTTGAATGTTCTAAGTAATGAATGTCAACTTAGTTTAGGAATTTACAACTCTAACAATGTGGAACCTTCAAGCAATTCAGAAACATTCATAAATTATGTAGATTTTATAATTACATTACTTGAAGATGTTGTTTGGTTAAAATATTGTTGTTGGGAAGTATGTTGTGATACTTTAAGTGGTTGCTAATTTTTGTATACAGGGATGCCTTCTTTTATAATTAATTGTGCCTACTTTTTATTCTAAGTTTGCCCAATTTTGTAACTAATTATGCCTTTAATCTGATTTGTAGTATTCAAGTGTCTTTCTTTTTATATAGTTTTAGTTTATTTTTCTATTGGGGTTGTATTAGTTTAGTACTCCATTTGTATATTTTGTACCTTATATGTGTTTCAATATGGTGGGAATATGGTTACTAATTTGGTGATGTCATACTTCTGTAGACATGTGTGCCTAATTCCTTAACAGAATGTGCCCATTTGTAAAAGAGTGTGCCTACTTTTGTAAGTAAATGTGTCTTCAATATTATTGTTTGTTCCAGTGGCTTTTTTTTTATTCATATAGGTATATGATTGTTTATATTCATTTTTGTGTTTTGCTTATGCTCTCTTTGGTGTTTTAAAATCATAGCATGAAGTGAAAGGTCTGGAATCATGTGTCTATTTTTACTGTTAAATGTGCTTACTTTTTGAAAAGAGTGTGTCTAGTTTTGTTGTTAAGTATGCTTGCATTTTGTTTTGTTTTCAATTAAATATTTTTTCATTTTTTAATGGATATGTTTATTTTTATTTTTAGATTTTATGGTCAATTTTTGTGTCATTTGCATATTCAGTTGGTTATAATATTGTGTACCTAGTTTTATTATTGGATGTGCTCACTTTTATCACTTTGTTTCCCTAGATTTATTAATGGATGTGGCCACTTTTACTACTATGTGTGCCTAGTCTTACCATTAAACGTGCCCACATTTATCACATTATGTGTCTTATATTTAAGATAAATGTGCCTTTTTAACTGCAATGTGTTAAGTGATTTAAGACAAGCACAATAGTATACAAAAAATTTAAAATATATATAATATATTTAACCATTGTGTACATTATATCATTCAAGATCCATCTTATAAAATTCTGATATTGCTAACTGCACTTTTTCCCTTTCATCATTTGGCTTAGATGTAAGTACTTCGTACATGAACTTTGCTCTTAGTGTTTGGATTATTTTTGGGTCTTCTTTTGTTTGCTTGAGCAGTTCATCCCAACCCCCATTTGTCTTATGTCCTTTGTATGTTTTCATGTGCCTCATGTAGAAGACTTCGCAATCCATAAAATTTTCGATGTCTTGCCATTGCATCCTCTTCAATAAGGTCTTGTATTTCATAGCATTTGAACGTTTTTGAACCTTGTGTCTTCAGCAGCCTTCTTCTATTTATAATTTTCAGGGCCTTTCTTTGTAAAATATAAAGGTATAAGTATGTTATAGTTGTTTTATAACATATATTTTTTCGTAATTTATGGGTAATAGTAACTTACAAAGAATTTGGGCACATCTTCGTATTTGTCTTCAACTGTGATCCCCTTCAGCAATGGCTTGTTGTCAACTATTTCTGGTTATTTTGTCATTGAATTCATTGCAATCATGTAGAGTGTGCTAAGTTTATCACAGGGAAAGTGTGCTACATTTTGGATAGATAAAAATTCAATCAATGCATCTGATAATAAAGACTAAAGAAAAGGACAAATACTTTGTGTTTAAGATTGCTTACAACATCAGCATCATGGATGTAGGAAGTGGGGGTGCCAAACATTTGGAGTTCTTTGTCTACCATTGTCTCAAAGATGTCAAATCTCTCCTATTCTAATAATAGCTGTGTCCTTCACTTGTACAGCTCTTTTAGGCATGGTCAAGGTTTCTTTTTATGTGTTTTAAATAGATAAGAGGAGGTAAGTATTAAATTAGGAAACTTACATAGATGTGCAGTGAGAATATGATTCATTTTGGATTCTCACTCTTCTTCTTCTTTAGCACGCTGTTTAGGTGGATGGCTCATACATAGACAATGTTGTTAGAAAGCTGCTCATCTGTCATCATTGTTCTTGTATCCTCTCGTGTGATCATGCATAAGTATTCAACATGAGTGTAAAGGTTGTTGATGGAAAAATAAAGTAAATAAATAAGTAAAAAAAGTTAGATATGGTATTAAGCAAGGTAAATGGCATACTAAAAGAAAGTGTGCCTATTTTTATAACATAGTGTGCCCAATTCTATAGTTGTGTGTGCCTATTTTTGAAAACCATTTGTGACTAATTCCACAAGCTGAGAATTCTAACATGTTTGAGGTACACTAGAATAAAGTGTGCTAGTTAGTTTTGTAACGTACTGTGCACAATTCTACAGTTGTATATGTCTAGTTTTACAACTGTTTATGCCTAATTCTACAAATTGGTTTTGTGCCTTGTTTGATGACAGTTGTGGTTCACTGTAAAAATATGGGCCTAGTTTTGTAAAAGAATGCGCCTAATGTTACAGTTATGCATGCCTACTGTTACAACTATTTGTGCCAAAGTCTACAAGTTGGATTTGTGTCATGTATGATAACAATTGTGGTTCACTATAATAAAGTGTGCTTAGGTTGTAAAAGAATGTGCCTAAGTTTACAGTTGTGTATTCCTACTTTTACAACTATTTGTGCCTAAGTCTAAAATTAGATTTTCTACAAGGAACAAAGATAAGTTACTTATCTTTCAGGGAATGTATAGCCTGTGATTATCATTTCTTTTACTGATACAACATTTTTATCCTTGTCATCTATCCAAAATGGGGACCTCAACTTGCTCGGCACATTCCTCTCATGCTATGGGCTCAGCTCAATGCTTGTTTCTCCTGCGAAGTCCCCCTCATCCTCTAACAGTATGCTGAATAGAATAAATATTGGAATGTACATTAAAACATTGAAAGATATATGCTATTTTGTACTTTTAATAGGTATAGTTAATGTTAAGTTATACCTATCAACGTCATCCTTTTTCTTTGGAGCTTTCTGTAGGTTTACAAGTTTCATTGAAGCAAGAATAGCAACCTCGGTTTTAGTATCAGCATATACGTTGTCCCTTCTTTGCTCTTGTGGGGGTGTGGGTTGCTATTGGAGGAGTGTGGACTGTGCTTGTGTCTCAAAGTCATCATACAAGCCTGAATAAAAAATAGGAACAGTTTTGCCCTTCAAATCTTTAGCCTTGACCATGTTCTTTTTAAATTCGTCGATTGCATTTAAGAAATCAGGGGTTCTCGTAGAATTTGTCGTCTGGGCTTTCGGACTGTATGGTGGATGATGACGGACCAGCACGCTTGTTCGTTTGTAGAAAGGGGACCATGCCCGAGCATACTTTGTTGAACATACCAGTTATGTCAACATTGTCATCTTGTAGCTCTTGACAGACCTGAAAAAACTTCAAGGCACTAGTTCCCAACCCCACAGTTACTTCCGATGCTTTTTTGGCAAGCTCCTGTAATTTTATAAGTTGTTTCATTTAGTATGGTTTGGTTATTGCAAGTTGTATCTATTATTATAAAAAGGTGTGCCTACTTTTATAACTGGTTGTGCCTAGTATATATGAAATGCAAGATCATATCACCGTAAGGAAGTGTGCCTCATTTATACTTGTTTGTATGTAAATTTATAACAGAATGTGCCTACTTTTGCAACACAAGTGTGCCTACTATGTGTTGGAATTCGTAGGCAAAAACAAAGTAAAATAAAACTACGGAAATCCACCAATAGGATCTGCACATACTAGAAAAACCGATTGGATAGAAATTACCTCAATGTTTTGATTGTTCGTTATGGAGGCGCTGCTTTGTACGCTTCGCCCTCTACTGGTATCCACGCGACGAACTCCTCTGCAAGCGATCGGGATGCTAGCCCCCTTCGTGTTCGAAAAGCTGCTCGAATCGATCATGACTATCTGGTAATCGGTCGTATTTCGGAGAGAGGAGACGAGATACTATATCGCCGTTCTAGGGTTTAGGGTTTTGTTTTTCTTTATTCAGATAAAGGACGGCCACCAAGAAAAGGTTAACATAACCTTTTATAGCTGTCAATATCAAAACCCTAACTCGTCATCTAATGACAGCTTTAATCTCGTCCAGTCTATTCCTATAATCATCCAACGGTTGGATGAGTAATATTAAGTAATTAATTTCATTTATTCTATTAAATAAAATTAATTACTTATTAACCTACCGAAAAAATACAATATGGAATCCGATTCCCCTTTTTGTATACGTTCAACGAATCTGGACACAATCTAGATACATTGAACGTGGACATTATGCTCACAAGATCGTCTATGCGTGTGACCCTGTAGGTTCACTTAACGTTGGCAGTGAATGAAAAATGTCCTAGACATTTATTCACAAAACATAAGCGGCCTCTAGCAAGACATTATGCTTACCCAAGTTAAGTAAATGTAATAATAACCTAGCATTAGATTTAATATTTAGTCCTTTTGTCACACGATATCCTAATTAAGTATAAGGCATGGATCAAGTCATCCTTATAAAACTTAATTAACCATTTACTTTATCACTAAGCAGACTGTTCCAACAAATAATATTAATAACACCTTATTAATACTTATTTGAGCATGGCCATGCATATTTTCCAGTCTTCCTTATCAAGGGGCCCATGGATATCTCTCTCTAAAAGGAGAGGGACAAATCCCTTTCACTATCTCCAATATTCAAGCCAGGACGAGAAAATAAGCCAACAAATAATCATAATGATCAACTAATTAAAAGTGATGTTTGACTATGTCAAAACATATTTTTCTCCCCATGCAAGAAACATTAGGTCGAAGGACACCAAATATAAAATTGAGAAGAAATACTTATAACTTAAACCCATGCAATATTTCTTCTTCACTTTGGGTCATGTCCAATACAATATTCTCAATATGGATTTATGAATTGATTTTATATCTCATATTCATGATCAGTAAAACTTGACCATCAATCAACTTCACACTAGTTTACAAGATGTAATATACTAGGGACAAATAAGAATAGTATTTTATTAGCCATAAGGGTTTTACTATCAAGTCACATACTTGATGACCAAGAGCATAAAATACAATTCAAAAATACATGCTTCATAAATCATAAATGTGAGTCAATTGGTCTTAGGGCATATACTAACACTATGAACAACATACAAGTTCATTTTTTCAAGTGTCAATGGTATTGATATGAGCAATTGTGCCTCATTTTATACTTGTTTGTGCCTAAGTTGACAACCGAGTGTGCCTACTTTTTACACATAACAATCGAGTTCATTGCTTTATATCAAATAGTGCCTAGTTTTTTTCAAGTGATTGTACCTAGTTTTATAACAAATAGTGTCTATTTTTCGCAAGTGTGTGTGCCTAGTTTTAAATAGTTTTGTTTGCACTTTTCTCCTATCAGTTTGTGTGTCTTCTGGTTCTAGTATGTTTGTTTGCATGTTTGTTGGTGGTGGTAACAATGCCAATGCAAGGGAGTTTTGTTCTAACGATGATGCAGCTATGCTCAAAATTCTGTTTCGTTCAATCACTTTTCCTAGGCCAAAACTGCTTGCAGTTTTCTCCTTCTTCTCTCTTTGCATGATATATGTATCATCCCAACCACTGATTACTAGGATTGTTCTTGGTTCTTGAAGTATAAACTTCACCCTGCCAAGAGAGAATAACTGCAATTTTGCAGTTGTATTAGTGATAATGTATTATTTTTTAATGTAAACAATGGACAATACATTATAATAAAACTTACAACTAGAAAAGTTGTAGGTCCGGTAAAGTATGTCTTGTTGGAAAGATTTGTCTTGAATGACTCGCATCTTTTTATCAAGGCTGCAAATATGTACTTGCACCAATTGTAGTTCTTAATATTATTGGGGTCAATTAAGTCCCAGATGAGAGTGGCGGACTCGTTTGTATGATGTAATGATGTGTGTTTTAATAACAGGGGATGAACTACTAAACTAAAGCAATAGGCAAGTGGACCTATCACTATAGTAAATAAGTTATAATTGAGTATCGAATCTCGAGGAACAATAAAGGCTCAAGTACTAATCGTTATTTCTAATGTTTAGTCCAAAGAAAAGAATGGTTTGAAAAAGAATAAACTAAAAAAACTGAAAACGATTTAACAACTAAAGAAAGCAAAGCAATAAATTTACAATTTTAGAAACTATTAAAGCAAGTGTTTGGATGGTGGACTCCCCCTAATCCTTGTTACTATTTTAATTACAAAATTTTTAAAGAAAACGATGTTGAATTAATTAAGTTAGGTCATCACAACTAATCAAGCAATCGCTATTTCCAGGCGATATCTACTCTACTCACTAATTCTTAGAAGAAAATCTATTTTCTCCCTAACTAAAATTATGAGTGTAGTAATTATAGGTAACTTAAAAGACCTAAAAGTGCAATATCATATCTCTAATCAATTGCTCCAATTAACCCCATATTAGTTTCCCTAGAATGCTCTTTCTTTTTTAATTCTAAGCACACTTGCGATAAATCTAATCTCGCGACAATTAAATTGCAAACAAGTATAATTGGAAGATAACTCAATTAAAAACAAACATCAACATCAATAAATTAAACAAAGAACATCATAAACAGGTATTAAGATTCCACCTCATCAAAACATAAAATCCTACTCACTAATCATTGTATAAAGGCTATTAATTAAACATTGAATTTAGTAAAAACAAAGAAAAAGAAAGCTTAGGAGGAATTCGAAGTCGAAATCGCAGTCTCGAACGACTCCCGAGCTCCTCTCTCGAGTCGCCTAATTGAAGCCCAAAATTGTGATGTTTGATCTTCGAATCTTGATCTCCAAGAACTAAATTACAGCATTTCTAATGATTACCTATCTAATTGAAGATGAAAATTGGAGAATTATCTAACATAAATTCGTCCCTAATTGCCTCCTCCAGCCCTAATGATAGAGTGACCCATTAATAGAGGAAAAATTACATCAAAACATAGTTAAAATTGTATTATAACTACTACAGCCTGGATCGACCATGCACGGTAGGTCAAGCCTTATCGTCCACGGTAGGGTTCTACCCAAAATCCTCATTTTATCGCC
Source organism: Catharanthus roseus (assembly GCA_028651295.1). Taxonomy (NCBI): domain Eukaryota; kingdom Viridiplantae; phylum Streptophyta; class Magnoliopsida; order Gentianales; family Apocynaceae; genus Catharanthus; species Catharanthus roseus. The sequence continues at coordinate 9,785,422 of JAPQWS010000050.1, read as the reverse complement.
GGTAGGGTTATGAGGTCAGCGACTCCAAGACCTACCATAGGCGGTAGGTCTGCCTTGTTGATGCCGTCGGCTTTGTTTTCGTCATTTTCACTATGCTTTCAACCATTTTCGTTTCCTGTCATCGTTTTCTCTTCTTGAAAGCACCTAAGAAAAGAATAAAGGGTATTAGTCTAAAATATGCATTTTACATATTAAAAATATCGCAAAACAACGAAAATAACATATAGAAATATAGACAAATAAGCACATATCATCTATGAGAGTAAGAATCTCTTTTGAAGTAGTCTCCTCCTCTGTACTTTGTACTAATCTTTTCTGGATGTCTGACATCTTTGGAGCGAAACTGGGATAGTTCTTCTTCATCTGAGCTATTAAGGACTTGTGTTGATCAGTTTTAACAATGTCCTTGGCAGAACCTTTAATAGTTTTTGTCCCTCGTGGGAATCTAAGGACCAGCTGCACGTCCTTTTTTCTGATATGTATAGTTTCTTTCTCAAGGTTGAGGCTTGTATTATGTAAATCGAATTTTTTACAAGGTAGAGGGCCAAGCTCTTCGGCAGCTTTATCAAACGCAACGACAGTACAGACCCGAATCCGATATCTCTAACTGCTTCTTGTTGTTCGGTGGTTAATCTATTGATAACAGGCATACATTGGAGATGTTGTTTATGTTGTCTTCAATCGTGGGAATTTGCCTTGATTTTTTTGCTGCCTAGTCTTTTTGCAGCTGGGTTTCTTGTTTGTCATCTTGTCTTGGTCTCTTGAGCTTCTCAATGTAGCCGATGGTTTTGCCTTTTGAAATATTGGGATGTGTCTTAATCTGCTGTGCATGACAATTAATTGTTAAATTATAAAATATTTGTATGGAATGACACGTTATTGTACTATTTTTATTCATGTATTACCTTGCTTTTGCATGTGCCAAAGTATCATCGTCTTGTGGCACATTAGCAGGTTCAACATGAAGTTGTTTCATTCTGGTTTCTTCCCTTGTCATTAAAAGGTGTGCATATTTTATATAATAGTGTACCCATTTTTATTACTCGTGTGCCCAAGTTTACAGTTGAGTGTGCCTACTTTTCAAATCATTTGTACTTATACAGTTTGTATTACTTTATGCATTTTGTACTTATTTTACAAATCTTTGTGCTTTATTTATATGTGTGGGTGTACAATAGTGGTAATAACCAAGTGTTAATATGACAATAAACATGAAAAATGGTATACAGAAAATAGTATGCCTACTTTACTACAATTGTGTGCCTAATTTTAATGTTGAGTGTGCCTACTTTTCAAACCACTTGTGCTTACATTATACAATACACAATTTGTATTCATTATGCATTTTGTGCCTCTTTAATAATCTTTTGTACCCAATTTTATGTCCATGGGCACAACGGGTGACAAGTAAGATTGAATATAGCAGTAGATAGGTAAAATTGTCGTAAAAAAGTAGTATGTCTACTTTTCAACAACTGTTGTGCCTGAGTCTGCCTACTTTTATAACTATACATATCTATTTAATAATGGAATGTGCCCTCCTTTTTTACAAGTATGTATGCTCAGTTTGTGAACATGTGTGCCTAATTTTATAAGCTTGTGTACCTAACTTTATAACCATTTGTGCCCATTTTATAAACAAAGTATGCCTAAATTATATACATTTTTATAAGTATGTGTGCCTGCATTTTTCTTATGTGTGTGCCCACTTTTACAATAGATTGTGCCTACTTTTATGATTATGTGTGCCTCATTTTATAAGGAGAGTGCCTAGCATACGGATACGGGTATATCCAGACCCGACCCTCTATACCCTAGAGGGTCGTGTCTGGATCCATAAATTTTATACCCAGAAGGTTTAGATAAGTTTGGATCCATGTTTCACTATAAGAATCTAGGTCTAGGTCTAAGAGTACCTAGAGGGTTTGAACCCGTTTATATCCCTCGTTGCATATATACTTCTTTACCAGATTCAAGCGTGGTTAGTGGTGACATACTTTAATTTAGGACCCAACTTTAATTAAAAAATAAAAATGAGTTATAATCTTGATTTCAGTAGATGAGAAAGAACATAATGTCCATTAAGAAACCTCCCAATTGCCTAAGACCAGCAAGCTTTTCTCACATGGATTTGCCATAAAATGAGATCCCTCCCTCCCTTCAAATTAAGCAACAATCTCAATATATAATTCTTCTACCATATTTACAATCTTTACATTTTAGAATGTTTATAAACAAATTTTACATTTTCTCATTTTACATAAATACGGGACAAATACTGTATGTTCACGTATATATTGATCCACCATTAACGGATTCCTTTTCATGTGATTGTCTCTCAAGTCAACCCCATAATACTCAAACGAGGCTGCAATCTCATAGCATTGACCAAACGATAAAAATATTTTAAAAATTATAAAGAATTCAGATTCCAATCCTTTTCCCCCTTCAAGAAACCACAAGAGAGAATAATGGAACGTGTAATTGGAATTGAAAACTCAACAAATCTTGCCATATAAAGAGGTGGGTAACATTCTTGAACTTCATCTGGGAATTATAGAGAGAAGCAGATGAAGATGAAGGGTTCAAGAATCAATTTTCTGCTACTAATTCTGTTAGTTTTTGCAGCTAGTATTGTGAAGATTCATGGAGATTCTATAACTTGCTATAACAAAAAGAGCCCTTGTTTTCTCAGATGGGTTCCTTGTCCAGCGGAATGCCCTTCTAGTTCTACTAAGTATGCAGGAAAAAAAGTTTGTGTCTTAAACTGCAACAAACCAACATGCAAAGCTGAATGCAGAAGTGAGACATGAATCCATCAAGTTATGTTTTGTTTTCGTACTTTGATTTTTTTTTTTTTTATGTTCTTGATATTTTGACATGTTTTATGGATCATATACAGACAAAAAACCAAATTGCAACGGACCTGGAGCTGCATGCTTGGATCCTCGTTTTGTTGCTGCAGATGGCACTGTTTTCTACTTTCATGGCAAGAAAAACGAGCATTTCAGCTTGGTTTCAGACTTCAATCTGCAGATAAATGCTCGTTTCATTGGTTTGAGGCCAGTTGGTAGAACCCGGGATTTTACATGGATTAATGCGCTGGGAATCCTTTTTGATTCGCATACCTTCTCTGTTGAGGCCACCAAGTCAGAAACCTGGGACGATGAAGTTGACCATCTGAAGTTCTCTTATGATGGATTGGATCTTGATATCCCTGAAGGTCAATTATCAATGTGGAAATCCCCAGAAAATGGCATCAAAATAGAAAGAACCTCGAGCAAGAACAGCGCCATAATCATCCTCCCTGAAGTTGCAGAGATTTCAATCAATATAGTACCTGTGACAAAGGAAGATGATAGGATTCACAATTATCAGATACCTTCTAATGACTGCTTTGCTCATCTGGAAGTGCAATTCAGATTCTATGGTCTTTCCTCGGAAGTAGAAGGTGTACTTGGGAGAACTTACCAGCCGGATTTTGTCAATCCTGCAAAGCTAGGAGTCGCTATGCCTGTAGTTGGAGGTGAGGACAAGTATCGTACCCCATCGCTTTTGGCCACCACCTGTAGACTCTGCAAGTTTTCTCCTGCTGGAGTTGTTGAAAAGAAGGATACTCTGGTGATGAACTATGGCACCTTGGACTGCACCAAAGGATCAAGCAGTGGAAATGGCATAGTTTGCAGGAAGTGAGTTCCAGATCTCAGAGGAAAAGTAACCAGCAGATATGCATTTTTGATAAATAAACAGAACTGATTTGCCAGAGAAATTGATTTCCTGTTTTTCCAGCATCTTTCAAGTGTTCCTTTCTTAGAGAAGTAAAAATTGTTCTTGAGAACCAATGCATTTATAAAGAATATTGAATTTATTTGCCTGGTTTAGAGTTACATTAAATAGTAGAAAGTTTATGGTTATACAGCTTCTGAAGCCTCTCATGCAGAGGTCAAATCAATATGTAAATCAAGGGGGAAAAGATATCCTACAATACACTTTCTCCACAACACTCCATAATATTTTTATTAATAAATCCTAAAGAATAAAAGGTTAACCCCCTAAGCTCTAATAAAATAAACCCCCAAGTTAAAAAGTACTGTAAAAGAAATGTCATGAAGTGTATTAGAGGATACAGACTAGGAAAGGACCATCACGAGGAAGGATAAATGTTCCTCTAGAATGGGCAAAGTTTACATGAAGAAACACAATATATAAGGAACTTTTGGTGACAATGTTACTTGATTCAAATGAAATGAAACTTATCAGATCTGAAGGTCCATAAACTGGTGCTGCCCTTAGCGGCAGCAAATGAAGTCCAGAACTATCAGAACACTTGTTAAATCGGAGAATAAATAACCAGTGAACAAATTATAGTGTAGCCTTAATTTCATTACTTTTGTATTTCCTGTAAGATTACAACATGAATAGCAGCCATATTCGAAGCTGCAATTGAAAAGACAAAGCAGTAGAAATCTATCTGTGATCAAGTGAAAATAGTGATACAATTCTTGGCAAATTACACAACTTCTGGAGATTGCATTACCCTCATCCATCATCTATAGTATACATGGAATGGCATTATTCTAAAAAAATGAGGTAAAATTCCCCCAGAATAAAAAGAATTACAAATCACCTTGATTGCTTGTGAGTAAATCCACTAGCTCCCAAGGCAAGAAAGCAAGATTTCTCGCGCTGCAATGGGTCCCAATGGCCAAGATTATTAACAATGGTGGTTATGCTCTCACCTTCCACGTGGATTTACTAGCTGAGAGAAAACAGCACTTGTGGCTACATCCTCTGCATCATCGTCATCAGTTCCTGAATTTGCCCCTTCAATCATACTTGTGCTGTTGTCAAAATGCTCTGGTGGTGTCAATGGAATGCCAGTAATGTGGTTCGTGCTGTTATCTTCCGGCTCCAAGAGCGCTGATGATGTTTCCTCAAGCTGGAGAGCATATTCTAAATTCCATAACACATCACCCATAGAAGGCCTGTCAACCCCATGTTCAGCCAAGCACTTCTCTGCTGTCTCCCCAAATTTCTTTAGTGAAGCTGGATTAACCTTCCCTACAAGATTTTTGTCCATAATGTGATCTAACATGCCCTTCTTTTGCCACGTCATTGCCCATTCTGCAATATTGACTTGCTCCCTTGGCAGAACAGGATTTAAAGCTGGTCTTGTGCATAGCACTTCCATTAGAACAACACCAAATGAATAGACATCAGACTTTTCTGTGAGTTGCTGCCTCCTAAAGTATTCAGGATCAAGATATCCAAAACTACCCTTCACAGCTGTACTAACATGGGTTTGATCAAGGGCAGGTCCAGTTTTAGACAAACCAAAGTCAGCAACTTTTGCCACGAAGTTCTCATCCAAAAGAATGTTGGTTGTTTTCACATCTCGGTGAATAATACTTTGAGTTGCACCAGTGTGGAGATAGTGAAGTCCCCTAGCAGCCCCAATACAAATTTCAAGACGCTGCTTCCATGAGAGAGGTGGAAGATCTGCTCCATAAAGATGGCTTCTGAGAGGTCCATTTGCCATGTATTCATAAACCAGTATCATTTCAGACCTTTCATCACAATATCCAATAAGAGACACAAGATGGCGGTGGCGAAGCTTGGATAACATTTCAATCTCAGTTCTAAATTCGGCAAGACCTTGTTCAGATCTTGGGTTTCCTCTTTTGACTGCTACTCTAGTCCCATCTTCCAGTGTTCCCTTATAGACCCTGCCAAATCCACCAACACCAAGAAGCATGCTCTCATCAAACTTATTTGTCGCATCCATGATCTCTTGAATACTGAAGAAGCGACCATTGGAAGAAGCCAATGAGATGCAGCTTGCAGTTCCACTTTTTTGAGATGTCGTAGACATTTTTGTCATTGTCAAAGAGTTTCCATAAAGGGGCAGAGGAAGCCAAGGATGAGCCTGGTTAGGTGTCTTAGACCGGCGGGCTAACAAACAGCAATAACACAATGCTATAATTGTCAGTGCAGCCAAAGCCCCAACTACGCATCCAACTATGATTCCTATCTTGCTCCGGTTAGAAGGCAAAACAAGGAGAGTACCAACAGTGGAAACCCCATTCAAGCTTCTTGCTGCATTGCTCATCTTCATTATTTCCAAACCATTCATAATTGCTGTGAAGGATTCAGCACTTGTGTCTGGACCAACACTGATGGTCAATATATTTGAATCAGTTGACGTATTGGAGACAAAATCTCTGTAATATGGGACATCCAAATTACCAGCTAGGGTAGACAAATCTATACCCCCAAGAGCCATTTCAGTATTTATGTATAGGTTGAACACAAGACTGTTCAAAGCTTTGCTCACTATGTCACAAAAATGAACCCGGATGAAGTATGTGAACTCTGGATCAACTTGGAATACCCATGTGATGTTGAAATTGTCATCAGGCACATTAGCGTCGCCCATGCTTTCAGCAGTAGCATAAACAAAATTTGGTGCTATTTCAGGCATGAATGCAGGTGGGTACCTAATGTTTGCCGGGTTAACAGATACATTAACAGCAGAGCTGTTAACATGAAGGTACTTCACATCATTCTCCCAAGTTCTGCCTAGTGAGTCATTCTGAGCAGTGATGAGTGGCCCGCCCATGTTTAACCTGTAAACCGTCTCAAATGCATGTTCAGAAAGCCCACTAAAAGGACCAGTTGGAGATATAGACAGGGCCTGATCAGGGATCAAGGCATCTGGGACAGATACAACCTCAAGAGCATTAACAAAAGCAACTGAACCATTTGATGGGATGAACGTGACCATCAAATTATCAGAAGTAACATTAACTGTGTACTCCTTGAAGAGGTAGGAAGCATTGTAGGTCTTGAAACTAAAGTTGTTCAAGAGCACAAAATCTTCAGTGACAATAGTAAATGAGGCAGATGTCAAATTTCTACCTGGAAGAGGATAAAAGTAAAGTCGGATCCAATGTCTGCCTTCTTGTCTAATACTGAATTTATAGGAAGTTACAACAGGAAAAATTCGAGCAGATTGATAGATTGGGAATGGGGCAGTAGAACTGGAGTTAGCAACAATGGAATTCTCCTGACTTTTGAGAGAGAAAGAAGATTGAACTGAATCAGGGGTATAGGTCTGACCAAGGAAGGTAACATTTCTTGAGGATCCACAGGCAAGTAAATAGTTATCAGGAGGAGTAAAAGAGGCATATGAAGAATGAATCATCAAGGCAAATAGAACCACCACTTGAACCAACAGCATACACATTCTAACCTTCATAATCACCATCTTATGCAGCAAAAATTCAGAATAATGTAAACAAAACTGAAGTTCCCCAGCTCAAATTTCCAAATTCAGCACAACATAAACTGGAATTATTTCAGTTCAGGTAATCCAGACACCAGAATTTGGGACCTAAAAATCGAACAGCTCAAAGAACTGAAAAATGCAAGAAACTTCACATTTCCAGATCTATAAAGAAAAGAATGTCCCCTCTAGATTTGTTGCATATAAACTAATAACTAAAAGCTGGAAAAATGTGGGAAAAAAAAAATCTTGGCCTAGAAATGTGACCAGAACTGACTAAAATTCGAATTAGTACAAGAAAAATAAGATTAAAGAAGAATGGCTTTTTCGACTAACCTTGCCTCATTCCAAAAACCCAGAATTTGAAATGCTCCAAAATGAAATGGGAAGAAGCAGAAAGAAAAAATCCCAGTAGAGATTACCTTAATGCCACCATGAGAGGCCATGAGGAAGAGCTTTTTTAGTGCAAAAATGCAACAGCTCTTTCCAGGCTGTTGATTAGGCTGTCATCTTACACAGAGCAAAGAGAAAAAAATGGTGGACCCACAAACCAAAAAGAAGAGAGGAGGCAGAAAAAATGAACCAAGAATAGAAAGGCAGAAAAGAAAAACTCCAAACACTGCAACTCCTATTTTCAGAATAAATTGGTAATGGCAGCTTGATTTTTGATACTCCAGGGAAAATGGCATGAAAGTTCTGCAAGTGATTATAAACAATTTTAAATTCTTCTTGATGAATTTCTACTATTATTTAAAGAAAATAGGAGGACCAAATAATTTGCATGTATTGGTATCAACAAATGGTTTTTTTTTTTTTTTTTGTATTCAGCAAAAAACAAATGGTTTTTGCTTTTTCTTTTCTGCTATTAAGATTGAGAAATAGTGTATATTTTTTGCTGGATGAACGATTCCTGGGACCCTCTGTTACGCGGCATTGGATACATTTTCACGGCGTTACTTGACGGACAGAGTGGGCTTTCTACCTTGAGGTTGTACTTGTAGGTGATGACTGAAGAGCAATGTGGGGGTACTAATGGTATAATCTTAAAAAAATTAAGTAACTTTTTAACGTGTAAAAGATTCATATATTTGAAATTAATAATTAAATATGATTTTTTTTATCTTTTTAAAAATGTGGTTAAAAGATAAAATATTTATTATGAATTTTTATTGTAATACTTTTAAGATAAAAAAGAGATATAGCTTGATTAATTCATAAATTAACTTAAAAAATGAAGCTAAAATCATCATAAAAATAAAAATGTATGTTTCTCTTTTTTTTTTTTTTTGGAAAGATGTAATGTCTAGCTTATTTTTCTTTCTTTTTGTTAAGAGAATATGATTCTTAATTGTTTTTTATACATAGGATAAAAATGTCAATCAAACTGAAAATTAGTTAATTGAATTCCTTCTCATTTTCAGAGGTCATTTGACTCCTATATGAAAATTACAGTTGGATAATCTAATACATCTTTTAATATACTTTCTCATATATTTTCTTTATAATAGTTTTATTAATAAAAATTCCTACAGAATAAAAGATAAATTATAAGAAAAAATATATTCAGATCTTTTGTACCACTTTGTATACTATTCCTTATATCAATTTCTAATTTTGTATATTTTATTAATAAAATGTAATAAATAAAAAACAAATTCTAAGGGAAAAAGATAAATCCTAAGGGAAAAATGTATTATAAAAAAAAAGTGGTACATAATGTTACAAAAAATAGTACGGAGTATCCTGGGCCAAGAAAAAATTATTATTAAAAGAAATATACTAGAATGTATACTATAAGATGCTTTTGACAATCTTGGGTATGAAAATTAATAAATAAATTATATTGTACACCTAGCGAGAACCTTGCACATATTCTCTTTAGTAGAACGACGTCGTTTGTAACTTTGTTCACAATAAGGATCCGATACAAATTATTAGGTTTTATGCCACACGCCTTCTCCTCCTTAAAATTTTTTACAGCCCCTGCATCTCCTTCTCCTTTCGTCTGTTCTTCGTTCCTTCTTCCCTTTACCAACATTTTCTAGAGTTCTCCAATCAAATCTCTCTCTCTCTCTCTCTCTCTCTCTCTCTCTCTCTCTCTCTCTCTCTCTCTCTCTCTCTCTCTCTCTCTCTCTCTCTCTCTCTCTCTCTCCTCAAAAGAACGATTTTCACGATTACAGCAATAACGTTTCAACGCTGGTAATAGGTTCTAATAAAGTAGCAATTTCAATTTTTATCTTTTTTTTTTTCGGCGATAATATTTTTGTAGTTATTTATCTATATTTTGTATGTTATTGTTTGAATTGTATAAATTAAATTGGAGGAAGGTAAAAGAAGTTATTATTGGAGGAGATGAGGAGGAAGAATTATTTTTCTTTATTATTGATTTTTTTACAAATGCTATATGTTATCAGAGTTCGATATTTCAATTGTTTAAATTCCATGTTTTATAACTGTAGTTCCAAAATATATAAGTAACAATTTATCAAATATTAAGTTACATATTTTATATTTTCGATATATGTGGGTGATAAAGTTGTTATTGGAGGAGATGAAGAGAAAGGATCGTTTTTCCTATAGAATTTATGTTTCTTCTAGTAGTTAAAATTATATGTAATCGAAGTATAACGAAATATTTTATATTTTTACATGGAATATGTATTTTATTTACATGAAACATTAGTACATAACACATGAAACATCAATAATATTTCCATGGAACCCCCTAATACAAAACCCACGAAACATGCAGTATATCCTTGTGAAACATTAACGCATAACTCATATAGTATCAATACTATTTCCATGAAACCTTAACACAGAATCAATAGAACTCAAATACTATTCCCACAAAATACTAACACATAACCATGGAACATGAATTCTATTTCCATGGAAGACAAATACAGACCATTGATATTAGCAATACTAACACAACTCATGATCACAAAGAACCCATGGAACATCAATACTATTTTTATAGAACACATAATCCATAAAATATCAATATTATTCTTATGGAACATATAACCCATGGAACCCTAACATAGAATCTATGGAACTTGCATACTATTCCCATAGAATACTACACATAACCGTAAAACATGAATTCTATTTCCATAAAGGCTATCTAACACAAAAACCATGGATCTTAACAACACTAGCACAACTCATGAATCTCACAAAAAATTTATGAAACATTAATACTATTTTTATGAAACATATAACTTATGGAACATCGCTAGTTATTTGACTGAACTCGAACATAGAAATTATGGAACATCAATATTATCTTTTTGAAATATATAACCCATAGAACATTAATGTTATTTTCATGGAATATATACTCCATGGAACATCAATATAATTTCGATAGAACCCGACTAGGCGAACATAAGGTGTGCATGTGAGTGATTGAATACGCGAATGGTAATAAAATGAGATATACCTTACACAGTATACGAGGGTGTATGATATAAGCATTGAAATTAATATACTCTAACTTTCTAAAATTTATCCCAAAAAAAAAAAACAAGTGAACTTTTCAAGTTAAAATAAAAAAAACCAAGAATAAAAATTAAAAGCATAAACATTTTTCTAAAGTGACTTAGGTCTCTGAACATTAATTCGTTACTTTTTTGTACATGAACTATTTATGTTTGACATCATAGATACATGGGTCCAATTTTACCGTTACCACTTTCTTTTAACCGTTAAGTGAAAGGCATATTCATCTAACAAAAATTATCTAACCCATTTATTTTGATACTAAAGAGAAAAATAAAAAACTTTAGGATCAAAACATAAACTTTATTTTTTCTTCCCCCTCTTCCTTCTTCTACCTTCTTCCTCCTCTTCCTCCCACTGTAAAATACCACTACCACCCTTCCCTTCTTTCTTCTTCCTCCTCTTCCTTCTTCCACCGCCACCACCACAGTTCAGAGTAGAAATGCTAAAGAGCCCACTCTTAACACTTTCTGAAGGACTTTAAATGTCACAGTTGAAGCAAAGGCAAGGCCATTACAACACCCAAAATGAAAGCTATCAACAGCAATACCCAGGTTGGAAAAGACTGCCTCTATTTTTTACCTCACTTGCAGGTTCTATTATGGACTTCTAACAGGGAAGGATGAAAGAATTAACAGTCAATCCTATGATGCCCACTTAGAAGGAACAACTGATCTCCATTTCTTATTTCCTCAATCAATCAAAACTAAAGGCCAATAATGAAACAATTCTTACTCATAAAATAAATGCAGTCATTGAACAAAGGAATTAGAAATTTTCAGTTGGTTCAAGAAGAAAGATTTAGAAATTTGGAATTGAAAAGGAAAGAAATCAGCTCATGATTTGGAGGATGTCAAAATTAGGAAAGAAAAATTGCAGGCTCAAAAGAAGTTAATTGAAGGGCCTTTTGAGAAAATAGAGGAGGTGGTGGTGAGTGAGGAGGTAGCGGCGGCGGATGGGTAGTCGGGTCTTGAAAGAGAGGAAGGAGGGGAAGGTCAACAAGAAGAAAGAGGAGGAAGAAGGAAGAGGAAGAAGATGGATAGAGAAGGATTTATTGAGAAGAAAGATAAGGAGTGAGGTGGCAGTGGCGACGGCGATGGTTAGCAAGGAGGTGGTGGAGGAGGGAGGTGGCAGCGCTGGAGGGGGAGGGGAAGAAGGAGGAGGAAGAAGAAGAATTGAGAGGGGAAGATAGGTTGATATTATGGTTATTTCACTTTTGTCTTAAATTTTTTATTTTTTTATTTTAAAATAATTTAAGTGGAAGTGTTGGGATGATTTTTTTTTTTTATGAAAATATTCTTTAATATACAGTTAAGAAATGGTGATAACAGAAAAATTAGGTGAATGTGCCTATGATAATGAAAAAACAAATTAATATTTTGAAATATGACTATGATAATAGAAAAATAATGAAAAAGTAACAAATTAATGTTTTGAAATATAAGTCACGTTCAAAAAAATATTTATGAAAGAAACTTACCATTAAGCCAAATTAAAAAGTAATTTTTAGGTTGAAGATAAAGAAATTTTTTTTCTATCATGGTAGATTGGTTCATCTATTCCATTCCAAGCCAGCATACGAGTAGCGTACTGACAGAATCTCGAACCCTCTCCGTTACCGTTATGTTGGGCGTTATTCAATTAACCGCCGCACAATTGCACATGGCCACTAACACTAACGTCCCCATCTTCTACTTTTTTTCTTTTTTTCTTTAAGTCTTTCCTTGGCCTAATTATCCTTCTAATCATTGTCTAAATAGTAACACCTTCGGCGCCAAATCCCTCCATTCAATTCTCTTCTTCTTTTGTTTTGTTTTGGGAGAAGGACTCGTTGCATAAAATGGTATCTTTGTTCTTTTATTTTTTATAATTATTATTTTAAAATTCTGATAAAATTTAATATATCATTTTAAATTGTCCATTATTGTGTACTCTTTAAATAGAAATTTTAATGCCTATAAACAGAATTCGTGCTGCTTTTACTTTGAGTTTTCTAAACATAATTTTAAGAAGTTACGATTGCTTAACACTCATCGACTATTTAAAGACTAGAGCTATGCTAGATATTCTTCAAAATCTTTTGAGCTCTTTTCACTCTATTTCCTTTTTATATGTGAATAATATATCGTTTCACCTTTTACTTGTTAAGACCTAAGTAACTGGTAAATTTTATTAATCTTTTAGGTTCTATTTGGTTTATGGATTTTAATGTGAAAAAAATACGTGTTTTTCTGTGTTCGGTAATAAGAGAAAATAGTGAAGAAAATTAATGAGGAAAACATTAATGAAAGGAAAATTGTTAATTTTTTTTAATTTCTTTAGCTTTTGTTCCAAATTTTATTTTCATGAGATGTGTGTTACTGCCCAGTTAGCTTAAAACTATTAATACAGTCTTTTGTCACACATATACTAAAATCATAGTATTTTTTGTTTGAATCGGATTAGAATAAAATTAAATCAAAATAATTTATAATATATGAATATAATTAAACATGTATTAAATAATTTTTTTAAAAAAATTAAATAATAAATTCAATTATATAATTTCGATTTAGATTCAAAACGGAATCCATCATTTAACTTTTTAAAAAGATATCTCATACATATTTAATTAAATTATAAATTTATACAATTTAAGTTGTTTCAACTCAATTTTATTCGAACTCGATTCAAAACGTATATATTGCATAATTGAAATTTCAAAGTCGAATACACACATCTAACCGAGAAAATATGTTGTTTTTCTAAAAACGAAAAAAATAAGAATTTTAACTAACAAATGAGAAATGAGTTAGCTCTCATGTTATTAATTTTAAATATAAAATTAATGTCATGAAGTGTTAATAATTTTTATTAAAATTAGAAATAATCCTAACATATTTATATTTGTATATATTTTTTTTAGTGTCATTTTTCTTTTTCTTAATTTCTCTTTTTCCATTTACATATTGAAATCCATCAAACAAACAAGGTAAATATATTTCTTTAATATTTTTCTTAATTAACTAAACAATATATAAATTTTAATATTATAAAATTTTTTTATCTTTTTCCTCGTTGAAATCCTTGAATAAAAAAGGGCTTTAGTTTCCAATATGTCATTTGTAATACTGTTTTTGTTTATATATAATGGATTTTTTATTTAAAATTAAAAAGATTTATTACAGAAAAGATTTATTCAAAACGAGGAAATATTAGAAAGAATTGCTTCCAATTCCAACAAATTAAAAAAAGTACATTTTCTTTTCCTTAGTTCTTCTCCACAAACTTCCTTTGACATAAGCATGGCCTCCGTGCCCATGGGGGCAGTTGGATTGAAATCCCAAAGGGAGTTGATGAGCAAGGAACACTGCCGTCAATCACGTTTAGCCCGTAATTGCAGCCGACCGCTGCGTCCCAATGTTTTTTTTTTCTACACATTCTCTATCTATAGGGTTAATTATACTTTCACCCTTAAGATTTATCAAAACTATAATTTCACCCTTCTATTTATATAAATTATGAATTCATCCTTATTATTTAACTAATTAGAAACTAATAGTTCTGCAGTAAAAAAAAAAGTAAAATCTTCCAAAAATATCATTTTACGAGTTAACTTCTTGTTTATTATCATATATTAGGGCAAATAATATCCTTCATTACAAAACTTAGGCTAATAAAAAAATTAGCAAAGTTATTATGGTGTTAATATATGATAGTTATTAAGAATTAGACACTCAAAATGATATTTTAGAAAACTTTGAACTTTTCACTACCAAATTGTTATTTTCTGATAAATTCGGCGATGCCATTGCGTTTGTCTTTATGAGAACCATCGAAACGAGTGGTCATATGCGTGAAACGGACCTCCAATCGTAGAGTTATTCATGTCTAAAGTTTTCTAAATACTTACAAAAATTCTTTCTTTCTAAAACTAACTGGGGCTCGGGTCGCCTGTACCGGTGATCCGGACCTGAGCGGCCATCTGGGCGATCCACTTATGTCCAGGTCGCCCATCTGGGCGATTCGCTCATGTTCGGGTCGCCGGTCCGGGTAATCCGAACGTCAGAAAAAAAATAATTACAACTTTTCTTATATCTAATCAATATTTTTTTCCACAAATTCTTCATAATGATCCATATCTACCTCCAATACAGTTCAATGTTAACGATTTTAGTTTTAGAGAGGAGAAGGAGTAGAGAGAAGTTAGAGAGAAATTGTGTAGAGAGAGAAAGAATAGGGAAGAGGAGGAAAAATAATGATTTTTTTCGCGCTATACATCTAGATTCCCGAGTTTGATTTATCGACCCCTATTTAGAAATAAATTTTTATATTAGTTTTGCTTATTGTCTTTTTTAATAAAACACCAAAAGTGCATAATCTAATTTTCTTCATAATGCTCCAATAATCACCAATATTTTTTTATTTTTTAATGCCCTTCATACATAGCAAAAGAAAATTTTCCTTGTACTTTCTACTAAAAATAATTTCTTAGTTCATGATTTTTTTAAAAAATAAAATTTTCAATGATAGAAAAAGTAAGAAAATCTGAAATTTTAATTTTGAAATTCACAAAGTTCTTCTTAAATAAAAAATTTAAAGGACAGAACAAGGAAAAGAAACAAATTCTCAATTTCCATAATTTCCATGGTCAAAACAATCAATGAAAAAGAGCTTTAAGAATGAAGTTAAATTAAAATAAATAAATACAATCCGATTGTGTAAGTAACAAATTATTTAACTACACATAAATTGTCCAACAATCTTCTTCGGTGTTTCGGTAGTGGCGCTTAGGGATGTAAATGAGTTCGCAAGCTGGTTCAGTCATATTGGGTTTGAGCTCATTGTTGATCGAGTTCGAGCCGATTTATTAAGCAAACGAGTCGAGTTCGAGCCTCATTAATATTAATTTAATAACTTGTTAAATTTATTGAGTCAAAATATATAATTTTCTTTATTTTGATTATTATATATAATAAATCTTTATAAAAAATTGAGTTTAACTCTCAAACTCGACACAAAATAATCAAGCTCAAACTAAAATTAATAAACTCGATCGTGCTTGAGTTGATGAAAAAAGTATCAAGTCGAGCTCGACTCAACTCATTTATACCCCTACTGGCATTACATGCATTAGGAGTTAGGAGAAGCAGAATCACTTCGCATCAAAGAACACAAAAGCATCAAAAGAATAAATTAGATGAAAAGGATAAAAGAACGAACTAATTGATTAGAATAATTGTAAAGGGAGGGGAAGAGAAGAATAATGATGAGAAAGTCGTATTATGTATTTGGATAGAGAATAGTTTAAGAGATACATAAGATCGGTTTTATATTATTTAAAATTAGAAGTTTTTAGTTTTTTTAGTTATAAATTATTTTGAAACTGTTCTTGACTATTTATTATATCTGCTTTTAACTTAAAAAAACTAAAAAATTATTTTTAAAAAGTTATTGTAGTGATATTTTTAAGAACGTTTTTGCTTATTGATATTGTTAAAATAAAATTGTGATATTAATTTGTTTAAAATAATTTTTTATAACCATTTACTTTTAGTTTCTTAAAAAAGAGAGAAGCAACGAGAAACAGGGGTAAGGAGTAGTGGAAGATATAAAAGAATGGACACATACCCCAATTTTTGTGGAACTTCGAGAATTTAAAATTTCAAATTATCAATGATTAATATTAAATGTTATTGACTTCATACTTTTTATATGTGTAGTAACTTTTTCCAATAAAAATTATCCTTTCTACATGAACTTCTAAGAAATTAGGTTAAAAAATAATAAGAAAAAAATATTTTTGAAGGAAAATCTTCTTGACTATCTAAAGAGTTTACATAATCCTTCCCTTGAAAAAATCTACAAAATCCAACTTACAATATTAAAATTAATTTTAATTATTTTATGCCATTAAAACTTTTTAAACTTATCAAAACTTTTAAAATAAAATTTGTAAACCTAAAAATGTAAGTATTAGGATTGAGAGAGATTGGAGGGCCAATAATATATGAAATGAAATGAGGTAGGTTTTTTTTTTCCCCTGGAGGGAAATGAGGTAGTTGCACCATATACATTTATTGAAAACATGATCCACATTTAATAATTTAATCACATTTAATAATTTAATCAGCCCGTAGAAGAAATCTTTTAAAATAAGGAGGTCAATAAACTCAACTCGGATTTTTATAAGGATAACTCGAAAAAAATTTCATTTTAAACATTTCACTTTCTCTCTCTACAAAATTTCTCTCTAACCTCTCTAAAAAAAAACTCAAACTTTGAACATTAGACCTAAATTAGACTAACGTATGGATTCCCTTGAAGACTTCTTACAAGAAAATGTTGGTTTTGATGTAAGAAAATCGATTAAATTTTTTTTTTTCAATTTCTGGTACACTTTCGCCCGGATGGGCGAAAATTCTAAGACACTTTCGCCTAGATAGGCGAAAGTTTCAGTGTTTTTTCGTTCCCATGGGCGAAGTGCTCCTAGAAATTTTTTTTTTGGTTGATGATTTTCTTTTTAATTTTTTTTGTATTGCTAATATTTTCATTTTACATTAATAGGCTCATGAAGATCCAAATACGTTTGAAAAACTTTTAAACCGGAAGAATATATTGATCTTGGACATTTATTCACAACAGATCGAATTTTTAGTTCGAAAGGTGAGTTGGTCGACTGGGCAAAACAAACTGCAATGAAAGCCAAGACATATTTAATCATAAATCGGTATCAGAGATCAAGAATAGCTGACCGTCGAACGTATCTCACATTGGCTTGCGAGCGCGGAGGTGCAATTAAAAAATATATGAAACCAATAGTTGACGATGAGGAAGAAGAAATTCCAATAAAAAGGCAGGGACTTTATGCGACCAAAAAATGTGAGTGCCCATTTAAACTAAAGGGAGAGCAAATGGCAACAAGCGAAAATTGGCAATTGTTCGTACACAATAGGAGGCACAGCCATAAAATAGCTGTTTACTATCACGGTCATGCTCAGGCTGCAAGACTTATGGAGGAGTAGTTGCAACAGACTGAGCAGTTCAGGAAGAGTCATGTACCGCATCGTAATATCTTACGATTTTTTCAAGAACAATATGTTGGTTGTGCAGTTAGGTAAGTTAGAAGGGAATTATTTTTAATACTTTATTAAAATATTTTAGATTTATTTTTCTTCCGTTAATAAAAAGAATTTTTTGATGTATGTAGTGCTCAGAAAATTTACAATGTTGTTGCAAAGATTAAGAAGAACCGGATGCAGGGAAGAAATACGGTAGAGGAAGTTCTCCGCCTAAGTACAAAAAGGGGTTACAAGGTCTTTTATAGAAACCGTGAGGAGAGCAACGTACTTAGTGATATTGTCGTTGCACACCCAACATCGATTGCAATGATTAGAATGTGACCATATGTACTGATAATGGATACCATGTATAAAACGAACAAATAAGTACGCTAGTGGATCATTATATTATTAAATCTCTTTATTAATTTATCCGCATAAATATTTAAATTTATTAAGTACTCTAGTGGATCATTACTTTTTAATAATTTTTTTAATAAACAGTTAAAAATATTTTGAAGTCCGTTTAAAATAGTTGCCAATGTTAATCATTAATTTTCCCCTTTATTTTTTAATTAAGGTACAATATGCCACTACTGGAAGCTGTAGGAATGACTCCGACAGGAAAGAACTTCACAGTGGCAACAGCTTTTATGTGCAATGAACAAGCTACGATATACAGGTGGGTTTTTCAACAAATCAAGCACTTATATGTTACATATGCTATGTCAAATAGGCACGATTCAATTCTTAATGAAGGTGAGCCACTAGTGATTCTTACAGATAGGAAAAGTGGACTAATGCTGGTGATTGATGATGTGTTCTGAAATTCATATCATATATTATGTAGAAGACACATCAATCAAAATGTGTTGGCAAAGTTGACAGAGATGGTTAAAGACGAAGAGGTGGCACAACGGTTCGTGAATGGCTCGTAACAAATTAATAAATGAAATTGATGAGGAGGAATATCAGAGAAAGTTGGAAGTATTGAAGAGTAGGTGGCAAAGTATGCCGGACTTTCTACATTACCTGTTTAGCACATTGTTGAATCCATTTGTGCATAAATTTTGCAGGGTTTGGATATCTCAAGTATTGCATTTTGGGGTTGAGACAACGAACCGTGCTGAGAGTGAACATTCGGTGTTGAAGCTATGGTTATCAACGTGTCATGGTGACTTGGACACCATGTTTCTTAATATCGACTCTCTCATCGAAGGTCAAATTGCTGAAATAAAATCCTCATTGGAAATTTCTAAACTTAAAGAGAAGTATGCCGCGAAGAGTAATGCCATATTGAAGAATATAAGTAATAAAATCAGTCATTTGGCTTTGAAGAAGATATGGCTAAAGATAAAGAAAGCACACGAGATGGTTGAAGACCGGAAAGTAAGTGCCTGCATTATTTAAGGAAGTCACACAGTCTACCATGTGC
The DNA here is from genome assembly GCA_028651295.1 of Catharanthus roseus. Taxonomy (NCBI): domain Eukaryota; kingdom Viridiplantae; phylum Streptophyta; class Magnoliopsida; order Gentianales; family Apocynaceae; genus Catharanthus; species Catharanthus roseus. Next base: position 9,766,155 of record JAPQWS010000050.1, on the reverse strand, counting down.
ATGTGAACTGGTTCATAGGTGCCAATATTTAATTCTAATCCAGGAAGAAGACGTTTATATTTTTTGGAGAAAACTAGAAATTGGTGCTGATATCCCGGATGTACAGAGAGAGACATAGATTCCAAGATGTGTGATCTCACCTCAATGTTAGAGGAAATTAGTACGGGTCAAATTTCTAAGGTTTGGGAAGTGCGTCGCCTCATCAAAGGTGTTATATGTCCAGTGTTGCCTGAAGATCCTTGTCCTCCATTGACAAACCCCCCAGAAATTGCAGTCATGAAGGGACGGCGGAAGACAAATTCTACCAAAAGGGATAAGTCTCACTGGGAATACATGTCCATCGCACATAAGAAGATAGGAAAATCAAGCGGTTCAGGGTCTGGGTCGGGGTCGGGAAGCAGTTCAGACTCAGGCTCTGGTCCTAGTCCACGTGGAAGAGGTAGGCCGCCCCGTAGCGGTAGGGGTAGGGGTAGGGGCAGAGGACGTAACAGTGGTAAGTCCAGTTTATCATCTGTTGTAAATTCAGATTTCCCATCAATGCCATTCCCGTTCAACAATGCATTTTTCGGGTTCATGTATGACTTTATACAAAACTGGAAGAATGTGGTTGGTGATGGTAATTGTTGATTTGGGGTTGTATCTAATTTTTTGTTCGGGGATAAAAATCATTGGGCTAAAATTCGTAGAAGAATGTCTTATAATTTGCACCACCATAAGAACGCGTATGTGCAATTGTTCGGATCATTAGAACGTGTCACTGAGCTGATAAGAAAGACGATTAGGAAGAGGGTTCGACACTTGTTGATTATTGGATGGATACTCCTGATCATCTTTATGTCATTGCCAACAATTCAATTTATGCGTTGTTTTAATTGCACAGTTTGGGTTGACCACCGTTCTTCCTCTTTATTTTAATATGGATTGTACTGTTGGAATGCTATTCATCGGATTCATAGCGTAACAAGAGCATTTCACACATGTATTTATTATTATTTATTATTGATAAATTTTAATTAGTATTGCTATTTATTACATTATTGAAAGCCGGAGCTTTTTATTTACTGTTTTTTTTTTTTTGTTTTGAAGCTACAGTTGCGAGATGGATGCCCTTTGCCTCCAATACAGGTGCAATGGCAATATCATCGAGATGTACGAGTTAGTGGATGGGCAGACCCTTATCATAACCGGATTGTAGATTGGGTTACGAGATACCGTGAAATGTATCTGCCTCAGAGTCATTCGCATGTTGTTATTAACTAGTCACTTTAGCATTTTATTATATAATTTATAACGTGATGTTTGATGTTATTAATATATTAATTTTTTTTGCATTTTATGTTATTATTTTAATTTAAATTATTTGCATTATTATATTAATATGCATTAATAAACCGGTACGTGAAAAAATTAAAATAATGAACAACAGAATATTCAGAAATACAAAAAAGGAATGTAAAAAATATATAACAAAGTATCCAAATACATAACATCATACTTAGGAGCGCGGTAATGCCTCCTTAGTAAATCAACAACCGTATGAAGTCTTTCTCTCTTATCGACATCCTCTCGAGTAGTCTCACGTACAATCAAATCTAACAGAGCTTAGGGTGGCATTACAGGAGCTACTGGTACGTGAAATCCATGGGAAATGTTCGAGGGATTCTGTATCCTCGGGTGACTGCGGGGGAGGAACCAGTCCATGTACTTATCTGTACAAGAACTTGGTGGAATAGCCGGAACACTAGTCCATAACTCTGTCAATAAATGCAAAAATGCCTCGAGCTACAGTGCCTCCACAAAAGTATTCCTCAACACATATATCCTGTTGTTTTGCGGCCTGCGTGCCTCCTAAGGTTGGATAGGGTGGGCGAGAATACACTGCGTAAACCTGAACTGTCTGAAAACCTTGTCAGGCATGTACGGCTCGATGCAGTCAAAGTATGCAATGAACCTGTGCCATGTGGAAACCCAGCAAGCCCGAATCTCTTGAGTCCTGTACGATGTCCATTTAACCTCATCAGCTGTCATCAAATCAAGTCTCAGTCGAATGTCCAGCAGTTTATTTTCATTCTTATAACCTAACATGGGATACTACAGGATGTAGGGCTTGCAAGCTTCACTACCTGGTCTAACCGCGGGTGCAAACATGGGAAAGTACAGATATATCCACGCCTAAAATATAAAATATAAATATAAAACCCTATAATATAAATATAAAAGCTAATTACATAAAATACAACATAATATTTAAAAAATAAATATAAATAATATAAATATGAAAAATATAAACCGAACATAAAACACGTTATATTTAAAGCACATGCCTCTAGTAGTTAACAGCACCCAGCAAGCTCCTTTGCATCAACACGTGATGCTTGCCCCAGATTCTTGTACAGATACGCAAGCGTGGCAGCACCCAATCCGAACTTCCCAACAGAACTCACATCCTGTAGCAATGGCCGAAGTCTGGCAGGAACTATGTTGTCACTCTTATCACTGAACAATGAGCTAACCAAGATATAGTGTATGTAGCAGGAAGCTCTGACAGTGGATGGCAGTGAAGTCTGGGAGCTAGTGGCAACATCGTGAAGCTCCGCTGCATTAAACCCTAAACCACCAGTGAGAGCTAAACCCAGATCACACTGGATGATCCGTACTAACTAATCACGTGATAATCTCAAATCCACTACCCGACCATATACAGGAATCCTGAGAATCAGCTCCATATCGTGTAATGTCACGGTCATCTCATCCCATGGTATATGGAAGGTGTTCGTGTCGGGCTGCCACCTCTCAACAAAGGCCGAAAGCAATGCAGAATTGGGGTACTGGAAAATGCACGATCGCAGGTGTGTAAGACCTGTCCCAAAGACAAGGAACGAACATGTGAATCAGTAAGGTCCCACCCTGTGAGTGCCATGTAACGCGATTGACACTTCAATGAACCACGATCCTGAAGATAAAACAAATAAATTTAGCATTACCGTTACAAAATAAATCCTAAACTATTTATATAAATATAAATATTTAAGAAATTAAAAAATAATAATAGTAATAATAACATGTAACTTTAAGATAAATATATGCACCTGCTCACGCCATATCGGACCCACAACTTGTTTACTGTATGATGGGATGAGCTCCGGGAACCTCCATTTGCTGGGCTTGGCTGCTCCCAATCTGAGGCCTTCACTTTCTTCCTCCTCTTAGTTGGAGCTGGAACTTCACGAGCCACATCGGGCCTTTTGTTACGAGACCCTGAAATCTTACTCATGACCGGCATAAAGCTGTTGGTCAACCCTTTTCCTTTCCCGTGGCGAGGACGCCCGTCGGATCGACTAGCAGGTGCTACAGGCACGGGATGCTCCTCATCTTCAGCATCCTTACCCTTATCCCGATCATCATCACCACCATCATCATCATCATCACCTCCTTTATCTGCATCTCCCTTAATATGTAGGGATCCAGCCCTGTTATGCTCCTTGCCAAGCCCCCTATCACCCTCAAAGCCCCTATCCCCCTCACAAACCCTATCTATAGGCCTCCCTATGTAAGGCTCAGATGATGAAACACCAAAATAAGCATGAGAATACCCATGTGTGCTACATGAAGAATTCAGAAGGGCGGCGCAAACCATCTGATAAAAAAACGTTACCCCTATCTGCGTCGGCTAACCACTAAACTCCAGTATAGGCTCCTAGGTTGCAGATCTATATGGTATGCAAGGTTGTATAGTAGGAGCATGTAAGTAGGGATCATATACTGTCTGGGGAGTGTGAAGGTGAATGTACAGAGCCATATGCCCCCGGAGCTTACTTCCCTACCTCCGGAGGGGAAAAGGATGGCATAGGGGTGTGAGACAGATGTGGTTGGAGGGGAGGTCGAGATCTAAAAGGTAGACCGAATGGTTGGGTAGAAGACCCGGGTGTACCTATACCATGATAGAAACCAGGTGCAAGAGGGGTAGGAGTAGCAGAAAGGTCGGAGGTACTATGTCGCCCCCTAGTACCTTTAGATGAAGCTGTAGTACCTTTAGATGAAGCTGTGACAGGACCAAGATCATCATCGCCTCTACGTTCGCCTGGTCTAACCATCTATTACGTATTCAAAATCATTAATAGCTATTATCATATATTTGAACATTTACTTTAACATCTATTATTATTTTATTATTTATTATTATCGAGATCCGTTATTTCATTTATACTATTTCTTTCATAATATTATTATTCATCACTAATATTCTTTAGTAATACTTATTAATTTATATATTATTCGATCTTATCTCCTAAACTCTAAATCTAAGGCCAAGAATAACGATGAATTCAAATTAAAATCCAAATAGTTGAGCAATTACATAACACATTTTCTTATTAAACACATAATTATAAGCAAACAATTTTAAACTAGTTACATTTACTCTACATAGACAAAATTAAATAACATTTAAAATAACATTTATTATTACTTTATTATTGACTTTATCAGGATTTATTATTTCATTTCCGTTATTTTATTTCTTCTCACTAACACAAAAACATAATTCATTATCATATTAACAATAAAATTATCACATAAAATATTTTAAACAACTAGTCACACTCATTCTACATATACAAAATTAATTAACAATTCAAATAATCATTTATTAAAAAAAATTAAATATATAATAAAAAAATTCAAAATTTTTTCCATGCACTTTTGCCAGAGCTGGAGAAAGTCCAAGTGAACTTTCGTCCGAGCCAGCGAAAGAACAGTTGCACTTTTGTTTGACCGGTCGAGAAAGTGCCCTCTTTCGACAGAAAAAATACCAATTTAAAAGTGCGATTTTTATTAAATTGAAGGCATATTTTCATGATCTAAACTGATAAAATTTGTAAATAAATGAGAATAGATTGAAGAACTAACTTTTTTTTTTTTTTTTAAATTTTGACGGTCGGATCTTCCAAGTAGCACTGTCAAACGGGCCAAACCGGATCGGACCGGACCGGCCCGCGTCCAGCCCGCACCTAAACGGTCCGGTCCGCTCCGAGCTTGTTTTTGACGGGCCTAAATTAAGGGAATCCATATCCGCCCGTAGCCAGCCCGCGGGTAAACGGGCCAGCCCGCGGGCTTGCTCTTTTGGGCTAATTTTTTGATTTTTTTAAAATCTTGCCTATTAACTATAATAATAATAATATACATTAATCCTAATCAATCAAAATAGAGAAAAACCAACATAAAAAATTAATAAGTAACAATAATCATCCAACAAAACAAATTAATAATTATTTAACAAAAAGTCAATACGAAAAATTAAACACCAACTTCTTCTTCTTCATCATTTCATCTTGAGGACTCATCTTCAACTTGATTACATCCTCTCCTCATCATCTTTACCTATAAAACGCAAAACATAGATTATATAGTAAATAAAAAAATTAATAAATAATATTCATAAATTAAATGAAGAAAAAGTTGTACTTACTCTCTGAATATCATTTCATTGATATCAAAGCAAACTTTTACATGACGTGAAATGCTAGATGTTCCATATTTTCCTCCTGCAATATACACCTTCCCACAACGAACACATTCAACCCTAGGTTCTCCATCTTCACCAACAATATCAAGCCTTCTGGTATGAATCCATACATTTGACTTATAGGATTTTTTCGCTTTCTTTAAAGATTGTGCAGCATTTGATTGATCACATTTATCACTAATATCATCAACAACATTTTTATCCATCTTCTGCAATGGATAAAATGTTTATAATTCATGATTTGAATATTATAGGCCTAACGAATTGTTCAGCAATTGATTCATCATCATCAAGTAAATAATATATTATCAAAAAAAAAACATCTCTCTCAGAGTGATCTTTTCATCCCAAGTTCATTCAAAATAGTGCATTAACAGAAAAAAAATCAGAAAAATGGGTAAGCCGCAATAGTTAAGGAAGACCTAGATGAATCAGTTTAACATAATATAACAAGAAACAAAAACGTAAAAGCTAAATTTGCCTTGTAGAGTTATCAATAAAAAAAAAATTTTGTACCTTTTGTGTTGTGTGTTGATATTAGATGAATGGATGCCGAGTGCTTACTACCTTCAATCAGAATAAGGCATGTCCTAGTTGTGCATCTAAATCTAATCAACTAAGAAGCCGTCAGAAATAAAGAGAATTAGAATATAGCAAAAAGAAATTAGGCGATCAACAAAAAAAGGTTAAGTGAATTTTGAACCAAAAACAGGATTAGAAGGAACCTTCAATCGGAATAATCTGAAAGTTCCAGAAATTTGATATCCTATATAACCTGCAGAACACGATAATGGCTTTTAATTTGTAACAAAAGTCAATACAATGTCATTTATACTGACATCTAGTGTTGTCTCTAAATTTGGACTTCTAGTGTTTGTTTATAAATTATAAAGTCATTTATCTTGCTTAATGAGTTTTAGTTTCTTGTTCCCCATTTCCTATTGCAAGAATTAGAAATCTCTGAACAAAAGTTTGTGTTGGATTTTTTCAAATTTATCCACTTCTCTTGTCTTTCTCTTTTTTCCTTGGCTCAAGAACTCACTTGAACTCAAATTTCTTCCCAACCCCACCCCTCTTCCCCAAAAAAAAGTCAAAAAAAGGGGACTGGAGATTTGGCAGCCCAAATACTGAAGAAGCAAGCCAAATGGGAATCCCCCATGTTTCTTTACACGAAAGAATATTTTTCCATCACTAAGAACAAATGGTAAACTAGTAAGCTTAAAAGCAAAGCAACCCTGTCCCAAAATTAAATGTAGTTTGGTTGCAACAGAACAATAAATACAATTGAAAAGGAGCTCATTAGTACCAGATGAGAAGCCTTATCCCAACCTTAACAGAAACAAATAAAGGACTCCAACAACAATCCACTTCACTGCAGGAAAACGATAAAAACCTGAACTGTTCAAGAGCTGACCTCTTCTCGCATATGAACACATCTGTTTGACATGATTAACCCAAGTAAAAAATATGCACCTATTTATTCTTTTCTTTTTTTTAAAAAAATATATCCATTAACTTAAACCATAAGAAGATAACTAAGTCACAGCACCATAATGGATTTAGCTGCAAACATCCTAACTTGACCAGAATATGAACAAGTATAAAATTGTTATGAAATACACACAAAGTGAAGCAAATTCATTTAAACAAATTCTGGAAAATATGGAGGAAGAATGAGTCATTTAACCTCTAACTAAGAGGTGAAGAGAGGGAATACCGAGTATGTGAGTGAAAGAATTCGCTTATAGATTTCTACATCAAGAGACTTGAAGGTTAACCTGCGGGAGGTGAGAGGTGGCGGCGAGAGGTGAGAGTTGCGGGAGGCGGCGGCGAGAGGCAGCGGTGAGAGGTGGCGGGAGGCGGCGGCAAGAAGTGAGAGCTGCGGGAGGCAGCGGTGAGAGCTGCGGGAGGCAGAGAGACAGAGAGAGCAGAGAGCTGAGGGAGGGAGGCTGAGAGACAGAGAGAGCCGAGAGCTGCGGGAGGCTGAGAGTGAGAGAGGGGAGGAAGGAAGGGAGGCAGTAGGGTTTACAAACAAACAAACACATTATTTTCATTTAAGTCCCTAAGAAAATAAATAACTTAAATTAGGTCCTAAAATAATTCATATAATAATAGCTTAAACAAACGTGCCAGCCCGCAAACCGGACCGGACCGACCCATAAAAACCCGCATAAAAAACGATCCGGTCCGGTCCGGGCTCATTTTGTACGGGCCTAAATTTTAAAAACCATATCCGCCCATATCGCGGGCGGTCCGGGCCAGCCCGCGGGCTTGAGCCCGTTTTGACAGTGCTACTTCCAAGGTCTAAGGTTGAAGTGAAGAGTCCTAGAGAGTGTTTAGAGAATTTTTTTTAGAGAGAGAAAGTTTTTATGTGAAAATGAAATTTTTTGAATTTTTTCGATTTATCCTTATAGAAACCCGAGTTGCCTTTATTGACCTTCTAAAATAATTGCAAATATATAAGGGATCCTGGAAAAGTACTAGCTTTATATCTCCTTAGTTCTCCGGTTCGGATATTCTGTAACACTTCCTGTAACATCATTCATATCATTTCTAATATACACTATTTTTCTTTTTTATTTTATATTTTTTTCTACAAAATATTAATTAAAAGAAAATTACACTCCTAACCAGAATTAAATAGTTAACCCAAAATTTTAAATCCAAATTTTCTCTCTTCTCTTACTCGATCTTTTTGGTTCTGCCTCCAATTTCCTTCATGCCTTTTCTCTCTCCTTATTGTTTCTTTCTATCTTCTTCAAGCTCTGCTTTGGTATGTCCATCGCATTTTTTCTTTTTTCTTAATTCTTGGCTCAAAGCTTATGCCTTCTTCAATATCTTTGTTTTCATTGATAATTCGCTCAAAGTTTCTACCTTGTTCTTAAATTTTTTTGTTCTTCTTAGATATTGAACGGAAAAGTAGAGGCCAGAATAAGCATACGCGGAAAGAAAGACAAGGTAATCGAAGCTGCTCCAACTGTCTATTCTTTTTAATTTTCTTTTTGTGTCACTTTAGAATTTGGTTGTTTGTTTGAATTTAGTAGTTTGTTTGATAGATTTGAGTAATTTAGGGCTCTCTTGACTATAGTGGCATATCTCTGTTCTTTTTTCTATTGCAATTAATAATACATAAGTTTGTTACTCTAAATTTGTAGTTATTTTTTTGTTGTTTGATCTAGTTAATTTTTTAAGAAAGAGGAGATGAGTTGATTTGTGCTTCTATTATCCTTCAGCATCATAGAAAAATTTACATTCCTTTGCAGCTTTAACGAAGGAAAAAGATCAATTAATATAAATTAGTAGCTTGTTTGAGTTGTGCAATTTATTTCTCCATCATTCTGTATTAACAAAAGGTGAATAGGAGGAGGGATTATATACTCTTTTAGTAGATCAATTGTTGTTGTAATTGTGTTTTCTAAACCAGAAACCACCATTTACCATTTAATAGATTACACTTGGATAACTGAAGTACCACTCTTATTCAAGAAAATATCAAGGAAACTGCTTATTTCTTGAGAAAATCCAGTCAAGTTACCATGGAGCATACTTCCATCTTATCTTTTCAATGAATTTCTTTAGAGTTTAATTTTCCTAGTTTCTTTGCTATAGAATATAAATGGAAGTACAATAAGTATAAACAACGCCAAAATGATATTGGAGGTTTGAATTATCCATTTTGATGATTAGTAGCCTGTTTCAAGCATTTTCTAGTCTTAATTAATTTATTTCTATGGGGAAACTGATAATCTTGCTTCCATTATTTGCCATCATGTTTTCTTAATATGATTACATATGTAACTATTAATTGTGAAATACTTGTGTATCTGTCTTCAATAAACTGTATACGTGACTTCTTTTGCATCAAAAGTTTTGACCTTCAAGTACTTCTAAAAAGAAGTGAATCTTGGGATCAAATTCAACTATAAACCTTAATAGATCGAAATTTCAGCCACTAAGGTTCTTTTTCTAGTTTATTAAATGCTATTCTTTACCTAAGAAAAATTGGTTCAACAGACTATTTTCATCTTTGGATCGAGAATAGTCGTAATTCTTTCAACTGATATCCTCATAATTTCACTCTTTATTTGTAAGGTTAAATTTTTAGAAGTGCAACATAGTTCTTTCGAACGGGTTATTGTTGCTACAATCAATATTTACTTTTCTTGTAAGGATCAAAGTTCATTTCTTTTCTTTGTCACTTATTTTATCATTATTTTCTAAATTAGATAATGGATACAAATCTTGATTCACGTATCGACTCCTTAACAAGATGTAGATTAGAGTTTCAAAATTTACACAATAATGGGGACAATCTTTTGACTGAGAAAGAAACAAAACTGGAGGATATTATTTTAGCATCCACACATAGTGAAAATATAATATATGAGGTCCATTCTAGAATTTCAAGTGAGGTAATTCCAAAAGTGGGTATGAATTTTAATAATAAAGAAGATGCTTATGAGTTTTATAAAGCTTACATCCTGGTTTTGGAATTCAAAGGAGTCTAAGTCATAAAGATAATGAGGGTATGATTCTTGATAGAATCTTTTGTTGTTTTTCTGAAGGCAAACGACGATCGGATAAAAGAGATGTTATTCGTAAAACTCATCTTCTGGAAACACGATTTGGTTGTAAAGCGATGATGAAGATTAATTGTCAAGTAATAGGCCACTATCAAGTTGTTCAAGTCATTCATGAGCATAATCATAGTTTGTGCAGCCCTAGTAAAACACATCTTTTTAGATCTCATAGAAATTTAAGTAGTGTTCAAGTAGCAGAGGCAGATATGGCACAGAGTGTTGGGATTACCCCTAAAGCAACAATTGATTTTATTAGTGAACAAGTTGGTGGATGGGAAAAATATAGGATTTATCCCTGAAGATTACAAAAATTATGCACGTTCCAAGCGTACAAGGGAAATGAAAGCTAGAGATAATGGGGGTATATTAGAATATTTGCAAAAGAAGCAATTTGAAGATCCTAACTTCTTTTATGCAATACAAGTGGATGAAGATGATTTGATAACTAATATTTTTTGGGCTGACGTAATAATGATGGTAGATTATTCATGCTTTAGTGATGTTGTGTGTTTTGATACTAATATAGGTCAAATAACGATGGTCGACCTTTTGCATTGTTTGTTTTTGTTAATCATCATAAGAAAACTGTAATTTTTGGTACTCCTCTGTTATATGATTAAACTATACTAACTTTTGAGTGGTTGTTTGATACTTTTGCAAGGACTATGGCAGGAATTAAGCCAAAGGCTGTTCTCACAGACCAATGTCAAGCGATGGGAATCGCATTAGCATCAAAATGGCCAGAAACATCATCGCCTATGCATTTGGCATATCTATCAGAATGCTGCCATCCATCTTAGCAATACCTTTTCAAAGTTTAATGATTTTTCAAAAGATTTTAATGATTACGTATATGGTTATGATGAGGAAGATGACTTTATTAATGCATGGAATATTATGGTTAAAAAGTATGGTCTTGAAGATAATGATTGGTTGAAAGGATGTTTAACATCAAGAAGAAATGGGCACTAGTATATGGACGTGAGACTTTTTGTGCAGATATGACTAGCACTTAACATAGTAAAAGTATGAGTAGTGTTTTTAAAAGGAATGTGAATTACAAAAACAAGTTGCTTGAATTTTTTTAGTATTTTGACAGATTGGTTGAAGACCGTCGTTATAAAGAGCTAAAAGCAGATTTCAAAGCAAGTCAAAGTACTCCTTTCCTCTCCATTCCAGTGGAAATTTTGAAACATGCTTCAGAAATATACACGCACGAGGTATTTATTATGTTTCAAGTCGAGGTATGTAAATCAAATGATTCACAGGTAGATATATGTGAAGATGATAGAATCATTATGAAGTATTTAGTCGTGCATCAGAAAAAGAAGCATCAATATAGTATTGTGTATGACTCTAAAAAGGGTACTCTCATATGTAGTTGCAAAAGGTTTGAATTTGTTGGGATTTTATGTTCTCAAACTCTTAGAGTCTTACAAGGGGTATTTTTACTATTCCAGATGAACATATATTGCTTAGATGGACAAAAAAAGCAAAAAAAGGAGATAAGGAAATTCCCTACGAGCTAGGGGTTCATGTTGATCCCAAGTTAATGATTGGAGTACGTTATAGAGATTTGTGTCATTTATATAAACAAGTGGTTACAAGGGCTGCAAAAAGTGAGAAGACTTATCATATGGCTAAGATAGTATGCAAAAAATGTTAGAAACAGTGAATGTAGGATTGAAGAATAAACAAGTAAAAATTATTTCAGTTGACATAATAGGTAATGCAAGAAGTGGATCAACTAGCACTATTTTTCCTTCTAATATTGGTTCTGCTAATGAAACAAGAGGAATTCAAACAAAGGAAAAGCTTACTATAAGATCTAGTAAAAGATTGCAAAGTAGTTTATAGAAAGTCCCAAAGAAAAGAAAGACAAAGGGGAAACGATCATCTCAAAGTACACATGTATGTTCTTATGTTAGTTTGACTTATTTTAATTGGAGCTATTATGCTATTACATATTATCTATTTTCTACAAAAAATTTGTTTCTATAAAACACAGGACCAATTAAGAATTGATATTCATAGTTCAATGAATTCTGTTGAACGAGGACCATCACAAATATTACAGGTACTATATCTAGTAGTAAAAAAGGTTGATGTTCTGACTACTTTCATTATACATAGTAAGTTAAACTTTTGTGCAGAATTTCTCAAATTTCATGCCTTCTTAAACACAAGTTGTAAGACGTTATTTCTTTTGTTTTCTCTTTTTCCCATTTGTGCTTCTTCTATAATTCCTGAATGACTAAATCATTATATATCTTAATATTATTTCCAAAAAGAAGGAGGGAGCTTCTACTACATATGACTTGAACGAGAGGAACATTATGTCTAAATATTTTGTATTACAACTATCTGTCTCAATGCACTCTACACCATTTTTCCAAGTATGAAGAATTCACATTTTACTAAGAATATTTAAGTTTAATATTTTAATAGACAATCATTTGAATTTGTTTTTATTGGTGTAGTTCTTAAAACAAGTCAACTACCAACAAAATTATGTGTCTGTGAGTAGTGGAAGCATGACAAAAGTAATACAGGTAATTTTGATGCTTCAACAATATTTGGTACGTATAAGTAATATGTAAAAAAACTATTGTTTTTTTTAGACATGTTACCATCTAACACCTTATACTTCTTTCTTAAAATTTCTGTTAGGCAAACGAAGTGCCGATTGTAGATAAAAGTCAAAATGCACAGATGAAGAGTCCGTAAAGACAACAATGCATCTAGGTAATTTTACTAGACTAGTTATAATAATAAGAAGGAGGGATAAAGGAAACAAATGGCCTATTTGTAAACATTACTTATAGTAATCAGAATAATTTATTTTCAAAATTTGTTATTAATTTTGGCTTCTTTCCCTTTCATAAAACTGAAAGAAATATGGAAAAGAAAATCATTGAAAACTCTACTGGAAACTATATTTATTTATTTTGGTTTTTTTTAGATCTGCAAATGTTGAACCCTTATAGTAATTGTATAGTGTTAGTAAAAAACCTGTAGCAGGACTATTAAACTTAAATAGAGAAAAACAAAGGCATGTATGCAAGCACACTAAAAGAGTTGTGTCACTTGCAAGCACCACATTGATAATATCGCAAGTTAATCTTGCATCTTTAATATTCAAAAGAAAGGATAAAAGAAAATGCATCTAGTCAAATTGAAAAGAAAATTATTGCTTGATTACACTGATTAAGCATATCTGTAACATCAATATACATAAAACAAAGGGAAAATAAAATACAAAAATGAACTACTTCATTAGTAATCCTTAAAACCACTATTTACCAAAAAAATATTAACTTCTAAGTCCAATTTCAGACATCGCATAGCTTTCTCAAAAGCTTGGATACAATTCTATAATCTTCTATGTTCCGATTAATGGTCATCCACCTCCTTCAGATAAAAGAAAATGGAGATGGTTTGACAATTACTAACTCCAATATTGAATTAGTTCGGATCATTCGGTTGTTGAAGATGAGCTCTTGACTGAGAATGTAGTTCAAATACCTAAGCATAGGAGCACCTTGAGGTGTAAGCTGTTAGGCATCAAGTTACTTGTTAGGCAGCCAAAGTATCCTTACTAATGGACCGCAAGTATAAAACCAAGAGCTCCAGCAAATTTCCAATGGAATCCACACAGAGGAAAAACGGTCGACCGATTTGAAAACTGGACAACCATTTTTGTGCTTCCCAAGAAAAATGGACGAACGAAAATGAAAAATAGACGTCCGAAAACTAGCAGAGCAAGAGGAAAAGAAAATCGAGATATTTGGATGATGTCTACAATGAAAAGTGGTCGACCAAAAATACTTATGAAAATGAGAAGTAGAAACTGAAAAGAAACCCAACCCAAGATATACGAATATAGGAAGCGGACATCCAGTTTCCTTCACAATCCAAAAACGGACGAGCAGCAACAAGAAAACGAACTTCCGATTTTGGAGCAGGCCAAAACTGGCTACTCGAAGTTGTGCAGCAGCGGCTGTTGCGGTCAGCAGGAGAAAGATCCTACATCACAGTCCACACTTCAGTAACCTCACCCAGACCTTCCCACTGCTGGAGAAGGCGCAATAGTGCCGGCCAGAGCCAAGAGTAGTCGCAACTCTCTATAACCCTATAAATGAAAAACTGAGTCGAATGAACTGTCAAAAGGAAGCAGATAAAAGTAGCCGAAAGGCAGCAAGAATCAAGGCATCAGAAACACACTTCAAATATGCAGAACATACACTAAATCTATAGAAACTTCTAAGTGATTTATTCCCTTCGTTAAAAGGTGCAAAGGAATGTAAATTTTTCTATGATGCTGAAGGATAATAGAAGCACAAATCAACTCATCTCCTCTTTCTTCAAAAAATTTACGAGATCAAACAACAACAAAAGAATCACAAATTTAGAGTTACAAAGTCATGTATTATCAATTACAATTAAAAAAAGAACGATGATCTTTATGTTAAGTATAGGGGAAAGTTTGTTGAAGAATGTGGTTACATGTCATCTTTTCTTGATACCTTTATGAAGCATCATGAAGGTTTTACTCTTTTAAACCAACTTTTGCTCTATGTTAGTGATCATATTGAACTTCCTTGTAAAGAACTTGAGCTTTTAATGGATGATGAGATTTTGAAAACATTGTTGTTTACAAACTTGAGTGGTTTTCAATTCTATTGCATTTCAAGGAGTTCATTTTTTCTTTTTTGGAATCAGAAAACAAAAAGAAAGGTAGTTTGATTGTGTTTAAAGTTCATCTTTGTGTTCTTTTTAAAACTACCTTGAAAAATTGTGTTGTTGAACTAACTTTGAAGAAACTTATTGAGAAACATCTTGATCGTCTTATTCCTTTCATTGAATATCTAAGTAAATATGTTTTCTTAATGATTTGCTTTTTCAAAGTAAGAGTTCGTGTAACAATCCTTTGAAACATGTTTCTGGAAGTACTAAGTTTTATCATTTACCCTTCAAGGGACTCTTGGAAATGTTTACTTTTAAAAGGAGAGCATTCTCAAGTTTTGATGATAAAAAATATTACTACCAAAATTGGATGGTCAAAATTACAAATCCTTTTACACATATCAATGTGTATTTATTATATATTTTCCAATTTTACAAGGTCCTTCAGAGAAACTAGTAATTTTTTTGAAAAATATAGTGAAATTATGGTAAAATATATAAATTAATGAGATTAGTGGGTTTAGAGACAAATTGTGACTTGGATATATAATTGCTAGAAGAAATTTTATTTGAAAATACTAAAATAAATTATATTATAACAAATTAATAAATTATGAGGTCATTTTAAGAAACTAGAGAATTTTGTGAGAACTTAGGATTTACATAAAATAACGAAATTAGTGTATTTAGAGATCAATTATAACTAGATTTATAATTACTATAATCAATTTTATCTTAAAAAACTAAAATAAATGTATATTATAACAAATGAATAAATTATGGGGTCAATTTAATAAACTAGTGAATATTGTGAAAACTTAGGGAAACTAATGTAAATTCGTAAAATAACGAAATAAGTGGGTTTAGAAACAAATTATAAATGTATTTATAATTACTATAAGTAAGTTTATTTGAAAATACTAATAAATATATATATATATCATAAAAAATGAATAGATTATGGAGGTCATTTTGAGAAGCTAGTGAATTTTGCGAAAACTTAGAAAAACTAATGTAAATTACATAAAATAACAAAATTAGTTGGCTTAGAGACAAATTATAACTATATTTATAATTACTAAGTACTTTTATTTGAAAATACTAAAATAAATATATATCGTAACAAATAAATAAGTTAGGGGTTCATTTTAATAAACTAAGTGAATTTTGTGAAAATTTAGTGAAATTAATGTAAATTATATAAAATAACCAAATGATTAGGTTTAGAGACAAATTATAAGTAGATTTATAATTACTATGATTACTTTCATTTTGAAACACTAAAATAATTATATTTTATAAGTTGTAAGTTATCTGGTTATTTTAAGAAAGTAGTGAATTTTGTACAAATTTAGATGAAATAATGTAATAACATAAAATAATGAAATTAATGCATCTATAGATAAATTATAAGTATATTTCTAATAACTGTAAGTACTTTTGTTTGAAAATACTAATTAAATGTACTTTATAATTACAAATGAATAAATTATATGATACTTTAGAGAAACTAGTAAATTTTATGGAAAAATTAGTGTAATATATGTAAAGTAACGAAATTAATGGGTTTAGAGACAAATTACAAAAAGATGTATATTTACTAGAAGAAATTTTATTTGAAAATACTAAAATAAATATGCATTATAATAAATGAATAAGTTATGAGGTCATTTTGAGAAACTAGCAAATTTTGTGAGAACTTAGGGAAACTAATGTAAATTACATAAATAACGAAATTACTGCTTTTAGAGATAAATTATAACTACATTTATAATTACTATAACCAATTTATTTTAAAATACTAAAATAAATGTATATTTTAACAAATGAATAAGTTATGAGGTCAGTTTGAGAAACTAATGAATATTGTGAAAAACTTATGGAAACTAATGTAAATTCGTAAATAACAAAATTAGTGGGATTAGAGAGAAATATTAAGTATATTTACAGTGACTACAAGTATGTGTATTTGAAAATAACAAAATAAATATATATCATAACAACTGAATAAGTTATGTGGTCATTTAAGAAACTAGTGAATAATCCTATGATCATGTAAAATTTAGATAATAAACATGTCTGTAAATTTAGAATAAAATATGATAAGGTGAAAGTGTAATTATTTGAAATTATATATAATAAGCTTATTTCAACTAAATAATAGATAATACGCTTTTCATAAAAAATAATCATATGATCATCTAAAATCTTGACAATTAACATGTTTGCAAATTTAGAATAAAAAATAAGAAGGTCAAAGTGTACATAATTAGTGGTTTTATAAATAAATTATGAATTATATATTTCAACTGTTCTTAACATAAAATAATGAATTTAGTGAGTTTATAGACAAATTATAACTAGATTTACAATTTCTATAAGCAATTTTATTTCAAAATACTAAAATAAATGTATATTATAACAAATGAATAAGATATTGGGTCATTTTGAGAAACGAGTGAATTTTATGAAGACTTAGGGAAACTAATGTGAGTTACATAAAATAATAAAACCAGAGGATTTAGATAGCAATTATAACAAGATTTATAATTATTATAAGCATTTTTATTTGAAAATACTAAAATAAATGTATATTATACCAAATGAATAAGTTATTGGATCATTTTGAGAAACTAGTGAATTTTGTGACAACTTATGGGAACTAATGTAAATAACGTAAAATAATGAAATTACTGAGTTTATAGACAAATTATGACTAGATTTACAATTACTATATGCAATTTTATTTGAAAATATTAAAATAAGTGTATCTTATACCAAATAAATAAGTTATTGGGTCATTTTGGGAGACTTGTGAATTTTATGACAACTTAGGAAAACTAATGTAAATAACGTAAAATAACAAAATTAGTGAGTTTATAGATAAATTATAACTAGATTTACAATAAATATAAGCAATTTTATTTGAAAATACTAAAATAAATGTATATTATAACAAATGAATAAGTTATGGGTTATTTTGATAAACTAGTAAATTGTTACTAGATTTATAATTACTATAAGTAATTTTATTTGAAAATACTAAAATACATGTACATCATATTAAATGAATAAGTTATTGGGTCATTTTGAGAAACTAGTGAATTTTGGAACAACTTAGGGAAACTCTTATAAATAACGTAAAATAACGAAATTAGTGAGTTTATAGACAAATTATAACTAGATTTACAATGACAACCAATTTTATTTGAAAATACTAAACTAAATGGATATTATAACAAATGAATAAGTTATGGAGTCACGTTGAAAAACTATTGAATTTCGTGAAGACTTAGGAAACCAATGTAAACTACATAATATAACAAAATCATGGGCTTTTATAATTATTATAAGAAATTTTATTTGAAAATAAAATAAATGTATATTCTCCCGAATGAACAAGTTATTCGGTCATTTTGAGAAACTAATGATTTTTTTTTTTTAATTTTAGGGAACATAAATGTTTGTAAATTTAGAATTAAAATAAGAGGGTTAAAGGGTAGTTATTTAAAACAATAGATAAAAAACTTATTTCATCTAAATAATAGATAATAAGCTTATTTATAAAGAATAATTCTATGATTATCTAATATCTAAAATTTACACTATAACCATGTTTGTAAATTTAGAATTAAAATAAGCGGGTAAAAGTGTAATTATTTGAAACTATAGATAATAACCTTATTTTATGTGAATAATAGATAATAAGTTTATTTATAAAGAATAATCCTATAATTTTATCTAAAATTTAGATAGTAACTATGTTTGTAAATTTAGAATTAACATAACAACGCCAAAAGTTTAATTATTTGAAATTATAGATAATAAGCTCATTTCATCTAAATAATAGATAATAAATTTGTTTATAAAGAATAATCTTAGGATCATTTCAAATTTATATTGTAACAATATTCAGAAATTGGCCTCTAATTTTGACTTGCTTCCCGGTATTTCTTCTTCGATATATTGGATAACCATTCTCAACATTTATTGTGTAGTCTGAAAATAATTTTGGATAATGATTCTTGCCTTTTCCATTCTTCATACAAGGATTTTGAAGATTTAGATAACTACAGGGCTCATGCACCATATGCTTTAATACTGTTAAGGATTAGTATGTATAATTAAAATAGGATTATTATTCTTATAAATCATAAACTATGTATAATTATATTTTAGTTACCTAGTTGTAATTAGTTAGGTTTCCTAATCATAATCTGTTTAGGATTTGTCACATAAACAATCTATATAATGTACACTATTTCACATTAATGGGACAGGAAATATTGGATTGTTTTCTCCACTGAAAACTTTCATAGTATCAGAGCCAATTGTCTAAAATCTCTCATAATGAGTAACGATAATATTGGCAATGTTGATAACGACACGGTAGAAGAAAGCCATGTTCGCAGAATAAAGAAAGATGCTTACTATGTAGCATCCGCCGATGGACCTGGATTGATTCTAACAACAGTCCAGCTAAGAGAGACCGAGAAGGACAATAATTATGCAGAATGGGCAAGAGCCATGCGCATGGCCTTGAGATCAAAGAAGAAGTTTGGATTTATTGACGGAATAATTCCCATTACAGAAGATGACCCAGAAAAAAAGGAAGAATGGTGGGAAATCAATAATCTAGTAAATTATTAGATTCTCAACACTATCGAACCCTCTCTCCGATCTACCATATATCACTTCGAGAGAGTTGATGAATTATGCACAGATTTGAAGGAACGATTTTTGGTTGGCACCGGGCCAAGAATATACGAATTAAAGGCTACATTGGAAAATTGTAAATAAAGCGGAGATTCGATACACGTGTATTTTTCACGTTTGAAAAAGTTATGGGATGAATTAGAAAACTACACTCAACTCCCGTCCAGTATAGATACAGAACTCTTGACCTTTATCATAAAAGAAGAAAACGAAAAAGTTTTCCAATTTTTAATGGGATTAAATAGTGCAATTTATGGCGCTGTACGTTCCCATATGATTCAACAAGAACCCATGCCCAAGTTACAAACAATTCTTGCTCAAATTTGAAAAGAAGAACAGAATAAAATTTATACAAGCAGGGGACGACACTGGCGACGGCGCTGCCAAAGGAGATCTCTCCTTCTTCAAAACTTTACTGTACACACTGCAAGAGGGCTGGACACGACGTCGCCAGCTGTTTCCAACTGGTGGAATATCTAGAGTGGTGGCCGCAGAGCTCACCTCAACTCACCAATGGCCACGTCATCCCATCGACAAGCAATAACATAGGGTGGCGCAGCGATAGATCTGCACAAGGAGGACGACAGCAGCAGCCGACACCGAGAACTTGCGCGACAGACAGAGGACAACCGATGGAATCCTAGGCCAACTCTGCTTCAGTCCGGCGTGGATGAACGGTAGCAGAACCCTTCAGCAGACGCGACTTACTCGCTGGGGAAGAAGATAGCATCGGGTCGAGCGAACATAGCACAAGCAGTAATGGGCCGGGCTACTTTCCAAATTTGACAGCTGACCAATGGTCAAAGCTGTTGACTGCCTTAAATAATTCAAACAACACTCAATCCGAAAAAGTATCTGGTATGGAAAATTTATGAATTTTGGATGTTCTCACCATATGATTGGTAGGAAATTTTTTTTGCAAAATATAAATCCTATCTGTCCATACATAATTGGATTACCTAACAGTGCCAAGACTTTTGCTCTACAAGAAGAAACGGTTTCTTTGAGTCCTAAATTAAAACTCCACCGAGTGTTGCTTATTCCTGAACTCAAATGCAATTTAATTTCTTTGTCTCAATTGGCACGAGTCTCGAAGTGTTTTATCACTCTCTCTGACAACTTTTGTGTTATACAAGACCGTATCTCGATGAGGCCGATTGGAGTGGGTGAGCAGAGGAATGGGATTTTCTTCTACAAACCTATGGAATTGAAGGCATTGTATGCTTTTTCAAGTACGGTTCTTGATTCCAGCACATTATGGCATATACAATTGGGACATCCTTCAGATTATGTAGTGAATAATTTTTTGGGTATTACTAAAGACTCTACAACTGGAAGATCTCCTTGTAACATTTGTCTACATGCTAAACAAACTCGTGATTGTTTTCCTCTTAGTATCAATAAAGCATCTACAATTTTTGACTTAATCCATTGTGATCTGTAGGGCCCATACAAAACCTTGTCAACTATAGGTGCTTCATATTTTCTTACCATACTAGATGATTATTTTAGGGCTGTTTAGATATATCTACTTTTTAAGAAAAGTGAACTTGCGTCTATTTTTCGAGATTACTTTTCCATGAGCAAAACACAATTTCACGAAACCGTCAAGATAGCCCGTAGTGATAATGACACAAAATTTGCACCTCTAAAGTCGTATTTGGCCACCCATGACATAATCCATCAAACTGCCATTGCTGGGACACCACAAAAAAATGGAAGAGTTGAACGCAAGCATCGACATATTATAAATGTAGCTCGGGCTTTGAGGTTTCAAGCTAATTTGCCTATAAAATTTTGGGGAGAATGTGTTTTGACGACTGGATATCTCATCAATCGAACTCCCTCGAAGTTGTTACACGGTAAGACTCCTTATGAGTTGTAATATGGAAAAAAGCCATCATACTCTCACATTAAAAGTTTTGGGTGCTTAGCTTATGCTCATGACCACGATGCACCCAAAGATAAATTTCGCACCCGCAGTCAACTATGTGTCTTCCTTGGCTACCCCTTTAATAAGAAAGGATGGAGATTTTATGACTTGCAAACAGAAAAATTCCTAGTGTCCTGACATGTGATTTTTGATGAAACAAGATTTCCATTCCAAGAAAAATCAAATATTTCAATAATTCCTACAGACTTCGGACAATTTTACAATTTTGGAGAACAAGTTTTAGGCTCCAAAGAACACATTATACAAGATAGAGGGAGTTTAGCAGCTAAAAAATCTAACCCAGCTCCAGCAACCCCAATTTCTAGCCACGGCCCGACCTCAGTTATAAATAGCCCAGTGGACCAAGCACTTGTCCAACATAGCTCCAGGCAAGAAGCTTCTTCTTGCGGCCTAGATCCGAGCGGCCCACCTACCCAACACCCAGCCCGCCTGCCTCCAGATGCTTCTGCTTCCAGAGACAGCCCATTGCTACCTTCACGCGACCCAGATCCATGCAGCCCACCTACCCAGTGGCTAGGCCACCTACCTCCAGCTGCTTCTACTTCCAGCGATGGCCCACTACACCCTTCACGCGGCCCAGCTCCATTTGGCCCAGCACTCGCACCTCTTGTCCAACACAAACCAAGGCAGCAGGCCTCCTCACACAACCCAGCCGCCAAGGTGACTTCCTGCGGCATAGCGAACAACAATCCAGATAGTGGCCCAGTCACCTCCAGTTCTGCACATAGTCCAAATCAGGAAGAAATTAACCCAAGAATTACACAAGAAAATCAGCCTACTGATGGACCTAGACGAAAGCTCTCGAATTAAAAATATTCCGGCTCGGCTCCGAGATTATGACTGCAATGCCATATGGAAGTCTTCTTATCCCATTCCTCTTCTGCTTTCTCACCCTCTTCGGACTTCTCAGGTACGTCCCTTTATCCGATAACACAATTTATGGACTATAGAAAATTTTCTCCTTCACTCAGGCACTTTTTAGCATCTGTCGCCACAGAATCTGAGCCCACCACCTACTCTGAAACAGTTTCTAATCCTCTCTAGTGCGCCGCTATGCACCAAGAAATTGATGCACTTGAACAAAATGGCACATGGTCTTTAACATCCTTATCTCCTGGAAAACGTGCTATAGGGAGTAAATGGGTCTTTCGTATTAAGTACAAAGCAGATGACACAATGAAGCAATATAAAGCCCGCTTGGAGATTTTGGGAAATACACAAATGGCAGGTATTGACTTCACAGACACCTTTGCTCCTTTTGCTAAAATGGTCACAGTTCGCACCTTACTTTCCTTTGCCACTGCTCACAACTAGCCTATCCATCAGATGGATGTCTACAATGCGTTTCTCCATGGAGATTTACAAGAAGAAGTCTATATTCGTCCCCTACCTAGTTTTCGCCCCTCTTTCCGAGGACAAGTTTGTCTTTTGAAGAAATCTTTATACGGTCTTCGCCAAGCTCCTCGATGTTCGTTTTCGAAACTCACTACTGCTCTTCGTAAGTATGGTTTTTCTCAGTCTTATGCAGATTATTCTCTCTTCACATATTCTCGAGAGAATATTTTTTAATATGTTCTTATTTATGTGGATGATTTACTCATTACTGGAAATTCACTATCCACTCTCAATAAATTCAAAGCTTCATTGCATAAGTGCTTTCACATGAAGGACTTGGGTCCTCTCAAATATTTTTTAGGCATTGAAATTGCAAGAAACCCCTCGGGTTTATTCTTATACCAACGAAAGTACAACTTGGAAATTCTCTCTGAAACGGGTTTATTAGGGACCAAACCAGCATCTACTCCTATTGAACCTAATCATCAGTTGGCAAAAGCTTCTGGATCTTTTTTTGATAATCCAGATCGCTACTGCAGACTCATAGGTAAACTGATCTATCTTACTCTTACTCGACCTGAACTCGTCTACTCCGTACATACACTTGCTCAATTTATGCACTCCCTTCATCGTGCTCATTGGGATGCTGCTATCCGAGTTGTCTGATATCTTAAAGGAAGTCCTGGTCATGGTATTCTTCTTCAATCTGACTCTCGCTTTTTATTGACTGCATATTGTGACTTAGATTGGGCTACCTGCCCGATAAATCGACGTTCTATCACTGGCTACTTTATTTCACTTGGTGGGTCTCCTATTTCCTGGAAGACAAAGAAACAACATACTGTTTCTCGTTCATCTGCCGAAGATGAATATCGTTCTACGGAAATGACTTTATGTGAATTAAAATGATTATCTATTCTACTGCGTGATCTTCATGTTCCTATCACTCGCCCAATTCCATTACACTGTGATAATCAAGCTACTCTTCACATTGTCGAAAATCTTGTTTTCCATGAACACACTAAACATATTGAAATTGATTATCATTTTATACGCGATACTTTCCAAGATGGTTTTATTTTTCCCGCCTACATTCGCAGTGAGTTTCAACCCGCCGATATTCTCACTAAAGCTCTTCATCCCATATATTTTCATCGTTTAGCTTCCAAATTGAGCATTTCTAACCTTCATGCTCCAACTTGAGGGGAAGTGTTAAGGATTAGCAAGTATAACTAAAATAGGATTATTATTCATATAAATCCTAAACTATGTATAATTATATTTTAGTTGCCTAGTTGTAATTAGTTAGGTTTCCTAGTCATAATCTGTTTAGGATTTGTTACATGAACAATCTATATAATGTACAATATTTCACATTAATGAGACAGAAAACATTGGATTGTTTTCCCTGGAAACTTTCAAATACCAGAGAATTGCAAAAATGGATTGAGTTCACCATCTGAAATTTTAGCATATGCCTCGTAATTCAATGGTTTAGAATCTGGTTTCATGATTAAAAGAAAATGTGCTTGTGGCAAACCCGTATTTTGGAACTCAATCACATAAACACATACAGCTACTTCACCAAGAACATTCTTTTTCAATAATTCATGTTTGAGCTCTTCCAACTTCACTCTAATTACCTTTCATAGTAAAATCCGGTCTGTTTTGACGAAGTTCATTTGGTATCAAATTCTCTTGTATATCCATGTTTTTGCACTAATGCCATCGCATCCACATACCTCTTTCGCATATCTCGTAGTCCTCCTACAAAAGATGCGGTAGGACAACTTTCTTTCCTACATCTGAACCTTTTGTCTCCCCCATGCCAATCGAATCGATGAATCCTTTAAAAAGCTCAGTTCGTACTTTTTTCTATCTATTTCTGTAGAAATTGAGCCTTTCTGTTTCAATCTTTATATACATGTCAAAAGTATATTGTTCTACCAGTATACAGAATCATAAATTTGTCCTCCTGCCTCATTTGTAGATTGTTGTAGCAATAGTATTCAAGAAAAGAAACTCTACTTGATATTTTCTTTTCTTGTTGAGTTCCTAGAATAAAACTTCACATTGTAAAATTATTGTTCGGATTCCGATTCCATCATGATCGCAGCAACACCAGAAGTCGTTGGTAGATTATACACTCTTTGATCCAATTGAGGACTCTCGTTCGGCAAAATGATGCAGTTTTCAAGACATGGTAGCTCTCTCAAAATCTTCAAAAAAGATTACATTACCATTGAATTCTGATGATGTTGTGATTCTTTCATTCTCTGTGTCATAGAAGTACAACTAAATACCTATTACTCTTATGTTATGAGGAACTAAATCTTCAAGAAAATGATGTATCTGTCCTTGAATTTTGAAAGTATAAACACCCTTAGTATTTTTTGTCAGTTGGCTATCATATTTTCCTGCAAATGTTGTAAATGCAAAATGATTGTTATAAGAGCATATACGTTTTTTGAATTCCACAGCTTCTTCTGAGTACTCAACAACAAGGTTGTTAGTTCAGTAAATATTGGATAAGATATCAATGAAATTTCTCCTTCTGAGCAGCATACAGTTGGAGGTTCACTATAAAATCTTTTAGCATTACAAAATTTACAATTTGCTACCCTTGATAGCCTCGTCGGTTCCGTGGCTAGTTCTTTAGAGCGGACACCTGGAATTGGTGGTATATGAAAGAGTAAATGAATGAACATCTAGATTTATAAAACGTACTGAATATGTGATAGACCTAAAACAATGATTGTGACATGAACCATGTCTTTGTCTTACCTCTATAATTATTCTCAATGGTGGTAAATTATTCAGCGAACCCGCTATTACTTCACTATTTTTTTTTTTTTTTTTGGTGACTATTTTCAACCATTAGAAGTGCTCCTAAACTTATTAGAGTTGTGACAATGAATTAATATTTCTACAATAATTATAATGTAAAAATACATGTTTGGTAACTATTTGTAAAGCATAGATAAACTATAACTATTTTCGAACTCAATACTATATGATTGCTGAAGAAGGACCTGTACAAACTCTTTTAATTGAATTAAATAGCGTTGATGATAGACGCATACCTAAGGGATGAAACAATGAATCTACCAAGATGCTACTGCTTGCAAAGAAAACATTTTGATATGAAACAAACATCTTTTGTGTTTGTGGAGTACATATTTACTATAGTGACTATTATACGTGAACTGGTAGTCATAATACCTGCGCTAAACTGCTTGTTATAATCATGTCATTTCCTACTAGAAAGTATATTTTGAGAGGTTAGCAATGTCTCATTTTCAGGCTCGCTGATGATAATGCCACCAGCAGTAGTAGTAGATCGACGAGCTTCTTTATGAGGATGATAAGCTTCGCCGATGTTTCTGTAACAGCTTTTGTTTTTGTTCAAGTGGCTGAGCATGATAAGCGTCTCGTCGACGTCTCAGTGCCTCTTGTTTCTTATTTGCCGATACTTCCGGACATGTACTTGCTGTACGTTTCGGCATTGATCAAATAATTGTTGGAAAATATTTAGAGAAAGGAAGTGAATGGAAAAAAAATATTAAAGAGGAAAAAGTTGGCAAGTAAGGGATTTGAATCCCATATTGGAAAAGAACGGAGGGGGGGGGGTTATCAAACTCACGATTTTACCAAATTATGTGTCAAATTCTTCTTTTGTTTGGATTCAATGGCTGTTAAATTCGATGAACAGCCACATTCATTTCTATTGAGTTCAATGTACAACCATATTCATGGATGCCAAAATACAGAATTAATTCTATATAACTGAATTCAGTGTACAGAATTAATTCAATGTAATAGCTGAAGGGTGAATTCATAGAACTAATTCAATGAAACAGCTGAAGGGTGAATTCAGTGTATAGTATTAATTCAATGTAACAGATGAAGGGTGAATTCAGTGTTCATAACTAATTCAATGTACAATTGAAGAGGTTTTCCATCTATAAATACTATTGTTTTCCACAGCAGAAGGCATAAGAAAATTTTCTTTTGCAATTCTCTAGCATTATCTCTTAACTTGCATACATATATCTTTTTCCTGTTCATCTTCAATTTGTTCAAGTTCGAAGGGAAAACAGATTCAAGTGATAAACTGTTTTCCGAAGCCCGTTTTATCTTGGGAAACAAATATTCTAACACATCTCTTGCACTTCCGGTAGAGAGAACGAATCTGTTTTAAGGAAATTGAAGTTTATTCAAGACTCGGGTTTGATTTCTGTTTCCTCACTATTATTTTAATATTTTTATGTTTCATTATATATATATCACACTGTGTTTAACAGTACTGGTTAACAATCTTAAAACAGAATCTCTTTTCTGCTCCTGCTGAAATGGCAACCGGAATAGACACTGTTAATGTGAATAGTGCTACTTCTGGTTCGGGAAATGTCTAGATTGTTGCTACTCTGCCAACAATTCCGACCAGTCAATTGGAAAAACCAAAAAAATTTACTGGTTCTAATTTTAAAAGATGGCAACAGAAAATGCTTTTCTACCTGACTACTTTGAATTTGGCAAAATTCTTGATAGAGGTAGCTCCTGTGGTGGCAGAGAATATTGATGATGCACAAACGGTAACTGCTGATGATGCATGGAATCATTTTGATTTTTTGTGTCGTAATTATATTTTAAATACATTAAGTGATTCATTATATACTGTGTATTGTGCATATAAAACTGCTAAAGCTCTATGGGAATCATTAGACCGGAAATATAAAATTGAGGATGTTGGCACAAAGAAATTTGTTGTCGGACGGTTTCTTGATTATATAATGGTTGATTCTAAAACTGTAATAACTCAAGTGCAAGAATTGCAGATTATTTTGCATGAAATACTTGCAGAAGGAATGATTTTAAGTGAAGCATTCCAAGTGGCTGCTGTGATAGAAAAGCTACCCCCTAGTTGGAAAGATTTTAAGAACTATCTCAAGCACAAATAGAAGGAAATGTCTTTGGAAGATCTTATTGTTAGACTTCGTATTGAAGAAGACAACAGAAATGCCGATCATAAAATGATGAGCTCTTAAAATCCGAAGGTTAATATTGTTGAACATGGTAAAAATTTGAAAAATAAAATCAAGTTCAACAATCACAAAACTAAGGGCAAGATCGGTCATCCGGTGGTATTTCCAAACCGAAACAAAAATTTAAAGGGAAATGTTTTAACTGTGGCAAATTAAGTCACAGGTCTTCTGATTGTCGTTTTTCTAAGAAAAATCATGAAGCAAATATGGTTGATTACATTATTAAAGAAGTGGATGACTTGAATTTAGTTGCAGTGGTTTCTGAAGTAAACATAGTTGATTCCAACCCAAAGGAATGGTGGTTTGACATCGGTGCCACCAGACATGTTTGTACTAACAGAGACCTATTTTCTATTTTTGAGCTAGTTCAAGGGGAAAAGATTTACATGGTTAATTCTGCTTCAGTTGCTATTGAAGGTTAAGGAAAGATGTTGTTAAAGATGACTTCTGGCAAAGTCTTGACACTTAAAAATGTGTTGTATGTGCCAGAAGTTCGCAAGAATCTTGTGTCTGGTTCTTTGTTGAACAAACATAGATTCCGAATTGTGATTGAATCTGATACAGTTATTTTAACTAAGCCTGGAATGTATTTAGGAAAAGGGTATGCAACCGATTGGTTGTTTAACTTAATGTAATGACCATGATCAATAAAAATACTCCTTCTGTTTATTTGCTTGAGTCTTCTCATTTATGGCATGGTAGATTAGGTCATGTTAATTATGATTCAATACGACGATTAATTAATATGGACCGTATTCCAACATTCCAAATCGATTCAAAACACAAATGCGAAATTTGCATTGAAGCAAAATTGACAAGAACATCTTTCCACAAAATTGAAAGAAGCACTGAACCACTAGAACTAATTCATAGTGATGTATGTGATTTGAAATATGTTCAAACACGTGGAGGTAATAAATATTTTATAACCTTTATTTATGATAGTACAAAATTTTACTATTTGTATTTACTAAAGGGTAAAGATGAGGCTTTAGCAAAGTTTATCATTTATAAGAATGAAGTTGAAAACCAACTGGGAAAAAAAGATTAAAAGATTAAGGAGTGATAGAGGTGGAGAGTATGAGGCACCAATTGGTGACTTCTGTGTACAACATGGAATTGTTCATGAAGTAACTGCACCGTATTCTCCTCAATCTAATGGAGTAGCTGAACGTAGGAATCGTACTTTAAAAGAAATGATGAATGCGATGTTGATAAGTTCAGGGTCACCATCAAACATGTGGAGTGAAGCCATCCTATCTAGTAATTATATTTTGAATAGGATACCACTCAAGAAACAAGATAAAATCCTATAAACACTTGCGAGTGTGGGGGTGTCTTGCAAAGGTGGCTGTACCAGTACCTAAGGTAATAAAGATAGGTCCAAAAACATTGGATTATATCTTCATAGGGTATGCGCATAATAGTACTGCATATCGATTTCTTGTGCATGATTCGAAAATTCTGGATATACATAAAAACACAGTTATGGAGTTGAGAAATGCATCTTTCTTGGAAAATGTATTTCCTTGCAAGTCCATGAGTGGATCTAGTTCATTAAAACGAGTTAATGAAGAAGTTCAAGATCCAACTAAAGTTCAAGAAGTTGAACTAAGGCGTAGCAAACGACCAAGAATAGCAAAAACTTTTGGAGATGACTTTGAGACTTATTTGTTAGAAAAAGTGCCTTTAACTTATGATGAAGCAGTGAATTCTTCAAAAGGACATCTATGGAAAGAAGCCATAAAAAGCGAAGTTGATTCTATTCTGCAGAATCAACTTGGGAATTAGTGGATCTCCCACCTGGATGTAAGACCTTAGAGTCTAAGTAGATTTTTAAAAGGAAAATGAAACCAGATAGTTTCATTGATAAGTATAAAGCCAGGCTTGTCATTAAAGGATATAGACAGAAAGAAGGCTTAGATTACTTTAATACTTATTCTTCCGTGACGAGAATAAATTCAATAAGGATGATACTTGCTATTGCGTCCTTAAGAAATCTAAATGTACATCAAATAGATGTTAAAACAGTTTTCTTGAATGGGGAATTAGGTGAAGAAATTTATATGGAGCAACCCGAGGGTTTTAGATCTCCAAGTACTGAAAAGAAAGTTTGTAAGCTGGTTAAATCATTGTATGGTTTGAAACAAACGCCAAAAAAGTGGTATGAGAAATTTGACTACGCAATGATTTCTAGTAGATTTAAGATTAATGAGTGTGATAAGTGTGTTTATATCAAAGAGACAGAAAATGAATACGTCATTTTATGTCTCTATGTAGATGACATACTCATTGTTGGTAGTAATGACAAAATTATCAAATCTACTAAAAACATGTTGAATTTAAAATTTGACATAAAAGATATGGGACTTGCTGATGTGATTTTAGGTATTAAAATCATAAGAACAACAGAAGAATTAGTTTTAAGCCAGACTCATTATGTAGATAAAATTCTTGAAAAATTTAACAAGAATGATTCTGGAATTGCAAAAATGCCATTAGATACTGGTCTTTATTTATCCAAGAATCGGGAAAAGGTGTTTCTCAAGTTGAATATGCAAGGATAATTAGAAGTTTAATGTATCTAATGAGTTGCACTAGACCAAATATTGCTTATGTAGTAAGCAAATTGGGTGGATATACGAGTAATCCTAGTGCAGAACATTAGACAACAATAATAAGAGTATTGAAATACCTATGGTATGCACGAAATTATGGGCTGCACTATACCAGATATCCAACTGTGTTAGAATGTTACATAGAAGCTAACTGGATATCAAATATAAAGGATTCTAAATCCACCAGTGGGTATGTGTTCACACTAGCTGGAGCAGCTATATCATAGAAATCCTCAAAACAAACAGTGATTGCCAGATCCATCATGGAATCTGAATTCATTGTATTAGATAAGTGTGGGGAAGATGCTGAATGGTTACGCCATTTCTTGGAGGATATTCCTAAGTGGGAAAAACCTGTGCCCCCTATTTGCATTTATTGTGATAGCCAATCAGCAATAGGGAGAGCACAGAATGCTATTTACAATGGTAAGTCTAGACATATTCGTCGCAGACATAACACTATTAGATAACTTCTTTCGTCAGGTGTTATTTCGATTGATTATGTAAAGTCAAAAGAAAACAGCGCGAATCCGTTAACCAAAGGGTTAAATAGAAAGGCGATTGAAAGACTGACAAAAGAATGGGATTAAAAGCCTATGAAGGATAATGTTTTATGAAGGAAAACCCTACCTAGTTGACTAGAGATCCCAAGATTTAGGTTCAAAGGGACAACCTAATTAGAAGACTTAGAGTGTCACTGTGGGAGAAACCTCAGCTTATTCTTGTCATAATAACAGTGATGGAACAGTTAAGGTTAGCATTATGTTGCTTTAATAATTATATGTATGTATATATATTTAAGAAATTACCTACGTGAGAGAAAAGTGGGGCTGCTTTGAAGGAGAATTGCCTAGGCTCAATTCTTTAGAAACTCTTGCAGAACCAGGATGTATTCATGGCCAAAAATAAACAAAACCATGAGAACTGAACAATAAATGGCTTATGTGTAAAATATGTGGACTCTTTACATAAGAAAATAGGACAATTCAAGGACATCATGTCTACTGGACAGCTAGTAAAGTATACATATGTTAGAAGGGGAAAGTTCAAAGGCGAACACCTACTTTTACTAGGCATAAGTCAGTTGATAAACATAAACTACGAGTCAAAACAGTTTTTTATCATTCATGTGGGGGATTGTTGGAAATATTTGGAAAAAGGAAGTGAATGGGAAAAAAAATATTAAAGAGGAAAAAGTTGGCAAGTAAGGGATTTGAATCCCACATTGGAAAAGAACAGCGGGCCTTAGCAGACTCACGGTTTTACCAAATTATGTGTCAAACTCTTCTTTTGTCTGGATCCAATGGCTGTTGAATTCGATGAACAACCACATTCATTTCTATTGAGTTCAATGTACAACCATATTCATGGATGCTGAAATACATAATTAATTCTGTATAGCTGAATTCAGTGTACAGAATTAATTCAATACAATAGCTAAATGGTGAATTCATAGAACTAATTCAATGAAACAGCTGAATGTGAATTCAGTGTATAGTACTAATTCAATGTAACAGCTAAAGGGTGAATTCAGTGTACAGAACTAATTCAATGTACAGTTGAAGAGTTTTTCTATCTATAAATACTGTTGTTTTCCACAGCAGCAGGCATAAGAAAATTTTCTTTTGCAATTCTCTAGCATTCTCTCTTAACTTGCGTACATATATCTTCATCCTGTTCATCTTTAATTTGTTCAAGTTCGAAGGAAAAATTGCTTCAAGTGCTAAACTGTTTTTCCAAGCCCGTTTTATCTTGGGAAACAGACGTTCTAACACATTTCTTGTACTTTCGGTAGAGAGAACGAATCTGTTTTAAGGAAATTGAAATTTATTCAAGACTTGGGTTTGATTTCTATTTTCTTACTATTATTTTAATATTTTTATTTTATATTTCTATTTCATTATATATATATCACACTATATTTAATAGTAGTGGCTTACAATAATAACCTGACATCTTCCTCATTGAAGATACATATATATAGATATATATATACACACGAAATCAATAGTAGTATAAGAAGACATCGCCATAGATATCAGTTTCACACCATCTATCGTCAATATGCCCGCCATCATCGATCATATAGATCTAAGTTGTACGCTCACATCAAGTACACTTTTCGTAATCGTAATTATCAATTTGGCATTGCTAGTACCGTCTAATGTGAAAATAAACTTAACTTTGTAAACCCAAGTTCTGTATAAGCCATTTTCAACCAACTTTGTTGCAATATTATAACATGTTTTTCTTTTGTAGGTTTTTTTCAGGACTGCACCCAGTTTTGATTATTGGGTACTAAAATGGCTCAAAATTTTTTTTTCCCGACTCCAGCCATAACGCACAATGGTTGTGCGTTATCTTGTGCATTATCAGTTAATTAAGCCTCCTCCACTAATCAGCCTATTTGGCTGATAACGCATAATGGGTGTGCGTTGTAATCAGTGCAATAACGCATACTCGTTGTGCGTCATCACCATGTAAATTTTTTTATTTTTTAATTTTTTTAAATTTTTAAATTTTTTTTAATGAATTTTTTTTTGTTCTTAATGAAAATTTCTTTTGGGGAAAACTTATAATTGTATAATTTTTTTAAAAAGACTGTATTTATTATATTTAACTTATTTTGTAATATTTATATCGTTTTATTGGAAAATATATTTATATTTTAACCATTTCATCGCAAATTATCTGAAGAAGAAATGCTAAAGAAATTGTAAAAATTTAGAGCAATGATATAGTAATTAGAAGAAATGGAAAGAAAACTTTCATTAATAGAAACATGTTTCATTACAACTATTTCAAGAAAATGTCAAACTTATACATTGCTCGGTTCGGGGTTATTACAATTTTTCCTATTATGTCCCAGCATGCGACATCTGCCATATCTTGGGGGAGAATCCGGGTTTCTATAATCCATTTCCCCCTAAAATCGCTTGCCTTGTTTTCTACCCCGTTCATTTTTCATGTTTGGAAGATAGAATGTTAAATTAAAAGGAACATCCCTCCAAAAGTTCTCACTCAATATCAGATGAAAATTCGCTTGGTAAGTTCTTCTGTACATTTGTCGCGAATATATCTTCAGCACATAAGTATCTGTTATTGACCCATTTTCTCTACACACTGCAAGAACATGAGAACAAGGCAATGTATATGTTTGCCATTTACCCCTCTTTTTTTTTTTTTTTTTTTTTTTCCTTTTTTCAAACTAATTAAAAGATTTGTTAAAATTCTTAGTATAAATTTTCTAATAATCATAAAGTAAGGTAAGAAATTAAACATAATTATCCAAATAAATTCATGAAAATAATACATCACCCTAATATCACTTTGCAAATGCAAAAACAATTATATACATAAAATTATCAAATTTGTACAAATTTATTAATAACAACAATTTTAAACAAAATCCAAAACTCAATTTTACAAAAAATAAATTAATTCAAACTAACAAATAAAATTTATAAAAATGATTAACAAACAACAAATAACAAACCCAAACACACAATAATTAAACTTAATAAATAATACACCAGAAAAATTTTAAATAACTAAAAACTTACCGAAAATTTAAAAATGCAGCTCTAGTCTACCGTTTTCCACTCCAAATCTGTAATAACCTTCGTACTCCAAAGAAAGTCTCGCAGATTAACTAATTTTTAACTGTAAATTTCGAAATAAAATACACAATTATTAGAAGAAGAGAAGTTAAAGCATAATAATAATATGTACAAAAATAAAAGACAGAGTAAAATAACTTACCAAGCAAACAAATTTCAGATAGAGAAGGCTAAAAAAATGAAGAAGAATGAGATGGAGAAGGCTGAAAAAAATAAGAAGAATGAGGGAGGAAAGAGAGAGAATAGGCGGATGAAATAAAATACAATAAGAAGAAATAAGGGAGAAGAAAGGGGGAAGAATAAATAAGCTGAAAAATAAAAGGGAAGAAAAAAGGGGGGTGACGGCTGCTGCTAGGGTTTTTTTTTATAAGGTTGATAACGCACAGTTAATAACGCATAATGGCTGTGCGTTATTAAGCTTGATAACGCACAGTTATTGTGCGTTATCACCACGTCAGCGTCAAATAAGATCCACGACATTTTTTTATACAATTAGCGGGCTTAAGCCGTGTGATTAGGGATAACGCATAACCATTGTGCGTTATCATCTTTGATAACTCACAATGACGTTGTGCGTTATTATCTTTGATAACGCACAATGACTGTACGTTATGGCCGGAATCGAAAAAAAAATTAAGACTACTTTAGTACTCAATAATCAAAACTGCGCTCAACCCAAAAAAAACCTCTTTTGTAGGTAGATCCATTTACCTAAACTTCGTTGCATCGCATATCCAAAATCCAATACGTGATCACGCAACCAATGACTACACTCACCATGCAGTTTCTTGAACAAATCAGATAACACATGCAAGTGACGAAATTCTTCCAACAATAGCAGTATAATGTTTCTAGATATCAGTTGTGCTATTCTTATGACACAGGTGTTCTTCAATACTCAGTTATAAGCTCTGTATCCTAAGTATATCCAAATCTATGTATGCTCTTGTCGCCAACGTTTTTATTAAAAGGAATATCTCAAATAGTTACATAAACAGTATTTGAAGTCTCTATTCTAAAGGGTTGTTCATGTACTATGGCAGCTATTTATTCACATAATTTAAAATTTTCATGAACCATAAACTGAGATTGCATGAACCATAAAAGTATCCCAGAGTATACATTTATTTACCCTATTGTAGAGAGAGAGAGAGAGAGAGATTTTTTTGAAATACAAAAGAGAGATTTTTTATGAAGAAGAACATTGAGCGGGTTACCAAAAAAGAAGAAGATTGAGCAAATTGGGCACTGTTTTTTCTGAATAATTGGACACGGGATTTAGTTAATAAAGTTGCACAGTATTTTTTTTTTTATTTATTTATGAAATTGGGATTAAGCGGAGGATATTTATTAGGAGTAATATAAAGATTTTGAAAAAATTGTCTTGAATTTATCTTTGGATTTATAAATGTTACCCTTGATATATGAATTACAAACTAATCGACTATGTTTGACGTATTAATATCTCTAACCTTTGGATGGCTAGAAGATTTAAATTACACTATCCCAATTAGCATCTTTTTTAGAAAATGAAAATAAAA
This sequence comes from Catharanthus roseus, assembly GCA_028651295.1. Lineage (NCBI taxonomy): Eukaryota > Viridiplantae > Streptophyta > Magnoliopsida > Gentianales > Apocynaceae > Catharanthus > Catharanthus roseus. The sequence continues at coordinate 9,730,536 of JAPQWS010000050.1, read as the reverse complement.
GGAAGGAACTATTATATATTGAAAAACGAATGAAAGATGCCCAAAATCTTGATTGACATACGAAAATTTTGTTTGAATGAGCGTACCTCAGTTAATAATAAAATGTTCAAATTTTGACAGTGTCAGTATGGAAGATCTTTCCATTGTGAAGATAGTTCCTTGTACGCATACCACGATTTATATTCTTTATCCGGAAGTCGAATAGTTTGATGAAACCCTTATAGACAATTGGTAACTAGAATTGGGGGAAAGTTTGCATGAGGAGGACCTATTGCAATTTCCGTACTTGTTAACCTAAATAAAAAATGGAAAAAAAAAAAACTTTATGATCCATTTCCAAATTTACAACTTGAGTCATGATCCATTTCCGAGAGAGAGAGAGAGAGAGAAATAAAAATAAAAAATAAAGGTGACCATATCGGGCTTTATACAAACATTTGTTATAAAGAAGAACTGAACTGCCAAAGTAATAAATTGGGCCTATCAAAAGGTGACCTTGAGGGATGTAAGGCTTTACTCTCTACTTTACTTTCTGGAATAATAAATTTCTGGAATATTAATATTGTGATATATTTTATTAATAAAATTTTGTCAACTAAAATATAAAATTTTAAAGAAATATTAAAGTGATACACAAAAGTGACAAAGAAAATATACTTGAGTTTATATATATATATATATATATATAATGTGACGAATTTTGAGGGAGAGCACTGTGGGCGCGTACCTCCAGTGATTCTCACTAAACAATTGATTTCATATACTGAATTCGCATCTTTCTTTCAATTGATTTTAATAGTTTAAAATGTTTTTTTAGTAAAAAGTTTACATTCATCTTTTAATGAATTCAATTTGTATTGATTTAGGGAAAAAAAATCAATTTATGTTAATAAATAATTAAAATATTTTTTCAATTCTAGATGCATGAAATTTTTTTAAAAAAATAAATTAGAAGAGAAGAGGAGATATAATTCGAACTAAGAACTTTTAATTTATTAAGGAGTGCTTCTCTATTAAACTATTACCTTGCTACCTGAATACTAATTTTGAGTCCTTCTAGTTATTTTAATTCTTAAATATAACTACTTTAATTAAATAAATTATTTTTTTATATAAAAAATGTCACACTTAATAGATATTACATTATAATGAGCAACGATAATTCAAACATATAAATCCTAACAATAAAAAATATAACTTCTATTAAAAAGGTAAATAAATATGGCATTAGGCCAGAATGGAACTCTTAAACTTTCAATTTAATACCTTAGCTTTTACTTTAAAGTTCATTAATTTTAGACTATATTATGTACTCACTAAATAAATATTTATTCTAGATTCCCTAATTATATATATATATATATATATATTATGGTAAAACAAATGTGGAGTTCATTACCAAAAGTCCTGGTGAGCAAAATAAGGGTAGAAGTCATGGTATGCCTTCCATAAATCATGTTAGGCACATGAAACACCTAATCAAAGAATCGAACACCAAATTACCACCGCTCTCGGTCGGTCAGGAATGTGAGTCTTTTTATACTAAAGTCACGTTCGATAAAATTAAAAATTTTAATATAAAATATGAATTGATTAAATTATAAATTTTGAATATTAAGTCTGAACACTGAAAACTGAAGTTTGAATTTAAACGCTACATTAATTAATAAGTGATAATTTACATATAAAAAATGTATTATATTTTTAAACTTAAAATATTAAGTGATTAAAAATTATTTGTTATCAAACACGCTTAATTCAATAAATTCTTAACTATTCCATTTTAAGAGGTAAATTAATTTATTAAATAAGGCCTTTTGTAAACCTATTAATATTCTTGAAATCATTGTCTTTTAATCTAAAATACTCAATTACCCTTTTATTCTTTTTCTCACATCCTTTCAAGAGTCAAAACACTATTAAATTATGAAATAGATAATGATATATTTAAAAAAATATTAAATGTCTTTATCGAAATATAAAAGGACTTGTATATTTGAATATCTTCAATATCTTTTAAAAATATATATTTCCTACCGAAAATAGTATTGTACTGTACGCTTGATTTTTTTTCCCAGGAAAGAGTCCACTATTAATTAACTATAACTATAGTTTGAAATAGAATATGTAATTCCAAAGGGATTTTTTTTAGGAAAGTAATTTGATTTTGAGATTTTTTATTTGGTAAAATTTAAAATTAAATGATTTGTGAGCAAATATTTAACAAATAATTAAAATGGAAACTTTGTTATTTAAAAAGAAAAAAGCAAACAGACGAACATGTCCAATAAGCAAGAAACTTTACCTATAACTTTATTAGAGAAAATCAATGCCCATATTACATACAAGCATTACATGAGCCGAAGAGTTATTGTGTATCCAGAACTCACAAAAGTAAAAATAAACATAAAAATCCAGAACTGATGATCGCATTGGAAAGTGGACAGTCGGAATTTAGCCCAAAAAAAGGAAAATGGACACTCGGAAGCCGGAAAACCCGAATATTCTTTAGCTGTTTTCTTCACAGTAAATATCGAAGAAAATTTTAGAAGTGAGGGGGAAAAAAAAAAAGAACTCAACTGTAGGATTTGAGGATAGATCCACAGAAGCTGCAAATAATAGCTTTCCAAGATTTCCAATAAAAAGGGATGAAACAAAATCTGGTGGTAGTCCTCATATCAGCCACGCTTGCACCGCGGCCGCACCTTGAACACGTACCCGCCACCGGTCTGCACCGTCTAACCTTCCTCTTCTGATCCACCAAGAAGCAGAAGCAAACCATGAATGGAAATATTCAAATTGATCGGTTCTTCGTACTTTAAATATGTGGGGTGGGGTGGGGTGGGGTGGCGCCGGAGTGAGCTTTTCTAACTACCCGTGACAGTTATTGCATGACGAGGTTCCTTTCTGACCATTTATATATAGAAGGGCCAGTTTGGTGCTGCAGATATGAAACGTAATTGTATTAATTATCTAACTAATTTTAAAATTTAGAAATAAAAGGTGATTGATTGTACAAGTGTATGATAATTTTTAGGATAAATTCTATTTTAGTACCTTTTTATTTAGTCATTTGATAATTTATAACTATTTATTTGTTAATTTTCATTTTAGTATGTTTTTATTTGACTATTTGACGATTGAGTACAACTTATTTATTTATTGACAATTAAGTAACTAAAACAGAATTTCAGATTACTATCGAGTATGATTTTTTTACTGTTTGTAAAGATTTAAACATGAATGTGGCAAACCAAAAGAAACTGGATAAATTTTCATTCATATTTAAATATCTACAAACAGTAAAAAAAAATCACACTAGACAGTGGGTTACTATAATAGATTAATTCCATTTTAATACCTCTTTATTTTATTTGGCCAATTGACAATTTAGTACCACTTGTTCGTTCATTGACAATTAAGTGACTAACAGAATTCCAGTGAAATCAATTTTGTCGGGAATACTGTAGCCTAATATCAGGTGTGATTTTTTTTATTATTTATATAGATTTAAATATGAAAATCCATCTCTTTTTTGATAATTTAGTATCACTTGATTGACAATTAAATGACCAAATTAGAATTTTGGCCAAATCAATTTTGCTGAAAATATTGTGATTTACTGTCAGAAGTGATTTTTCGACTGTATCAAAATTCATCCCTTTTCTTCTAGTCTGTTAGGGGCAAAATGAGAATTCAGGTTTAAATATTTATAAATAGTAAAAAATCACATCTCACAATGGTCCAAAATTCTAGAATTCTGATTTAGTCACTTAATTGTCAATAAAAAACAAGTGGTATTAAATTGTCAAATGGTCAAACAAAGAGATACTAAAATGAAAATCAACAAACAAATAGTACTAAATTATCAAATGATCAAATAAAAATGTACTAAAATGGAGCTAACCCCAACTTTTATTTCAAACTTAAATTTTCATTTACAAATTATCTACTATATATCCCAAACATGTTATAATTTATAATAATTTCATATTCCTTATTTAAATTTTTGAATAATCATATGGATTACATATTTGTTATATGTCTTAATTTTATTTTTATTTATTCATTCATATTTTATTTATATATTAATTAACAAATATTTTATAAAGAATATATATTATTTCATTTGTTTTAGTCAGAAAAGTAAAATTTTGATTTTATTTATATATATGTTAGGATAAATATAAATTTAAAATATTGATATTGATATTTAATAATTTGTATTTCAAAAATATTATATTTACAAAAAAAAGATAAAGAAACTTAATTTAAATATCAAGATTATTTTTTAAAGTTAATGATTAAATATCACATTTGAATCAACCATTGATAGAAGTTACATGCCCCCAACTTTTTTTCTATCGTGAAAAATCATTATTTGAAATGCTAAACGCTTAATCACTTTTGGCTGTCAAACGCTTCGACTTCCCAAATGCTAGAACAGTTCGACTGACAAACACTTCTATAAACAGTTTTTGCAACTTAAAATCACTTAATGTTGGAGTTATCACATCAGTATGTGATTCTCCTATATTATCTTGGATTCTATAAGAGATTATTTTAGATCCTATTATAGTAGTATTCGTTATTAGTGGTTGCTTAGAATCTTATATTGATTATAATTAAGATACTTTGTATTATAGTAGTATTATAGTACTATTCCTTATTAGTGGTTGATTAGAATCTTATATTGATTAGAATTAGGATACTTTGTAGCATATAAATAGTAGATCATAATAAATAAGAAAGACATCAAATTAAAGCATTCTACATTATTCTTTTTTGTGTCCTAAATTTCTTAACATTAAGTCTTGTAAAAGCTCCCAGAGAGATTAACAAGTTTTTTATCATAGCACAATACCGATGAAATGTTAGGATTTGAAAATTTTTTGTTATGGTCTTGATTCATAAGTATAGAAATCAATCATTTATGGGAAAGTTTGGCAAAACGGTTATCAAATGTAATTGTATTAATTGTGATTATGTAGCGTAATTTAATAATAATCATAATTATAATGACTTTTAAAATAAAAAATAAAACGTGATTGTATAAATTTAGTCACTTTTATTCTAAACTTGATTTTCATTTACAATTATCTGATATACCCTTAACATATCATACTTTATAATAATTTTATATTCTCTATTTAAATTATTGAAAATTTCTAGTGATGACATATTTTTGTTGTATTTTTATGTATCTTTTATATTTTATTTTTATATTGATTAACAATCTTTTATATAAATAATATATATTGTTTCATTTGTTTTAATAAGAAAAATAAAATTTTAATTTTATTTATATATGTTTTATGATAAATATAACTGTGGTTGAAAGAAAAAATTATAGATGTAAATATTGATTTAATTATTTTAAGTATTTAACTTAAAATATCAGAGTTATTTTTGAAAATTATTATTTAAATAGCACGTTTAAATTTGCGATTTGCGATTGAGAAAAATTACATATTCCTAACCTTTTCCAATCATGAAATTAATACTTCAACTTCCCAAAAATTAAAGCTATTTTGCCAACATCTCATATAAATAACTTTTGCAACTTAAAAGCACTTTTAAACTTTGTACAAACTCCTCCAAACATGCACAATATATAAATTGCATAAACTTTGTAACAAAAGGCGAAATCTCTCGTCCACATGGCCTCCACCAGACTACCCGACGCCTAAGTGGAAGATGTAAATCATAGTGAGTTAGCAGCTTTGCAGACTGGAGACTAGTGCATAAACTTAATACTGTTGGCTTTACTTATTGAACCGAATTTATTACATAAGTTTTTTCATGAGAAGTTTTGACTGTCACTTGCATTCTTAGATAGAAAGATCTCTAAATTAAGCCTTCTGAATCAACTCAATTTTGGTTAAGCTTTCTTTGATTAAGAGTTAATATAACATTCATATCTAAGGATTAGTTGTAAAATACTATCGAAATAGAGGTTAAAGGTACTTTACCTTCCACATTTTAAAATAGGCAATTTATTATCTATAATTTCTAGTTAATTATTAAAGACTATTATTAATGTACATTTTTTTCAATTACATAATTAATATATATTTTAAGCAAAAAGAAGTTATATTTTTACATATATTTTAACCGTTTTACGATTATAAAGGAGAAATAAAGAGATTACAAACATTATAATTAAGGATTTTAAAGAATTTTCCCTAAAAAAAAAAGAATTATAAGTACTTTCTTTATAGTGATATTTTCCCCCCCAAAAAAAAGGAGAAAATTTCACATTCTTTATATTTTTAGAATTATAGAATCAATTTCAGAACTATACATTATCAACAATAAAATAGATTTCCTCAAAAAAAAATTTAAAATAAAACCAATAAAGTTAGACATGATCTCTTTATGAGATTAATTCACATAATATTCACATTTTATTCTCATATTTTCTTAATTCTTTTATTATATTACTAGACAAAAAGGTAGAACATAAAATTTGTACTCTTAAGAACATATATATTCCTTCTTTTACAAACTTTTTATTTCTTTTATTCCTAAGTTTCTATTGCATATCTTGCCTTTTCCTTCTTCAATTTTTTCCACCTATATCAAATCAATACCCCAAAGCCAATAGATGATGATGATGATGATGATGATGATGATGATTAAGTACTATTCATTCATGATTATGATTTTTTTTGTTAAAGTACTTATTGTATTAGATTAATTTGCATATTTTTATTTAATTGAATACTACAACTCTAATTATCAACAAACAATTCTTTCTCTCTCTGCACAACTGAAAAAGAGCAATTTCCTAAATTCTAGAGTAGAAGCAAGAAGAAGAGAAGCATTGGCATCATCTTCAAATAACCATCATCATCTTCAAATTACTACTTAGTACTAATTAGTATTGTCTTTACTCCCTACACATCAACCGTCTTCTAAATAATAATCATCATCATCTTCAAATTACTACTTAGTACTAATTATTACTCTTATTATTATTACTATAATAGATAGTTAAAATTCATTCTTCAAATAACAAGGAAGAATTTTGCATTCTCCAAGCAATTTCAAACAGCAAGCACAACAAGAAGCAAATATTCAAGACACAGGAAATTTTCCTCACATATTCAAGCCAAAAGAAAAGGAAACGCAAAGGACATTAGCGGCACCGGCGGCAATGGCAACGGTTTCACGTCAACTCCAACCTCTCTAGAAACAAGAAGAAGAACAAGCAACAAGAAGAAATTAATTAGAAGAAGAAGAAAAAGAAAACAGAGAAAATACAGAGAGAGAGAGAGAGAGAGAGAGAGAGAGAGAGAGAGAGAGAGAGAGAGAGAGAGAGAGAGAGAGAGAGAGCATTACCGGCAGCTGCGATGGTGGGTGTTGACTGAAGACGTCGTAGGCAGTGGGGGGTCCGTCGGTAAGATGGCCGAAGGGATGGGAGGGAAATTGGTGCTTTAATGTGGAGAAAAGATTTGGAGAAGAATAGAAGGATTTGCCCGATTTTAGACATTTACTAATTTATTACCGACAGCATTCAGACAGTGCCCATTATCGGTACTAATTTTCAATATTTATTGACAGTCTTATCGTTAGTAATAGGTTTTTTTCTTGATTTATACCATCCTTGAAATTTGGCTACTAAAGTAGCCCACATTTTCTTTTTTTTATCCTTATTGTGGCCATAACGGATAATGGTTGTGCGTTATCATTATTGATAATGCACAACCATTTAGCGTTATGACCTAGCAATAACGCACAGTGGTTGTGCGTTATCTGCCACGTCAGTTATTTTTTTAATTTTTTTAAAAAATGAAAATTTCTTTACATTTTGTCAAAACTTATAATTGTATAATTTATTTTAAAAGACTGTATATATAACATTTAACTTATTTTAAGCATATTTGTTATGATAATATTTATATTGTTTTCTTAGAAAATATATTTAACTTTTAACTATTTCATCTCAAGTTATTTGAAGAGGTAATACTAAAGGTATTGTAAAAATTTAGAGCAACGATATAGTAATTAGAAGAAATTGAAATAAAAATTTCATTAATAGAAACCTATTTTATTACAACAATTTCTAGAAAACAAACTTATACGTTGCTTGGTCCGGGGTTATTACAAGTTTTTCTATTATGTTCCACCATGCAACATCTGCCACATCTTTGGAGAGAATCCGAATTTTTGTAATCTATTTCCCCCTGAAATCGCTTGCCCTGTTCCTATCCCGTTCTTTTTTCATGTTTGGGGGATAAAATGTTAAATTAAAAGGAACATCCCTCCAAAAGTTCTCACTTAATACCGGATGAAAATTCGCTTGGTAAGTTCTTTTATACGTTTGTCGCGAATATATCTCTGGCACATAAGTATCTGCTCTTGACCCATTTTCTCTACACACTGCAAGAACATGAGAACAAGGTAATGTATATGTTTGCCATTTTCTGCAACTACATGATTTATTATTTATTCGCAATGTATAGACGTTGTTGCCCATACCAGAAACCCGGATCGGAGATTTGACCATGTATATTCCTTCTCGCGGATTGTAAATTGTAACTTTGTGTTCTCTTGATTTCATTTTAATCTGCAAGAACTTGTCAAAAATTCGGGTTGGAAATAGATGCACACAATTTTCAGCCTCTTCATGGTGTTGGTAAAAGTACTTAACTAGTTTGTTGAATATTAGTTCAACCAGAGCTTTCTTCAACACATTGTTAAGTGCTTTAGAAATGTTGGTTGTCAGGATACTGTGTATGTGCCCGCCATCATGCAACAGTGTCCATTTTTCTGGGTCCAACTTCATCAAGTAAATGTAAGCATCCACATTTCTTTCTTGAATCTCTTCTATTACACGGTCAAATTTCCATTGTTTGATTCTGTTCCTGCCTGCCACATCAAGCTTTTTAGGTTTGTGTTCTTAAAAGTCTTGTTGAAATTTGCTCGAATGTGGCGTAAACAAAACTGGTGAACTGCAAATGGAGGTTGCCATAAAGGTTTACTTTGAATAGCAAAGAAAATACCTTTGTGGCGATCAGAAATGAGGCATACATGGCAATTTTTGACACTGTGTTCTTGTAGATTTTTAAGGAACCAATTCCAACTTTCAGAGGATCCCTTATCAACAATTGCAAAAGAAAGTGGGAACAAGTGATTATTGGTATCCCACGTACAATTAACAGTACGCCCTTGTATGGTCCCCTTAGTGTGTTCCATCCACAGAAATCATCGGCTGATAATATAGAAATCCGTCTATACATGGCAAGAAACACCAGAAAACAAATTTGAAAACATAATTAGGGGGACTGCTTGTCCTGTGATGCAAAAATTCGTATACAGTCCCCGGGTTTAAATCCTGTACAGCTTGTAAGTATTTCGGTAAAATATTGAAGGTTGTCTCCCAGTTACCAAAAACCCTCTCTATAGCAAATTTTCGAGCATACCATGCCCGCTTGTAAGTACAACCTGTTTGAAACAATACCTGCACTTCTTGAATGATGTTTGACATATGTATCTCAGGCTCGTTGGCAACTATATGTGATATTGACATTAAAATAAATTTTGAGGACAAGTTTCTGTGCTTGTTTTGTTAAATTTGAATAAGACATGTGTTTTCTTTTACGAATCTGGTTATTTCCCATCGACTGCGCGTTGCTTTCTTTTTTATACGAATGTACCATGAACAGTAATTATCATCATTGTGATGGTAACATCTTGCGGTCCATGTATCATTTTACTTTTCACAACTCTGTATTCACATCCCACACTGATGGACCACTTACAAACCGCACTTATTGCCTGCACTTTGTCAACGAATCTCATGCCTAACTGAATGTCAGTCATGGAGTCGTTCCAATCGAGTAACCGTGTGGTACCAGATTCTACAAGGTCATCTATAGGAGAACCCGAGCCCATATCTAGGAATGCTCCAGAATGTATATAGTCATACCTAGCGCTGTTGAACCATTGGCTACTCTCTCATTGGGGCACTATGTTTTCAGTTACCGGGTTTACAGGATTTACAGGGTTTACAGGAGTTTGTAACTCTACTTCTTCCGAGTCATTGTCATCATCTAATTCATATTGACTAGAAACGGCATTATCTCCACCCGATTGGTCAACTTCATCGTCATCGTCATTGACGGTAGTGTACAACATAGACGGTTCATCAGAAACCCACTGTGTTACCGCTGTAATATGTTCGGTCATATTTGTTGTATTTATGTCTTGTGTAATTAGAATACTATGCTGCTGGATCTACTCGAATTAAACGAGAATATGAATCCCTTCCTTCGTGTGGTGAGGTGGAATAGTCCATACATAACGCATTTCTTCATCGTTGTTCATGCTATATAAATTAAAGTAAAACATACGATGCACTTCGTAGTATGAAAGCACCCTCATTGTCACTCGAACAATCCAGAGATTGGATCCATATCTCGGTATTTCAATATTTTCCTTACCAGTTTGTTATGTGAAATCATTCGGGTCGTTGGCAATGTCCAACTTTTCAGCACTACTCCAGTAAAATAGGGACCATATGCATCCCTTGCAATTTTAGAATCCCAAAATAGCATCACTCTAACAGGGTAGATTGCTTCCATTTTAAATTAATTTAACTGGATGTATTTAGGGTTAGGAAGGATGAAATGTAAAGAAGTTAAATAATTTGTGAATTGAAAAAGAATGAATGGGGAATAGTTGAGAAGTTGGTTTGGTTGAAGCAGCATTTTTAGGGTATGTGTATGTATATATAAAGGTTTAAAGTTGAAGCGCCTGGAGTGAAGACAAACTTAAATGAATTATTTCTCTTGCAATTTCACATGGCATTGTCAGAGAATTGGTACTACAAAAGTAATGGAATGAAATGATAATGCATGGCATACGGAATGAATGGGTGCTGAATTATTGAAGATAACGCACAGTGGTTGTGCGTTATCTTGAATGATAATGCATTGCAGTTCTTCGTTACTGTCAAGATAATGCACAACCATTGTGCGTTATATTGAGTAATAATGCACAACAACAATGCGTTATCACTCAAGATAACGCACAACCATTGTGCGTTATGAAACACTGATGTATGATGGTAAAAACGTGGTTTTTTTTTTCTTTATTTGCACCATTTTTAAATTGTTAAAATGTCGGTTATTATGATAAAAATGTAGTATTTTTCTTTATTTACACCATTTTTAAATTGTTAAAATCTACAACCGAAGTAAGTAGTAGAAATACTTTTATTACATAAAATACCATATTATTTAATAATATACATAAAATAAAATAATCAATAATATACATAAAATTGAATACTCTAATTGAAATTTAATTTACATATAATAGAAAATAAAACTCCAAAATACTATTTACAACTATGGCCAGTCGGATGGCGTGAACCTCGTTGTCTTTTTCCTAACACGATGTCCGAATCCAAGATGTTGTACATTATCCGTGTCATCCGTCCGCTCCTCTTCATCAGATGAAGATGCCTGTGATATAGGCTGATGCGGTGGCTGTGCCCGAAGGAGGAGGTGCACGAAAAGATGAAAATCTTAAAGATGTATGATGTGGTGAGTGAAATGGGGCAAACCCTAAATCGGGAGGGGGAGGCGCACGCAATGTCCTAGATCCACCTGGAAGTGACTGCGAATGTGGTGTCAAAGCCAAAACTAAAAGATAGTATATCTAAGTTTGGGTTGTTAAATGGGTCAACATGAGGGCGTTCACCTCCAAATCCCTCACCTCTCTCCGCCTCTACATATCCGGGGTCTGCATGTCTGTGTCTGCCTGGAAAAGAAGGGATAGGAGGGTGTCCACCTCCTGCTCTACGACCAGGCAATCTACGAGCGCCCCTCTTAACTCCACGAGCACCCCGGTCTGGTACGGGCTCCCGGGGATGGCGGAGCACAAAGAAAGAAGAAAAAAAAATTTCGGGGAGGAATAAAGAAAATTTTCAAGGAAGAAAGAAGGAGGCGCGGCAGGTAGGGTTTATAACGTGATAACGCACGACATTGTGCGTTATCACTAATAATAACGCACAATGGTAGTGCGTTATGTTGCTGATAACGCACAATAGTTGTGCGTTATCAACAACTCATCACCACGTCAACAAACGATTACACCACGTTGTTAAACATGATTTTTAATACAGTTTGATCCGCTTATTAGTGATAACACACAACTATTGTGCGCTATCTCAGGTGATAACGCACAATAACTATGCGTTGTAGCCATTGCAAAAAAAAAAAAACTGAACCAATTTAGTATCCATTTTTTGAAAATAGACTAAACATAGAAAAAAACCTCAGTAATACCGTAGGAAAGTTAATTTTATAACCGTTCACAAAGCTGTCGGCAAGTTAAATAACTGTCGGCCTTTTTCTATCAGTAACACACTGTCACTTTTTGGTGCCCAACTCCCTCTATTTTTTTGTCTAAAATTGTTAATACCCACAACATTCCTTTTCCTGTCGGTATTCCATTGGTGACTATTGACAATTTCTTATTACATCGGTAAATTGGTATTTTTTTGCAGTGGATAGATTCAGTAGTAGTGGGGTCACAAAGCTCACATGTGCACAGTGTAACGTTATGGTATAAGAGTATAGTTTACCAATCAGATATGTGAAAATTAAATGCTACACTATACACAATGAACAGGAGTCACCTCTAGAATCTCATACTCTAATCCAGTTATGTACTAATAGAACTTTAAAGGGTAAATTTAACAAGTATATCTCACATTGTGATAAATAATGTGTATGTATAATATATAAATATAGAATTAAGTACTTAAAAGTTACTTTGTAAGGATAACATTGTCAAATTATAAAATGGGGTTAATAAAACTAATTTGAGAATCTTAAAGTTCAGTATGAAAAAATTCAAAAAAAATTTATTTTCACCACAAATTATATCACATACTCTCTACCTTCTATCTAGGAACTCATTCAATCTCAGATCCACGCAAATTCGACCGTTGAAAACTAAAAAAAAAATTAGTACATCGGTCTATACTCATTTATTTACAATTTTATCAGTTTAAAATTTTAAAAGAAAAGGCACTGGATTGGAAAAAAATTGGGCGAAATTAAGAATTTCGCCAGGTCAAGTTGGGCGAAATTCAACAAAGAATTTCGCCAGTTTGGGCATTTCATTTTTTTTTTTTTGTTAGTTATGTTTAAATTTATATATATACATATATTTTATGTTATTTAGTATTTTGGTAGTTAAGTAGTCTTCTTGTGATTTAGCTACCAAAAAAAAAAAAAAAAGAGTCTAGTGAGATTTGAACAAGTGACCTCATGAAAAGGAACATAAAAGAGTTACAAAAAAACCATCATGAAACTTTATGCTAATAAGCACACGAGATTTTATTTAATAATAACGTATTTATATATTCCACTATTTACCAACTTTAATCATTTAAATTTTTAATTAAAGCAAAAAAAACTACTCATCTGTTTAATTTTAAAATTGATCCCTTATTTTTTAGTTAATAAAAGAAAAAGTATTAAATAATTTTTAAAATATAAATTAAAATTAAAATAAGAAATTTTTGTGGAAAAGGTTAATGGAAACCACCATCAAGTAGATCTCGAAAAAATACGTAAAATGCATATAAGAATCGCCTCAATCGAATGTCTGAGCGCAAAGTTATGTTCCATCAAAATTTTTGACTTTTCGGGAGAAAGTTTTTGCTCCGAAACGTGTCCGGATCACCTTTTCGGCGATGTTGTGCTTATCTTTCCAGGAACCATAGGAACGAGCAGTCATACGCATTAAACAGACATCCGATCGCAGGATTATTTATGTTTCGAGTTTTCCAAATATCTTTCATAACTTCTAAACTTGTGTTATGAACAAAGAATCCTCTTTCTTTCACGGGGATACAATCTTTTTCTTGCCCTTGCTAATTATCATTACTTGCTTCTTCTTATATCTGAATATCTCTTTGATTATGATGTATTTAAATTTCAATGGGAAGATAGGAAGGCTACTTTGTGTTTTTTTCTTTTTTCAAATTTCAATTAAATATTTCTCTATAAAGTCTTGTTGAACAAGTGAATATTTTAATACATTAAAGACTTGTTATATAATTATAGTCATATTAATTACTATTAATTCATAATTCATAATTAAATTAAACAAATAATTACAAACTAAACAAGTAAAACAACTAACATAAGGTTACATGTATTATATACAAAAAACTAAATAACATAAACAAATATATAAATTTAAATACAACTAACAGAAATTAAAAAAAAAAACTAAAATGCCCAAGCTGGTAAATTCTTTGTTGATTTTTGCCTAATCTAGCGAAATTCCTTGAATAATTTTACCAGGTTGGGCGAAATTCAATAGAATTTCAACCAAATTATTTTTTTAATTCGTTGTATTTTTTAAAATTTTAAACCGATAAAATTGTAAATAAATGAGTATACATCGATATATTAATCTTTTTTTTTTAATTTTCAACGATCGAATTTACATAGATTTGAAATTGAATGAGTTGGAATTAGAGATAAAAGAGAGAGAATATGTGTAAAGAGAAAAAATTTGTAGTAAAAAATAAAATTTTTAAAATTTTTTTACTATAAATTTTTAAATATCCGAATTTTTTTTATTAGCTCTATAAAAGATATCAACCCTAGAAATATATATATATATATATATCTCCCAAACTTAGGAGAACGGAATGTGAGAATGGGGCTTTTTTCTTAAAAAAACCCTTTTTTTTAACAGGATACTAAAGTGGCCTAAAATTTTTTTTTATCCCTGATTTGGCCATAACGCACAATGGTTGTGCGTTATTAATTAATCACATCCTAGGTGGCAGATAACGCATCTTTATGAGAAATAACATAGAAAACTTACCAATAGACCACCATTGGATCTTATTCAACAAGTACATGAGATTTTATTTAATAATAACTTACTTACGTATTCCAATATTTAACAACTTCAATCATTTGAATTTGTAATTAGAGCAAAAAGAAAACTGCTCATCTGTTTAATTTTTAAATTGGCGGCGTAATTTTTTAGTTAATAAGAAAGAAAGTATTAGAAAATTACAAAAACGTAAATTAAAACAAAAATAGGAGATTTTTGTGGAAACGGTCGATGGAAAACCGTAAAAACTATTTCCAACGCGCAGGTCTCGAAAAAATACCCAGAATGCCCACAAGAATCGCCTCAATCGGACGTTCAAGCACAAAGTTATGCCTCGTCAAAGTTTTTGACTATACGAAACGATTATTTTGCCCTGAAACGCGTCCGGATCACTTTTTCGACGATGCCGTTGCGTTCCTCTTTACGAGAATCATCAAAACAAGTGGTCATATGCGTGAAACGGACATCCGATCGCAGAGTTATTCATGTTTCAAGTTTTTCAAATACCTACAAAAATTATTTCTTCCTAATCAACATAAACAAGATAACGCACAATCATTGTGCGTTGTCATCCACCTTAGCACCAAACATGGATTAAGTCGGTGATTAGCTATAACGCACAACTATAGTGCGTTATCTCATTTGATAACGCACAATGATTGTGCGTTATGACCTTTTCAGGATTTAAAAAAAAAAAATTGGACCTATTTAGTATCTATTTTTTTAAAATGAACTAAATAAAAACCTGAGAATGGAATGAAATCCGAGTCACCATGAATTAGTGGAGAAAATCAAAGGCTCTAAGAAGAAAATTTAAAAGTAACAATTAAGTAAGTGATGGGTGCCCCGCGTGTCCCAGACAATGTGTTCATTTAACTGTTAAGAAAGATGATATGTCTTCCTTTAATTTCTGCTAAAATAGAAGAAGTTTCTCAAGGTGCCAGCCCAACTTCACAAAAAGCTAAGCAGACAGGTGTGAGTTCATCACAGATTTGGAGAGGGAAACCTGCTGTGCCTGTAATTTCATGGTTTATAATAAGTGAGGTTGGGTTGCCACGGGGGTCACGTACCGTTGGATATCTTCGTCAGGTTAATGAGTAATGACGTTGGCCGACCCCCTTCCTGTATTTTATTTTAGGACTCATCGGAAGTAGCATCAGTTAACGTTTTCAACTGAAGGGTTGCTCACACCCCTTATCAATAAGTGTACATACTTCTCTCCTTTTTTTTTTTTTCTTTTTTTTTTTCACTTCGTCTCATTTGACTATTTTTATATTTTTTTACTTGTCATGTTATAAGAATGATATAATATTAATAAATTTTTTTTATTATAACCTTCGATACAAAAAAATTCAATTCTTTTAATTCTTTCTAATATTAGAACTTATAGAAATAATAATAAAGAGAGAGATTTATTTTAAGGCATTTTAATCCATGTAAAAACATTATCTAATATTTTACATTTTTTTAATTTGTGTAATGTTCAAAATGTGATGACAAATAAAAATTGAAAGGAATATTAGGTGTGGTGTTCTCTAACTAAAGTCGGGAAATTTAGGCTCTACTTGGTTTTTTTTTACCATCAAATATGGCCTTAATTTTATATTTGAAGAACTGGAAATCTGCCATTATATACAACAAATTTTATTTTTCTTTAATTACATATACATTATATATACATGAATAATTTTAGAATATTTAAAAAATTATTTCGTCTCGATATTCATGATAAAATTCAGCATGTCTATGCACATAGACACGCTTGATTTTGCTTTGTACTGCCGATACGCTTTAAATAATTAAAAATTGCTCATGCATATATATATTAGAGAAAATTAAAATATATGCATATAATGTATAGAAAATATATATTTCATATATATTTATAATCAATTTTCTTATGTTTTTATTTCAAATTCTTTCTTACAGAATTTGACAACCGAATAATCAGATAATCAATAATCGTAAAATGGATATAAATATTGATCATTTCTATCATTAAAATTAAAAAAATTATATATTAAGTAATCATTTTTCAATCATAAGTTGTGATCAACTACTTGTTTGTTTTGAAAAAGGAAATATGGAAAAGAGAGGTGTGAAACGCACCAAAGGTTCAATGGAGAAACTAGAAAGAGGAGATGATGAGCGTGAATAATTTTCTAATTAGAATTGGAAATTGGGATGGGTGGATATATGGCATATGATACAGCTTCTTTATGAACTAAACTACCGAAGTTTGAATTAAAACAGCAAGTGTTGAAATTTTATCCTTAAAAGAGAAGACAAATTTTGGAATTTGGGAAGTTCCGTAGAAATATAATATTGAAAACACATCAAACATTTAATGTGAATTAACGTCAGAATTGGTGGGCCGCGCGAGAATCAAATAAATGAATATAAAAATAAATAAATATAAAAAAAATTTTAAATATGTATTAAAAGTTATAAAATTTTTTATATTTTCTTCATCTTTAAAAAGGCTAAAACTCTTTCTATTTCCGGTAAAAAATAGTACCAAATACCAATTAATTATGTTGTATTTTGGTTATCTTGTTAGTTTCTTAGTTTTATTTGGTTACTTCTTAGAGGCATTCGGTATTCAAGATTATACAACTTTGACTCATTTGAATCAACTTATGCACTGTCCATAAAATTTGACTCTTATTCGAAGATTAAGACTTGGTTCATAACTTTTTCAATATGATGCCACATGAAAGATCGAATTCATAAACTCACATTGGCATTAGCAACTTACTTACCAACTGTCCCAAACTAACTATTCAGTTAAATTTCTCATTTTATCATCTTCACCAATATTCTCTAGAATTCTCTGATAAAAGCTTTGCTTTTCATATTCTTTGATGTTTCTTTTATCTTATTCAGTATATTGTGTAAGTTAAATACATAGAGAATTATGAAAAAATTGTTATTGGAGTAGATGAGGAGGAAATTTTTCTTGTGTAATTGATTTTTTTTTTATGTTAAAGTTATATGTTATTGGAGTTACGGAGTTTCATATTCCAATTATTAATGTTCCATTGTAATATAACTATAGTTCCATATATTTCAATTGCTAATGTTCTACAAATGGAAGTAGCAGCTTTGTTTTCACACTATTTGATATTTTTTTTATTTTATTCAATGTATTAGTTATGAAAAATTATGGAAAATAGTTATTTGGAGGAGATGAGGAGATGAAGAATTGTTTTTCTGTGCGATTAGATTTATTGTTGTTAAAATTATACTATGTTATATGTGGAAAACTCATGGAAATCTCAGAAAATATATGGAATATATATTTTATTCTCATGAAACATTACTACATAATTCATGGAATATTATTACAATAAAATAAATCTCGCACAAAACTCATGGAAATCCGTACAAAACTGATGGAACATCTATTATATTATCGTGTATTATGTTTTAATAAAACATTAACATATACTCTATGGAATATCAATACTATTTCTATAGAACATCAATACTATGTCACCAGAATTACAAAGTTCCATATTTCAATTTTTAATGTTCCTTGGAAATATAACTATAGTTCCATATTTTAATTGTTAATATTTTATGGAAACTTGTGGAAAACTGATGGAACTTCCACTATATTCCCATGTATTATA
The DNA here is from genome assembly GCA_028651295.1 of Catharanthus roseus. Lineage (NCBI taxonomy): Eukaryota > Viridiplantae > Streptophyta > Magnoliopsida > Gentianales > Apocynaceae > Catharanthus > Catharanthus roseus. The sequence continues at coordinate 9,712,021 of JAPQWS010000050.1, read as the reverse complement.
TTTTAATAAAACATTAACACATAATCAATTAAATGTCAGTACTATTTTTATGGAACATTAGTACTATGTCACTGGCATTACAGAGTTTCATATTTCAATTTCTAATGTTTCATGGGAATATAATTATATATAGTTACATATTTAATTATTAATATTCCATGGAAACTTGTAGAGAACTGATAAAACATCTATTATATTCTCATATAATATATTTTAATAGAGTATTAACACATAATCCATAAAACATCAGTACTATTTCTACGGACCATCAGTATTATGTCACCGGAGTTACGAAGTTTCATATTTCAATTTATAATGTTTCATGAAAATATAATTATTATTTCATATTTTAATTGTTAATGTTCCATAATGGCAATAGTAATTTTATTTTCATATTAATGATAACTTTTCCTGTGAAATTGATATTTTTCAACTGCTAATATTCCATAAAAATATAACCCTAGTTTCATGTTTCAATTGCTAATGTTCAATCGGAATATAACTACAGTTTCATAATTACATAAGTAACCGTCAATGAAATATTAAGTCGTGATGTATTTTAGCATACGTGAGTGATAAAATTATATGTTACTGATTCTACCTAACACATAATAACATAGAAAATACTTACAACGAAGCAAACTTAGCACAAAACTCATGAAAATCTGTATATAAGTGATGAAACATACAATATATTTTCATAGAATATTAATACATCATCTAAGGAACATTAATACATAACTTATAGAGTGCGTCATTTGTTTTCGCTATAACTGAGATAATTTTTTCACTTTTTTTATGTTTTAGTGAGACGAAAACATTTCTTCATTGGAGTGTACCATGTACAGTACACTGGAATGTACAATATAAATACTTGATCATTTATAAGAAAATATGTGGGTTCCATGGTGAGAAAGGTAAACCAAAAAAAAAAAAGAAAAAGAAAAACTTATGGATTTGAAAGCCGAGAAAAGCCAATCCAAATAGAGCACGTTGATACCTTTTGGTGGGTAATAACCGGATTGAGGATTAAGTTACTAATTCAATTGTTAGAAATACTTCTTGGATTGGAATGCGAATTGGTAACATCTCTGATCAAGAATATAAGTTTTTTTTTTTTAATTTTGTACATGAATTAAATATTAAAAAAATAATGCAATTTTTGATGTAAAATATCTATTTTATCCTCAATAAATAAGAAGAGGAAAAGAGAGGAATAGAGATAGAAAATGAATTAAAGATGATAGAATTAGAAAGAAGATAATAAATACACATTAAAAGACTTATAATTTTGACCGTCTAGTTTTAAATAAAAAAAATTTATATTTTCAACCGGAAGTTGTACTTGCAGAATTCTAATTTGGGCTAACCATTTTAATGCTCATGCAACCATTATAAAACAATTATTCTAATTTGGGCAGACCATTAATATTTGCAGATCATCTTTATATAAAAGTTAAGAGTGAGACCATTAATAAGAAGCCCAATTCTCCCATAAAGATAACAATCCCAGTAATAAACGCGTAATGCACCTGCAAATATGGAACCCAGTCTTCCAGCCCAGCACCCCCCCATCATCTACTTTGACAATGGCATTTTTTGCTCAATTTGCATATTGAGCACTTGTAGATTTTGAAATTTTGTTGTTTATCTTATTTTAATATAATATTCTTTTCTCTGTGAAATTGTACTTTTGAAAGTTGAGACATTTCTGTATAGTCAAGTTCCCTCTAAATTATTAATAATCGAAATATTCTTACTAGAGATTAAGTGTTTATCATTAATTTATAAAAGAGAAATTAGTTATATATACCCTCAAACTATTATTATTTTCTATTTGTAGTTATAAATTTTTATTTTAGATGCTTGTAATTAAATTTTTTATTTTATCTTTTTTTAGTTATGAGCTATTTTAAATGATTTTACATTAAAAATCGTTGCATTTTTTATACATTTTTATAATATAATTTAAATAATTTAGTTTTTATTTTACAGTTTTATTGAATAATGTGTTAAAACACATCGAATTCCATCGGGAAAATTTTAAATTGCTATACTTGAAATGTCGAAATACTTAATGTTTATAAAAATATAAAATAAAAGTTCATAAATATATTTTAAAAAAAAAGTAAAAATAGTTTAATCGTATATATAGGCAATTTCTCTTTATAAAATTATGTGAACGGCTCATATTTGATAAAGTGATATTTGTGTAATATATATTTTTATACATAAAAAGTATGTGATTCAAATTCTATATGCATGAAAAATAATGTATGCTTCTATTACTAAATTATATTGTCACATACTTAGAAATATTAGCTATTTACAGTCATAAATTGTTTTTGTTTTTCTCTTTATAGCCATAAACCTTATTTTATCTTTCTCTAGCCATAAATTATTTTTGTTTTTCTCTTTATAGCCATAAACTTTTCTTTTCCACTTTCTCTAACCATAAACTATTTTACTTTTTTCTTTATAGTCACAAAATTTAATTTTATCTTTTTCTAACCATAAAATTTTTTGTTTTTCTCTTTATAGTTAGGATTGGTAGCGGTACGGTAACTGCTAATTTTAGCTTACCAATTACCATTAGCGTTTATATTATCAAATATCATTACCATATCAATATTGTTTATGTTATCAAATACCATTATCATACCAATACCAATTGGTTATCAATTATTCGAATAATTCATTGAAAATTCGACAAATAAAAAATATATTCCTTCACCTTTAAACTTTAAAACTGACCCATTAAATTGCAATGCTTGGAAATAAATATCAACTCCAAATTGAAGGCCCCCCATTTATAACAACAACAATAACACACACATATATATACATATATAATCGGTATCGATTTTTTTTCATCAGTAAAACTTTTTTACCAAAATCTATCGATTTCAATATCGATTGACCTTAGGAAACATCAAATCCATTTGGTATTACCGTCAGTCATATAATCATTAATATAATCGGTCAGTTACCTATCTAAATTGGGAAAAAAAATCATGCCGTTGCCACCTTTATTTATAGCCATGAACTATTTTTAATATCTCAATATATTAATTTATTAAAAAGGGTTAATTGCAAAATATCCCCCTTAAATGGGAGGGTATAAGCACTTTACCCCCTGAAGTTGAAAAATAGGCAGTTTACCTCTAAAATATATAAAATACCCAAATTACCCTTTTATGTAAGTCATACTTTGTTGCAAATGAACCACTAAAGTTTGATATAAAAGTATTTCAATCCATAACTTAATTTATAATTATATTTTATTAAAAAATACTTTCATAAAATTTCTAATAATACATTTGTAGTGTGTATTTCTTTAAAATTGATTATTTAAGAAAAAGAATCATCTTTTTTAAATTTAATTAGATGAAAAAATAAAATATTCAAAAGCAAAATACTAAAATAATAGACAAAAATCTAATTTTTTTATTTGCACTAAATACTATTAATTTAAAGTTGTCTTTTTTTTCTTTATAGCCAAGTTTTCTAAAGTTAAATAATCAATCTTGAAAGAATATAGATTAAAAAGATAATATTACAAACTTTATATAAGTATTTTTTAATAATATTTTTTTAATTAATATTCTTTAAAATGATTATTTAATTAAAAACAAACGTATTTTATTTTATAAAAATAAATAAACGGTTAGAATTTGATGGGGTATTTTGCAATTAACCCTATTAAAAATAGTTCATGCTTTATTTGATAGGTTAAAATAGTTCATGGCTATAAAAAGAAAAACAAAACAGTTCATGGTTAGAAAAAAATAAAATAAAAGTTTGTGGCGATAAAGAAAAAAGTAAAATAGTTTATGGCTAGAAAAAATAAAATAAAAGTAGACTGTAAAGAAAAAAAAAATAGTTTATACCTATAAATAACAAATATCTCCACATATTTATTTTCTTTTCCCTTTCATTTTATAATAATATAATAACCCTTATTATTATTTTTAATGTATCAGGGGAGGAGAGTGTGATTCAAACCCAAACCTTAAACCCACTAAAAAATGCTTCTGCCACTTGAATTAGTCTACTACCTTGACACCCTTATTATTACTACAGATATTAGCTATTTATAACCATAAACTATTTTTGTTTTTTTTTTATAGTTATAAACTTTGATTTTATGTTTTTATAATCACACATTAATTTTCCTTTCTCTTTATAGCCACAAACATTGATATTATCTTTTTCTAACCATGAACTATTTTTGTTTTTCTCTGTATAGTCATGAACTATTTTTAACCTCTTAAATATAACAATTTATAAAAACTAGTTCATGCATATATTTGAGAAGAAAAAAATAGTTCATGTCTATAAAGAAAAAATAAAACTAATTCATGACTAAAAAAATTAAATTAAAAGTTTGTAATTATATAGAGAAAAATAAAAGTAATTCATAATTAGAATAAAACAAAATTAAAATTTGTGATTATAAAAAAAATTATCCCTATTAATAGCTTTTTCATAGCTAATACATCTCGTTTAGGAATGAGAATGGTATAGATAAATCTTTTTACCAATTTCAAACCGTCTACCAATCAATAAATTTTGTTATACCATTACCGAATCCGTTCGTTTGTCATTCGGTAGCCATTTAGCAAATTGGTTACCGATTAATAATTAAAATTTAATTATTTTTAATTTTCCTCTTGAATACTTTGTCTCAAATGTTCCAGAAGGACAAAATTAGGAAAAGAAATAAATTTTACTCATTATTTACAATACAACGGAACGAATTTAAAGAAGTTCTAAAGTTTAAAAAGTTCCAATTCTGTAGTTTTTTTTGTTGGATCAACCAATTCTATATTCGAATTCAAGCCACTGTTAACATTATTTTTCCTACATTTGTGATAGAACAGACTTTTTTTCACACGAATTTAATATAAATAAAAAGAAGTATTAAAAAGATTCAGTAACCACCGAAAAAATGTAGAAGTGATTTTACATGTAAAACTTCTAACAAAATCTAAAGGCTTTGGCAAAAATGTCAGCTGCCGGCGTTTGGAACGGTTTCCTTTCTTTCTTCACCCGATCCATTCTACTTCATTGGCATCAATTATGCAGCGAGAGAAAGAACCTCTATTTCAGAGCACTAAATAAATCTTGGAAATGGACAATTCAAATTTCCTTCTTCCAATCTGCCCTGAAAAACCCACGCACATTACTAGTCCCAGTTAGATCTTAATCTTATATAGAAATTTAAAGATGAATAAGAACTACCATTTTCTTAGATGAAGCTTTATTAACCTTGAGTTAAGTCAGTCAATCACGAATTACACGGCACCCAATTAAGTGAAAAATATGTCTAACTTGAAAGGATGCAAAAGGCTCAATCTTTATCTGGGACTGGCGCAAATCAACAACCATTGAGATGTTGCGGCTTTGTCTTTTCATAATCAAATTTTCTTCTTTTTTACTGCAATCCTATATCTCAAGAGAGAAATGAAGAAGGTGTTTGACTGTGTGATTCTACTACCAGAAAGATGAAGAGGGAGGATGAAGGTTTTTCTCTGTGGCGTGGGGTGCAGTGGCAGTCTTTGAGGAGGAAGAATAGGGGGAGGCTTTTAATTTTAGGGTAACTATATTTTTACCTTTTTACAACACCAAGGCTTTCTTTTTTTCCCCCCTTAAAATGCCCCTCTTTTATGTTTTTCTCTTTTAAAAATAAACTTTTATTTTTATATTATACTTTTAATGTAAAACAACTATAAATATCTAAATATATATAATTGATATTGATTTTTTTCGTCGGTAAAACTTTCTTAATAAAAATTTATTAATTTATGTATTGGTCGACCTTATATTTACTAAATCAATTCGAAATTATCATCGATCACATAATCGGTCGGTTATCTACCAGAATCGAAAAAAAATTACACCACTTATTACTAGAGATATTAGCTATTTATAACCATAAACTCTTTTTGTTTTTCTCTTTATAGTTATAAGCTTTGATTTTGTTTTTTTTTTATAATCATAAACTATTTTTCCTTTCTCTTTATAGCCACAAACATTGATTTTATATTTTTCTAACCATAAACTATTTTTACTTTTTTCTTTATAGTCATGAACTATTTTTTACTTTTCAGATATAGCAATTTATAAAATATAGTTCATGAATATATTAGAGAGGTAAAAAATAGTTCATGGCTATAAAGAGAAAATAAAATTGGTTCATAATTAAAAAAAGATAAAATCAAAAGTGTGATTATAAAAAAAATGAAAGTAATTTTCATGATTATAATAAAATAAATAAAATTTATGATTATAAAAAAAAATAAGTTATACCTATTAATACTTTTTTTTCTTATAAATATAGATGGGGTCAATAAAGGCAACTCGGGTTTCTATAAGCATAATTCGAAAAAATTCAAAAAATATCATTTTCACCTAAAAACTTCATTTCTCTGAACAAAATTCCCTAAACACTCTCTAGCACTCTTCACTTCAATCTCAGATATTGGAAGATTCGATCGTCAAAATTAAAAAAAAAAAAGGTTAGTTCTTCAATCTATTCTCATTTTTTTACAAATTTATCGGTTTAGATTATGAAAATATGCCTTTAATTTGATAAAAATCACACTTTTAAATTTGAATTTTTTCTACCGAAATCGAGCACTTTCGCCTAGGCTGACGAAAGTCAAGCCAAACAAAAGGTCAACAACTCTTTCGTAGGCTCGGACAAAAGTTCACGTGCACTTTTGTCCAACCTTGGCGAAAGTGCATAAAAATTTTTGAATTTTTTTATCATAAATTTAATTTTTTTTGTTCATAAATGATTATTTGAATTGTTAATTGATTTTGTATATGTAGAATGGGCGTGACTAGTTGTTTAAAATATTTTATTTGATAATTTTTATTGTTAATATGATAATGAATTATGTTTTTGTGAACAATATGAAATGAATTATTGTTAGTGAGAAGAAATAAAATAACGGAAATAAAATAATAAATTCCGGTAAAGTCAATAAGAAAGTAATAATAAATGTTATTTCAAATGTTATTTAATTTTTGTCTATGTAGAGTAAATGTAACTGGTTTAAAATTGTTTGCTTATAATTATGTGTTTAATAAGAAAATGTGTTATGTAATTGCTAAACTATTTGAATTTTAATTTGAATTCTTCGTTATTCTTGGCCTTAGGTTTAGGGTTTAGGAGATAAGATCGAATAATAAGTAAATTAACAAGTATTACTAAAGAATATTAGTGATAATAATAATATTATGAAAGAAATAGTAGAAATGAAATAACAGATCCTGATAATAATAAATAATAATATATGTTAAAGTAAATGTTCAAATATATGATGAACAACTATTAATGAGTTTGAATATATAATAGATGGTTCGACCAAGCGAACGTAGAGGCGATGATGATCTTGGCCCTGTCACGGACAAGACCGGTAGAGTTCATGGTCGCACTGTTACAGCTTTATCTAGAGTTACTAGGGGGCGACATAGTATCTCTGACATCCCTGCTACTCCTATCCCTCTCGCACCCGGTTTCCATCATGGAACAGGTGCACCCGGGTCTTCTACCCATCCACCGGTCGTACCTTTTAGATTTCGACCTTCCCTCCAACCACATATATCTTATACCCCTATGCGATATGAGGCATATGGATATGCACATCCACCTTCACACTCCTCGGACAAAGTATATGATCCCTACTTACATTCTCCCACTATACGACCTCGCATACCGTATAGATCTGCAGCCCATGAGTTTATACTAGAGTTTAGTGGTCAGCCGAGACAGATAGGGGTAAAGTTTTTTTATCAGATGGTTTACACCGCCCCTCATGATTCTTCATGTAGCATATATGGGTATTCTCATGCTGATTTTGGTATTTCATCCTTTGAGCCTTACATAGGGAGGCTGCAGATAGGGTTTTGTGAGGGTGATAGGGGGTTTGACGAGGAGTATGACAGGGTCCGAACCTTACATTATGTGCAAATGAATTCAACCATGTGCTAAACAGATAATGTAGAAAGTCCGGCATATTTTGTCACTTACTCTTCAACACTTCCAACTTTTTATGATATTCCTCCTCATTAATTTCATTTATTAATTTGTTCCACGAGCCATTCACGAACCGTTGTGCCACGTCTTCGTCATTAACCATCTCTGTCAACTTTGCCAACACATTCTAATCGATGTGTCTTCTACATAACATATGATATGAATTTCTGAACACATCATCAATCACCGGCATTAGTCCGCTTTCATTATTGGTAAGAATCACTAGTGGCTCACCTTCATTAAGAATTGAACTGTGCGCATTTGACATATCATATGTAACATATAAGTGTTTGATTTGTTGAAGAACCCATCTGTATGTCGTAGCTTGTTCATTGCACATAAAAGTTGTTGCTACTGTGAAGTTCTTTCCTGTCGGAGTCATCCCTACGGTTTCCAGTAGTGGCATATTGTACCTTAATAAATAAATAAAGGGAAAATTTAAAAAACAATGATCCACTATAATACTTAATAAATTTAAATGTTCATGCGGATAAATTAATAAAGAGATTTAATAATACAATGATCCACTAGAGCATTTACTTGTTCGTTTTATACGTGGTATTTCTAATCATTGCAATCGATGTCGGATGTGCAACGACAATATCACTAAGTGCGTTGCTCTCCTCACGGTTTTTATAGAAGACCGTGTAATCCCTTTGTGCACTTAGGCAGAGAACTTTCTCTACCGTGTTTCTTCCCTGCGTCTGGTTCTTCTTAATCTTCACAACAACATTGTAAATTTTCTGAGCACTAAATACATCAAAAAAAAATTTTATTAACGGAAAAAAAAACAAATCTAAAATATTTAAATAAAGTATTAAAATTAATTCCCTTCTAACTTACCTAAGTGCACAACTAACATTTTGTTCTCAAAAAAATTGTAAGATATTACGAGGTGGCACATGACTCTTCCTGAACTGCTCCTTCGTAAGTCTTGTAGTCTGCGCATGACCGTGATGGTAAACAACTATTTTATGATTGTGCCTCCCATTGTGCATGAACACTTGCCAATTTTTGCTTGTTGCCATTTGCTTTCCCTTTAGCTTAAATGAACACTCACATTTTTTGGTCCCATAAGGTCCCCGTCTTTTTATTGGAATTTCTTCTTCCTCATCGTCAACTATTGGTTTCGTATATTTTTTAACTGTCCCTCCGCACTCGCAAGCCAATGTGATATACGGTCGACAGTTATCTGTTCTTGATCTCTGATACCGATTTATGATTAAATATGTCTTGGCTTTCATTGCAGTTTGTTTTGCCCAGTCAACCAACTCATCTTTCGAACTAAAAATTCGATCTGTTGTGAATAAATGTCCAAGATCAATATATTATTCCGGTTCTAAAAATTCTTCAAACGTATTTGGATCTTCATCAGTTTGTTAATGTAAAATGAAAATATTAGTGTTACAAAAAAAAAATTAAAAAGAAATTCATAAAATTTTTTTTTTTAGGAGCACTTTCGCCCATGGGGACGAAAAAACACAGCAACTTTCGCCTGTCTGAGCGAAAGTGTCAAGGAACTTTCGTCCAGATGGGCGAAAGTGTCTCAGAATTTTCGCTCATTTAGGCGAAAGTGTACCAGAAATTGAAAAAAAAAAAAAGTTCAATCAATTTTCTAGTCTTCAGGAGACTCCATACGTTAGTCTAATTTAGGTTTAATGTTCAAAGTTTGAGTTTTTTTGAGAAAAGTTAGAGAGAATGTTTGTAGAGAGATAAATGTTTATATTTAAAATAAATTATTTTCGCATTATCCTTATAAATTTACGAGTTATAAATATAGACATTACCTCTCGTTACATAAAAAAAAAAAAAAAAAAAAAAAATGGTGTGTGAACACATTGGACCCTTCAATTGGACCCTTCAATCGCCTTTCGGTACATTGAATGTGGACGGAAACCAAGACGATCGCGATTCCGGAGAGAGGTACGCCCGCTATCCTCCCTCCTCTCTGTTTCATTGAATATATTTTTTTTCTCTTTTTGTTTTTTTATCACCGGATTTGAAAAATTCCTCTATTATATTCTTTCTTGAAATAAAAATTTCTGGAAAAGATTTTTTGGCCAACCATATTGAAATGCAGTTAATGCTCTTTTTACAAAAAACACATACGTATACAAACAATTTTCCTGAGTTTAAAAGTGTTTTACATTTGGGTTTCCAAAAAAAAGTGTTTTACATTTGCGCCAGTTATAATATTCTTATTACACATTTGCCGTTAATCAAATTTCCCATGCAGCAAATTGAGCTCCACTTTACCAATTTAGCGGTGGCTTTGGATTTAGAGTAATAATATTCCTTCAATCCTTTCTGCGTTTTACTCAAATTATTGAAATTTAGTGTAATGGAGCGAAATAAATATGATTTGGAGTTAAATGTGGCAGTGAGAGTTGTCCATTTGGTTTGTTCACTCTGTCAAAAAGTGCAAAAGCAGCTACTTTCTACGAATCCTCATCAAGTTAAGTCTAAGGACGATGATTCTCCTGTCACTGTTGCCGGTATGGGTTTTTCTTCGTTGTTTGTATCTTGTAAATTTCTTGTTTTTTCTGACGTTTTCGGTCTTTGCCCTTTATTTGATTGCCTGTGTAAAACCCAGTTTGATTATTTTTTATTTGTTTACAATTTCTTGAATTTGGTTTCTGCTAATTTGTGGAGTTAGATTGTTTTTTCGCTTTATTGTTATCTTATGGTTTTTAAATTAAAAAATATTGTTATCATTTTGTCTTTTTTCTTCAAGATGTTAACTTGAAGCTGATGTCATTCTTTGCGCCTTTTATTTGTTTGGTTGCATGAATGTGACATATAAATTGAACATTTCACTATCCATTATATTGAGTATTAGGTGCATCACTTGTATTTCCTTTGCAGTGCATCATGGCTTGAGTTTTTCAGAACCAGTTCGTTGATTTCTTTTTATGTAGTTATGACCTGGAAAGGAAATTGAGAGCCTTTATAGCAACTATAATGTATTGGTTTTTCTTTGTTTTGCTTACTCATAAGATCACTACTTCAGATACTATAAAATATACATGATGGCAAATGCAAATTAGAATGGCCTATAGCACTCAGCCTTTGTATTCTCTGTTTGTTTGTTTTCATTTTGAAGATTTCGGTGGTTTGTTGTGTGCTATAAGATCTAGGATATAAGCATTTTGGGCAGTTGTTTGGCTCATCTAGTTAACTATTTGTTTGCATAAACAACAACCAGTAAAAGAACTTCATTAATTTCTTAATAAACTTGTGGTTAATATCAAGATGGGACTCCTTAAAACTCACTCAATACTTACATCTACTCTTAAAAGATAAAACTTTGTAGTGAATATATAAGGTCAATTTTCCAAGTTTCAAGTTTCTACTAGCTATGGCAGATTTTTTGGTTTATAATACTCTCTGTTCTCTGTGTTGTTTTCTACTCTAGATTGGGTAATTTCTATTATGCCTGTGCTCGACAGATTGGAGCGTACAAGCAGTTGTAAGCTGGATATTGTCAGAAACTTTTGGTAGGCAGAGTATCTCCATAGTTGCTGAAGAAGATGTTCATGCTCTTTCTAAACCTGAATCAGCTAATCTATTAAGCATGGTTGTCAATACCGTAAATGAGTGCCTCAGGGAAGCTCCTAGATTTGGTCTTAAAAGCCCAGTTGAAGTTCTTGGAACTTCACAAGTTCTTAATGCCATTGACAGATGCAAGTCAGTTGGGGGTCCTGTAGGTAAGCATTGGGTTCTTGATCCCATTGATGGTACACTGGGATTTGTGCGTGGTAACCAATATGCTGTTGCTCTAGCTTTAATAGATAAAGGAGAAGTTGTAATCGGGGTTCTTGGCTGTCCTAATTATGCAATGAAGAAGAACTGGCTTGTTAACCATGGTCAACAATATCGTGTCATGCCAGAGTTGTCAATGGCCAGTCCTACTTGGATGGAAAAAGGATGTGTCTTGTACACCAAGAGAGGTAGTTGTGAAGCATGGAAGCAGCCACTAGTTTGTGGTGATAAGAACCTTGTGTGGCCAAATTCTGCCAAGTTAATACGGGTTTCTTCTGTTGAGGATCCAGCACTAGCAACTTTCTGTGAGCCAGTGGAGGAAGCTAATTCAAATCACTCCTTCACCGCCGGACTTGCTAACACTGTTGGGCTTAGGTTTGTGATTCATATGATTATCTTAATACAAGTCTATACCTTTTCATTGAACTAAAAAGTAAATCGTCTTTTTTTAAGTAACAATAGCTGTGATGATTTTTGCTGGAAGTTCCGATGTAGAAGTAGAATAACTTACATCCAGCACCTTATTAACCTGTAGTTTGAGATGCAAGGCTTCTCTGCTAGTTTTCTTCTGGAAAACTAATTGTGAGAGACTATGAAAATGAGATTCATGGGCTTTGAGATTTCACTTAAACCCAGTTTATTTGATCCATTTCTCTATTTTGGTTTCTGAACCATGTTTTTGCTTATTCACAGTCTATAGAGACGCTCGAAACTCTTCTAAAAACATGCTTGGATAGCTTTCATTCTTTGATGAATAATTTAGATGTTTAATAATGTTTTACATTTTAACACAAATGGCAGCAAGCAGCCCCTGCGTGTTCATAGCATGGTGAAATATGCAGCCATAGCACAAGGAGATGCTGAAATTTTTATGAAGTTTGCTAGAGCTGGATATAAGGAGAAGATATGGGATCATGCTGCTGGTGTTCTCCTTGTACAAGAGGCTGGTGGTGTTGTAACTGATGCTGGAGGGCACCCTCTGAACTTCTCAAGAGGGATTTATCTCGAAGGTCTCGACAGGGGTATAGTTGCTTGCTCTGGAGTTAAGCTTCACGAGAAACTTGTTGGAGCTGTTTATGCGAGCTGGGACTCATCAAACCTTTGACCCATTGCCATTCCCTCTAATCTGAAATACATTGACTTCACGCTAATTCGAGGTAAGACCTTTGCAGTAATCGAACTTATTTCATTGCTGGATCATGTGGCTACATTTTACATGTCTATCAAACGGAAAACTTTTATGTGTTGCCCATTTTATCTTTTTCTGAAATTAGTTTCAGTGATATCTTGTCCAATCCACTTCAAGTGTTTCTCCTCCAACTTAGTCTTTACAAGACGTATTATTATGCTTGGGTTATCTGTTTAAACTGATTAAGAAAAATTGGTTTCTCACATTATAGTTAAGAGGTGAACTTCAGAAAAGATAGATTTCGGGGGATCCATTGAGAAAATTGTATAGGTGAAAGTGACTATATTATATATATAGATTATGTGTATGTGTGTGTGTGTGTGTGTCTGTTTCTTTTTCCACTGCCAAATACAAAAGCCATTCAGCCATCCAATGAATCATATTTATGCTGCTCCTCTACTGAACTTTATGCTGTTTTGAATATTTTCAGGTGAGAAAGTACTTAAAGAGTCTTTTACCACTTTTTAACTCCCTTCTTTATTGACTGAAACCGCAGAGTATGAGCTCCTATTTGTGTTCTCTTCTTCCTTGTATTTTCCCCGATGATCAAGGACGAGTCTACTTTATATGGATGCATAATCAGTACACAAATGATTCTTCGATTAGTGAGGAAGAAGCAATGTCACTCGATCATTTTTAAGAGACTGCAAAAATCTCACAGTATAGACTGATCCCATTTTTCTCCAGGATCTCACTAACGAAGCCACTGTTTATATCCAGTAATATTGGTGCTTCAATTTACTTCAATTGCATTTCAGTCAAGAAAAAGCTTTTTTATATGTTGTGAAAGGTATAAGAGAAACTGTAGGTATATGACGCCTAAAATGCTCAAAGTGGACAAGAATTGTGTCATTCCTTCGTCTCAAGTGAAAAGTTTTGAATTCGAGTTATTTAGGGAACAATTTAATATTACATATAATGTTGTATTGATAGTCAAGTCACGTGAGACCAGAGTCTGGAATAGTGTTTGGCATGTGTGGAGACACTTGTCAGAGTTTTTTTGGTTCTGAAACAATGTGTTAGAATGAGGCCCAAAACATAAAGAGGCCTAAAAGCATCAGGGCAATCCAAAAGTTCATGGTTTATTTACTTTAAGGATTTGGATTACGGGGCCTATTCTTTAAAGCCTTATCTAAACATGGGGGCCCAAAGAGTGAGGATCAATTCCACGTGTGGGGTAATCCAACTAACCCGCCTTCTTGTCCGGCGAACTTAAATGAGACATTAGTACGTGGTTGGGCTAACATTTTCTAGATTTGTCGGTCACGCGCAGTGGTTTTACCAAATTTAATTCTTCTCTAATCCACATTTTAAAATTTTTTTTAGTATAAAAAGCCATGTGGGTGACGTGAGTTGACCATGCACGTACAAATAACAAAAAAGGAAAAAAAAAAAAAGTCTCATTTAGGTGTTTCCCAATGGAGAATTCATTGGGCGAGTCAACGACTTGGTCTTTTTTATTTTATTATTAGGACAGCATGGATTCTGGGTTTGCCGTCGTAGATTAAATCAATATTAGTATTTTAATTAGGAAGAAGAACAGTAGAGAATATTAATGATTTATTGTCGCATGTCATAATTGTATTATTGTTTAGAAACTTTGCATCTCTTTAATTTTTTTAAAATTAATTAATAATTCTCAAATATTAAGTCATTAAAAAAGAAGATCAACATGATATATTTTATATCTTCTATTTATAATTATAAATTCTTTCCTTAAAAAATTATAAACTTTAATTTCCTTTTAGTTATGAAGTATTTTTTTAAAAAATAATTTATGGTTAGAAAAAAATAAAATTTTAAAATTAGTGATTATAAATAGAAAAATAAAAATAGTTGATAGTTAAATAGAATAAAATAAAATAAAATAAAAATTTATAATTATAAACAGAAAAGTTATAATAATTTAGAAAAGTTATAATAGTTTAGAAATGTTCATGAAATAAAATGTTACACTGAATATTAGGAAGAAGAAGAATTCGAACCATTTTATATTTGATAGTAAAGCAAATGCTTGTCTGCTTAGGTCTCACTCTTAGATATGCATAATATTTGTTTCTTTTACTTTTTCTTTTTTAGTTATATAAATATAGTGGTACTTCACTTTCAACTTCAAGTAGTCCAAGGACAGCGACGTAGGAAAAGAAAAGCGCCAAAGTTGACGCGTTTTTGGTGGATTCTGGACTTTTGCGTGAAATAGTCGTATGGCTTCACCTGGAATTAAGTTGAAAACGTAGTACAAGAAGGCATAATCTACTTAAATTAGTTCTGTTTGTTCATCTTTTCATGGTCAGCATTCTGCATTTCATATAATGAAGTACAACAAGTATGTATTTCAACCTAAACACACAAAATTTTATTGAATTTGGGGACAACATTTGTTTTTTTCTCTTAGAAAAGTTGATGACATAAATTGACCCATTCTCTATTCAATTTCTTATATTACTATTGTTTCAAAAATAAAATTTTACAAAAATAATAGTTACTCTCTTTACAGTGAAATTGAGTTGTATTTGGATTATATTTAAGAATGAAAGAGGTGATTGTTTTCACTTTGATTTTGTAACAAGTAAATTATTTATGTGACTGAAGGTGAAGTTCAAAATAAAAAAAAAACAAAAATTGTTCTAATTACTAAATCTGATTTAATGTGCCCGTAAAACTTTGTCCAGTAACAAAACTTGAAGCCTCCTAAGTCCTAACCTAGAGATTATTCATTTGCATAATAGGCATAATAGGTATATGTTGTCGATAAAAAATTTTAAAAATTAAAAAAAAAAAAAAAAAAGTAAAGGGTATATGTATCATCAGTATATGCATTTTTCCTCCTTAATACTCAGTTAAAATGTCTGCATAAATAACTCATAATCATATGCCCAGTGAGGGTATAGCATGGGAAAAACTAAAATTAAAGATGTATAATTTGTTCTTCATCAATAATTTTCGTGAAAAATACATACTTAAACTTGCTTAGATTTCACTTCAAAAAGAGTGTCAATGCTATTATAATCTAGTGAAATTTTATTTTAAAATTAAATTGCAACAAATTGGATAGTTTTTGAACTAATTTTACCATAAATTTTGTTTCTATTATTCTTTTTTTTAGTGAATATTTATTTTATATTTATGGTACCGTACATCACTTGTGCATGTGAGAATCTTTACTAAATAAATACTCCATAGTAATAATAGTAGTACTAAAAGAAAGGGGAGGAAATTAAATGAGCATGAGATGGTTATATCTTGTGCTTTGCACCTAAATTTAAATGGCTGAATGGGCTGCCACATGCTCTTCTCTTTTATATTCTAATTTGTATATTCCCTTTTGCATCCTTAGATTTCAGATCAGAAATTTTAGGGAATCATTTCATTTTCTCATGATATCATGCTTTTAAAAATGCAATTGTTTAAGAAAGAATAGTAGTGCCTCACAAAAAAAAAAAAAAAAAAAGAGCAAAGAAAAAGAAACAATGCATAATAATGTCACACTTAAATATACTACGTACTATATAGTTTTAAGAAGATACTAACTCAATAAAAAGAATTCAATTTTTTGATATCAAGACATTTTGGATTTAGTACATAATACATTTCTGTCCTAGTTAATTTCATTTTCACCTACAACAAATTTTCTGGAAAAAGTACTTTTTTTCTTTATTAAATAAAAAATTATTCATTCATAAAGGCCGAGACCATTATAACCAGAACAATCCTCAAATGTTTTTTTCAGCACAGAGAAGAAAAGTTTAAGGATTGAGAAACCTTACAGCTAAAAGTATAAAAAATTACATAAAGTAGCAGAAACAATACCCAACCTTAGTAGGTAGGTAAGATAAACTAGTACTAAAGTTAGTAAAATAACCAAACATACAACAATATTCTTTTAGCACCTTCGTCATAATCTTCAGACAACAATGACACAAGAAGCTCAGATCCGTCATCTTTCTTAGAAATCAACCATTTAAAAGACCAAGGGCGTATCAACCGTCTTAAAATTGTCTTGAGAAGACAACGAATGCTGAGGAAGTGCCCAAGTCAAGTCCGGGTTGATTCTTGAAAATCGAGCCACCATGTGTTGGATTCTTGAAAAAAAAATGCATAGAGAGAAGATTATTTTGGTTTGTGGTAAAACTAAAGAAATAAAATGTTGGGAAGAGCCTAAGCTCTGATACTACTTTTGAGAAGAGTTACACTGTTGATCAGCCATGTTACATTAACAAATCCTCTACAGAAAACTATTACAAAATCAAAACAGCCGCAGAAAATATACTAATCTATTACAAAAACTGGATGATGGATCTGGATCATAACTCTTAAACAAAGCTTTTCAAAATTGGATGAGGTGTTCGAAAAACAGATTACCGATTCTTCTTCAAATACCTGCAAAACAGATAAACAAAACCGGATGAGATTGGCAAAAATCGGACATTCGATTTTTGCCACAAGACAGAATCGAACGACCGAAACAAAAAACCGGACGTCCGTTTTCAAAAATTGGATACCAAACACAGAAAACCGGACGACCAGTTTCTGTGTAAATAAGGGGAACAGAGATATTCGAACAACCAAAATGGATGAGAAGGACCGGTTTTGCTCTATGAGTCAGAATCTCGATCAAACTCTCAGAACAATGGATGAGCCTCACACAACAACAATATAATCTCTCACTTTCGGTTCTCTCCTTCACAAGTTACCCAAGCACGAAGTCAACCAAGAATAACGACTCACGGCGGCAGCAACAGAGAATTCACAGAGAACAAGCAGGAATAAGAAACTGCAGAGAAGAAGAAGAGAAAAGAAGAAGGCTTCACACCGAATAATTGGTCACACCTCATCTGTTAGCAATAGGAAAGGATAAGAGTATTTATAGAGTTTCTAAGGTAGACTCATTCAAAACAGAACAATTATTTGGAAGGATCGTTCAATAACAAAACAGCTTGATACATGGAAGACTCTTTCAAAGGAGCAATAGCCAAGTCACCTAGGAAGACTCAAGAAGATTGGGTTGTTTACCAGCCTGGTCCACCTGACATCTTGGATTTGAAAAAAAACTCATCTTATTTGGGTTGTGATACTCAGTCCAACTCACCACAGGGAATTAAGAACATGGGCTGAAAAGGAAAAGAGAAAAATGTGTGAACACATGCTCAATTGGCCTACATAAAATCCCCAAAATAAAGTAGTAGAAGAAGAGAAATAGAAATAGATCTAGCCGGGAGAACAAGAAAAGTAGAAACGGCTGTTGTTCTTGCACAGAGAGAGAGAGAGAGAGAGAGAGAGAGAGAGAGAGAGAGAGAGAGGACGTTTTAGAAGATGAGCTAATTTTATGAAAAAAGTACTTGCATATATATCGTCAAGAAGTCTCATGATTTTTTTAGGAAAAAGAAATTATATATTATTAAGATCTATCAAGATAGTATGGAACACATTAGAAGTGATGTTTCTAGTCCGTTCTAAAACTATATTATCAGATGCTAATGAAGTCTTCGTTAGAAGGTTTGCTGGATAATACATGGGAGAAATTAATAGAAAAGACATCTATACTACTGTGAAAATTAAAGGCTAGAGTTCTATATTCAGAAATTTCTTCATCAAAAGAAGACAGATTATTGATAGCTATAAGTGAGTCGCTTTTGATGTCGATCCGGCTATGCAACAAAAGCTTGTGATGTAACCTTCAATTATACCTAATAATCAACAGAAAGCGCCTCAAACATGGGATGACTTTTGCTAAGAGAGGTCCTTAAATGGTTGCGAAGAATAATGCTAATGCCAATTTTTCATTAAGAGAAAGCCAAGTCTATGTTTACCTTTAGTGTGCCGGCGGAAGCTTCCAAACGTGTGGTGATGGCGGCATAGCTATTACCAATGAAGCAGTAGTAGGTCTTTGATTTACTTGCAGGAATTTTGCAAAAAAATTCATAGCCTGCAAGGCAGTTGAATAAGCATCTGAAGTGGAACCCTCGTGATGGAGCTTATTTTTGGCTTACCATATTAGCCATGCATTGGTAGTGAGAACAACAACCTCCTCTTTTGCATATTCTAGAGAAATCGTGAGCATGTCTTTAAAGCTTGTTGTAGAATATCTTGCCTATTTTACCCTATGTGGCGAGTGCTCCCAAACCCTTCTTGTAGACTCACACTTAAAAAGAGCATGCCTGTCGTCTTCGGCTTGGTAGCTATAGTAGCTGCAATCAGTTCCATCAAAAGGCCTCTTATCTGGAGATTCTTCCCTATTGGAAGAATATTTAACATTGCTTTCCATAGGAAGATCCTGATCTTGGGCTGAACTAGAAGGTTGTGAATGCAATTCCATATTCTAGTTTCATGATATGAAGTTGATGGTCCTTTAGTTTGTTGGTATGCTTTGTGAGATCCATGACCTTTCTGTATGTGGATTTGAATGTGTAGGCACTATTTTAAGTGTGGTGCCAGATAGGTCTATCCTCATGCCACGAGAGATTGAGTGGTAGGTCTGTAGAATTGCCTCCACCTCATGGTGTAAAAATAGGGGCATGATCATGTCTTCTCTCCAGCAACATTGATTGATCTCAATGAGATTAGCCACTTTTCTTTCCCTTCCTCGAGATAGGAAGAAAGGATGATAGAGTGTGCCCACTCAGGTAGGGGATCCACTTGTCTCTCCAAATGTTAGTGGAGAGGCCATTACCAATGCGGTATCTCAGGCCTAATGAAAGGAGATTATGTCCTTCTAAGAAGTTTTGCCAAATATAAATAAGAGGATCTATGCCACAGTGAAGCGCCAGGAAGTTTCTGTGTAAGAAATGCTTATTCTGGAGACATTGTGCCACCAAAGAATATGGAGATAAGAGTATACGCCTTTGTTTCGTAAAAAATGCAAAATTAAAACCCTCAAAATCCCGAAACCCATCCCACCACTAGTTTTTTAGCTTGCAGAGATCATTCCAAGATTTCCAACAATTCTTTTTCCTTTCAGACCCGACCCCCAAAAAATTATAAGACCATACATATGTGCGAATGACTTGAACAACATTTTTAATCAGGACAACTTTACTTGCTTGAGATAGAACTTTTTCCTTCCAGTCGTTTAGTTTTTTCCAGTTTCATGAAAGTTAACAATTACTATTTTGAACGAATTCCATATATATAAAATTGAAAGGCAATAAAGCATATTGCAAGAAAAAATTTCTAAGCAATACGATTATAGAAAGAATTAGACTCAATTTATTGATTTGGGCCACTTTCTAAATTGGAGATGTAAGTCCAAGTTTCAAACACATTGCTCTTAAGCCAAATCAGGACTCATGAAGCCGATTTGTGTCACATGGATTAGGTCCGGTCAACTCGGCGAGTTAAAATAACAAGAATTTCACATAAAAAATTGAGCAAGTTAAAAGAGATTGAGAACGTAGAAAGTGGTATATTCTTTACTACACTATTCATTGAATATTGTGCACTTAAATAGACAGAGTTTTTCTTTTTTCCTTCCTCTTTCTCTACCCACCGGCACTTCTCCTTCCCTCTTCCTCTTTGCATCTGCATTCATCTGCAACTCACCAATCGACCAATGGCTTCGGTCGGCGGTCGGATCTTGGCCGGATTTCTTTATTTCTTGTCTTTCCTTTGTTCCTTTCCCCCCTTTTTTGACCACAAACTATAATGGATTTCTTTCCATGCATCTTCTATCAAAGTTCAAGACTCTAAGGTGGTTTCTTCTTCTGATCTTCACATATCAGCTTCTTTCTTCCTTTCTATTGGAAAGAACTTTTATACCCAGATTAGATCTATGCTTTCTCTCGACTTTATACTCCTTTCCAAGGCAATTTTAAAGCCATTGATTCATTTGTGGGTTTCCAAATTGTTGTGTCGAATGGAAACAGTAGAAGTTGGGTTGCTCTTGCCCTTGTGATTGAAGGACGACGGTAGAGTTGCTGTGAAGAAGTTTCTTAAATGTTTGTTTTTATCCTACTAGTATGTATTAGTGCACCTCACCTACTGATAATTCCATTTTATAGACGTTCTTAGATGTATTGATCTTTATTTTTCAAAGTACTTTATAAATTAAATAGATTATTTACATTTGATTCTCTTCTTATTGTTATAGGTACATCCCGTAGGAGTTTTAGATGAAAACAAGTCAAAATGAGAGCCTAAGGCACAAAAAGGATGAAAATCAGAGGAGATTTCCACAAGGAAGGAAAACTACACAACCCCTATAGGGCAAGCAACTACCTTTATAGGGATAGTACTGGGTAGCACAAGTAGCACCAAAGCAGTAGCTATACCGGCTTGGGTAATTGGACTAGCCTAGCCGAGGTAGTCGCAGTTCACAGTGAGTTGACTACTGATTTTGGGTGTTTTAAGTGGCTTTTGTTGCAATTTTTTGGGGGTATACCTTCTAGGGCTAGAGAGAACTTTATTAGGGCGATTTTCTCTTAGAAATTAACCCCAATCCCTCTCTTAGTTAGAAAGTTACATAGATTAGACGTTAAATTTCGATTTTGAAGAAGGAATTAAAGACATCCATTGGAGGCAATTTCAGATTTCATTGGGAAAATCGAGAGACGAGCTCGGCAGTATCTCAGAACCGTGGAATCGACGATTCTAGACCTAAGCCTTCTAAACTTTTCTCTTTTCATGAATTTTATTATAAATTTGTGTTTAAGAAAAATGTTTATTGGCTAATTTCTTAGTTGTTTGAATGAGGATAAGCCTAGGTTTGAATGCTATGTTTCTTAATTAATTTTTATGGATTAAATGTTTAGTTTTTTTTTTGTTGGTTGTTGTTCAATTGTATTTTGTTGTTTTATCAGTTTTTCATGGAATCGGTAATCTCGCAAGGTTAATTGGAATTGAACAAGGAAAATTAATCTAGAGCAATTAATTGAACGATAAAGGTTGGTAATTGAGTAGAGATGCTAATTACGGCTTTTAGGTCCTTAATTTCACTCTAATACGTTAATGCATTCATAATTGGATTATAGAGAGAAGTAATTCTTCTCTAAACGGTTAATTGAATAAGTGAGACTTCACATAGACATAGGGATTTCCCAAACTTGTGAGTGAGACCCAACCAACATTTTCTAAATATTCATTCCTATAATTTTCTAATTAGAGTAGTTGAAGATCCTAAGGGGATTTTTTTCAAACATCCTTTTATCCAACTCGGTTTTAAAGCTATTTTTATTCATTCTTATTTTCCTTTAGTTGTTAATTATTTTCTTGAGTTTAAAAACCATTCAAAGGCTTTTTATTGATTAGACATTAAAGATATAGTTAGTATTATCTCTTCACTGTCTCTAGAAATTGACATCCTGGGGACTCTTCTAGTATATTCATTCGACAGTACACTTGCTTATTAGTGGGAACTTACTAGAGTAGTTTCCATATATCACCTATCTAGGGGCGTGTAGAGTTTCCTATTACCTCGTGTAATTACTTTTCTTGTTCTTAGGTTATCCTAATTCTTACTTCTCCTCTTTCATTGATTTGAATGTGGATTTGTGGAATTGTCATGATTGTAGTGCCTCTGTCCAATTTACTATCAATAGATGATCTTTGATTCATTTAATTACTTTCTAAAACCATTATAGACTTTTTTTTTTAAAAAAAATTATAGACTTAAGAATATTAATTTAAGGACCAGTGCTCATTAACCAAAAATAATGAAATATCGTATCATATAGTTCTTGAGTCCTAATTGTCCGCTTTTTGTTAGCATACAACACAATTTTTTTTAACTTTCTTTTTTTTTTTTTTTTGAGAAAGAATTTAATACTTGTTGTAAATTTGGTATCTAGTATAATAATAAGAATACTTAACTAGAGAAATAAAAGAAAGTTAGAAGAGAATAGAATAGAAGACAATGTATTTCTTTAACTTCATCTTTCTTTGTGTTTATTTCATTCTCTCCCCAAACCCCTTTTATATGGCCATGGCATCCATGGGAGCACGTTAAGAATACATTAATAGGATCACATTAATCCTAACATAACTTAATATATTAATGGGGAGGGAGGGGGTGGGGGGTTAGAGTTAGGAATTTATTGTATAGACACGTAAGTGACATCCATTAATTTTATGAATATTTAACACTCCTCCTTATATTTCCTTAACATAAAGAATATGTCTCGCTAAAACCTTACTAGATAAAAAAAATCAGTGGGAAAAAATGTCTAGTGAAGAAAAAAGAGTACACTATTCTTTATGTTACTCCCCTTGTTGCCATGATCTCTTAAGATCCTTGGACCTACGCATGTCAATCTTATAGATCATCTTTTTAAAAGTTTCAGTCGGCAATGTCTTAGTAAATAAGTCAGCCAGACTATCACATGACCAAATTTATTGCACAGTAATTTCACCATTATTTTGAAGCTCATGCGTAAAAAAAAATTTTGGTGAAATTTGTTTAGTCCTGACTCCGCTGATATATCCTCCTTTCAATTGAGTTATACAAGTTGTATTATCCTCATGCAATACAGTAAAAATTTCTTTTCTCGAATGATAAATCGCAACTTTCTCGGATATAATTTATTAATGATCTCAACCACATGCATTCTCGACTTGCTTCATAAATGGCTATTAATTCAACATGATCGAATATGTAGCTTTTATAGACTGAACGCTATGATATGGCAATACTAGCACATGTAAATGAATAGCCTGTTTGAGAATGTGCCTTGTGAGGATCAGATAAATAACCAGCATTTGCATAGTCAATCAATGCAGGTTTTGATTCTCCTGCATAAAACAATCTTAAATCTCTAGTTCCTTGGAGATATCAAAGGATATATTTAATGCCATTCCAATGTCGTCGGTTTGGAGATATCTTGCCAACAAATTTACTGCAAATGATATGCCAGGACATGTATTATTTGCAAGATAGATTAGTGCATCAATTGCACTAAGATAATGTACTTCAGGACCAAGAAGTTCTTCATCCTTTTCCCGTGGTCGAAATGGATATTTAGCAACATCTGATGATCCGAACAACCATTGGAGTACTTAAAGGATGTGTCTTGTCCATGTAAAATCTTTTAGTACTTTCTCAGTATATGTTGATTGGTGAATAAGGATTCCATCTTCCAGATGTTCAATTTGTAAACCAAAACAAAACTTGGTTCTTCCAAAATTCCTAATCTCAAATTCTTGTTTCAAGTCGAATCTTGCTTCAAAAGTGCTTCAGGAGTCCCAATGAGATTAATATCATCAACATATATCGCAACTATAACACATGTTGATTCACATTTGTTGATAAAAACATATGGACAAATCTGATCATTTTTATATCCGGCCTGTAGGGGTGTAAACGGGTCCAGACCCTCTGGATACTCCCAGACCCAGACCCAGACCCAGAACATGGACCCAGACCCAAACCCAGATCCTCTGAGTATAAAATTTATAGACCCAGACCTGACTCTTCAGGGTCTAGGGTAGGGTCTAGGTTTACCCATACCCGTATGATATTTTTTTATTTTTTTTTGTTAAACAAAAATATATATAAAAAAAATTTTAGAAAAACTAACCTTAAAAAATCATGCCTCTGTTTCGCCTTTGGAACAAACAACTATTGGTATAAAATTTTGAATGAGAGAAACAAGTCCATGAGAAACATCGAATGGAGAAACTAGTAGTACTGATATCTCGAATTAGAAGAAATCTTGAAGAAAATTTCTCTTCTCTAAACTATGAAAAAATTTCTCTTTCTTGTCTAAACTAAGAAAATAAACCACTCAACATCATAAATGTATAAATCATGTATTAAAAAATATATATAAATAATATAATATATAAATATATATTATTATTTTATTATAACGGTGATACGGGTCTGGGTATCATTGTAACCTATCCAAACCCATTTAATAGAATATATATGAGTATGAGTACGGGTACGGGTCTGCGGGTAAAAAATTTTAACCTTACCTGCCATAAATAGGTATAGACCCGCACAGGTACAGGTAAGACCCACCCTGTTTATAGCCTTATAGGCTTGCATCAAACTTTCACTGAGATGATTATACCACATTCTTCTAGATTGGTTTAATCCATATAAGGATTTACGTAATTTGATGGAATAATTTTTATGAGTTCTTGATGTACATCTTCAGGCATGTGAAATCCTTTAGGGACTTTCATATAAATGTCACTATTAAACTCTCCATATAAATATGTAGTAACCACGTCTAAAAGATGCATATCAAGTTTTTCATTTACCGCTAAACCCACAAGATATCGAAATATGATTCCATCAATTACAGGAGAATGTGTTTCCTCATAATCAACACCCGGTATTTGAGAAAATCCTTGTGCAATAAGTCATGCTTTATACCTCATGACTTCATTTTATTCATTTCGTATTCTCGCAAAAACCCATTTATAGCCAACTGGTTTTACATCTTTTGGTATTTGAACTATATGTCCAAAAAATTTATGTTTGTTCAGTGAGTCTAACTCTAACTGAACCCCATCTTTCTATTTTAGTCATTCTAGTCTATGCTGACATTCTTCAACTGTCCTTGGTTCAGGGTCTAAACTAACACTTAAAACATTAAGTGCTATATTATGCAAAGGTATTCTCAAGAATCTTATCCACTTGATTCCAACTTTCAGTTGTAGTAATAAAATTCATGGAATTCTCCATATTTTCATTATTTTCTGAATCCTCACACTCTTATCAATATTTTCTTGGCTCATTTTATCTAAATCTTCTAGAGGATCTCTTTGATCGATACTTTTTTCTTTCGAGGATTTTTATTCTTCAAACCAAGAGGTCGGCCACGCTTCATGCATGTTTTAGAATCATTAGCTATAGAGCTTACATTTTGTCATGTTGAGACATCTATTCGAATAGGAGCATCTATAGCTAGGAGATGCGATTTTATAACTCTGTGGAGTTTGCAAATGCATCAGGAAACTGATTTGCAACTATTTTAAGACAACCATTTTCTCTATTTTCTATGGCTTTCGTCAACATTTTCTTTTTTTTAGAAAGCTCAACTAGCGAGAAAAAGTGTTTGGACGAAGCCAAAAAGAGGTTGACCAAAAATACCCTACTTTACATATCATTGAAATGTGGAAGAGACCTTTCTTTGAAAAAATCCACAAAGCTAGTGGTCGTCTACACTTAATTCTTGTCTTCACTGATCAATATTCAATTTAGATGCAATTCCTTGCAAATGGATTATCTTTTGAACTTCCAGCTCACTGGTGCCTGTGTGTGGGTTTAAATGATTAATTTTGATGTTTTCCATGTAATGTCTTTCTTTTGCTACTGGTTTTCTTCCCTTAACATTGGAAACACTTTTTCATCGAATTGACAATTAGCAAATCTTGCAGTAAAGACGTCACATGTTAATGGCTCAAGATACCTGATGATGGAAGGAGAATCATATCATATCCCATGTATATCTCCAACCTTCTTTGAGGGTCCATTTTGGTGCGCTGATTTGGAGAAATAGGAACATATATTGCACACCAAAAATTCTCAAATGTGATACATTTGGCTCAAAACAACAAGTCAATTGTAATAGAGAGTACTTATTATAACTCATCGGCCTTATAAGTCTGCTGCATGTAAAATAACATGTCCCCACATAGATGTAGGGAGTTTTATTCTCATTATTAATAGTCTAGGAATTAACTACAACATTTAATTAATGACTCAGCGAGCCTATTCTATATATGA
This sequence comes from Catharanthus roseus, assembly GCA_028651295.1. Classification (NCBI taxonomy): domain Eukaryota; kingdom Viridiplantae; phylum Streptophyta; class Magnoliopsida; order Gentianales; family Apocynaceae; genus Catharanthus; species Catharanthus roseus. Next base: position 9,685,354 of record JAPQWS010000050.1, on the reverse strand, counting down.
ACATGAGCTACAGGATGTTCAACACTTATATCAATCGACATGCAATAAGCATCGAAGGTATGAGAAGAATATTCACAAGTATTTTGTAATAGATTTTCTTAATGGAATAGTTTGTAAACTGCTCTTAATCGAATTATTTGAGCAAGAAGTCTCGCAAACGCCAGGTTGCGAGTTGATAACAGCATTGCAAGTCCAAGAATAGTCTAAGATGTGGGAGGAGGGGAGGGGGCGGGGGGAAGGGGTGAATTGGACTTCGAAAAACTTGAAAAAAAAAACTTTTTTTCGTGATTTTCTATAGATTAGCTCAACTTAAAATAAAATCAAATAGTCAGAATATTGTAAAACCCATTAGCTTGACTATAGAATACTTTGATAAGACAGAAAAATAGAAATATAAAAGCGTAAAGTAAATAACACCAGCAAATTTATAGTGGTTCGCCTAAAAGCCTACATCCATTTTCCTTAAGATCAAAATCTTAAGGATTCCATTAAACCAATCTCAATCAAGGTGAGATTAACCTTTTACACTCTACTACTTTTGGCTAGATCTAGTAACTACATAGTTTTCATATCCCAAGGAAAACTCAACAATTTTGATAAGGTAAAACCCAATACAAGTTTTTACTCAGGAACTTGAAAACCAAGAACAGACAGATAGAAATGAATATTGCTTAATACACAAGAGCAGTTTACACAATGGAAATTCTAATCTACTACTCTTCTCAACTATGCTTAATTTTCCTGGTGCATAAAAACTTGCTATGAAGCTCTTCTCAAATCTTAGGAAATGCACACCCTTCCTCATTGCTTTTCATCCCTTTAGATACTCTTCTATGAGGTAGAGCATATCTTTTCTGATTTGTCACTTTGCTCCCATGTGCTCACATATCCTTCCATGAAACTGTCCTTCACATGGATTATATTCTGTTTCAATAAATTAAATCACACACAGAATTCAGTTAGCATTACTTTTTAACCATAAAAAAGGAAATACTCATTAAGAGAGCAGGAGGTACCACAAAGTAAAGTACAAAAAGAATAACAACTTAAAGAACAAATATCTCTTATAATCCTCCCACAAGATGACATATGTAAAGTAATCTAGCTGGTATAAACCTTTGTGGGATGACATGTGTAAAGTAATTCAGTTGCAAGCTGCCATACTCTCGTCCTTGCAGAATCTTTAAGATACTACTCCATTGATAGCTTCATTATCTACAACTCAATTATCATATAGAACTCAATAGCTCAACTAATAAGAGAAAACAAACTGGCAATTAAACTTCTTAAACATATTTTGTTAATCATCAAAACCAATAAGAGATATTTACTTTTGAGCCAACATTTTCTCTCTTTTTGACGAGTGACAAAACCGTTTGTTTTTATTTCAAAAGTAACAAAATATAAAATAACATGCTCCTAGTGAGCAAACATAAAACTTAAAATCTGAAAATTTCAAAAGTTATTCAGACATTTAAACCAGAAAGAAAAGTTATCTCCCTGAATATATGCCAACCTCTTCTCAGTCAAAATTTTCATAGTTAAGGGAAAAAAGTATCATGAAGAAAAATAAAAGTAGACAACGAGGTGCACCATAACAAAAACAAAACAAAGATATAATTTTGAATGAATAGATATAATTGTGAATGAACAAGAACCACTAACTCCCCCTTTTTGTCACGAATCAAAGAAACTAAAAAAAAGCAATTTCATAGTTAATAAGTTCAGAGAACAAGATTATCCAGGGTATACAGACCCTCCAAAGAAACTGTTCATAGGTGCACAAACCCAACAACACATAGCCAATATAAATGGTTTTCGAAGAAAAATTTAAAAAGACCTTATAGTTCCACAAACAAAATAATTAAATTAAACAAAAGCATAAGAACAAAAGTCGTTGTTAAGCCTATTTAGGGATGGACTGGCTGCTACTAGTATTACAAGATCTTGGCTTGACAACATCTCCTTGGTAGATGGAGGCACAACAGCAGCAGAGTGAAACAATACACTTAAGATTAATGATGGAGGAGGATGACTAACAAAGTAACAAAAGCAGAGACAAAGTCCAAATATCGATAAAAAACATGAGGAGGTATGCCAAAATGCATAGAACCTGAAGGAATGGAACCAGAAGGATGAGGATATGAAGTTTCATACTCACTCGATGATTTAAGTTTTTTCTTTTCACCAAGAAGTTCCTTCAACTTTTCCCCAAAATCATAGAAAGTTTGGCCCAGATCATCAACTCTTTCTAAAATGCTTTCATGCATCTCCCAAACTTCTATCAATTTCTCATCTTTTCCTTCTAAACTTACATTTCTTTTCTCTTTATCCTCACTCTTCTCTTTCTTAGGACTTGTTATCTTCTCCCCCCTCAAACAAAGTTTTCTCTTCCTCAATTTCTTTTCTTTTTCTTTTTCACTCTCCCCCTCAATCAATATTCTCTCTCCCTCAATTGCTTTTCCTTTTTTTTTTTTTTCACTCTTTCTTTTCTTTTTATCTTCCTCAATCATTTTTTGCTCCCTCTCAACTTCACTCTCAGAACCTTAATGATCCAAATTCCTTTTCACTGTTCTTTTTATCTTTTTACCTTGACTCTTTTTCTCCAATCTCATTTTTTTGGAGTCACGTACTTCTTTTTCACCTTCTTCAGTTTTGCTTTCACTCTCTTCCAGACTTTCTACCTCTTCATTTCCTTTGAATCTTTCTCTTATGAGCTTTCACCTTCTCCTTCTTCAGCCTCTAAACTTGTTGTATTTGTTCTCTCTTTGTCACTTTAATTACCTTCCTCAGATGTCTTACTTCCTTTTTCTTTTCCAAACATCATCTTCTTATCTTTTCTTTTCACCAAACTTTCTTCTTTTTTCAATTCTTTGCCTGTTAATGTTCTACTTACAAAATTTTCATTAATAACTCCTTTATCGCTCACATTAGTATAAATCTCTTGGCTCAATTCAACTCTTAGAAATCTGAACAACTCAGTGAATACCATTCCATAAGGTAAGGCTTTTGTTCTTCCAGTCTTTTCAATGGCCTTCATGTTCTCCATCATTAAGTAGCAAAGATTAAGTCTCTTTGCTTCTGAATATGCCAGATGATACATTGCTCCATTGCATTAACATATTGATAACTCCCATTCTTGGAGAAATATAACCGGTAATTAGCTTATGCAGCACTCTACTATGTAACTTCATCTAAGAGGATTTAACATTCTTATTTTCTTTTGCCTTAGGATATCCTAATACCTCTCTTTTAAATGCAATTTGTTGTATCCTTTAATACTAGCCACATTATTCTTTTTGGCCACCTTTGACCCTAGATTAGGAATTCCATGAGCCTCGCCGACATATCTGTCGCTACGAAATAATCAACTCCTTTTAGTTTGACTAAGAAGGACTCCTCATCTTCTTCTCTCAAGGTTGAGTAGAATTCTCTGACCAGCACATTATATTTAACTTATTTAATTCTGAGAAACCCTAGCCAGTTTTGCACACCATCCTCGATAAGGACTATTTTAAGCACAAAAGTATTCCAGTCTATTGCTTTAGACTTTATAATTGAGTTTCCCAGTCTGCTTTTTTCATTGAACTCAACTGGTTTCTGGGTTTCCTACTCCTCCTCTTCTGCCTTTCTTTTCTTTGGAAGAGTTTTTTTTGGTTGAGATGATTTTGGTTTTGAAGATTTAGGAGCCGTGATTTTTGTTTGAAGACTTAACAACAAAAAGAAAGGTTCTCAAGCGAAGAGATCCAAAGAAGGGTTTGCTTGAGAGACTACTACCGGTCCTCTTTTATAGAAGGATGCCATAGGCACCAGATTTTTTAGAATTGAAGGAAAACTGGATGAATATTAACTCTATTCTCGAATTACAAAACGACGGACGTGATTTCAAAGATTTGTGCAGCCTTTCCTAAAAACTGCATGCGTCATCAAGAGAAATGAAATGAAATAACTTTAAAAGTGAAGCAATGAATATAAATTAGAATTCCAATGCTGCACTTATACATTCATGCAAGAGTCTGATCATTGTTTCTAATTCGCGGGTACCTTAAAGTCTCAATCAGTTACTTCAAAAACATTATTTAAGAAAGCTTAGCGTGGGATCAAGAATATACGCAAAAGAAGAAAAACAAATAGCTCACTAACATAGGCTAATCTCTAAGAATTTTGTTAAAAACATGTCAAAACACATTTAACAGAAACTATGATAAACACATATGATTAAAGGCTAGTCACATTTATTCAACCAAGGAAAGATTTTATTAAAAAACTTTTAAAGACAAATTAAACCAAGTTCAAATTGAATTTTAGTAAAAGCTTCTTCACAGAGAGGTTTTGTAAAAATGTCAGCTAACTGTTTGTTATAGGGCATAAAGAATAGCTCTATTGTACCTTCCTCAACATGTTCTTTGAAAAAATGATGCCTTATCTCAATGTGTTTTTTTCTTGAGTGCTGCACAAGATTTTTTTGTCAGATTTGTTGCACTTGTATTATCACCGAAGATAGGTGTTTTGCTATAGCTCAATCCAAAATCAGATAGTTGATGTTTTATCCAAAGTAGTTGTGCTGAACAACTTCCAGTTGAAATGTATTATGCTTCAGTTATGAACAAGCTAATTGATGCTTGTTTCTTGCTATACCAAGAAACTAGGCATTCTCCTAGGAATTGACAGGTTACAGATGTGCTATTTCTATCCACTCTACTTCTAGCAAAATTGGCATCACTATAGCCTTTTAGCTCATATGTAACATTCTTTGGATACCAGAGTACTAGCTCCATTGTACTTGCAAGATATCTAAAAATTCTCTTTACGCAGTTAGATGTGATTTTTTGGGTTAGCTTGAAATCTTGCACAAATACACACAATACATTGAATGTTTGGTCTACTAGTAGTAAAATATAGAAGTGATCCAATTATTCTTTCTAATTAGTAGCTTCACCCTTCTCATCCTTGTCTAGCTTCTCTGAGGTACTAATCGGAGTCTTACTAGGTTTAACTCCAGTCATTCTATACTTCCTCAGTAGCTCCTTAATGTACTTAGCATGACTGATATAGCTATTCTTTCCTTTGTTTATTTGATTTGAAGTCCCAAGAAGAAATTTAGCTCACCCATCATGCTCATCTCAAACTCACCCTGTATTAGTTTAGAGAAATCTTGACATAAGCTAATATCAGTAGCTCCAAAAATTATGTCCTCTATATAAACTTGCAAAACTGGTGAGAAGGTTTTTGTGAAAAGAATTTTTTCTACACTACCTCTTGAAAAATCATTTTCCAGTAAAAACTTGTTAAGTCTCTCATACCAAGCTCTTGGAATATGTTTAAGACCATACAAGGCTTTTATTAGGTTAAAAACATGATCAATTTTTTTCATAACTTTCAAATCCGGGTGGTTATTCAACATATACCTCTTTCTTTAAATTCATTTAAAAAAGCACTTTTCACATTCATTTGAAACAAGTCAAAATCTTTATAAAATGCAAATGTACATAGCATGCAAATATACTCTAATCGAGCTACTGGAGCTAAAGTTTCATCGAAATCAATTCCTTCCTCTTGATTGTACCCTTGAGCTACAAGTCTTGCCTTATTCCTCACCATATTTTCTTGCTCATCCAACTTGTTTCGAAACAACCACTTAGTTCCACAAGTATTTTGGAACACTTCTTTCAGCAAGCATAGTATGAGCCATCTCTTGAAGAGTTCTATTTTTTCTTTCCACAACTCCATTTTGTTGTAGCGTTCGTGGAGCTGAAAAACTATGCTCAATTCTAATCTCTTCACAAATCGAAAATATCTTTTTCTCAAATTCCTTGGTATGATCACTACTAATTGCGTTAATATTGTAACCTTTCTGTGAATTTTTGCTAAAAATAAAAACTTCTCAAATACTTTATTCTTATGAGCGAGAAACATTGTCCAAGTAAATCTGGAGTAGTCATCAATAATCACAAAATAGTAAGACTTCCGTCCAAGACTTTGTGGACTCATTGATCCAAATAAATCAAAATGTATTAGTTCAAGTGGTCTTGTAGTTGTGGCTACTCCTTTAGCCTTGAAAGATGTTCTAGTTTGCTTTCCGATGTGGCATGCATCACATACTATATCTTTCTCAAACTTGAGCTCTGGAAGTCCGTTTACCATTTTTTTTATTCAACTTTTCCAAAATACTCATGCTTCTCTATCACAGTCTTCTATGCCATAGCTAACTTTCATTTGTCGTAAAAGCTAGACAAATTGCTTTAGCTCCACTCAATCTTTTTGTTTCCAAAATGTACACATTTTCAACCCTTTTTCCTTTTAGCACAATTTTCTCATCCTTTAGTATATTGCACTCTCTTTTTCTGAAGTTAACATGTATTCCTTTGTCACATAATTGGCTCACACTGATCAGATTGAACTTGAGACCTTTCACAAGGGAAACATAATTAATTTTTAGATTTATTCCAACCGTGCCTTTACCAATTATTTTCCCTTAACTGTTATCTCTAAAACTTACATCACCATACTCCTTTTCTTCTAGCTCTATGACTAGTTTCATGTTCCCTGTCATATGTCTTGAGCCACCACTGTCTATGTACCATCAATTCTCTGCACTCTTGCTATTAAGATACACCTGCAAAAATGAAGCTAGTTTCTTTAAGTACCCAAGCGAAGTTGCGTCCTTGTTGGTGAGACTTCCATTCAAAAGATTTTTCTGCAGAATAGATTCTTCTATTGTTTCTAGAATATTGATTACAGTTTCTGGCAATATGACCATATCTAGAACATTAGCTTGATTATGCCTTGGACTGTTTCCAATTTGAAGAATATTTTTCAAAGTCTTTTCAATGCACTCAACAGTGGTGTTCACATGAACTTTCTCAGAAAGAGGTTTTTCCTCTTTATCTTTCTCACTGGGTGAGTTTTCAAAACCTAAACCAATTTTATCACTCACAACTTTTTGTTTCCCTAGAAGTTTATCTAAGTTCTCTTTCCTTTTTGTAAACTTAGACAAATCCAAGGTCAACCTTTGAACCTTATCATTCAATCTAACATTCTTTCTGATCAACACAACATTTCTTTCCTCACTAGATTTTAAAGTAATTTTAAGAAGATTCAATTCTAAATTAGTCTCAGTATTTCAAAAAGTATTTTTTCCTAATTTGTTTAGCTCAATTTTCTTTTGTTGAATTTCATACTTTTCAGCCAAATTCTTATACTTAAGAAGTAAATCTTCAAAAGCATCATTCAATTAAAAATTATCAAGAATTTCTACCTCAGTAGAATCTTCCTTATCTGTTGTGCTACCTTTGGATTCATCATTTGCCATCAGACACGTCAACTCTTTCTTAGCTTCTTCCTTAGATTCTTTGTTTTCAACTTCATCGTCATCCTTGCTCGAGCTAATATCTGAGTCACTCCAAGATCTTGCCGTGATTGCCCTGTTCTTTTTCTTTTTTCTTAGCTTGGCACAATAAGTTTTGATGTGTCCAGACTCCTTGCATTCATAGCAAACAATCTCAAATCTATCTTTTCTTTTGGAATAATCTTTAGCTTGAGTATCTTTCCTGTATTTTCTGAAAGTTTTGTAGAATCTTTTCTTTTTTCTAGCAATGAGATTCATCTCATCCTCAACACTCTTCTTTTTCCTTCATCAAATTTTAAAGCTATGCCTCTCTTCTTCTCTGGTGAAACATTTTTTCCTTTAGCCATCATCAGTTCATGTTAAAGCAGCTCTCCTATCATATCATCATATGAGAACTTGCTTAGATCCTTTGTTTGTGCCACGTATTACTAATCACCTTTGTTTCCTATTTTTTTGTCAACGACCTTAGAGATTTTTTAACCATTTCTTCCTCAGTGATTTCCTTTCCAAGAGCTTTTAACCGATTCCATATCTGTAAATCCGTTATTTAATCCAGTGATGTCCTCTTCTGTCTTCATTTGAAATAGCTCGTAATCCCTATATATGATATTAATTCCAGTCTCTTTTACTTGACTAGTACCCTCATAAGTTACCTCAAGCTTATTCCATATCTTTAGCTAACTTTCATGTCGAAACCCTATTGTACTCGTTCACTTCCAAAGCACAATGAAGAAGATTTAGTGCCTTTGCATTTATAGCCCATTTCTTCAATCATTATCCTCAAAGTCATCTTCTTCATTTTCGACTTCAACAATGTTAACTATTTTCTTAGGAATGAATGGTCCCTCTATAATGACCTTCCAACATTCTACATCATTCGGCTAAATAAAGTTCTTTATTCTAGTCTTCCAATAAGAAGAGTTAGACCTATTAAAGAATGGTAGTCGTGAAATGGATTGTCCCTCAGTTACACCGGTCGAGCAAGGCATGGATCCTCTCTCAAGTTATTAAGCTTTCAGTCCTAGAGAGAGACTACTCTGTTACTAAATATAAGTCCCAAAATAGTCCAAGAGGGGAAGGATGAATTGGACTTCACAAAAACTTGAACTAAAAAACTTATAAAATCTTTTTGTGATTTCTCTAGATTAGCCCAACTTAAAATAAAACCAAAGAGTTAGAACATTCTAACAAGTATTAGCTTGACTATAAAATTCTTTGATAAGATAGAAGAAAAAAAAATAAATAAATGTAGAAGGTAAATAACACTAACAAATTTATCGTGGTTCGGCTAATAGCTACATCCACTTAAGATCAAAAGTTTAAGGAATCCACTAAACCAATCTCAATCAAGGTGAGATTAACCTTTTATACTATACTAGTTTTGGCTAGACCTAAACAATTGTCCTATCCTAAGGAGAACTCAACAATTTTGATAAGGTATTGTAAAATCCAATTCAAGTTTTTACTCAGGAACTTGAAAACCAAGAATAAGCAGATAGAAATGAAAGTTGCTTAATACTCATGAGCAATTTACTCAATAGAAATTCTAATCTACTGCTCTTCTCAACTATGCTTAATTTTTCTAATGCATAAAAACTTGTTCTGAAGCTCTTCTCAAATCTGAAATGCACACCCTTCTTCATTGTTTTTCATCCCTTTAAATAATATTTTGAGGAAGAGCATATCCTCTCTGATTTGTCACTTTGCTCCCATGTGCTCGTACATCTTTCCACGAAATTGCCCTTAACATGGATAATATTATGTTTTAACAAATTAACTCACACATAGAAATTCAGTTCGCATTACTTTTTAACCATAAAAGGAATACTCATTAAGAGAGCTGGAGGGACACAATGTAAAGGACAAATAAATTACAACTTGAAGAACAAGTATCTCTTATAAACCTTCCACAAGATGACACATGTAAAGTAATCCAGCTGGTATAAACCTCTTGTGGGATGACACGTGTAAGTAATTTAGTTGCAAGATATCATACTCTGGTCTCCACAGAATCTTTAAGATACTATTCCACTGATAACTTCATGATCTATAGTTCAAGTATTATATGGAACTCAATAGCTCAACTAACAATAGAAAACAAATTGGCAATTAAACTTCTCAAAAATATTTTGTTAATCATCAAAGCCAGTAAGAAATATTAACTCTTGAGCCAATAGACATACATATGACCATCGTGTCTATGCATCAATTAGGACCATAAAATATCTAAATAGTCCATATGGTGGATCAATATGTGCATATATATCACCATGATCTGTTTCAGAAATACAAGAGATTCAACTCTTACTTTTATTTGTACTGGTTTAATTATTAACTTTCCTTGAGAACAAGCCGCACATGTAAATTTATCTGGATTCAATATCTTATGACTTTTCAACTAATGACCATGTGTATTTTCAATTATTCTACACATCATTATGGATCTTGGATGGCCCAATCGATCATGCCAGACTATAAACTTATCTAGATCAGTAAACTTTTGGTTTACAAAATCATGCATTTCAATTGCGCTAATTTTAACGTAGTATAAGCCAAATGAAAAAGATGGTAGTTTCTCAAATATATGTTTTTTTTTTTTTTTTACTTGAAATGATTGTAGTAATGTACAAATATTCTAAACTCGTATCTATTTCAGAAAATATCTTTAAAACTTAATAGATTTCTCCTAAACTTTGTGGAGAATAATGTATTATAGAATTACCAATATAGTTCCTTTAGGTAATAATATGTTAGCTTTTTCAGAACCTTCAATTAATTTTGCACTACCATTTATAGTATGACCATCTATTCTCATTTATTTAATTGAGGAAAATACTTTTTACGCTTAAGTACAAAGTATGTTGTTCCATTATGAATAAGATAAATATTTTTACATTTATTGTTGGAGATATCACATCAGTATGTGATTCTCTTAGATTATCTTGGATTCTATAAGAGATTATTTCGTTAGAATCCTATATTAATTATAACTTGAATACTTTGTATTATGCTATTATTATAGCAATATTCCTTATTTGTGGTTGGTTAGAATCCTATATTGATTAGAATTAGGATATTTTGTAGCCTATAAATAGTAGATCATAATGAATAAGAATACAATCAAGTGAAGCATTCAATATTATTCTTCTCTGCGCCCTAAATTTCTTAACATGGTATCAGAGCCAGAGCCAGGTTTGAAAAAGAAGAAGAAAAAGAAAAAAAAAATCTTTCACATCTATGACTTTATTCTCTTTTCATTCAGCTTGAACAATTCTTTTCGTTCAGTTTGGACAAGTTTTTTTTAAGTTTCTAATATTTCTTATAATTTGCTTCAATAAAAATTTAGGAGATTATATATTTTTTTTTATAAATCATATTCAAGTCAGGTAGCTTCATCGACAAATATTTGAAACACCTAGATTTAGAAATTGAAATTGGACATTGATGGTTGCTTTATCGAAAAAACTCTAAAGCAACATCAAAGGAATTTTCAATGATGGATTACGGAAGCCACTGCGACTGATGGAAGAAAACCACAACGACTGCGACTAATGGAAGAATATCACAACGACTGCAACTGATGGAAGAAGATCACAACGACTGCGACTGATGGAAGAACCATAACGACAGCGATTGATAAAAAAAAAAACCACAACGACAGCGATTGATGACAAAAACCATAGCGACAGCGAGTGATGGTAAAGACCACAGCGACAGATGGTGGAAGACTACCAGATGTGCAATTTGCACGTTACAAAAAAAAAATTGAAAATTGTGGCAAGTTGGACATGCAATTTTTGCACGTTCCAACTTGAGGGAGGGTGTTGGAGATATCGATTCTATAAGAGATTATTTCGTTAGAATCCTATATTAATTATAACTTGAATACTTTGTATTGTGCTATTATTATAGCAATATTCCTTATTTGTGGTTGGTTAGAATCCTATATTGATTAGAATTAGGATATTTTGTAGCCTATAAATAGTAGATCATAATGAATAAGAATACAATCAAGTGAAGCATTCAATATTATTCTTCTCTGCGCCCTAAATTTCTTAACATTTATTTTTTTTATTCTTTTAATTCGGAATAAAAGAGCCATATTACTTAAATCTCATTTTCCTTTTATATAGTCATGGCATCCATAGAGCACTTTAAAAATACATTAAGAGAATCACATTAATTTTAACGTAACTTAACATACTAAATGGAGATTAGAGTTAGAGAATTTATTGTATAGAAACATCAATGACATCCATCAAATCTATGGATATTTGAAAATACTATGGATATATATCCTCGTTTTCCTTCATGTCACCGTAGTATAAGAGTAAAAGTTAGGTATATTTCAATACATAACTTTAGAAAACTAAAAGCTAATGTGAACAAACTCAATTTGAAGAATGAAATGGTATCTAGCATATTGTGGACAATGACCAAACTATAAATAAAAAAATGAAAATTCAGAAAGTGGATATTATCCAATTGAAATGGGATACAGAGTAGCAGAAAATAGAAATGTGGATTTTTGCGGTAAATAAATTCAACCCCAAGTTCAACTATGAGACATGTATTTCTAAATAAATAAATAATAGGTGAGGTAGTTAAAATCTCTCTCATCTTAACTAGGCTTAGATAGTATGTACTTTGTACTACTTTGCGTATTACTTTCTAATCTGATATATTTTATTAATAAAATATAATAAATAAAAAGAAATTTTAAGAAAAAATATATTATAAAAGAAAAATAATATATAAAATGATAAAGTGATATAGAGAATTATGAGTCATCTAGGTTTTTAAAATAAAACCCTATCCAAATTCAGCGTGTTTTTTTAAAGAATTTTTACTACCTTAGTGATTCAATCTAAGTTTTACTGCACTTTTTATTTAACCCGACTTGGATGAGAATTAACGTGAATGTGATATAATTTAGTAGTATCTTTCCTATTACTACATAATCGCTAAAATACCTCGTTCTCTAACCAAATAAATTTAACCAAAAGTTTGCTAAGAAGAAAACCGTACCACTTTTTCCCGGTTTAGTGCCACCGCCGTCATTGTTCGCCGGTTTTCCGCCTTTTCTCAGCTACTACCGCCTAATTTTCTACATTTTGGACCCACAGAGCTTTTCTTTTCAACCTATTTGGACCCTACCTCAATTATAAAAGCTCCTCTCATTTAAGTCCCTTCTAATTACTAAGTAAAATATCAAACTTCCAAATTACAAAATTAGCCCCGCTCTTTTTTTAATTAATTTATTTTTTTGTATGTTGTAATGTCAATTGGAGAAGAGTTATTTTGCTTTAGTAACTGATTTGTTAAATTGTTATATATGTTTGTCTCTATTGACGACTAAGCAAATTAATTAAAGTACATAAATTTAAATTTTCGAGAAAGGAAAAATTCAAAGATTAAATATATACATACAAAATTAAAATAAATACAAATTATGGATAACAAATTGTAGAAAGCTTTAGATATTGATTAATAAATTAGAATCAAATAATTAAACACCTAATGACACTTATTACAAAGAAGGCTACTATTGTACTTTAAAACATAGGCCGGTGGACAAAAGAGGTCTCTTCAAAATAATGAAATATTTTAAGTAGTGAGAACCCAATCAAACAAGAGAAAAGTATCCCTAGAGTGACTCATTCAAAGATACACCAAAGTCCTAGACAATTATAAAGATATTGTGCCATTCTTAATTAACGACGAGATGCTTTTAATTGAGCTAATAATTTAATAATTAAATGCTCAAATTCTAATTCCGAAGGTGGCATTTATTTTTATATCTAGAAAATTAGAAATATATAGAATCATGCTACTTTAAGTATTATGATAAGATAATAATTTAATTGATTATATGTAAGGTGAAATCATACATTAATTTTTTAGAAGACCCAAATTTGATACAAAATTTTGATATATATTTAATTTTGAATTATTATTAATTTTAGTTAATAACATAATTTCTATTGATTCAACTTATAAAAACAACAAAATATATAATTTTTATACAAAATGAGAATAATTTTATATTTCATATAATTGATTCAAAATATTTTAAGTCATGCAAGTATAATTGATTATACTTTTTCTAATCTCAATTTGCATTTAATATTCTCTTGTGTACAAGAAGGGAGGATTAGATTATCAAGCATTGTGTTAAAATTCATGGATTTGAACTTAATTTCACCATTAAAAGGTATTAAAGGGTATATTAAGCGAGTAAAGATTGTTCAAGACTAAGAGAGTTATTTCATGTATCGAGTTAGCCATTTTACAAGACTAAACATCTAAGCCAGTTCATTTCAAGCTTAAAACTCGTCAATTTTACAAGATTAGACGTATGTGAATGTCTAATTTTAGATTAGATAGCTTTGATATCATGAAATAATTAACAAGCTTGAGTCCCTCTCACCACTAAAAATTACTTCACCACTAAAAATTTATTTCAAGAGAAAAATAATTGCTTAAATTTATAAGGAGTTTATCGATAGTATTTAATTTAATTAGCGAATTCCTCGACATATTATTATAATTATTTCTTTTTGTGTTACATAAATTAAAGCCTTAATCGTAAGGTCTTTCATCATGTTTCCCATAGACTAATTGCATACCTTGATCGGCAGAATCCCCTTTCATATTTTTTTTCTCTAAAAAAAATTAATTCATATCCCATTAGGTCATAAAAGAAGACAAAGAAAATTGACCAAAATAAAAGCGATTAAAATTACAAAGTTATGGATTTTAAAACTTTTTTTTTCTCTATGCAGGATATTTTTTTTTTTTTTTTGAGGGAAGGATATAAAAACTCTTATTGCCTCAAAATTTTGTTTGGTATATAGAATCTTTGATCATTGGTCCAAAAGTCAACCAAAAGTTTGGATAGAGCCGGTTTTGTTATTTTTTTTCAATTAATATTCTAAGAAGACTTTATTAAAAAAAATTAGAGTACTCTATTTATGAAATTCTCATAATTAAAATATTTTAATTCTAATGTTAAAAAAAATTTTTAATTCTATAATTTTCAACAACTCACAGTTTATGGCTAGCTAGCGCCTAATAAATTCAAAACCCCCGTCAAAAGCCTATATAGCATTCTTTACATATCATTTATCCAATAATACTTATACTCCGGCATTGAATTTTTCATTAGGAGGAAGGAGGACCACTACTCATGATGGTAATTTATACCATATACCTATATATATATATATATATATTTATCAATATCATGCATAGTGTGCATAAATTAGTAAAATTACGTAATTTTAATCGATATTTAGAATTTAATTTCAATTAAAATTACTCTCTCATACTCTCTTCTCACACGCCTCTTATAGATTCAAAAAAGAAAAATTATTATCTTCATCTATGATGTCCCGCGCCTCTCGCAATCTTTGCAATCTTTTTTCACTGCGATGTCTCCGAGATACCATCATCTTTCTCAGCACCGCGATATCTCTGAGCTGTGATAATTTTCCTTGCTCATCTTCCATGATCACTTGTAATTATTTTTTTATTATGAAGAATTGTGGAAAAAATTATGTTGCATCATCAACAGGAGATTGTGTTGATGTGTACAATGCAGATTGTGTTGTTTTTTTAGCTCTTCTGTGGGTGATGATGGTGTTTTGACACTTCCGGAATGCTTGGAGTAGGAAGTTTCACGTAAAGACAGTGTTTTTTTTTATTGTTTTGTGCTTTTTGTATTGCTGTAAGTAGGGGTCCTTGTTTTATAACATGGAGTGCAAACTTTTATATTACCTTCGATCAAAAATATAAGTTTTTTTGGACTTTCCACACGAATTAATGATGGAGAAAATAATGTAATTTTTAAGATAAAATTTTTATTTTACTCTTAATAAATAAAATAAAGAGAGAGAAAGAGAGGAAGGTAGATTATGAACGAATTAAAGAGAATAGAATTGTAAAATAAACAATAAATACACATCGAAATGTGCAAGAGGACTTATAATTTTTACCATCCAATTTTAGCTAAAAAGACTTATATTTCTGAGTGGAGATAGTATCTAAGAGTGTCTATTTTTATAACTGTGAATGTTTATATTTACAAATGGGGGACCTTCAAATTTTCTATTTTGTTTCTATGTGTAGATGTTTTTTTAATTTATTTTAACGTATATATTTCTTATGTGTTTTAAACCTCAGATTTCTTTGAATATAGTTGGGGAGTGTTTCATATAGTTTAGGATGTTGTGGAATTTCTGTAAACAAGGGTGCCTATTTTTACAACTGAAAGTGCCTACTTTTATAACTGTGAGTACCTACTTTTATAATTTGAAGTACCTATGTTTAAAGTCTATGGAACCTTTAAATTTTCTATTTTGATTTCGATATGTGGATGTCTTTTTTGAATTTAATGTGTTGTTTTATGTGTTTTAATCGTTATGTGTTTGTTGAATATAGTGGGAGAGTGTTTCATGATAATTTAATATGTCGTAGAACTAATACGGGTGCCTATTTTTACAACAGAAAGTGTCTACTTTTATAACTGTAATATCTACTTTTATAACTAGCAGTGCCTATGTTTACAGTTAAGAGGACGTTCCACTTTTCTGTTTTGTTTGATATGTGTGTACTTTTTGTTGTATTTCATTTGCGACTTTTATGTGTTTTAACAATCATTTATCTGTTTAATGCAGTTGTAATAAAAATTTATAATAAATATTTCGTTAATTGGAACTACTGTAACATTCGAGGAAAGAACCGATTCGCGTAAGACTCGTAGAATCATCGAAGGTGGAGCAGCTGAGGATGCTGATTCCTTAGCCACTAATAATAATAATAATAATAATAATAATAATAATAATAATAATAATAATAATAATAATAATAATAATAATAATAATAATAACAATGAAAATGTGTCGATGATAATTCTGCAAGAACGTTGACCGAAATTGGTTTGGATGTCACGATTGCACAAACGGATTGTTGATATATGATCGCTCGTTTAAGGATAAAGAATACAATGCCTCAAACTATTATGCAGTTGATCAATGTTGAAGGATGACCAATAAATGGTTTGAATCTTATCATTGAGGAAAGGGTAGTGAAAGTTGGTTGTGAGCAGAAGTCATAGTTGTAATAGAAGAAGAAGAAGAAGAAGAAAAGGAAGAATTCCAATTGAATTACTGTAGTTATCTTCAAACGTTTTGATTTTTTTGAAAAATATTAGCTCTATTTGGATTAGCATTTAATTTAATTTTTTCACCTTTTTTGTTCGAGGTGTATTTTGATTGAATTGTAAGTAGGGTGCCTTTTTTTATAACTAAAATGTTCCTCTTTTTATGATTATGGGTGTCTATTTTTGAAACTAGGGGTGCTTATTCTATATAACATTTAAGATGAGCTACTGTAAGCATGGATGCCTATTTTTTTAACTAATGGTGCCTGTTTTTACAATTAGGAGTTCCTAATTTTATAACTATGGTCCCTATTATATATAACTTACTGTAAGCAGGGTGCCTACTTTTATAATTTGCAGTACCTACTTTTGTAACTATGAGGCCTACTTTCACAACTATGGGTACCTATGATGTATAACATGCATGTTGTGTTACTTTATGCATTTGTGCTCTTTTTATAACTGTGGATTCTTTTTTTTTTTTTTTTAACAACTAGGGGTACCTATTTTTCATAACTAAAGATGTTTATGATATAAAATAATAAAAAAATGGTGATGGTAAGTAGGTATCCCTGCTTTTATAACTTCGAGTATCTGCTTTTATAACTTCGAGTATCTACTTTCATAATTGTGATTACCTACTTTTATAACCGTGGATACCTATGCTTTAAAACATACATGATAAGTTACTTTCATAGTGATGTCCTTTTTTTTTTTTAACTATGGATGCTCATTTTTACAACTAGGGGTGGTGCCTATTTATCATAACCAATAGTGTTTATGAGACAAAACATACAAAATTGATGATTGTAAGTAGTTGTGCCTACTTTTATAACTTGAAGTGCCTACTTTTATAACTGTGAGTGTCTACTTTTATAACTGTGGATGCCTATGCTGTGAATGAGTGGTTACCTTTTATAGTAGTGCCTTTTTTATAACTAGAGATGCTCATTTTTACAACTAGGGGTGCCTATATTTCAAACCAATAGTGATTATGATATAAAACATGCAAAATTGGTGACTTTAAGTGGGATGCCTACTTTTATAACTTGGAGTGCCTACTATTGTGAGTGCCTACTTTCATAACAGTGGGTGCCTAAACAGTAAAACATGCATGATGGATTACCTTTCGTAGTGATACCTTTTTTTTTTTTTTAACTATAGATACTCATTTTTATAAGGGTGCCTATTTTTTATAACCAAGCGTGATTATGATCTAAAACATGCAAAATGTGTGACTGTAAGTAAGTGTGCTTACTTTTATAACTGTGGGTGCTTTATAGACAACAAATAATAAAAAAAATACATACTGACTGAGGAAGGTACTATGTTCGAATCAGGACAAAAAAATCATAATCAAATATGCATATTTTATCTTTATTGATGTATTCTAAGAGATCTTACAAAAATATAAATTAGAATATTAATTTGTGCTCATATATTGACATGTGCATCCTACATCTATGTATTAAATTCATAATATAAATTGATATGTATTAGAACAATATGTGATGTCTTTAGCAAGCTTTGACCTTCACATAAGAGCACAAAAGCTCATATAGCAACATAACCAAGGTGAGTACATAAATTAGTAAATTTGTAATGTTCCGATTTGAACAATGGAACAATGGCCCTTAACTTTCTTTCTAATAATAATCATAAATTTGGATGATTTTTTGCTTGAAAAATTCTAATTTTTTATTAGAGTTCTTGATATAGCATCTAGAGATTCTTTCCCTTAAGAAGAAGTCTTTTCAACAACATATGCAGAGTCCATAAATGCAGCTTCAAACTCTATTTATAAATAGCGGAGAATCGAAGAATAGAAGAAGAAAAATAGAAGAAATTTATTGTTGATCATAGAAAATAAAATCGGCTGCATGAGTTTCGTTAGAGAGAGAAACATGTCTGAGAGTTTTTTGGGAGTGGGTAGAGCGCGTGTGTTTCAGTCTCAAATGAAGGGGATGAGAGTACGGCTTATTTTTTGACTTATTTCTATGACTAAATAAAACTGTATAGTGTTTGCACTAAGCATGGGCCCCCCAGAATTTGTATGCAAGATGAGCTTATGGGAGTGCCAATCAACCGAGCTACTAGGTTTGAGAATAAGGTGGGATTCCTGGATCTAGTAGCTGGTGAATCACTGATCAAAGAGCATATTTTGGAGATATTATTCATCGATCTAGTGGATTTTGGCTAGTTAGCGAGCAACCGTCAAGTTTAATGATTTGGTGGGATCCACAGATATAGTGGCTGGTGAAACGCTTCTTTTTCTTCCACGAAGATCATATATGTACCTAAATATATGATATAACAACTCACTCGTGATATTCTACTACTAATTTTAGCACCATCTTTGTTTTCTATTCTAAATTATATATTTTTTTATAATAATTTTCAATATGTGATAAATTACTAAACCGTATAATTTACAAATCACGCAACATGATTTTTAAACATTACAGTTTATAATAAATAATATGCTTTGTTTTTTTTATTTAATATAATATGCTTTGTAAATGCAAGAAAATCAAATGATGTATTTTTTCTCACAATGTAGAGGTGAGCCTATGATATTAATGGAATGGAAAATGTTTTTTTTTTTTTTTTGGAAGGAAAATGGTAAATATAATTAGGTGCTAAAGAAAACAATTATTAGCAACTGACTAATATAATTTAGGCATAGTTTGAATGTTAGAAAAGAAAAATGATATTAGGAATCTAATTCTTAAGAAAATAAATCTTAGAATATGATTTTTATTAGATTACATTCTTATGGTTGGAAGTTTCAAAATATTGTTAAGGAAAGTGGTTGGAAGTTTCAAAATATTGTTAAGGAAAATGATGTAAAGTTTGTTATTTATTTTGTTTTAATATATAAAAAATTAAATTATAGTTTAAAAAAATTAAAAATCTCATATGCTATTGTACATTTTAGTTTTTTAAAAATATATTAAAAGTTTAAATCATATAAATATAAGGGTTTTAATTATATTTGTACATTATGTTTATTAATTTGATACTCTTTCAAACATAATAATAAATTATTTCTAAAAACCTTCTCAAACACATATGCATATGACAGAGAGAATTATTAATAAAAAATTAATATTTGAATATATTATTTTATTTTTCTATATATATTATTTTGTTGAGATTAAAAAAAGAATATTTAAAGAGTTATGAAAATAAATAAGTTAATAAAAAATTGATAAACATGTACTTTATTATTTAAAAGATATATTTTATTAATTTTTTATTTAGAATCCTTAAAAGAAAAATCACAATATCATTTTTAACTAAGGACTCTCTTTCCATGGATTGGGCATTTCTTTTCTTAAATCTTAAAAATTATATTATTTTTTCATTATACAAACGTTAAGTCAAATATAAAAATTTAAAAATAAGAAAAGTAATTACTTTCTCCAATCCAATTTCCTATTCAATTAACGAGGCGTTAATGAAAAGGCCATAAATGGAAAGACCGCTGTTCATAAACAGTTGAATGATTATGGTACTAACTAAGGACCATTTGCCTTTCGTTTTATTGGTGTGTCTTTTCCTTTGGTCCTTTAAGGAAATAGTTTCTTTTTGCATTTAAGTTTTAGTCTTATTGTTCATGATCATGAGTAGTAGGATGAGGTTATTGTTCGTAGGACAATTCTTTGGCTTGCATGCGAAAATTTCAACCCAATTTTAAGGCTTCCATATATGGTTTTTTATCAATGATTTTTTTTTTTTGGTCTGAATTGGATCTTGAAATGGATCTAAATATTATATAATTCATAAAAAGTGGTTATCCATGATTAATCCATACTTATTCTTGATTTTTTATTTCCTAAATCTCATCTATAGATTTTAAATTAATTAATCCATGCACCTTTTAAAATTCTAGCCCTCATTTCTAGAGAAATGACTACATTCATGAAAAATGAAAAAAATAATATTTGACACCCTAATTTACTTTAGTCATAAAACAAATTCAATGTGATAGAAGATTTCAACATTGCCTTATAAAATTAATAATAATATATTTTTTCTTATGTAAGGAGTATGATTTTTTTTTAAGGAAGAAAATAATATAAATATGGGTAACATAAAATATTTTTTCAGTATATATAGTAAAATAGTTGGGTATCTTACTTATTATTAGAAAATCAATAATTTGGATCTCTATAAAAGTTTATAAGAAACAAGCCAGCATAACTATATGATAAAAGTCTCTGTTTCAAATGAACTAAGTCGTTCACGGAACGTTCGCGAAAAAGTTCAATAAACGCTCGATTCGAATTCGGGTTTATTTAGCTCGACTCGAGCTCGAACAAGCTTGAGCAATATAACGAGTTACGAAACTCTACAAAAAAGTATGATAAATAAATACATTATAATATTATATTTTTGTATAATATTTATAATATTAATTTTTTTAATAATAAAAAATTTAATTATTATATTAAAATGTCTATTCAAAATTGAGCCATATACTAATATAAATATAAATAAAAAGTTATAAATTTAATAAGTAAATTTATATTAATCACTTTTTTATAAACTCATAATTCAAATAATAATTTATAATTAAATTTACTCATTTATTTTTTACTCTTATTTTTCAATTAATTAGTGTTAGTACTTTTATTTTATAATACCAAAATATTATTTTAAAAAATTATCTATTCACATATTTTTTCTACAAAAGCGTCACAATTAACTAAACACTATAAAATAAAAGCTTGAGAAAAGTTCACGAAAAATTTATTTTTGACTCAAACTCGAGACGAAGCATTAAAAAAATAGGCTCGAACTCGAGTTTGAAAAAAATTTAATAAAGTTCGACTCGATAAGTCAAAGCTTAAATCGGCTCGAATCATTTGCAGCCCTAACCTTTATCACCATAAATAAAAATCAACAATTGATCTTTATTCATTCCCCTCACACATTTTAGAGTATAGCTCTATAACTACACGTTTGGTACAATGGAATTTTTATCATCCGAGATCCTTTCCTATCTGAAATGGTATGAAGTCCTCTTTCCATTCCAGTATTTGGAAGGAAAAGATAGAATAAAATGATGATTCATTTTCTTTGTTTAGAAAAATTATTAATTTATTTCGAAATAGATGAAATTATATATAATATGACTTAAATGCCGTGTAAAATGTATTTTTCATACTGTGACACATATTAAAACTCTAAAAAAATCAAATATTTTATTGAAGTGTAAATATTCATATAATAGATTAAAAGTAATCATAAAACAACTTATTTCTGTATAAAAGACCCTTCCAAAAGAGTTTTAGTATGGAAAGGCCTTTCCTTCTTCCTGAAATGGACTTTCTTATGGAAAGGTTATTTTTACTTCTAATTTGAAAAGAATACCAAACATTGAAATGAAAAGAGAAGTTGGAAAAAAATTCCATTCCACCTCATTTTCGCGTATCAAACATAGCGTAAACTTAAAAAAAAAAAAAAAAGGGAAGGATAACCTTATAAAACAATTTGGAAAAATGACCATTTCGTCCTCAAAATTATATCAGTGTCCCATAATTGTTTTGTTACTATATTTCATAAAGAGTATATATTGCAACTAAATTGGTCCCTTTAAACCTATATGAAAAACCTTAAGGGAGGGAGTAAATAAAGTTTTTTGCTAATTAAAAACTCTTTTTGTATAATTATAAATAGAACCTCCCATTTTGTTTGAAGTAGAATTTAATAACTCCTTTTTTAATAAAATTTCTAGCCAAACAAAATCTCTTTTATGAACAAGAATTAAATAATAAGCATAAAGAAAATGTGCAAACCATAAAAGAGAGACAAAAGGATTTATAGTGGTTCATCCTCTCAATAGAACTACATCCATTACTTTGAGACTCAACTCAAGGATTTTACAAATTCACTAAACACAAGTTTTTACAAAGAAACCACAATGAAGATTCCCCTTCAAGGGTTTTGTACACAAAACTCAAAGATCACAAAACAATACAATTTATAAATGGATCACCCAAAAGGGTTTTTTATAAAACCTTTAATCACAAATTTAGAGGAAAGAGTAGAGATGGAATAATATTACCAAAAGAAACTTGATAAGAGAAAGATACAACTTTGTTCAATGCTTCTACAAGCTCCTATTGCTCTTTGAAAGATGATCAACAAATGCAACTCCAAGGAGTTTTATCTTTTTGTTTTTGTAAGATAAAGAAGGTTTAAAATGTGCTCTTTAATGCTCTTAAAATTGTTCTTAAATGTTCTTCAACTAATTCATATTTATAGTTGATCAATAGCCCTTTTATGTATGAAGGTAAAAACTAGTCGTTACTATCAGCTTTAACGGTCATTTTTTTACAGTAAAAGTAGAAACTGGACGACCGGTTTTCAAAATAGGACGTCCGATTTTCTTGATGAATAGAAAATCGGATGGCCGTTTTTTAAAATAGGAAGACCAATTTTTATTTTGAAAACTAAAAATTCGGACGTCCGATTTTAGAAAATCGGATGACCGTTTTTAGACATAGAACAAAAAATTAGACAACCGGTTTTTCCTATAAAACATAAATTTTCCTTCACATTTAAAATATGTATTCTTTATACAATTTTAAGAAGGTGTAATACTTTTAAATCATCAAAAAATTATCAAGAGCACTTAGTTTTTCAAGGATAATTTGTTAAAAATATTTCTTCTAAGAAACTAACATAATTGATCAAGAATCAAAGAAACAAGTTAGGAAGTTTTATATAAATACCTTATAAGCTACCTCTAACCATTCTTTTTGTCTTCAAGATTTTTAACTTGATCACTTCATCTTCATAAAATCTTGTAGTATTGAGTGATCTTTTGCTTCTTCGTAGATTACCCTTGAGACTCCTTTTGTGTATCTTTTGTTCTTCTTGTAAGGCTATTTCTAATTATCACAAAGCATAAGTTAATCATAATAAAAAATTACAAATATGCCCTTAGGGCTTGCAATCTCCCCCTTTTTAATTATGACAAACAAAGATGCAAAATATGATTATAGAGAACAAAAGAACATGGTTAAACCAAGAGAATACTTCAAAAGATCAACATTTAGAGCTAAGAATATATAAATATATATATATATAGAAAGAATGAGAGAGAAAGAACTCCCTCTTTCTTTTTTAATGCAAGCCAAGGTTTGAAAATAATTTAAGAACTTAAAGCTCCCCTTCAAGGCATGCTTCACAACAAATATGACAACAAAATATCATCAATAAAACTCAAGGCCATATAAGCAATAAGGCATAATTTATAAAACTTTATACAACTCAAGGCATGTTGCCAACACAAAGTGTTCAAAACATCAAGGCAACACAACTCCAATTATCAAGACAATCTCAACAAAGTATATGCATATCATATATGTATATCTCCTTATAGCATCAACATAATGCCAACGTAAAGCATCTCATATCATAAGGCAACATCAACATATATAAAGCATTATAACATATAAAGCATCATCAATATCAACATATCATAAAGCAATATCAACATATCAAGTATCATCAACATCAACATATCATAAACCATTATCAACATATAAAGCATCATCAACATCAACATATCATAAAGCAACATCAACATATCAAATATCATCAACATCAACGTATCACAAAACATTATCAACATATAAAGCATCATCAACATAAGGCATCTTATATTTTCTCCCCATTTTGTCATAACTCAAAAAGCATAAGGACTATAAGGGGTCATTGAACAAAGAAAAAGGGAACTCTCATCATTAAGATCTCATCATGGAGTTCCAAACTAAGTAAAGAAGACAAAAAGTTTAAAAGAAAAAGACTTCATAAGCAATAGTTACTAAGTTCAAAAGTAGTCAATAACGATAAAGAAAAGAAAGCTATGAAATTTAAGAACTTAAGTCAAAAGAAATAAAAACATAAGATAACTAGCATGTAACTCCCTTTTTGTCTTTTTTTCATTGCCTCATATATCTTCTTCTCTGTCTCTTGCTTCTAATCTCATTACCCTTTCTTGAATGTCTGATATCTTTCTATCTAAGGCATCAAAGCAACTGATCATGGCGGCTTGCAAAGAAGCTATCATATCCATAAGTTGAGACATATTTCCAGATGATTGACCTTGTTCAATTCTTTCTTGCATCTTCTTTTGTCTCACTTCTATTCTAAAAGTCTCCTCTTCCGGTTCTTCTTCACTTTCCTCTTCATCCATATCCATGGCTTCTTGCTCCTCATTTCCTTCATCATCTTCATCATTCTCATCATATCGTCTTATCCTCTCCTGAACAACATACCTTCCTCATTTTTTGAAAAACCTATTCTTTTAGGTATGTTTGTTGTAGATCTTTCCAGTGCCAATGTGATCACCAATTCTAACTAAATTAAGCACAAAGTATTGGAAGACTTTAGTAAGGAAACAACCATATGGCAAGCATTTTGTAGAAGAAGTCTAAGTGGTTAGCATATATTCTATGGCCATATATCCAAAATTCATTCTTCTATGCTCATGTAATGCTAGCATGACAAAAGAGTGCATGTTTGTAATGGAAGACTTATGACCAACAGTAAGAATGACTATATTTGAAATCATATGTTACAATAATATTCCATATGCATCAAGCTTATTAACATTTATATCATCATGCCACTTAAGAACTTCTCTGTTTATGAACAATTCTTCAAATCTTCTCTCACTGTATAGGTTGGGATCAAAACACTTTTTGTTTTTGGTATAGAATCTTATTCCATTTTCAGGTGTTTCTAAGATGGAGTTTAGCATTCTATCATCAAAGAAAATATCTCTGCCACCCACCCTAGAGGTCACCCATTGATAAGTTATATTACCTTTGCTTTTGAACTCTTCCTTTATGTAAATTTGCATAGAATTCATATATCATTTGCTATAAGCACTTCAATAATAACCGTAATCATGCCTGTCCCTGCCATCTATCACTCGTCGTCATCCTCCACTATGAGAAGAATTTTCCCTAGGAACCACTATGGTCGCTGCATGTCCTTCTTCGAGATATCTTACTTGCTCGTGTGGCTCTCTACATAGAAAACTCCAAGTCTGCTATCTTGGCCGAAGTACCAGCTTGCGAACTGCATTGTTTCCTAAAAGTTCATTACCACCGGCATTTACTTTCTGGTTTCTTTTTCTTTTCAAAGAAGCAACATCCTTAACAAGGGAGGTCATAGTCTTCGTCATCATACTCATTTCATCCATCAAAGCAGCAGATATACCTTTGAGGACTCCAACATCAGCAACCAAAGCAACAAGGTCTGATGTCGATATTGAAGCCTTCATCTTAGCTTCAAGTTGCTCGATTCTTTCCATCACAGAATCAACAACTAAGTGCGAATCAAACAAAGAAGGATGTAATGCTACCTGATCTTGTCCGCCCATGGAATGGGATATTGTCGCTAAGTGTTCTTTAAAGGTAACAACCCTTCCATCAGCATTTGTATCGCCTGCCTTGTGCCTTTTCTTCATAGAATTTATACCATAGAATACAAAGAAACAAAATACCTAAAAGCCTTATATCTAACTCTGCCAACGCTCAAAGTTTACTATGATATCCTGTTGTTCCTTATTTCATGAATATCAGAAGTAATATAATAAAATATCTATAATCTATTTTAAGATTGTTAGCCAAAAATTTGTTTAAACAAATTATTACACAACACTATTAGAACAGTTATTTATTCGAATTTAAAGTATTGTAACACAATACTACTAGAGCAGTATCAGTGTGTAAATATAATATAACAATATCAATAGTAATATAAAAATAAGAAAGGAAATAGAAATTAAACCCGAGTCATGAATTACTTCAATTTACTTAGAACCGATTCGTCCTCTCACTGTATAGTGCTAGAGTTATTGTTCAACGTCTATTTTTCAGGGTAAAACGGGTATATGAAATTTGCTTTCTACCGAAGCAATTTCACCAGCGAACTTGAACAAGAGAAACCAGATGAACAATATGAAAACTATGATGGAAGAGAGAAATGCATAGAAGGATTTTTCTGAAGAGGAAAAAGTGTGTTACAGCGATTGGAAATACACCTATTTATAGGCTAAAAGTTGTAGGTATAATTAGCAGCTCCAATGAAGACCATTCTTCATTATTCATCCATTTTTTCAGCAATAAAGCTGAATTAAACAGGCTGTTATATTGCAGCATTGAAACTCACTAATACCACACCTGTTACAACATCAGTCTATTAAAACAGTAAGGTTACAGATTCCGGTTTAAATTCGAATTGGAAAAATAAAAATTAGCAAAGCATGAGTCTAACTAGGCTTGGATTTTTTATTTGTATTCGCAGGTCACACCTACACACAAGCCAAACTTTTTGGGTCTATGATTTACACCCCACTAGGCACACGAACACAAGGCAATAGCTTGTCTTAACAATTTACCTTTTAAGGAGTACTTCTATATATAAAATACTTCTCCTTTTTATGCCTTTCTATGTGGGATTCAAATTGTTCCCTTTTAAAGATGTTAATCTTGAGAAAATAATTTCTCATTCGTATCACTTCAATTCTATTAATTATTTCTAGTAGAGTAAGAATCAGAATTTGCAATTGCTTTGTTGGTCGAATCTAAATTAATGAGGGTCATATACCTCTACATGACGACACGTTTCAAAGGTTTTTTTTTTTTTTCTTTTAAATGTGTAGCATCAAGATTTTGCACTCAAGATCGTCTATTAAATCCCTAATACACTCTCTAATATACTTCTTTTAGTAGTAACTTTTTTTAGCGTTTATGTTTTAAAGTTTAGAATTTATCTTTTATTTTATAGGATTCATATTAGTAAAACTATTATAAAAGGTGAGTAGTGAAAATATATTGGAGGATATATTAGATGAGCTCGATCGAAGATTGTGAAAGGTAGTTAAAAAGAGGGGTCAATAAACCAACTCGGGAATCTAAAATTCAATGCAAAAAAATTCAAAAAATTTTATTTTTACCGCAAAAACTTTCCCTCTCTATCACCTATTCTCTCTATCTTCTCTCTAACTCCAACTCATTCAATCTCAGATTTACGCAAATCCGATCGTTGAAATAAAAAATAAAAAAAAAAAGAGTATAACGATCTTTGCTAATTTATTTACAATTTTATTGGTTTAAAATTCAAAGAATACACAGGATTGAAACAAAAAATTTGGCCAAAATTCTTTCGCCCAACCTGGCAATATTATTCAAGGAATTTCGCCAGGTCAAGAAATTCCTTGGTTAATTTCGCCAGGTTGGGCAAATTTCAACGAAAAATTTCACCAGCCTGGGCGTTTTGATTTTTTTTTTTTTAATTTCTGTTATTTATTTTTAAATTTATGTATATTGTTTATGTTATTTAGTTTTGTGTTTAGAAATGTTAAAATTAGGTTTATTTGTTTATATTGTTTAGTTTTTTATTTATAAATGTTTAAATTTATGTTAATTTTTTTATGTTATTTTGTTTTTTGTTTATAATACATGCAACCCTATATTAGTTGTTTAACTTGTTTAGTTGATAATTATTTGTTTAGTTTAATTATGAATTAATATGACTGTAATATTACTTTAAAATTCATATTAATATGACTGTAATTATAGTACGTTAATTCATAACTTTGCAGTTGAATGTTCGTTTACACGTATGACCACTTGTTTCGATAGTTCTTGTAAAGATAAATACAACGGTATCCGAACGTTGCATTTAAAAGTATCCGAACATGTTTATGGGCGAAAAAATTCTCCCCTAAAATCGAAAACTTTGACGGGCATAACTTTATTCTCTGACATCCGATCGAGGGGATTCTTGTGGGTATTTCGCATATTTTTTTGAGATCTACACGAGACAGTCTCCGTTAACCGTTTTGACAAAAATGCTTTATTTTCATTTTAATTTAGATTTGTAGAATTTTCTAATATTTTTTTTTATTGACTAAAAAAGATACGTTACTTATTTTAAAATTAAATAGATGAGTCATTTTTTTTGCTTTAATTAAAAATTTAAATGATTGAAGTTGGTAAATATTGGAATATGTAAATACTTTATTATTAAATAAAATCTCATACACTTATTTTTGTAAAGTTTCATGTTTGGTCTCTGGTAACTCTTTTATGTATTACTTTTTATGAGTTCAGGTGTTCAAATCTCACAAAACTATTTCATTTTTATTTTTTTGCTAAAAAATCACAAGAAGACTGCTTACACTATTGTATTTTTTTTCTTCTTTCTTCATATGATTGTAATTATAGTATTTTAATTCATATTAATTCATAATTCATAATTAAAATAAACAAATAATTATTAACTAAACAAGTGAAACAACTAACATAGAGTTGCATGGATTATAAAAAAAAAATATATATATATATATATAACATAAACAAATAAACATAAATTTAAATATTTATAAAAAAAACTAAAAACATAAATAAACATAATTTTAAACATTCGTAAACACAAAAATAAATAATATAAACAAAAATACATAAATTTAAACATAACTAACAAATTTTTTTAAAAAAAAAACAACAAAAACACCCAGGCTGGTGAAATTCTCTGTTAAATTTTCATCCAATTTTTTTCAATTCGATGTGTTTTTTTGAATTTTAAACCAAGAAAATTGTAAATAAATGAGTATATATCGATATACTAATTTTTTTTAAACCTTTAACGGTCGAATTTACGTAAATATGATATTGAATGAGTTGGAGTTAGAGAGAAAGTAGAGATGATGGGAGAGAGAGATTTTGGTAAGAATAAAATTTTTTAAATTTTATCCCACTCAACTTTTAGATTTCCAAATTTCTTTTATCAGGACTTAAAAAAAATATATATATATATATATATATATAGTTGGAGCTGGACGGATGTTATGAGTGGGAAGAGAAAGCTAAATACTAGCAATTGATTCGGTCACTCACCACACTACAATCCCAAATTGACCAAGCGTACTCTCTCTTTTAACTCCCCTCTCCCTTTCCCCACCCCAACCCCAATACCAAAAGAAAAACCCAGACTACCAGAAGTAGAACAAGAAGCCAGAGCACACTCCCTTGTTTAATTAATCCCCAAGTTAATTTTTTTATGCTTAAAACCCAATCTCCAGCTTTCCTTCCGTCCTTGTAATTAAATCTTCTTTAGTTAGTTTCTCAAAGTTGATTATATATAATAGCCGACAAGTCACAAGAACGCGTCATTACATCAGACATTATAGTAGTAGTACTAGTTTTGTTAAAAAAATCTTCAGAGATTCATCGTCTTCTTCTTCATCATCATCATCATCATCTCAGAATCGGCCAAAATTGCTCGTGTTTTTCAAGGTTATTGAGCCACTACGTACGTACTGGTCCCTTCTCCTCCATTCTGCTTCTTCAGTTACTTTTGCATTATTATTCCTTTTCTGCTGAGGGATTTTGAAATTTAAAAAAAAAAAAATTGCTATAAATAACATACATATATCTACAGTATAAATTTCTGAGGGGAGGGGAGGGAGTGAGGGTTCTCTAATCTCATTTCTGAATTTGTACTACTTTTGTTTTTTCTGTCGAACAAACCAGCTTAGCTCAATCAATATTTCCTTGTTGGGATCATCAAATTATTCTCTCTGAGATTTCATTTCACAGATCTGGAATTCTCTTAATTCTCTCAATTTCTTTCTCCTAATTACTCTTCTTTTCACCTCTTTTCCTTTCATTCCATGTAATGTAACTTCTTTTTTCCTTCGCTTTTTTCTGCGTTTCCCCAAATGGGAATGGGATTGGGATGGCCTCACTTGTAATTAATTTATTTCTAACTGTGGAATTATTTTATCACCATCAAGATTTTGTTGCTGAGCTGCTCTGTTCTCTCAGATTGAGTTGGCTGGTTTTTTTGCACTTTCTCTAATCTTTGTTCTCTTGTTTTTGTTCAGTTCCATATTCTTTTCAATTGTTGCTCTCTTGCCTCTCAGTAGTAAGTTAATTTTCAAAACTCTGATCTCACTAGCTAGTTCCATTTTCTCCAAACATGGAATTTCTAACACTTGACTCATGAAATTTGTCCCAGGTTTTGATCATAAATACAACTTTTAGTTGGAGTCGTCATCAAATCAAATATAGTCTGTCAGTATTCTCTCAAGATTATTTGAAAAGCACAAGAATTAGGGGCGTAAAATTCTTCATTTGTGATGGGCAAAACGGGAAGAGACTGGACGCAAATCTACGCGATCTACGGAATGGACGATTGGCAGACGCCCTTATTTCTCCTAATCCACGCCGTCTTCTTTTCCGCCCTTTCCGTCTTCTTCCTCATCTACTTCGAGCCCATCTGCTATTTCACCCAGCATTTCATCCCCATCATCGGGCCGGGCTTGGCCCGTTTTACAGCCGGCTTCACCGGTTCCGTCACAGCTATCTCCGCCGTCTGTCTCTTCTTCGCAGCCGCCAACTTCTTCTACTCCTCCGTCTCTCTCCAATGGGAAATGGCACAACGCATTGTTAATGCCGTTAACGATTGGTCCTCCGTTAAACACGCCCTCGACCTCGGCTGCGGACGTGGAATCCTCCTCAACACCGTAGCCCTCCAGCTAAAAAAATCCGGCTCTTCGGGCCGGGTGGTCGGACTAGACCCATCTAAAGCCCGTAAAAAAGGCCCAACAACTTTGTCCACTTTGAGAACAGCCGGGCTTGAAGGCGTCCAAGAGTACGTCACGTGCCGAGCAGGTGACCCCAGGACGTTGCCTTTCAGTGACAATTACTTTGACGTGGTGGTATCCTCTGTGTTCGTCCACACGGTAGGGAAGGAGTTCGGGCCCAGATCGGCAGCGGCCGCGGCGGAGAGAATGAGAGTACTGGGAGAAGTAGTGAGGGTTTTGAAACCAGGTGGGGCCGGGGTGGTGTGGGACATAGTACACGTGGCGGAGTATGTCCAAAGATTGCAGGAATTGAAGATGGAGGATATTAGAGTGTCGGAACGCGTAACAGCTTTCATGGTCAGCAGCCACATAGTATCATTCAAGAAGCCAAGTCAGCATTTCGTGGGACCCAATGAAGTTAGACTCGATTGGAGATTCAACAATCTCTGTTGAAAAAATTAAATTTAAAAAAAAAAAAAGTTTTTACTACTAAAAATATTTGTATTTATTTGTTTGTTTTGTTAGAAAAAAGAAAAGAAATAGATGAGAGAAAAAATTACAGATGAAAATAAAATAATTGCTAGAATTTTATGGTGTAGCAAATATATAGATGATAGAAGTAGATCTGGGGAAACGAAGTGGAACCAGATAAGATAGATGCTTTGTATGAAGTGGGATGAGAATATATTTCTACACTTTGTATAAGAAGAAGATATATATATATATATAAAATATATCACATCGATATTATACTATGGTCTATTCATATATGATTGCAATGCAATACAAACTTTTAATGTGTTCATTTATCTAAATATTTTTTAGAAATTTTCAATGTTTAGAGTATATGATATATGTACAATTATATTTACTAAACTAAATACATCTCTTATTAAACAATAATTTTTTTAAGAGGTTATGTTTTAGAGTTTAGAATTCATTTTTTATTAATAAAATTTTTATTAAAATTTGTTTTTTATTAAAAAAAAAGTGTTATAGAGAAAGTATATTAAAAAGCAATTGAATTGAATGTTGTTGTGGGGGGGGTTTGTTGGGTAGTAAGGAATGAGTTAGCTAGGTTTTGAATTTATATTGAATTAATAAAGCAAAGGTTAGGATTGCATGAGAGTAATGCAGTTGGTTTTAGGGTTAATATAAAGAAGAGAGGCTTTTCATTGGTTTGTAGAGGTACTTGTTTATACATACATACATAGAAGCGTGTCATGTGAAGGACAATTCATTCCCTTAGTTATCATTTGGTTATTCCTATTGCTTTCATTTCAAGGCAAAATCAAAAGATGTGCCAAAGGTTCCAATATTATGCCAAGAACAGCCACAAATTAAACAGGCCATCATTTCTTTCACTGTCTGCCCATGAATTTTCAATTAACCAACACAACACTAGAAATTATTTTAACAATTTTCAGAAGAAAAAATAAATGAAACAATAAAGTTACAGTAATAAACGTTGATCCAATTACTCATCGGAAGGTAAATTCAGAATTTAACAAAATGTGCCTTTTGCTCTTCTTTTTTTTTTTTTTTTTTGGATAATTAACTACATAAATGTTGATATCTATAACATTATTCATGTATATAAAAGTTCTTATAATACGCCAATACTTGTAGTGATGAGAATGTTTACACAAAACAATAAACCTTGTTTTCTTAATATCCACTTGTATTCTAGTTTAATTTTGAAATTTATTCACTTTTTCACTTTAGATCTCGCTTATTCTTTTATAACTAATAATTTTTAATTAAATAATTTTTCTTTTTCAAATTAACCTTCAATCCAAATAGGAAAAAACCCCTTTAGATCATTTCTCGTATATTCAACTTGTAACTTGAAATTTTTTATCGATCAATTTAGTCTTATATAACAAAAAAGAAATTTTTTTTGTCAAAGTAAAAGATTGTACTCAATAATTTTACCTTTATACATAATAACCAATTAAGCTATATAACTCTTTAAGTATGTGTGGATATTATTAATAAGGCACAAAAAAAATCTTTAGATAATAATGCGTGAATATAATTGATAGTAATGTTAATGTGATTTGATTTGATTCATTTAATGAAATCCATGTGATTCATAGATCCATATTTCATGATTGTTTAGGCATTATTAATTAAGTGTAGTAAGTACTAGTAGTTGATTTTACAATATAGAGTTGATTAGCTAGTGGTAGTGGTAGTGGTAGTGGTAGTGGTAGTGTAGGAAAGGGCAGCATTTGTTGAGAAAACCATGTATTTGTTTGTATTGGGTGGTCACCGGTAACCACCACGGCGGTTTGAGATTAATGCAGCTTTGGTCCGACACCCACCACTTAGCATACCTTAGATTTTGACTAATGGCAAAGTTTATTACATAGCATGGTCGTTGTCCAGTCTCCATCCTCATAAGTCATATAACCAATTTCCCTTAGATTTTTCTACAAGGCCCTTGAGTGAATTTCTTTTGTCATTTCAGAAAATATCCCTCTCGAACAACTCCCTATATGTGCAGAAGATGCCTTTAAAACAAGTCAGGTATAATTATAAATAAAAACAGGAAAATTTCACAAAACACAATTATATTAACAAGATTCGAATAATGGAGGTATGAGAGTGAGAGACTTTAACTATTATTTTTCTTTATTATTTAAAATTAGTGATTTTTACTTTATTTTAAACTAGAAGTTGTTTTGGAACTGTTCTCAATTGTTTATATTGTATCTGCTTTTCGCTAAAAAAATTGAACTATTTCTGAAAAATTATTATGAAAGTGCTTTTTAAAATTACTTCTATTTATCAATATTGTTAAAAATAAAATTACTGTATTAATTTATTTAAAATAATTATTTTATAAGTATTTATTTTCATTACTTAAAAAAAGCCTGAGTAACTGGAAATACACTTATTTGATGTGGATGTCTTTTTAGTGGCTTGAGTGAGTTTACCTTCACTCCTCTCCAAATTTTTAGTTAGGTTTCAAGATAAATTTCTCTTGTTTATATTTCTTTTACTACACATCTTTTTATTTATTTAGATTTTTATATAGTATCGTTTCTTATACTTTAAAAGTAGCTTATTTAAATTCTTTTAAGTTATGAATTCTTTTTTGAGTGAATTATAAACTATTTTGGAAGAATTATTTATATATAACATCTGTTTTTAGCTTTAAAAAGTAGAAAAATTACTTTTAAAAAGCAGTATAAAATACTTTTTAAAACTCATTTGTGTAGGCTTAACAGCTCTTTTCTCACCAATTTTTCCCTTTTTCAGCCAAATTCTCCTTTATTTATTGACCCGGTGATGCTTTAGGCCTCAACCGAGACTGATAGGCTTCTTGTGCTCTACTTGGGCTGCCACTTGGGCCGTCCTTCTTGCTGTCTGTTGTTTGGGCCGCCTCTTTGACCGAGTCCATCTTGCTGTTGCCTCTGGGCCGCCCCTTGACCGTGTCTTCCGCGAGATACCCGCGGCCTGGGCTGGCCACCTGGGTCGCTTGCTGGTGACTTGCGCGACTGTTCGGCTGGCTCCTTCTTAATGATGGTCTCCTCGGTTTTATACACAGTCACTCTCGATCTTCTCTCTGCCGTTTCACTCTCCCTAAGTCTTTTGGAGTCTTCAAGACCCCAGCTTTTCTACTCCTCCTTCCCGGTTGGTTCTGCCATTGCTGTTCTCTCTGTCTATCCTGTTTTACAGCTTTGTCTTCTGTCATCATTATTATCTGTTTGTGAGTTTGAGAGAGATAGCCGTGAGGAAAGAAAAGAGAGAGAAATAGAGGTCTTTCGGTTGCCGGTGATTCTTCCCGGTTTGAGGCTCTTATCTGAGGGTTAGAACCCCGATCATAATCTTTTCTTACCACCATCGCCTCGAGGCGGCTACGCCGCTGCTCGGCGACTATTCTGTGCTCCTCTGTCATCTCTTTGATTTTCTGTTTGACAGCTGTCCAACAGTGGTAAGCAAAACCTTTCTTTATTTTGTTGGGTTATTTTGTTACTAATTTAGGTGTTGTTTTGCATATTATTTCTTGAGTGATTCTGTCCTGCAGAAAGATTTTATCTGCTATCTTTCCTTCTTCCGCTGTATTTTATTACTAAATTTGTAATAGTAATAGATTTTGTAATAGTAATTAGGAGGTTTTCTCCAATAATTGGTATCAGAGCCACGGTTTCCGGCTCTTTGGTTCCGGCGCTCGGCAGCAATCTTCGGATATGAGAAGTATCTCAGAATCCGACCAGTGAAGTTCTTCTCCTTCTTTCTGTTTATAGTTTTTATTGTTCTATTTTTATTTTCGGCTTGCCACCGGCTTTATCTGGTTTACTGTTTTTTGGCTTGTAGCCAATTTTGATATTATCTCTGTCTCGGCTCGCCGCCGGTTCTGTTTTTCTGTTGATATCTATTGTGACGGCTTGCCGCCGTGTTGATTACTATTACTGCTTATTACTGCTTTACTAGTATTCTGCTTCTGTTCTTTTATCATTTCCAGTTTCTGTTACTTTGTTTCTATTCTCTGTTTTTCAAAACCAAAACCCAAGCCTGGCTTGGATCCAAGAGATTCCAAGTATCTGTGACTTGGAGGTTTTTCATTGCTGATTTCAAAAGTTTTCTTCTTTCTGTCTTTTTCTGCCCTTTTTTTTTTGTTCCTGTTCCTGCCGTTATTCTGTTTGTTAATGCTTTGATTTGGTTTCTTTCTGTGCCGTTTGTGCCACGTTGTTTTGTAATCAAAACCAAACCTAATCAACAAATTAAAACAAATAAACACCATTTTTCATTGGGAGATCTTTCCTCTGTTTTAAAGGAAAATCCAGACAATTTTTAGACAAAACTTTTTCAAATCTTTCATTTTTCTGAAAACCACCTAGTTACACTTATTTTCCCTTAAAACATGTCAGTACAAAAAATTGAGACTGACAGGTTTGATGGAAAATCTGATTTTGTAATGTGGCGGAGGAAAATGAAAGCAGTTTTGGTACAAAACAAAATTGCTCCTATTATTTGTAGTCCTGAAGAATACCCGGAATCTTGGAATGGCGAAATCCTTAAAGAAAAACTAGGTGATGCTCATAGTTGCCTCACCTTGCATTTAACTGATAACGTTTTACGGGAAATTGATGAAAAAGACAATGCTTTTGAAATCTGGACAAAAGTGGAAAAGTTGTATTTGGGAAAATCTCTTTCAAACAAAATTTATTTAAAAGAACAGCTTTTTGGTTTCAAAATGAGTGGAACAAAATCTCTTTCTGAAAATATCGATGATTTAAATGAAATCATTTTGGAGTTACAAAACGTCGGAGAGAAAATATCTGATGAAAATGTTGCAGTCATTTTACTAAATGCCTTACCTAATTTTTTTAATGATGCCAAATCTGCCATTAAATATGGTAGAGATGATCTTTCCCTTCCTGATGTTAAAAATGCTTTAAAATCAAAAGATTTAGATTTACAAAAAGAAAACAAGTCTCATGGTGAAAATCTTTTTATAAGAGGAAGGATTAACCGGAGAGAAACTCCTAGTCGTCATTTTAAAAGCCGTTCCAAATCACGAGAGAAAAGCAAGGTAAAATGTTTTTACTGTGGGAAAGAAGGGCATACGAAAAACAAGTGTTTTAAACGAGTCAGAGACGAGAAACAACGTAAACATGATAAAGGAGGGAATAAAATCGATAAAACCCACGATTTTGATTCAGATGGTAACTCTATGTTTTCTGAAGTTCTGTGTGTTTCTCTTTCTCCTTCATGTATTGATGCCGTTGATCATTGGGTGCTTTATTCTGGTTGTTCATTTCACATGTCACCAAACAAATACTAGTTTTCAGATTTCAAAACTTTAAACCAAGGAAAAGTTTTTATGGGAAACAATCAGGTTTGTGAAATAAAATGCATTGGCAGTATTTTTATAAAAATACATGATGGCGTGACTAGAAAACTCACTGAAGTGAGATATGTTCCTGACTTACGTCGGAATCTTATTTCTCTAAGTTATTTAGACTCGTTGGGTCTTTCTTTTAAATCCAAAAATGGTATTTTGCGTGTTTGCAAAGGAAACCTAGTCATGTTAAAAGGTTTTAAAAAGGAAACTTTGTATATCCTTCTTGGTAAAACTATTTGCAACTCTACTGCCTTGATTTCAAAAACTGTCCCAGAGAAAACTATGTTGTGGCATTGGAGTATTGGCCACATTAGTGAAAAGAGACGTTATCATTTGCAAAAACAAAAACTTTTATGTGGTGATAAAATTGATTCCTTGGATTTTGTGATCACTGTGTTTTGGGAAAACAACACAAAATCAGTTTTTTTACTAGCACACATAAGTCATCTGCACCCCTTGATTATGTGCATTGTGATCTGTAGGGGCTTGAAAAGGTTCCAACTTATGGTGGTAACATTTATTTCCTTTCTATTGTTGATGATTTTTCGAGACATGTATGAGTTTTTCTTTTAAAAACCAAAGATCAAACGTTTGAAAAATTTTGTGAATGGAAACGTTTTGCCGAAAATCATTCTCGAAATAAACTAAAAACTATCAGAACCGATAACGGTCTTGAATTTTGTAACCGGAAGTTTTCTGACTTATGTGCATCACATGGCATTTTACACCATAGAACGGTTAGACATAACCCACAACAAAACGGAGTTGCCGAAAAGATGAATCGTACTATTATGGATGAGGTCCGTTGTTTGTTAGTGTCTTCTGGTATTCCAAAACCATTCTGGGTTGAAGCTGTTAGTACAGCCGTGTACCTCATCAATA
The DNA here is from genome assembly GCA_028651295.1 of Catharanthus roseus. Taxonomy (NCBI): domain Eukaryota; kingdom Viridiplantae; phylum Streptophyta; class Magnoliopsida; order Gentianales; family Apocynaceae; genus Catharanthus; species Catharanthus roseus. Next base: position 9,647,484 of record JAPQWS010000050.1, on the reverse strand, counting down.
GGTCTCTATCCACAGCTATAAACTTTAAGACTCCTGTAGAACTCTGGTCTGGGAAACCTCCCAATCTTTCAAACCTTAGGGTTTTCGGTTGTGCAGCCTTTGCTCATCAAAAAGAGGGGAAACTAGATCCAAGATCTAGGAAGGGAGTGTTTATAGGATATCCTAGTGGGGTAAAGGGTTATAAAATATGGTTGAAGGGTGAACCAGGGGTGAGGGTTATCATCAGTAGGGATGTCATCTTCAATGAGTTAGAAATGCCCTGTCTTAGAGATAACACCGTCACCAATAATCCTTCTTGTGATCGTTCTCCTAGTAGCATTCCGGTGGAGGTGGAGACTATCTCCGAACCCACTCTAGAACCGTCTCAGGAACCTGACACAAATTCTGAGTCTTCTGCTTCTTCTAGTAGCTCTCCCGTTCCTGAAACTTTTGATCCTGTTCTAGATGGTTCTGATGAGGAAGAGGAACATCCTGAGGCTCAAACCCAAGCTCTTAGGGACTATCAATTTGCTAAGGACTGTGTTCGTAGAGTACCTAAGGATCATCCTTGGTATAGTTACTCCTACATTGTATCATATGCTTTTGCTGTTGCTTCTTATGTTGAAGAAAAAGAACCCTTGTGTTTTCCTGAAGTTTTGAAATGTCCAAATCGCGCTTTATGGTTGCGTGCTATGGAGGAAGAAATGTTTTCTTTAAACAAAAACAAAACCTCGGTTCTTATTCCAAAACTTTCAAAACAAAAACTTGTTGATTGCTAATAGATTTTTAAAATAAAGGAGTCTGAGTCGTCTAATGAACCTCCTAGGTTCAAGGTTAGACTTGTTGTAAAAGGTTTTTCACAAATTGAGGGCATTGATTTCAAAGAAATTTTTTCTCTTGTTGTTAAATACAAAACAATTCGGATTATTCTTGCTCTTGTTGCTTTCTATGATCTTAATCCTGAACAGCTTGATGTGAAAACTGCCTTTTTACATGGTGACCTTGAGGAAACCATTTATATGCGTCAGCCACCTGGTTTTGAAGTAAAGGGTAAGGAACATATGGCATGTCTTTTGAAAAGGTCCTTATATGGACTTAAACAGTCACCAAGACAGTAGTACAAGAGGTTTGATTCTTTTATGTCCAAAATTGGTTTTTTGAAAAGTAATTATGATAGTAGTCTTTACTTTTCTGGTAATAATGTGGATTTTTCTATTTATCTGTTGCTGTATATGGATGATATGATGATAGCTTGTCGTCACAAAGCTAAGATTGATGAACTGAAGTCGCTGCTAAAATCAGAGTTTGATATGAAGGATTTGGGTGTGGCATCCAAAATTCTTGGGATGAATATTTCTAGAGACAGACCTGATCGTTCTCTCTTCATATCCCAAAAGCCTTTTCTTCAAAAGATAGTATCCAAATTCTCTATGCAACTTTGTAAACCCGTTACTACTCCACTCACTAGTCACTTTAAACTTTCCGACAAAACTTGTCCTAAAACTGAAAGTGAAAAGAAAGATATGGCCAATATTCCATACCGAATGGCCATAGGCTTAGTCATATATTCAATGATATCTACCCGTCCAGACATTGCTTTCTCCATAAGCCTTCTTAGCAGATTTATGTCGAATCATAGAAGAGATCATTGGGCTGCTCTCAAGTGGCTTTTACGTTATCTAATCGGAACAGTGGATTGGGGTTTACACTACCATAATTGGTCTGATTTCGAATTAATTGGATTTGTTGACTCTGATTTTGCAGGTGACAAGGATGGTAGAAAATCTACCACTTCATACTTCTTTACTCTTGCGGGTAATTGCATCTCGTGGAAGTCCCAACTTCAGCCAGTAGTTGCTTTGTCAACTACTGAGGCTGAATATATTGCAGCAACAGAAGCAATTAAAGAAGTCATCTGGCTTCAAGGGTTATTGAGTGAATTGAATCTTTTAAATTCCAAAGTCATTATTTACACTGATAGTCAAAGCTGTTTACATTTATGTAAAAATCCGGTCTATCATGAACGGACAAAACATATTGATGTCAAATACCACTTTATTAGAGAAAATGTCTCTAGTGGTGTTGTTGACATAGATAAAGTTAGTACTGATAATAATCCTGCTGTTTTTAGTACTAAAATTGTAAACACTGATAAATTTATGTTTTCCAGGGACTTTCTACACGTGCAAACGGTTTGACTCAATCTGAGTCATCTTTTTCAGGGATGGAAAAATTTTGTTCGAGGTGGAGATTGTAGTCTTAACAGCTCTTTTCTCACGAATTTTTTCCCTTTTCCAGCCCAATTCTCCCTTATTTATTGACCCAGTGATGCTTTGGGCCTCAACCGAGACTGATAGGCTTCTTATGCTCTGCTTGGGCTGCCACTTGGGCCGTCCTTCTTGCTGTCTGTTGTTTGGGCCGCCTCTTTGACCGAGTCCATCTTGCTGTTGCCTCTGGGCCACCCCTTGACCGTGTCTTCCGCGAGATACCTGCGGCCTGGGCTAGCCACCTGGGTCGCTTGCTGGTGACCCGCGCGACCGTTCGGCTGGCTCCTTCTTAATTATGGTCTCCTCGATTTTACACACGGTCACTCTTGATCTTCTCTTTGCCGTTTCACTTTCCCTGAGTCTTTTGGAGTCTTCAAGACCCCAGCTTTTCTATTCCTTCTTCCCGGTTGGTTTTGCGATTGTTGTTCTCTCTGTCTATGCTGTTTTACAGCTTTGTCTTCTATCACCATTATTATCTGTTGGTGAGTTTGAGAGAGATAGTTGTGAGGAAAGAAAAGAGAGAGAAATAGAGGTCATTCGGTTGCCGGTGATTTTTCTCGGTTTGAGGCTCTTATCTGAGGGTTAGAAACCCGATCATCATCCTTTCTTACCACCATCGCCTTGACGCGGCTACGCCGCTGCTCGGCGACTGTTCTTGGTTGAATAACCCCTCGGTTCTGTGCTCCTCGGTCATCTCTTTGATTTTCTGTTGGACGGCTGTCCAACAGTGGTGAGCAAAACCTTTCTTTGTTTTATTGGGTTATTTTGTTACTGATTTGGGTGTTGTTTTGCAGATTATTCCTTGAGTGATTCTGTCCTTCAGAAAGATCAAATCTTTCTGCTATCTTTCCATTTTTCACTATATTTTATTACTAAATTTGTAATAGTAATGGATTTTGTAATAGTAATTAGGAGGTTTTCTCCAACAATTTATTTATTGATGTAATTAGAAATAAAAATCTTGAATTAATTCTTTAAAAAGTTTTTTTTTTCAATTGTTTAAAAAACATCATGACTTATTATCTAAAATAAAAAGACGTATAACTGAATAATAATATTTCAATGTCCTACTTTTTAATGTAAGAAAAAAGATTAATTATGAAGGAGTGATCATCCTATCCAAATTTCTATATAAAGTATAGCAATAGTATAAAATAGGATGGGATTGTGGGGTTAATGATTGTACACACGATAAGTGGTTAAAGTTACTAACTAATACTTAATTGTTTACCATAACTCATTTATTCTAAAAAATAAAGTACATTCCACATGCACTTACTTGGCCTTGAACTAGAGAAAGTTGGTAAATTAATCAAAATCATGGAATTATTGAATTGCTCAGCTTTTGGTTGAAGGTCCATTTCATTGTATATATTCACATACTTAAAAACAGCACTAGCATGAAATAAAAAAGTTTTAGGTATGAAAGTACAAAGAATTTATTCCTTCTTCGAGCTTAATTCAAGAAAGAAAATTTTGTATTCTTTAATATTAACAAAAAAAAAAAAAAGAAGGTATGTCTTTGATGTTTTTACCCGCTTTACCAAACCTAGACTATTACTGTTAGTGTTAGTGACAAGGTTTGGACACTGACCAAAGATATATGTTTGATAAGAGAAAAGATATTTAGAATCATTTTAGTTACTGTTTGCTATTCATTATTTAAAATAATGAGTTATAACTTATTTTAGGTAATAAATTATTTTTAAAACGTTCTTGAATATTTTTTATAGCTCAAAGAAGTGGAAAAAAAAAAAGTTAACTTTACAGATTTATCTTAAGAGTTCTTTTCAAAAATAATTTTGTTTTACTCATTATATTAACAAAAAGCACTTACTATACGTTTGGTACATTGAAATGATATGAAATGAAATATTTTATCACCTGAAATCCTTTCTCATCCGAAATGGAATGGAATGCTCTTTCTATTTCTATATTTGGAAGGAAAAGGTAGAGCAAAATGATCATTCATTTTCTTTGTTTGAAAAAATTATTACTTTGTATGGGAATGGAATGAAATTATATATGACATGACATAAATGCCCTTCTAACATGAAATGTATTTTTCATACATACATTAAAGCTTCAAAAAAATCAAATATTTTATTAAAGTGTAAATATTCATATATAAGATTGAAAATAATCATAAAATAACTCCTTTAACGAGTAAAATAAAAGAAAGTACGATACATAAAAATTAATTGAGCGTAATACATTTAATATATTGAAGATATAATTGTTCAATATCTTTAAAAATGATTCTCACTTCTCCTAGAAAGAAGCTGCAAAGGTTTTTACCCACTTTCCATAAGTTTTAGTGTGGAAAGACCTTTGCAGCTTCTTCTTGGAATGAGTTTTCCCGTGGAAGGCTATTAATACTTATAATTTGAATATCAAACACTGAAATGAAAAAATAAGTTGGAAAAGTCATTTCATTCCACCCTATTCCTGCAGACCAAACATAGCATTATATATCTCCTATAACATCTTCTATAATATTTTATTTTATAGTACATTTTTCTTTAGATCGTAGATTTTATTAATGAAATAGTATATTAGAAATGTTACAGAGAGTATATTATAATTAAAGATATTATAAAAAATTCAAACTGTAAAAAAAATTATATTGAAAAATTTAACGTAATTTTATTTGTCAATAGTTATGAAAGGAGAAAAAATTCTAAGAATCGAGAATAACCCATTGCATATAACTTGCTTGCTATGTAACAGCAACAAAAGAATTGTGAAGTTACCAAAACAATGAAAGTTTTTTAATATCTATGGGATCAAGTTTGTTTGATTTACACAATACTTGATTAGAATTAGAAACCAAAAGGGGATGCCTACTTCTTGTTGTTTTCCCCCTAAGAAATGCCATAGGAGAATATTACTTCTTTCTCAAAAGTAGGCTTCCAAAGTGGTGAAAGGAGAAAGATTACACCAATTTTGGCTTCAAGTTTAGGTTTAGGTGAGAAAGTAACAAGGGCTTAAGTTTCGGCAATCAAATGGTATTTGTCTCTGCTGATTGAAGTTGTTGCCTGATTTTTAAGAAAAAAATATACTTGTGAAATTAGCTACTTTGGATGTTACATAAGGGTGAGAAAATGAAATAACTTACAAATCAAAGTTGGACACAAGAGTGGAGGGGCCTCTCAAACCAAGCTACCAATATTTGTTCATGATGAAGCAAAAAAGGGTATAAAGATGGCATGTCAATTCTACGTTCTCTAAATTCTGGGGACAATAACTTCTCAACCCTAAAGCAAACATGAGAAGAAAGCCAATATGGATTTGGTTTCAACAAAAAATTCAATGTAAACAAATTCTTTTTTATGAAATTTTTATATATTGAATCGAGCCAGTGACTGTGACCTCTTCTTTTTTTTTGTTATGTTGAACTATATTGTCAGACTAGCTTTGATCTAACACTTCAACACATTACATTACTAAATATGAACTTATTTCAAGTTAACTTATTAATTTCATTTTCAACTAATTAATTTTGGGTTTATTATAGTTTCTTTGAGAACTTTGTTTAGCTTTGAAAGGCTTATATTTTTATCAAGTCAGTTAGATATTCTGAAACAAAAAACAATAATTTGTTGGGTAGTTACAGTAATGAAAAGTATGAGATAATTCATTATATAATAATTTTATAGTAATCCTTTAACAACAACAAAGGTCCCATGGTCTAGTGGTTAGGACATTGGACTCTGAATCCAGTAACCCGAGTTCAAATCTCGGTGGGACCTTTCTTTTTCCTATTTTCCCCCCTTTGGTTTTGTCGACCCTTACTAGTAGTGGTATCGCATTGTTAATGATGATGCTTTTTCTTTTTCTTTTTTTTTTGGGTAAAATTTTTAATAAAAAATAAACTTGTAAGTTCTTTACCCCTTCCGAAGAGATTGAAAAAAGAATAACAAGCCTCAACTTTTGATAAAAGTTATTACAGGTGTTTCATCTTTTATGTACTTTTCCATCATTTCTTCAATTCCAAAATTAGAGCTTACCTCCAAAAGATAAAGAACACTTAGTGCTGTGTGTGGATTAGTTTAATTTTTAATTTAAAATCTCACTGTTTTTAGAGTATGAATTTGATTATTATGTGAATAGAAAAACTTCTAATTGTTTTTATTTTATACATCGGAAGAGAGAGGAAGAGAGAAGAAAGCAATATAGTTCGAACTCAAGAAATACTATCTTGCCACAACCCCCCTCAAAATCGTGTAAGTGAAAGAAAAAGAAAAAAAAAAACCGAACTCATTCTTTCATCTGGTCCTCATTTGTACCATACAATCTCTCTTAACAAAAAATAGAAAATCTATGATACACAGTCTCACTGTACAAGAGCCAAGGCAAGCCGCAGAAGACGCTCCCACTTCCTATAAACTAAATTGCTACCAATATTTTTTAGAAAAAAAAAAAAAAAAAAAAGGTTCCCGGTGAAGGCAAAACTCAGCAACTTGATCTACAACAAACTTAACCTCGTATATTCAGAGAGCTCAGTGCACTTTTTTAATATTGCAAGGAGAAGAGAAAAATCACGACAAGTTACGCTGCTGGGACACAGTAGGAAGAGCTGAGAGGTGGAGGCAATACACAAACCAAATGAGGGCCAGGAGGATTGCAACTTATATTTGCCTCATCCACATCTGGAAGACCGAGTTGCGGGGGACGAACATATCCGGCAGCCAATGGCAAACATAATACTGAAATTACTATCCTTGAACCTGTTAGAAAACCGAGCAAGTTCTTAGCATACTACTAGTGAGAGCATGGAGGAAATGACAATGGAAAAATAAGAGATGCTTAAGGCGGCACCTTGTTGACCTAAAAGAGAGACATGTCCTCTTTTCCTCCCAGCGATCATCCAGTTCTCGGAACTAGCATTGACTTCATATAACACTTCGTCCTGTTCCAAAGGAAATAATAATCTTAAAATATATTAGGAATAAAAAGGAAACTAATCAGTGTCTTATGTCCTGCAATCGAGTAAAATAACCCCAGTGGTATAACATGGTAGAATGAGAAAAATGGCATGTAATTTAGAAGTTACAACCAGATCCTTTGAGAATGAGAAAATTTTGACACATTCAGAACCTAGGAGATGCATTCGACTTTGTACAGATAATAGCAAGGGAACTGGTTATTGAGTTCGATGAAGTAACACAAACTCCGGTTAGTAGACTGAAAAACAATCGATGACATATGTTTCTGATGAGAACAAAAGCTACAAGCTGCAAAAGGTTTTAAGACTTACATTAATATCGGAATCTGCATTCTGCACCAAATCCTTAAGCCTCTCAATCCTCCATTTCATGGTCACAAGCTGCCCAACTCGTAGTCCATTAGAAGGAAGAGGCAGAAAACCAACAGCAAGGAAAGGGTCAAGTACAGGTCGCTGCAGAACAAGAGCACTCCGGAAGTCCAAAAGCTTTGCAGCACCATTAGGCTTAGGCTCATTGGCTGTAGGTGCATGGGCTCCATTGCTTCTACTACCAGAAATTCCGTATCTTATATTAACTATACTGTCCGTACTTGATGCCTCTGCATTGATGGTAATAATAGTAGACTGAGCATTCAGCAATGCTTGTAAGCAGTGAAGAGTGCATAAAAGAGAGAGATGGGCACACCTTCAACCAATGTGTTTTCAAGGAAAATACTGAACAAGATGGCAGCTCTAGATTTCGGAGAAATAGTGAGTGGAAAAAAGGCAGAGACTGGCCTTCCATCACCTTTTCCAGTATGTGAAAAGCCATCTTGAAGATCAAGCCATGCATCATAGATGGTCAAAGAAGCTTTAACTTGCGAATGAACTATTACCTATATGAGGGGAAAAGGTGAACTAGAGGCTTAAACAAATGGGTTGATGTCAAACACATAACTTCATTACACACAAAAGTTACAGTTCCCCAAAAAGCAAAAAGCCTTCTCTGAACAGAGTGCTGACTTCACTAAATAATACACAACTGAAGAGAAAGGAAATATAACACTTAAGCAAATACATTATACGACTAACTCATGCAAAAAGATCCAGAAAGTGGGTGTCGGTGCCACTAGAGGCTAAGGATTACATATTGACGCAGTGGAGGTTAATTATTAAAGATAATGTGTATTGGACAGACTGGTTTCTTTTGAGAAGTCTTGTTTACAGAAATAAAAAAAGTGAATCAGTTTGTGAGAAGAGACATGGAACCCAAGGTAGAAAAAGTAAAAAAACGTGTATTTAATGTTCATAATGTAAACTAATCACAAATGAAGAAAGTCTTGAAGAGAAAAATCCGGCCAGCACAGTTTTTGAGAATTTAGGCCACCCTGGCCAGAAAACGACCTCAATAAACTAAAACCAGATGATCGCCTTGGAACGAATAAATAAGATAGAAACCAGTAATCATCTAGTCATGTTAGAATCCTGGAAAATATGTGGCATAAATACCTGCAAAAGCAGAGTGCCATCACTGCATTTATCGGCAACGCGTGTACTCACATGAAAAGGCTCAGTAAAATGAACAGCTAAGGTCCTGGAGATTGGCAGAAAAGTTTTTCGCATCAGTTTTAAGGTGAAGATATCAGAATGAGTGCAGAAGTTATAATAAGTGAGCGAACGAACAGTGCCTTTCGAATATCTGGTTATGCGAAATTCCAAATTCAAGTCTCAGAGCTATTGTCCTTAATCCCTCTACAAGACTTAGTCTTTGTGAAACTCCAGAACCTAGAAGTAGAAGACAAACTATTAGGCAGTCAAAATAGGTAGTTTTTTAATGCACATCATAAGTGAAACATTAACCTGCTTGTGTTCCTCTAGCCAGGCTCTCACTGCTAGCACGCATTGGAATCCATAATACAGAAGTTACATTGCTTGCCCAATCAGGCAACTTAATTTTGCTGTCTCGTAGATCCAATTGATTAGCTTCTATAGAACCAACAGAATCATGATTTCTAGATCCCTCTGGTTGGCCAAGCTTTGTTGAATCTGGGGATCCATTGCTATACTTCTCAATTTCAATACCATGCGATTGTTCAATACTCAAACCAGGACCAGTGTCTACGTGCAGTATGGCACCCTTAAGTGTGTAATTTATTGGCTTTACAACTATACCAACCCACTGAATTTCATTGATCAGCAAAGCAGATGAGACAGCTGCATCAAGATCAACCAGAGGCCTAGGATTGAAAACCTGAGAATAGATTTTACCATCAGTAAAATAATAATGACACAGAGAAGTTTGGGGCAGTTATTCCATGTCTGTAACATTTTACAAGGTGAAGACCAAACAAAAAATAAGAGTCCTAAGATATAATGGCAGCAGGAGAATCTTATTTATTATCCATCATAAATATAATAGAAAAATAAAATATGCTACCAATATTTCATCAGATGCCGGACAAATTACCTTTAAGATGGGTCGTGTTGGCTTTTCATAACTCATAAAATCATCAGTGTCTACAGGTTCGCCCTTAGAAAAGCTATGAGACCTGAATCTCAACTGACCAATCTGTCCAGTAAGAGCCCCCAAAACATAAGAACCCGGTTTCTGTGGAGGAAGGGACAGCGTGATCGTATTCCTTCCAGGCTTTAAAATAGTAGCATCAGAACTCTTTAAGGCCTGAAAACCAAAAGCAGCTGTCATTTTCATGAACAGGAAAGATGCATTCATCATCCACCAAAATGATATTAACACTTATAGTGAAGAAAGAGAACCTTAATGCCTTCATCAGCACTATTAGTAGCTGTCAAAGTGAGATGAAGAGATTCAAGAGTAATATCATCAGGAAATCCACTCCAAACTGTCACCGAGAGAGTACCAGGATCTCCATCACACAGCTGCAAAGGAGGCCCAGGATTGCCAGAAAATGTAATTAACGAGGAAACATCTAGAGGTACCGGGTGTGCCATTTCGCTATGAGCGAGACGAACAACTTCAGATTGGAATGCTTGTCGTTCCTTGGTCAAGAACAATCCTTTATCCAAAGAGAGTAACCTCACACAAGATGACAGGTAGCCAGCTTGATCATTAAGAATCTTTTGACACTCTGCTAAATTGGGAAGAACTTCAGCCAATAAATTCTCCCATCCTTCACCAGCATAAAGAGCACGGACCTTCTCGTACAACTTGGCAGCAAGATCAAAATTTCCACGTTTAAGGTAGATGGCTGCCATTTCACCATCAAGGACGACCCCATGCCTCTTCCACCATGATTGATGATAGTTTTCTGCAGCACCTTTTGTTAACTCCAGATACTTTTCCTGCATGTGGAAAAGGAAGTGTCACATCAGCACAACAGAAAGAGAGACCAAACAAGATCCAACCAGCCATGAACTTCAAATCAATTTCCAACTAAGAAAATAGAAGTGCATGTGTAATGCAACATTTCAGTCATGTCATGACACTTTTTGTTATTTGCAGTTGGCACTGTCTAAAAAATCTTACAAGGTTTTAAAGAACCTAATTCTACTGGTTCTGACACTCCAAATCCTAACATTATTGCACCCTTGATAACATATAAAGGTAAACATAGAAACTCTTCTGTGCTAAATACCTCAAATTCAATCATAGAAGATAAAGATTTCCACAGATCCTCATTAGAAATAGTCTTTCGTAAAGCATGCTCTGCAGCAACATAGATTTCCGCAATTCTCATAGGCCGATCAATTGAGGCGTCAAAGTTTCCTGGTGATGAATTAGTTCGCGACATAGCCATTGCTTGCGCTTTAGGCAGCGGGGACAGTGGAGCTAAGCTGTGAATGAAAGGCAAATGATTAAAAACTCAGAAAATTAAAATGAAGCTGGGTTGGTGTTAGATTTGCATAGTTTAAATAAAATCTCAATAAATGGAAATATTTCAGAAACATAAAACATATGAACTAGTCAGCAGAGTATTATTCTGCATTCAAAGAATTAATTCATAAAATTCAACATATGCTATAGTCTGCCAATACAATTGAGGGGTAAAGAGATTTATTCAAAAACTTAAATTGCATATGCATGTCAAAGGTATCCACTCTTATACAATATGGGTAGCAGCTCAAATGCAGAAGATATGTCGTCTTGAACCTTGTGCACATAAAAGGAAAAAAAGATGATATTCTAGCAGTGTAAGGACTAGAACTAATAAGGATGTTATGCTATTTGAGAGCACTTCTATCACTCTAAGTCAAATAAATAAAAATCAAAAATCAACAGCCAAAGGTAAACCAACTAGCTCGAGATGGTATCCTGTTAGCCTATGTACTTCACCATTGGAATTCATAAAGAGAAAATTATTCATAAAAGAGAAAATGATAATAATTTCATAATTCATACGTCTACCTTACCCGTCTACAGAATTTGGTCGACCATCAAATAATTCAAACACGTTTCCAGCGGAAAGAGAAGCCCTCCTTCGATTTGCCTCACGAAGAAGTACAGATGGTTCCAGGGGTAATGGTTTTCTTTGAATACCAAAGTGTTTTACGCGGGGTGTTTCTTGAAGGATTAGCTGGAAAAGAGTTCATGCAGAAAGTAAATGATAAATGATATGGACATTATGAATAATAAATTATCAACATGGAGGTAAAAAAATATGTGCAATAACACAGATAAAATGTTTTCAAGTTCAAAACAGAAGTAATGTTTTACTGAACGCGAGGAAATTTCACTCTTAACTCCAACCATAATATACCATCGTTCTGTCATATTTGATTTATATTATTTGTTCATCTGTAGATCTTTAATAAAAGAAAAAGGAAATTAGCGTTCCACTTGGTGTGCAAGAAGAGAAAAGAAAAAAAAATCTCAAGTCCATTAAGTTTTTGGGAATTCTGGCAGCCATGACATAAGAAATAAAGATGTCAAGGTTGAATGGGATTGGGTCTTGTTTCTTGGACTTATTGATTAGTTGACTTCTTGGCATGTGAGAAGTTCAAGAAAGAAGATAACTTCCCTTTAGTTAAAGGATTTGCTGGCTTGACCGTGGACCCCTTGTTCTTCGATTTATAAGAACTTGTGAAGATCAATTTGGAGGTGGAGGGGGGGAAGTCCGCAAAGGACCAGAGCGGAAAAATAGAGGGCTGACCAACATCAAGAAAGAGAAGAAGAGGCCATGTTCTACTCCAAGAATTTGGTTCTATCTTTCCCTTTATGTTTTTGTTCCTGCGTGTGGAAAATAAGAATACTAACATGCATCTTCTAAACTAAATAACCACACAAATTACAGTTTCCATGTGTGGAAAATAAGAATACTAACATGCATCTTCTAAACTAAATAACCACACAAATTACAGTTTCCAACAGAGATGAAACAACCACAATTTTAACACTTAAAAGAGATAGTTATATCTTTCTGTGTTACAGACATGTATTATACATAGACTATTCCAGACCACAGAGGTCAATTACAAATGACTGAACTGTAGACTATAATTCCTATTAGATATACAATAACCACAATCTAAAAGACACTAGAGGCGTATATATGTATATGCTGTACTATTGATAAGGACCCACACATATCTATGACAAGTGAAAGAAATAACACTCTAAATCCAAGATCACTAATTTAGCATTCAAATGTATACAATTCTCCAGTATGTGCTAGTAGCTCTTATACATTGCAGTTCAGTTTAGCATGCTTATGGATTGTAAATATCAATCTTTTAAAAAAGAAAAAAAATCTCAAACACATATATTTTTATTGTGACTCATGAATATACAATTAAACACATTCCCCGACTTCCCTATAAACTTGAGTTTATTAATTGGAACACTTAATACAAACTTTGTTCTTCTAAGTAAAAGCACAAACGACTACATGGGCATCTTAGTTTTCATGGCACTACGTACAGAAACGCACCTTTTCTTTCAGAAGCACCTCTGGTGAAGCATCGGGTGGCAGGGAAGGCCAAGCAACTGGCTTAGGCCAAGGTAGCATGCTCAGAGAAGCACTGGCCAGAAAGAGGATATCTTAGCATTCAAGATGTTAGATAACTCCTATAAAATACAGGTAAACCATATCCGCATGCTGGCATGGCTGTATCTGTCTTTAACCATATTCATCTCTTCAAACTAATTTATCATAAGGGGCTGCTCAAGTAAAAGCAAAGTGGCCAGGTTACCTGTTTGCCGGAGTTCTTTCAATAGCTGATCCATAACCAATTAAATATGCAAGCCGCATGAACTGTCATACACAACAAACTACAAAGGTGAATTGATTGTGTTTTCATCACAACACTAAATGAATATAAATATAACACTTTGTCAGCAGAATTTAGGAACTGAACAGAGAGGGAACTAGCAAGGCACAGAATGAGCAGTAAACTATATAGCTCCATATGTCCAGCTTGAATATATTTACCTTAGTCCTGCATAACGAATAAAGATCACCCTGGACACGGTAAAACTCCTGTTCTATGTCAGATGCTACTAGCCCCTCTGTGTAATGAGCGGATGTTGCATCAACTACAGCCAAACAAGCAGTTATCACCCATACTTCACGCATACAGAATGGTAATGTACTCTAGCAAAAGAAAGGATAGATATTTAGAAATAAGATTCTACCAGACTAAGTAGTAAGAATAATTAAGTAGACATAATAAGGACACAATCTATTACCTCATGCATGACCAATGCTTTTGAGAAGCTAATAATAAATGAATAACCCCTTGATGCAACCTCAAAAGGGCGTTTTAGCTTGAATAGTAGCTGTCAAGACAACATAAAATGACAGAAAATTATCATATAGACCCGGAAAAGGAAGGTTTATTAATACATCAAGGCAAGAAAGAAATGCTAAAGCAATCAAAGGACTCATGCAATGAATTTACATAAGGCTCAACTAGATGCAAAAGTAAATTTGAACTAAAAAATCAATTGAACTGATGGAAGGCCATTCACAAACACACACACACTCAAACAAACTAACTAACTAACTAACAAACAAGCATACAAGTACAAAATATCTATCTCTTTTTAATCAGTGGCAGGATTATACAGGACTGTGTACTTCACAGATCCGGATTAGTTCTACTGCTTAATATTAGACCTAGTAATGCAATCAAATCTTCACAGGCTAAAAGAGGACACCCCAGAGGCAGAAGAAAAGGCAGGTAATATGAATAAAAAAGTAGCAAAACATAATCTTATAATACAGTCTGATTAAAAATTCAAGGTGCTCTTGGAGATGCCAGGCAATTCTTGAGATAGAAAAGCCAACCTAAAGCAAAGGTCTTAATTTACGTCATTATGACCATTCTCCGTCGGTCTATGATGAAATTATTAATACCACAATACGATTCCATTTGAAGCAAGTCAAAACCACCAAATACAAAAAACAAATAATGCTGATCTGGAGCCAAGGTAGAAGCTCAGTTGCTAAAGCACGATTTACCAGTTTGGAAGATCTCAAGATCGAAGCTCATCACATGCACATCCCTTCCTTATCTCCTTAGTAGTCAGGTAGGATTTCCTAAAAAAATTTAATGGCTGATCTGTCCTAAACCTAGAACCTAGAACGAATCTTGACCACTCAATGAGCAAACTCCTTTTAAGTCCTGTGCAGAGAAAAGACAAATCTAGATAACCAACCTAAACTGCGCATAGTTTCAATATCGACCCACCTTTGCTTGACAGGCAAACAAATACTGCCTGAACTCAAATTCTCGGAATGAATCATCTTGAACAATCTGGGTTAATGGTTTCTTTACTGGGTCAAGCAGAGATGCTTGATCATCACCATGGTCCATACCTCCAAAGTCTCGATGCCTTCCTGCAATATTAGCTGCAACGTAGAGAAAGATATAAGTAAACACCATAGCTTTTAAAATGATGGATTGAAAGCACCAATACAGAATGCAAAACTAGTCACAACATAGAGAACATGTCCCAGTTAGGTCAGACATCTAAGAATGCGAAGTTTAACTTAATTTTAACTCATAAGCCACAAAAGTAGCTAAAGAATAAATGTAATACATCAAATGTTAAAATTAACTAAAACCAGGATTCTCAATAATGGTTACAAGAGAGTGTGAAATAAATAGACTGGGTTACCGAGATTAAAGTTATCATTTTTCCCACTTCTGAAGGAAATATCGTTCCTTTCATACGAAGAGCAATTGCCTAGGTAAACAAATTAATGGTTATGTCTTCTAGAGAAAGTCAAAGAAGCACAGGGCCCATCGTTAATCAAACACATTAATAAGTTATTAATAGCAAATCCAGAGTAATGACCAAACCAACATGTCAACAACAACACTGGCAACAATTGCATTTACAAAATATAATTAGAACTAGTCAACCAGGTGTAAATTTTTATCGCAGCATTAACAAGAGAGCTCATGCGAGCATTAAGAACCTGTTTCCAAGTAGCAGAGTTCCAGTTCATCATATTCACGTAATGAATCTTCATGGAGGTGAGCAATCTCAAACATGAAGGCCAAGCTTTCCTGTAAATGAGGGAATGAAATGTACAGGGGGAAAAAATTGTGAATGATACTGCTTCAAGCATAAATCTCAATCACAAATAAATATAGAAAATTGGTAAACAAATAGAACAAAAATTGTAGATCATCTAGTCAAAATCATCTCCAAGATATAGTCAATCTTTCCACAGCACAATGTATCTAGGGATCCTAGATAGTTTAGAGATGTAGCCTTGTATCTATATCAAACAGACATATCCTTATAATTGCATTACAAGGGAACAACAAAAAGTTCATTCCCCATCCCCAACACAGAATGAGTAAACAACAAAGAATAGCCAGAGATGAAACATTTTGAATCTACCAAGACCATGCTTTTCACAGGATTAAAAACACATTAGGAAAAACAAAAAAGAGCAATACTTATTGCAACTTGGCCCACTTGAATAAGCACAAGAATGTCTAAAATGTTATTGCCATCCATACCTTCAGAATAAAAAAGTTGCAGAAATTCCAAATTGGCATGAAGCGCTGTTCACTAAGTTTCCGAATTTCGTCCTCATAAAACTGAATCCGCCTATCAAGAGTATTTCTTATACATTCCACGACCTTGGACTCCAAGTCTTCCCAAAAATTTGCCTCAGGTCCATGTATATCTAACTTGCAGCACCTGAAATAAGCAATGGTTCAGATCAACAATACAGCACCTGGGGTTATAGTAATAAGGATTTTTTGGCACATCACTGAGTGGTAAAAATCACTTGAGCTGTAAATTGTTGAAATGCGTACTCAAGTGACAACAACATCTTGTCGTGTTTGTATTCTATTCTGAACTAATGATATATACATGATCAACTAAAGCACATCAGCGAATAATGTTTGGACATTATATAAAATTTATAGCAAAAGCAGTTCTAACCAGCCAATTGACCTGGTCCTGGATGCATATTAATCATATTTCTCCTACTGTAGACTAGTACAAGTTACAAGTTATTGTGCTTCAAAATTCCTTCCATGTCTAAGAGACTCTCCTTCTTTTGAAGAAACTTGGATTCCCTTGTATTTCTTTCAAAAAGTATTTGACTTGAGATAAGAAGGTCGATATACAAACTCAATAAATTCTCATTAAGGGAGATCAATATCACCCCTCCACCCAGAGAAATTGACAGAAAAGTATAAAAAGAAAGCAAGAATGTTGTTAAATCAAGACAAACAGAAAGGCCTTTTTTTCATTGCAGCAACCATCAAATCATCACTCAAATTAAACATTGAATAAAATCTCTCTTTGAAAGAACTATGCAAATAAAGTAATTTCTAATAAGGGAAATTAACCCAAAATATCTACCAACTATTTATTTAGGTACCAACTAAGGACGGGTGCCTTAAACTGGTTGCCACTACTAAACAAGGCTGCAACTGGCGGAAAAGACCATGTGAGGCTTGTGTGGCACCAATTTCAGGGGCAAAATTGTCCAAACACGTCATTCCCTCGAAATACCACCTAATTGGATACTTGACCCAAACTCATATACCCAGACCAAATGTTTACCCCTTCAATTTGGAAGAAATGACGTGCTTGGACAAATTTACCCCTAAAATTGGTAAATGCAAGCTGCATGTGCTCTTTTCCATCAGATTCAGCTTTGTTTAGTGGTGCCACAGGTTAAGGAACACGACTTTAGTTTATAGGTATAGATAAATAAATAATCATTAAGGTACTTTGCGACTTGAGTAAATAGCTAACGGATATTGTGGGGGAATTTCCTTTCGAAAAAATACATTTTGTTTGGAAGAATGACCAATAAAGTGAATTGAACAATTTATACGAAAATAAACAAAGAGACAGAGAAAAATAAGGTTTCACTGCATTATATAAAGGAACAATAACCATAGACTACAAGCTAATAGAGGAAGACAACAGCTGACCTTTCCCGCTTCTTTGAGCTGAACTCCACTTCAAGTTTTGCATATACTTTTTTTGCATTCTTGGTGGCCTGATCATTGTGAAGTGGTGCTTTAGACATAAATATAATAAACCATTCACGTTCGTCGTTTTGAACAATTAGCTTGAGCCTCGGTTTAAGAATAGTTTTGTACTCATCAAGATCCTACAGAAGAAAGAAAACAATTAATCAGTGCGGGGAAAAAAACTGGATCTCTCATTAATCAAAGCAGTTGGTGTGAATTGTGGCCAATTAAAGCACATCAAAAGCTATTAAATCTCAAATCTACAAGGCTGAGGAAGTGACTGATTTGTCATTGATTCCTCTTCCAGGGTATGGCCCATGATAAAATAAGGTCAACACACTTTAGCATTATATATCATTTTTTCAAGTTTTATGTTCCTTGTCTTTGTATCGCCAGTAGCATTAAACCTCATTCAGATCCCAGAAAAGTTAACTACTTCTATCAGTGCGACACCATGTCAGATGAAGTTACAGAACAATCATCCAAATTAATAGGAGATCATAAAATAAATCATATACCCTACAAAACTGAAGCTCTAAAAACTTCAGGCTAGATATACTATGATTTCAGTGAATTCCAAAAGAATTCTAGAGGGCCATCAGCTGCAAAGAGGGACCGAGGTAGTATTACACTATTTAATGTCTGAAAATTTTGGTATTTTTGCATTTAACATAACCAACATCATTCCTGTACCAGCTATCTCTGAAAGTTCAAACAACATAACCCAAACACAGGACCAGCTAGCACCAGAATAAGCATGTGGGTAGTTAATTATCCTCTTGTGAAGTACAAACACATCTCACAAGGTA
Source organism: Catharanthus roseus (assembly GCA_028651295.1). Taxonomy (NCBI): domain Eukaryota; kingdom Viridiplantae; phylum Streptophyta; class Magnoliopsida; order Gentianales; family Apocynaceae; genus Catharanthus; species Catharanthus roseus. The sequence continues at coordinate 9,629,065 of JAPQWS010000050.1, read as the reverse complement.
AAACACCTCAAGATGACATCATGTCATCTTGATTATATATGATGTCATCTTGATTATATATGAGGTGGGAAACCCCTTCTGAAGGTGATAGGAATGGGGAGAACTAGATCTTATCCATTATATCAGACAACTCATTAGGCAGAAAAATAATCAAAGTTGACATATGCTTTCAACAAGTTATTAAGTTTTATAACCATGATCAGACATACAATAGGATATGAGCATAAGAAAAGTATATGGCAAGGCACCTCACAAGTCACAAGAACCAATGTGGCATAAGGCTCCCGGAACCAAAACAATGATTGCTCTTGGGGAAACCTACTACGAATTCTTGCATCTGTTGTCAATATATACTCCACCGGCAACTCATCAACAAGGACAGGATTACGAGTCTTGTTATTCAGAAAAGCTCTTTTGAATGGCAATCTTTCTTCAAACTCCTTCTTGACAAGGGGCCACAAGTCGCTTACATCTTCAACTGCAAAGTAAGTTATTTCCACATGAGGAAATGATCCTCGAAAATACAGTTGTTAAAGGCAAAAGAACTCAACTCTATAGGTAAATGACTGCATAGCATTTACAAAGTGATTTAGACCAATAACCAATATCGTTCAGAGAGATATTCAAAAGTCAAATTGTAGAGTCATACATTTCATTTGTCTAAATCAAACATATGCTAATACCGCAAGATCACATTCGCCACTGGTACAACAATAACGACGAGGAAATTGAATAAAGAATGAAATAGCAAAAGCAAAGTCTTGAATGAAATTGAAGTCAAATCAACTGAACTAGAGCTGCATTTGCAAACCTAATTAATGAATGCAGGAACTAATCAAACGCCACAATAAAACGAACACAGACGATAAATTAGTTACGAATTGGAGGGAGTCGGAACAAAAGATCAAGAATGAAGTAAGAATTTGATTGTCCTTCAAACTTATTGTTCTTACCGGCGACAATGATGTGATCGAATGTGTTTTTGATGCTCTGAAACTGAGCTAAGAAGTTCGCCATCAGGGATCGGTGGAGACCATGTGTAGAAGAAAGTTGACAAGAGATCGGTAGAGAAAATTAAGCCCCAATCAAAGAAAAAGATAGGTACTGCCGAAGTGTTGCTGAAGCCAGCAAGGAGGAGGAGAAATAGAGTGAGCCACTGGCGATTTGAAGAGTGAAGTAATATCAAATTACAGTGTGGGCTTGGGTGGGTGGTGCCGGGTAATGCGATGCCGCAGTGGCTTGTGGTAGATTTGATTGCTTTGGTTCGTCTTTATTGGGGTTTTACTGTTATTACTGATTTGGAGTAGTAATTTGGTAGTATGTCAAACCGTGCGCCCAACTCAATCTCAACGTTGGCCTCCTCTTTAAAACTACCGGAAAGTTTTGTAATCCCTCCAATCGGAAATATAAGGCTGCCTTTGGATTAAAAATGAAATGGAAAAATTTGATATTTTTTTCTTGATTTTCGTAAATTTAACGTGAGAGAATCTTAAATCTTTTTAAACTTAAGTTGAATGGTCAAAATTATAAGTTTTTTATACATTTTAATGGGTACTTACAGTTTATTTTTCAATTTTACCCTCCCTTCATTCATTTATTATCTCTCCCTCTCTTTTCTCTATTTGCTTATTTAGAGTATAATAGATATCTTATCTCAAAAGTTGCATTGTTTTATTAAATCTTAACTTGTGTGCCTAAGTCCAAAAGGATTTATATTGTTGACCGGAGGAAGTAGTATATTACAAAATTTCTTCTTCTACTCTTAGTAATAAGCTAGGATGGTGATACGTGTAATGTTAAGAAGTCAACCTGATTTTAGTACTCAGTTGTATCGATTTCTATAGGTAGAACAAACTAGATTTTTCCATGTGGCATACCCTTGAAAATAAGAAAAGTTTGGAACGCTTCAGCTCCATCGACAGCGAATTTATTGCAGAAAAAAGTAAGGAGTAAGATAGGTAAACACAGGAGTAAATGCTTCTAAGTGTTAAATTGGTTGAACATCACATCAAGTAAATGTAACTAGCAGAATATAGTTCTCAAATAGTGTTCAAATGAGCAAAGAAACTGTAGAATTAGCAAGAAATGAATTTGAAATCCTTGATTTTTTTTGGGTTAGCAAGATAATAGAGTGGTTTCAAAAATTAGCAGCGATTTTGTAGAAATAGAAGCGAGAAAGTAGGGGTAACGGTAGACGCTGGAGTACAAAGGCGAGTGGGTATGAAGAACAATTGATATAAGGTGTCGTTTTGAAGATTTAAAGAAGAAAACATTCTGACAGGTAGTTCTGACAGTAAAAAAAGATGAAAACTTCTTGAGAGTATTTTTCAATTTAACCTCAAATATAGAAAAATATATGAAATTTTGTATAAAAAAGCTATATATGCATAAAGTAAATGTTAAAAGTAAAAAAAAAAATGAAAGTAAAATATGTTAGTTGTTTAGAATATATGTCTTTTGAGTTGAATTTGTGAAGAAAAAAAAGTAATATATTTATTTGGCAAAAACATACAACTTAAGAAACCGCTGGTAAAGTATGTAAAATAACAAAAATAGTTTGAATCGCAAATGTTTTACAAAATAACACACATTTTGTTTAACATATGCTGATATAGAATTAACACATATACAATAATTATAACATGTGTTTTACAAAGTAAAATGTGAAAATTCAAGAAAAACACACTTTTTACTTTAAAAAGAGTAAACATTGAAATAAAGTATTCTTAGATTGTTAATAATTTATGATAAGTAACTTAGTAATTTTTTTTTTTATGAAACAAGTAATTGAGTAATTGGACATAGTATTTGTATCTCTTAATTGCTTGATTAGGTGAGGCATTGAAGTGGAAAGGAAAAAAGTGCAATAGAAGATCTGCCTGGAAACGAGAACTTGACTAACATACATTCAAGTGGTTTGGAGGGGAAAGCTATAATGGAAGATTGGGATGAAAATGGGGACTTGAATGGTGGTGAGAGAAACAACAAGAATGCGGAGGTAAAGGAGGAATGTGAGTTTGAAAAGGCTAAGAAATGAACAGTGGCCAAGTTGACGACCTATCTGTGGAAGAAGTGTTCAAAATGGCATTTAAAAGTGATGAAGTAGTCGAGTCCTTTTATAGCGTATATAGTAGGTGTGCTAGATTCGAAATCTGCATATTTGGTCAAAAGTTAAATGATGATGGAAGTGCGAGATATAGAAAATAGGTATGTCATAAGGAAGGATCTAGAGACAAGAGATGGTTGGACAAGGAGGAAGGAACATAAAATGGTTACTTGAGTTAAGTTCAAAGAGTGTTTGAGGATAAAGTATGATGGAAAGAGAAAGTTGTATATTGTAAGTAACTTTGTGAAAGAACACAATCATCAAATGACCACACAGATGGAAGCGAGATTTTTAAGAGCATATGGGAATGTCCCAGATGCAGATATTGACCATATACTTGCAATGCACGGATTGGGAATTAGGACTAGCCAAGTAATAAATATGTTCGTTTAAGCAGGTGGTTGTGAAAATGTTTCCTTTACCTAACAAGATTTGTATTATAAGTTGCACATGGCAAGAAGAAAAGAGCCTGTAGATGGCGATGTAGAATGTGCCATTGGTTACTTATCTGCGAAACAGGATGCAGACCTGATGTTCTTCTATAAGTATGTTGTGGATGAGGAGAACAAATTAGTGAGACCATTCATGGCTGATTTATAGTGCGGGGCGAACTATGATAATTTTGGTGTTGTATTAGTGTTTGATGCTACTTACCAGAGCAATGCTTATAGGAAGCCGTTATTGATCTTTCCTGGAGTGAAAAACCATTTCATGACTTGTGTATATGCTTGTGCTTTGCTGTCAGATGAATTCGAAAAGACTTATAAGTGGGGTGTTGAAATCTTTTTAGAAGCAATGGGCAACAAAAAACTATATTCTGTGGTAAATGATGGTGATGTAGTTATGAGGAATGCAATAAAGGACATTCTTCCATCAGCCAGGCACCATTTGTGTAGTTGGCACTTGACACATTATTCTTCAAGTAATGTGAATAGCAAGGAATTTAGAGGAGGTCTTTTGAGATGCATGACTATGAAAATGACGACCAATGAGTTTGAGGCTGCATGGAGTCGAGTAGTCACAAAATATGGATTGCAGAGACATGCTTAGGTACAGAAAGTGTACAGGAGCAGAGCTAGATGGGCAGAGACATATCTGAGGAGAAAATTCTTCGCAGACGTAAGAGCTACTCAAAGATGCTAGAAAATGAATTCATTCTTGAATGTGTATTTGAACACGAAGGTGGGATTGCATGAATTCATTGAGAAATTCGAAGGCTCCTAGGAAACTTTGATAAATGAAAATGCAAAGGCAATATCAACTACGGAGAATACTTCGGTGGTGCCTACCACATAATGAATGTAGCAGAAATTTAAACTCGAAGTGTGTTCAGGATGGTCCGGAATAGTTGAGAAGACAGGGATATCCACCAAGACTGATGTTGTAACGCCCTACCCCGTAAGCACCTAGCATGACTTTAAAATTAAGAACGTGATGAAAATAGAGTTTTGATCTATATGGCGGGATATAGTGTTTTTGGCACTTAGTAGTATTATGGGGATATTGAGGAATAGGAATAAAATTTTATTATTTTATTGAGGTTTTACTATTAAGGTTTATAAATGCCTTTAAGTAGATTTTTATTTTTAATACCTATTATATTTATTTTAGAAATTTAAATACTTGGCATTTTCATATAGGAATTAAAAAAAAAAAAAAAAACTTAATCATGAAGAATTGCAGCCACCTCACGACACACCTGTCACCCCACCGATTTCTCCTTTTTCTTTCCCCCTTAACCGCCTCACAACTCCCTTTTTTTTTTCTTTTTCTGTTCTTCCTAATCACCTCAAGCCATTATATATATCGCATGTATGTTTTTTTTCTTTCTTTTAACTTTGGTTGGCGACAAGAACAAGCTGAGGCAACAATTTATAGGTTAGTTTTGCATGTACCTTTCTTTTATTGTTATTGGTATTTTCATTGGTATATATATATATAGTTTAGGTGTATTGTTTATTTTCTAGGCTTTAATATATAGTGAGATCTATTTCTAGTTAGATTATATATTTTTAAGCTAGTTATTTATTTTAAGATTTCAATATTTTAAATGAATTTTTAGTATAAAGTATATAGTTAATTATGGTTTCTTGGGAGAGTATATTTTTAGAGTATAGGATTTTTTTCGATATTTTTAAAGAATTATATAAGTATATGTATTATTATACATCCTAAAGTTCATTTTATAAGACTTCGATATTATTTAGGGAATAAGATTATTTGATCGATACTCAGGTATTAAGTATTTTCGCATTATTATTTTGTAGGATCTTAACACCAGATCTACATCCAGGTGAGTCCATAAACTCCATTTTATTTCAAATAGTACAAGACATATAAATATGTTTTTTTTTAACCTTTACAAAATTTTGTTATTTTTGGAACGATATTTCTCAGCGTATTTTTGGAGATGTTCTCCTTAATGTGTTACGTGTTTCGTAGAAAAATGCATAGGAGCGGTGCTCCAAATATGTGTCTCTTTTAAAACGGACTATTACGGTGGTGCATAAGTCGTTTGTTGTATGCAGGTTTTTTTTCCGGAAATATTTATATATTGAAAAATGTTCTAGCTTGAAAAGTTACGTACTTTGATATGCATGAATATAGATTTGGCATTGGCATAATTGTGAAATTGCATAAGCATGTGATGACTGGCGGACGAGGATTTTCTTTTGTGTTCTGAAATGTTTATGACTTGAATTTGTTATTATGGCCGGGCAAATGGCCCTTTTATTTGTAAATACATACGAAAACCTCATTCCTACCAAGGTTAAAAGTTTATTGATAATCAAGGAAACGGACGCGTTAGCGGATTGCACTGTATGTGGCTAGTCCCCCGTACTAGGGCTCTTCCGATGACGTGGACGGGTTTTTGACTCTGAGGGTGGATCCACTTTAAGAGGGGTGTAGACCGCAGAAGGTGTGGCCCAATCGGTCTATGTGGACACCGCATCATGCTCTACGATGGGGTTCGACCGCCTAGTGAAGAGTCAGGAGGGGCTCGATACCGAGGTTGGTCCCAGGGCAGACCTGGTAGGTGCCCCAGGAGTCTGTAGCCTGTTTTGACCGGTGTTATGGGAGTGCGGTTGTTTGTAATCGAGCGCTCGTATGTTGTTTGGCTGGTATTTGACTACGAGATTCCAGAACTTAGTTCCGATGGCCTCGTTTTGGGGATCCGGACTTTCTTTGTGGAGCCCCACTGTTGCATTACATGTTCTTTTAAAATTGGGGCATAGAAGCTGTGCTGATGTGTCTTGATTCGCTCAGACTTCCCAGCTGTGCTCGAAACCCTCATGTAGGTTCAGGCATCAGTTTTGTTAAAATAGCAAAGGAAATATTTTTCTTATAACATTGTATGAATTGTTTTGTAAAATGACATCGTCATGGTTTTAAAGAAATCACTACTGCACACACACACGTGGACTCACTGAGCGTTCGCGCTCACGTTTTTCCATATCATGTTTTCTTCTCAGATTAGCTTGGAACGGTCAGGGGTCCCGCGAGCCACTGAAGTTTTAGGCCAGGAGTTTTTGGATCAAATCTCCCCGGAAGGGCATAGATTTATGTGTTATCTTTTTAGACTCGAATCGTCTGTAGAGTTTTTTATTTTTTTATGTTTTATGTAAGTTGTTGTGTAAGATTACTTTTGTGTTTATTATAAAACAGAAATGAGAAGTTTTGCTTTTTATCCTGTGTTTGAGTGCACCAGTAGTATCTAATTTACTTAAGTATTCCGCGTACTTTGTGTATACCTGTTAGTATTGTTCTAGGGTTTTGTTTTAGTGTAGAACTTATAATTTAGTGCCGAGAGGCACGCAGATGCCCTACTCAGCCGCAGTTGACCTAGTGGCAGGGTTGGGGGCATCACAGATGTTGTTTGGAAATTTAATACGATCACATATCATCTTAAGAAGTACAATGAATAGAGGCATCATGGATAGTTGAATGCAAGACTGACTCCGGGTACATGGAGTTCTCGTGCCAAAAATTAGAGTGTAAGGATATACCGTCTTCCTATTTATTCCATGTTATGATATTGGAGCATATAAAAAAGATTCTGGAAGCATGCATATACAAGAGGTGGACACAGGCAGCGGACATTGCTAGGAAATCAGGTTTATGTTCATTGATTTCATTAGTGTCAGCCTCTTTGTTATTATGCTTCTCGTGATTGACAAGCATCCAGATAGTAAATGAAAACAATCCAACCAAAGATAGAACGCATGCAACAATTATGGATATCAATAAGTAATAACAAAACGGGTCCTTCAACAAAAAATGAAAATATTAGACGTCAGAGGGTTGAGGATACAGAAGTTACCAGAGCAAAGGGTGATCGACCTGTTGAAAAATCAAAGAAGAAGAAAATATTGAAATGCGGTTATGTGGGTGTGTATTTATGATAATGAAATTTTTTGAAAGACTATATATGTATAAAAGAAAATGAGTGTGAAATAAATAGACTAAACAATTTACATCTGACATTTTGTAAGGCCACTGACGGACACAAAAAGTGTGCATGTCCCCGCAACTTGATCAAGGACGGAGGTGAAGCTATCTCTTGCAATGGTGGTGCACAAGAAGATTTGAACAATGAAATGCAGTTTGGTGAAAATTTCGTTCGGAAATGCAAGGGAAGAAGAAGATCGGAACAATGACATACAGTTTGATTTGAATGAATTTCCTTCGGAAATGTTCAATAATAATAATAATAATAACGATGACTATAACAACTATAACTATAACTATGCTATTACTATGACTATTAAACTATGAATATATGCAAAGAAATACTAGTGATGTAATATTAAATGATGTTATTGTATTAAAATTTTGATTAATTAGTGTAATTTGAACCTGTAGTATAAGATTTCTAATATTTCCATGGAATATGAGGTGAAATGGTCCTTACTTATTAAAAGAAATAAAAAAGCATAATGGGCTCATTGTGGTGGGGTTGATGATTTTTGTTGTATATGTGGTAATCTAGAATAGGGTGGTCCTTTTGAGTTTGTAGTTGGGCTTGTTAATTATTTATGGAAACATGAGTTATTTAAAATTACACATAAAATTGATTTCACCACAAATGTGTTCATAACTTAAACATACGTGGTAATATTTAAAAATACATAGCAAAACTTTCCAAATATACATTTGTTGTAATAAAAAAACACTAAAATAAACATCTTTTTGCCTTTTTTTTTTCATTAAATGAATATACACATGTTTGTAATGGAAATACAACCATTAAAAACTTGATTATATTAAATGGCTTATGAATTATATAACAATAACCCTCATTTCTTTTTTACTATTATCATAATCAATATGCTAATCATTCATATTAATATGTTGCCTCATGAATACTAGATATATGTCGTAATTAACTAAACTCTCACACATGCAAAACTTCATAAAATATAACAATGATGCCTGCAAACGGAAAAAAAAAAAAACTAATTTATCAATAAATTATGTCTACATTATGAATGAAAACAACACAAATATATTTATGATTTCATTATTAATCAAAATAACATAAAATGAAATTAAAAAAAGAAAATAAAACAAAATAAAATAAATCACAAAGTTATAGAATACAATGCAAACTTTTTTCCATCTAAACAATACAACACATAGAATACAATGCAAACTTTTTTCCATCTAAACAATACAACACAATCTTACACGAACATAGAATGTTCAATGAACATTTCAAAAATAGAAAAACATATTTTATTAGTTCAACTTATTTAGGCTTATTTTGTTTTTTTTTTCTTTTGTAGTTTGGGCACTCTATTGATGTATTGTATGAATTCTCATTCTGGGTTCAACATTCATTTCAGCATTTGAGAATTCACCTCCCACTCATTTTACCATTCATTCTCGTATCACCCTAAACACATTTCACAATTGGATATCAATCATAATATTCAATGATTTAAGCATAAACTAAATTTAACTAGTTCTCATATTATGAAATGATTTAACAAGTGCATTCTAAAGGCCAAGTTACCTTGTAATTAATTCTCACCGAATAACTCGGCCTCCTACATGGCCTCATTCAATCCAATTCCCAACTGCACCTCATTCTGAACATCATCATGCTTTCTCTATGTTCCCAATTTTTCTCCAATCCCCTTTCTAATGAAGTCTTGACATATCCCGTCCTCCTTCAGTTATGAAATTATGAAAATGAAACTATGAACTGGTGACGAAACATTAATATTTTGGATTCATTTGTGTTAGCTATACTTACTGTTCTGCAGAAATGGGGATTCACAAATTGCTGCATCATTGTTGACTGCGTATCACCATAGCATTCCCAATGTGGATGATAGAAAGGTGGTGGTTTATGGTTACCATTACCAACATAAATACCACATGATTTAAAGTTCCTAAATTTTCTATTAATCAAATGACCCATAAGTCGATTTTGAACGAACACGTTGTAACAAGTAAACTTAGCATGTTCAGGGAAAAACTTCTCACAATCTAAGTCATTCATAAGCTGTTAGACATATATTTAAAATAGGATTACTATTAATCCTAAACTGTGTATAATTGTGTTTCCTAGTTGTAATTAGTTAGGACTTCTACTTCTAATCTGCTTAGGATTTGTCACTTGGACAAATCTATAAATTGTACACTATTCTCACATTAATGAGACAGAAAACACAAGATTGTTTTCCCCACTGGAAACTTTCATGGTATCAGAGCCAATTGTCTAAAATTTCTCAAAATGAGTAACGACAATATTGGCAATGTTGATAATGACATGGTGAAAGAAAGCCATGTTCACAGAATAAAGAAAGATGCTTATTATGTGGCATCCACTGATGAACTTGGATTGATTCTAACAACGGTCCAGTTGAAAGAGACAGAAACAGATAATAATTATGCAGAATGGGCAAGAGCCATGCGCATGGCCTTGAGATCGAAGAAGAAATTGGGATTCATTGATGGAATAATTCCAATTCCTGAAGGTGATCCAGATAAAGAAGAAGAATGGTGGGAGATCAATAATCTTGTAAACTCTTGGATTCTCAATAGTATCGAACCCTCTCTCCGATCCACCATATATCATTTTGAGAGAGCTGATGCATTATAGATAGACTTGAAGGAACGATTTCTAGTTGGCACCGGCCCACGAATATATGAATTAAAAGCAGCATTGGCAAATTGTAAGCAAGGCGGTGATTCAGTACACGTGTATTTTTCACGTCTAAAAAAGGTATGGGACGAACTAGAAAACTATACTCAACTTCCGCCCAGCACAGACACAGATCTGTTGAATTTTATCATAAAAGAAAGAGAAAACGAGAAGGTTTTCCAATTTTTAATGGGATTAAATAGTGCAATTTATGGCACTGTTCGTTCCCATATGATCCAACAAGAACCTATACCCAAATTACGTACCGTTCTTGCTCAAATCTGTAAAGAAGAATAGCACAAAAATTCGACACGAAAAGAAGATTATTCTGGAGATGGCGCCGCCTTCGCCGCCGTCGCCGGAGCCAGAACCGAAAAAATTCGCAGAAATTTTTCTGCCTCAAATTTCTGCTCCTACTGCAAACGCGCCGGCCACGATGTCACAGGATGTTTCAAGCTTGTTGGTTATCCGGATTGGTGGCCTCGGAATCCTCCCAAGCTCGCCGGCCGTGGCTTCTTACCGGCGACTCACAGCCCTTGGCGAGGAGGCCGATCTGGGCCTGGGCGAGGCGGCAGCCAGCCACCGATGATGCCCAGACCGCGCGCCACCGATGGAGGAAGATCGACCGAGGCGTGGGCCTATTCTGCAACAACCGCGGCGGCGCAACATCCCAGCACTCACCGGCGCGCTGGAGAAGAAGAAGACCAAGGGTGGGGCGGACCGATCTACAGTGCCGGGCCGGGCATCGGGTCGAGCTCCAGCAGAAACTGGTCGGGCAGTGCCGGGCCGGGCCCGGCCCCCTACCAACATTGAATGTTGACCAGTGGTCAACCCTGTTGACTGCCCTCCAAACCTCAAATAATATGCAATCTGAAAAGTTATCTGGTATGGAAAATTTTTGGATTTTAGATTCAGGGTGTTCTAACCATATGACTGGTAGGAATTTTTTTATACAAAATATACATCCTATCTGTCCGCATATTATTGGATTACCTAACGGTGCCAAAACTTTTGCTGTGCACGAAGGAATGGTCTCTTTAAGTCCTACATTACAACTCCACAGAGTGTTGCTAATTCCTGAACTCACATGCAATTTAATTTCGTTGTCTCAATTGGCAAGAGATTTGCAATGCTTTATCACACTCTCTGACAAATTTTGTTTTATACAAGACCGTATCTCGATGAGGCCGATTGGAGTGGGTGAGCAGAGGAATGGGATCTTCTTCTACAAACCTATGGAATTGAAGGAATTATACACCTTTTCTAGCACAGTCCTTGATTCAAGCACACTATGGCATATACGGTTGGGACATCCTTCAGATTATGTCGTCAATCATTTTTTAGGTAATTCTAAAGACTCTACAACTAGAACATCACCTTGTAATATTTGTCTATGTGCCAAACAAACTTGTGATTGTTTTCCTCTTAGCATCAATAAAGCATCCACAATTTTTTACCTAATTCATTGCGATCTATGGGGCCCATATAAAAACAAATCCACTATAGGTGCTTCATATTTTCTTACTATCTTAGATGATTATTCTAGGGCTATTTGGATATATTTACTGACAGAGAAAAGTGAGGTTGCCTCTATTCTTCAAGATTACCTTACCATGATCAAAACCCAATTTCACAAAACTGTCAAGACAATCCGTAGCGATAATGGGACAGAATTTGCACCCCTAAAGTCGTATCTTGCTAACCATGGCATAATCCACCAAACTACTATTGCTGGCACACCACAACAAAATGGAAGAGTTGAACGCAAGCATCGCCATATCTTAAATGTAGCTCGGGCATTACGATTTCAAGCAAATTTACCTATAAAGTTTTGGGGAGAATGCATTTTGACGGCTGGCTATCTCATTAATCGAACTCCCTCAAAATTGTTACAAGGTAAGACTCCTTATGAATTGCTATACGATAAGAAACCATCCTACTCTCACATCAAAACTTTTGGGTGCTTAGCTTATGTTCATAACCACGATATCCCAAAAGATAAATTTCGAGCCCGCAGCAAACCGTGTGTCTTCCTTGGCTACCCTCTTCATAAGAAAGGATGGAGATTTTATGACCTGCAAACAGAAAAATTCCTTGTGTCCCGAGATGTGATTTTTGATGAAACAAAATTTCCATTCCACGAAAAATCAGGTACTTCCATTTCTACAGACTTCACACAATCTTACAATTTTGGGGAACAAGTTTTGGGCTCCAAGCAACATAGTATGCAAGAAAGGGGGAGTTTAGCACATAACACACCTAGCCCAGATCAAATAAATCCTACCCACAGCCCACCTGCAAACCCAGATCCACCAACACCTTCCCAAAGCCCACCTCCACTTTCACACCCTGATCCACACCCACAACCCCGCAGCCCAGTTCAGCAAAGCCCAGCACCAGCCTCTCCCGCAGCCCCACTCCAAACTAGCCCAAATAGCAATCCACATCCGCCTTCTTGCGACGAACCAAACATTGAGCCAACTTATAGCCCACTTCCGGATAATAATCCTGCCAGCTTGCCGCAAGACATTCCGCCAACTCATGCACCAAGACGAAGCACTCGAATTAAACATATTCCGACTCGGCTCCAAGATTATGATTGCAATGCCATATGGAAGTCTTCTATATCCCATTCCTCCTCTGCTATCTCACCCTCTTCGGACCTCTCAGGTACGTCCCTTTATCCTATAACAAAATTTGTGGACTATAGTAAATTTTCTAATACACACGGGCAATTTTTAGCATCTATAGCAACTGAATCCGAGCCTACCACTTATTCCCGAGGCAGCTTTCTAATCCTCTCCCAGCGCATCGCTATGCGTAAAGAGATTGATGCTCTTGAACAAAATGGTACATGGACTTTAACCTCCTTGCCTCCTGGAAAACGTGCACTGGGGAGTAAATGGGTCTACCGAATAAAGTACAAAGCCGATGGCACCATCGAGCGATATAAAGCCCGCTTGGTAATTTTGGGAAATACACAAATGGCAGGTATTGATTTCAGAAACACCTTTGCTCCCGTTGCTAAAATGGTCACCGTTCGTACTCTCCTTTCCGTTGCCACTCGCCGTAATCGCCTATCCATCAAATGGATGTTCACAACGCATTTTTGCATGGAGATTTACAAGAAGAAGTATATATGCGACCACCTCCAGGATTTCGTACCTGTTACAAAGGACAAGTCTGTCGTTTAAAGAAATCTTTATATGGTCTTCGCCAAGCCCCTCAATGTTGGTTTTCCAAACTCACCACCGCTCTCCGTAGGTATGGTTTTTCTCAGTCTTATGCAGATTACTCTCTTTTCACATATTCTAGAGGGAATATTTATCTATGTATTCTTATTTATGTGGATGATTTACTCATTACTGGAAATTCCCTATCCACACTTGAAAAATTCAAAGCTTCATTACACAAGTGCTTTCACATGAAGCATCTGGGGTCGCTCAAATATTTTTTGGGCATAGAAATTGCTAGAAACTCCACGGGATTATTTTTATCCCAACGAAAATACACATTGGAAATTTTCTCTGAAATGGGTTTATTAGGTGCCAAGCCAGCATCTGCTCCTGTGGAACCTAATCATCAGCTGGCAAAAGCATCTGGATCATTGTTTGACAACCCAGATCGCTACCGAAGACTCATAGGCAAGCTCATATATCTCACACTCACTCGACCCGAACTTGCATATGCTGTACATACACTTGCTCAATTTATGCACGCCCCTCGTCATGCTCATTGGGATGTTGCTATCTGAGTTGTACGTTATCTGAAAGGGAGTCCTGGACGTGGCATTTTTCTTTCCTCTACCTCTCCTCTTTCGTTATCCACATATTGTGACTCCGATTGAGCCACCTGCCCGATAACTCGACGCTCTCTCACTGGTTATTTTATCTCTCTTGGTGGGTCTCCTATTTCTTGGAAGACAAAGAAATAACATACTGTTTCTCGTTCATCTGCCGAAGCTGAATATCGCTCTATGGCTATGACTTTATGTGAACTTAAATGGTTATCTATTCTCCTGCGAGATCTTCATGTCCCTGTCACTCGCCCCATTCCATTGCATTGTGATAACCAGGCTGCTCTTCATATCGCTGAAAATCCTGTTTTCCATGAACGCACTAAACACATTGAAATAGATTGTCATTTTGTTCGTGATGCTTTTCAAGATGGTTTTATCTATCCTGCCTATATTCGAAGTGAAGAGCAACCTGCCGATATTCTTACTAAAGCACTTCATCCGACACAGTTTCATCGATTAGCTTCCAAGTTGGGCATTTCTGACCTTCATGCTCCAACTTGAGGGGGAGTGTTAGACATGTATTTAAAATAGGATTACTATTAATCCTAAACTGTGTATAATTGTGTTTCCTAGTTGTCATTAGTTAGGACTTCTACTTCTAATCTGCTTAGGATTTGTCACTTGGACAAATCTATAAATTGTACACTATTCTCACATTAATGAGACAGAAAACACAAGATTGCTTTCCCCACTGGAAACTTTCATAAGCTCATCAACCTCTTTCTCTTTTAAAAACTGACTATTGCATCCAGTGGAGGAGATGGAATAACCAACCTACATCTCTAAATACCTGCCGAGATACCATGTCCGCAAGGTAAAAAAACCTTCCAAGAGGACCATCTAACATAAGCCTCTTTGAATTTAGTTTCTTGGTTATAGTAATTTCGAGTGGTAGCTCATAGAATCCCATGGCCTTTAATTCACCTTAGTTTTCATGATTAATATATTCATCAATTTAATGAACAAATTCTAAGAGTAGATATTAAAAATATTCACCATAAAATTAACAACATTCACATGATTTGCTTAGAACATTAATAATAAAATAATTAGAGGACAAATGTTGAATCATAATAATGAAAATCATATGATTTAGAAAAATATTTGTATACCATTTCAAGGAATAGTACGAACCTGGTCGTCACCAATACGGTCCAATGCTTCCCTGTAGTTGGAAAATGTAGATGCCATGGTGCGGCCTTTTCGATTTTCGGATCTCCATCTCCACATCCTCGAATATGTATCTGCCTCATCTTGTTCTTGTTTGTAAGCATTAATACCCAACACCTTATAAGCACATACCTGCCAACAACAAAACTACTAGTTACATAAGGTTAACAATGACTTGATTAACCATAGAGAATGCTTTATTAAATATGTTACCTCCCAAACAAAACTGTATCCTCCAATACTCTTGGTATTCATCCTAGATATCGCGTACATGTATCTATAACATAATGCAATACCGGTATCCCCAGTTAAAATCTCCAATGCAATTAACATCCTCCAATGTAGGAAGACACCATAGACATATTGTATCTCCAGTATCATTGAAAATTATCCTTCTAGAAAAATATAACATGAAATTCCTCACCATATGTGCAATGTCGACCTCATCACTGTTGTCGATTTTAGTATATTCAAGTCGATTGTAAATATCTTGAACTTAACTGACCCTCCTCTGGCAAAATTTGAAATCCATCCCAGTTGTTCTTGTATATACTCAGGACGACCACTAAATGTTAAGTCCCAAGGAATTTTCTTGCCACCTACCCTTATTTTTGTGATTGCACAAAAGATCTAGAGGAGTTAGTGTTACATTTCAACAAGGGAGGTGGAATGTATCAGTAGTGTCTCACTATCTCTCTGACACGGTGAATGCTAGTTTTCTGTATCTTTTAGCAATTTGGAACCAATTCAATATAGGTTTTGAATCCTGCTCTTACAATCTTCTCCCTCACTGAAGTTGGTAAAGTGTTCCACAGATGTTGCGAATCGATGGAAGAACCACAGATTCTGTCCTTAAGATTCAGATAAGAAAATAATTTAAAACTTTGAGTAAATTGGGTAATCCTCCTAAACAACAAACAAGTCAATAAAATTTAGTGTAATAATTGTAATGTCCAAAAAAATTAATCAATAATGTCATACACCTATTACCCGTCCGATTAGAAACAAGCTTGAGACATGGGAGTCAAGATCACTAAGAAGATCTGCATGGTCATAATAAGCCATCGATGGTGTTCTGTATCGAGCAATTCTACCTACCATGTGACCTAAGGATTTTTCACACATTCTTTTTCTCTTGTTCAAGCATCAAATTTGCTGTTCTTCAACAATTCTTTTTCTCTTGTTCACAAATCAGTTTTATTGTTCTTGATCATGTACATCTCTGTTCACCAGTTCGTCATTCATTGCCTCCATTACAAGTTTCACTTGATAATGGTTCTATCATGCTAAAAGAGGAATAAAATTTTCTAAGGATAGTAGAAAATGAACTGATTGCTCCAATTTGGAAGAGGAAGGGAGGATAATCCTACGAATTTTATATTTATATTATATATTTATTTTATATTAGGATTAATTTAATTTGAGTACCTTTTATTTGCCAATTTAACAAATGAGTAGCATATGTTAGTGGTGACTGTAAGGTCATTCAACTAAAATGTATTGCTAAATTGTTAAAGAACCAAATTAAAATGAAAATTAACTGCAATCTTTAATTGATACTCAATTGTCACAAATTTATGGTAGTTGACAATTAATGAACAAAAGTTCCGCTAGTAGGTAATTCAGGGACAACATTCTTTTTCAATTTTCAATTGTAAATTACGAGTATAATTGGGGTTCATTTATAATTTTATAACATTTAGAACTTTCTAGACATAAAAAACACACCCTACCCTTTTCTAAATCATTCTATAATCTCCCCAGTTACTATTATCCCTACAATTTTATCGTTTTGTAAAAAAGCATAGTTTATTTACAATACTTTTGGAAAGAAAAATTAAGGAATAAATATGACTACCCTCTTTATTTTATTATTTTGAGTATGAAAAACTGTCCTATTTAGTCCCTAAATAATTTAGGTTTTACCATTTTGATCCCTTAATCTTAATTTGAACCTTTAGTGATGCTCAAATAATTTAAATTAATCTTTTTTGGTCCTTTTAGTCTACTTTACCCTTGTAAAAAATTTAAATTTTTGGGCACTATGTTTCATTTAGTTTTTTCTTGTTTTTTTCTTAATATTATTAGTGTAATATCTAAAAATTACCCCAAATATTTTTGTTCCAACAAAATTTTTTAATTTTTTACATGGGTACATTTGTGTAAAATGATGAGAAAAAGAATGAATGAATTATTTGAGGGTCAAGAATGTTGAAATCACAATTAAGGGACGAAAATGACAAAACCTCAATTATTTAGGAACTAAATAGGACATTCTTCCTTTCAGGATTATTTTGATATGTAATAGGTTTTAGATCATTTTAAATTAATGGGTACCATTGTTATTCATAAAAATAATATTATCGAAGGAAGAGATGATATAAAACAAAAACAAATAGTATCATTTAAAGGGTTTATATTTATATCTTATAATAGAACTATGGTAATGCAAAACTTCCTATCAAAATAAGGTGGAATAAACTTTTCTTATCACTTAAATGAGATTGCGTATAGAAAAGAATGGTGGAATAAACCTTTGAAATTAACTTGCTAATCAACTTGTGTAAATCCTTCTAATAGAGATTCAATGTTTGATGGCAAAATGATCGTATTCGATTGTTGTAAACTTCTTATGGATCTTCATAGTAGAATACTTAGCTTTAAGGACCATATATATCGTTTTAAAGAAACTTTAATATTATCCCGTACAAAATAATATTCTATATATGGATTTCTAAAATTTACATTTTCTGTTTGGAAATTTTTTTCACATAAATATTACATATCTACTCTCCTGAACCTTTACAATTTCTTATCATGATGATTATTTCTACAAACAAGTACCACTAAGTTTGAAGAATTATCAATTAAGAGACTCATTGTATAACCACGAGAAGAGGGTTAATATAGGGTAAATAAATACTATTTATTTAACTAAGAATTTCATTTTCTTCTTGTTCACACAAGTTTTTCTACATCTTTCATCTCAAATAAGTAATTTTTAAAACGTTATACTCTTCATGAGTTTAGATGTATTACAATAATTACAGGATATTATAAATGAAGGTCATATTCTTTTAGTACACTTTAATTAATGATTGGGGTGAAATGTATGTTTTTAAGATCATGGACTAAAGTGATAATTCATAAGAGTATTTTGTTCTTAACTTCGGGCTAATTGTATCGTTTTCTAAGTTTGGACTGAATTGGTACTAACCATAACTTCAAGGGGTCGTACCACAACATATAGATATAGATGTGTAATGTTAAAAGTGGGTTGTATTAAAAATTACACATTTACTAATAACATTTTTATTAACTTTAAGGTAATAATTCATACTAAGAAACACTTAATTATTTTTTTACGTATTCCCATACTAGGAAAAAAGATGTATCATTTTATCTAATTGCTTCTTCTTAAATAACCCAATAATGTGTTTTGATTAACTTACGAATATTGAGAAAAATATAACCACATATAACACATAAAATAACATATTATAGTATTATATTTTTAAATATGAAAGATATATGTGTTATTTTGTAAAATCACTTGATAATTGAAATAGAACATGTATATGTGTACTAATTGGCCATCACATTTGATTAAATGGCTTCCTTATAAATTGGATTATATATATGAATATTGAAAAAATATAACCACATATAGCACATGTTTAATCTAAAATAACATATTTCTGTATTAAGTTTTTAAATACAAAAGATATTTGTGTTATTTTGTAAAATCACTTGACAATTAAAATAAAACATGTGTATGTGTACTAATCGATCAACAAATTTGATTAAATGCCTTAATTATAAATCGGGTTATATTTATATTTTTAAAAAATTATGTGTTAATATTGTTTTATATGTAGTTACACTAGCGATACCCCATGGTGGATATAGATGTCTTCTTACTAAAACATGTCAAATATAAAATGGTGGTCATAAAATAAATTGAATAATTAAATAAATCAAGATGAAATAAATGAATATGATTAGTGATGATCTCTTGGGAGCTAGCCCGACGAAAGATGGTGTTTTTTTATTCATTAGGCCAATATGCCTATCCTAGTAGGAGAGACATGCAGAAGTTACAGCATGCTTCCTTTCCCCAAAGAAACACAACTATTGAGATAAAATTAATTATGGATTTGATGAAATCTCAAAAGATATCTATATCATTAAAAAAAATGAAAAGGTTGAAACAAATCTTAGCCGCACATTGTAATAGATTAGTGTAGCAATGATCGACACATGTAAGGTCTTCCCCAAATTGTAAAACACAACAGTCGATGATTCAGGTCTCATAAATACACATGACATCATTTGCAGTAACTTAACTTCATCAAATTGGAAATTTCTTTGAAATTCGAGTAGCAGGGGTTAAACTTTAGGGACTGCATTTCTATGATCCATTAATATGAAGGACATATGTGTAAAAATATAAATTATATTCTAGTGCATTAAATAATGAATTAATATAAATTCACCCCACTATTTGTATTCGTTGAATGAAACCCCTGAACCTCCTATCTCCCTTTATATAAAACAAAAAGTCTTTCTCCATTCATACCTTCCAACAAAAAGGCCATCTTTACCTTTTGGTAAAATCTTTTGTAAACTTAACATTTATTGCGCCAAATTTCTCCTACTTCATAATGATTTCCATGCAAGCTCGGAAACTAAAGGAAATATGTCTTGCAATAACTCAAAGAATCTTTAACTCAGAGTAAGCAATTGTGAATCAAAATGAAGGAGGTCACATTGACATTGTTTGCTTTGGCTATCTCATTGAGCACTGCTTAATCAGGCTGAAGAGGGTGTTACCCTATTATGCATTTACTTATATTGATGAGGTCGCGTTCCGATCATGGAGGACTTATGACGAGAACTTGAACATGTTTTGTGCAATTTTTGGGTGTAATGAACTTGATCTTCTCGTTCTTCCTTACATGGACTCAATGAGGGTAGTGGTTTGGGATGCACGAAAGGTAATGACCGATACTTTTATAGCCCAGGTGAATTCTATTTCAACACTACAATTTTCAGACTTAGATGAACTCTAGTTCTATTTGCCCCCAAAAACTTTAAGGATTGTATGTGTATCACTGGAATATGGGAGGCATATGTCGTTTATATTGATGAATCAAATAAGAACCAAGAAACTTTGATCTTTGTTAATGCTAAAATAGCGTCTATTAGGCATGCTTCTAGAGATCCGGAGGGATCCCATATATTTGCCTTGAACCGGAAGAATTACGGAACTTTCTTAAAATAGGTAGTGAATTTGTTATACAGGTACAATACAACAGCTTATAAAAATCCAAAAATGCATTAACTTGTGTTGCAGTTAGGACAGTCGAGCCCTACTGTCTGCGGTAGGGTTCTGTTAAAAATCCTCCTTGAAAGCTTGGGATCTACCGTCGACGGTAGGGGTAGCCTACCATCACCCGTAGGCTTCTATTCCAACTCTTCTTGTATGCTCTAGACCTACCGCATGTAATAGGTTACCCTACCGTCTGTAGTAGGTTGCTCTTTTTGGTGCTGGCAGCTTCCGTCTTCTCCATATTCTTCCGTTTTCACTTGTATTCTCCGTCTTTTTTATCAAGAAGCACTTGAGATAAAAGTAAAGGGAAATGATGTAAATTATACATTTTATATACTTACATCGTAAGATGATGCAATTAACATGTAAAAGTAAAGACATTATGGCACATATCGAATACCCCACACTTATTTGTTGGAATTCGTAGGCAAAAACAAAAAAAATAAAAACTACGAAAATCCAACAACAGGATCCATACATACTAGAAAAACTGATTGGATAGAAATTACCCCAATGTATTCTGCCGTTAGGTGTTGAGGCGCTGCTGTTTATGCTTCGCTCTCTACTGGTATCCACGCGACGAACTCTTCTGCAAGTGATGGGGATGCTAGCCCCTTCTTTGTTCTGAAAACTGTTCAGAACGAATCCTGACTATTTGGTAATACGTGGAATTTTGGAGAGAGAGAAGATAGATACTATTATCTCCGTTCTAGGGTTAAAGTTTTTGTTTTTAATCTGATGAAGACGGATTTCGAGAAAAGGTTAACATAACCTTTTATAGCTGTCAATATCAGAATCCTAATTGTCATCTAATGACAGTTTAATCTCGTCCGTCTATTTCTATAACCATCCAACGGTTGGATGAATAATATTAAGTAATTAATTACATTTATCTGATAAATAAAATTAGTTACTTATTAACTTACCAGAAAATACAATACGGAATCTTATTCCCCTTTTGTATACGTTCAACGAAACTGGACACGATCTAGATTCATTGGACGTGGACATTATGCTCACAAGATCGTTTATGCTTGTGACCTTGTAGGTTCACTTAATGTTGGCAGTGAATGAAAAATGTCCTAGACATTTATTCACAAAACATAAGCGGCCTTTAGCAAGACATTATGCTTACCCAAGTTAAGTAAAAGCAATAATAACCTAGCATTAGTTTTAATATTTAGTCCTTTTGTCACACGATATCCTAATTAAATATAAGGCATGGACCGAGTCATCCTTATAAAATTTATTTAACCATTTACTTGATCACCAGGCAGACTGTTCCGACAAATAATATTAATAACACCTTATTAATACTTATTTGAGCATAGCCATGCGTATTTTCCAGTCTTCCTTCTCAAGGGGCTCATGGATATCTCTCTCTAAAATAAGAGGGACAAATCCCTTTCACTATCTCGAATATTCAAGCTATGACAAGAAAAGAGCTCAACCAATAGTCATAACAGTCACTTAATTAAAAGTGATGTTTGACTATGTCAAAACATATTTCCTCCCCATGCAAGAAGCATTAGAAACATTAGGTCAAAGGATACCAAATATAAAACTGAGAAGAAATACTTATGACTTAAACCCATGCAATATTTCTTCTTCACTTTGGGTCATGTCCAATACAATATTCTCAATATGTATTTATGAATTGATTTTATATATCATATTCATGATCAGTAAAACTTGATCATCAATAAACTTTACACTAGTTTAATAATACAAGATGTAATAAAATTAGGGACAAACAAAATAGTATTCTATTAGCATTAAAGGTTTTACTATCAAGTCACATACTTGATGACCAAGAGCATAAAATACAATTCAAAATACATGCTTCATAAATCATAAATGTGATTCAATTGGTCTGGGGCATATACTAACATTATTTGTTGCTTGCCTTCAAGCACCACAAAAACGAGGCAAAAACTAGATAACGCAAACTGAGAAGTGTGCAAAAATATATTTCAATGAAAATGACACATGAAAGGAACAAAACACACGACCAAAGAATAAGACTCTAAACAAGAACAAACGACACAATGAAAACAAATTCAACCGTCACTTCCATAGGGATATAACCACTTAACCACATAATCAAATTTCAAAGGACAAATCACAAGAATCGAAGATCCCCCACTGTCATCTTACTATTAAACTTACAAATCAGCATTTTGTGTGTGTGTGTGTGCTGCCCTTCAAAGAAAACTAGGAATTTCAAGTGAGTAACATAGTGAAATACTTTAATGGTAAATGCACAACATAACTCATAATTCCAAAAACCTTCCCACTCTAAGTTCTATCCTAAGTCATTCCCAGATTAGGTAGGACTTTTCAGCTTGTAATGTTAGGTTCTGGACATAAAGGGTGTCAAATAAAGAGAAGGGAAATGCAAAAGTAATTGAGATAGAGCTAATGCAACTGAAAAGAAAGAAATCAAGCATAATCAACAGCTTTCTAGCTGCTTTTGCTCATTCCCATTTATCCCCAATTATCTTGCTTTGTTCAACTAATGCACAATCCCCTTAATGTTCTCCATTTCTCATTAATCAAGTATTTCCAAGGAAATTTTTACATGAGAAAGAGCAGCTCAAGAATTTGAAAGCTATAGAAAATTTCAAGTACTCATTTTTTTTCTTTGTTTTCTCAGATTTTTTTAAAAAAAATAAACCTCAATTTTTGCTTTCTTTCTTTCAACAGCTGCATATACCTTGCTTAGAAAGATTACCCAAAATATTTATTTTATACATAAGTCCTTTTCTTCACTCAAATACCCCCATACTTATCTATTTTACTCACTCAAAACGGCTAAAAAGTCATAGATAATTAGCTCAATGAATTGAGGGTTTATGAAGTATGAGTTTAAAAAGCAAAGAAGGGAAGGGATGAAAAACCCTTGGCATGAAGGCACAAAAAGGGAACTAGGGATTGATTTTAAAAGGAATAGGCAAGAGAAGGCGAAACTGACCATTATTTCTAGGACAACCTAGATTATACATTTTCGCTTCAAAGCAAAGAAAACACAAGAGTGAAGGCAAAGACTCGAAAAATACTCACTATACTAATCCCCTAAGATCCCAAGGCTTCTACTACTAACCGACACTTGCAAGTGCATAAAAACCATTGATTATGTAAGAATAATAAGTAAGTGTGGTTTTCAAATCGATTGAGTCAAATGCATCAAATGCCTTTTTAAAATCCTACGGGTTATACAATAAAGATCCCCACTAGTTGGGACAAAGATAAAAATCTTTTTAGATTTCTAATTTAAAGACTGAAAATGGGAAAAGAATGAAAGATTTTTGGGTTTTTCCAGATTATCTAGTTTTCTTGGATTTTTCAAAACTATCTCATTTTTTTGGATTTTTGGAGTGTTTGAAAGAAAAACACGACTACATGAATCTAAAACAAAATAAAACTAGACACAAGAACAGCTAGAAGACATAAACACAACCATACTTAAACAACCACATTGTCCTCAATGTAGGGGTCAAAACAAAAATGTGAGCATAGAAAAGGACATGCACGGGAAACTATCCCACATATATAAAACAGGTAAGCAGATCAGCAAACAGTCCCCACGAAAAGTGAAAATATACAAAACAGTTAAAAGAAACATAAAAATGACAAGGAAAAATAAGAAAAACTGGAAAAATATATAAAAAAAAAAAAGATAAAAGAAAAACTCACTCATTGCGGACCAAAGTCCGAACCACTGCCTCCACCGCTGTCTTGATCGGGTAAGAGCCGACTGTATAATTTTCAAGCATTACCCGTGTCGGTCTATAGATGCCCGTTGATATGCTAACTCGTCCGCACAATGGCGAGAGGACTCCATAATCTTAGCCAACTCGGAGCCATGGGCGTCTTCTGTGATGCAGAACTGCACGAAAGCAGCCTGTATCTCTGCCTGGAAAGCATCCATGGGGACAGTGGGAGGCGCCAGGGTCGGAACCAGGACAAAAATGTTGGGGGCTGAAAAATAATAAAAATTTTAATAGAATTTCATCTATTTTATAGATGCATTCCAAGTACAAGACTATTCAAACAATTCCAAATTTACAAATAAAATAGCAAAAAAAATAGGTAATCGCCCATTACCAATGAGGAGTGATCACTCATCACTCAAGGGATAAGCATTACAATTCTAAATTTACAAATAAAATAGCAAAAAATAGGTAATCGCCCATTACCAATGAGGAGTGATCATCCATCACTCAAATGATTAAGAATGATTACTCGTCACTCATGGGATAAATACATCTATCAAAGTTGAGAATCTTGATCAGAATCTTGAGATAACCGATGAGCACGATCAGAAGACGAAATCCAATATGACCTGTAATTGATTTAGAACGATTAAAAGATTAATATAAAAACAAATAACATTCTAGAAATCACTACCGAAAAATTATCTAAAATAGAGTATGTGATTTTGACCTTTAGCAAACAAATAACAACAGAAACAAAATGCTGCATCTTTTTATGTACACTGTATTCTAACCAAGTAAAATCTTTAAACCATATCTTCTGAAAGGATCTTCTAATTTCACCAAAATCAGTTTCTGGAAATTTATGATTACATGTTGAGTTGGGCCTTTAGCCACGTTCTGTTTCCTTAATTCATCTCTAATTTCATAAGGATAGCTATCAATTAGTTTATGCAATCCTGGATCACTAATAATTTCACAATCCAAAAACTCTATCCCTACTTGAGGCTTTTTCCCACGATCTTCATTATTAATATTTCCTTTATTAGATGATGTTTCTTCAAACGGTTTAGGACCCTTCTTCCACTTTCCAAAATATTTCTTCATAGTAAAATCCTATATAATATAAAATATTTTAAATTCACAATTCAACATATTTCACTTATGACATAATAATTAATTAGAACATAAATTACATAATAATCATATTTTTACCAAAAAACCCAAGAAAATTTTTCTCTACCAAAATCAAAATTTTAGCAATCAAAAATAAAAAACATTTCTATATAGATTAATCTATAAAATCTAATTAGAAAGCTTAACTTTTTCTTCTTCAAAGTTTGAAGAGCAGTTAGAACTTGGAAGCCTGGAACTTGGAATTGGAAGCCTGCTGCTAGTCGCCGCTGTTACCTGTCGTCTGTCGCGGGTCGTCGACACCGACTCACCACCGTTGCGTGCCGCCAAGTCGAGAGGGACCGAGGAGGGAGGAAGGAAGACAGGGGGTCATGACTTGTGGAGTCAGAGAGAGAGAGAGAGAGAGAGAGAGCACAGAGTTTTTTTTGTTTCTGTTTTCTACTGTTGTGCGAGCCATTTTTAGTTTTTTTTTAAAGTCAGCACCTAAGTTTTGGGGCTGTATTGAAAAAAAAACTGGGAGAGCTTGAAGGTAAAATACCTAACAAATCTAAAGTTTTCAAAATTTCCCAGGGGACTCAAGCCCACCCGAGCCCCTTGGTTCCATCCTTGGGAGGCGCATCCTCATTGAAAGGGTCATAGGACCAGTCGTCGTCATCCTTATCATCGTCCTAGGCAAGCTAGGAGGAAGATGTCCCAAGGCCGATTTTTGTAGTTTTCTTGATTTTTTGAAGCCCGACAATGTTTCGTTCTCTCATCCTATCCTCCTTCACTAGGGGTATCCATATCTTTTGAGCTTCATCCTAGGCACAACCGCAGTTGTTGAAAGTAATGAACTTGATGATGTGCGTTTGTCGTCGCTCCATGTTCCCCTGTGAAATCAACATTAAATGCAGCAAAAACATGTGAAAATATCACAGGGTAGCAGAACACATGTGTAAAGTGGTATCATAACCAATGTTGCGTATCGTGAGTATCATGAGAGACATTATGGAAAAACGGGATTGTTTCTGCAGTTTATCAATCATATAGAGATTAATAATCTGGACTTCACTCTGCCACCCCCTTTTAAACCGAAGTATGACCAAAGAAGTAGGTAAGGACTCGGGGTAAGAGTTGGAAAAAGTCACCCCCGTGAAGAATGCACGGCCGATCAAACGAACGTGGGCAGATTTGAAAGCGAACGCAAGTCGCCTTATAGTTCCAATCTGGGTTATCGTCAATAGATTTTCTATTGGAATCGACAGTTACGGTGTTTTCATCATCTCTAATCCCCAGAATGGAAGTGAGACGCTCTCTATCTAAAACAATCCATACCCCCTTGACCGTGGAAATAATTGTAGAAAGGTCTTTGTCCATTTTATGAAACATGTTTGTATAGAACTCACAGACAAGTTCGGGGTAATAATCGGCAGAAATGTGTAAAAGGGGCTCCCATACATAACTACCAAAAAGAGTATTCAAGCCTAAGTGTTCTATGACATGTTCATCAAAGGCTTTTTCAACAATAAGTCTTAGGAGCTCCGATCGGTTACCCATTTTTTAGCGACAGCGAAAAGGCGTTCCGAATATTTAGGAATAGTGGGGTTAGTGGGGCCAGGCATGGAATAATCAATCGAGCCCTTGCAGAAGTATTGGTCCTTTTGAGCAGGAGACGGTTGGCTTTTTAGGGGCCATGAGGAAAGAGAGACACAAGACAAACACAAAAACGCACAAATAACCAAATACAACACAAAGGTGATCGCCACAACAATAAACACACAAAAATAGATAGCCCCTATGTGTTCAAGTGTTCTATATGTCGCCCGTGTATAAGGAACTGTATTATGAATTAACGAACAAAATAAAATGAGGAAAACAACGAAAGTGAACAATAGAAACATAAAACAACCGAGTGAAACTTACAAAACAAAATAAGTAGAACACAAAATAAAAATATAAAATCAAAGCAAACGTTTAAAGAAGTAGCCTTGGTTTGTTTGGACGTTTAAACAAAAAAACCATCGCCTCAATACTAAAAAACGCATCCTCTGCTTCGAAGGTTGTGCTGCCAGAGCTTCGTCAAAATTTTGCTAGAGAATATTTTTTTGGTGAAATTTTATGCACAATTATGTCAGTAAAGCCAATGAGAAAAACAAACAAGTGTTAATAAACAAAGAAATAGAAAAAGAAGAAGAAAAAGAAAATAAAAGAGAGAAAGAGGAAGTTGGATAGAGGGGTCTGTGATAGGAGGTACCGGCGAGGAAGAAAGGGAAAGGGAGGGGTAGAAAGGAAGAAAGGTAAAAACTTTTGGGAAAAAAGGCGGTGAACGGTGAAAGGGGAAGAAATGAGAAGATAAAAAAGAAGAGAGAGAGAGAGAGAGAGAGAGAGAGAGAGAGAGTGAGTGAGAAGAAAAGAATATCGATCGGAGGTGGTGATGAGGTCGCAGAGATGGACGCCAGTGGTGGGTGATAGTAGAGGTAAGTGAAGAGAGAGAACCGAGAGGAGGGTAGAAGTTATAGGATAAGCAGGTGAGTAGATGAGGAAAGGTGAGAAATTAAGGAGTTAGGGATTTAGGGAGTGAATTTGGGGGAAAGTTAGGGAAAAACATTTGAAAGATATGAGCGAAAGGTGCTCAGTGAGTTCACGTGCACATGTGTTTTCGTGAGTACTCCATAAAAATAATCTTTATAAAACGGTTTGTCATACCAAAAAGGAAACGCTTTCATAAAATCTCTTATACGCAAGTTATAAACTTTTTGAAGCGTTCGGGTGCAGTCGAAAAATATGAGCAAATCAAGACATATCGGTGCTGCCGTGATACCCGAGCTTGCAAACCATGCATGTACCATAATAGGCTCAACGGACAGAGCTCGGAACCTTAAACGGGATCATTGGACACAAGTTCCGGTATCTTATAGTCAATACTAGTCGGAAACCCAAAACACACTGGACGAACATTCGATTTCATAAACCACTGCACACACCATTTATACACAAAACAGGTAACGAGCCCTGGGGTACCTACTAGGTCGTCCTGTACTACCCTATCCGGCGAGCCCCTCCTGACTCAACCTGCTAGAAAGTAGTCCCGCCATAGAGGATGATACAGAGTCAAACATAATACCGTCTTGGGCCTAACCGTCCCACGGTACTACGCCCCCTATCAACTGGATCCAGATAAAGAGTATAACTACCAAGAATGTCGTTCGGAAGAGGCCATCGTACGGGAGACTAGCCACTACAGTGCAATCCTCTCGACATGTTGATCACAAATATATATATATATATAAAGCTCCTTTGGCTGGACTAGGGTTTTATTTTATTTTTATAAAATCATAGGCCATCTCTCGGCTACACAAGTCTTTTTATATATCAAAAATTAGTACTGCCAATACGGGCCTGAGCCTGCGGGCTGCCCGGACTGTTCGCTATATGGACGGATATGGATTTATATTTTTAGGCCCGTAAAAAATGAGCCCGGACTGGACCTGACCATTTTGGGTGCAGTTTTTTACGGTCCGGTTTGGTTCGCAGGCTGGCCCCTTTTTTTTTTTTTAAGGGTTTAGCATATCTTCTCTTCTTTCTCTCATTCATTTCAATTTCTTTCAGTCCCTCTCTTTCTCTCAGTCGCGCCGCCGCCGCCGCCTATCTTCCTCTCTTCTTCTTTTCTCTTCTTCCTCTTCCTCTTCCTCTTCCTCTTCTTCACCTTCAAGCTTCTCTCCTGGCTGTATTTTCCTCTTCTTTGCTTCTTTCTTAACACCGAGAGGTCCGAGACGACCCTCCTCTACTCCTCACCTCACTGAACGTCGCCGCACGGCTCGCACCCAGCCATCGGCTGCCATTCTCCATGACAATCGACTCCTCCACACCTCTGTGCTCCTCTGTAGTCGACAAGTCAAATCTAGTGAGTTAATAAAATAATGTTGGATTTTTTTTTTAAATTTTGCCTCAATTGAACACAGTCATTCTCAATCACCGACTCATTTGAAAGGGATTAGTTTCTTTATTTTTTGTTTGTGTTTGTTTCTTTGAGCTTCTACCTTCTTGTTCTTGCTTTGGACTTGGAGTCATGACTTTCTGCTGCATCTTTCTACTTGTTTTTTGGCTGAACATCCTTTGGTGTACTGCATCTGTATTCTGTAGACGGTCTTAGAAAACCCCGAGGAACTATTTTGGAATTGTCGGAACTGTTAGAACTGTTTTGGGGTTTCTCAGGGGCATTAGAAAATCCAGTTGTCAAAGGAAAAGAAATCATTCTTAGAAGAAATAAATGTGCTCACTAGAACAATAGCTCAAGAGACAAAAAATTATTAACATGTTTACTAACTAATGAATTTCATTTGCGATGCTGAAAACTCACAATTATAAAGGATATTTTATTTGTTAAAGGTTTAATTAACTCTGACAGAAGAAGATGTGAGATTTAAAAGTAGGAAAAGTGAAAAAAAAATTGGGATTGAATTTGCTGTGAGCCTCATACTGCATTTGTGTTAATTTAGACAAATTATTTCTTTTAAAATTACTGCATTTGTGTCTTAATCTATGTCTGCATTTGTGTCCTGACGTAGATTAATCTATTCTATATGTCTGTCTTAATCCCCTGCATTTGTGTCGCTGTCATCTGATTATATAGTAAGTGCTTCAAATCATGAATTATAAACATTTTATCCATTACAGAAAATGGATAAAAATGTTGTTGATGATACTAGTGATAAATATGATCAATCAAATGCTGCACAATCTTCAAAGAAGGAGAAAAAAATCCTACAAGTCAAATGTATGATTCATACTAAGAGGCTTGATATTGGAAAAGATGGAGAACCTAGGGTTGAATATCTTGGTTGTGGGAAGGTGTATATTGCAGGAGAGAAATATGGAACATCTAGTATTTCACGTGATGTAAAAGCTTGCTTTGATTCCAATGAAATGTACCAACTTTATAGAGTAAGTATAATTTTTTCTTCATTTATATTTAATTATGAATATTATTTATTAACTTTTTTATTTAAAAATATAGTATAGGTTTTGTGCCTTATAGGTAAAGATGAGGATTGAGGAGAGGATGTTATCAAGTTGAAGATGAGTCATCAAGATGATGAAGAAGAAGAAGTTGGTGTTTAATTTTTCATATTGATTTTGTTAAATAATTACTAGTTTGTTTTGTTGGATGATTGTTGTTACTTATTAATTTTTTTTATTTTGGTTTTTCTCTATTTTGATTGGGTTGGATTAGTGTATATTATAGTTATATTTATAGGCAAGATTTTAAATAATTTTAGAAAATTAGAAAAAAAAAAAAAAAAAGAGCAAAGCCCGCAGGCTGGCTGTGGACGGATATGGATTCATGTAATTTAGGGCCGTAAAAAACAAGCCCGGACCGGACCGTTTAGGTGCGGGCTTGATGCGGGCCGGTCCGGTCCGATTTGGCCCGTTTGACAGTGCTATCGAAAATCCTTATCCGCCGGGCAAAAACCGCAAAACCCATAGACATGACAAATGTAACAAGCATGCTATTCAAATCATGTATTTATAAATCCTCATAGAAACATTTGTGTTTCCCAGATATTTTCAAAATCATATACACAATGAAAGTATGCGTATATGATCTTTAAGCAAAACATATTATCAGTGATAAAATATGTTATGCTAATTTGCGTTTCAAAAATCATGATAATTTATTTCTCAAAAGAAATTATTAAATACTTCCCAAAAATTATATTAATATATGAATAAAACCATGGAGGAATGTTCCTTAAAAAGAAATAGTAAAATTTTTCAAAATCATAATATATGAATATTTTAGTCATGGTAAAAATATTTCTTAGAAATATGTTAACTCATGCTAGAGTAAACTCAAAATAATATAAAAAATACTCTTAAGAATAATCCAAAGTAATGTTAACATATTTTAATAATTTAATGTATCTCAAAGCCTTATAAGAATATTTTTAAAAAATAATTTAAATATTATTTTAAGAAAGAAATAATAAATACTTTTAAGATAATCCCTCCAAATAATTTTAATGATAATATATAAATAAAAGTATAGTGAAAATATTCCTTAGGAAAGTAAGAATTAAAATCATGATGATATATAGGGTTGTAAACGGGTCCAGACCCTCAGGGTACCCTCAGACCCAGACCCATACCCTTATAAAGAAACTTGGACCCAGACCCGTACCTATACCCTCCAGGTATAAAATTTCTGGACCCAGACCCGACCGTCCAGGGTCCAAGGTAGGTCTGGATATACCCGTACTCGTATGATATTTTTCTATTTTTTTCCCTGTTAAACAAAAATATATAAAATAATGTATAATCCTAAAATAAAAATTTTAACATGGTTAACATAATCTCCTCAACATTTCTTTCAACAAATACAATCATTTAACATATACATAAATGAATAGGGATATAGATACCTTTAACTATATTAAATCAGTCTGTAATCCAAATTCCTGGACAACCTCTGAGCGAAGAGTATATATAATAATACAGTGTCGGCTAATAGATAAGTCAAATAGTAGCATACAAGATAGAGAACGACAAAGAAAAACAACTAAATAGATTTTCCTTTTTGTCATGATCCATATTTTCAACAGTTTTATGAAATAAAAAATAAGACAAAAATATTATTATCATAAATTGCTTTTACATGGAATGAAAGAATATATTTTTATATTTAGTAAAAATAAATTATTTGTGAAATGGAATTTGAAATAAAGTTGAAAATAAATAAATAAATAATTTGAAGGGTTAGTTGAGTCAAGTCCATCAACTAAAGATGCTCTATTTAGGATTGAAAAGGAGAAAAAAAAAGAGAATGACTGAAAAGGAGAAAAAATAGAAAATGACTGAAAAGGAGGAAAAAAAGAGAAAATGACTGAAAAGGAGGAAAAAAAGAGAAAATGACTGAAAAGGAGAAAAAAAGAAAAGGACTGAAAAGGAGAAAAAAAAAAAAAAAAGAAAAAATTGATAGCATCAAGATTCAAACTT
Source organism: Catharanthus roseus (assembly GCA_028651295.1). Lineage (NCBI taxonomy): Eukaryota > Viridiplantae > Streptophyta > Magnoliopsida > Gentianales > Apocynaceae > Catharanthus > Catharanthus roseus. The sequence continues at coordinate 9,596,680 of JAPQWS010000050.1, read as the reverse complement.
GTGCCACCACTCCAAATTTGATTTTAAGTTTGTCTCCTTAACCACTTAGACATACTTCCTTTAGTACATTCATTGCCCTCCATCTAATATAATATATATAAATATATATTATTATTTTATTCATACGGGCCTACGGATATATAGGTCTGGCTATTATCATACCCTGTCCAAACCCATATAACAAAATAAATACGGGTACGGGTCCGCAGGTATGAAATTTAAACCTTACCCGCTAAAAATGGTTATAGACCCGGCGGGTACGGGTAAGACCCGCCCCGTTTACAGCCCTAATGATATACAAATAATTTAAACAATGTAGGTATATTCTTAAAGAATATTATTATAAGATTAGTCATAAAGTAGTCACATTAGGTTATAATATTTAAACAAAAATGTTATAAGAGTATATTGAAAACCTTCCGTTAAGTTATTAGCAGGATTATGTCTTAAAAGGGAAATAATAAACATTTAAATATAGACTACTTTTAGCATAATCCGTAATATACCACTAGTAGATATTTCGTAAATTTTGTCAAGAACCAATAATGGAGAAATATTCTTTCAAGAAAATAATTAAATTTTCTTGAAAAAGAAAAAAGGTTGGTGAACTTACCTTGAGCTGCAAAACGAGTCAAACCTACAAATAATAGCATTCCAAACTTAATCAAATATCACCATAAAAATATAAATACGACCCCATGATGACTCTATACTTCACCTAAACTTATTCTAAACCCAAAGGAACTCTAAAATAACTCTAAAATAATTTCATAACAACTTCTTAAAAATCATGGGTTCCCAAAATAAATTTATAATTATTAAACTTTACTGTTATTTATTTTAGAAAATATAATCCTAAAAAAAAAAGATAAAACTCTACATTTAATTTAAAAAGAAACAAGTAAAAAATATATATTATCTTGAGAAAGAGAGAGAACCGAGAAAAAGAAGAGAAATTGGGGGAGAAAAGAGAGAAGAGAGAATGAGAGAGAGAGAGGTGAGAAATTTGCCTTCACTTCACCTCCTATATATAGCCATGAATGCATGGCTTGGGTCTATGTGATCAAGACACATGGCACTTACTTGCCATGTGTCCACAAATCACCAACCCATTTGGCACCACTAGTTCTTACAATTGTACTAAAGTCCTCAAAATTTCTTGACCTTCTACGTTGGCCCTAAACCTAAAAAATGACTTTAAAATCCTATTAAACTTAAAATCTCAATCTCCTACTTAAAGCATTAAACACTAATAATCCTAAAATATGCCCAAAAAAACTTTCAACAAAAAATTCTTCCTTAGATTTTCTAAGAATTACTAAATGACACCAAAACTTTCTATTCTTTATAAAACAACCCCAAAACTTTTGTTTGAACTCATCGCGTCTTATGTTAACTTTGAGGTGCTTAGTCGGGATGATACATACCAATTCCTCAAAAGACCTTGACAACAGCACAACAAACAAAGAGATCAAAATGGAAAAGAAGAATGCCAAAATACAATTACACGATACAACAAGTATACAAAGAACCATATGAAATACTCTCTTTTAGGTACCAAAAGCACCTCCCGGGACAAAAAAATCTGAGTTTGTCTTGATCTTCCCCTTCTTAATATGCCGAATGGGCGCCCATTTCATCAAACCTGCTTTCAACTTAGAGGGAAGAGTCTTCGGGCTATCATTCTATGATGAGTGAGTTTCCTGCGAAGACAAAGACACTGCTTGAGTCTTATGATTGACATTGAATAAATTATCTTGACTTTTAGATGAAGGGTTTTGATTCAAAGGAAATTAAACACTATTTCATTCTCCCAAACCCTTAAGAGCAGCTTCCTTTTCTCCATATCTATCAAAGCCCAAGAGGTATGCAAAATCGGGCATCCTAAGATTAGGGAGAAATCTACATCCTCCTCCATATCTAGAATCACAAAATCTATACGGAAAACAAGGTCCTTGACCTTGATCAAGACATCTTCTATGATCCCTTAGGATGTTTAATACTTTTATCTGCCAGATTAATGGACATCCTCACGGGTCTTGGATTTCCTAGGTCTAGTTTCTTACATATAGCATACAATATAACATTTATACTAGTGCCTAGGTCGGCTAAAGCTTTATCAACTTGAAAACTATCAATAGTGCAAGGGAAAGAGAAACTCCCTAAATCTTCTAACTCTGTGGTAATTTGTTCTTGTTGATACGAATAGCTTAGCATTCTTTACCCAAGATGTGTTTTGATGTATCGTTAAGTGTACTTTTCTTTGTTAGCATCTCTTTTAAGTATATGTCATACTTGAGAACTTGCAAGAGTAAATCACTTAGAGGTAAGTTTATTTTCAACTATTTAAAAATCTCTATGAATTTCCTCATGTCTTCTTGGCTTCAATCACGAACAAGAGCCGCCAGATACAGAATTTTTGGATCATGCTCTACGATCGCCGGCTTCTCGTTCTTCTCCTCTTGGCTTTCTCCACTGCTCTAGGTTCAATGGTGTCGGGTAATTTCCTTTCATTTTTGGCATTGCTCTTCTCTTGTATGATTATCACCTTCTTGTCATTAGGGGCCTCCATATCGAATATGATCGACATAGCATTGACGTGCTCTCTCGGATTTACTTTGGTATTACTTAGGAGAGTTCATGGAGTTCTTTCTGATACCAATTTGACTAGCTGCCCAACCTATTTCTCTAAATTTTGAATAAAGGCTTCTTAGTTCCGTTGGGCAACCTCTATGCTATTCATCCTGGTATCTGTGACACTCATGAACTTGACCATGAGTTCTTCCAAATTGGCTTTTACTAGTGGGGGAATTTTGAGGAGCTATACCATAGGGTCATGGCTGAGTAGAACCTCTATTCTTGAATCCTGGTGGTTATTGTGGCCTTTGTTGTCGTTGTCCTCCCAAGAAAGGTTGGGGTAATTCCTCCAACCCAGATTATAAGCATTTAAATAGGGGTTGTTCCCCTGCCGATTCCCTTGAACAAATTTCACTTGCTCCATAGGACCACCCATGCTAGAGCATTCATGATTGCACTATAGAAATCACAGAACATGACTTGTTGAGAATTTATATTGGAAGGTGTAAAAGTAATGTTCCCCATCTTTTATTTTATCCTTCCTGCCAATCTAGCCTCCATGGTAGTAATAGCATCCATATTATGTATCCAGGCAAGCTTGGGCTTGGATCTCCGTCCTCTCCAGGTATAGCTATTCATAGCTATCTATTCTGTTAGATCATATACATCATATACTTGCTTATGAGTCTTGTGATCTATTGACCCACCCGCAGAAGCATCGATAAGCTGTCTTGCCCTAAAGGATACCTAGGTCGAATTTATCTCTGATTTTTCTTATTGCATTCAAATATTCTGGTGTTTTGTTCTTATGCAACGTACTATATTGTTTGATTTTAAGAAACAATGAACAATACTTATTAATTCTTACTAATATTATGCACAAGGTTATTTTAACATTAATTGAGTGAAGATGTTATATAAATTTACTGTTCAATGATTTTGAGTTAAAGATGAATCTTATTGCTTATCAATAAACTTTACAAAAATTTGTACAATCAGATGGTGATTTCACTAATCGTTGGTTGTCCTAACTTTCTCAAAATTTTATGCTTCACAACATTTTACCACTACCTAGACCAGGATATTATAGACCTCATGACACTAGAGCACTCGGGAATTTCTTTCTCTGACTCATGAAAAATGGCATTGTGCCAGTACCAAATGGTATTAATTGTTTCAAAGAAAATATGTTTCCACTCCAAGCCTACAACATATTGTCTCGGAGATCCAATTAAATCGCCATCTACTGAACTCTCCACAGTTTGTGCTTATTGTAAAATGACTGAATCTGGATACCCAAATCCAGACCATGATGTGGGCACTTTCAGAGCAGCTCCTTCCATCTCTCTTAAGCCTTATATAAAATTTCTCCATCTATCTGCTGGAATGACAAGATCTCATTCCGAAGCTTGGCAGTGTAACTAGGAGGAAAGTACCTCACTAGAAACTTCTCGGCTGAGGAATCCCACGATATAATTGAGTCAGAAGGTGATGACTTCAACCAAGACTTCACTTTCCCCCTTAGAGAAAATGGAAAAGGCGAAGTCTCACGATGTCCTCTGAAACTCCATTTATCTTGAATATGTCGCACACCTCCAAGAAGTTGGCAATGTGCATATTTGGGTCTTCCTCTGGGAGTCCGTCGATTGTACATTATTGTGAACTATTTGGATCACATTCGGCTTGATCTTGAAATTGTGAGCTTGTACAAGTGGTTTGGCTATGCTTGACTGTGTCCCAGGGATAGATGGCCAGGTGTACTCAACCATTGTCCACTCCGCCATTGGAGGCGGTAGAGGGCGTACAAATAAAGATTTACTAAAGGTGGATCATGTTGACCCTCTTCCATCTTATCGACGATTATGATACTGTTGTTATTCGTCGTCTCAAAATGAAGGGCGTGACGGAAACTCGGTAATATACGCTCAGGCTCTGGGTTGTATGGAACTAATTCACTGCATTGAATTTAGGGCATAAACTAGTTGGCCCAAACCTAAAACAAACAAACCCAAATCAAGTTCCAAAAATAGAAAAACACAATTCTCAAATACATATATATATGCCATAAATAAACCAATTAATGCAAGAATAACTCACAATCCAAAACAAAACACAACAAAAACGAGAAAGTAAAATGACTAAAGAAAAAAAATGGTGTTCTTTAAGTTCTCGTTCCTCGGCAATGATGCCAAAAAACTTGATGTTTAAAATAGGGTATGTCCTAAAAACACGTAACATGCAAGTGACCTATTAGTGTAGTAAAAGAGATACACCCGAGTTGTCGAACTCAGGGAACAGAAAGCTAAAATACTAATCGTTTAATCTAAGGTGTAGTCTAACAAAACTAATTTTTTAGAAAAGATTTAGAAACTCATAAGAAAACGATTAAATGAAAAAAATTGGCTCGAGATGTAAAAAAATAAGAAAAGAGTTTGAATGGTGGAATACCTCTAAGTTTTGTCAACTATTTTAATCGGAAAACATCATAAAACGATGTTTAATAGAATAAGTTTGGGTCATCACACGTTGCCTCGGGCAACCCCTATCTCTAGGTGACAGCTGCTTTATTTGCTAATCCTTAGAGAAGAATCTCCTTTCTCTCTAACCAATTATGAAGGCAATTAGGTCAAGTGATAAAAATACCTAAAAGTACAAAGAATATCTCTATTCAATTGTCAGCTCCAATTATTCAATTGGTTGCCCTAAATTGGTTTTTCCTTTTTCAATTCCAACCAGTTTTGCGATCTAATCGATTCCGTGCAAATCATTTAAATGAAAAACACAATTGAATAACAACCCAGTAAAGATGAAAAACTGTACCATCCAAAACTAGGGTTCAAAACTGATTTAAACAAATGAAAAATTAGTTACTCAACATTCTAACAAAACACAATTCAATTATAGAATTCATAAATAAAAAGGGAAAAGAAAGCTTAGGATTGAGAAGAATTGTTTCCACACTTCCAAGGGTCACCCTAGCTCTTCTCTCGAATTGCTTGATGAAACTCAAAATTGTTCCATCAATTTGCTTCAATATCTACCAAATATCTTCAATTCAATGTTTAATTTATGAGAAACTACCTAATTGAAAAGGAATTGAGAAGGGTTTCAAGTCTAATTTTCATCCCCAATTCCTCAACTAAAAAGTACCTCAGGGGAAAACTTACACAAATAAAGTCCAAAACACATTAACTTGTGTTGTAGTCGGGACCTACTACGTGCGGTAGGTCAAGTCCTACCGCCCGCGGTAGGGTTCCATTAAAAATCCTCCTTGAAAGCTTGGGACCTACCATCAACGGTAGGGGTAGCCTACCTTCACTGGTGGGCTTCTGTTCTAACTCTTCTAGTAAGCTTCGAACCTACCACATGCGGTAGGTTACCCTACCATCTGCAGTAGGTTGCTGTTTTTTGTGCCAGAAGCTTCTATCTTCTCTGTTTTTGCTTTTGCCCATTTTCACTTGTTTTCTCCGTCTTTTTCTCGGGAAGTATCTAAGATAAAAGTAAAGGGAAATGATGTAAATTATACATTTATATACTAAAAACATCGTTAAACGACGCAATTAACATATAAAAGTAAAGACATTATAGCACATATCAGTTGGGATGTTGTGTACAGAGTAAGAAAAATAGGTATTTTTTCATTGAAAATTGGTAGACCTTCCTAGAATAGAACCAGGTGTAGCGTGGTGATTACATTGTTTTCGCACTATACGGACCCTACATAAATAATTTCAATATCACTGTGTTTAGTAATTCACATCTTGAGACTAGAGCGTCTATAATAGTAAGTTCAAGTTCGGATGACGACGATGATGATGACAATGATGGTGGCGTTGGAGATGCTGAAAGATTTTAAATTAGTATTAAGGATCTAGTGAAGTAAAAGATAAAAAGATCTTAGTTATATTTTTGTTGACACTTTTTGAATTATCTTTTGATTGAACCTCTGTGTAAAATTTGGGTTATTTTTGTATTATAAGAGGCTATACATTTATTATATTGGCTAGAGAAATTTTCTTTGTGTGTTCGAAAAAATATCTAAGAGCCTCGCTACAATGTGAGACGGGAAACTTGTTGAGCTCACCTTATAAGTGGGGACACTGACATAGAAATTGGCAAGCTTGCTTTACAATTACGAATATGTGAGCTCAATATTAATGCAATTTGGTGATCTCAATTTTAATGCAAAGACTTTTGCGTCTGGAGATTTTTCATCCACTGTAGTGGAACAGTAACACGTGTACTGGCTAGCTTAGTTTTCATCAAATTAAGGCATTTCTACCTCCACTTGGAATGGTAGAAAATTAATATTACTGTTTCATGTATAAATAACCTTAGTCGATTTCTTATATTCTTTGAATGTAAAAAATAGAGAAGGCTACTTTTGCTTCTGTTCATCTTCCGAACTCGTCCTTTTAATATTATTTGAAACTTTCTTCCTATAGCTCTATTACCAGATGCCGCGTGTCTTTCCTTGCTTAGATGGTTGTAAACCGAGTTACGCAGAATTATCTGCGAAGTTTCGGATTACCATATTTGTAGTAATGTAACCTTTATTGTGGTGCATATGGGCTTCACCGTCCAATACTGTGTCAAAAGAAAAGTAAACTTTCTGTCATTTTACACAATGTTCCGTATCTACCTTACCTTCTTTGAAGATGAAGGTTCATACGCTCTTTATTACGAGTGGTTCTTTCGTATCAGCCATCCAATAATGATGGCGGATGGAGCTATTTATCGTGTCGTTTTATATCCTATATTTCCACCCACAATGCCTGAGCTTCTTTAGTTCTTACTTCACTGTATTCGAATAAAAACGTGATAGGTCTATCATCTACATAGCAGCTCAGAATCAATATACCGCATTGTTTTATCATTCTTAGGGTGAAATGCACACCTCTGTGTACAACTTTGGTTATTTTCTACTCCTTGAGGCTTACGTTACATGGGCATTATAAGAGGCTTTTCACTTTTTAACGTTCTTTCTATGTGTTTGTAGCTATCATGTACGATCTATAATAGGTAGTTTTTAATTGAAATATATAGTGAATGTTATCTTTGTTTCTTGCCTTTTGTTTTCCATCTATGAATCAAAATTTTACTTTAAATAAGAAAAGTTAGTGAACAGTAACTCACAAAAATAGTAAGGGATCTTCACTAACAGAAAACAACATCAACAAACAAAAAAAAGTACTTAGTTAAAAGCCTACGGATTCGCGCTTCACACCTTTTCCTCCTCTTTTGAGAAAAATTCCTACGTGATGTTGAAAAGCTTGCGGATGTGCGTCGGGTCCTTACGCTTAATAAAATCCAAAATATCTTCACAAGCAGGGGACAAAAGTCCCTTTATGGCGAGGTAATCCGCAACAACAAACAGTCCATATAGGGTTTCCTCGTTGTCATTCACCAATCCTGAAATAAAGGCCTTGAATTTGATGTCATTCTCACCGGAGGATAGTTTAGTTCCGCTTGCAGTACTCGACGATCTTCACAAGTATGTTGCCAGAAAAATTAGGGATGATAGTAGGACTATTGACCCTAAACTTATCCTCGATCATGTGTTCAATTGTCACAGATTGCTTAGCGATTGCCTCATCTACCTCGAATGCTTTATCATCGATGCTCTGGAGGACGATTTTGACAAAGCTTGTAGATGAACAGGAAGCCATAGCTGTAGGATTGCTGATTAAACGCTTACTCTTGAGAAATTGCTGAAGTTATAATTTACCCAAAACAACTTGCAATTTATAATTGAGTAGATAAGCATGGGAAGGTCAAAAAGCGTATGTATAGGCGTCCGAAGTTAGAAAGTCATCTCATCACATTTACTACCGTAAATGCATTGGTTGGGGTCAGAAGTTAGAAAGCCATCGCATCACATGTACTGCAGTTAATGCAGGGGTTGGGGTTCGTTGTAATCAAAGCATTGTATCTTAGTTCACAGCCTTCAACCTATGGACTCTTGGCGAGCTGGCATTATAAGTCTAAAGAATTTATAAGTTTACGAGATCAATAACAATTTAACCGTGCATTTCACAACTTGATTAATACTATTAAAGGCGACGATCAAACGACAAGCTATAATAAGCGCAATAGAAAATGGTGAGCTTGTAAACAGTGTAAAAGCAAGGGCATTACGATTACTACAGTACATGCAGTGGTTGGGACTGATTGTAATAGTAATTACTCAGAATATTCATCTCTATACAAAGAGCAGGCTTATGCACTTTTTCACCTTAAAAAACTTCGTATTTTTTCATCAAATCTTTGAATATTTTTTTATTATTATGGCACAACTTTCTGACGCTGCTCATGGTCCCCTTGCCTAGATGGTTGTATATAGAGTTAGGTGAAATTATTTGCCATTACACAGATTACTACCATTCTGGTAGTAATGTGAATTCTATTATCTTACATCTTGGATTTGCATCTGGTATTGTCACACAACAGAAACACGAGCTCCTAAACAGTGTGAAAGCAAGGGCTTCACGATTACTGTAGTAAATATAGCAGTTAGGACTGGTTGTAATAGTAATTACTCAGAATATTCATCCCTATACAAAGAGCAAGCTTATGCATTTTGTCACCTTAAAAAACTGAGCATTTTTCCATCAAATTTTTGAATATTTTTTTTATTATTATGGCTCAACTTCCTGGTGCTGCTCATGCCCCTTGCGTAGATGGTTGCATATAGAGTTGGGCGAAATTATCCAACATTACCCAGATTACTACCATTCTGGTAGTAATATGAATTCTATTGTTGTACGTCTTGGATTTGCCGTCCGGTATTGTCACCAAACAAATGTGAACTTTCTGATGTTGTGCACTATGTTGTATATCTACCTTACATTGTTTGAATATAAAGGTCCCTACACTCTATACTACTAGTTGTATTACAACATTGGCCATCCCGTGGTGATCGGCCAAGCTCATTTTCCAGGGGTCTACTTCGTGTACTTCAACCCATAGCATCTGCATTTCTTTCTCTTCTACTTTTCTAAAGCAAGGTGGGGGAGACAGAGCCTATTGTGTAACCTCCACGCTGATAATGCAGCCACTCTTTATGTTTACCGTAGTTGGGGACTACCTGACAACACTCTCTTTAATGATGGCCACTTGGTTCACGTCGTGATCACCGGCAGGTTTGATATGCAAGATAGATTAATTGGAATGTCGTGATCGCCATCAGTATATTATTTTTTATATGTAAGAAACTAAAGTGTCATATATTTTTAATATAAATATCAGTCATCTGTATTTTTTTCATACTTATCACTCATTATAACTCCATTAATCTTTTAAGGGTTCCAACTTCAAAAAAAACGATCAAGAAGTGAGACAAAAACTCGGCAACCAGAGATTGAGCCGAAAATTGGTGTAAGAAAATAAGCAAAATTGATGTAAAAGCTGGCTAAATCTGTTTAGCGATAACCTCTCGAGCTAACCCTTAAGGAAAAATGAATGTAAATATGCCGGTTCATATGAATTTTACCAGTGAAAAGTCCTACTACATTAACATGTGTGTTAATTGGCGAGCTGGATTAACACGGGTTAGTCAAAATCGACGAGCTCGATTAACACATTAATCACAGTGAATATTTCAGAAAAGGGGCGAGGTCTCTAGCTAGCTTTCAGAAAAGTGACTGAAAAAAAACCAGATAATTTAAATTACAACATTGAAAACAGGATCTATATTAACACGTGTCAGTCGATTGACGAGTTGGATTAATATCTGTTACTCAACATAATTTATGTCTATTTTTACCATCTTTGAGCATTGTTGTTTTCATCGGTTTTTTTGGTTTAATTGCTTATAAAATGGACTCATCGAACCTCATTTCTTCTCTTACTATTGCAAGTACCTTTGGAATAAAGATATGTTAAAAACAAGACAAAATGAAGGCCTTTGGAGCGAAAACAAAGCAAAAAAAATGAGAAGAAATAGCATGCTGCCCAAAACAGTTTCGATAGCCAAGCAATGCCGCTTCCAGTGGATTTTTTTACCTTTTTAATGACCTTAATTAAAAATGTGTCCTGCTGGAAGATTCTAGAGGAGCCTTGAGGGTTCCATAAAGCTAAATTTTGTCTCAATCGGAGTTTATTTGGTTATCCAAAGTATAGTTCAAATATTCACTTTCTCAAATGACGTTCTAGTTTGATACTTTTCGGTAAAACAATCATAACTCAAAATATACAAATCTAATCGATATGATTCAAGATGTTTTGGAAAGAAATGAGATTTATCTACAAATTATAAGAGACTCCAAGACCTAAGTCATCCATTAAAAGGCTAAAAAAGACTCAAGAAGTGCGATATACTTACTTAATCCCAAAAACCAAAACAAAGCAAGGCATTTTTTGTGCAATAGCTTTCCGGATCCGGAAAGTCATGCAAAGGGACTAAAATAAAATTTTTGTGTTCCCTATTTAGACTCTTATTCCTTTCCCTTTTGTAATTTGATTCTAAAGCTTTCTAGGATAGGTTTAAGGTGAAATTAGATGAAAATTTCTCTATTTAAACATGTCATTAGCAACATTAATCTTAAGATTAGGTCTTAGTTTCAATTCTATATTTTGTAAGAAGACCAAATTTTGGAGTTTATTCAAGTAAATCAGAAGACAGGCTTGGACAATCGTCGAGACCGTGGATCTTCAATTTCTTCTCCTAAGCTCCCTAAACTTATTCTTTTATATGAATTTTTCTATCAAACTATGTTTTAGAATAATGTTTAGCGGCTAATTCATTTTGTGTTTGAATGGGGATGAACCATAGAATTATAGGTTAATGGTTTATATGAATTTCTTGTTTTAATTATCTAATTCTTGTTTAGTTGTTATTCAATTGTTGTATTTTTTTTTAGCAATTTTCACGAGATTGGTAATTTCACGAGGTTAATTATAATTGAAAAAAAGAAGGATAAACTACGACATTAAGTGAGTAATATGAATTGGTAATTGAGTGGGAATACTAGTTGTGATTCTTAGATCATTAATTAATCACTATACTATAAAATCCATTCATAATCGTGTTAGGGTGAGAAGGAATTTTTCTATAAACGGTTAGTGAATTGGAGGGTTTTCATCTAGGAATAAGGATTATCCGATGTTTGAGTGAGTTCCAACCAACGCGTTTTAATAATTAATTACAACGATTCTAAATAAAATTAACTTAAGGTTCTATGGGGATCCTACCATTTGAACACGCTTTTTCCGAATTCATTTTAAAACCTTTATTTCTTTTCTTAGTTGTTAATTGTTTTTTAATTATTTCTTAGTTTTAAAACCTTTTCAAAATTTTGTTTGATTAAACAATAGACACGTAGTTAGTACTAGTGCTTGGCCGTCCCGAGAGTTTGACAATCGAAAGACTTTCCTCGCCTCATTATACAAGTTGGCACGCTTGCCTAAAAGTAGAATTTTGTTTGGATTAGAAACCACACATAAAGTTTTTGCTGCCATTGACGGGAATAGTAACATTATGAACTCTATTTATTTACTCCTTGAATTGTTTTTCATTTTTTTTTTCTAAATGTCTTTCTTAATTTGTTTTTACCTTTGTTGTATAATTTGTTGTACCTTAATGCATACTTATTTCTTTTTATAGTTTGTCCTTAGTTTTAGTTTTAGTTTTTTTATGTTCCTTTTTCCTTTTTTTTGTTATTTTTTATTTTTTTATTTTTATGACATTCTCATCTTGTATTCTCATTTGTTTGAGTCTTTAAAGTAAGTATGGGACTTGGAAATTGTATAATTTGTTGAAACCTTAGAGCATGCTTGTTTCGTTTTATGGTTTGTTTTTAGTTTTTGTTATTTTTTTTCGTTTTGTCTTGTTATTTTCGTTCTTGTTTAGGTCGTTAAAGTGAGTAGGAGAGAGTTTTTTACAGTCATAACATACTTATAATGAGCCTTATATGTTGTTTGAGGGGCAAAAAGTTGGAAATTAGATGAAATCAGTGAATTCCGGCAACAAACAGAACTTTTCAGAACCGAAAAATTGAAATTTCACATGGTAGCAACCACATTAGCAAGCTCCCAGAAAGCACAGTAGTGTTGATTTTCAACATCCTAAAGTAACGGTGGTTCGTTCCAACAACAAACTGGGACTAAGTTTTCTCATTCGAATATTTTGCTTAGTTTCGGTTTTTCTTGGAATTAATTATCATTATTTGGAGAATTAGCTAAATTATATAATTACATGTTGATTGCTAGTATTTATATTGTTGTTGCATCACACAATTTCATACATGGGCTACGTAGTTAATTTATTTTTTTCATTGATAATTGTGTTGTTTTGTCTTTGGCTGTTGAGTTTGTACTTTTGATCATTATTTTTCTTTTGCCACAACAACTCACCTACGGTCTGTGTTTAGTTATGTTTGCTATTTTTATGTTGTACATTTTTTTTCCTTGGTATTATTAGTTTGTCTCTAATTTTTTTTTAGGTACACTAGTAGTCCTATGGAGTAATTATTGTATATGTTTCTTGTTGCTTTCATTGGTTCCCTACTTATATTCTTAATTCTTTTCGTTTTTATTCCATTGTCTTAGTTTTGTTTACCCTCACATTGAGGATAATGTGCTTTTAACTGTAAGGGAGCGTTTAGTTGTTTACTTTCTTACATTGTTTTTATTGTTTATTTTTAGAGAAAAATTGAAAATTTCAAAAAACTACAAAAAAATGGAAACATTTTGAAAAATTCTCAAAAAATATATTTTGTTCTTTTCTTGTAAAATAATCGTTTTTATCATTCTTGAAAAAATCTAAAAAGATTTTCCTTTTTTTGGTCACCAGAAGGCATAAAAAAGAAATGCATTACTTGTTGTAAACTTGGAATAGACATGATCTTTGGTTTAACTTCACATCATTGTTTGTTTATGACCTTGTGAATTAATGGTGTTTTTGCATAATACATTTGTTTATGAGGTAAACAAATGCTTTGAAAATCTTGGAAAATTGTTTGTGTGATTTACTTTTGAGCATTAGTCTAGAACTTGTCTTTCCACACACTGAAACAAAAGTCTAGATTTTATTAATCGTAGAGATTATGGTCTTAGACGTTCTTCGATCCGTTTGAGCCTTTCTTGCCTGCTATTTTAGTGTTTAATCCTCAGTACCTATTTTTGAGCTTCATGCCTAAGGGATTCGTTCCCTTCTTTTCTTTGTCTTTAAACTCACATTTAAACATAAAATCCTCAATCGATGAGCTAATAATTATATATCTTTGAGTCAATTTGAGTGAGCATCACAGAAAAGTTTGGGGGAAAAAGAGCGAGAAAATAAAAATGTGAGAGAAACAGGTATTTTGGGAATTTCTGTGAGAAAGCAATCAAATGAGAGAAAAGAAATAAAGGAGTTCTTATTTGTTCAAATAAACATACTGAGAAAAGGAACCCTTTTTGAGAAAGCTTGTTTCTATCAATTATTTGTTGGAAAAAAATGAGGAAAATGAAAAACAATAGTGAAAAAGAGGAAAAAAAGAAAAAAAAAAAAAAGAGAGAGAAGAGAATGAGTTCATCAAAGAAAAAAAATTATGTCTTGTATCTCTTTGATTATACCTTTTATTCCCTTTTTCTAACATATATACTTCCTTGATTTTGAATGATTAATGAGAATTACAAAGTTGTATGGGGTTTGTGGGTTTTGGATGAAAGGAAGAGAGTGTTTCATGAGATTTGAGTGAAAGCAACTTAAAGATTATAGATAATATTGACTTTTGTTTTCCTTTCGATTGTATTAGCTCGTATTCTCATTCTTTTGTTTTTCATTTACCTTTGTTTGATGGACACCTATGTCCCTAGCCTTACATTACAAGTTTGAAAGTCCTACCTAATCTGGGAATGACTTTAGCTAGAACTTAGAATAGAAGGGTGTTGGAAAGATGAAGTCTATAGATTATAGCTTTGTAAGGTACATCATATGGTCAAGTACTTGACATTTTCTTTGCATTTGTTTAAACTGGACAAGATTATGCACACGCACATACACCATTGATTCATACTTGCTAAAACGAAATGTTGGATAGTTTAACTTTTGTATTGTGCTTTGATGAGTTTTGGCGGCTGTGTAATTCTTGACTATGTTTGAAACTCGCTATACATTGTTCTTTTGTTGGTTTCAAATTTTGTAAATTTGTTAAGTTTAGTTTAGTTTTTATGTTGTTATTGTGACTTTGTGGGTTTGTTGTCTGATATGTCTATTTTTACCCTCTTTAAGTGTTGTTGTTTTCATCAGTTTTTGAGTTTAATTGCTTATAAAATAGACTAATTGAACCCCGTTTCTTTTTTTATTGTTATAAGTACCTTCGGAATGAAGATATATTAAAAAAAAAGTCAAAATGAAGGACTTTGGAGCGAAAATGAAGCAAAAGAAGGAGAAGAAATAACAAGTTGCCCCAAAACAGTTTTCATAGCAGAGCAATACCGTTTTTGGTGGATTTTTACCGCTTTTATGACCTTAATTGAAGGTGTTTCCTTCTTGAAGATTTTATAGGAACTCTTAACGGTATCATAAAGCTAAAGTTTGTCTCAATCGGAGTTCATTTGTTCATCCAAAGTATAGTGCAAACATTCGCTTTCTCACATGACATTCTAGTTTGACATCTTTTGGTTAAAAAAATCATAAAATAGAATATACAAATCCAATCAATATGATTCAACATGTTTTGGACCCTAAGAGATGTCAAGACCTGAACTGTCCATTAAATGGCTCAAAAAGACTCAAGAAGAGAAACATACTTACCTGATCTAAAAAACAAGAACAAAGCAAGGTATTTTTGGGGCAGTAGCTCTTCGGAGTTGGAAAGCAGCTTTCAGATTCATAAAATCACGCAAAGGACTAAAATGTAATTTTTTTGTTTCCTATTTATACTCTTATTCCTTTCTCTTTCGTAATTTGATTCCAAAGCTTTCTAGATAGGTTTAGGGTGAAATTTGCTAAAAATTTCTCTACTTAAACATCTGTTAGCAACATTAATTTTCAGCTTAGGTCTTAGTTTCAATTCTATAATTTGTAAGAAGACCCAATTTCAGAGTTTATTCAAGTAAATTGGAAGATAAACTTGGACAATCACCGAGACCGTGGATCTTCAATTTTTTCTCCTAAGCTTCTTAAACTTATTCTTTTATATGAATTTGTCTATGAATTTATGTTTTAGAATAATGTTTAGCAGCTAATTTGTTTTGTGTTTGACTGGGGATGAACCCTAGAATTTTTTGTTAATGTTTTATATAAATTTCTTGTTTTAATTATCTAATTCTTATTTGGTTGTTATTCAATTGTTGTGTTTGTATGCCGATTGCGAGATTGGTAATTTTGCAAAGTTAATTGGAATTGAAAAAAGGAAGGTTAACCTAGGGCATTAACTGAATAATATGAATTGGTAATTGAGTAGGAATACTAATTGCAGTTCTTATATAATTAATTAATCACTATATTCTAATATTCGTTCATAATCAGGTTAGAGTGAGAAGGAATTCTTCTCTAAAAGGTTAAGTGGATCAGAAGGTTTTTGCCCAGAAATATGGATTATCTGATGTTTGAGTGAGATCCAACAAACGAGTTTTACTAATTAATTACAATGATTTTCTAAATAAAATTAATTGCCTTTTCAATTGTTTCAGAGTTTTAAAACCTTTTTCAAAACTTTTAACTCGATTAAACAGTAAGACGTAGTTAGTACTAGTGCTTGGCCGTCTCGAGAGTTTGACAATCTGGGGACTTTTTTTACCTTATTACACCAATAGATACGCTTGCCTAAAAGTAGAACTTTGTTTGAATTATAAACCACACAACAACAATAGCTCACGGTGTATCTAACCATCTATAGGTTGTCAGAAGTTTGATAGCCATCACATCACAATTACTACAGTAAATATGGCAATTGGGATTACTCTGACTCTTATCTTTATTAATTCTTAAGAAGTTTTGAACCTTCTTACTTATTATGGTTGAACCTCCTTATGCAGCTTGTGTTTGCTTGCTAAAATGGTTGCATGGAGAGTTGATTGGGATCATCCACCTTAAACCAAGTTGCCATTACCATAATATAATTGTCATTGTGGTGCGTCTTGGCTATGCCATCCGGTATTGTTACCAAAGAACTGTCAACTTTATGACGTTCTGCACCATGTTGCACATTTACCTTACCTTGATTCAGGATGAAGGCCCCTACTGTCTTTACCACGAGCAATAATTCTGTATCACCCACCCAGTCATATATCGTGGTCATACTCAACACGACATCTACTTCCGGCTTTCCACCCATAACGTCTACCTTTCTTCCTCTTCTACTTTCCAGAATCAAGGCGGTGGACACAAGACATGTACACCAACGTCATTCCCGATAATGAGGCTAGTATTGTATCTTACTGAAATTGGGATATACCCGACGAGAATACTATGCATGGTAGCTACAGGATTGAATCCCGACATGGTGGGGTGTCATTTCCATGACAACAGGGTGGTCACTGGCAGGTAGACTATGTATTTTTTTTTTTTTTTTGCTATGTAAGAAGCTATAGTGTCCTATATTTTTAATATTAACACTAATGACTATATGAACTTATCAGTTCTTTGTATCCTCTTCTTACAATATGTTGTCCATTAATTATTTAAGAATAATCAGCCACAAAAAATGAACAAGACGTGCGACCATATGGTGTCCACCAAAAAATGCCTATTTACTGGCAGGTCTACAGAAAAGTGGGTGTGAACTATAAACCCTTCACATTGTTGAATCTTAACGAAAGTTATTATTGTAAAGACATTTTTAAGATGATGAGCTCAATTGCAAAGCAAATGTAAATTTCATAGCTCGCTTCGGTTTCAATGTTTAGCAACTTAAATGGATACGTCATTCCAATTAATCCATCTTTTTCATGTTATAAAATTCTAAAACGAGAACATTGTTTTGAAATGCTACTTTTTCTAGGCCTACTCAAAAAGGAAAAATCAAGACATTATTATAAACATGTATCATCCATGCGACCTTGTCATATAATTATGGATAAATGTTTATGTATCATTTAGGTTGGTGAGGTCGATCAACAAGCAACATTAAAAATTTCAGCTACATTGTGCCGCACTGGAAAGAAGGGGAGCTCGCCAAACAATTAAAATGAAAATGACTAGCTCGATTTGCATGCAATAGCAAAACTTCAAAGGAAAGAAACCTATCACATCATTATTGTTACTACATTAAATGATCGGTTTTATTGGAGGTGACACTGCATTAAATTAAGTCGTTTCAAAAGTACTTTGCTTGTTCATTATTGTATTAAAAGCAGAGAAGGAATGTTATTTTTAATCAAACTCACCCTTTCTTCATTTGAAAATTTTTTCATATGGATAAATTTCCACATTATGGTCGTGCTCCTATGCTTAGTCTATTGTTGTTGTGTGGCTTTTCCAATCCTAACCAAATTCCACTTCCAGGCAAGCACAGGTATAGGTGTAATATGGCAAGGAAAGTCTCTGGATTCTCGAACTCTCAGGATGGTTAAGCACTAGTACTAATTATGTCTCTACTGTTTAATTAAATAAAATTTTTTGAAAAGGTTTTAAATTATGAAATAACTAAAATTAATTAAACTAAAAAAGAAAGCAATTAAGAAGTTTCTAAAACAAATTTGGAAAGAGTGGGACATTAAGTTAACTGTGGAAAGTGTGGGACATTAAGCAATCCCCCTAGAACATTAAGTTAGTTTTAATTAGAAAAATCATTGTAATTAATTATTAAACTTGTTGATTGGATCTCACTCATATGTCGGATAATCCCTATTCCTAGGTGAAGAACCTTCAATTCGCTTAACAGTTTAGAGAAGAATTCCTTTTCACCCTAAACCGATTATGAACTAATATAGATTATAGTGATTTTTAGTAATATAAGAACTGTAACAAGTATTTCTACTCAATTACCAATTCCTATTATTCAATTAATACCCCAGGTTAATCTTCCTTGGTTAGAGTCCAATTAACCTTGCAAAATTTTCAATCTCTAGAAAATCGATAAACAATCACCACAATTGAATAACAACCAAACAAGAATTAAATAATTAAAACACGAGATTCATATAAAACATCAACCAAGAATTCTAGGGTTCATCCCCATTTAAACACACAAAATTAGATACTAACATAGACTCATAGACAAATTTATGAAAAAGAATAAGTTTAGGGAGCTAGGAGAAAAGATTGAAGATTCACGATCTCAGCGATTGTTCAAACTCATCTTCCAATTTACTTGAATAATCCCCCAAATTGGATCTTCTTACAAAAATATAGAATAAAAACTAAGACCTAAGCTAATGAATTAATGTGTTTAGAAGGGTTTATATATGAGAAAATCTCCAAATCCTACTCTAAAATTACTCTAATCTCTTTCTAAAAAGATTTTTGAATCTAATTACAAAGGGAAATAAAATCTACATACAAAAGGAAAAGTTACAAAAAATTATAAATCAGCCCCTGCGCAACTATCCGAACCATGATAGTGGGACTATTTGGATCTGGATAGTCTCTGGAATTATTTCTTCAATTGACTGCCCATTATCTAGACCAAGATAGTCACTATTCAGATCTGGATAGTGCTTGTGTTCCAACAAATTCAGTTTTGTCCGTTCTTCTCTATCTTCTTCATTTTTAGCTCTAAAGTCCTTTGTTTTTGCTCATTTTCAACAAATTTTCATTCCGAAAATACCTATAAAAATAAGAGAAGAAACATGATCAAATAACTCTATTTGTAAACAGTTAAACACAAAAACCGATAAAAATGACAATAGTAAAAATAGACTTATTAATTGCACGAGAGTTAGGCGTGGTGACCAGCAATTACCCAGATCGCAACTATAATAGTATTAAAGTAACTTTTATACTGGTGTGTCTGGGCCTTGCCGCTCAATACTGTTACCGAGAAAAGGTTAGCTTTGTGACCTTCTCCACCCTTTTGTGCGCTTATCTGAAATTATTTAAAGCTAACAACCTCTACACTCTTTACTATGAGCAGTTCTTCCGTGTCTCATACCCACTGCAAGTGTGGAATCGTAAGATACATCACTCTATTTACTACATGAAGTTTAAGTCCAGGTGCTAGACTTCCTCCTCTTTGAGGCATCCAAGTGGACCCAAAATGAAGTTTTCGTTACCATTAAAGCATTGGATACACATACCGCGTGGATAATTCGAACTGGGGATAAATGGGACAAATCATTTAACAATGGCGGTCCTATTATCATCCCCGAGGACTTCACACTTTTCTGAGTGTCTAGTGCCCTCTAATTATAATATGAGTATAAATAGAATAAATAAAAATATATCATCGGTGTTTTTTTTTATCTAAAATATGCAATAGATGTTTTAAAAGATGCTACACTGTCCTCTGCCACCCATGATCAAGGCCACCCACGATCAAGTTTTCATAACCGTTTGAGCATTAGATGCTCATAATATATTACTGTGAATATTAAAGTTAATATGCACATGTTCCATTTGATAAAGTTAATCTTATGTTCAGTTTATCATTTCAATATGCACATGTTCCATTTGATAAAGTTAATCTTATGTTCAGTTATCCATGAATCCTTATTCAAACAGAATGAATGCGAGTTCGATTAATATAAACAAATAGACGATCTGAATAATAAGGAACTCGTAAAAAGGGGACCTTGATTGTCGATTATTGATGAACATGAAATATATTAGTATGAATATTATGTGAATATGAAATTTCAAGGCAAAGCTCTTCTGTTTTATCATTTCAATTTGCATCTATTCTATTGATGAACGTAATCACCTATTCAATTGTTTATGAATACTAAATGGAATACAATTTTGGGCGAGCTCAAATCACCTATTCAATTTCTTATGAATACTAAATGGAACGCAATTTTGGGCGAGCTCAAATCACCTATTCAATTTCTTATGAATACTAAATGGAATGGGATGAAATAGAATGAAGGCAAGCTCGATTAATATAAATAGCTAAATAGACGAGCTCTATAATAAGCACCTCATAAAAAGGCGAGCACGACTGTGAAACTTGTCATATATAGGTGTCAAAAGTTTGAAAGACATCATATTACAATTACTGCAGTAAATGCAGCGGTTGGGATTGGTTGTAATCCTAATTACTCCGACTTTCATTCTATTTAAAAAGTGAAGGCTTTTGCTTTTGGTCATCTCCCAAGCTTGGCATTTTCATCTTTGAAACTTTCTTACTATAATTGAGCTTCCTCATGTAGCTCGTGGTCCTTTTAGTAAATGGTTGAGTAGAGACTTGAGTGGGTTCATCCGCCGTACGCCAGATTTTTACCGTAATAGTAGTAATGTGACTTCTAGTTACTGTAAACAAATATCAACCTTATGATGTTGTGCATTATATTGTGCATCTACCTGGCCTTATTGGAAGATGAAGGCCCCTATACTCTTTACTACGAGCGTTACTTCTGTGTCAGCCAACGAGTGTTACTTCTGTGTCAGCCAACCCGTGATGCTTGAAGATCAGCTTTGACGCAGAGTGTACTTCATGTACTTCCACCTTCAACGTTTGTATTTCTTCTGCTTCTACTTTCTTGAGACAAGCAGGTGGAAAATGACATGTATTGTAACGTGATTGCCACTGATATGGCAGTTGGGTTATATTGCTGAAGTTGGGGTTTAATAGACAACACAAGGCCCCACAATGGCTTCATGTTTGTTCATCCAACTTATGTGGTCTATCCATGAAGAAAGGGCGGTCATGGCAAGGTAGACTATATAATAATATAGGTTATATTAGTTTCGTGTCCTCTGTTTTTTTTTTTTTTTTAATTTTTGAATCATTAACTTCATCACCTGCAGTCATTGTTTACGAATACTAACTCATAAAAAATATCAAGAACTGAACAAAAAAATTTGTGACAAAGAAGTGGGCAAAAACTTTTCGACCAAGATGTGAGCGAAAGGTCTCTAACAAAAATTCTATTTACTTACGAGCTCTCAAGCTAGCCCTTACATAAGTGAGTTTGAAACATCTATGACACTGTTGAGTCTATACGAGCTCGCACTCTTAGCTCGGTTAAGACGCAAAGGTAAAAATGCCAGCTCCATAAACAAGGCAGTGGTCAAAACAAAAATAATGCCCAATGGACAAATGGCGATCTCACGACAATCAATATGCAAGCTCTATTAATACGCAACAGTAAATAATCCTACTATACACCTGCCCAACTCATGATATAGTAAATGCAAACCCAATAAATATTCTTGAACCATTGTATCCTTATAAACTTAGCCTTTCATCATAATCTTCGAACCTGTTTTACTATGGTGAAATTCATGATGCTGCTCGTGCTTCCTTTCTTAATGGTTGCGTATGGAGTTACCTGGCATTATTCATTATTACCCTGATGACAACCACACTAGGAGTAATGGCACTTCCATTGTTGTGCTTCTGGGGTGTTTCGTTCAATATTGTCACCAAACAAATGTCGACTTTATGACGTTCTGCACCATGTTGCACATTTACCTTACCTTATTTGAAGATGAAGGCCATACGATCTTTACTACGACATGTACTACAAAGTCATTCACCCCATTATTATCGAACAACCACATTACTAACACGTCTAACTACTCCAGGTACTTCCATCCACAATCTCTGCGTTTCCTACGCTTCTACCTTTTCGAAGCGAGGCAGTGGACACAAATCCTGTATTGTAACCTTGTCGTTGATTATACAAATACTGTGTTAGCTTACATCAACTGGGGTCTACCTGACAACACTTTCTTCCAAGACGGATATGTGGTTCTTAATAATGAATATGAGGTTGTGTTCTTTACACGAAGACAGGAGGGTAGCCTATGTAATAGTGATGGTTAATTTTGGTTTTTGCAATGCAATAGTGTCCACTGTTTTTAATGTATGAACTCCTCAATCCTCTATATTTTGTTATACTATATTTCCAATTACTGAAATTGACAACTCATATAAAAGAGAAAACTGAAAATGCACGACACATATGGAATAAGACCCAACAAGAATGTGAGAATTTTAGAGGTACAAGTTGGAGGACCGAATAAATTAAGATGTCTACCCAGAGATGGGAGGAATTATGTTTAGAAGGTGAGGAGGTTGAACATTGGAGTTGGGCATGCTAATTGCATAAATAGAATATTCATTAGAATGCATCAAAAGAATAGTGATTTCTTCCATTTTATTCGCATAGATGATGAAAGGTAGGAAAAAAAACTTGGCGAGAAAGAATTTAGTAAAAAAGCGCGACTCTAAAATAACTTTAATTTACCATACTTAAGGAGAATAAAATGAACATAAATTAAGCGGGAGAAGAATAGTAAAAGGTTATGTCGTTGGTTGAGCAGTAAGCCCAATTTTCACGCTGGCAAACTCATTAGCTTAATGTTATAAATGAACTCTCAATTGATTTTATTTTATTGAGAGAAAATAAAGAGGAATATAATGAATGGTGTTATCACTCAATTTTTGTTGATTTTACAAATTTGGCCCTAATCGAGGCGAGTAATCACCTCGACATAGACAGCCTATCACTACTCTTCCAAGTAATATGCAGCACTTTTCATCGAATTAGGGGTAGTTCGGACTTTTCATCGTTGGCTGTACGGCCATACGAAGGCCAAGCGGAGAGAGAGACAGATGATGAGATAGGCCTTCTGGATGAGGCGCGCCAAAACCTCCCACAACTACCCGGTGCTGCAACTTCACTTCCACAGCTCTTCTATTCTATGGCTTTCAATCTATTGTCTTCTATTAGCCCTCACAGGGTCTCCATCAATGTGTCTTCTCCATCTACTCCAAAGCACGCTTTTCTCACAACCCATTTTTTTTCCCCATTGAGCAAGGATATTAGGCAATTTCCATCCGAACCAATTCATCCCAAACTCAGCCGCATTTTGGCAAGGAAAGATCAAACGGAGGTAGGTTGAAATTCTAACTTTGTTTTCAACCATTGAGTTAATTTTCTGCAATATAGAGTGCACCCCATATGATTAATTTGCAGTCTTGCAATGGGTTATGTCACATGTGATCTTTAGTGATCGGAGTCCTTTTGTTGTATATGCCTGAATCGTGTTTCGTGTGTCAGAATGAGTAACTTTTAAGATTTAATGGCCATTTATTTTCTGGAAATGGTTTGCTGCAATTTTACTGTGAACAGTTTTAGAACTTATTCGACACCGAGGTATCAAGGAAGGTAGTTTGAAGTATTTGAAAATCTTGCTTATTGCCTAGGTTATAAATTAAAATGCAGTCTTCTGAACAAAGTATGGCATCAATTTAAGAATTCTGATCTTTTTTCCTGATTTACTTTGAGTATGTTTGGAAACTGAAATCAGGTAATCTTCATCTATGTGGTTTACAAGCTAGCTATGGCACAAATGCCGGAAATTTAACTAATAGGAATCACGATATCCATACATCTGTATTTTTTGTTTCATTTTTCTGTAAATAGTATCAAAATTTTCTTGCATTTAAGGTGGTTATTATTCTTGGTTTTTTTGCCTCATTCTGGTATAATTGGTTGCCAAAGTGACTGATTCAATAACACATTATGGCTATTTTAAATGCTATATGGTCCTGAAATGGGACTTTTAGTAATGCAGGAACTGTCATACCAGTGTAGTACTCTTCTCAATACCTTAAAGATCTTGGAGCGCACAGTGAAGGGATTTGATAGTGCACTAGTTGCGTTTTTTATTTTTCTTCAACTCACATGTCCAATATCTTTGACTGGTTGGGAATCCTGGTCAATTTCACCAGCTGAAGCAGTGCTTTATTCCCCAGAAACGAAAATTCCAAGAACAGGGGAACTAGCTCTAAGAAGAGCTATTCCAGCTAACACGGACATGAAAGCCATACAGGTACGCCATTTTGTTTCTCAGAGAATCCTATTCTTCCAACAACATGACTAACATGTTTTTATTGTTTACTTGTCTTATATAGGATTCCTTGGAGGATATCTCGTACTTGCTGAGAATTCCTCAGAGAAAACCATATGGAACGATGGAGGGAAATGTAAAGAAAGCTCTAAAGGTACCATGTAATCTATCTTTGGATCAATTTTGATATAACAGTAAATCAGTGAGAAAAGTCATATGGTTTTTTTAGACACAGTAACAAAATAAGATTTTCTCTCCATGATCTCCATGACCTAAATCCATTTTCTTGGAAAGTCAGGTTCCCAGATTTCACAGTTTGCAGCTTGTGATATGTATTCCAAGTGATAAAGAATTTTTCTTTCAGATATGTGACATATATTTTCAATGATCCATTGTTAAATGCCTTCTACTCACCACGCGATTAAATAGCAACAGGGAGACTGTGTCAACCTCTCAGTTCTGATCTATATTTCATCGTTTTGTAAATTCTTCCCTAAAGTTCTGATAAGATACTATATTTGCAATATAGTGTTACAGAGATACATAAAAGAAAATTGAACACTACAGGTCTTCTAGCAATCGCTAATTGAACAATGCAGGTCTTCTAGCAATCTCGAGTAGTTTGGTACTGCACTTCTCAGAAATAGTGCTTTCTGGCCTCATATTATCAATAGACATTGATTATCTTTTATTCCCAGAAAGTATCTGAAAGATTTGCACCATATAACTTGATTAACATGTCTATATCTGTTGTTATTGTACTTTCTCATGAAAACATAAAAGATGACAAACGAAAAATAAAGAAATATTTGAAAGCTAACTTCCAATGTAACCTAGATTGTTTATTAGGATTCTACCATTCTTGTTGTTTCTGCAAAAGTCCTATGCCTATCTCAACCCTGTTAGTTTACTCAATTCAAAACCTACAGTTTTCTTTCTCATGTTTGTGTTCTTGGTTTGCTCCTGGATTTATATTTATGTTTTCCTATTTATTTCAGGTTGCAAATGATGAAAAGGAATCCATATTGTCCAGCATACCTGCTGAATTGAGAGAAAAGGGTTCAGTCTTATATGCATCTCTAGTAGACGGGAAGGTACTTGGGAGAAAGAGCTGTAGCTACTTGGGTTATAAAAGGCTAGTTACTTAAATATTACGACAGTATCTTTACATTTCTTTGGTTTCACTTCAATATTTGAGATTTTTCTATCTAGGAAAATTAGGTTTATGGAAGTGGATTGCTTTTCCGCTTACATGGATAACCTATCTTCTTTGGCTATTTTTTTATTTTCCAATTTCAAATTAGCGGTGTCCGATATTATCCCAAGGGTTCCCACTTTTGCAGCCTACATGATAATATTATCTTGGCTTTGGCCATGTTTTGATGCAACTGCTTGCGTAACATCAATCTAATGCATTTTGTTTATCTCCTTCATCTGCTCAAACCCCTTGCCGCAGAAAATATTTTGTAGCATGTGTAATCATGTATTAATGTATTTAATAAACACAGGCAAGGAATTTAATAGATGCTAAAGGGACATCTTTATGATAAAGAAAATACAAGAGTGATTGGTTTTCTTTTGTCTTTTATTGATCAGGGTGGTTTGCAGAGCCTTCTAAAAAGTATAAAAGATAAGGATCCAGATAAAGTATCGGTTGATCTTGCATCTTCACTAGATACTGTTGCAGAGTTGGAGTTGCTACAGGTATTTCTTACGGAATATAATCACTTCAGACTTTCCTGCTGGCGCAAGTTAAATCTTTTCAACTATTGAACAAGATTCCAGAGCTGAACAAACAACAAAAGAGCTTTCTTTTCTAATAATAGTGTTACCCTGTTCTGCATCCTAGTTATAATACTGAAAAACTGGAATTTTGTTCAGATACTGCTGGTTTTATTTGTGATTTCATGTTTATAAATGGACAACTGACTCATATACTTTTCAACAGGCTCCAGGGTTGTCATTTTTGTTGCCTCAGGAGTACTTGAAATATCCGAGGTAGAGTTGCAATAGCAAAGAATAATGTCTCCTTTTTTCAATAGAGGCCTTTGTTTAATTCCTTCATATTCTTCGCTTGGAACTTCACATGGGAGCTTTCCAGCTACAGTTTGCAACAACTATCAGAACTGGGCAAAAGTACAGGCATAGATGAATGATCATGTACATTCACATATTAATATATTAATATCACATGAGATGGTAAAACAAAATTCAAAATTTCGTCAATATTCATCAAAAGAATATATATATATATATATATATCCTACATTTCAATCAACATTTCTAGTGAATGTATTATTGAGTACAACTGAATTCAAACAAATGAGTTTAACAGGTTGTGATTTGTTATAATACAATTAAAGAAATTGCTTTGCTGTTCTGTATCACTCAGGCTTACTGGAAGAGGAATTGTTGAATTTACTGTTGAGAAAGGAGATGGTTCGACCTTTTCTCCAGAAGCTGCTGGTGAACCAAGAAGTACCGCAACAATGAAGGTATTTGTTAGTAGCCGAGCTTTCTATGTTATTTATGTTAAGCACTATAACTAATTATTCAAGCATTGAGAAGTCATTTGATAATAATTGGTACCAGGTTGTGATAGATGGCTATTCAACACCGCTAACAGCAGGGAACTTTGCAAAGCTGGTAAGGTAGTGGAATCTCACTTGTTCGTCGTTGAACACAGTTATTTTACCATGCATGAAAACGTGTCTCTGACATACTGAGACTAACCATATGGCCAATTTTGTGCTCTATTATGGTTAACTATTTGAAATTTGCCTTACGTTAAGGTTTCTCCAGTTTTACATATTCCATTTGTTGAATTGTCTCTTCATTCTTTTAATCCTTTCTGGCTTCTAAATTTCAGTGAAATTTGGTTTAAAGTTTGAAGTGACAAATAATTGCTTGATTACAATATAGGTGATGGATGGGACATATGATGGGATGAAGCTCAACTGTGCAAACCAAGCAATTCTTTCTGATGGAGGAGTTGGAAATGGTATTGGCTATAGCATTCCCCTGGAAATAAAGCCATCTGGACAATTTGAGCCCCTCTATAAAACAACTTTAAGTGTGCAGGTTTATACACATTTTGTACTTATTCTGAATCTGTTATTATGTCAATTACCGACATTTTCTGCATTAGATCTGTCTCCACACTAATGTGTTATATATTTTCTGAATCAAAGGATGGGGAGCTGCCTGTGCTCCCATTATCAGTTTACGGAGCAGTTGCTATGGCTCATAGTGATGTTTCTGAAGAATACTCCTCGCCCAATCAGTTTTTCTTTTACCTCTATGACAAACGAAATGTAAGTGTATGACTTACAAGAATTGATTAATCTATCATTGGACATTCTCTCAATGGTTTTATTTTCTTAGTTTCTACTTTGAATAATGGCATATGGTGGGTTTTTGCAACTAAATATATCATACATACATATTCTTGGCACAGGCTGGCTTGGGAGGATTGTCATTTGATGAGGGCCAATTTTCAGTCTTTGGGTAACTCATTTGAATTTTTTTTTTTTCAAACTCTTGTTGAATTCAAATGAGTGAGTGCAGGGGTAACTCATTTGAATTCAACAAGAGGTCTATCCTTCTTTTCCTTTACATATCAGAAAGAAATGCTCTGGTATGAAATTCTACTTTTATATATACTTCTAAACAATTTCTGTTCACATATATATATATATATATAGGTACGTTGTAAGCGGAAGAGAAATTCTTCCTCAGATTAAAACTGGTGATGTCATTCGATCTGCAAAGCTAGTAGAAGGCCAGGACCGCCTCATGTTACCCAAGGACACTTAAACATGCTTCTCTGGTTGTTCAAACTTGCAATTTCCTTTTCAAATTCATCTTCCTGCTTCATTATGCATGTCATGATTCTTTATTTCTTTCCTAGATCTCTCTTTTTCCTATTTTTTTTTTTTTTGTTTGTTTGTAGTGCAAGTCATTTCTGGAATTAACATGTCCATGAATGAATGTATTGATTCTCCTCTGTTGTAGAATGATTGAAAAATGACTTTCTTCCTGTCCTATGAATGACAAGTTAAACATGGTTGGAGCCCTTTTGTTTATAGCATAACATTCCTTGGCCCACTATTTTTCTGTACAGCTTGCTGGCATATCTGGATTCTCCAAATAAGTTTCCAACTGCCCAATACATACTTTTTTATACCTTTGCGAGGTAGTAAGCCTGTTGTATCTAGGGATATATAGCGTAGACTCGATTTACATTACACTCGCAGTCTTAACTCTTCTTTTAGGGTTAAGATTTGGCAGTGGAGTATATATTTGCATATTATCCAAAGCATTTGAATTTGTATTTGCATGCAACTCTTTTGCCTGAATTTTACTGTCAAAACCATACACATCATATGAAAACCTCAACAAGAAAATGTCTTTCCCTCCTCCCTCCCAATCCTTGAACCAACTCCCCAGTCAAATTGAAGTCATGGTGAGGACAGGTCCTTATTTGGCCTGCTCAATTGCCATCCCTATTCACAAAAATTTTAGAAGAAATTGAAGATTTGACATATATATGAACTTGAAAGAAATAACCGACATATTAATTGAAATTCTTCAATTCTAGGGGAAGAGCGGTAAAGCTTTCTATAAGACATAATTACATTTTCAAAATTGAGACTCAAACTTTCATTTAAGTTATAAGATCTATCTCAGAGATATAAGTATGTTTTGGTAAGTTTAACATACTTTTAATAATTGTTGTCCGTGGAAGAAAAGAGTTATCTGGAAAAATGCTAGTGTTGATGATGTTGGCTTTGTTTCATTGATGAATTCCATCCAACTTGTGATATCTTCTTCTACCGCTTTTTTTCTGATCCAAAAGAGTACTAGTAGAATCCATTTGTTTGATTCTCTGGTTTTCCTAGACCACAGGAAACAAGAGAAATTCCTAGAACCTCATTTATTAGATTCATTCATCAAACTCCAATCCAAACAAAAAAGAGTTTTGTAGAATCTAAAGTGACCTTCAAATTTGAATGGCTAAAAAAGAAGCCAACAAGAGTAGAGAATCAATCACCAGATAAGTTGCCCTTCCCCTCCCCTCCCTCTCCATCACATAGATATTTCAGTCTTCTAACTTTCTTTCTTTCTTGCCCACATATTTTGCAAATTATTTATTCCTTGGGGCCCTCCAAGTTATGGAACTTGTGGACTACTACCTATGCCTCCATTTTATTTTATAACGACTAAATTGCTAAAATAGTCTCCAAACTATTATTTTTATTTTTGTACCAAATTGTCATTCTTCTTTATTTAATATAGTCCTTTTTCTTTTATACTTAATATTTATAATCTTCAAAATATGATTTTCTTGGTCCTTATGGCGGCTCATGGGGCAAAACATAGTGAATTTAAGCATGCGTGAAGTGCATTCATATATTATGAAGGGCAAATATATAATTTTAATAGCTCATTCTTTCTAATAATATTATGTATATATTTATTTTTATGAGAGGAACTAAATTGCTATAAGAAAAATAATTGAATTACTGTTTTTTATTATTTGAGGAAAAACATTGACAAACAATCTGCATTAGGGGAGCCCACCCTAGAAAACCTGTACCGAAACAATCAGCCTTTGCAAAACAATCTCAAAGATTCACTTCTTTAATCGCGGCTATCCACATAACCTCGTCCAATTAGTGAACAGAAAAGTTCCATACACCTTACTATACCAAATCATCCAAGCTCAACCACCTCTCATATAAAAGCTCAGCCTGTCTCCGCCCCTCCCTGGTTTGACTCGGCAGAGAAAGAAACTCAGCTCCACCTCATCCCCACCACCGTCAGCCTGAGGCTGGCAGGAATGGCTTCCATAAACAGCCTCGGAACTCCACAGACTTTCCTTTCTCTCCAAAAACCCAAATTCTACTTATCTAATTTTCCAAAATCCACCCCCAAATTTCCATCTCTTTTACATCCCTGTATCATTTCAAGAACTAAACAGATAAAGGACTCCAATTTTATTGTGGGTTCAGTGGCTAAAGAGCTCGATGTCATTCCGGTACAGAGCGGTGATTATACTGATCAGCAAGATGGTTCAGTTGGGGCAATTGTGGAGATGGAAGCAGAAAGGGGAATAGTAGGGGATGATTTAGTGAATCAAGTGGTGAATGGATTTGGAAATGAAGGGAGATTATCTTTTGAAGCTACTTCGGGATATGCTTCTAGTAGCGGTGGTGGGACGGGACCCAGTGGAGGAGGTCAAGAAGGGGGCGAGGAGATGGAGAAGCTGATAGATAGAGCAATTAATGCTACAATTGTGTTGGCTTCAGGGACTTTTGCTATTACTAAGTTGCTCACCATAGATCATAATTATTGGCATGTGAGTAAATATTCTAGTAACTACACTGCTATTAGATTTATTTATTATTATTTTTTGGGTTATGTTCAGTTTTCTCTTGAGGCTTGCAAATTTGGATGTGAAGATAGATTGCTGCTAAGAATTTGTTGAACTGTGGTATTATTATGTTGTTTCTGTCATTAGTTGTATGACTTCATTCTCATCTCTATCTCTTTCCCACTCCAAAAGAAAGTAAAAGGGAAAAGAAAGGGGAAATTATGTTATGTACCGGTGCATATCCTCATTCATGCAGTATCTAGTCTATATTAAGTCAGACCACCCCCTATTATTAATTAGGTGACCTGGCTTGATACATGTCACATGGTCTATGAACGGGGATATAGACCTAGCCCATAACAGAATTTTCCCAAAGGAAGTATGAATAAAAGGAGAATGGAATATTTGTTCTTTCTGAATGTATTTTGCTAATATGTTTGATTTCACTGAAAAAAATTTCTTCAAGTTTCTTTTCATTTTCTAGTCTTACAAAATCCCTGTCCTTTGGTGTATGATGCTTGTGTATCTTCTAGTTGAAGATGAACCCAATGCTTCTTTGGTAAAGGATTATGTTTTTGCGGCTTGTGGTCGGGGTCCTTGATATGGTTTCCATAATAATAGCTTAAAGAAGAGGTATGTAGGGTGAGATTAATGCTTGTTGAAGGAATTGTTAAAGCACACCAGAATTTAGTGTTTGCTCATTGTTTTACTGTTACTTGGTGAATTCATAGAATTGCGAGGTATGATTTGACATTGTTCAAGTGTATGCTTGCTTGTAAATGTTTCCAAGAGTTCTATTTAGCTTGGTAAACGAATAGATACCGGTTTGTGTCTCCATGTCAGTGAATTGTTGCTTTCTAGTGAAAATGGTAATATTATTTGATCTAATGTGCCAACTAATTTGTTAGTAGTATACTATTTTGAGTTTTGCCGCATTACACTAACTTTACTCCTGCACTATCTGTGCTGAAGCCCTATGTTTGCCTCTGATTGCAGTTGAGAAAGAAAGTATATGTGTTCCTTCATTAAATATTTGTCACATTAACATATTCAGCAGATGTGCGAATAAATAATTCTTTCTATTTTATTAGGGATGGACAATTTATGAGATTTTGAGATATGCACCACTACATAACTGGACTGCATACGAGGAAGCTCTTAAGACAAATCCAGTTTTAGCCAAAATGGTGATAAGTGGAGTTGTCTACTCTGTTGGGGATTGGATTGCACAGGTTAGTTTTTTGCTTGCTGAAGATTTTTCTAAAAAAATCAAAACCATTTTATTAATGTTCTTTAAGGTCTGTACAGATATTTATGGTTCTGTCCTTCTATTTCTTATCAGTGCTATGAAGGCAAACCACTTTTTGAGTTTGATCGTGCACGCATGTTCAGATCAGGCCTTGTCGGCTTTACACTTCACGGATCACTATCTCATTATTACTATCAATTCTGTGAGGTACTCATCTGCCGGCAAGATCTTAAAATTGGCTTTGCAGATTCATTACTGTTATTCTACTATGATCTGTGAAACAACATTTGTTACTTCTCAGGCTCTCTTTCCTTTTGAAGATTGGTGGGTAGTTCCTGCTAAAGTAGCATTTGATCAAACCATTTGGGCTGCAATTTGGAATAGCATATATTATGTAGTTCTGGGACTCTTGCGTTTTGAATCCCCCATCAGTATATTTAGGGAATTGAAGGCAACATTCTGGCCTATGTTAACTGTAAGGAAATCAACTCTTGTCTTGTTACTATGGTTGCTTCTTTCTTCACTAAATTTTTCTTTTTCAATATATAGGCTGGTCGAGGTTGTTATCAATAAACAAATGTTGAAATTCAATGTTTTTAATATCTATTGGTTTAATAAAAGGTTATATGAAACTTGTGATTGCAGCATGGGCTTTTTATTTATCCTAATTTATCTTTTATTTGGCACAAATTTCAGGCAGGGTGGAAACTTTGGCCATTTGCTCACCTTATTACATACGGTGTGATCCCTGTTGAGCAAAGGCTTCTTTGGGTGGACTGTGTGGAACTCATTTGGGTGACAATACTTTCAACGTAAGAATTCTAACTGTTTCTCCAAATCCCCAACCCAGCCCCGTCCCCTTTTTAATTTTAGATCCATCTTTATTTCCGGACAGAGAGGTTGCATTGTCTAGTTCTCTTGAACTTGGTCCCTAATTCCTATTGAATTTCATTTCAGTTATTCAAATGAGAAGTCCGAAGCTAGAAGTGCTGAGATTCCAGCAGAAGCAAACACCAACCCTTCATCAATAAGCTCGCCAGAGGTATATTAAGATACATGTGATTTAAGTTACAGATGCTCTCTCTGCACTTTTACTGTGGACTTGAGATGTTGCTTTTCTTTTATGTTCTTCTTTATAGGAGTGAAGTTAGTTTGGAAGCAGAAACAGGAAGAAGGGAAAACAAAAGTTCTCCTATTCCTTGGCTAGATTGTGGGATAACATGCTCTTCATTAAGCATTATTACACGAGGGGAGAAATTCATGGAATTACAATAAATATGGTAGCAGGGGGGATAGATAATTGGGGGTATTTAGTCCCTTCCCTGCTTGTCTTGCTGCTCTTTTGTATGTATACCACCAATTCGTGTCTATACTACTACACTTTGGAAAATGTAATTAGCCGAGAAGAAGAACAGAAAACATGGTTACATCCATCCGTGCAGACATCGTTCTCAAACTGACAAACAAGTATATATATATATATATATATATATAAAAATAGGGAGGATATTGGTGTTCGCTTCTTCAGTTATGCATTTTTTTTTTCCCCAGTTTTTGGTCAATATGTGTTATTTGTCTCCAGATTTTGTTACTTTCTTCTTCTTCCTCTCTCCACTGTGAATGTTCTTTGGAGGTAGGTGTTTCTAGTGTTGTTGGGGATTCTTAGTGTTTATTTACGGATGGAGTTTAGCTGCTCCTAAAGCATGTGGCCTGTGGTAAGGTCCAAATGAAGAACTGCAGTTTGCAGTAAAAGATGCTACTTGTCGTAACTTTTCTTTTTTTCTTTTTAAAATTTATACATTAGGTACTTACATGAGAATGTGATTTGAACTCACGATATCTCCCTGACTATGGTAAAATGATGTTTCTATTACTGAATTATTATCTTGTCACTGCTCATAACTTACTTAAGAATCATATGCTAAATGAATTTGAAATTGTTGTGCAACTGAGGAAGCAAAATGTAAACCCTGCACTTGGAATTGGAAAGAATAATTTGCAAGACAATTATGTATTTGCCAGTATCAACGGAACATTGTCTTGTCTAATTCAAAGCTATGTGCAGCTCAAGAGTTTGAGCATCTCATACGGGAATTCAGGACATCAAATTTAGAGAATATAACCAAAAATGTCTAACTTGAAGGGGTTTTGAAGTCTTTATGTGTAAATTATCACGTAAACACTCATGATTTATTATAAATTAGACATAATATTCTCATTATAGAGTGACAAAAAAATTATACAAGTAAAATATGCGAGAAAACTAGCCCATAAAAAATGTACGCTTCAAAGCGTGACAAGACTATTATTAACAAATAAGGTCACTTTAATGTCTATTTACCATTTTATGAACAAATATGTATAATTTACAAATAATCTCCACCTTAAACAACACAAATCTTACCGGCATGCTCTGAAGTGTGCATCTGATAACACATCAACAATGTATCATCTATACCATAGCTCTAGAAATTGATGCACAACACGAGGTTCCTAATCTTCAACGGCCATTCATTTTAGCAGACTTTCCACAATCTTCGCATTCTTGGGCATATCTTCCTCTCCTCCCTCCACCATATTGTGCTTGCTACTTCAATTCTTCTTCTTTTTTGCCTCAATCAGAGATAAATGTAAGTCAGAATGCTCTTTTAGACTCACCAAATGCCTCAATGAGGAGGCAACAGCAACAAGTATTTACTTTGGATAGTTTGATATATCTAGCACCATGTACGATTTTTTCAAGGCCTCTTATGCTTTACTATATAACATAATGGGTTCACAAGAACATGGTTTTTATTTTGAAAGTTCTTTTTTTTCAAGAAGTTAATTTTAGGGACCCTTAAATACTAAAATAGGCACTTTTAGTTATAAAAATAGGCATCTTATTCATTTTGCGTGTTATATATAATAATCACCCTTAGTTGTAAAAATAAGCACCCCTAGTTGTAAAAGTAGGTACTCCTAATTGTAAACATTGGCACCTTTAGTTTTAAAAATAGGCATCTATGCTTCTAGTAATTCATTTTGCATGTTATATAGAATAAGCACATGATTTATAAAAATAGACACACTTATTATACATTTTAGGCACGCACGGTTATAAAAATAAGCACACACAGTTATAAAAGTATGAACACTTACAGTCACCCATTTTGCATTTTTTATATAATCATGGTTGTGAAAAAATAAGCATCATTAGTCGTAAAAAATAGAATATAAAGTTATAAAAAAAAGGTACCACTGCAAAAGTAACTCATTATGCATGTTATGCATTGTAGGCACACACGATTATAAAAATAGGCACACACTCTATAAAAGTAGGCACATCTACTTACAATAACTCATTTTGCATGTTTTATATTATAATCACCCTTGATTATGAAAAATAAGCATTCCTAATTATAAAAATTAACATTCATAGTTATAAAAAAAGGTACTATTGCAATAAGTAACACATTATGCATGTTATACATTACAGGCACACACAATTATAAAAGTAGGCACTCCAAGTTATAAAAGTAGGCATACCTACTTATAGTCATCCATTTTGCATATTTTATAATTATAATCACACCTGATTATGAAAAATAAGTACTTCTAGTTATAAAAATTATCATCCACAGTTATAAAAAAAGGTACCGCGGCAAAAAGTAACTCATCATGGATATTATACATTGTAGGCACACACAATTATAAAAGTAGGTACTCCAAGTTATAAAAATACACACCTACTTACAATCACCTATTTTGCATATTTTATATCATAATCACCATTGGTTATGAAATATAAGCAACTACTTAAAGTAACTCATTTTGCATATTACATAGAATAGGCACCCCTATCCCTAATTATAAAAATTGGTACTTATTGTTGTAAAAATATTCACCCTTAATTATAAAAATATACATTCAATGTAACATTGAAAACGTGCTTATATTTTGCGAATTTCAATAACATATTATACACGGCCCAAAAGTTCAAATATTTTCTCTCGAAAATATATGAACTAAACCAATTCAAAAGTGATTGAGTAGCTCAAAAAAATAATGAATTTAAGTCTAAAAATTGATTTCCTCACAACACCAAGACTGGCTTAAACTATTATACTATATTCCTTTGCCCACTAACATAGAAGAAGAGAGCCGTGGCTATTCTGATCGCCATATGCATAATAACATATACATGGTGACACCAATTTCTCTCAAAGCTATTGAATCCATGTTCTGCCGAGAAATGGATTGATTTTGATTCTCTTGAAGCATCCCCATCATTCATAAGGATAAGCAAGTGTTGAGATTGGGGATTTGTCCGCATAGACCATATGTTCATACGAGATTCTTAAACTATTACAAATGATGATCATGTTGTCTGATTCTTCTTAAACTAATTCCATTAATCGGTATCAATTCTGAATTTTCCATTACTTAATCCCTTATTCAAGTAATCATGGCGAGATCGTGATCCTTGAATTTTTTATGCTATATTCAAACTACCTAATTTCATTAATTGGGTACATCTAACTCAATATACTGGATCCATAATATAATTTGCCTCCCAAAACAGGAAAAAAATCGAAACTTTCTTCAAATTTCAATATCAATATCAGAATTCAGAACAGGAAGCAAAACTTGTACAAGGTCAGGCAAATTTAAATTTATCCCCTTTTTCCTCTCTAATTAATATTATTATTATTATTATTATTATTATTATTATTATTATTATTATTATTATTATTATTATTATTATTATTAAATCCTCGTCTAAAAAAATGGAAAGAGTTTTGGATCAATCCCATGAACAAAGAAGAACAAAAACACAAAATCCTCCTTTGCCCACAAACCAAATTGCATCCAAAATAAAAATATGCATATCCACACATAAATATACACAACTCTCTCTCTCTCTCTCTCTCTCTCTCTCTCTCTATGTTGAAAAAATTGAAAAATAAAAATCTAAGCCATGGACATATTACAAAGACGACTTGGTACTGGCCTGAAATCCAACCACCTCAAAGTTGGTCGTTTTACCGGGGGAGTCAAAGCTCTTCTTAAAATTTCCTTCTTAGCTTCCCTTCTTCTAAACTTATCAGAAGTCGCCGCCGCCATCTCAGGGCGGAACCCTCGAGTTGACCTCGCACCTTGTCGGGGCAAACCACCAATACCCCTATGCATATAACCCATCCTCGGAGATGCTGCCTGAGATTTCCAACCGGAATTGATCCGATCGTTTCCGATATCCCCTGTACTTAATTTAGCAAGTGAAGAAGACCCTTTTGCTGGACTATCTTGAGCTGCTGCAATTCCTTCCATTTTTTTCTTGAAGATGAAAACTGAAAATCTTGAGCTGTTAATTTGATTCTGTGGATTGTTAATTGGATTGATAATGGAGGCTTTATATGATGAGCTTCTTCGATGTTGAAAAGGAAAACCCGAGAGACTTTTCCTAAGGGTTTCGTTGGAGATATTGTTGGGTTGGAGGCAATGGTGGAATTGACTATTAATTTGACTTTGGAACTTCTCAAAGACGCTGCTAATGTTTGACTGGGTTCACTATTTTAGTTTTACAGGTCAGGTCAGATTCCTACTCCTATTATATGTACTCTCTAGTATAGTGCTAATGTTTGATTTTTGGAGTGATTCATTTGTTTAATAAAACCCGTGTTAGTTTAATAAAGTTGACCAATAATTTTGGACTAAATTATAATTAATCATAAGTAGTAGCCTCATTTCTTTCTAAATGTGGTCTTCTATAAATAAAAAAATTCTACAAATTAGTGAGCTATGTTAATTTAAAAGGAGTTAATATAAATTCTTTGGAGAGGGGTCGGATGTCATAATGCCTTCAAACAACAATATAAGGTTAGCATAATGTATTAAATCATTTTTTAAATGATTCTAATTTAGGACATCTCGCTTAGTATGACATATGCAGATACTTAAGTCAAGGGATAGCGCCATAGAACCACACATGTCTGTCGTGTTGTAAGTTATCTTTAATATGCTTGAGGTATGACTTCTCTTTTATGGTTCGCAATTTGTTTTTCTAACCTTGTGGAAAAACAATCTCTTAGTTCTCTTGCAATTGTGATCCTAGTGGCGACACCAAGGGCCATGCTCCCTTAGGACAAGTGGAGAATTATGAGAACAAGGAAGACAGAATAAAAAGCCTTCCAGTTTCAAGCGAGAGGCTGGGTAGGTGAAGCTTGAGTCTGCAACTTCTGCATGACAACCATTAACCCCTTTGGAGAATGTTATGGTTGGTCATAGTCCACTTCCATTAAAACGAAATATGCTTGACCCTACCATGATTTGTGAGGATCCGGACCAAGCTTTGAGACGCTCGCAATTGTTTGTTCCTTCTACCATCACTCCACGAGTGGCGAAAGGTGCACATCCCAGCCGAGGCCAATGAGTCTCCCAGTTTGGAATTGCCGGGGTCTTAATAGCCCTCGAGCAATTTGAGCACTTTGTAGTCTTATTTAGCCTGCGAACCCTTTTATTGTTTTTTTTTTTATTGAAACTAAATGTTTAAAGAATAAAATGGACAATGTTCATATTATTTAGGGTATGATTGTAGTTTTTTTGTTGATAGGACTGACTTTTCTGGTGGCCTTGGTATGCTTTGGAATAATAAAATCACTATTTCTTTGCTTGATTATTCTTCTAGTCACATTGATGTCTCTATTTCCTTGCTAAATTCTTATCCTTTCTGTTTTACTGATTTCTATGGAAATCCTAAAATGGAACTTTGACGGTTCTCTTGGGATCTTTTATGTCGTTTACATACTTTGTCTGAGCTACCTTGGATTGTTGCAGGTGATTTTAATGAGATTTTAGTTTTAGATAAAAAAACAGGTCGGGAAAAAATAATTGACAAATGGAAAACTTTTGAAATGCCCTCACAGACTCTAGCCTTTTTGACCTTGGGTAGGAAGGGCCTAAATTCATATGGAGAGGGACAAAATAGGGTAATGACTTCATTTGCGCCCATTTGGAGAGAAGTTTAGTGTCTATTTTCTTTTCCTCAATTCTTTCCTTCTTATATTGTACGCAACACATCGATAAGTCATTAGGATCACCTTACTCTTATTATTTTCCTTTTTCAAAGTTCTATGTGCCACAATAAAAATAGTCCCAAGAAAAAGCATTTTGAGCCACATTGGCTAAAAAATGTTGAATGCTCTGTTTATTTTCACAAACCTTTGACTACCTGATTCATCTCCAATTGCAAATTTTGTGAGATCAAATCTCAGCTCCATCTTGGAACATCTACTTGAGTGGAGGGAGAAAAAATATAGTAATCTCGCTCATAGCATTAAAAAGACTCGTCTACAGTTAGATACCCTCCGATCTCAACCATCATGGTCTATTAGAGAAGAAATGAAACTAGAATCAGAACGGGAGAGGCTCCTCACCCTTGAGGAGGATTATTAGAAAACACGATTGGAGGGTGATCGTAACACCAATTTTTTTCATCAGAAAGCATCACAACGGCACAAAAGAAACACCATTGCTGAAATAACAAATACAAATGGAGTCACTCATGAGGACTCCGCTGGAATAGAATCTGTCATTCTCAGTTACTTTCATTTATTATATACCTCTAATAATTCTGATCTTGTCCTACATGATGGTATGATTGATAGAATATTTGGACTGGATGAAATAAACTCCCTGGAAAATCATTAACTACTGACGAAGTGCTTCATGCACTTAAACAGATGAAGGGTAGGTAGACATCTGGTCCTGATGGCATACATGCATGCTTTTTACACAAGTACTGGCACATTTTAGGAGACAAGGTAATGAGCATGACCCTTGGTATTTT
Source organism: Catharanthus roseus (assembly GCA_028651295.1). Taxonomy (NCBI): domain Eukaryota; kingdom Viridiplantae; phylum Streptophyta; class Magnoliopsida; order Gentianales; family Apocynaceae; genus Catharanthus; species Catharanthus roseus. The sequence goes on along the minus strand of JAPQWS010000050.1, from coordinate 9,556,761 downwards.
AAACAATAGGGAAGATGTTAGTGGTTTTAATGATATCAATATTACTTTAATCCCAAAAATTAAGTCTCCCATTATGGCTAAGGACTATAGGCCTATTGGTCTTTGTAACACAATGTATAAGCTTGTTTCTAAGACCATTATCAATAGTGTAAGCCCTAAGGGCATATTTGTAATGTTTTGATTATGATTAGCTTGTGATTTGTGATAATATTTATAGTTTTATAAGAAGAACAAAAGATGCACAAAAGGAATATCAAGGGTAATTTACAAAGAAGCAAAATATCACTCAAGACTACAAGATTTTATGAAGATGAAGTGATCAAGTTGAATACCTTGAAGACAAGAAGAATGGTTAGGGATAGCTTATATGGTACTTATGTAAAACTCCCTAACTTCTTTCTTTGATTTTTGATCAATTAGTTCCTTAGAAGAAATATTTTTTGAGATATTATCCTTGAAAAACTAATTGCTCTTGATAAAGTTTCGATGATTTAAAAGTGTTACACGTTTTTAAAATTGTATCAAGAATACATATTTTGAAAGTGAAGGAAAATCTGTGTTTTACAAGAAAACCAGCTGTCCAATTTTTTCTAAGTCTAAAAATCGATCATCCAATTTTCTATTTATTAGATAGAAAATCGGATGTCTGATTTTTATTTTCACAAAGAGAATCGGTCATTTGATTTTAAAATCGGACGTCCGAATTTTTCCTTAGGCTTACAAAAATCGGTCTTACTATTTACACTCTTCAAGAAAATCGGTCATCCGATTTTCTGTTCTTCAAGAAAATCGAACGTCCTTTTTAAATCGGTCGTCTGGTTTGTTTTTTTTCTGTAAAAAAAAATGATCATTGCTGCTGACAGTAATGACTAGTTTTTTACCTTCACATATAAAAGGGCTATTGATCAGCCATAAATATTAAAAAGTTGAAGAACTTTTAAGAACGATTTTAAGAGCATTAAAGAGCATATTTTGAACCTTCTTTATCATATTAAAACAAAGAAAAACTCCTTGGAGCTACATTTATTAATCATCTTTCAAAGAAGGAGGAAAGGAAGCTTGTAGAAGCATTGCACAAAGTTGTATCTTTCTCATATCAAGCTTTTTTGGTAATATTGTTCCATCTCTACTCTTTCATCTTATATTGTGATCAAAGGTTTTGTGAAAAACCCTTTTAAATGATCCTTTGATATTTTGTATTGATTTGTGATCTTTGAGGGTTGTGTGCAAAACTCTTGAAGGGTGATCCTCATTCTGGTTTCTTTGTAAATACTTGTGTTTAGTGATTTGTGAAATCCTTGAGTTAAGTCTTAAGATAGTGGATGTAGCTCTGTTGAAAGAGTGAACCACTATAAATCCTTTGTCTCTCTTTTGTGGTTGCATATTATCTTTATGTTTATTGTTTAATCCTTGTTCATAAAAGAGATTTTGTTTGGTTAGGAATTTTATTAAAAAGAGTTATTAAATTCTTCTTCAAACAAAATCAGAGGTTCTATTTATAACTGTCCAAAAAGTTTTTAATTAGCCAAAAATCTTAGTCACCCCCTCTAAGGTTTTTCAAATTGACTTAAGCCTTTTATGTCTTTTGTTATCTATGACAGTCAGAGTGCTTTTGTTGAAAAGAGACTCATAACTGATAATTTTATCATTGGCTTTGAAGCCTTTCACTCTGTGACCCAATGTTAAATCAATGGTTTTAATCATCTTTTCTTGAAACTTGATCTCAGTAAGACTTTTGATAGGTTAGAGTGGAATTATTTGGAATCTGTTATGCTAGCTATGAAATTTCTTCATGATCTAGTCTCACTTATTATGAGATGCATTCGTTTTGTACATTTTTCAGTTTTTGTAAATAGTATCCCTTCTATTATTTTTTCCCCTACCCGTTGTATCCGTCAAAGTGATCCTGTATCCCTATATTTGTTTATCATTTGTGCAGATGGACGTTCTTCCATGATCCCATATTCTTAATGCCAATGTTTATTCTTTGATCTGCTTTTTAATGCGTCTTACCCTTCTATTTCTCACCTCTTTTTTGAAAATGATAGCATTATTTTCTATAAAGCTATTATCCAGCAAGCAGAAGCAATCCAACCTGTTTTGCATGATTATGCCTCCATTTCTAGGCAGGAGATAAGTTATCAAAAGTCTACTCTGTTTTTTGATAAGAGGATTCCTTTGTCTCTGCATATTTCCATAACTTCCTTGCTTGGTATTCCATCTGCAGAAGGTCACGATACTTATCTGGGTCTTCCCTGTCTCATTGGACAATCCAAAAAAAAAAATTCCAATTTATGAAGGACCGGATATGGAAAAACTTAATGGACAAAAGGAAAGAGTCTCATCTCAAGCTGGTAAAGAGGTTCTCACTAAAAGTGTAGTGCATGTTATACCAAGCTATGTTATGTCTTGTTTTTTACTCCTTGTCAATGTTATACTCTCTTCGAATTCTATGATAAACAATTTTTTTGGTGTAGGTCTAAGGGAATAAAAAGTTATGTTGGAAATCGTGGGATGACCTATGCAAAACAAAAGAGAAATGGGGGCATGGGGTTTAAAGATTTTGAGGGGTTTAATTTGGCTCTTCTCGCCAAGCAACGTTGGCGCATCATTACTACTCCATCTTTTATGGTGGGTGACTGCCTTCAGGTCAAATATTTCTCATCAGGACAATCCCTACATGCTTCGTTAGGGTGTAGGCCTTCTTTCCTCTTGCGAAGCCTCCTTGAAGGGAGAAACCTTCTCTCTTTAGGATTGGTTGCCGTAATGGCAATGTTATCTCCATCAATATGCTGGATAAGCAGGTCCCTAAATGGGTTTAAACTATCTTCTTTCTTCCTCAACAGGGTCCTCATGCTTCGTTAGGGTGTAGGCCTTCTTTCCTCTTGCGAAGCCTCCTTGAAGGGAGAAACCTCCTCTCTTTAGGATTGGTTGCCGTAATGGCAATGTTATCTCCATCAATATGCTGGATAAGCAGGTCCCTAAATGGGTTTAAACTATCTTCTTTCTTCCTCAACAGGGTCCTGAAAGGAATGTAGCAGACCTTATTGGCTTTAATCAGGGTTGTTGGCGAGAAGACCGAGTCCGACACCTCTTCCTCCCCTATGAAGCTGATACTATTCTGCAGATCCCTCTTAACCCTGCTTGGATTGATGACAGACTTATTTGGCATTTCGCCCCCAATGGTATTTATTTGGTGAAATCGGGTTCTAAGGTGCGCATGGTTTATATGAGTTCCATCGACAGGTTTGCTGGAACATTAATAATAGATCAGGAAACAAAGGTTTGGAAGGAGATCCATGGTCTCCCGGTTCAACCAAAGATCATAATTTTCTTTTGGAGGGCTGCTCAAAACATTCTTTCGCAGGTAGTAATCTTTTAAAAAGGGTTATGCTTGAAAATTTGGCTAATGTTCATTGTGGCTACCAAATTGAAGACGACAGACATACTTTATTTGACTACATTTTTGCAAAAAAAGTTTGGAGCTATTTGCCTTTAGGGAAAAAGTGGCACCATATTTCTGCCATTAGCTTCTTTGATTTAATGAATTTGATTTTATTAATTTATAATTATGAAGTCGCTGTTCTATTTGTCACCTGTGTTTGGCTGATTAGGTTTGCCTGAAATAAGTGAAAAAATGAAGGATCGTGCCCGATCGAAGAGTTGATTGCAAATCAAGCTCTGCAACACTTTGAAGAATATTTGAGACTTCATCATCACATTGTCTCTTTATCTGGTGGGACGGTTTCTTGTCAACCTCGACTACTTTGGTGTCCTCCGAATCTAAGCTTCCTAAAAATCAATACCGATGTTGCTCTCTCGGAAGGTAGGTTGGCACAGGTATTTTGGTTCGTAACCATCAAGGCATCCCTTTGTTTGCTAAAGCTTTGCATCAGTTAGGCGTTGATTCAGTAGAATATGACGAACTTTTGAGTATTATTAAGGGATATGTGGTTGGCTCCCCACTATCAGCACATCTAATAGTTGAAAGAGATTCTCTTCTGGCTATCAGTTGCCTCTCTTGGGATAGAGACGACCTCTCAGAGGTGGAGCCTTAGCATCCCGTTTGCTTAATATATTGACTCAACTAGCATTACTTTCTCGCGTGTTCACTGGATTGAAAATTTCTCGACCCATCATTTAGCAAAGCTTGCCTTACAATCCCCTACACCCCAGGAATGGACTTGTGACATTTCTACAGTTATAGCAAATGCCATCCTGATGGATATTAATAATATATAAGCTTATTTTGTTTTCCAAAAAAAAAAAAAAAAATGCTTGAGGTATGATTTTAAAAGGGAAGCAACTTTAATTTCCCTCTAAATTAGGCATAAGATATGTTTTGTTTGGAATGAATGATTTATAATGACTGTTTTAACATTTAGGTTACTTCATATAATAACTCGTATTCCAAGATAAAAGGATGGACTAATTATATCTTTCTCATCGAGATTTGTTTAAAATTCTACTTCATCCTTGTGTATATATATATATATATATATTACAAATAACATCCTCAAACATATATTTATAAATAATTAATCTTCATCACTAATTTCAGTAAAAAAATTAGCAAAAAAAAAAAAATAATGATTTCATAACGAAAAGTTTAAAATTTTCTTGAAATATCATTTCACGTATATAATTCTAAATTACTATCATATATTAAGATTATAATATCTTTGCTAAAATTTTTTATTAGTCTAATTTTTATAATAAATGATATTATTATCCTAATATATGATATAATAAACAAGAAGTAAACTCGCAAAATGATATTTTAGAAATATTTTAAACCTTTTACTACTGATAGTTAACTATTAGGAAAGGGCTGCTGCGATCAAAAGCTAGTGTAAAAGATTTCTGTCTCGTCCTAAGCACTTTGAGTTCCAGTCTCAGTAGTGGTCTTCCCAGATGAGTAGTTGCGAGTGTTCGAAAAAAGTGCTTTTATCCAGCCGAGATTAATAAAAATTTTATTGTAGTTAGTTGTATAGATTAGTTAGTTATGAAAATATAAACAAAATGATATATTTGTAATTTATATAAAATAGAGGGATGAAATTATAATCTTAACAAACTTGAGAAGTGAAAATATAATTAATCTATTAGATTATCATAAATTATTAGGGGGTCGATAAATTACGAGTCAAAAAATAAAATTTACGCGCGAAAATGTTTCATTTTCACTAAATCATTTTCTCTCTCGACCTTCTTTCTCTCTAACTTCTCTCTACATACCAAGACTTTAAACAACGATTTGCTCAAATCTAACCGTTAAAAAAAATAATCTTAATATATCGTTCTATACTTATTTATTTATATTTAAATCGATGTAAAAATAAAAAAAACGCATCAAAATAAAAAATATTGGTCCTGTTTTGCAAAGGAGTGATTGGCGCCAAGACCATGCGTCCGCATCTCCTCCCCCGCGCCAACTCTTGGCGCCATTCATTTTGATCCTGCGCCAATTGATGGTGCCATCCACTTGTACCTTGGGCCACCTGATGGCCCCAACCAACTTTTAATTACTTTTTTAATGTTTTTTTTAACAAAAATAGTAGTCATTTTGGTTTTTTTTTTAAATTATTAATATTATTTATATTATCAAATCAATTAATTTTCATCTATGTTATACTATTATGTAATTTTTTAATTAATTTATATTATTATATTATCAATTAAATGAATTAAACACTAACATATGTGCACATTATAATATAAAATTAACTAAAAAATTAACATAATGGTATAAAATAATTAAAATTAATGATAAATAAAATTAGAAAAGTACTAAAAATTCGAAAATACACCATATGTACACTTGAGCCGTGCTATGGTGCGAGTAGAGGTATTCCCGTGCTGGGTCTTGGTGCGACTCTCTCATTGTCTGCAGCAAGGCCTGGCGCGGGGATACCCCTACTCGTGCAAGGACGTGATTCAAGTGTGCATATGGTAATTTTTTTTATTTAAATTTTGGTGTATTTTTTGTGATTTTATCTCAAAATTAATCATATCGTGTAGATAGTATCCAAAATTATTCATTTTTAACTTCAAAATCTTCAAATTTTACAAAAATCACCACAATTTTTTAGAGAAATGTGAAAAACATGTATAGAGAAAGAAAGAGTGTTTTGAAGAAAAATATTTAAATATTATCCCTACGCAAATTTTATATTTTAGCGCGTAGTAATTCATGGGTACCCAATTATTAAAGGTAAAATCCAAACTTGACGAAGTAAGTATGTCCTTTTCCTTTGGGCCCTAAACAAGGTGTGTATTGCTGGGCTAAGAAATGCAGCAAATTATGTAACCCAAGAAGCCCTTACGCTTTGGAGTTTGGACATGCTGATTCAATTGATACTAACCAACCCATGATAGGCCCTTACCTTACCTTGTTCATAGAGAGCTCTGCGGCCCAGCTTGCAAGCTTCAAGTTCTTGGGGGTTTCCTGTATCTGTATGGGTCGGTGGTCCACTCATGGGCATGGATGGGTTGGGAAATGACGCCTTTTGTCCTCCTCAATGTATATCGCCAACCATAGGGAAAAAAAACACAGCAAAAACACGACTTTGTTCAAGATGCCGTTTGGATTCTCTGAAGATGCAATGCAAAAAAGGAATTTTTAGGGAAACTTGTTGATTCGCCTGTCTACACAGAATATTTCCCTGATTTCATTTTCTTTTATATTTTCCCTGCAGCTTCTGTCCGTCTTAATTATTCCAAAACTCCAAACACAGCCTTCTTTTTTTAGGGTTTCCTTCAGCCTTAAGATTCCGTGATAGAACTCATGGAAATGCATGCTGAACATATATTATCACTTAGTGTCCTCTAATAGGAGTATTTGTAAAGATATCATCACATGCTCTTTCCAAATTCACATATACACCCATTCTAATTTGTTAAAATTTAGATTTGTGTTTAACTCATTTCGAAAGGCACTGAAATGGATTAGGTGGTTTTTATACCATATTAAAATTAGAATTTGAATTTAACTCATCTCAAAAAAATACTCAAAAGAGGAGGATTACCAAGTCTTATAAGAAGTAATTATTTCTCAAAACACTAGTCGTGTGAGATTTCTAATATAACTATGAAATTAGTACAGTGATCGTTATATCTTTAACTTTAATTCTAAACATTCATAATGCACTTAATCACCTAATGAAATAGCCGTGCTGAAATTATACATAGATTCTTAATTAACAAATCACATATGGTCAAATCAAATCAAAATATTTATGAGGCTGAATTTGACAGATTATCAACTTAATTACATTAGCTGATAAATTTAGCAGTCTAATCAATGACAATATATGTTTATGTATATATATTTATATGCAGTGGTTAAGATGAGTTAATTATTTTTGAGGAGGATAGGATTAATTTTGTAGTTATTAAGAGGGGTGGGGCCCTTAATTAAGGATAACTTTAGGGTGGTTTACTAGCTATTATTTCAATTATATGTCCAAAAATTGGAAAAGATTGTGAGTTGGTTGGATCGTTTAGTCACCAATCAATAAGACTCTTTAGCCATCAATTAATCAATCTTCCCCAGCTGTGCCCTTAAGCATTTTATCAGACCTTGCTTATGATTAAAGCAAATATGGAAGTTTCGAAAGAACAAACTCCCCATTATTTCATTAAGCTTAAGGGCTCTCTCTCTCTCTCTCTCTCTCTCTCTCTCTCTCTCTCTCTCTCTCTCTCTCTCTCTCTCTCTCTCTTTCTCTCTCTCTCTCTCATATAAACACATTTATTATTTGTCCTTTGATTAATCTCAAACTTCCTTTTGTTCCTTGAGACAAAAAAACAAGATTACCGCGTAAATATTCGGCGATTATGAACAAATTATAGAATAGTTAAGTATACATCATTATCATCGTGATATTCAATTTATTTTCTTTGTTTCCCTTTTTTTATACTTCTAAAAAGTTCCTTGTATATAGTAGTACACAACATTGATTGATTCAAACTTAATCTATCAAGCATCTACAGGGTTTAGTCTTGACCTTTAGCGTTCTGCTGCAATATAACGAAAATTTGAACATTTTACGGTCCCAAATAAATTGTTTTCTTTTCTCTATTGCCAGATGTATATGATTTCCATTTAGACAATATATATTATAAGTGTATATATGAATTATACATTAAAAAAATTGTGTATACATAATTAATTAATCAAAAACAAGAAAGTAAATACTTGCTTGTGGTTCACTATATATAGATTGGAGAGAAAGGAGGTGTGGATTTGTAAAATCTTTTTCCACAAGAGAGAAGAGAAAAATATTAGTGCAAGTCCATGATAGCATTATCTATTCCAAAAATAAGCACTAAGAAATTGAAGAAATAAAAAGTTATTTGTACTCTTTCCTAAGAAGGGAAAATGGGAATTAATTAAGGATAATAAAATTGTGTGGTTTTAACATAATGATTCCCTTTGATGACAGCGAGATTGGTCCCAAAGTCAGCAAAAGATCAAGAAAGCCATTTGTGAGGTATCCTCTTCTCCGTGTCAACTTGCAAACCCAACGCCCTCACCTCCCCTCCCTATTGCCTTATCGAATAATATTATTCATATATACTCACTCTCTTGTATTTTCAATTTTCTATGCCACCCGCATCAACTCTCCTAATTATCTATCTATCTGTGATTAATAACGTTTTTATCATGATGATCAATTTCTAATACATTTTTTTAATAATATTTGTCTCATAATAATTTCGAGAAAATGAAATATAACACACGCATTGTATTAAAAGATTCTAAGCACCTTTCTGAATCAGGCCTCAAAATCTAATACAAAATTTTTCATTTTAATATATATATATATATATATATATATGGGCAGTTGATGGAAATATTCTCTAGTCTTGGTAGAAAAGACTTTTCTAAAGGATTTTATTTGTGAATTCAATTAAGTCACATGGAAAAATTGAGGTTCATTAAATTAAAGATAATAAATTTGACAGTATATGCTGTTTATTAGTTGAATGAAAATCAACAAGGTAAATAATTAACTGTGTTTTACTAATTATAAGAAGAATTTGAGAATTAAGGTATATTAGTTTATTTATGCCATGACTTAAGCTTCAGCAGAAGCATATTAATTTATATATGTGAATATTAATTGAAAAAATTTTGAGACTAATACAAATATAAAAATGGTATAACATTAAAAAAAATAATGGCGGTAGATAATTAATATGCTGAAAACTTGAGTTGGATTAAAGATTAGAGATGAAGAAGTAAAAAATTTTATATGTGCAGAAGAGAAGAGAAACATGAGAGAGGAAGGATATTGAAGAGGCTGCAGCATATCAAAATTTAGGATTTTGAGAGATAGCACTAAAACCAGACTCTATTTTAAACGTAAGACTAGAGTTTTAAAGAATGGAAAACAGATTGTTGCCTTTTTTTTCCCCCACATATTCAAGCACTTATTATTATAATCAACATGAGCAGCAGTATGGTATATCAACTTAAATATTTTATTTATACACAATAATCAAGCATAAAATTCTATAAATACTGCTACTGTTTCTCTACAAAAACATATGATATAATTATATGTATATCCCTATATATATATATATATATCTGTATTTATGTGTATAATTTCTATAAATCAAGTAGAAAATTCCTTTTTGCTTAGCTAAAAATAACCAAAGCTATTAGTCAGATAATGCTTTTCTATATTCAACTGGGCAGGTAATAATATACATGGCCTCACCTAAAATTGGCTATGGACTTTGCCAGAAAAACGCTCTTACGTCGTCGTTGGGGGAAATCCAATTTCTCAACTCTTCTTCCTTCGTCCTCAAGTTCATCACTTAAAAGCATATATAATTAATCCTCCATAGGGATTAATTAACTAACCAAAATAAATAACCATAAATAATCTCTGTATATTATCAATTAATCATCACGGCAGCAGCTTCGGAGGCGGAATCCTTGATGATCTAAGAGTACCAATTCATACCGGAAACTTGATAAGGTTGACGGAAAACGCCATCCCCCAGAGAACCTAACATTGATTGTTGGTGCAACGATGGTGTTTGAGGAAGTTGACTGAGAAGACTAGCGATTGATGCGTTCTCATCATTTCTCGTAGCCATACTTCCGTCGCTACTATCCGCGAGAAATCTCTTAGTAGGCGGCGAATTTCCGTTACCGACGTCATCGTTCCAGTACAGAGAATTTAACGTCCGTTTCGCCGGGAGAACATTGGATGCTCCGGCGAGTAGAGAAAGCTGTTGCTTAGAAGCGGATGAAGTTAATTGGGACATAGATCCACCACTGTTTAAATCGGCACTCAGCATTCCATCAAACAGGTTGTGTTCATTCTCAAGTAATGCTCCATAGTTGGTCGTTTTTAGTCCTGGCAATTTTGGCTGGCCTAGAGATATTGAAGGTGGTATTGATGCCATCAAATCATTCATATCATCCCTATCATGATCCATCGGCCTTGGTGTATTATTCTTCTTGTAGATCCGACATAATACCCAATCATCAAGCTGTAATTACATTGAAAAAAAAAAAATAAAGTCAATATATAATACATTTTCTCCGATTACCTACGGTTTGTTTAATCTCGAAATCACATACCCTGAGTGAGCCTTTCTTATTGGCAATATCGCATCCAGGAGGCTTTGAATTGGTTTTATTATCGGCAAGTCTATACTCGTGCATGATCCAATTGGTTTTGATTCCTTTAGGAGGTTTACCACCATAGAAAACCAGCGCTTTCTTGACACCAACCTTTTGAGTTCCCCCAGAGGTAAGAACTGGTTTATCAGTTCCAGTAGCTTTCCAGTATCCAGAAGTAGCCGCCCGGTTCGGCCGGGCACCGTTAGGGTATTTTCTATCCCTCGGACTAAAGAAATACCATTCTTGTTCCCCAAACGTAGCCTTAGCTAAAAAAAAAAATTAAAAATCCAAATAATCAAAATTACTCGCTGAAAACAACCAATTAAATTCATTTTAATTTATATCGCCCAATATTTTTTAGTATTTACCTGGAAGTTCCCACGGATCAAACTTGTAGAGATCAACTTCGGCTATGATGGAAACTGGAAGAGGAGCAGAGGCAGCTTTCTTCTTAAGATAGTGGACCACCAATTCTTCATCGGTCGGATGGAATCGAAAGCCCGGCGGAAGATGAGGCTGCTGCGAACAACCGCCGCCGCCTCCGGTAGACGAATCAGTACTTTCCATTGGAGGATCGAATTAATATGATGAAGATTGCTTAAACTAGAAATGAAGTTTCCGAGTGATTTTTGGATGTTGAAAAGGAGGTGGAGGAGAAGGAGATGAGAATAGGGAGCATTGGTACACGAAAAAAATACAGAGAGAATCGACCGAATTGGAGCATAGAGTAGGCTAGGGGCCTTCTTTTATATCGGTACGGACCTTGGCAGCAGATTTTATAAAGTACGCTGCCGATTTTTTCTTACGGTATCTGATTATCCTATCAAGCCTTTCCACGTCATGATTAATGAATTTTTTTTTTTTTTTTAACATCCAATGCTCAATCTGATCATAGATCATACATTTTAAACTTTTATAATGAGATTAAGGGGTTTTAAAAGAAAGTTAAATTTTAAATTAAATGGTAATGTTTTTTAGGAATTTATTTTTTATTTTATAATATTTATATTTAAAAAAATTATTATGAAAAAGATGTGACAAAAAAATATTATAAAAATCATGGACGTGAATATTAAGGATGTTTTGTAAAAACAAAAAATTAAGGGAAAAGAAAGAAAAAGGTAATGAGAGGAGAGGGAAGAATTACGTAGTAAGAGAGGTGGGAGAACTGAAAATTAGGCCTTTAGATAACCGACACGCGTGATTCCAAAATGGGGGAGAGGGCGACACGTGGCTGGAGAAAGGTGTTTGGGGGCCACGCCGCAACAATGAAAAGCTTGATTAGGACGAAGATAAGTGAGGCGGTGGTGGGATCATACTTTACGCTGCTTCAGATGTCACACTTTTGTTATTGTGATTTACTACTCTAAACTAAATCATATAATATAATATAATAATCAGCCCCTTAATTCTCCACAAAAAGTTTTCAACCCTTCTTCAATCATGTCCCTTTGTTTTGCCTAACAAATTCTCATTCCCATGCCCATTCTCTAGTTTTTTTTTTATAATTTTTTTATACATTCTCTAATTTTTTTTTAATTTCATTTTTATACATATCAAGAAGAGTAATGAATTTGGACACAAAATTTTTAGTTTAACAATGACTATTTCTATCACCGAATCATCTTATGACATTTTTTTAATGAATAATACCTGAATTTTTACAAGATTAAAAATTTTAAATTTAAATTACTTTTTTTTCTTTGATATATATTTATATTTAAAGGTAGTATGCATTGTATCTTATTTTTTCTCCAAATGCACAATTATTTGAAGGTAATAGTATAATGGATCAAGACATGATATACATTACTATTAATTGTCCCTATGTATGAATATTATGGTTTAATTAATTGTTCCAACTAGGAATTCAATTTAATGCATGTAGACATTATTTTAGGTCCTAAGTATTAAGATCCTTTAAATAATTCATTAAAAAAAAAAAAAAGAATCCTTTAAATAACATTGACAATTATTTTATATACATTGTATTTTCACGTGTTCTTTACCTTTTCCCTAGGCTTATTATTTTGTAACATAAATGTAGTTAATTAATAAAGCAATAAAATTTGTTGCATTTGGGCTTTTTTTAATCTCTTTTTAGCTATTAATTTGATACAATGTAAGTATATACATAAATTTAAAGAGTTATATTTTGAATAATTACTAAATACTTATTGTTCAAGATATATATATATATATGTTTAGAATAATGTTTGTTTTGTTAGAAATACGTTAGATTGTTATCATATACATAATATAATGTATAGTCCATTATGATGATGTTGATGATTTTGACAATTATTGGCCAACGAGGTTCACAATTCACACACTAATGAGAATGAGAGTGAGAGTGAGTGAATATATTTTAAGAGTTGTAACAAAAATCTTGATATAAGTATTTAGCATTGGTGGGGTACATTGTGCTACTCCTTGGACTAGCAAGGGTGACCCCCTTTGTGTCAAATCTTGTAGTCCATTTCTTATCATGAGAAGCAATAAAAACCACATCTCGCATTCGCAGCCAATATATATATATATATACATGATTCAACCCCACCCCCACCCCCTCCCCCACCATATCTTTATTTACAAACTCTCTTTTTCTTTATAAACCATTCCCTAAATCCCTCCCACCTACAGCAAAAAAGACAAACATCTACAGTTTAATTTAGATATTCCAAGTCTTTTCTGTCTCCGCCAAAATACCTAGCTACCTACATCATATATATATATATATATGTCTCAAAGTCAAAATTTTTTTTTTGTGCATTCGTCATCCATTATTTTATTTTATATTCGTTAAAATTTTATATTTATAATTACTTTTACTGTCAAGAAAAAAAAAAATACTGAATAGGCATTAATCCCGTTTCAATTCATAACTATTTTCATTAATATACAACTATGAAATTTCTTTATAAAAATTTAAAACCAATCTTTCTCTTTTTAAATTAAAATAGTAAATTATATATTTACATGTTTAAAAATGATAAATTTTGAGGTCCAAGAAGTTCACCCTACGATGAAGCATACATGTGGTGACCGTAGGAAATAACTATAATAGCCCTAGACATGACATGTGTATCCAACTTTCTCAAAACATGATCACCAAAAGCAGCTGCTTGTTCGTTTCCTCTTAACATTTTCTTGGTTTTTAGATGGAGGAGGGAAGGTGGCCGTTCCGAATCACCGCCACTCGCCGCCGAGAAATTAATCTAAAGCATCGGGGTTGTTGTTGTTGTTGTTGTTGTTGATGTATGATGAAAATATAAGTTTAAAAAAAAAATTAAATATGTGAAGGATTTCTGGCTGGCTGGCTGGCAGGCAGGCCGCCGGCCGACCGGCTACCCTTGTTTCTCCCGTGATTAATAATGATCAAGTAGATGAAGAACATGAGAGGTTTAACATATGATTTTCCAGCATGTGGGATGCATATATAAGGTTTGAGGTCAAGAGTAGTATTAATGTTTTTGATGAAAATATGGTACATATCGATTTCTTATTCATGAAAAACCTAACTAGGTTCTTTTATGTTTTTTAACGTGAGAAAAGATTTAATATGCATGTGCACATAGTACCATGCATGTCCTAATATAGCCTCGTGACTTTTATATGATTCACAAATGTTATTATTAAATAGTCCTTTTTTTTCATCAATGGAAAGTAACTTCAAACATTTCCAAAGCACACACTACGTATTATAAGCTCTAATTCATTTCTTGCACACTTAGGAACTACAAAACAATTTCCTCAACAACCTTAGCTTGCTCAAATCCGACTATGCAACAGAATTTTGTTACTATACTACCATTTATACTTCCTTTTTACTTTGAAATCACGTTATTTTAAATAACATATTCTCTTAATTCAATAAAGATGGTTCAAATTTCTTTTTTTTTCGTTCTAAATTATATGATACTGTTTCTATTTATATATGTTAGTTAACATGTTAATTTCCTTATATGCCCCTCATTGTTTTGCATCTTAATTAATAAAAATCTTCACTTTTCGAGAAATTTTAATAAAACACACACCGTTCTAATAACTTTATATAAGTTTCAAGATAAAAAGTCAAATTTTTCTAACTTTCTTAATCTTTGTGAACATTGAAACAGGACCATCTTTCTAGGACGGAGGACGGAGGGAGTATATAATTACAAGACTCAAAAACTTAATTAAGGAGAATCTAATATTGTCAAGTTAAAACAAGGCAAAGTATCTTTTTTTAAATATATCGAGTTAAAGATATGGTTTGAATTCATGATTTCTAACTTGATAAAATATACTTTTACTTATGAGTTACTATCTTGTAACACTGACAAATTAAAACAAGAAAAATATTTTGAAATTAATATAATAAGACACCAAAACTAAATTAATAAATATTTAACACTATGAAGAAACAAGAATGAAAGTAATTCAAGTTTGGGGATTGGTTGGCAAAGTTTTTTTTTTTTTTTTTGGGTGTAATATTCGTTAGAGATGGTGTCAAAGAGGTTTATAAGATTTGGTTTCATTTCTCTTTGAATAAACACCCCCGCACACACACACACACACACACACATATGAGAGTATATATCTACCTATAATGGTGAGTTTTTCTATTATTTTTCATTTATCTTGTTTAATTAGTTAAATATTATATAATTTTATATGTTATATTTAAACATATATAAATTCTTGCTAGCATATAATGGTAGGTATACTCTTGAATACTCTTTTAATTTTACCTCTTTAAAATTTATTTTGAGACTCATCATCGCAAACAAAGAATTTCTGACCTGATAAGTTTATCTTGAAGAATTTATTACTAAGTCTAAATTTGGCTGGGTAACGTTAGGGAGGAGATGTAAATTAGGACGTAAATGTCAGATTTATGTTGTTTGGTTGCAACGTAAAAGTGGAGGGGATGTAAATGAGGAGGGGAAATCTCTCCCTCAACGTCAGTAAATTAGCCCCTCCCAAAACGGATGGATTGTGACGTAAATAATGTTAAAAAAAGTCCATTTTAACCTTTACAAATTAGTTTATTACAAATTTATTCTAAATTAAACTCCTGCTCCATATATATAACATTCCCAATTTTATGAGATGGATATAAAAGTAAATTATATATAATAAAAATTATTTACTTTTCACTTTCATTCCAACCAAACGGATACTTCCTTCCCATTCTTACCAAACAATTTTAAAATAAAATAATATACTTTCCTAATAGAGGTAAATGGTGCCACTGTCCCTTCTACTTTTTCTTCCTTTCTCCCTCCACTAATCAAACTAGGACTAAAGTACTATGTTGTTGTATTGTGAGGCTGAAACAAGGAGAGTAGTTAAAATATAATAATAAAACGTAAAAATTTAATTAACAAATATCTAACACTGACAATCTGGCACAGGTCAAAACAAGGAAAGTGGTTGAAAATATGAGGGGGGGGGGTTTGGTTGTTAAAGTAGTAGTATTGGTGAGGATTCTTTTGTAATATCACAATGGGAGGGATGGATGCCAAAGAAGTTTATAAGACAGGTCCAGGAATTGCGCCACAAGAAAAGCAGAAATGAACAACAATATTTTGTAACAAATTTGAGACAAGTCACAATTGCATGACCCTTTGACATGTGATTGAAACCTCAAAAATAAATAAATCTGTTGTACATTATTATCTCTAACGTATCATCAAACATACGACATCGTCATTAGTTTGGTATGCCTTACAACATAAATTTTGCTTCTTAATATACACTTCATCATCATCATCATCTCCCTCATATATCACACAAACACTTTGCTATATATCATCATGTGCTCAAAACCTAACCCTACTTTCATCACGCGCACACACACATATATATATATATATATATACACACACTCTCTTTGAATTCGATATTGACTTTCCTCCCCTATTGATCATCTCCATCCATTTCCTATCGTGATCACCTCCCCAAGTTGTTCCTTTTTTTAAGACTCAAATTCAAGAATTAAAAAAAAAAAAAAAAGAACGAAAAAGAAATAATCGGACCAAAAAGATAGATTCTTTTTTTTTCTTATTAAAAAAAAAAGATTCTTAAAAGTTTGGTGAGAGTTTTTACTTGGAGTTAATCAATATATTTTATATCTAACCTTGACTCTTATATCATTTGTTGTTGGGATGAAAACTGCTCTGATATCATTTAATAAGAGGGGACAAGTAGCAGAAACAACTTAGAAATTATAACTAAGGAGAAAAAATAAATTTAATTATGTGATTTGATTCTTCAATATAAAATAGAGAATAAGAAATAAAACAACATAAGAATATCTAAATGAGATTTGATCCCTCAACATATAGAATTGTATTATAATTTCTCAATAGACAAAAGTATAAACTCTCATAATATAAAATTTATTATCTAAATCGGATACTAATTAATAGGATTGGCGAAATCAGTCTAACTATAAACTATGAGAATTTATTTATTATAAAAATGTGGAATTAAAAACTCCAAATTCTATAGATATTGCGAAAATAATATTCACAACAATAATTAATTAACCATTGTTGAAGAATGGTCAACAATGTGATATAATATATGATGTATGCATGTGTTATGATGTTATGGGATTTACAATTGAGTTATATACACAGATGAAGAAGTATATACTAAATTTAATAAAACTTTTTATTATTATTATTTATCCTTCGATCCGATCCCCACGTGTTTTTTGAGGCTGAAAACCAGAAATTTCTATTTGCACGACAACGAACGAAAATTGCAGTTGTCATCGAACTTATATGAATCTATCTGTATGCATATCCAAGTAGTTTGCGTGATCCTTCCGACAACATTTCACTAATTTATTATTTTTTATTTCACATTTTTCGATTTTTAATTTGTTAAGTTGGGCTAGTTTGTTTCTAATAATGTTGTCCAAAAGAAAATAGATCCATGAAAAAAAGACACTACCCCAATTTCATAAAATTGTCATATTTTTTTTATTAAGATGATTTTTCTTTATAAACATTTTTTTTTCAAAAATATTTTTGTTTAATTAATAGATCACTCCCTAATAATTCTTAAAAACTAATTAAGTCATTTACATTTAAAATAAATATAGAGAAGAAAGAGGAGACTAATGTTCATTAATTAATATAAGAGAATTAGAGGTATTTTACGTTAAAAACTTCATCGGTTTCAAATTTTTCTTCATTTGTATGAAATAAGAAATACCTCATAATATAAGATATAGTATTATAGCAAATTCACCTAATATTTATGGTAAAAAAACACTAGTATTTTTCAGTTATGTTCCAGAGATTCTTCTGCAAAATGCCAATGAATATTTATGCATAAGAATTTCGCTACTTGTCCCCAACAAATAGTATTAGAGTGAGGTTGAATTCCTATAATCCCTAATAAATAGTATCAGAGTCAAATGTTTTAACTTCATGAGAAGAGATGGTGGAACGCAGAATTCGAGCATGAACTGAGAAAAAGAAGTAAGGCCAATTATATTTTTAAAATAGCAATTTACAAAGTTATTAAATCTAATTACATTTTTTTATATCTTGATTTTTTAAAACTGTATCTTTCACTTTATAAAATTTATTAAAAAATTAAAAAACTATATTAAAAGGTGAATTGAACCATACTGATTCCCAAGACTCACCTAAAAGCGTTGTGTCATATATATATATATATTTATTTTATTATTTGCTGGATGAGCTTTGATTTTAAACCGTAACTTATTTTTCGTATGTTATAGAGTAGACATCTAATTATTAAATTATAACAATGACAGGAATGGTTTAATTTGAGGTATGAAATTTACGTAGTAAACGAAAATAAATAATCTAATCAATTAAACATGGCCACGAAGATTAATAATAAAAGTCTTTAAATTTTTAAGAAAAATATTCAATTGAGGAATTACTTCTAATACCAAAGAAAATATAAGAGGTTTTCCTAATTATGTTAATAATTGACTACATAATCTACATATATATTCCGTCTGTATACCGTAGAATCTACGGAAACAAATTGGCGATCAGGATTTTAGCTTTAATCAGAATCAAATTCCGTATTTTCGCGAAAAAGAAAGCCAGAATTCATGCCTAAGTACAATGAAAATGGATTTCATTTTCTCAAACCAAAAAAAAAAAAAAAAAGAGATGATAATATATATTT
The DNA here is from genome assembly GCA_028651295.1 of Catharanthus roseus. NCBI lineage: Eukaryota > Viridiplantae > Streptophyta > Magnoliopsida > Gentianales > Apocynaceae > Catharanthus > Catharanthus roseus. The sequence goes on along the minus strand of JAPQWS010000050.1, from coordinate 9,537,947 downwards.
TTTCTGATAAAAACAGATGATATATATATATATATTCTCTAATTTCTGATATTGATAATTAATGAGATGAAGATGGTTTTCAAGTGGCTAACAAGTGTTTTTCCTAAAATAGAAACTCAAGATAACATAATGTTGCTTTCACTAAATAGTTACATGTATGGATCTATTAAATTTAATTTCAAATACAGTATTGCTTAGTACAATTTAATTTTCCATTTTTGTATATGAAGACAAAGGCTTGGTCATTTGTCTTGATTCAAGCAGTTAGCAGCTAAAGAAATATGTACACAAAGTCATTAGCTAGAGCTGTTTTCATCTGAGAGAATATAAATTTGGATATACTTTATTTTCTTTCTATTTAGTACAAAATTTTCAAAATATTTTATAAATAAGTAGATTACACCTTATCCTTCGTTTATAGTTTATTTCAATAATAAACATAAATTATTCAAAAAAATTATATAAAAGGTATTCATATCTAAGAAATAATATTTATGTCACTACTCAATTCGTGAGTTTGAAGTGCGATCGGGAAGTTCGACAGTACTCATTGTCTCTATTTGATGATTATTCTCGATATGTCAAAATAAATATATTGAAATGATTATTAAATATATTGTTACGTATTATATAAATACATTATATTTATTATAAGTGCGATTGTATGTATGTATTATAGTGAGAAAAAAATTTTACAAACAATAATTTAAATTCAATTTACAATGCTCTGTACTTGATCTTTAAAAAGAAATATTAAAAAGAAAAAGGGAAAATATTATATATGGACCATGATTTAAGCTTTGATGAATGAGCAACCAATTGTTAACATATAGTGGAACTTTATTAGAAGATGCTTTTGTTTTGATGAATTTAATTTTGACTGCTATGATGCAGCTTGGACGCACTTGGGATATCATTGTTTATCCCATTTTAGAAATATTAAACATCAACTTTTTTCTGTACATTTATAAAAATATTGGCATATTTTGGAAAGATTCTCTCTTTGCGAAAATGATATAATTTAATTTATTTTATTATATTCTTTCTAATGCTTGATTTTTTGATAAGCTGTAGCATTTTTCTGTCCTAATTGGTTGGATCATAAGATAAAATATTTACTCCACAAGAAATTACTTTAAATCCAATTTAACTTATAAGATCCACCACCAAAAAATAGCCTGCCGTTTGATTTTTTATAAGGTAATGTTATTGTTTGTCATATCTTTTCTTTGCATATGATAGCTTCCTGTTTTCAAAAGCCGACTCCAAAAAAGGGTCTTCGGCGATTTAGAAGATCCTGACCAATTATGAGAAGACACTTGACAGAAAGTTAGCTTGAGGAAGTCATCGGTGTATTTGTCTAAGCATGTTGTATAGGAGGATCGCTTGATGAGAATCCAATAGCACAAGTTCTAGAAGTTCAAATCGACACCACAAAGGATCCAAGTTCAAGTTCATGTTCAATTTCTTAAGTCCACAATCCTTATAAGAGGGACCATTTATAAGACATAATTGGGCCTATGATAAAGGCACGGACTTAAAGGGTGAGAGAGGCCCTTAATATATTTGATAAATACACTTTAGCCAAAGAAGAAGTCAATGTTGAAAAATACAATCCCAAGTCAACACATGTCTTAAAACATTCTTGAAGATGGAACAAATCATTAAATCCTTGTATTTAGTTTTTTTAAGAAAGAATCTCTTATACAAGGGCAAGAATTATCACATTGATTTGCTCAAATTTATTTCCTTAATTGCTTAGGAACTACGGTGGCATATTAGGGATTGTTCACTTATTTAAGCGTAAGATCATTATAATTAGTTTGCTCTAATTTATTTCCTTAATTATTTAGGATCTAGCATGGCTGAAATTCTCCTTATAAATAGGGTGAAAGTTTGTTGAAAAATGGGACTTTGATCAATATATGTATTTGAAAGGTTTTTCCTACACTTGTGAGTTCTTTATTTGAACTAGTTAATGTTTGTAGGCCAATTGGGACAGTGTTCACACATTTTTCTCTTCTCAGCCCATGTTTTTTATTCCCTGTGATGAGTTGGACTGAGCCTCACGACCAAAATAGGATAAGTTTATGTCTAATCCAAGATGCCGGGCAGGCCGATGTTGGTAAATAGCCCAATCTTCTTGAGTCTTCCAAGGGGACTTAGCTGTTGCTTCTTTGAAAAAGTCTTCCAGGTAACAGGATGTTCTGTTATTGAACGATCCTTCCAGATGACTGTTCTATTGTTTGAACAAGTCTACCGTAGAAACTCTATAAATACTCTTATCATTTTCTTATTGCTAACAGATGAGACGTGATCGTTTATTTTGTGTGAAGCCTTCTTCTTTTCTCTTCTTCTTCCTCTTCTCTGCATATTCTTGCTTCTGCTTGCTCTCTGTGAATTCTTTTGCTGCTGCCGCCGTTAGTCACCATTTTCGGTTGACCACGTGCTTGGGTAGTGTGTGAAGGAGAGAACCGAAAGTGAGAGATTAGATTGTTGTTGTGTGAGGCTCATCCATTGCTGAGGGTTTGATCGATATTCTAATTTAAAGAGAAAATAGGTCGTCCAGTTTTTCTCTCTTTCATCCGTTTTGATCGTCCGAATATCTTTGTTCCCTTCTTTCACAAAATTGGTCGTCCATTTTCTTCTGTGTTGGCGTCCTTTTTCATAAATGGACGTCTGGTTTTGGTTCTGGTCGTCCGATTTTATCCAGTGGCAAAAATCGGGCGTTCGATTTTTCGCTAGTCTCATTCGGTTTTGTTTATCTATTTTGCAGGTATTTAAAGAAGAATCAGTAGTCCGTTTTTTGAATACGTCCTCCAATTTTGAAGAGTTTTGTCTAAGAGTTGTTATCCGATTCCATAATCCAGTTTTTATAATAGATTAGTACATCTTCTGTTCTTCCGCTATTTTACTACTGTAATAGTTTTTCTATAGAGGTTTTGTTAATGTAACAGGGCTGATTACCAGAGTAACTCTTTCTAGTGTCTGGTGTTTGTTGCATTCCTCCTGCGACGCAGACGTCATCAGAAACCTCTCAGGTTACTTTCCAGACTCACAAGAATTGTTGAGTTCTGTGAATCTGGCACAGATCACTATTAGTGTTTTTGCTTTCCTTGCATTTAAAGTTTATTGTCCTGATATATACATATTCTGCTGCTTGTATCTCTGATTACGAACCAAATTTTTGTGATTTCCGTTTTTCTCTGAAAAACCAAAACCCAAGCTTGGCTTAAGTCCTATTGAGACTTCAAGTATCTGTGTCTTGGTGTTTTTCTTATTCGATTTCAAAATTCTTTTTATTGTCCGTGATCATTGAGATTGTTCTTTTGTCTGTTTGGGGGCTGTTGCTCAGCTTGTGGTTTATTTTATACTTTTTCTCTATTGATCTGTTTTGTGGCTATTACTTAACCTTTACTATCTGTTTGATCTATTGTGAATTCATTATCTGCACATTACTTGTTTTTCTAGCTGTATTGTTTTTCCGGGCTGTTTTTGTGACAAAACTCTTTCTTAAATCTTTCATTTTTCGCACATTACTCACATTTGCCACTGTTTAACATGTCTGTTCCAAAACTTGAAACAGACAAGTTCGATGGCAAATCTGATTTTGTAATGTGTCGTAGAAAAATGAAAGCTGTTTTAGTCCAAAATAAAATTGCACCCGCTATTTATACTCCTGACAAGTATCCAGAATCTTGGACAGGAGAAATATTAGCTGAAAAACTTGGTGATGCACAAAGCTGTCTCACCTTGCATTTGAAAGATAATGTTTTGAGAGAAATAAACGAAACAGACAATGCTTATGAAATCTGGACAAGACTTGAAAAACTTTATTTGGGAAAGTCTTTATCAAATAAAATCTATTTAAAGAAACAACTTTTTGGCTTCAAATGTACGGGTCGAAATCCCTTTTTGAAAACATGGATGATTTAAACAAAATTGTTTTAGAGCTCCAAATTGTTGGAGAAAACATTTCTGATGAAAACATTGCTGTTATTTTGTTGAATGCTTTGCCTGAGTCATTTAATAATGTGAAATCTGCTATTAAGTATGGTAGAGATAACTTGACTCTTTCTGATGTGAAAAGTGTTTTGAAATCAAAAGATTTAGACTTGCGAAAAGAAAATAAAACAAACGGAGAGAATCCTTTCGTGCTAGGGAGGGTTGACCGCAGAGAACCTTCTAGTCACTGCTCTAAAAGTAAAGCGAGGTCTAAAATCTCGAGACAAGAATAAAGTGAAGTGTTTTTATTGTGGCAAAGATGGTCATATGAAAAACAAATATTTTAAATGAATCAAAGATGAAAAATTATGTAAACAAGGTGGTGGGAAGGATAAAATTGACAAAACACACGATTTTGAACTAGATGGTAATTCTATGCTTTTTGAAGTTCTATGTGTTTCCCCTTCCCCATCTATATCTGATATGTGGATTCTTGATTTTGGTTGCATTTTTCAAATGGCACCCAACAAGCCTTGGTTTTTTTTATTTTAAACCCGTTGACAATGGAAAATTTTTTATGGGAAACAATCAGGTTTGTGATGCCAAGAGAATTGGAAATATTTTTATAAAAATGCATGATGGTATGACTAGAAAACTAATCGAGGTGAGATATATGCCTGATCTTAGGTGGAATTTGATCTCCCTTTGTGTTTTTGACTCAAATGGATATTCTTATAAATCTGAAAACGGGATTTTACGTGTTTGTAAAGGATTTCTAGTCATGCTTAAAGGTTTTAAGAAAGATGGTTTATACACACTACTTGGAAAAACTATTTGCGAATCATCTATATTATTTTCTAAAACTGTTTCTGAAAAAACCATGTTGTGGCATTATCGGATTGGCCATATTAGTGAAAAATGTATGCATTACTTACATAAACAAAATCTTTTAAACGGTGATGAAATCACTTCTTTAGATTTTTGTGATCTTCGTGTTCTTGGCAAATAACGTAAACTCAGTTTTTCTACGGGCACACACAAATCCACTACTGTTCTTGATTATGGGCACTGTGATTTTTGGGGTCCTGAAAAGGTACCCACTTTTGGCGGCAATATTTATTTCCTTTCTTTTGCTGATGATTTTTCTCGGCATGTTTGGGTGTTTCATTTGAAAACCAAATATCAAACTTTTCAAAAGTTTAATGATGGAAACATTTTGCCGAAAATTGAACAAGAAATAAACTAAAGGTTTTAAGAACAGATAACAGTTTGGAATTTTGTAACAAAAAATTTCATGATTTATGTGCCTTGCATGGTATTGTGCATCATAGAATCGTTAGGCACAACCCATAACAAAACGGGGTAGTTGAGAGGATGAACCGAACCATTATGAATAAAGCTAGGTGTCTTTTGGTATCATCTGGGGTTTCTAAACCTTTTCGGGGAGAGGCTGTTAGTACAGTTGTTTACCTTATAAATAGGTCTCATTCCACAGTCATAAACTTTAAGACTCCTATAGAATTGTGGTCAGGCCAACCACTAAACCTTTCCAACCTTAGAGTGATTGGGTGTGCTGCTTTTGCATGTCAGGGAGAAGGGAAGTTAGACTCTAGGTCTAAGAAGGGACTAGTTATAGGCTATCCTAGTAGGGTGAAGGATTACAGAGTGTGGCTTAGAGGTGAACTAGGTATAAGGATAGTCATGAGTAGAGACGTAATCTTTAACGAACTAGACATATCCTGTCTTAGAACTGAAACCAAACCCGAGAGTTCTTCTAGTACACCCACAGTTGAGAACATTCCTGCGGAGGTGGAGGTCACCTCCGAACCTTCTCATGAGCACACACTAGAACTTGAGCTAGAACCTGAAACCAAAGAGGAGTCTAGTAACCCAACTAGCGTTCTTGAACTCGATGAGCCTGATTTAGGTAATTCTGATGATGATGAGGATCATCCAGAAGCACAAGCACAAGCCCTTATAGATTACCAACTATCGAGGGATAGGGTTAAAAGAGTGATAAGGGAACCTTCTAGGTATGGTTATTCATACATTGTTTCTTATGCTTTTGCTGCTGCATCTTTTGTTGAAGAGAAAGAACCTATTTGTTTTTTTGATGTTTTAAAGAGTCATAATCGCTCTTTGTGGATGCATGCTATGTATGAAGAAATGTCTTCTTTGCATAAGAACAAAACTTGGGTGCTTGTGCCTAAACCACCTAAACAAAATTTGATTGATTGTAAATGGATTTTCAAAGTTAAAGTACTTGAATTTGTTATTGAACCTCCAAGGTTCAAGGCTAGATTGGTTGCAAAAGGTTTTTCTCAAGTTGAAGGTATTGATTTCAATGAAAATTTTTCTCCGTTGTTAAGTATAAAACTAATAGAATCATGCTTTCTATTGTTGCCTTCTTTGATCTTGAGCTTGAATAGTTGGATGTTAAAACTGCCTTTTTGCATGGTGAACTTGATGAAACCATTTACATGCGCCAACCACCTGGTTTTGAGGTGAAAGGTAAGGAGCATATGGCTTGTCTGTTGAAAAAGTCCTTGTATGGGCTTAAACAATCACTTAGACAATGGTATAAAAGGTTTGGCTCTTTTATGCTTAAAACTGGTTTTGTTAAAAGTAATTATGATAGTTGAGTATATTTTTCTGGTGATACTGTCGATCATGCCATTTATCTGCTTTTTTATGTTGATGATATGCTTATTGCCTGCAAGCATATAGATAAGATTTTGCATTTGAAATCTTTGTTGAAACCAGAGTTTGAGATGAAGGATCTTTGATCTGCCTTTAGAATTTTAGGCATAAACATTGATAGGGTTAGAGCTGACCGTTCTTTGTTTATATTCCAGAAGTCCTTGTTGAAAATTGTTTCAAAATTTTCTATGCATTTGTGTAAGCCTGTTTGTACCCCTCTTGCAAGTCATTTTCAACTTTCTTCTAAAACTTGTCCCAAAACTGAAAATGAGAAGAAAGATATGGCCAACATCCCTTATAGAATGACTGTAGGATCTATCGTGTATTCCATGATTTCCACCCGTCCTGATATTGCTTATTCCATAAGCCTTTTGAGCCGTTTTATGTCTAATCCAGGTAGGGATCATTGGGCCGCTCTTAAGTGGCTATTGAGGGACATTAATTGGACTCTTGATAGAGGCTTGCATTATCATAAATGGTCTGAGCAATTTGATTTGGTTGGTTATATTGACTCTGATTTTGCAGCTGATAGAGAAGGTAGAAAGTCTACTACTTCTTATTTCTTTACCTTTGCAGGTAACTATGTTTTTCTTGGAAATCACAACTGTAGCCTGTAGTCGCTCTTTCGACTATGGAGACTGAATACATTGCCGCCACGGAGGCAATTAAAGAAGCCATTTGGCTTCAGGGGCTTTTATCTAGACTGCATCTTTTACATTCTAAAGCTATCATATTTATTGATAGTCAGAGTTGTCTTCATTTGTGTAAAAATCCTATTTATCATGAAAGGACTAAACATATAGATGTTAAGTATTATTTCATTTGTGAAAAGGTTTCAAATGGTATTGTTAATATAGACAAAATTAGTACTAAAGATAATCCTACTGATTTTGGTACTAAAGTGGTGACAATTGGCAAGTTTGTTTTATGTAGAAACCTTCTACATATTGATGCAGGTTGATTGCTTTAGCTGGGAAGTTTACTAAAATATGTTCAAGGTGGAGCTTGTAGGCCAATTAGGTCAGTGTTCACACATTTTTCTCTTCTTAGCCCATATTCTTTATTCCCTGTGATGAGTTGGACTGAGCCTCACAACCCAAATAGCATAAGTTTATGTCTAATCTAAGATGCCGGGCAGGCCGGGCTGGTAAACAGCCCAATCTTCTTGAGTCTTCCCAGGTGACTTGGCTGTTGCTTCTTTGAAAAAGTCTTTCAGGTATCAGGATGTTCTGTTATTAATTATAATTCCAGATAACTGTTCTGTTGTTTGAATAAGTCTACCATAGAAACTCTATAAATACTTTCATCATTTTCTTGTTGCTAACAGATGAGACGTGACTGTTTATTTTCTGTGAAGCCTTCTTCTTTTCTCTTCTTCTTTTCTGCAGATTCTTGCTTCTGCTTGTTCTCTGTGAATTCTTTTGTTGCTGCCGCCGTTAGTCACAATTTCTGGTTGATCACGTACTTGGGTAGTTTGTGAAGGAGAGAACTAAAAGTGAGGGATTAGATTATTGTTGTGTGAGGCTCATCCATTGCCGAGGGTTTGATCAATATTCTGATTTACAGAGAAAATCAGTTGTTCGATTTTTCTCTCTCTCATCTGATTTGATCATCCGAATATCTCTGTTCTCTTCTTTCACAGAAATCGGTCGTCCGTTTTCTTCTGTGTTGGCGTCCATTTTTCATAACCGAACATCCGGTTCTGGTTTCAGTCATCCAATTTTGTCCTGTGGCAAAAATTGAACGTCCGATTTTTCGCTAGTCTCATCCAGTTTTGTTCATCTATTTTGTAGGTACTTGAAGAAGAATCGGTAGTCCGTTTTTCGGACACCTCATCCAATTTTGAAGAGTTTTGTTTAAGAGTTGTTATCCGGTTCTATCATCTAGTTTTTGTAATAGATTAGTGCATCTTCTCTTCTTTCGCTGTTTTGCTACTGTAATAGTTTTTCTGTAGAGGTTTTGTTAATGTAAGAGGGCTGATCACTAGAGTAACTCATCCCAACAGTTTTGCAAAATTATTTTTGTAACTCCTTTTGACTTGTCAATCAAGAGTTGCTTTTTTCTTGGTTGTGGCATCTATATTGTGATACCCCCAACTCTGCCACTAGGTCAACTGCGGCTGAGTAGGATATCTGCGTGCCTCTCGGCACTAAACTACAAGTCTAAAAACAAGAGCATAACCCCCTGGGCAACACTTAGAAGTATATATACAATATGCAGCGGAAAACTAAACAATCTGAACACTAAAAAGGAGCTCAAAATATAGGGTTCAAGAAAACTTCTTATCTTATGGTAATTCTAATACAAAGATAGAAATACTTTACAAATGGCTCGAGTACAAGAGAGCAACACAAAAACATATGTCCTTCTGGAGAGACTCGAACCAAAATTTCACGCCTAAAACTTCAGCGGTTTATTGTAATCTAAGAAGAAAACATGATATAGAAAAACGTGAGCGCAAACGCTCAGTGAGTCCACGTGTGTGTGCGCTGTAGTGATTTCTTTAAAACAATGATGATGCAGTTTGACAAAGTGGTTCATGCAATATTATAAGAAAACATTCTCTTTTAATGTTTTAACAAAACTGATGCTTTAACCTACATGAGGGTTTTGAGCGCAGTTGGGAAGTCTGAGCGAATCAAGAGACATCAGCGCAGCTTCTACTCCTCGAATTTAAAAGAATATGTAATGAAACAGTGGGGCTCCACGGACAAAGTCCGAATCCCCAAAACGAGGCCATCGGAACCAAGTTCCGGCTTCTCGTAGTCAATACCAGCCAAACACTATATGAGCGCTCGATTACATAAACAATCGCACTCCCATATCACTGGTCAAAACAGGCTACAGACTCTTAGGGCACCTACCAGGTACGCCCTAGGACCAATCTTGTTGTCGAGCTCGAACCCCACCGCAGAGCATGATGCGGTGTCCACATAGACCGATTGGCCATACCCTTCGATGTCTATGCCCCTCTTCAAGTGGATCCACTCTCCCGAGTCTGAATCGTCCACGCCATCGGAAGAGGCCCTCGTACTGGGGACTAGCCACATACAGTGCAATCCTCTGATACTTCCGAACACAAGATCGTAACCAGAATTGACACCCTGGTCGGAATGGGGTTTTTTTAATATGTATTTGTAAATAGAAAGGCCATTTGTCCAGCCGTCATAACAGAATCATGTCATAAATATTTTTAGCAAAAATCCCCATCCGCCAGTCACCACATGCTCATGCAAATTTCATAATTATGTCAATGCCAGATCTATATTCATGCATGTCAAAATACGTAACCTTTCAAGCTAGAACATTTTCCAACATTTAAATATTTCCGAAAAACCTGCGTACAGCAAACTTCTTATGCACCACTGTAATAGTCTGTTTTAAAAGAAACAACGATATGGAGCACCGCTCCTATGGATTTTTTTTCTAGGAGACACGTAACACATTGTGGAGAACATCTCCAAAAACACGTTGAGAGATATCATTCCAGAAATATAAATATTTTGTAATGGTTCGGAAAAAAAATATATTTATACGTCTTGTAATATTTGAAATAACATAATAAAATGGAGTTTGTGGACTCACCTGAATGCAGATATGGTACTAGGATCCTACAAAATAATAATACGAAAATACTTAATACCTGGGTAACAATCAAATAGTCCTATTCCCTAAATAATATCGAAATCCTATGAAATAAAATTAGGATGTATATATATACACCTATATAGCAATATATGTATACTTATAATAATTCTTTTAAAAGATCGAAAATCCTATATTCTTAAAAAAAATATACTTTCCCAAGAAACCATAATTAACTATATACTATATACTAAAAATCCATTTAAGAAATATTTGAGTCCTAAAATAAATCAACCTAAACTATATATATATATATATATATATATATTCTAGAAAAAATATAAACAAGATAAAATAATAATTAAAAAAAGAAAGCTCTTAAAACACAAATAACTAACCTTAATTTATTACTATGGATGCTTCCACATGTTCTTGTTGCCAAACAAATCAAAAAGAAAGAAAGGAAGATATGCTATATATATATATACATGGGATTGAGGCGGTTAAGGGAGAAAAAGAAAAAAAAAATAGAAATTGGGGAAAATTTTGTGGTGGAGACGGGTGTACCGTGAGGTGGTTTTTTTTTTTTTTTGGAAACCTTATATAAGAATGTCAAGTACTTAAATTTTCAAAATACACATACTAGGTATTCTAAAAAACGTTCCCACTTAAAAGGTACTTATAAACCCCACTAATAAAAGCTCAACATAATAAAATTTTACTCTCATTTCTAAGTGTCTCCAAAATACCATTAAGTGTCGAAAACACTATACTCCACTAAGTCAGGTCTATAGCTTAAGGTTCATATTTATTAGATAATTGTTGGGTCACAATTATAGCTAAGGCTCATTTTCATTAGTTGAAATTGGGTCTTGGTTTCTTGAAAGCAATTGTGCATAACAAATTCAAAAAGAATATATCCTTGAGACTTAAGTATGAATCGCCTCTTTTGAGACCGATTCGTATCAGTTTGATATCAGAGCCAAGAATTCTTTCTTGAGTTATATCCTTTCTTCTTTCTTTCTGTAAAGATACAAAAAAAGAAAAATACAAAAAATTTTCTTGTATTTTCTTGCTTTAAAATCTTATCTCTTTGATTCCAAGTATTGGTTCCCTAATTGTGGCATGGCTAAGTTTAGATTCCAACAAGAATTTTTCAAGCATTAGAATTTAACTTTCTATCTTGTTGGAAATTTTTTGGAATTAACATCGGTAAGAAAACAATTTTCGAATTTTCAATGTTGTCTTCAAACTTTGGAATTTGAAATAGTGTAGTCATGGTTATTTTAACTTTTGATGTTATTTTTGAAAGTTTTGGAACCAAATTCGTTTCTAAGTTGTGTTTTCTGGCCGAAGTTTAAAAAAAAGAAAGAAAGAAAAGAGCCAGATAAGAGTAAAAAAAAATAAGTGTTCAGAAAAAAAAAAGGCAGAAATAATTCGGCAAAGTTCAAAAAAAAAAAAAAAAAAAAAAAGAAAGGAAGGCCATTTCAATATTTTTTTCCCTTGTATTACTTGTTTGGTGGTTGTGGATTCTTGATAAGTTACTTGTCTTAATCGATAAGTAATTGATTAACTTATCAAAGAACATATTTTTCAGCAAAGTTGCTATTGTTAGCCAATTTTATTCTCTCATAATAGGAGAAAGGAAATTTTCCTTATTCTCGGGATTCTTGTTGACCAAATCAACACCAATAAGGAAAGTGGTCCATTTTATCTCAAAACCTTCAAACTTCAATAATTTTCTCATAATGTGGAATCTTTAAACAATGTTTGGACCATTAAGAAGGGGAAGTTGCACGCTTTAATTCGAGACTCATATTAACTCTACTTGGGTGAAATGACCATTTTACCCCTGCTCTCTTTTTTGTTTGTTTCCTACTAATTCTTTGTCTAGCTAACTTTCTTATTGCAATATCTTGTTTTCTAGACCTCTAACTCTTTTTTCTGCTAGTTAGTTGAGAACTTTTATTTAATTTTGTAAGATATTTTAATTGGTTCAATTTAGAACTCTTTCTTGTGGAGAAGGAGAGTGAGAGAAAAACATGGGGCGTGTAGTGTAGTCTTGGGAAAAATAGGGGGAATAATGGTGTGAGGATAAGTTTATATCTTGATATCGCATTATAGTTACAATGGAGACCATAAAGAATACAAGGAGGTAGTATCGAAGAAAAAGATATGCTTACGGTGAGAACATGCGTAAGCGTCCTTAACAAGGTTTCTTTGCCCACATTCCATGAAAAACTTGAACCGAAGCTCTATTTAGATTGGGAAAGAAAAGTTGAGTGTTGTTTTATAGCTATGGCATAATGGAGGAGGAAAGGTTTGCCCTAAAATCTTTCACTTCTTCGCCATAATGGTGTGGAATACTAATGAAGAGTGTAGAAGGAAAAAGGAAAAGAAATCCATTAAAACATGGAGAGAGATAAAGCACGTTATGAGATTGATCTTTGGAGTTAAGTATCTTGAAATGCTTGAGAGGAAGCGTGCAAAGTAGAATTCCAAAAAATAAAGGAGAAATCTCTTATCCATTTGGGAAATGTATGGAAGAAGAGATCATTGAACCTTTGATGGGAGGTGAACCCTTAGAAGAAGAAGATGAACCGAAGAAGGATGAGGAAAATGATAGAGAGCAAAATGAAGAGGAAACATGTCTTCAATGATTCTATTCCTAATTTGTTTGAAGAACGTAGAAACATGAGTGCTTAAAAGAATGGGTGTTCAAAGAAAGACAATGAGAGTGAGCTTAAAGAAAATGAGAGACTATAGAAGATTTTTAAAAAAATACCTAAGGGTGTAGATCATGAAAATACTAGTGAGTACTCAAAAGAAACAGAGTGTGAAACTCATCTTCTAACCAAGCAAACTATGGACTCACTTCCTAGGTAGAAGGGTTTATCTTCGAATATTAACAATTTTGATTCTACTAGCGTTTTCTCTTGTGAGCAGGGTTTTGAAGTCATGGACAAATGGATGGGAAGAGAGTTGCTCTTGATATATCATAAAACTCCAATAAGCTTCTTTCCTAATTCTATTCATTTATGCTTTGAGTTTTTATTTAAAGAAGTAAAGTTGTTTGTCTATGCTCATCCCTCTTATGAGGATATACTTGAAGAAGCATGTTCTATTCATCTTAGTTGTGGCTCACATGTCTTTGGAGTTTACTTGTTAGTTGTGCCAGGTTAGTTAATGAGAGTGTAGGATCTAATTACTATTACAATAATTTCAATAGCATAGCGGGAAAAGAAATAGCCTAACTATTACAAAAGCTTCCTCTTTAGACGTCGGTTCAAGCCAAATGGCAAGATCGAAAAACTGCAACCCGTTAGTAAAATGGTAAAGGAAATGACGATTGAAAAATAAACCCTTACCTGCCACCACAGTGTTAGTACTGCTAGCGAAGAAACAATGCCGAGACTGAAACAATGCTGAGCAGCAGTGAGAAACAACGAGCCGCATCAAGGTGCTGGCGGTAAAAATAACGGCACGATCGGTAGAAAAATGGGTTCCCTCAGTTAAGGGCCTCAACCAAGAAAGAAACCACCGGCGTCTCTCTCTCTCAACCTTTCGGCTCTATCCCTAACTTACCAAAAAGATGATTGAACTATGACCACCACAAGCCCCTGTTCATAGTAACAGTGACAGCGTCACAGAAGACCAAAAGGTCGGAGAAGAGCAACGGACGCGGTTAGTCGCGGTGAAGAAAGGGAAGAAGAAGAGACAGTGATGCAACTCGGAGAGGCAAAGAAAAAGAGAAGAAAAATAAAGAGAGTCAGCTGTATATCCTACTGAGGAGAGGGTGAGGGAATAAATAGGTCAAAGCCACAACAGGTAGCTCGGGTTAGCCAGGCCCGGCTCGGCCCAACATCTTTGACCAGTTCAAACCACCTTATCTTCTGCTGAGGCCCATGGGTCATCATTGGGATAGAAATGTGGGCTGGAAAAGTGAAAAATATTGGGAAGAAAGTAGGCACAAATGTCTACAGAGAGTTTTGGAGTGAGCATCTGTGGACGTATTTTATGTAGGAGAGGTCTAGATCCTTTGCACAAATTCTTAATGAAATTTCTTTTGTGCTTGGTTAATGACACCACAATGCTTTACGAAGAGTGAACTTTTGTTGTGTGCTATATATGAAATCTATCATTCTTCTATGCAACACTCTTTTCATATACTTGGTATAATATTTCTTTAAAAAAAATCTTAATTTTGTTAGTCATGAAATTGTTGGTGTGAGGCTTGGGAAATATCCTATACCTTTAAAAGATGCTTTCCATAATGTTAGCCATAGAGGATCTTGTTGTGTTCTTTCTTGATAGAAATCAAGGTCGTAAAAGAAGATTTCCAAGTTCTTGATGACAAAGAATTGAAGAAATAAATCTTGGAGCGCTTGGAGGAAAGTTAAGAAGTCGTATGAGCTTGAAAAGATAATGGAAAAAAAAAACCAAAGGTTTAAGGAGTCCATTTGAAGACCAAAAAGAGTTCAATTCTATGATTATACAAGTAGAGGGCCAAAAAAGGGAGTTAGTGAGCTCAAATAATGCAAAGGAAGAGGAAAATGAAAAAGATTGGGGAACCCGGGCACCCGACATTTAGTAGAATTCAAGACAGAAGCCACTGAGCGCTTGACAAATATCCGTTTTGTATTTCTCTATTTTTCTATTTTTACATTTCAGCCCCAAAACTTTTATGATCATTTCCTTTTGTTTTAAGACTCTTTTTATGAGCATTTTAAGTGTTTTTCTGGTTGTTTTAAGTCTTAAGGTTCCTAGATTAGTATTACTAATTGAGCTAGGGCTTAGCATGTATAAATATCACATATTGGGGCTAAAAACCCTAACCTTCATATTTTTTTTTATCAAAATAGAAGAATTTTTTCTTCATGAGAGTTGAGAGAAAACCTCTCCAATCTTCTCTTCAAGACTTATCAAAGGTTTGGTTTCCTTTGTGGTGTCTTCCTCTACGAATTCATGTTCTAAGGATTCTAGTGGGTTTATTTCCTTTTCATCTCAAATAGGGGTTTTAGAAACTTAGTTTTTCTAGGGGTTTTATTTGGATGAATTGAGGGATCCATTGAAGAGTGCTAGTGGGGTTCTAGTTTCTTATTATTCTAGAGTTTTACTAATTTCTTTAGTGTCCACTATTTGTTATCCTCTTTGGGTTTCTAAAGCTTGCTCTTTAGGGGTTTTAGGGGTCACTTAGTGTTTTTTTTTTTTGTTTGAGTTCATCTCTTGGGGGATCTTGGGGAATGATTTTTCTGCAAAGTTAATCACTTTAGAACATCTCACATTTCAATTCCTATCAGTTGGTATCAGAGCATTGGCTCCAAAGTGATGAAGATTTGAAGAAAAAAATCTTGTTGAAGAGCAAAATTGCAGAAAATAGGCATTTGAAATTAAGCCCTAAAAGTGCTTCTAAATACCTCTTTGTGCCAGTTTCATGATGGAAAACTCATTCCTATATGTTATATAGTTGATGTGGTTTCTTTTTCTTGAAAAATTTCACCAAAAAGACTTCAAAAGAGGCCCAAAATTGTAGAAAATTTATTCCATACGGGATTTGTGAGTTTGTGTGATAAAAGTGAAATTATGAGATGTTTGATAGTGCTATGAAGTTCTAGTTTGAATATTATCCATCTAGTAGCGATTCAAAGCTCTTAAACATCATATTTAGTGAGATGAATTGGTTATTTGTTTATAAATTGTGCTTGAGTTATTCTTCCTTCTAGTTGCTATATCCTTGTTGAGTCTTTCTTTCTTTTCATTGGTAAATGCTTCCTTTGTTGTTCTACTTGTTGTTCCTTGTGTTTAAAACTTGTTTTGATTGTCTAAGACCACTTACTTTTTGAAACTCCTCCTTGGCTTGTTGCATTTCAAGTGTTTGATAAAATGCCACAACTAGTTTTTTTTTTGCTAGTTGGAAGAATTCTTGGGTGTTGGATGTGCCTGGGAGACCTTACCTCTAAGTAGGAATGATTGAGAAAGATTGAGGAGGATTGTGAGGTAAGAAACAAGGAAATAGTGGTTTGTTTATTATAAAAAGAGAGCATACACGAGTGGAGCGAACTTGAGTGAACAAACACGTGAGGGTGTAATGTGAGGTCCTATTCTTTTGAACTAACCTTTTTCTTGCAAGAATTTAAATTGAAATTGAGTAAAGAACCAATATGGGGAATGGTCTTGATGGTCCAAACTATGGTAGAACTAAGAGGGGTAAAAGGTATAGAGCAACCTATGATGGGGGTAGAAGAAGTGAGAAAACTAGAATGCAAGATAGAAGGGGAAGTTACACTCATAATGAGAATGGTTATGGAGATGAATTCTTTGGAAAGAGGTGCTATTATGAGGAAAGTACTTTTGAGGGAGATGAAGAGGGAGTTAGTTCTCCTAGTATTAGCAAATAATGAGATATGGGAAGAATTGAAGGAAATAATGAGATTGAACTTTGGAGTTAAGTATCTAGCAGGACTAAAGGAGAAGCGTGAAAAGAAGAGGTCCAAGAAGGAGGAAGATATAAAGGATGAGATTATTGAACCCCCCCACGGATGGAGAACTTCTAGGAGTTGGATATCATGTTCATGGTACAAGAGGAAAAAGAAAGATTGAAGTTCAACCAAAGAAGGATGAAATGGTGGAAAGTGAACATGTTGAAGAGAAAGAATGCAATTATGACATTAGTTCTACTTTGATTGAGGAAAGTGTTGTTATAGAGAAATAAAAAGAAAAGAGTGAGAGTGAAGACCGCAAGAAAAACCGAGAGAAAGAAAATGAGAGAACAATAGAAAAGTTGAGCAAGGAAATATTTGAGGGGAAAAATGAAGAAAGCATGAGTGAAGAGTTAAAAGAAAGAGAATGTGTTAGTTCTCATGTTGTAGGGCCACCGATGAGCTCACTTTTAATTGAAGAGGTTTTATAACCAATCTAACCCATTCTCTTCTAGTGTTTCTCAATTGTACAGGGAATTAAAGACACAAACAAGATGGATGGAGGAAATCTTTTCCTTGAACATCTTGAAAAATCAATAAGCTTCTTTTCTAAATCTCTTTATATGTGCTTTGAATTTTTCTTTAAGGAAGTTAAATTGTTCTTGCTTGCACAATGCTTTGATGAAAGCTCTCTTGGAATTATATGGCCTACTTGTTTAACTTGTAATTTATTTAATCAAGGTTGTTATTTGCTTAAGTGCTTATGTGACAAAGGATGCTCCTTTGAACTTAATGAACCAACTTGTACTTTGATGGCTAATGAACATCTTGGAAAGTACATAAGTGGATCTATTGTTCTTAGGATATTTCTCAGGTATAAGCATGACTCCTTGAATTTCTTTTCTGGTGAAGAGCTAATGATGTTAGAATACTAGTGGTAGAGTAAAGTTTTGTTCAGTGCGTCATAGTAAACCGATTTGTCTTCTATAAAGTATCATTTTCATTTGCTTGCTAATTGTAGACATTCCATAAAGCCCATTATTATGCTTAATGTTCTTGAAATTAGATGTTTGAGGCCATGGGAAGATCCTCTATCGTTCAAAGAGGTTGAGCTTATCTTTGACCATGGTGAATCATGTTATGCCTTTGACTTGTGTTTGATTTTAAATGGCTTGCTCCATGAGTTGAACGCTTTCCATTTTCACAAGAAGAGTTCTGAATACCACCCACCTTTTCATAATGATGCTTGCAAATGGATTTTTATTAACTCTCTTGTTGTGGAAAGTGAAGTAATTTCCGAAAGCTTGTTTGGTTTTGTTAGAAGTGGAGTTTTCCTACATGAATCACCTACTTTTCTTTTCAATTCTAGTGAAGTCCAATTTGTTAGCTCTTGGATTTTTGGTGAAAGCTTTCATTTGCCTATGAGATTTTATACTCTAAATGTTGCATATTGTTTGAACCCAACAAGACGCTTAGAAGCAATGTTTTTTTTTTTTTTTTTTTATTCACGAACTTTAGTTGTATAATCTTTAAACTCCCATAAGCTTGCATTGTTGATGTTCTCGCAATGTCTTAGTTCTATCTTTCGAAAAGCTTGCTTGAACCTAAAATGCCTTCTTTCCCATAAATTTGATGACTTTGATGCCTATGATTCTCTTGAACGCATTACTTGTTTAAATCTTGAAGGTATTGATTCGAGGAAGAATCAAGCTATAGAAAGGGGAAATAATAGGAATCAAGGTGTCAAAAATAAGATTTTCAAGTTCGTGATAAAAAAGATTAGAGAAGTATTTGATATCGGGCGCCCAACATCCAAGGAACCTGGGCATCCGACATATAGTAGAATTGAAGACAGAAGCCACTGGGCCCAACATACAAGGAAACCGGGCGTCCGACAAATGTCTAGTTTTGCATTTCTCTGTTTTTCTTTTTCTACATTTTAGCCCCAAAACTTTCCCTGATTGTTTCCTTTTGTTTTGAGACTCTTTTTATGAGCATTTTAAGTGTTTTGTTGGTTGTTTTAAGTCTTAAGACTCCTAGATTAGTATTACTGATTGAGCTAGGCTTGGCATGTATAAATATAACATATTAGGGCTAGAAACCCTAACCTTCACCTGTTTATCAAAATAGAAGAACTTCTTCATGAGAGTTTAGAGAAAACCTCTCCAATCTTCTCTTCAAGACTTATCAAAGGTTTGATCTCCTTTATGGTGTCTTCCTCTAGGAATTTATGTTCTAAAGATTCTAGTGGGTTTATTTCCTTTTCATCTCAAATAGGGGTTTTAGAAACTTAGGTTTTCTAGGGTTTTTATTTGGATGAATTGGGTGATCCATTGAAGAGTGTTAGTGGGTTCTAGTTTCTTGTTATTCTAGAGTTTTACTAATCTCTTTGGTGTCCATTATTTGCTATCCTCTTTGGCTTTCTAGGCTTGTTCTCTAGAGGTTTTTAGGGGTCACTTAGTGTTTCTTTTTGAGTTCATCTTTTGGGGGATCTTGGGAAGTGATTTTAATTAATCACTCAAAAACATCTCACATTTCAATTCCTACCATTCTTCAAGATCATTTCAAATAGCATACTCCATGATGTAAAAATGGATTTTGTTCTTGAGAAACGTTTTGATCACTACTCGATTTTCAATGAACCATTTTTTGGTTCTACTTCTTTCAATTTATTTGATGGTATAAATGAAAAACCTAAAGAAAAAAGTCTTGAGGATCTTCCATTATTGTTTTACTTACATGATTCTTTTTTGGTGGATTTTAATGAGAATTTCGATTTGATTGAAAGGCATTGTACTTTCAAAATGGTTTATCTTATTAAATTCAAGAACTCCTCATTGCTAATTTCCTAGGATACTTCTTCCTTTAAAAATGAGTTTGATAATACATTGTTTTATCATTTACCTTTCAAGGAGTTCCTGAAGAAGTTTTCCTCAAAAAAAGAGTTGGTATTTTTCATGTATTTGAAAGCAACTATTGTTTCCCTAAGTTGAATGAATTCTTTGATCTCCCATGGATGGTTTGGATTGAAAATACCTTGTTTCAACATCTACCTTTCAAAGAGTTCTGGAATTGTGGCTTTGCAAATAGAAGAATTAATACTTTCAATGATTTTCATGAGATTTATTTGTTATTTGGTAGTGTGTCTTTTGAAATTCCTTGCTTTGATTCGAAGTTCGATAGTGTGAGAAAATCTTTTGAGATTTATTTGAATGAGGAAATGGAAAAGTTGTGGTGTTATCATTTGCCTCATAAACAATTCTCATTGTAGAAATTTTTTTCAAAGGTGGAATTAGAAAACTTATTTGCCTCTGATTCAACTTATTAGATTTATGAGCCTTGTATTCTTGCACTTCCTTGTCACTTGCTTAAACATTTTGATTAGGATGTTCTCGAATTCATGAATATGAGTTTGAATCGTTAAAGCCAAATGTTCTTGTTATCCATGATTCGTTCTTGAAATATTTTGGCAATGAAATTGTGAAATGTCATCTTCACTAGAAAAAGTCTTTTTGGTAATGTGCCTCTAACATGAGTGAAGGAAAAATTTCTTCTTTGGGAATCATGCTTATGCCTTTTTCTCTTGTTAAGAAGACATTACTTTTATTAGGGAATTTTCGTTTCTTTCTGGTAATTTACCCTTATCAAGGTCCACTTTTAACATACATCCTACTCTCTATTATTGAATTTCTTTTATATGTAAGCTTTTTATTTCATTTGCTTTTCAAGGAAGACATGGAATTCTGGGACTACTATGATCTTTTAGACATAAAAAATGATTTGAAATCCAAGTTTTGTTGAACATGGCCATGGCACTAGGAATCTCTCCAATTAACGTGCATGATCTTGGAAGAATCTATCATGAAATGGCAATTCATTTCATTGAGTTTTGAAGTGCATTTGTATGGTAGTATGAGATATTATTCTTATAATGTGGCCTATTGTCTGGATCCTCTACAGTCCTTAAATTTTATCATAGAAAGTTTTCATCTTCTCAAGTACTTATTATCTCTTTATGTATTAAAGGTCTTGATTCGAGGACGAATCTTTTCGAGGAAGGGGGCAATGATGAGAATCCAAGAGCACAAGTCCAAGAAGCCCAAATTGGTGGCACAAAGGATCCAAGTTCAAGTCCATGTCCAATTTCTCAAGCCTATAATCCTTGTAAGAGGGATCATTTATGAGATATAATTAGGCCTATGATAAGGGCAAGGACCTAAAGGGTGCAAGAGGCCCTTAACACATTTATTAAAGACACTTGGGCCAAAAAAGAAGCCAAGTCAACACTTGTCTTAAACATCCTTGAAGATGGGCCAAGTCACTAGTTCCTTGTATTTAGTCTTTTAGGAAAGACTCTCTTATATAAGGGTAAGAATCATCATATTGATTTGCTCTAATTTTTTTTCTTAATTGCTTAGGAACTAGGGTGGCATTTTAGGATTATTCTGTTATGTAAGGGGAAGAATCATTATGATTGATTTGCTTAATTATTTAGGAGCTAGTACGACTGGAATTCTCCCTATAAATAGGGTGAAAGTTTGTTGAAAAAATGGGACTTTGATCAATATATATACCTTGAAAGATTTTTTCTTCACTTGTGAGTTCTTATTCGAACTAGTTAAGGTTTTGCAAAATTATTATTGTAACTCTTTTTGACTTATTAATCAAGACTTGCTTTCTTGCTTGTGATATCTATATTACTGGTTCTACAATTTCTATTGTAGTTCATCAGGTTTTAAGTCTTTTACTTAAGGTTCATGTTCCTTGGATACTTGTTAGGTCACAATATAGCTAAGGTTCCTCTTCACTTGTTGAAATTGGGTCTTGGTTTCTTGAAAGTAATTGTGCAAAACAAATTCAAGAAGAATATATCCTTGAGACTTGAGTATGGATCAGCTCTTTTGAGACCGATACATATCATCACTCTTTTTTTTATGAGCTTTTAAGTGTCTCAGTTTCACAAAGGAAGGGAAATATTTGGGACTGCCCTTATCTCATTGCAAGATTGAAAAAGCAGATTTTTGATATATCCAAGAAAGAGTGGAGAAAAAGACAAGGGGTTTGAAATAGAAGCTCTTAAAGCATGCAGACAAGGATGTGTTGATTAAATCCGTCTTGCAGTCGCTTCCAACATATTCGATGTCCTTTTTCCTACTTCTGTAGACTCTATGTGATGAGGCAGCTTCCATGATTTCACAGTTTTGGTGGGGGAGTGGAGGGAAGGAGAGAGGGATTTGCTGGAAGCGATATGGGATGAGTTGTGCAAGAGTAAGTGGGTGGGGGGCATGGGGTTTCAGGATTTTGAGGTTTTCAACTTAGCTCTTCTTGCAAAGCAGGGGTGGCATATTCTGCAAGACCCGGATTCCTTAGTCTCTCATGTCTTAAGGGACCATCCATTGTGTAGTTTCATGGATACAGAGTTGGGGGTGCGAGTTTCATATGGATGGAGGTTCATATGAGAAGCCCAGGGTTTATTGCATAGGGGGTTAAAGTAGAGAGTGGGTAATGGGAAAATGATATATGTGTGTCTGGATAGGTGGTTCCCTACCCCTTTATCCTTTCGGGTTACTTCTTATAATCTAATAACGGGGCAGCCATGTCTAGTAGAGTCTCTGATTGATTTTGAGGTGGGGAGATAGGAGGAGGAGGTTATGGAGCAAGTTTAATGTGCGGGATGCTGAGGTGATTTTCCATATATCTTTGGCCCCTTTTTTCGCTGAATGATGAGGTTGTGTCGCATTATGCAGCCAATGGATTATTCTCATTACAATCGGTGTATAGGCTGCGCATTAAATATATGGATAACTAGGAGGGGCAACAGGAGAGGTCGGGTGGTAGTGTGAATTTCTGGAAGCAGCTTTGGAGAATTGGTGTCCCACAAAGGTGCACCACTTCTTATAGAAGCTATGTTCTTCAATTCTCTCTACCAGGGACCGATTGAATATAAGGTTTGTTGTTGATTCCTTATTGTGCCCCTTTTGTGTGTGTGTTGAAATAGACTTCCATGTCCTCATTAATTGTGATTTTGCTGTTGCTATGTGGTGTGAGGTTGCTACAGGGCCTGGCTCTTGGATGGAGTAGATGGGAGAGCTGATGGAGAGGGGTGAAGTCTGTGCAGGGGGATAGCTGTTGTTCTGTGGATAGTTTGGAAGGGAAAGATGCAGGAGGGTGTTTGAAGAAGGGGGAAGTACTGTTGCTGGTGTGGCAGGGGTAGCTTTAGCTTTTCTGGAGGAGTTTCGAGAAGTGTAGCAACGATCCAAACCCCACAATGATCTTGATGGTGATGCTCGATGGATTCCGTCCCCTGCAACCTGCTGTCAAGATAAATATCAATGGGTCATCCTGGCGAGGTAGTAGGGGCAGTTTCAGTGATACGTGATATGTGGTTACTATCCTATTAAAATTTTACTTTTAGGAAAGTGTACCTATCGTGTAATATGACAAAGAAAGTTCCCATATTGTCGAACTCTCGGGATGGCCAAGCACTACTACTAACTACGTCTCTACTGTTTAATCAAATAAAACATTTGAAAAGATAATAAAATTAAGAAACAACTATGAGACATTTATCAACTAAGAAAACAATTAAAGGTTTTTAAAAGAAAATTTGAAAAATAGTGTTTAAATAGTAGAATCCTCCTAGAACCATAGATTAATTTTAATTAGAAAATCGTTGTCATTAATTATTAAAACCAGTTGGTTAGATCTTACTCAAATATCGAATAAACCCTACCCTCCTATTCAACTTAAGTGTTTAGAGAAGAATTCCTTCTCATCCTAACCGGATTATGAACGAAATATGAATTATAGTGATTAATTAATGATCCAAGAACCGTAATTAGTATTCCTACTCAATTACCAATTCCTATTATTCAATTAAGCCCTAGGTTAACCTTCATCTGTCAAAGTCGAATTAACCTTGCGAAATTACTAATCTCTAGAAAATCAATAAAGAAACACAATAATTGAATAACAACCAAACAAGAATTAAATAATCAAACAAGAAATTCATATAAAACATCACCAAGAATTTTAGGGTTCATCTCCATTCAAACACAAAAGACTCAGCTGCCAAACTTAATTCTAAAATACAAACTCATAGGCAAAATTATGAAATAGAAAGATTTTATGGAAGCTTAGGGGAAGTCTTGAAGATTCTGTGGTTCTTGTGAACATCTAAGCTCGTCTCTTAATTTGCATGAAAAATTCCTGAAATTCGGGTCTTCAAAGTCTTCTTACAAAATATGAAATTTGTAAAACCTGAAGATCATGAGCTATAATATTGGATTCCAGTTAGAATATTGCCTTAAAGAGATGTGAAAAATAAGGAAAGATCAAAACCTAAAGGAAATAGGACTTTGTTGGTATTAAAAGTAGAAGTCTTTTTGGAAACAAAGTCCTTGGTCAAAATTCTAATTGAAAAAGGATTGGTAGTTCAAGACCTATTGTTCAGCCTCAACATCTATAAATAAAGGAACATAATTGAAGGTTGAGGGGAGTCGTTCTGCAATTTCTTCGATGACATTATGCGATAGAGAAGATGGCGGTTCACGGTGGTTGAGTTTGTGTAGTCACAAACTTCAAACACTGTGATTCTCCATGGATACATTTTGTTCATCCTTCATAATTCAATGAACTTCTTGTTTTGAAGACTATAGTTTCTAGGGATAGAAGTTGTACTGCGGTTCAACGGTGTTGAAGACTTGAAGGATTCAAGATCAAGTAGCTTGTTCCAAGGGGGAGCCTCGAAGAGTTAAAGGATTCAACTATACAGCGTGAAGACTTGAAGGGATTCAAGATCAAGTAGCTTGTTCCAAGGGGGAGCCTCGAAGAGTTAAAGGATTCAACTACAGTGTGTAAAAGGAGTTTGCACTGATTACACTAGAGAAGCACTAGATATGTAAAAGAGTTAGGTGTTTTCTTGTACTGTGTTGACAGCATTAGTGATTGCTTTCTGGGCATGGCCCTGCAGATGTAGGCTTGGCCGAAATGGATTACCAATTACTGTGTCTTGTGTATTTGTGTTGTTTATTGTTTTTCACACTGTGTATCAACTACTCCTTACACAACAAAATCAGCCACATTGCACGGATTGCCTAAGTACTAATTTATAACTGGTATCAGAGCTTTGACATCGATTGTTGTGCTAGCTATCTAGTAGGTGAAGATCGTGGGAAGTTAGTACTGGGGATATCATGACGACCAAGAAAGGTGGATCTTTTACTAGACCTCCTCTACTCGAAGGCACAAAAATTATGCGTACTGGAAGATGAAGACACGACTCTTCAATCCTTGGATGAAACTGCATAGGATACCGTTGAGATTGAACGGAAACCTCCTACAAAAACCGAGGAAGATGCCACAACTAAATTAACTAAGTTAGTTATGAAGCCCAGATCAGAATGGACTGATGCTGAGAGAAAATTTGCCCAGGCTAATGCTAAGACATTGAACACTATCTTTACCGATATGGATGAGGAGCAATTCAAGTTAATCTCAACTTGCACATATGCAAAGAAAGCTTGGGAAACTTTTGAAAGCATTCATGAAGGTACTAATGCTATGAGAATTTCTAAATTGCTAGATAAGTATAGCCTATTCTACACCAAGTGGGTTGGACTTGTGAAGTTACATCAAGACCTAAAGGATAGCCTAAAAAAGTTCTAGGAACAAAAAGATGCTCTTGAAAGAAGAAATTATGAGCTAATAACTTGAGTCAAGGCTACAACTGATAGAGTAAACGTGGTTGAAGGTAAAATAGCAAGATTGAACACTGGAAAGACTAAAATTGATGAAATAATCTGTGTGGGAAGACTAGCTATAATGGAATCAGGACTTGGCTACACTGGCACAAATCTCAATCACACAAAAGGTACTCATGTTATACAACATGGAAGCAGTCACACAGCGTATGGCAAGTTGGAAGGAGTGTTTTCCAAAGATAGCTTAAGTCAAGCTAAGAAGAGAAACTTGATCAAGAAATACAAACAATATAAAGTCTCCACTTATGTGTGATTACTAGAAAATGATCAGGCATGTGTGGCATCAATGCTACGGGAGAATTAGAGACTTGAAGCAAGGAAAAAAGCTTCACAAATATGCTTTGACCAAAGAGAAGTCAATATGCATTAGATTTGGATCAGAAAGGATGAGTTGAGAGCTAATGTAGCTCATCTATCTCTGTCAGCAAATCAGGGAGTGTATGGTATATTGACAGCGGATGCTCACGCCACAGGATGGGAAACAAAGAATATCTTACAGATTATATAGTGTGTCATAAAGGTAATGTAACATTCGATGATGGTGTGAAAAAAAAGTTGTTGGTGTGGGCACGCTGAATATAAAAGGAATGCCAAGATTATCCAATGTGCTACACATTGAAAGAATGAAAGCTAATCTGATAAGCATAAGTCAGCTGTGTGATGATGATGATCTAAAGATGCTATGTGGTGACGACAAATATAAGAACAAGAACAACTAACAATTGCTACCAGATGAATGCAATAAAAGAACCTTTATGTCTGGTTGGACAAATTATAGAAGTAGAACTGTGCATGTGAACTATAAGTACTTGCACAAACTTGGAAGCAAACAAATTGTCAGAGGAATCCTTTAATTCAAAAAGGAGCGTAAGTTACTGTGTGAAGAATGCCAAATTGGTAAACCAGTCAGAGCCAAGCATATTAAAGTTGGAGACATCACTACATGTGTTTAGAGGTAAATGATACATCTTGAAGGACTAAAAGCATCTAGGAAAATTCAATGCCAGAAGTGATGAAGGTATATTTCTAGAATACTCCACAAATAGTCATACATACTGTGTGTTTAACAAACACAGTGGAGTAGTCATAAAATCAGTAAATGTGACTGTTGAGGATATTGACACTAGGAAACTAAGTGTTAAAGATCAAGCTATTGACAATGAAGACAACACACCTGAAGTGACAATGACTGAAGAAGATCAAAGTAACGTTGAAGGTTTTTCAAACTTACCAGTCAATGGGAGTGTGACTAACGCTCAAGATGATGAAAAAGCAAGAAGAAAAGATATAAGACTTCTGAAGAATCACCTGCCGATGTTATCATTGGCTACATCACAAAAGGTTAAAGAACTAGAAGCAAGAAAGGTTAGACACAATCAGATGGCAGTGATGATGAGTATGACATGCTACACCTCTACACTTGAACCCAAGAATGTCAAGGAGGCTCTCACTGATGAATAATGGATTGAAGTAATGCAAGAAGAGTTGCAACAGTTTGAGAGAAATTATTTAGGAGAACTTGTCACAAGACTAGAAGGTGTTAATGTGATTGGTACCAAGTGGATATTCAGGAATAAAACTGATGAGGAATGTAACATCACACGCAATAACGCAAGACTGGTTGCACAAGGGTATACTTAAGTACAAGGATTGGATTTTGATGAAACGTTTGCCCCAGTCACATGACTTGAATCTGTAAGATAGTTGGTCTCCATTGCGTGTGCCAAGAACTTCACACTCCACCAGATAGATGTTAAGAGTACTTTCCAGAATGGAATATTACAAGAAGAAGCATTTGTTGAACAACCAAAAGGATTTATAAATCCAAAGTATCCTAGTCTTGTTTATAAGTTAAAAAAGCCTCTTTATAGATTAAAGCAGGTTCTAAGAGCATGGTATGAATGACTCACAAACTATTTGCTCAACAAAAGATACATTAGAGGGAGTGTGGATAAGATTATGTTCATAAAAAAATTGCACAGCATGTGCTTATTGCACAGATATATGTTGATGACATAATGTTCAGGTCCACATCAAAGGAGCTCACTGAGGAGTTCATCATATCCCCAAGAATTGAATTTGAAATGAGTATGGTGGGTGAACTAACATTCTTTCCTGAATTGCAAATCAGACAAATGAAGGAAGGCATATCTCTCTTTCAAGAAAAATATGCAAATAATCTAGTGAAGAAGTTCGGTTTAGAGAATGGATAGCCAGTAAGAACACTCATGAGTACCACACTCAAGACCAAGCAGGATTAGATGGGAACCGGTTTGGATCAACATGAGTACAGAAGCATGATCGATGGATTACTCTGCTTAACAGCTAGTAGACCTGATGTATCATATAGTGTTAGAGTGTGTGCAAGATACCAAACGGATCCTAATGAGTCATACAAGAAAGCAGTAAAATGCATCTTGAGATATGTTCATGACACGACTGAGTATGGGTTGTTCTACAATAAGGACACACAACTTATCTTGTTGGCTATAGTGATGCGGATTGGGCTAGAAACTGTGATGATAGAAAAAGCACATCTGGGAGTGCTTCTATGTTGGAAAAAATCTGGTCTCTTGGTATAGTAAAAAACAAAATTGTATTTCATTATCCACTGCAGAAACAGAGTACGTTGTAGCTGAAAGCTATTGCACACAACTCCTTTGGAAGAAACAAATGCTAAGTGATTATGAGATTTCATAAAAAGGAGCTAATCATGTATTGTGACAACACTAGTGCAATTAACATCACAAAAAATCCTATGCAACATAGCAAGACCAAGCACATTGACATAAGACATCACTTTATTCGTGAATTGGTCGAGCAACAGATTGTAAGATTGCAGTATGTGAGCACACAGAAATAATTGGCTGACATCCTTACTAAGTCCCTGGATGCCATGAGATTCGAAGAACTCAGACAGGCATTGGGGATCTGTGAGATCAACTAGTGTGTTGATATGCTTGTCTAACAATACTATCATTTCTTCCTCTCGTAAATGTTAGATAGGCACATGCAGTGTGAGAGCTCAACGGACACTCTCGAATCTCACACTTAGGACAATGAACTGTGAACATCCCTTTCCACACCACGAATGTCAGCTAGCAGCACACCTCTCTGCCCACACATAAAACTCCTTGGAAGCATATTCATCACTAAGTTTGACACAAAAAGGATGGATTTTCTCTCTCATCAATCAAATCATCAAACGATTCCCATTCCATAAGTTATTCAAAATCAGGTTTGTTTTGCCTATATTCTCAAAGTCCTCTCTTTATTCCTTAGGGTTTTACTCTCTGAGCTCTTCTTCTCCAGTGTAGTATCACCATCTTTGCATATCTTCTGACGTCGAGAATCTGTGCCGATCTTTCATCTATGGCCGACAAACAACCTATTCGACACAAGAGATCATTGGCCTTGGGACACAACGATCGTACTCTCTCTCTCTTGGCAATGATGAGATACACTACCCCCAGCCTCTCAAGTACAGCAACGTCATCTGCTACTTAGGTCATTCCAATGACTAGGTCGGTAATTTCTATGTCCCTTGGACAATTCTTAGGTACTTCAGATGAATTTTTGTTCATGTATGGGCCGAGATTCTCAGGCACTCAAATCTCATTTGCGCTGAATCCTTTGTCACTACCTGTTCTATCTGTTTGTTTGATGATACATGCACATGTGCCTCGATGTTTTCTAGAAAATACTTTATCTTTGCATGTTGTTGAATGTTTGGGAATAGAACTTCCGTCTGCTAGAGCAACCCAATGCCTCATTTTATTGATAGATTTACACCTATTGCTATACTGCCACCTTTACCTATTGAGAGTTCTATAAATCTATATATCAAAGGTATTGATGAAGGGTTTGAGGAAGGCTCTAAGGGAAAGCACAATGTTGAGGAGAAAGGAAGCTCTGGGTCAGACCTAGCGGTAATGGGATGACCCCTGGCACTGGGTTAAGCCAGGGAAGAAAGAGGACCAGAGCAGCTCACAAGGGAGCTTCATCTTCTATATCTAGTGATAAAAAGGCACAAGCTGCAACCCCTCCCCCTGCTCCTTTCATGGCCAAGAATGCTCTAAACAAATAGTTCTACAATAAGACTGATGAATTGATGATGGTTGAACTGATTGCGAAACCAATCACGGTTGAGAAAAGAGTTAGTCAAGAGGTGCTGGAAAGTATAATGTCATGGAGTTGTTGTTAGCTAATGTGAACCGATTAGACATGCAAGAACATTAAGGAGTTGTGACAAGAGCCAAGGCAAAACAACTAAAGAGTCACAAGGATCAAATTGAGCAAGAGAAGTTTCAAGGCTTAAATTTTGGATGTCCAAGAACTTATGGGGCTTAAATTTTGATGTCGAAGACTTTATGAGGCTTAAATTTTGATGTCCAAGACCTTATGGGGCAATATCCTAAAGTTTTGAATAAGTTAGAAATTGAAAAATTCACCTTGGTAGATGGTTGGAAGCTCTTTTGCATAAGTTGGAAAATTGCCTCATATTTTTGGCAATGTGTTGACTAGTGCTCTAGAATAGTCCAAATGCAATTAAAACACCTCTATTGTCTTATCAAGTGTATGTATAGGTTATATCTATCCTTTGGGCTGAAAATATGAGAGGGAAAAATTCCTATATTCTCCCTCAAGTCTCAATAAATATGTATTCTTTCATTTTGAAGAAGCTAATCAATAAATTTTTCAAGACAAAGGTTCTTCTCTTAGTATTATTAGTTCTTAACTTAGTTTTTCTATCTTCTTCAAGGGTGAACTTGAAAGAAAAGTACTTTGAAGACTTGTTGAAATTTTCGAGAGGTTCAAGGTTGATCATCAAAATTCCTTCATACTAGTTACTACACTCTTGTAGAAAACTAGTCTTGAGGTCTTCTTTTTGTTTCATTGAGGTCTAAGGTTAAAAATACCTTAGGTTGCTTGAATTTTGAAGAAAAGATTTTGTTTAAACTTTCTTGAGGTCTTAGATTTAATATATCTAAAGTTGCTAGAAGTTTAACATTTTCAAGTCCTTTCAAAGATACTTTTCTCTCTTGTACTTGTTACACTTGTTTTGTTTGTTCTCTCCCTCACTTCTTGGACGAAATTTTATGCTCTTGTAGATCATTTAGCATAATTTGGTATTAGATCCACCTTCAAGTAAGTGTTTTTGATATATCTTACATACAAAAGAAGTAGAAAAGAGACAAGATTACTGGAAAATGGCAACAGAAAAACAGAGTGCTTGAACGACCTGGAATATGACTAGAACTTTGTAATCTTTTTACATGGAATTATAATAAATTGACCTGGAAAACAAATGAAACAAGTTTCATCTAATTTATACTTCATTTGATATCTCAAAGTAATCACAAACTTGAAGGTGCACCTGGCTTTTCTGCAAACAAAAAGTGCTGAAATGATCTGATAATATCTTCTGTTTTACTAGTCATTTTTCTTTGATTCTTGAGCCTAAACTCAAGAATTTTGAGTGAGGATTCCTTCTAGACAAACCTCATTCATTTTAGATTTGTGATTCAATACGTTTTCAAAACAAGCCGAGTATGTCATCTACTCTGCTTGCTGGAAACTTTTGTTGTGTAATCTTTTGTGTTCTTGAAGTATCCTAGCTTTGTGTTGTATTTGTGGTCGAATTTCTTTCCCTTTTCAGTAGTTATTTCTTCATTTGGTCAATCTACCATTATTGACTCAAATGCTCTTGGAAATATTGTTGAACTTCCTTAAAATGAATGGATGACTTAATATCATTTTCCTTGCTTCTCATATTTCTCAACTTGTTTTTGTTTGTGATTTTTTTATTTTGGATGTTTCAAACTTGAGTAAAGGTGTTAAATCTTTGTTAAGAACTCATAGAAACCTTTGAGACTTGAACCTTAGAAAAAGGCAAGAGTTGTGAGAATATCCTCAAAAAAGGCCAAAGAGAGTTAAATAAGTGAGTTTTTGTGAGGTAAACACTATCCAGATGTCAACCCAAGCTCAAGCACCAACTCCTTTTGGAGAAAGTCTAGCAACTCCCAACATGATGACCCTTTGAGGCTCATAATGCAAGAGTTACAATTCCTAAGAGATGAGATAAGAGATATTAGGAGGGATGTCACTAATCTCTCTAATAAACAAAAGGAGGTTAGTCCTCATGGTAGTCTCAATGTTACTACCCCGAGGAGCAATGGACCATTCAATTGCTCTAGGACAATCGAGTTCCACCAACCTCCACATTTTGATTAAGATCTTCATCCACCTCCCTACGGTGGTAGAAGAGGCGGTTTTGGAGGAAGAGGCATGCCTAGACACTTTGAAGAAGTTCCAAGACCACAAGCTAGGCATGGAGAGCCATTATATGATGATCATGAATATGTTCCATTTGTTGCCAATCGTGGAAGAGACTAGGGTGACCAAACCTTGGACTGAATGAAGTGGAAGCTCCCTAGTTTTAAGGGTGATAATGACCCTAACATTTTCTTAGATTGGGAAAGGCAAGTAGAAAACATGTTTATGTTGAAAAATTGTAATGGGTTCTTAAAAGCTAGACTTGTAATAGCCAAATTTTTCGGCTATGCTTTTACATTGGTAGGAAAGGGTAGTAAACCAAAGAGTTAGAAGTGGTAGACCACTGGTTGATACTTGGAGAGAGTTAAAAGCTTTGACGAGAGAAAGATTTGTGCCCAAGCACTACTATAGAGAGTTTCATTATAAGCTCATGACTTTAAAACAAGCCGCATAAAGTGTAGAAGAGTATAGACAAGATCTTGAGCTCTACATCTTGAGGTTGAACTTGGAAGAAGACAAGGATGCTTCAATGGCTAGGTTCCTTAGTGGTCTCAAAAGGGAGATAGCCAACCAACTTGAGTTGTATCCACATACAACTTATGAAGATATGTGCCACCTTGCCAACAAGATCGAATCCCAAAGGAAAAGAATTGGGATAATGCGATCCTCATTTTCCAACCAAAGACAAGTTGCAACAACAAAACCACCTACTTCCAACTTCAAGCCATGGCAAAAAACGGAGGAGGCTCCTAGAGGTACTTTCCAATCTCCAACCAAACCAAAGATGGAAGAGAGAGGTAAAATGATTTCTAACCCTCCAAAGTCTTTAAAAATATGTAGGACACCATGCAAGTAGTTGTCCGACAAAGAGAGCTTTGATCTTTAGGGAGGATTTGAATGGTTGGATTGAGAAGGAGGAAGAAAGTGGCAAATGTGTTGGGCTGAAGAAAATAGTGAGGATGATGAACATGTCGATTTGAACCCTTTAGAAAGTGATGACGAGTCTTGAGCTTAGTTACCATAAGAGCATTAAGTGCTCAAGCTTTTGATGATAACATGATTGAACAAAGAGAAAAAATCTTCCATTCTAAATGTAAAGTTAAGGGAAGGATTGCCAACATTATCATTGATAGTGGTAGTTGTATAGATGTGGCTAGTGCTTATCTTATTGAGAAGTTGAAACTACCTACTAGAAAACATGATAAACCTTACAAACTACATTGCCTAAATGATAGTGGAGAAATTAAAGTGTTGAGACAAGTTGTGGCACCAATAGAAATGGAAGCTTACAAAGATGAGATACTATGTGATGTGGTGCCCATGCAAACATGCCATCTCCTCTTGGGAAGACCTTGGTAATTTGATAGAAAGTCCCTCCACAATGGGGAGAAAAATACTTATTCTTTTGTGAAGGATGGAAGAACATTCACTATGAATCCTCTTACACCTCAACAAGTGAGAGATGAACAAAAAAAGATGAGGGAGAAAGAGAGGGCTGAAAGTGAGCTCAAAAGAGAAAAAAATCGAGGAGGGAAAGAGAGTTGAGGAAAAAGAAAAGAGTGAAGAAAGAGTGACGAAAAACAAGAGTATTAAGAAAAAGAGTGAACAAAAAAAAAAAAGAGAGTGAGATGAAAGAAAAGAATTGTTTCTTTGCATAACCTAGTGAGGTGATTGGAGCAATTGAAAGAAAACAAGTGGTGTTGCTTTTGTATTGTACGGAATATTTTACTTCATCTAAAGAACACTCACCCTATTTTTCAAGTGAAATTTTGCAGGTTATTGAAGATTACAAAGACGTATTTCCCGATGAGATGCCCAGAGGTCTTCCACCAATTAAAGGAATCGAACACTAAACCAATTTTGTCCCTAGGACGGTCTTGCCAAACCGACCGGCGTATAGGAGTCTATCGAAAGAGACTAAGGAGTTAAAAGGCAAGTTGAGAATCTAATTTCAAAAGGGTATGTGCGTGAGGGCATGAGTCCTTATGCGGTTCCGATTTTACTTGTTCAAAAGAGATAGTATATGGAGAATTTGTATAGATTGTAGAGCAATAAACAACATTACTATTAAGTTTAGGCATCCCATACCTAGACTTGATGGTTTACTTGATGAGTTGTATGTTTCTAATCTTTTCTCTAAAATTGACTTGAAATTCGATACCATGAAATTAGGATGAGAGAAGGGGATGAGTGGAAAACTACTTTTAAGACTAACTTTGGTTTGTATGAATGGATGGTTATGCCCTTTGGATTAACTAATGCTCCTAGTACATTTATGAGATTAATGAATCATGTGTTGAGGAATTTTATTGTGAAATTTGTTGTTGTATACTTTGATGACATTTTGGTCTATAGCAAGACATATGAAATGCATGTTCAACATCTTAGGGAAGTTCTAAATGTCTTGAGAATTGAAAACCTTTTCGGTAACCTTGACAAGTGTGAGTTTTGTTTGGAGAAAATTACATTCCTAGGTTATGTGGTGAGCTCACAAGGACTTTAAGTAGATAAAGGTAAGGTCCAAGCAATTAAGGAATGGCCAACACCAAGTAACGCATCGGAAGTGAGGAGTTTCCATGGCCTAGCTTTTAGCACACTTGCTAGCCCTTTAATCGATGTGATCAAGAAAACCGAAGGATTTAAGTGGGAAAACAAAGCAAGAACAAGCATTCAATTGTTGAAGGAAAAGTTGTGTAGTGCACCTCTTTTGTCAGTACCAAACTTTGAGAAAACTTTTGAGGTGGAGTGTGATGCATTCGACATTGGTATAGGTGGTATACTTATGCAAGATAGAAAGCCCTTGGCCTATTTTAGCGAAAAACTTAATGGGGCAGCCTTGAAGTACTCAACCTATGACAAGGAACTTTATGCTTTAATAAGAACGTTAAAGCATTGGCAACACTACCTATGGCCAAAGGAGTTTGTTGTGCACACCGTCATGAGGCTTTGAAGTTTCTCAAGGGCCAACATAAACTCAATAAGAGACATGCAATATGGATGGAGTTCATCCATACGCCAACCGTCTTTCCATAAAGAACATATCATGGATACAAATTGCAATGATTGAAGTTTTTCTATTTGGAATCATGTTAGGTCTAATTCCTATTACTTTGGCTGGATTATTCGTAACTACATACTTGCATTTGAAATGGCCGTCCGAGTTATGATATATATCATGCGTTTAGGCTGAATCGCCCCGGATCAAGTAGTTTCGATTGATTCCTGATATCTCAATTGGGCAAATTCGGTGGCTTTTTAAGTCCGCCGTCAAATCCCAGGGCTCAACCAGCGACCGAAGCCCCAGTGAACGGCGGTTGTAACGATCCTGGATCTGTTTTTTCGATTGTTCCCCATCCACGGAATAGAATACTATATGTTTTTTTTGGGGGGGGGGAGGGGCCACATATTATTCTGGTGTTTATCAGTGGTGGTATACAATCGGGTTACGCACTAATGTTCGTAAAATTTGTGAAAAATGTCGACTAAGCCGCAGGCAAAATGGGAAATGCCCTACCTTTGAGTGCGGTTTGAACTATTGATTTACGTAATTGGAAGTAACCAATTAGGTTTCGTCATTCCTTACAAGAAAGGTAAGGAGAATGTGGTGGCCGATGCTCTATCTAGAAGGTATACTCTCTTATCCACCCTTCAAACAAAAATTTTGGGTTTTGAAATGTTTAAAGAAATGTATTCTAGTGATCATGATTTTAAGAAAATTTTGGAGAAATGCTTGTTAACACCTTATGGAAAATATTTTTTGCATGATGGATTTCTTTATTGTGAAGGTAGATTGTGCATACCATCTTGTTCTACTAGAATTCTACTTGTCAAAGAAGCACATTGTGGGGTTTAATGGGACATTTTGGTGTCACTACAACTTATGAAATTCTTCATGAATATTTTTTTTTGGCCACATGTAAAAAGAGATGCAGAAAGATTTGTAGGAAGTTGTATTGAATGCAAGAAACCTAAATCTAGAATTCTTCTACATGGACTTTACACACCATTAGAAGTTTCTAAAGAACCTTGGGTTGATTTTTATGGATTTTATTCTTAGTTTACCTAGGACCACTAGAGGTATGGATTTTATTTTTGCTGTTGTGGATAGGTTCTCTAAAATGGCACACTTTATTCCTTGTAGGAAATCCGATGATACTAGTCATGTAGCTAGCTTGTTCTTTACTTGGACAGTTAGATTCCATGGAATTCCAAGGTCCATTATGTCGGATAGGGATACCAAATTCTTGAGCCATTTTTGGAGAGTTCTTTGCAAGAAACTTGGTACTAACTTGCTTTATTCTACTGCTTGCCATGCACAAACGGATAGACAAACCAAAGTGGTAAACAGAATAATTGGCCAACTTCTGAGCGCTATTTCGCAGAACTTGTGGCAATGGGAGGTGTGTTTGCCACACATTGAATTTGCCTATAATAAGTCACCCACTCTACTACTTCTCATTCTCCATTTCAAATTATTTATAGTTTTAACCCTCTAACTCCCTTTGATTTGGTTCCCTTGCCTATAGATCAAGCATTAAGCAAGGATACAGCAAGAAGGTTGATTTTGTGAAAGCAATTCATGCAAAGGCCCATGAAGCCATTGTTAACTCCAACAAAAAACTTGTCGAGAAAAGGAATGTGGGAAAAAGAAAAGTGGTATTCAAACCCGGTGATTGGGTTTGGGTGCATTTTAGAAAGGAAAGATTTCCCCAACAAAGAAAGTCTAAGCTTGATGATGAGGGAGATGGACCATTTCAAATCCTTGAAAAATAATGACAATGCCTATAAAGTTGATCTTCCGGGACATTATAATGTTTGTGCCACTTTTAATGTATCCGATCTCTCTTTATTTGATATAGGTGATGGAGATTTGAGGACAAATCCTTTTCAAGAGGGGGAGGATGATGTGAATCAGTTAGACATGCAAGAACATCAAGGATTTGTGACAAGAGCCAAGGCAAAACAACTAAAGAGTCACCAGGATCAAATTGAGCAATAGAAGTTTCAAGGCTTAAATTTTGATGTCCAAGACCTTATGGGGCTTAAATTTTGATGTCCAAGACTTTATGGGGTTTAAATTTTGATGTCAAGACTTTATAGGGCAATATCCTAAAGTTTTAAATATGTTAGAAATTGAAAATTCACCTTGGTAGATGGTTGGAAGCCCTTTTGTCCAAGCTGGAAAATTGCCTCCTATTTTTGGCAATGTGTTGACTAGTGCTCTAGAATAGTCCAAATGCAATTAAAACACCTCTATTGTCTTATCAAGTGTATGTATAGGTTATATCTATCCTTTGGGCTTAAAATATGAGAGGGAAAAATTCCTATTTTCTCCCTCAAGTCTCTATAAATATGTATTATTTTATTTTGAAGAAGCTAATCAATAAATTTTTCAAGACAAAGGTTCTTCTCTTAGTATTCTTAGTTCTTAACTTAGTTTTTCTATCTTCTTCAAGGGTGAACTTCCTTGAAAGAAAAATCACTTTGAAGACTTGTTGAAAGTTCCAAGAGCTTCAAGGTTGATCATAAAAAATCCTTCATACTAGTTACTACACTCTTGTAGAAAACTAGGCTTGAGGTCTTTTTTTTGTTTTAGTGAGGTCTAAGGTTCAAAATACCTTAGGTTGCTTGAAATTTGAAGAAAAGATTTTGTTTAAACCTTCTTGCGGTCTTGGATTTAATATATCCAAGGTTGCTAGAAGTTTAAAATTTTCAAGTCCTTTCAAAGACACTTTTCTCTCTTCTACTTGTTACACTTGTTTTGTTTGTTCTCTTCCTCACTTCTTGGACGAAATTTTATGCTCTTGAAGATCATTCCATATCATTAGCTCTTTCTTTCCCTGGCCTCCTTTCGAAGGAGAGGCCTTTGCATTCCTAATTCGATAAGGGCGGATTTTTTTAATCTGCAGCAGCTTGAGAGAATGGCCTAAAAGTAGTACAGGTTCGTCCAGGGTTGGGATACCTTGTTCCAGTGCTACGAATCGAATGTAGTCTCTTTTTGACTTTGTCTCCCTGAATCCACCAAAGGTTGGGTTGATTCTTGGGGTATTGAATGAAGTCTATCTGAACCGACTTAGCACTTCTCAGATGGAGTTGGCTCTATGTGCAAAGAAATACAATGAGAACTTAGTTAAGGAGCTCTATGCCAACTTGTCTAAAGACTTTGACAACACTGAGAGCCTAGCAGGCATATTATTGACTTCTTCCCTGCTAATAATGCACACTACTTAAGTTGCCATATTTCAGTGATATTGAAAGGGTCTTGAAATCTCATACGATTGGTAGGTAAATCTCTTAACTTTCCAAAATATCTTGAATGATATTGATTGGAGTTGTATATCTATAGTTATGATCGTTTTACCAAAATGTGTCAAACTGGAACGTCATGTAAGAAATAAAATCTATGCACAATACTTTGGATGACCAAAGGAACTTTGATTGAGACAAACTTTAGCTTTCTAAGGTCATTAAGGAGGTCGAACATCCACTGGAAGATGCATTGCTCGGCAATAGACACTGTTTTGGGCAGCTTGTTATTTCTTCTCGTTTTTTGCTTCGTTTTCGCTCCAAAGGCTTTTATTTTGACTGATTTCATATCTTCATTTCGAAGGTATTCGTAACAATAAAAGAAGAAACAAGGTTTGATTAGTCCATTTTAAGTAATTAAACTAAAAAATCAATGAAAATAATAATTCTTAAATAGGGTAAAAATAGACATGTCAATGCGGGATTGGTCGGAAGCTGTTCTGGTAGCTGCAGCAGTCTCGTTACTAGAGCTTCTCAGTGCTGGGCTTTTTACTGGGCGTGGAGTTGGCTCAATGGAATGGTATTTCTCGTTTTTGCATTGAGGGTGATAGTGTTAATGTTGTTCGTATGTTAGAAAGTGAGGGGAGAGATCTATCACTTTGGGGGCATTTTCTGTTTCTTTTTGAGGCATGGTAGCGCACGCCCTTGGCTTTTGATGGTTTCTTCATTGTTAGGCGCAACAGGAATATGGTAGTTGATTGTTTAGCAAGTTTTGCATGTTCTTTACCATGTAACGTTTTCGGGGGCATGCTGAGCTTCCTGACTATATTTCCTTTGCGGTCATTCCAAATTTACCTACTTAATATAAGCTTATTTTGTTTTTTTTTTTTAAAAACCAACTAAAACTATTTTTCTATAATCCTAGTCTCAAAAATATTTTTCTTAAAGAACATTTTTCCTTATTATCACTTTTAAAATGGAATTTGTCAGTTCCTTTTGCATTTCCACATATATAAGTCACCAATCAATGAGAAAATTGAAAACCTTTTAGCTTTTCCTTCCAAATATCAACACATTAATCCACTAACATTTCTCTTCAATTTCACACTTTTTTATGCATGCAGAGGAACAAATTAGATACTGTTGATTTTTCTCTTGGTGGATCACATACATACGAATGGCACGAGTGGACTTCATAAATTCCATCTCAAAAGTGATCATAAGGTCCAATATTTTTTGGAAAAAAATACATTTTGGCTAAAATTATAAGAGTTTTAGGATTAAATTAAGATAAATTAAAAATTTTGGAACTAATTTTATCAAATCCTTAAAAAAGAAAAAAAAAAAAAATCTAACAGTCATGCGCATACTTTTTTTTATCTTTTTTTTTAAACAAAAGGAAATTATATTTTAATAACATCCATCAAAATGGCACTTGTTACATAAGGGGAATTGTCACGAGTCTATTCTTGAGGATCAAAGGAGTGTAAAATTTTTTTATTTAGGTGATTGGTCAAGCAATTTTCCGTCCTATAAACATGTGATAAGATAGTGCTAGAAGAATAAATACTATTAAAGAAATGGGAAGATAAAGTCCAAGTTCTGAGAAGTCATCTCTTCCGGAAGAGAGATTATTGATGGCTGATAGCGAATTACTTTCAATGATTAACAGCAAAAATAATGCCAACCACATATCCCTCAATAATACCAAAAAATATTCACCATAATCTACTTAGAAATTGTTCACTCCTGGTTAGGTCTATTTTACCAAGGGAATACCAAAAGATTGCAAACCAAAATACCAATGCCAATACTTACTTCTAAAAAAGGCTGCATCAATGTTGACTTTTAGAAATCTTTGGTGGTTTCCAAAAGTCTCCGGGACGGCCTAGAGAACTCTCCTCCCATAAAGGGGTCGATTGATGATGGAGTCTACAATATGCTTTTTGAGTGAGATTGATTGGGTGTTTTCTGATTATTGTACTCTTCAATCCATGTAATGTATTTCGAGTAGGAGAGGTGTTAGTCATATATTTAAAATAGGATTACTATTAATCATAAAACTGTGTATAGTTGTGTTTCCTAGTTGTATTTAGCTAGGACTTCTACTTCTAATGTGTTTCCTAGTTGTATTTAGCTAGGACTCCTAGTTGTATTTAGCTAGGACTTCTACTTCTAATTTGCTTAGGATTTGTCACTTAGACAAATCTATAAATTGTACACTATTCTCACATTAATGAGACAGAAAACATAAGATTGTTTTCCCCACTGGAAACTTTCATGGTATCAGAGCCAATTGTCTAAAATTTCTCAAAATGAGTAACGACAATATTGGCAATATTGATAATGACATGGTGGAAGAAAGCCATGTTAACAAAATAAAGAAAGATGCTTATTATGTGGCATCCACTGATGGACCTGGATTGATCCTAACAACAGTCCAGTTGAAAGAGACAGAAACAGATAATAATTATGCAGAATGGGCAAGGGCCATGCGCATGGCCTTGCGATCGAAGAAGAAATTGGGATTCATTGATGGAATAATTCCAATTCTCGAAGGTGATCCGAAAAAAGAAGAAGAATGGTGGGAGATCAATAATCTTGTAAATTCTTGGATTCTCAATACTATCGAACCCTCTCTCCGATCCACCATATATCATTCAGAGAGAGCTGATGAATTATGGATAGACTTGAAGGAACGATTTCTAGTTGGCACCGGCCCACGAATATACGAATTAAAAGCGAGATTGGCAAACCCGTAAGCAAGGCGGTGATTCAAGTACACGTATATTTTTTCACGTCTAAAAAAGGGTATGGGGACGAACTAGAAAACTATACTCAACTTCCGCCCAGAGACAGCATACGTATCCGTTGAATTTTATTATAAAAGAAAGAGAAAACGAGAAGGTTTTCCAATTTTTAATGGGATTAAATAGTGCAATTTATGGCACTGTTCGTTCCCATATGATCCAACAAGAACCTATACCCAAATTACGTACCGTACTTGCTCAAATCTGTAAAGAAGAACAGCACAAAAATTCGACACAAAAAGAAGATTATTCTGGAGATGGCGCCGCCTTCGCCGCCGCCGGAGCCGCCGGAGATGCCGCCGGAGTTGTCGCCGCCGCCAGAACAGAAAAAAATTCCAAAAATTTCTCCTCATCTTTCTGCTCCCACTGCAGACACGCCGGCCACGATGTCTCCGGATGCTTCCAGCTTGTTGGATATCCGGATTGGTGGCCTCGGCATCCTCCCAAACCCGCCGGCCGCGGCTTCTCACCGGCGACTCACGGTTCTTGGCGCAGAGGCAGATCCGGCCCTGGGAGAGGCGGCAGAGAGTCCCAGGCAATGGCCAGACCGCGCAATGGAGGAAGAACGGCCGAGGCGTGGGCCTATTCTGCAGCAACCGCGGCGGCAGCACCAAACCACGTTCGCTGGCGCGCTGGAGAAGAAGAGGACAGCGGGCCGATCTACAGTACCGGGCCGGGCTGGGCATGGCCGGGCCCCTTACCAGCTTTGACCGTTGACCAGTGGTCAACCCTGTTGACTGCCCTCCAAACCTCAAATAATATGCAATCTGAAAAGCTATCTGGTATGGAAAATTTTTGGATTTTAGATTCAGGGTGTTCTAACCATATGACTGGTAGGAAATTTTTTTTACAAAATTTACATCCTATCTCGTCCGCATATTATTGGATTACCTAACGGTGCCAAAACTTTTGCTGTGCACGAAGGCATGGTCTCTTTAAGTCCTACATTACAACTCCATAGAGTGTTGCTAATTCCTGAACTGACCTGCAATTTAATTTCTTTGTCTCAATTGGCAAGAGATTTGCAATGCTTTATCACACTCTCTGACAAATTTTGTGTTATACAGGACCGTATCTCGATGAGGCCGATTGGAGTGGGTGAGCAGAGGAATGGGATCTTCTTCTACAAACCTATGGAATTGAAGGAATTATACACCTTTTCTAGCACAGTTCTTGATTCAAGCACACTATGGCATAAACGGTTGGGACATC
Source organism: Catharanthus roseus (assembly GCA_028651295.1). NCBI lineage: Eukaryota > Viridiplantae > Streptophyta > Magnoliopsida > Gentianales > Apocynaceae > Catharanthus > Catharanthus roseus. Next base: position 9,495,992 of record JAPQWS010000050.1, on the reverse strand, counting down.
CTTCAGATTATGTAGTCAATCACTTTTTGGGTAATTCTAAAGAGTCTACAACTAGAACATCACCTTGTAATATCTGTTTACGTGCCAAACAAACTCGTGATTGTTTTCCTCTTAGCATCAATAAAGCATCTACAATTTTTGACCTAATTCATTGTGATTTATGGGGCCCATATAAATCCAAATCCACTATAGGTGCTTCATATTTTCTTACTATCTTAGATATTATTCTAGGGCTATTTGGATATATTTACTGTCAGAGAAAAGTGAGGTTGCCTCTATTCTTCAAAATTACCTTACCATGATCAAAACCCAATTTCACAAAACTGTCAAGACAATCCGTAGCGATAATGGGACAGAATTTGCACCCATAAAGTCGTATCTTACTACCCATGGCATAATCCACCAAACTACTATTGCTGGCACACCACAACAAAATGGAAGAGTTGAACGCAAGCATCGCCATATCTTAAATGTAGCTCGGGCATTACGATTTCAAGCAAATTTACCTATAAAATTTTGGGGAGAATGCATTTTGACGGCTGGCTATCTCATTAATCGAACTCCCTCAAAATTGTTACAAGGTAAGACTCCTTATGAATTGCTATACGATGAGAAACCATCCTACTTTCACATCAAAACTTTTGGGTGCTTAGCTTATGTACATAACCACGATATCCCAAAAGATAAATTTTGAGCCCGCAGCAAACCGTGTGTCTTCCTTGGCTACCCTCTTCATAAGAAAGGATGGAGATTTTACGACCTGCAAACAGAAAAATTCTTTGTGTCCCGAGATGTGATTTTTGATGAAACAAAGTTTCCATTCCATGACAAATCAGGTACTTCCATTTCTACAGACTTCACACAATCTTACAATTTTGGGGAACAAGTTTTGGGCTCCAAGCAACAAAGTATGCAAAAGAGGGGGAGTCTAACACACAACACACCTAGCCCAGATCAAACAAATCCTTCCCACAGCCCACCTGCAAACCCAGATCCACCAACCTCTCCAGCCGTCCCTCTCCAAACTAGTCCAAATAGAAATCCACATCCGCCTTCTTGCGACGAATCAACTTATAGTCCAACTCCGGATGATACTCTTGCCAGCTTGCCGCAAGACAATCCGCAAATTAATGCCCCAAGACGAAGCACTCGAATTAAACATATTCCGACTCGGCTCCAAGATTATGATTGCAATGCCATATGGAAGTCTTCTATATCCCATTCCTCCTCTGCTCTCTCACCCTCTTCGGATCTCTCAGGTACGTCCCTTTATCCTATCACAAAATTTGTGGACTATAGTAAATTCTCTACAACACACAAGCAATTTTTAGCCTCTGTAGCAACAGAATCTGAGCCTACCACTTATTCCGCGACAGTCTCTAATCCTCTCTGGCGCACTGCTATGCGTCAAGAGATTGATGCTCTTGAACAAAATGGTACATGAACTTTAACCTCCTTGCCTCCTGGAAAACATGCACTGGGGAGTAAATGGGTCTATCGGATAAAGTACAAAGCCGGTGGCACCATCGAGCGATATAAAGCCCGCTTGGTAATTTTGGGAAATACACAAATGGCAGGTATTGATTTCACAGACACCTTTACTCTCGTTGCTAAAATGGTCACCGTTCGTACTCTCCTTTCCATTGCCACTGCTCGCAACTGGCCTATCCATCAAATGGATGTTCACAACGCTTTTTTGCATGGCGATTTACAAGAAGAAGTGTATATGCGACCACCTCCAGGATTTCGTACCTGTTACAAAGGGCAAGTCTGTCGTTTAAAGAAGTCTTTATATGGTCTTCGCCAAGCCCCTCGATGTTGGTTTTCCAAACTCACCACCGCTCTCCGTAAGTATGGTTTTTCTCAGTCTTACGCAGATTACTCTCTTTTCACATATTCTAGAGGGAATATTTATCTATGTGTTCTTATTTATGTGGATGATTTACTCATTACTGGAAATTCCCTATCCACACTTGAAAAATTCAAAGCTTCATTACACAAGTGCTTTCACATGAAGGATTTGGGGTCGCTCAAATATTTTTTGGGCATAGAAATTGCAAGAAACTCCACGGGATTATTTTTATCCCAACGAAAATACACATTGGAAATTCTCTCTGAAATGGGTTTATTAGGTGCCAAGCCGGCATCTACTCCTGTGGAACCTAATCATCAGCTGGCGAAAGCATCTGGATCATTGTTTGACAACCCAGATCGCTACCGAAGACTCATAGGCAAGCTAATATATCTCACACTTACTCGGCCCGAACTTGCATATGATGTACATACACTTGCTCAATTTATGCACGCCCCTCGTCATGCTCATTGGGATGCTGCTATCCGAGTTGTACGTTATCTGAAAGGGAGTCCTGGACGTGGCATTTTTCTTTCCTCTAACTCTCCTCTTTCGTTAACTGCATATTGTGACTCCGATTGGGCTACCTGCCCGATAACTCGCCGCTCTCTCACTGGTTATTTTATCTTTCTTGGTGGGTCCCCTATTTCTTGGAAGACAAACAAACAACATACTGTTTCTCGTTCATCTGCTGAAGCTGAATATCGCTCTATGGCTATGACTTTATGTGAACTTAAATGGTTATCTATTCTTCTGCGAGATCTTCATGTCCCTGTCACTCGCCCCATTCCATTGCATTGTGATAACCAGGCTGCTCTTCATATCCCTGAAAATCCTGTTTTCCATGAACGCACTAAACACATTGAAATAGATTGTCATTTTGTTCGTGATGCTTTTCAAGACGGTTTTATCTATCCTGCCTATATTCGAAGTGAAGAGCAACCTGTTGATATTCTTACTAAAGCACTTCATCCGACACATTTTCATCGATTAGCTTCCAAGTTGGGCATTTCTGACCTTCATGCTCCAACTTGAGGGGGAGTGTTAGTCATATATTTAAAATAGGATTACTATTGATCATAAAACTGTGTATAGTTGTGTTTCCTAGTTGTATTTAGCTATGACTTCTACTTCTAATGTGTTTCCTAGTTGTATTTAGCTAGGACTTCTACTTCTAATTTGCTTAGGATTTGTCACTTGGACAAATCTATAAATTGTACACTATTCTCACATTAATGAGACAGAAAACATAAGATTGTTTTCCCCACTGGAAACTTTCAAGAGGTCATTTTTACCGTGCTTGCTTATAAAAACATTTTCTGCCTTTACTATCTCTTTTGCATTTATCTGTGATGTTTTATTGTGGAGTATTTGAGTTACTTGGGGATTAACCAGTAGGGATCTCCACGCACCCACTTTGGTTAGTGATTTGGCTGCAGATTGTTGTATTAGATTTGCACTGTTGCCAACATTCAGAGATGTATTGTAGCCTGCTAAAGGGTATGTTTTAGCACCTGGTCTGCAGTTATTAGAATACCTGCCACATCAGTAGGAGTTAAATTTTTATGCAAAAGAAATATCTTATTGAGATCTATCAGGCACTCCTAGACTTTCAGGATACGGGAAATTCTCGCGAGATAATCTGGAATGACTCGGTGTGTGCAGTGCATGTATATATATGTATATATATATATATATATACACATACATATTAAAAATGTGTCATTTCCTTTCTAAAAATCAATATCCATAATTCACAAATTTTATGAGTTATGAATCTATATATTTTATATCTTAGGTTTTAATTTGGCAAAAAAAATAAAAAATTATTGGGTTTTATCTCAAAACCAGCGAATGAATCATTGAAACACAAAATCTTTAGGGAAAGTGTGAAAACGGATATTAATGGTCCTGAATAAGATGTCAAAATTGTAAGTGTAATAGAGGCTATTGGGTAGTGTTTTTATATCCACATAATTATTAGGGTTTATCTCAAAACCAACCAATGAATCATTGAGACACGAAAATTTTTACAAGAAATATGAAAATGGACATCAATGGTCCTAAATAAAGGGGAAAAATTGTTAGTGTAATGGAAGTTATTGTGTAGTGCTTCTAGATCACATGTACTAATCTACAAATTGAAAGAAAATTAACGAACTTGTGAAAAGCTTTAACTTTTCTTGATATGATCTTAGAAGGTTGTGAGGGTGATGGAGAAATGCTAAATTGGTTTGAATTCTGTATCAGTTGAGAATGAAAATCTCACATCGATTAATTAAAAAAAACAATTACTACTTATAAAGACTTGGACAATTCTCCCATCTTGAAGTATTTTTTGGGGTGAGTTAGGCCCAAGCCCAAAAATTCTAACATGATATCAGAGCCATGATGTTGGGTCACTCGCAAATGTCCAATCCTATCTTGAGGTACCTTTTGGGTGTGAGTTAGGCCCAAGTCCAAAAATTCTAATAGTATCATCAAGAACCCATTATAGAATCTACTAATATAAAGCCATATATTTCTATAAAACTAGAAAAATACTTGTCGGATGAAATGATGAATAAAACCTAATTTTGGAACTGTAATGGCTATTTTTCTGTATTAATAGTGTGCGATTTCCTTTTTTTTTTTTGGTCCCATTTTTTTGTGACTATAGCTCTTTCTTTGATTCTATTAGGATTTAAATATGATTAAACTGTTGGATTTTTGGACTTAATTCATGTGCACATATACTTATATAACTTTTGGACATGTAAACGTACATGTATTGCATAACTTAATTAAGTATTTGTTATTATATATTTTGAGATCCAATTAACGTAATTTATATTTATATAGGTGAGTCTGTCATCTTAATAAAAGTGTGAAGTCTCTTTATAAATGTGTGGAAACCTAGGGGTAGTATTGCAAAACTATAATGGATTGTTTAGCAAGTACATCTATATATTAAAGTTATGCTCGCTAATTGCATGTATGCTTTATATCATTAGCCTCCTCTAAAAGTTCCCATCTCTTTGACGGAAGCGGCTGCGTACGTAACAATTCGAAGAACTAAACCTCATTTGCAATTTTTCAATCGTCATGGATCAAGGTACATGTTTCAATTCTTTATTCCAAATAATATGTTAAGTAAAGTTTAATTCTTGAGATTTATTTTCTTTTATCTCCTTTTAAATTTTATCAATGGTATCAGAGCCTCCTTAATTCAAAGATTATTCGGATTCATAATCTTTGATTTTTTTAAGAAATCATTTTTTAAAAGAAAAAATTTGCCGATGATCCTGATTTCGATTCCAGATTCGATTTCTTCTGATGATCAATTTGGCAAAGCATTTTTGCCACTTTTGTTTCTGTCCGGTTGGTTCAAATTCTAAAAGATTTAATTGTTTTAGAGTTGTGATATTTTTTGCTATGTTTTTTTGTTTTTTTTGTTTTTCGGATACATGGCAATCCTTCGTACTTCACATTTTTTTGTGCCTAATAACTTTGCAAAAGTTAATATTGGAGGATAGATTGTTTTGAGCTATGAGGGTTGGTCATTGCGTTTCTTTAATCCTTCCCGCATATTTTTGCTGCATGTTGAAATCAAAAGTCTATACATATTCAATTAATTTTACATCAAGTCTCTATATGCTTTTGGTTCGCAGAAAATTTTTTCAGTATTTCTTTTTGTCTTTGACGTGATGACTCTGGCTGAAATTTAGTTCCTTTGAAAATTGACTCAACTCACATTTTATTTTTTTATTTTCCCAGACATGAAGTCTTTTTTTCTGTTCTTTGTATATTTTTTTGGTTTTAACTGTTTAATTGTTTTCTTTGATATATTATGATTATACATATTATATATGATTCTTGTATGTGTCATAATTTATTTGTTAATCTTAAATTTTGAGACGTACAAAATATAGTATAATATGCAATTAAAGTTTTCTCATTCATAACAACTTAAAGTTGCTCTAACGGGCATGTCTAGTAGCTTTATATTGATTGGTGGAAGTGGTATCCTACCAAAGTAGGCTCTCCCATGAAAATCTTTTGATAATGAACTACTTCGATACCATGTATTGTATTTCTTATGTGGGTAACAATCGGCCTAAAGAAAGATTGTTATTGTTAGGGTGACAGTTATAAACACTTGTGGTGATGAACATACAATAGTTATTAAGTATCCATAGTAAGTGTTAAGTCGTTCCAAAAGAAGGCTTGATACTTGATTGAATTTTACTATTAGTGCTCGATTACTATATCAAGAAAATCACTTGCAAACTTACTCTTTTTCTAAGGACTAGACTTAGTGTTGCACTATACTCTTGTGATGGGATGTTGTTTTGAATATAGCCCATAAGTTGTTAAAGTTCACATTTATATATATATATATATATCTATATGAGTGATTTTATTTATGTTTTGTTATATTATGTATTCTATTACAGTTACTAGTATCTCTGTTGCTGAATTATCTGCTAACTTGAGTAATTCTCTACCATTAAATAGTACCAGCTTTAAAGCTTGGAAAGATAAGGTTGTGAAAAACCATTGGGGGGGGGGGGGGGGATTCAATAAGGTTTTCGGCTATTTAAAAAAAAACTTTTACACTAATTAAAATATAGAGCCTCCGATTTTGTTTGAAGAAGAATTTAATAACTATTTTTAATAAAATTCGTAACCAAATAAAATTTCTTTGATAAAGAATGATCAAACAATAAACATAGATATAACAAACAAATTACAAAAAAAGAGAGGCAAAGAATTTATAGTGGTTCACTCTTTCAATAGTGGTACATCCACTATCTTGAAACTTAACTCAAGGATTTCACAAATTCCACTAGTCATAAGTATTTACAAAACACTACAATGAGAATCACCCTTCAAGGTTTTTGCATATAAACCTCAAAGTTCACAAAACAATACTAGATAATTAAAATATTAAAGGATCACCCAAAGTGTTTTCACAAAACCTTTGATCACAATATAAGATGTCAGAGTAGAGTTGGAATAATATTACCAAAGAAGCTTGAAATATATAGATTACAACTTTTTGAAGTGCTTCTACAAGCTTCCCTTCTTCTTCTTTGAAAAATGATCAAACAATATAGCTCCAGGGAGTATTTCTTTTGAATAATATAATGATGATTGAAAGTAACTTTTCATGCTCTTAAATGTGTTCTTTTAAACTCCTTCAACAACTACTCATTTATGGCTGGAATTTAGTTCCTTGAAAATTGACTCAACTCACATTTTTTTTTTTTTGATTTTCCGAGACATGAAGTCTTTTTTTTTTTTTTTGTTCCGTTCTTTGTATTTCTGTTTTGGTGTTAACTGTTTAGTTGTTTTTTCTGATATATTATGGTTATACATATTATATATGATTCTTGTATGTGTCATAATTTAATTGTTAATCCTGAATTTTGATACGTACAAGATATAGAATAATATGTAATTAAAGTTTTTCTCATTCAGAACAACTTAAAGTTGCTCTAGCGGGCATGTCTAGTAGCTTTATATTGATTGGTGGAAGTGGCATCTGACCAAAGTAGGCTCTCCCATGAAAATCTTTTGGTAATGAACTACTTAGATGCCATGTATTGTATTTCTTATGTGGATAGCAGTCGGCCCTAAGGAAGATTGTTATTTCAGGATGAGAGTTACAAACACTTGTAGTGATGAACATGTAATAGTTATTAAGTATCCATAGTAAGTGTTAAGTCGGCCAAAAGGAAGGCTTAATACTTAATTAGATTTCACTATTAGTGCTCGATTACTATATCATGAAAATCACTTGCAAGCTAACTCTTTGTCTAAGGACTAGACCTAGTGTTGCACTGATACTCTTGTAATGGGATGTTGTTTTGAATATAGCCCATAAGTTGTTAAAGTTTATATATATATATATATATATGAGTGAACTTTATTTGTTTTTTGTTATATTATGTCGTCTGTTACAGTTACTAGTATCTTTGTTGCTGAATTATCTGCTAACTTGAGTAATACTTTGCCATTAAATAGTACCGACTTTAAAGCTTGGAAAGATAAGGTTGTGAAAAACCTTAGAGGGGGAGTGAATAAGGTTTTGGATAATTAAAAAAAATTTTTGTACGATTAAAATATAGAGTTTTCGATTTTGTTTGATGAAGAATTTAATAACTCTTGTTAATAAAATTCCTAACCAAACAAAATCTCTTTTATAAAGAATGATCAAATAATAAACATAGAGATAACAAACAAATTACAAAAAAGAGAGACAAAGAATTTATAGCGGTTCACTCTCTCAATAGTGGTACATCCACTACCTTGAGACTTAATTCAAGGATTTCACAAATTCCACTAGTCACAAGTATTTACAAAACACCACAATGTGGATCACCCTTCAAGGGTTTTGCATATAAACCTCAAAGTTCACAAAACAATAGAAGATAATTAAAATATAAAAAAACCTTTAATGACAATATTAGATGTGAGACTAGAGTTGGAATAATATTAACAAAGAAGCTTAAAATATATAGAATACAACTTTTTGAAATACTTTTACAAGCTTCCCTTCTTCCTCTTTGAAAAGTGATCAAACAATATAGCTCAAAGGAGTTTTTATTTTGAGTAATATAATGATGATTGAAAATATCTTTTCATGCTCTTAAATGTATTCTTTAAACTCCTTCAACAACTACTCATTTATGGCTGATCAATAGTCATTTTATTTGTGAAGGCAAAAAAGTAGTCGTTACTATTAGCAGCAATGGTCATCTTTTTTACAGTAAAAATAGAAACCAAACAACCGGTTTTGAAAGTGGACGTCTGATTTTATTAAAGAATAGAAAATCGGTCATCAAGAAAAAATAGGAAGGCCGTTTTTTTTGTATGCTTAAAAGTTTTTGGACGTCCGATTTAAAAATCGGAAGACTAGTTTTTATGAGAGTTCCAAAATTAGGACGTCCAATTTTATAAAGAATAGAAAATCAGATGATCGATTTTTATGCTTGAAAATTTTCGAATGACCGGTTTTCCTTTTTCCAGAACTTGTGAAAAGTTGTAAAACACATATTTTTCTTCACTTTCAAAATATATATTCTTGATGCAAAAGCTTATATAAAAATATATATCAACTTTAAATCCTCAAAGCTTTATCAAGAATACTTTGTTTTCTAAAAATAATTTTTCTAAAATGTTTCTTCTAAGGAGCTAATATAAATTATCAAAAATCAAAGAAACAAGTTAGGGAGCTGTACATATATTATAAAGCTTTCCCTAACCATTATTCTTGTCTTCAAGCTCTTTTACTTGATCACTTTATCTTCATAAAGTCTTGTAATCTTGAGTAATCTTTTACTTCTTTGTAGATCATCCTTGAGACTCCTTTTGTGCATCATTTGTTCTTCTTACAAAACTAAAGTACAAGTTAATCATAATCAAAACACTTAAGTTCTTACAACCTCTCCCTTTTTGATTATGACAAACAAAGATGCAAGATGATAACCATATAAACGAACACAGTTAAGCTAAGAGAATGCTTCAAAGCATATCAAAAAATATGAGAGAGAGAACTCCCCCTGTTATTTTGAGAACATGCCAAGGTTTTGAAAAACAGCTAGAAAACTGAAAGCTACCCCTTAAGACATGCTTTATACAACAAATATGGCACCAAAACCTCGTCAATAAAACTCAAAGCTATATAAGAAACAAGGCATAAAGCATAAAGCTTTATATAACATAAGGCATGTTGTAAACACAAAGCATCCAGGCACTCAAAACTCAAGGAAACAACTCAAGGCATCAAGACAATATCAACAAAATATCAATCTAACAATATGCACATCATCAACAAACATCAACACAACTCAAGGTATCAAGACAATATCAACAAAATATCAATCCAACAATATGCAACAATATGCACATCATCAACAATATGCATCTTATATATTTTTTTCTTTAATACATCATGTAAGCCCTAAGGGTATATATGTAATGTTTTGATTATGATTAACTTGTGCTTTATGATAAGTAGAAATAGCTTTATATAGAAGAACAAGAGATGCACAAGAGAAGTATCACGGGTAATCTACAAAGAAGCAAAAGATCACACAAGACAACAAGAGTCTATGAAGACGAAGTGATCAAGTTGAATACCTTGAAGACAAGAAGATTGATTAGGGGTACCTTATAAGGTAACTTTGTAAAACTCCCTAACTTGTCTCTTTGATTGTTGATCAATATGTTAGCTCCTAAGAAGAAATATTTTTTTGACAAACTATCTTTAAAAAAAAAAAAAACCTAAGTGTTATTGATAAAGTTTTGATGTTTTAAATGTATTACCCATTTCTTAAAGAGTATTAAGAATACATGTTTTAAAATGTGAAGGAAAATGTATATTTTAAAAGAAAACTGGTTGTCTAATTTTCTATCATGTCTAAAACCGGTCATGTCTAAAACGTCTGGCTTTTGGTTTTTCAAAATGAAAAAAGGGTTATTTGATTTTTCAAGATATTAAAAATCGGTCGTCCGCTTTTAAAAAAGGGTCATCCGAGTTTCTGTTCATAAGAAAAATGGGACATCCTATTTTGAAAACGGTTGTCCGGTTTTCACTTTTACTGTAAAAAAATGACTGTTGCTCTGACAATAACAGCTAGTTTTTACCTTCACATATAAAATGGTATTTTGATGAACCATAAAGGCTAAGTAGTTGATAAACATTTATTAACAATTTCAAGAGCATTAAAGTACACATGTTCTAATCTTATTTATCCTACAAAAACAAAAAGAAAAATCTGCTTGGAGTTTTATCGTTGATCATCTTTCAAAGAAGGAGAAAAAGGGATCTCGTAGAAGTATTGAATCAAGTTGTGTTTTTCTCTTTTCTAGCTTCTTTGGTAATATTGTTCCATCCCTACTCTTTCATATTATCTTATGATCAAAGGTTTTGTGAAAAACCCTTTGGGTGATCATTTGATAATTTTTATATTTTTTTGTTTTGTAACCTTTGAGGTTTGAGTGCAAAACCCTTGAAGGGTGATCTTCATTGTGGTTTCTTTGTAAAAGCTTGTGTTTTAGTGAATTTGTGAAATCTAAGAGTTGAGTCTTAAGGTAGTGGATGTAGCTCTATTGAGAGAGTGAACCACTATAAATCCTTTGTCTCTTTTCTTTGTGGCTTGTGCTTTTCCTGTATGTTTATTGTCTAATCCTTGATTATAAAAGAGAATTTTGTTTGGTTAGGAATTTTATTAAAAAAGAGTTATTAAATTCTTCTTCAAACAAAATTAGAGGTTTCAATTATATTTGTTCAAAAAGTTTTTAAATTAGCTAAAAACCTTATTCACCTCCCCTATGGTTTTTCACATCACCTTATATTTCTCCCCTTTTTGTCATAAATAAAAAAGCATAAATTATTAATGAATCATTGAAATAGAACAAGGGAACTCTCATCATTAAGATTTCATCATCAAGTTCAAAAAATAAGACAATAAGCAAAGATAAAACACCGCTTCATAGATAAAGCAAAAGCAATAAAATATAAGTTCTGAAAAAGTCAATAACAAAAAAGAAACATAAGCTATGAAACTTAAGAACTCTAAAACATAGAGAATGAAATATGAGCTTAATAAACTTCAAACTACCCTTTTGGTTTTGCTTTCTTCACTTCTTTGGAGATTCACATCGCCTCAACTGTCTTCTTCTCTTCCTATTGCTTTTAACCTCTTCACCTTTCTTGCTTCTAACCTCATCAAACTAGCTATTCATTGAGGATTGCATAGAGGATATCATCTCCATAAGTTGAGACATACCCTCGGATGATTGTCCTTCTTCAACCCTTTCTTGCCTCTTTTTCTATCTCATTTCTCTTTTAAAAGTTTCCTCTTCTAGTTCTTCTTTACTAACCTCTTCATCTACATTCATAGCATTTTGCCCCTCATTTTCTTCTTCTTCTTCTTCTTTCTCATCACTTTCATAATCATCTTCTTGTCCTCCTGTCACCAACATACCTTCCCATTCCTTGAAAATCCCATTCTTTTAAAATGTATGTTTGTTATAGATTTTCCCAATACCAATATGATCACCAACTCCAACAAAATTTAGCAGAGAGTATTGGAAAACTTTAGTGAGAAAACAACTATATGGCAAGCACTTTGCAGAGGAGGTTTGAGTAGCTAGCATATGTTCAATGGCCATAAATCCAAAATTCATCCTTCTATGCTCATATAAAGCTAGCATAACAAAAGAGTGCATGTTTGTGATATAAGACTTCTGACCTGATAAAGCCCATTTTGGTACAAATAAACGTCTTAAGTTTTAATTATTAGCTTTTAAAAATATTTTATTTATTTATTAAACATAATTATTCTATTTAATTTATTTTGGTGATAAAGGAAAAGAAGCCCATTAAAGAAGGTAGGCCACAAATTAAAGAAGAAAAGCAGAAGCCCATCATCATGATCAAGCCCATAAGCAAGCCCATAAACTAGAAGAGCCCATGGCAATAAAAAGAAAAGAAAAAGGAAAGAATGGATGCCAAGAAGAAATTGACTAGAAGAAGGAAAGAAAAAAAGAGTCATAATAGGATGAGAAAGGAGAGCTGCTGGGCTGCTATAAAAAGAAGAACAAAGGAAACCAAAAGGGGGACGAAAGCCGAGAGACGAGAAGTAACAGCAGCTGCAGTTTCAAGCAGTTGCTGCTGCGAAGAAACAAAAGGAGAGCCGAGGGGGAAAGAAAGAAGCAACTGCACAAGCAGCTATTGCTGAAGCAGAAACAGAGGCAAAAACACACACAATAGCAGCTGAAGACAAGCAGCAGCTGAATCAGTAGCGCAACTTGCAGCAGAAGAAAAGCTGCGCAGCAATAACTTAGGCAAGAGCAGAAACTGAAAGAAGTCAACAGCAAACTTGAAGCAGCTGAATTAGGATAACCAAATTGAAGCTGAAGAAGAGTTGCTACAGCCGAAATCGCTAAGAAGTCAGCTTCTGGTTTTCTGGCTGGAAAATATGACGTGGAGCTGAAGCAGAAAAAGGATTTTTCGGCAGCAGAAGAAAAATTATTTTGAAGAGAAAATTCATGGTTTTCTTCAATAAATCGGTTCCTTCTTTCTCTTTAACCATGAACTAAATTTATTTTTAGAATCTTGATGAAACTAGTTATGTGACTTTAGTTTATTTTATTTTTGGAGATTTGTTATATTATTTATGTGATTGCATATCTTTGAAAATTTCTTGGTGTGATGCAATTAATTCTTTGTGATTGTTCTTGTAGAATAATCATTTGAGTTAGTTGACATTTTTATCCATGCTTAATTCTTATAGTCTTGAGTATGAGAGATATGTGATTTTTGCAAGTATATTGTGGATTTTAGAATTAAATAGTTCATACTAATTTTAGATGATTTATGTAATAGAATTGAATAAGTCATGCTAATAGTTAGATGTATTATGTCATGCATTTAAATACAATATATTTCTTTAGCTTGTAGCCTAAATCATCACATAAAGGTTTAATCTTTTCTCCTCATTAAAATTACATCATTGTTATATAGGTTAGTGGTGGATTCAAGGTTCTAAATCATCTTCTTTGGTTAATCTCTTGTTAGTTTTAATTTGTTTATTTTGTTCATTAGTTTTAATTAATTTAGGAATAATTCTTAGATAATAAACTTTGATCCTTCTTTTTACAAAATTAATTTAGGTAGATAATAATTTAAGTAGTTGAGCCTTTCTCTGTGGTTCGTCACCCTGATACTTCTATATTACATTGATCTTGTTCACTTGCAAGTATTGGGTTTAAAACTTTGTTATAAAAATCTCGATAAAATTTTTGGCGCCGTTGCCAGGGAAAGGTTGAATTAATTGCTTGTGTCATTGTCTCCTAAATTTGTTAATATTTTTATTTTATTTATTTTGATTTTTTTATTCTTAGAAAAAAGGAAAATTTCTTTTAATTGTTTTCTTAGTTGTCTTCATTTTTTAATTTATTATTATTCTTATTTTTTTTATAATATTCTTCCATTTAGTAATTTATTCTTCATTATTATTTGTAGTAATTTTTTTTTTATTTCTTGAATTCGTTTATTAATGCATGGTCGTTGTTCGCTCTATGTAGATTTAAAAGAATTTGACCCTGAGATAGAGCGTACAGTTAAGGCACTTAGAGCACAAAGAGAAATCACTAAAACTTGTGATATTAAAATGGCTGAAAATCCACGAGCATTAAGGGTGTGTTTTACTTCCAATACTTATAACTCACCAAAAGGTAATAGACTACTTGAAATTTAGGGAATTTCTAAAAAAATAATTTCCTATGGGTAAACTTACAGGATTAAGGAGAGAAATCACTACTTTTTCCCAACGAAATAATGAACAATTTCATGAGAGTTAGGAGATTTAAAGAACTTCTTCGTAGTTGCCCTCACCATGAAGTCCCTAAATGGCAGCAAATACAAAGTTTTTATTCAGGATTAGATGAGAGAAATTGGCAAATGGTTGATTCCTCTTGTGGTGGTACCTTTCTTCATAAAATTACAGATGAGGCGTGGGAAAATTTGAGTGATAATTCACAACAACATGCCACATCCTCAGGTGTAGGCACAGCTAGACAAATAGGAAATAAAGTAGGAATGTATGAAGTTTACCAAAATGTTGATCTTTCTTTAAAAGATGATGCCTTAACTAAAAAGTTTGATCAATTATTAGCTTTGAATACAATGCCTACTAATTCTCCTAATGTGCAAGGTGTTTGTGCAATTTGCTCTAGTCCTTCTCATGTTATCTATGACTGTCCTAGTGCTTCATTATTTCCAGAATTTGTGTAGGAACAAGTCAATGCAACTCAAGGATTTCACAGGCAGAACGACCCATATTCAAACACGTACAATCTAGGCTGGAGAAATCATCCTAATTTCTCCTGGAGGTAACAAGGAGGGGAAAGTCAATTGGGCTAACAACAATATCAACAAAGCAAATAATCAGGTATGACTGCTCCCCTGGTTTCCAATCTCAAAGGTATGTACCCCCCCAACCCTTCTCAAAGTGGAAACTCTATGTTTGAAGAAAAAGTCTTATCTTCTTTGAAAGGCCTAGAAGCTATGACACAAATTGTAGACTTACACACTCAATCTATTGCTAGGTTAGAAACTCAAATAGGCAACTAGCTAATGCAATAAGTAGAAGAGATGAGCGTAAGCTTCCTAGTCATCCAATAGAAAACCCTAGAGCTAATCATCATGAGCAAGTTAAAGTTGTAACCATTCTTATAAATGGGAAGTTGGTAGATAGTAAAGTAGGGGAATCTATTAAAGATGGTAAGTTAAATGAAACGAAACCGATGGAATTGATATAGGGACTAAAATTGAAAGGAAAATAGAGAAGGAACTAGCTTCTTCCTCTAATTCTAAGACTCTAGAATCATCTCCTACGGCTTCATATAAGCTAAAGGTTCCTTATCCACAATCTTTATTGCCACCCCCACATCTTAGAAAGGATAATAAAAGGGAAGATATTTCAGAAACTCTCAAATAAGTTAAAATTAATCTTCCACTTTTAGAGTTTATTAAGTAAGTTCCATCCTACACAAAATTTCTTAAAGACATGTGTACTTTTAAAAGAAAATCTAAAAGCAATGTTTCTAAGAAAATCTTCCTAACTGAATAGGTGACCTCTGTTTTGCAATATAAAACTCCACCTAAATATAAAGATCCTAGTGTCCCTACTATCCCATGTCTTATTGGTAATCATAAAATAGAGAGGGCGCTCCTATATTTAGGTTTTGGTGTTAACTTGCTTCCATACTCTCTTTATGAAGAGTTAGGATTGAGGGAATTACAACCAGCTGATATGACCTTACAATTAGCTGATAGGTCTATCAAGGTACCTAGGGAAGGATAGATAATGTTCTAGTTCAAATTGATAAAGGTGTCTTCCCTATAGACTTTGTAGTCCTAGATATAGAACCTGGTAGATCTTCTCAGAATCATATCCCCATTATTCTAGGCTGTCCTTTCTTGGCTACTGCTGATGCCACTATTAATTATAGAACTGAGGTTATAGATGTCTCTGTGATGAATATGAGGGTTAGATTAAATATTTTCAAAGCTTCTTCACAACCTTCTATGGAAGATGATTTTGATTGTTACTTGGTTGATGTAATTGATGAATTAATTGAAGAAACTCTACCTCTAATGTGTTCAAAAGAATATACTTCTATTGAGAAAGAAAACCTAATGTACAATGAGGGTGCTAATTCTAACCTTGCTTACATTGCTCCGTTAGAAAATTCTTCTTGGATTGTGAATCATGAGCCTAATATGAGAGAAATAGATCCTGGTTGAATGCAAAAGAATTAGGGAGTTTGGCTGAAGACTTTAAAATTAGCGCTTTTGGAAGGCAACCCAAAATTTATTTTGCTTTTATTTATTTATTATTTTTATCTCACTTGATTGGTAGAAAGGTGTGAAGTGTTTGTTTTGTAGGGTAATCAAACAACATATTATTATTATGGAGATTACAGAGATGGTCTACTACTCCTCTGAATATGCACTGATATTACCTTTTCTACCAGGTTGTGTTATTATTTTTTTTTGTCTCTTCTCTACTCCCGACATTCTTTTATCACATTGTGGACAATGTAGGGTGTAGGTGTAGGGGTGAAGATGCTTTTATTCTGGTGTCAGTTATTATTATTTTTTTTCGCTTTCCTCATTTTTTATTCAATTTTTGCGGATTTTTTTTATTTTTTTATTTTTTTATATTATTTTAAGAAAAAAAAAATGATTTCACTTAAAGAATGATTCTTTTTGAGTTTCTTTAAAAATGTCTTGAATAAATTGAGAAAAATACTTGTTTTCTTGTTTTTAATTAGGGTGATGGACTTACATTCTATATCTGTTATAATTTTTTCATGACTTACACTTGAGCACATGAGTTATTGTTAGTATTTAATAAATCCTTTACATTATTTTTGAGCTACATAAAGTTGATGAATCTCTTCCATACATTCTAGAACTTACTTGAGTACCCCTTGAGGCGAAATAGAAAGGGTTTTTCCTTATTTGACTTAGAGACGATGGTCACAGACCTTCTTTGAATCGTTTGTGTCTTTCAAGCTTACCAAATTTCATGATTTTTACCTTAGTTCCCTTTTGAGCCTTAAATGTTATTTCTTTCTTTAAACTACTTAAATATTAACCCTTAATCTTGTAGAGAGTTTAATACAAACTTCTAACTTGTGCTTCCATGATGGGTTATTATTTTGTGGGTGTTATGGAAAGAGAATAAGTTATGTGAAAAATGGGAGAAGAAAATATAAATAGATATATATGACTTGTTGTACTGAAAAAAATAATAGATGTATTGAGCTGAAAAAAAAAGAAAAAGAAAAAAAAGTTGATACTTGATTGTTACAAGTCATAAGGTGCAATGAAAAAAATTTCAAGAGGCTTGAATTTGTGAATGTAAGAATAAAAAAAGGAATGGCCTTAATGATGAAATTTTGAGAAAAAGAAGATGGTAGTTGGAGAATCTATTACTGAAAAAAAAGGGAGCAAAAACAAAGTGAGAAAGTTTGTCAAAATTTTAAAGTATCAATATTCTTTGTAAGCTCTCTTTTCTTTGATTTTGAATTCCTTACCTTCGTTTGATAACCAACACCCTAACTTTACATTACAAGATTTAAAGCCCTACCTGATCTGAGTTGAGTTGATAATCCTTGATTTGTGGACAGAAGGTACGAAAGTGAGCCTATGGAATGAACTCTTGTTGAGATTTGTTCTCTATATGTAATTTGAAAATTTTGTTTAGTATTTATTTCATACTCTCTGATGACCACGATCACACTTTAGACAAGTCTTGCATATTAACTTGAGTTTGAAAATAAGAGGAAGAGTGCTTGTCTTGATAAGTTTGAGATATTTACGAATGGTACTTAATTTGGGTTATTCTCTATTTTTTCTAAAGTTTGTTGTTTATTTGACTTTGTGGGTACGTCGTCTGCAAACCCTCGCTAGACCATACTCGTCCACTAGGGGGAACTTAGGGGTTTAAAGGGCTTGATGCACATGCTAAGTGCAATCGTAGGTCCTACAAAAGTGCTAGTTAGTTTTTCTTTTTGTTCTTTTAATTTTTCTTGAGCACTAGCAAAACTTAGGTGTGGGGGAGTTGATAAAGTCCACTTTTGTTACAAATTAACGCCTTAAGTTTTAATTTTTAGCTTTTAAAAATATTTTATTTATTTATTAAACATAATTATTCTATTTAATTTATTTTAGTGATAAAGGAAAAGAAGCCCATTAATGAAGGTATGCCACAAATTAAAGAGGAAAAGCAGAAGCCCATCATCATGATCAAGCCGATAAGAAAGCCCATAAACTAGAGAAGCACATGGAAATAAAAAGAAAAGAAAAAGGAAAGAATGGCTGCCAAGAAGAAATTGCCTAGAAGAAGGAAAGAAAAAAAGAGTCATAATAGGATAAGGAGAGCTGCTGGGCAGCTATAAAAGGGAGAGCAAAGGAAACCAAAAGGGGGACGAGAGCCGAGAGATGAGCAGCAACAGCAACTGCTGCGAAGAAACCAAAGGAGAGCTGAGGGGGAAAGGAAGAAGCAGCTGCGCAAGCAGTTGTTGTTGAAGCCGCTACAGTAGCAATTTGAAGCAGAAACAGAGGCAGAAGCACACACAACTGCAGCTGAAGACAAGCAGCAGCTGAACTTGCAGCAGAAGAAAAGCTGCACAGCAACAGCTTAGGCAAGAACAGAAACTGAAAGAAGTCAGCAGCAAACTTGACGCAGCTGAATCAGGAGAACCAAATTGAAGCTGAAGAAGAGCTGTTTTGGCCGAAATTACTGAGAAGTCAGCGTCCGATTTTCTGGGCAGAAAAATCGGACGTGGAGCTGAAGCAAAAAAAGGATTTTTCATCAGCAGAAGAAAAATTATTTTGAAGAGAAAAGCCATGATTTTCTTCAATAAATTGGTTCCTTCTTTCCCTTTAACCATGAACTAAATTTGTTTTTTTAAATCTTGATGAAACCGTACCTATGTGACTTTGGTTTATTTTATTTTTGGAGATTTATTATATTATTTATGTGATTGCATATCTTTGGAAATTTCTTGGTGTGATGCAGTTAATTCTTTGTGATTGTTCTTGTAGAATAATTATTTGAGTTAGTTGACATTTTTATCCATGCTTAATTCTTATAGTCTTGAGTATGAGAGATATGTGATTTTTGCAAGTATATTGTGGATTTTAGAATTAAATAGTTCATACTAATTTTAGATGATTTATGTAATAGAATTGAATAAGTCATGCTAATAGTTAGATGTATTATGTCATGCATTTAAATACAATATATTTCTTTAGCGAATCGAAGCTTGTAGCCTAGATCACCACATAAAGGTTTAATCTTTTCTCCTAATTAAAATTAAATTATTGTTATATAGATTAGTGGTGGATTCAAGGTTCTAAATTATCTTCTTTGGTTAATCTCCTCTTAGTTTTAATTTATTTATTTTATTCATTAGTTTTAATTAATTTAGGAATAATTCTTAGATAATAAACTTTTATTCTTCTTTTTATAAAATTAATTTAGGTAGATAATAATTAAAGTAGTTGAGCCTTTCTCTTTGGTTCGATACCATGATACTTCCATATTACGTTGATCTTGCACATTTGTAAGTATTGGGCTTAAAACTTTGTTATAAAAATCCCAATCATGACCCACATTAGGAATAATTATGTTGGAAATCATGCAGTGCAATAATCTTCCATAAGCATCAAGTTTATTAATATTTCTATCATTATGCCTCTTTAGAACTTCTTCTTTAGTAAATAATTCTTCAAATCTTCTCTCACTATAAAGGTTGGGATCAAAGCATTTTTTGTTTTTGGTGTAAAACCTAATACTATTTTCAGGTGTTCCAAGAATGGTGTTCAAAATTCTATCATCAAAAGAGATATCTCTATCGCCTATCCTAGAAGTAACCCATTGATAAGTAATATTTCCTTACTTTTGAACTCTTCCTTTGTGTAAATTAGCATAAAATTCATAAATCATCTCAGGATAGTAGAGTTCATTAACTGTAAGCAAAAGTCCCCAACCAATATTCTCAAAAATATTAAGAATAATCTCCATGCCTTCCATACCAGATAAATCAACTTTGTGCCCTGGAGCAATCTTTCTCCTTTTTCTTGTCCATTCTTCAAAATTTGCAGCTTCTTTAACCGAAATGAACCTTTTTGGTAGCCTCACTTCACTTGCCACTTTCTTGCCTTTTCCCTTTCCACTTCTTCCACCTCTGCTATTTCCTCCTTCTTCATAAGTTTCTCCTTTTCCACATTTGCATTTTTACTTTCACCATTTTATTGAAATTGAAGTAGGAGAGTGACTAGTCTTTGAGAGAGAGAACAATTTAAGCTTCGGTTTTGAGAGGAGAGGGTTGAATCAATGGAGAGGATTTCAGAGAGAGAGATAGAGAAACAACTGTGAGAGTTTGAGAAAAAGAGGGAGAGTGTCGATGGTAGAGAACAAATTAGGAGAGAGAGAGAGGGAGAGGGAGAGAGAGAGAGAGACACAAACAGAGAGAGAGATCCAAATGGACGATTGAGGGTTTTTAGAGAGAGAAAGAGCGGATGGTGAGGGTCTTTGGAGAGAGAGTAGAGAAAGAATAATGAGAACTTCTCCCCCTTTTGTTTTTTTTAAAAATACCTGTTGTCGTCGGAATAAAACAAAAACGATTGACCATTTTTTTAAAACGGTCGTCCAAATTTTTGAAAACAAAGAAAATTGGACATCCGATTTTTTTCGGATGCGTCCGTTTGGAAATTTTTGAAGTACAAAATCGGGAGGTTGTTCAACATAAACTTCCTCCTCAATATCACCATTTAAAAATGCACTTTTAACATCCATTTGAAAAAGCTTGAATCCCTTAAAACAAGCAAAAGCTAAAAGCAGTCTTATCGACTCAAGTCTAGCAACCAGAGCAAAAGTTTCATCAAAATCTATACCCTCGTCTTGAATTATAACTTCTTCAAATTCATTTAGTTGTTTCTAAAAACCCATTTTGTACCAATAGTAGGGTGATCACGAGGTCTTCGGACTAAAGTCTAAACTTTATTTCTTTCAAATTGATTAAGTTCCCGTTGCATTGCAATAATCCAAAACTCATCACATAAAGTATCATCTACAAACTTAGGTCCAATTTGAGATAATAAAACAAAGTTATCAATGAAAATAACTTCTTGTTCTTATCCCTTGTAATACATCACTAATGGTTCATCCTTGGAGTATTCCTTTGGATATATTACATCTTGAGGAAGATTTTGAGTTTCTTGATCATTCTCTCGTTTCTCCTTAATCTCCTCTTACTCCTTTGCATGTCCTCCATAGCTTGAGTATGCAATGGTTGCTTGCTCAAGTAAGTATTTATATCATCATCTTTCTTTTCAAAAATGTTAGATTCATCAAAGTTCACATGAATCGACTCTTCAACACATAAGGTTCTTTTGTTGTAAATCCTATAAGCTTTCTTGTTTGAAAAGTAACCAAGAAAAATTCTCTCATCGAATTTTATATCAAACTTTCCAAGATTGTCCTGGGAGTTTATAGATCAAATTGGCATGCACTTGTCACTTGTGGAATCTGAGTCGCTGATAGCGAAAATGCCGATTCTGAGAGATGCTAGGTCTCGTCTAAGCCCTTCTGCAGATTCGATTCCTATACTAGACATACCCCTTCCCAGCTAGTGAAGATCTTGGAAGGACACGAGCATTAAAGTAAGTGATATACTATCGAAAGAATAGGGAAGCAACTCTTTTAGAGCTTCGAGAGGTCTTTTGTCATAAATCCTATAAGCTTTCTTGTTTGAAGAGTAAACAAGAAAAATTCTCTCATCGGATTTTCTATCAAACTTTCCAACGTTTTCCTTGGTGTTTAAAATAAAACATTTACATCCAAAAACTTTGAAATAGCCAATTGAGAGAGTTTTATTAAAAATAAGTACAAGAGAGTTTTCTTCAAAAATGGTCTCAAGAGAACACGATTCATCACGTAGCAAGCGGTGTTAATGGCCTTGTCCCAAAAATATTTTGGTAGGGAGTTTTCACACAGCATTAATGTTGCCATTTCTTGTAAAGTGCGATTTTTCCTCTCAACAACAAGATTTTGTGTGGGGTTTTAGTAGCTGAAAAATTGTGTCTAGTACTAAAATCATCACATAGTTCTGTAAAATCTTGATTGTTAAATTCTCTCCCATTATCACTTCTCATAGAGATCAATTTACAATCAAGGGAGGTTTGAACTCTTTTGAAAAGTTTGACAAACTCTTGAAATGCCTCATCCTTTTGGCTTAAACAATGTCCAAGTGAATCTTGAAAAACCATCCACTGTAACAAAAGCATGCTTCTTACCACCAAGACTAGTGGTCCTCATTGGTCCAAATAAATCAGTGTGAATAAGTTCTAAAGGTTTTGAAGTAGAAATCATCTTCTTTGGTTTAAAATAGGTTTTAACTTGTTTTCCAAATTGGCAAGCATCAAAAAGTTTAGTTTTCTCAAAATGTAGCTTTGGTAAACCTCTAACAAGCTCTTTTGAGGAAAGATGGTTTAATAAATCCATGCTAACATGGCCAATTCTTCTATGTCACAAAAATGCATCATTATCATGAACCAAGAGACACTTCAAGTTTTGAGAAATAAGATCTTCAAGATGAAAACATAGACATTTCCAAATCTTTTTGCAATAAAAATTTTTTTGTTTTCAAGCTTATCAATAATAGAAGAAGAATCACTTTCAAAGATAATTTTGCAACCATTATCACATAATTGACTAATACTAAGCAAATTGAACTTTAAACCATCAATTAAGAGAACTTGCTTAATTAAAGAATAAGAGCCGTTACCGATGTTACCTATATCAATGATATTTCTTTCTTCTTATGTACAAAAGTGACAAAGTTACTTTCGATTTCCTTAACCTCACTCGTGAGAGATGCATTACTGGCCATGTGTCTTGAGTATCCACTATCCAAATACCATTTAGTTGAGCTTGTTTTGTGTTCCTACAATAAAAAAAGTAGAGATGACTTTTGGCACTCATATTCTTTTGGGTCCGTGAATGTTAGTTGCCTTTTCTTTTACTTTCCAAATAGTTTTTACTCCCATTTCAATCTTTCTTTTTATATAACATTTTGTGCCCTTATGACCATTCTTTTCACAATATGTGCAACAAAGATGTGAGAAAGGTGAAGAAACTTTTATAAAGCGTGTTTTGTTTGAAAAAGTATTGGAGTGATTATGTCCAATACAGTTTTTTTCAAACGGTGATATTTGAGAACCAATAAGTTTTTCAAATTTTCTTTTCCTTTTGTAAGTTTTTTAATAGATATGGTAAGATCATTCACATTTTTCTTCAAATCGTTGTAATCAACCATGCATTTCTCAAGAGAAAGAACCTTTTAACAAAGATTTTTGTTCTCTAAAACAAGTTTTTGAAATTCTATGTTTGAAAATCCTTTTCATTTTTCAAAACTTCTAAAGATTCAAGAAGAGTTTTGTTTTCACAAACAAGTTTGAATTTTTAATTTAATAAATCATCAATCTTGTTTTTCAACTCCTTGTTTCTTTTGGAAATATTATTGAGTTCATTATACATTTCAATAAGCATAGAATTAGGATCATCATCATCATCATCATCATCATCATCATCATCAATAATAAGACTAGAAAAGTTAGAAGGTGAAGATTGTACCACACTTTCTAATGCTTTGAAGCATATGTTGGCTTTTTCTTCTCCTTCACTCTCACTTGAATCTTGATCCTAAGCTCATATTAGGTCTTTACCTTTCTTTTTTTCTTTATTATTTCTAGCTTTTCTTCTAATGCTCTTTTTTCCTTTTCTATGGCTTTTGGGCAATCGGCTACAAGATGATCGATGCTATAGTATTCAAAATACCTAGCCTTGAAGAGTGAGGAACTTTGTCCTCCTTTCTTGAATAGAGGTTTCTTCCCTCTTTTGTTGAAACCTTTCTTGTAGATTTTTTTGAACTTTCGTACCACCAAAGCCATATCTTCATCTTCATCATTTTCATCCTAATTATTGGATGAACTTGCTTTCTCTTCCTTATTTACTTCGAGCACCAATTTTCTTCCCTTGTCTTCTTCTTCCAATTCATTTAATCTCTTTATCTTCATCTCATAGGTGAGAAGTGATCCTATGAGCTCTTGAATGGGAAGAAGTCTCAAATCTTTGGATTCTTCTATGAAAAGAGTTTTTGGTTGCCATGCCTTTGGAAGTGCATCAAGAACTTTTCTATTTACCTCTCCCCTTGTGTATTCTTTTCCATATGCCTTTAGCCCATTTGTGATGTTGGTGAATCTTGTGAATAATGCTTTCATTGTGCTTCATCATGAATAATTCATAGTCTCTCACCAACATGGCTAATTTTGATTATTTTATTTGATTTGTCTTTCATGATTTACTTCTAACAATTTTCACATTTCATGATCCAAATCACATCGTCTCACTCTATTTGTACTCATTTGCATTCAAAGCACAAGTTAATATATTAATGGCTTGAAAATTGAGAGTCATCTTTCTTGAGTCAAATTCGTCGAATTCTTCAACCATTTTGACTCTTTTTTTCCTTTTGGGGAACAAAAGGTCCTTTTTTCTACAATACTCTAAAGATCAAAGTTTGTAAGCCCTAAGGGCATAGTTCTAATATTTTTATTATGATTAACTTGTGCTTTGTGATAATGCAAATAGTTTTATAAGAAGACAAAATATGCGCACAAGGAGTCTCAAGGGTAATCTACAAAGAAGCAAAAGATCACTCAATACTACAAGATGTTATGAAGATGAAGTGATCAAGTTAAAAACCTTGAAGATAAGAAGATTGGTTAGGGATAGCTTTATAAGATATTTATGTAAAACTCCTAACTTGTTTATTTGATTTTTTGATCAATTATGTTAGCTCCTTAGAAATATTTTTTTGAGAAATTATCCTTAAAACACTAAGTGCTCTTGATAAAACTTTGATGATTTAAAAATGTTACATGTTTTAAGCTGTTACTTCAAGAATACATATTTTGAAAGTGAAGGAAAATCTGTGTTTTAAAGGAAAACCAATTGTCCGAAATTTTCTAAGTATAAAAATCAGTCATCCGATTTTTTCCCTTACAGAAAATCGGACGTCCTATTTTTGGACTCACACAAAAAACTCGGTCATCCAATTTTAAAACCAGACATCCGAATTTCTTAAGCTTGAAAAAATCAGTCTTCCTATTTTTACTCTTCAAGAAAATTGGTCATCCGATTTTCTGTTCTTCAAGAAAATCAAACGTCCACTTCTTAAAATCGATCGTCCAGTTTGTATTTTTACTATAAAAGAAATTATAGTTGTTGCTGACAAAAACAACTAGTTTTTTACCATCACATATAAAAGGCTATTGATTAGCCATAAATGTGAAGCAGTTGAAGATCTTTAAAGAATACTTTTAAGAGCATTAAAGAGTACATTATTCAATCTTTATCATATTAAAAAGAAAAACTCCTTGGAGCTGCATTTATTGATCATTTTTCAAAGAAGGAGGAAAGGAAACTTGTAAAAGCATTACACAAAGTTATATCTTTTTCTTATCAAGCTTCTTTAGTAATATTGTTCCATCACTACTCTCTCATCTTAAATTATGATCAAAGGTTTTGTGAAAAATCCTTTGGATGATCCTTTGATATTTTGATATCTTGTATTGCTTTGTGATCTTTGAGGTTTGTGTGCAAAACCCTTGAAGGGTCATCCTCATTGTAGTATTTGTAAAAGCTTGCGACTAGTGAAATTTGTGAAATCCTTGTGTTAAGCGTCAAGGTAGTGGATGTAACTCTATTGAGAGAGTGGACTACTATAAATCCTTTTCTCTCTCTCTCTCTCTCTCTCTCTCTCTCTCTCTCTCTCTCTCTCTTTTGTGTTTTGCTCATTTTCTCTATGTTTATCATTTGATTCTTGTTCATAAAAGATATTTTGTTTGGTTAAGAATTTTATTAAAAAGAGTTAAAAATTTTTCTTCAAACAAAATCAGAGGTTCTATTTTTTAATTGTACAAAATGTTTTTAACTAGCCAAAAACCTTATTCACCCCCTCTAAGGTTTTTCAAAGTTAATAGAGCAAATATAGATTTTAATCTTTGACTTCAAGAAAGTATAATTAGTGCCGTTAAAAAAAAGAGGTCTATTTGTTGAAGAGCCTTCTACATAAGGTAAACTTGAAATACCAGCCATTTTATAAAAGATCTTTTGCTTATTAGGATGTTAAGCCTTTTGAAAGAAGACATGCTCTGATACCAATTGGAAAATTTTAGAGGGGGTGAATAAGGTTTTTGGCTAATTAAAAGAAAACTTTTGCACAGTTAAACTATAGAGCCTCTGATTTTGTTTGAGGAAGAATTTAACAACTCTTTTTAATAAAATTCCAAACTAAAAAAAATATCTTTTATAAAGAATGATGAAACAATAAACATAGAGAAAAAGAAAATCATAAAAAATGAGAGACAAAGAATTTATAGTGGTTCAATATCTTAATAGAGCTACATCCACTACATTGAGTCTTAACTCAAGTGTAGGCCATTTTGGCCCAATTTTCACACATTTTTTGATTTTCATATTTCAGCCCATTTCCCCCCTATGATGATGTTGGACTCGGCCTCACACTAGAGTGGATTGGGTTTATTTTTTTTGGGCCCAAGATGTCGGGAACCCGTCCTGCTCTAGGTTACTTGCTGGCCTCTATATAAGCTTTCTTTCACATTTGCTGCCTAATTTTGGAGCAGCTTCCTTTCTCTTCTTCTCCTTCACAACCGCTCATTGGCTGCTTCTGTTCTCGAGATTCCTCATGCCACCTTGCGGTTTGATCACCGGTGCCCCTTGTCGACTCTTGTCTGACGATGTGTGCGGTTTCTGTTGAGGAGTAGAGAGAGAGAGAGAGAGAGAGAGAGAGAGAGAGAGAGAGAGAGAGAGTTGTTTCTTTGGTTGTGAGGTCTGTCCTAAATTCTGAGAGACGTTTTCTTTCTTTCTATAGAACCGGTCATATGGTTCTTTGAAAACTCCCCTTTTTACATAGAAATCGGACAACCGATTTTTGGAGAACCATTCGATTTGATCGTCTGCTTTCTTGATGTCCTTTTTAATACTCTAAAATCGATCTTCCGATTTTTGCCCTAGTTGTCTGATTCTCAAGTCCGTTTTCTGAGGAGCCTTCTTCGGTCGTCCGATTTCTCTGAGGCATCTTCCTGTTCGTGCAGTTTTTCTATGTAATAGAATAGATCTCCTTTTATTGCTTTTCGCTCGTTTGTAATAGTAAATAGGAGGTTGTAGTAGTAAATAGGGCTTTTGAGTCACCGGATCCTTGTAACAATGGTATCAGAGCTAGAAAGATTCGATCTTTCTGGTGACTCTCTCAGTTTACAGTCCGTAGAAGTGACAGCATTGCGGCATTGTTGCTCCGGAGACGGCGGTCAGCGTGTTCTTTCCAGATCTGAAACCTCTTAGGTTTCATTTCACTTTTGCAAGAACTATTGAGTTATGTGAAAGTGACTTAGGGAAGTCTTTATCATTACTTTCTCGTTTTTTATATTTTTTTAAAGTTTCTGTTAAGATCTATTACTGCTATTATTGCTGTTGGTATCTTTGGTCACAGATCTAAAATATTTTTTGTGATTTTTTTCCTTGAAAAAATCAAAACCCAAGCCTAGCTTGAGTCCTACTGAGACTCCAAGTATCTGTGTCTTGGTTTTTTTCTTGTTGATTTCAAAATATTCTTTTTGTACTGTTTGTGACCATTGAGATATGTGTATTATCTATTTAGGGGCTGTTGCTCAGCCTGTGTTTATTTATTTCTCTATTTGGTTATCTATTTGGTGGTTATTGCTCAGCCAGTACTATCTGTTGTGAGATTTTATATTCTTATCTACATATTACCTGTTTTTTTGGCTGTCTCTTCTTTGACAAACTTTTTATCTTTGTTTTTTTCTTTTGCACCTTCTGGTTACTCATATTTGTTTGTGTACATCATGTCCACTCCAAAACTTGAAAC
Organism: Catharanthus roseus; assembly: GCA_028651295.1. Lineage (NCBI taxonomy): Eukaryota > Viridiplantae > Streptophyta > Magnoliopsida > Gentianales > Apocynaceae > Catharanthus > Catharanthus roseus. Next base: position 9,468,094 of record JAPQWS010000050.1, on the reverse strand, counting down.
AAATATGTTTGATGGCAAATTTGATTTTGTAATGTGGCGTAGAAAAATGAAAGCTGTTTTAGTACAAAATAAAATTGCATCCGCTATTTGTAACCCTGATAAGTATCCAAAATCTTGGAAGGATGAAATATCTGCTAAAAAACTTGGTGATGCACATAGCTATCTCACCATACATTTGAATGATAACGTTTTGAGAGAAATGGATAAAAAGACAATGCTTTTGGAATTCGGACAAAATTTGAAAAACTTTATTTGGGAAAGTCTTTGTGAAACAAAAATTTATTTGAGGGAACAATTTTTGCATTTTAAAATGAGTACATCAAAATCTCTTTCTGAAAAAATTGATGATTTGAACAAAATTGTTTTAAAACTCCAAAATGTTGGTGAAAAGATTTCTAATGAAAACATTGCTTTGATTTTATTGAACTCTTTGCCTGAGTCGTTTAATGATGTGAAATCTACTATCAAATATAGTAGAGATGACTTGAGTCTATCTGAGGTGAAAAATGTTTTGAAATCAAAAGATTTGGATTTACAAAAAGAAAACAAATCAAACGAGGAGAACCTTTATGTGTGAGGGAGGGTTGATAGGAGAGAATCTTTTAGTCTCCGATCTAAAAGTAAAGGGAGGTCCAAATCTCGATATAAGAACAAAATGAAATGTTTTTACTGTGGCAAAGATGGTCATATGAAAAATAAGTGTTTTAAGCGAATCAAAGATGAGAAACAAGGTAAACGAGGTAATGGGAGTAATAAAACTGACAAAACCAACGATTTTGAACCATATGGTAATTTTATGTATTCTGAGGTTTTGTGTCCCTTTTCCCTTTTCTGATGAATAGATTCTTGATTCTGGCTGCACTTTTCATATGACCTAAACCAGCATTGGTTTTCTAATTTTGAAACCCTTGATCATGAAAAAGTTTTTATTGGAAACAATGAGGTTTGTGATATCAATGGAATTGGAAATGTTTTTGTAAAAATGCATGATGGTGTGACTAGAAAATTAACTGAGGTGAGATATGTGCCTAGATCTTAGGCGGAACTTAATCTCCCTTTGTGATTTTGATATAAATGGTTACTCTTATAAATCTTAAAATGGAGTTTTACATGTTTGCAAAGGATCTCTAGTCATACTTAAATGTTTTAATAAAAATGGCTTTTATACTTTGTTGGACAAACCGTTTGTGAATCATCTGCATTGTTTTCAAAAACTGTTTCTGAAAATTCCATGTTGTGGCAACGGAGGATTGGCCACGTTAGTGAAAAAGGTTTGCATAATTTGCACAAACAAAATCTTTTGAATGGTGACAAAATTGATACTTTAGACTTTTGTGATCATTGTGTTCTTGGCCAACAGCACAAACTCAGTTTTTCCACTAGCACACAAAAGTCCACGACTGTTCTTTATTATGTGCACTGTGATTTATGGGGTCCTGAAAAGGTACCTACTTATGGTGGCAATGTTTGTTTCCTTTCTGTTGTGGATGATTTTTCTCGGTATGTTTTGGTTTTTCTTTTGAAAACTAAAGACTAAACTTTTGAAAAGTTCAGTGAATGGAAATGTTTTACCGAAAATTAAACTGGAAATAATCTAAAGGTTATAAGAACAGAAAACGGCTTGGAATTTTGTAATAAGAAATTCAATGACTTGTGTGCTTTGCATGGTATTGTGCATCATAAGACCGTTAGGCATAATCCTCAACAAAATGGTGTTGCTGAGAGGATGAATAGGATCATAATGGACAAAGTTAGGTGTCTCATGGTGTCATCTGGTATTCCTAAGCCCTTTTGGGAAGAAGCTTAAGTACATCAGTATACCAAATTAATAGGTCTTCATCAACTGCCATCAATTTCAAAACTCCTATAGAGTTATGGTCTAGTCAACCACCAAACCTATCCAACCTAAGAGTGTTTGGGTGCTGCCTTTGCACATCAAACGGAAGGGAAGCTAGATCCTAGATCTGAGAAGGAAGTGTTTATAGGTTATTTTAGTAGGGTTAATGGTTACAAAGTTTGGCTCAAAGGCGAGCAAGGTGTGAGGGTAGTCGTGAGTAGGGATGTGGTCTTTAATGAGCTTGACATGCCTTGTCTTAAAGTTGATCCCGTTAGTAATACAAATATTCCCATCCTTGGAAACATTCCTATCGAGGTGGAGGATACCTCCAGACCCTCACTAGAGCGCACACTAGACCCCGAAACCAATGGAGAGTCGGATAACCCGAGTAGTGTACCTAAAACCAATGTTCCCAAATCAAAAAATTATGATGATGATTATGAGGATCATCCCGAGGCATAAGCACAAGCCGTTAGTGACTACAAATTAACTAGCGATAGGGCTAGAAGAGTGTCTAGGGAACCCGTTAGGTATTGGTTATTTATACATTGTATCTTATGCATTTGCTGATGCATCTTTTGTGGAAGAAAAGGAACCTATGTGTTTTCTGATATTTTAAAGAGTCCTAATTACTCTTTGTGGATGCATGATATGAAAGAAGAGATGTCTTCCTTGCATACGAATGAAACTTGGGTGGTTGTTCCTAGACCACCTAAACAAAAGTTAATTGACTGCAAATAGATTTTCAAAATCAAAGAACCTAAATCTAATAATGAACCTCTACGGTTCAAGGCTAGATCAGTTGCAAAAAGTTTTTCTCAAGTTTGAGGTATTGGTTTTAATGAAATCTTTTCTTCCGTCGTTAAGTACAAAACGATTAGGATTATGCTTCCTATTTTTTCCTTATTTGATCTTGAGCTTGAACAGTTAGATGTAAAAACTGCCTTTTTGCATGGTGAACTTGATGAACCATTTACATGCGTCAACCACCCGATTTTGAGGTGAATGGAAAGGAGAATATGGCTTGTCTTTTGAAAAAGTCCTTGTATGGACTTAAGCAATCACCTAGACAGTGGTATAAAAGGTTTGATTCATTTATGCTTAAAGCTATTTTGTTAAGAGCAATTATGATAGTTGCCTTTATTTTTGTGGTGATGATGTTGATAATGCCATTTATTTGTTGCTTTATGTCGATGACATGCTGATTGCCTGGAAACATAAAGAAAAGATTGTGAAACTGAAATCTTTGTTGAAATTAGAGTTTAAGATGAAGGATTTATGATCTGCATCTAGAATTCTTGGTATGAACATTGATAGGAATATAGCTTACCACTTTTTATTTATATCCTAGAAATCCTTCTTGAAAAAAATTGCTTTGAAATTTTCTATGTATTTGTGTAGGCCTGTTTGTATCCCTCTTGCGAGTCATTTTTCAGCTTCCATCAAAAACGTATCCCAAAACTGAAAATGAAAAGAAAGATATGGCAAATATCCCTTATGGAATGGCTATAGTATCAGTTATGTATTCTATGATTTCCACATGTCATGACATTGTTTATTCCATAAGCCTTTTGAGTCGTTTTATGTCTAACCTGGGTAGGGATCATTGGGCCGCCCTTAAATGGTCGTTGACGTGCATTAATGGGACAATTGATAGAGGCTTGCATTATCATAACTGGACTAAAAAGTTTGATTTGGTTGGTTCTGTGGATTCTGATTTTGCTGGGCGATAAAGATTTTAGAAATTCTACTACGTCTTATTTCTTTCCTCTTGCTGGTAATTGTATTTCATGGAAATCACAACTGCAGCCTGTAGTTGCTCTTTCGACTACGGAGGCTGGTATATTGCTGCCACTGAGGCAATCAAGGAAGCTATTTGGCTTTAAGGACTTTTATCTAAATTGCATCTTTTGCATTCCAAAGCAACCATCTTTACTAGTAGTCAAAGTTGTCTGCATTTGTGTAAAAATCCTATCTATCATGAAAGAGCTAAACACATAAATGTTAAGTATCATTTCATTAGAGAAAACTGTTACAAATGGTTTAGTAAATGTGGTTAAAATTAGTACTAAAGAAAATCCTGCTGATTTTGTTACTAAGGTTGTGACAAGGGACAAGTTTGCTTTGTGTAGGGATCTCTTTCAAAAAGGTTGACTCATTTGAGTCTGTCTTGGCTAGAAAATTTACTAAAAATGTGTTCAAGGTGGAGTTTATAGACCATTTTGGCCCAATTTTCACACAGTTTTGTTTTTCATTTTTCAGTCAATTTTCCCCCTATGATGATGTTGGACTGGGCCTCACACTAGAGTGGATTTGGTTTTTGCCCAAGATGCCGAGTGGACCGGGTTGAACCCGACCCACTCCAGGTCACTAGCTGGCCTCTGTATAAACTCTCTTCCTCCACATTTACTGCCCTAATTTTGGTGCAGCCTCCTTTCTCTTCTTCTCCTTCACAACCGCTTCTTGGTTGTTTTTGTTCCCTAGGACTCCTCATGCCATCTTGCGGCTTGATATTGGCGCCGCTTGTCGACTCTTGTCTAACCTTGTGTGCAGTTTTTGTTGAGGGGTAAAGGACCGAGAGAGAGAGAGAGAGAGAGAGAGAGAGAGAGAGAGAGAGAGAGAGAGACAGAGAGAGAGAGAGAGAGAGAGAGAGAGAGAGAGAGATTTCTTTGGTAGTGAGGTCTGTCCCAAATTTTGAGGGACATTTTCTTTCTTGCTATAGAACCTGTCATCCGGTTCTCAAAAACTCCCCATTTTATATAGAAATTGGACGACCGATTTTTGAGGAAGTATCTAATTTGGTCATCCGTGTAATACCCTACCCCGTAAGCACTAGCATGACTTTAAAATTACGGACTTTATGAAATAGAGTTTGGATCCATATTTGTGGAATATAGTGTTTTTGGCACTTAGTGGTATTTTGGGGATACTTAGGAATATGAATAAAATTTTATTATATTGAGGTTTTATTATTAAGGTTTATAAGTATCTTTAGGTGTATTTTATTTTTAATACCTAGTGTGTGTATTTTAGAAATTTAAAATACTTGACATTTTCATATAAGGTTTCCCAAAAAAAAAAAAAAAAAAAAAAATTCACAACTAAGAAATTATGCCACCTGCTACATCCACTTGCCACCATTACGAAAATTGCTTCCTTTTCTTTTCTTTCTTTTTCAGCCATCAACCGCCATAACCTATTACTATATATATATGCCATGCAAGCCTTTTTTTTTTCGTTAGCTTTATTTTGGGCAACCATAATAATCTCAAGCAAGGTTAGTTTTGCATGCTTTTTTTCCCTTTCTTTCTTTTCTTTAGTTAGTTGAGTTATATATATATATATATATATAGTATATGTTTGTTTGTTTTCTTTTTTTTAAGAGTTAAATATTTTTTTAAATTGATTTTTAGTGTATAGTATATAGTTAATTATAATTTCTTGGAGAGTATATTTTTTTTAGGGTATAGGATTTTCGATCTTTTTTCGATATTATTTAGGGAATAGGACTATTTGATCGGTACCCAGGTATTAAGTATTTTTGTATTATTATTTTGTAGGATCTTAGCACCAGATCTACATACAGGTGAGTCCACAAACTCCGTTTTATTATGTTATTTCAAATATTACGAGATGTATAAATATGTTTTCCGAACCATCAAAAAATGTTGCTATTTTTGGAACGATATCACTCAGTGTGTTTTTGGAGATGTTCTCCACAATGTGTTATGAGTTCCCTAGAAAAATGCATAGGAGCGGTGCTCCATATGGGTGTTTCTTTTAAAACAGATTATCACGGTGGTAAATAAGAAGTTTGTCGTACGTAGGTTTTTCTGAAAATATTTATATGTTGGAAAATGTTCTAGCTTGAAAAGTTACGTATGTCGATATGCATGAATATGGATTTGGCATTGACATAATTATGAAATTTGCATGAGCATGTGGTGACTGGTGGATGGGGATTTTTGCTAAAAATATTTATGACCTGATTCTGTTTTGACGGCCGGACAAATGACCTTTCTGTTTACAAATACATATGAAAAAAAAAACCCTAGTGCGACTAGGATGTCAATTCTTGTTATGATCTTGTGTTCAGAAGCATCAGAGGATTTCACTGTACGTGGATAGTCCCCCGTACGAGGGCCTCTTCTGATGGCGTGGATGATTCAGACTCGGGAGAGTGGATCCACTTAAAGAGGGGCGTAGATCGCGGAGGGTGTGGCCCAATCAGTCTACGTGGACACTTCATCATGCTCTGCAGTGGGGTTCGGCCGCCTAGTGGAGAGTCAGGAGGGGCTCGAAACTGAGGTTGGTCCTAGGGCAGACCTGGTAGGTGCCCCAAGAGTCTATAGCCTGTTTTGACCAGTGATATAGGAGTGCGGTTGTCTTGTAATCGACCGCTCGTATGGTGTTTGGCTGGTATTGACTACGAGATGCCGGAACTTGGTATCGATGGCCTCGTTTTGGGGATCTGGACTTTGTCCGTGGAGGCCCAATGTTGCATTGCATTGTTTTTTGAAATTTGGGGCGTAGAAGCTGCGCTGATGTGTCTTGATTCGCTCTGACTTCCCAGCTGTGCTCGAAACTCTCATGTAGGTTCAAGCATCAGTTTTGTTAAAATAATAAAAGAGAATGTTTTCTTACAACATTGCATGAACTGTTTTTGTGAAACGGCATCGTTAATGTTTTAAAGAAATCACTACAGCACACACACACGTGAACCCACTGAGCATTCGCGCTCATGTTTTTCCATATCATGTTTTCTTCTCAGATTAGCTCGGGATGGTCAGGGGCTTAGCAAGCCACTGAATTTTAGGCCAGGAGTTTTTGGATCAAATCTCCGCAGAGGGGCATATGTTTATATTTTATCTTTCCTAGACTCGAACTGTTTGTAAATTTTCTTTTTATGTTGTCATGTAAAGTTATTGATGTAAGATACTTTTGTTTTTATAATAAAACGATCATGTGAAGTTTTTTTTTTTTTTTTTAAAGATCTTGTGTTCTGAGCGCATTAGTAGTATCTAATTTACTTAAGTATTCTGTGTACTTAGTGTGTATACCCATTAGTGTTGTTCTATGGCTGTGTTTTATTGTCGAACTTATACTTTAGTGCCGAGAGGCACGCAGATGCCCTACTCAGCCGCAGTTGACCTAGTGGCAGGGTTGGGGGCATCACAGATGGTATCAGAGCATATAGGATCTATACTAGGTTCGAAACGTTGGATTTTAGACAAGTTATAAGAGTCAACTGTTTAAACTTTAAGGTCAATCATATGATTTATTGGTTAGTACTGACCCTAAGATTATGTTTTGTAGGTACTAGATGACACACCCTTCTCAGAGATAGACATACAGGGAGGGCACCCTCGTAGATGAGCCTAGCAGGACTACGTCATCATCATCATCCTCATACTCCCTTAGGGAGATCGTCCCAGAAAGGGAACCAATTCTGGTGATTGACCTTTCCGATGATGAGTCAGTAGAAGGACTAGAGATGGCACCAGTGGCACCAGGAATAGGGCCTGGAACATCGATAGAAGAGGACCCTAGTGAGCCCATGTCAGACTCAGAGATGACACTCGAACCAGAGAGAGTGGCACCGACGGCCACTGGTGATATGGGTACCTTTGTAGCAGATAGTTTACTAGTAGCCACATCCCCTACCCTTATTCTACCCGGGGAGTCTGTATCTTCTTTTCCAGCACTACCATCATTACTTCGAGATGGGGTCAGGAGCATGACATTTGTGGCTATTGTTTGTGGCGCGAGCAGCGGGTTGAGGCCGCTGGACAGCAGATTATGGAGCTGAGGGAGGAGATTTGCTGGGTAGATGCCTTGTTCTATACAGCTCGCCAGGCACATCGACAGGCAACGGCGAGGGCCGTTATACTAGAGGTGGAGCTAGGTCATGCGCGGGAGGCACACGCGGCCCGAGAGAGAGAGATTATGGAGTTGATTAATGAGCGGGACTAGCTTAGGCAGTTTATCGCTCAGTTCCTTGGTACTACTAGAGATTCAGTGGATAGAGCCCGTGTCGAGTTAGAGCCCCTAACAGGATGTTCTGGTAGCCAGTGTCCTTAAGCGAAGTAGGTGTTGGATAGAGTACAGGTAGGTGTGCATATTTGGTCACTTGGATAGGTGCGAGTAGTGTTTTTGTCGAAACTTGATGCAGTAGGCTTAGGGTCATAGGTATGAGGTCCTCGGGTTTTGGATATGTATAGCAACCCGGCCATGTATTTTTGGGTGGTAGGACCAGGATGATTTCACTGTATCTTGACGCTACTTGTACTAAAATTCCTTAGTTTGAGTTATATATATGTTTATATGTCCGCATTGATGTTGGTGCCTGTGGTAAATTCATGTTTACTTGTTATAGAGTATCTGTAACCTTGGATGTTTATTAGTGTTAGAACTTTTGGTTTTTAGAAACATGTCAGGTTTACAATCTCCCAACAATGTGGACGAGACTGTGTCGGAAAGTTTTCAAAATAGACAGTCTGAACCTATGAGAGAGGCCACATCTCGTCCAGAACAAGCCACACACAAGGTAATTGAGAATTTTATGATCAAGATGACAGAATTGTTAGAAACTTCAATGGCCGCAAGAAGAAACGAACGAGTACAGTCACTGGAGCAGATGAAGCACTAGAACGATTTCTCAAGTTTCGACCCCCGGAGTTCTATGGAGAAGTTGAGCAAGAAATTAAAGCTGAACTGTTCCTTGAGCAGTTGAATGATATCTATGATACCCTTAAGTACGAAGATGCCCTGAGGGTAATGCTTGCAGCTTTTAGACTACGAGGAATGGCAAAGGATTGGTGGCTTAGAGCTTCCGAAGCTCGGACACTCAAGAACCAACCATGGACCTGGAACGATTTTCAAGAAGAATTTAAAAGGGAATACATACGTCGTTGGGTTCGTGAGCAACGAGAGGATGAGTTTCAGCAATTGAGACAAGGTAACCTGACAGTTGCCTAGTATACGGTAAAGTTCAACAAGTTAGCTAATTATTGCTTAAGGTTGATAGATACTGATGAAAATAAGACGCGGCAATTCGTGAAAGGATTAAGGGTTGAACTTCAACGAGTATTGGCTCCCTTGCCACCGATGGGATTCGCAGCCGCAGTTGAAGCTGCCATGCGAACAGAGATGGCTGATCAAGCGGTTGTACAGAGGAAAACGGCTATTGGTTCAGCGGCGACTCCATATAAACGTCCTGGACAAGGACCATGGAAACCTAGAGATTTCAAGAGATCCCGTGGTGAACAAAGGACTGGAAATGAAGGCCGACCAACCCTAACAGCTGGAGGAGCCCACAGAGTATGTACATACTGTGGACAAAGTGGGCATATGGCTGAAATGTGTTATTGGAAGTTAAGGCTATATTTCAAGTGTTGAAAACCAGGACATACCAAGGACCAGTGCCCTGAGATGCAACAAGTACCTCCGGAGACGTCCAGAAGAGCAGGCCGACCCCCGATTATGAGAGGAGCAAAAGAAGGAAGGAATAGTAAGCCACAAGTAAAAGCTAAAGTTTATGCACTGAATGGATTGCTCGTAGATACTGAAGCAGAAGTAGTTGAAGGTATGATACAAATCTTTTCTCAACCAACAAGAGTACTCATTGACCCTGGAGCAACGCATTCTTTTGTGAGTTTGCATTTCATAAAACATATTCCTATACCTTCTGTTAATATACATTACCAGTTGATAGTTACGTGAATAAGATAACTGAGGTAAAATACCCTGATTGTGACATATGTGTCGAGAATGTGGTTTTATTCGGAGATTTAATTGCCTTACCATTGGAGGGATATGACATGATACTTGGGATGGACTAGTTGTCTAAACATTATGCCCAAGTAGATTGTCAACAAAAGTTGGTTAAGTTTAACCGACCGAATATGCCAATCCTGGTGTTCCAAGGGAAGTAAACAAAATGGGAGAATCTATTTTTGTCTGGCATGAAAGCCAGAAAGTCACTATGAAAAGGATGTCAAGGGTACCTAGCATATTTACTTAACAAGCCTAAGGAGAAGGTAAAATTAGAAACAGTACCTGTAGTGAGGGAGTTTGTGGATGTTTTTCCTGAGGAGTTGACGACGCTGCCCCCATATCGAGAAGTGGAGTTCGGCATAGAATTGGTACCTGATGCTAAACCAATATCTCGAACTCCATATCGGATGGCACAGGAGGAACTAAAATAGTTGAAAAAGCAACTACAAGAACTGTTGCAGCAAGGATACATTCGTCCAAGTACATCTCCTTGGGGTGCGCCAGTTTTGTTTGTAAAAAAGAAGGATAGAACCCTCAGGATGTGTATAGATTACAGAGGATTGAATAGTGTAACAGTCAAGAACAAATACCCACTACCCCTCCTTGATGAGTTATTTGACCAACTCCAAGGAGCGGGATGTTTTTCTAAATTGGACTTGAGACAGGGGTATTATCAAGTCAGGATAAGGGAAAATGATGTTCCGATGACGGCTTTCAACACACGATATGGGCATTACGAGTTTGTGGTTATGCCGTTTGGTAATAGTGCACCTGTGACATTTATGGACTTGATGCATAGAGTCTTTAGTCCTTACCTGGATAGGTTTGTAGTGATTTTTATTGATGATATTCTTGTTTATTCACCCAACCTTGAAGCTCATGAACAACATCTTCGAAAAGTGTTGCAAACCCTACGAGAGCATAAGTTATATGCCAAGTTTAGCAAATGTGAGTTCTGGATGAGTCGAGTTACTTTTCTAGGACATGTTATCACCCAGGAAGGAATCTCGATGGATCCGGCGAAAGTAGAAGCAGTGACCCATTGGACACAACCCAAAACACCAACTGAAGTACGTAGCTTCTTAGGTATGGCGGGATATTATTGGAGATTCATAAAAGACTTTTCTAGGATTGCTGGACCTCTAACACAATTAACCAGAAAAGCAACTAAGTTTGAGTGGACGGAAAAGTGTGAGAGGAGTTTTCAAGAATTGAAGAACCAACTAACGTCGGCACCAGTGTTAACATTACCCGATCCGAACAAGGAATTTTCATTGTATACAGATGCTTCAGGGAAAGGTCTAGGAGCTGTATTAATACAAGACAGGAAGGTTGTCGCATATATTTCAAGAAAGTTGAAGGATCATGAACGGAATTATCTGACACACAATTTGGAATTAGCAGCCATCGTGTTTGCACTTAAGAAGTGGCGACACTACTTGTATAGGGCTAAGTATGAGATATTCATTGATCATAAGAGCTTAAAGTATCTGTTTTCTCATAAGGACTTGAACATGAGACAACGTCGATGGATGGAACTGCTGGAAGAATATCGATGCCCGATTAACTATCATCCAGGAAAGGCGAATGTGGTGGCAGATGCATTGAGTAGAAAAGAAAAAATATCAAGTCTTAGCTTAACATCCACCTTACAACAGGATATTAGAAGTACCCAAAAGAATAATAAGGAGTTCCAGGAGTTCAAAAATCGTGTGGAAGCTAAGAAATTGGAAGATTTTTTTAACATTAGAAGCTGATGGAGCCTGTACTTTCGGAATCGGTTGTGCGTACCCAATGATATTGAACTTAAGTACAAGATTCTAGAATAAGCCCACAGAAGTAAGTATTCAATGCATCCTGGAGAGAATAAGATGTATAAAGACTTAAAGCAAAAATTTTGGTGGAACGGAATGAAGAGAGAAATTGCGGAGTATGTAGCAGCCAGTTTTACATGTCAAAGGGTTAAAGCGGAACATCAAAAGCCAGCAGGACTACTACAACCGCTACCTGTTCCCGAATGGAAATTAGATCATGTGACAATGGACTTTGTCACAGGATTGCCCCGGACTAAGGGATATAGGGATGCTATCTGGGTAATCGTTGATTGTTTAACAAAATTGGCTCATTTTATTGCCATTAATATGACATACCCTTTGGACAAGTTGGCACAGATTTTTGTAGATGAGATTGTCCGACTTCATGGGGTGCCCGTTGATATTGTATCCGATAGAGACCCAAGGTTTACTTCAAGGTTTTGGCCTAAGTTCTAGGTAGCTATGGGGACCAATCTAAGTTATAGCACCACAGCACATCCCCAAACCGATGGACAGCCTGAAAGAACAATTCAAACCCTAGAGGATATGTTAAGAACTTGCGCCTTAGACTTTGGAAATAAGTGGGTTGATAATCTTGCTTGTACCGAGTTTGCTTATAATAATAGCTACCACTCTTCGATAGGAATGGCACCGTTTGAAGCATTATATAGTAGGAGATGCAGAACACCTTTGTACTGTGATGAAGTCGGAGTTCGATCCCATTGGAGACAAAGAAACTTGATGCCAGAATTGGAGGAGATGCAGAAACAAGTTAGGATAATTCAAGATCGGCTTCGGACAACTAAAAGTAGACAGAAAAGCTATGCTGACAATCGAAGAAGGGATTTGGAGTTTAGTGTAGGAGATCGAGTTTTCTTAAAACTTACACCATATCGCGGAAAGCTGAGATATCTGAGGAGAGGAAAGTTAAGCCCCCGATATATCGGACTGTTTGAAATTATTGACAGGGTTGGTAAAGTGGCATATCGGCTCGCCTTGCCAAATGAACTGATGGGTATACATGATGTGTTCCAAGTATCACAATTAAAGAAGTATCATCCTGCACCTTATCATGTTCTCAATGATGACCAATTAGAATTACAAGCCGATCTGTCATATAAAGAAACACCAACTGAGATTATAGAACGAAGCGTAAAAGAGTTACGCGGAAGACAGATTCCAATCTGTAAAGTGGTATGGAGACATCATGGGATTGAAGAGGCAACCTGGGAAACGAAGAAGTACTTGAAGAAAAAGTATCCAGAGCTTATAGATACGTAACTATTCAATTTCGAGGACGAAATTTCTTTTAAGGAGGGTAGAATGTAACGCCCTACCCCGAAAGCACCTAGAATGACTTTAAAATTACGGATGTTATGAAGTAGAGTTTGGATTCATATTGGTGGAATATAGTGTTTTTGGCACTTAGTGGTAGTTTGGGGATACTTAGGAATAGGAATAAAATTTTATTATATTGATGTTTTATTATTAAGGTTTATAAGTGCCTTTAAGTGGATTTTATTTTTAATACCTAGTGTGTGTATTTTAGAAATTTAAAATACTTGACATTTTCATATAAGGTTTCAAAAAAAAAAAAAAAACAAAAGAACAAACTTCACGACTAAGAAACTATGCCACCTGCTGCATCCACTTGCCACCATTACAAAAATTGCTTCCTTTTCTTTTCTTTTTTTTTCAGCCATCAACCGCCATAACCTATTACTATATATATGCCATGCCAACCTTTTTTTTCCTTAGCTTTATTTTCGGCAGCCATAATAATCTCAAGCAAGGTTAGTTTTGCATGTTTTTTTTTCCTTTCTTTCTTTTCTTTAGTTAGTTAACTTATATATACATATATATAGTATATGTTTGTTTGTTTTCTTTTTTTTAGGAGTTAAATATTTTTTTAAATTGATTTTTAGCGTATGTATATAGTTCATTATGATTTCTTTGAAAGTATATTTTTTTTAGGATATAGGATTTTCGATCTTTTTAAAGAATTATTATGAGTAAATATATAAGTATATATATCTCCTAAGCTCATTTCGTAGGATTTCGATATTATTTAGGGAATAGGACTATTTGATCGGTATCCAGGTATTAAGTACTTTCGTATTATTATTTTGTAGGATCTTAGCACCAGATCTACATACAGGTGAGTCCACAAACTTCATTTTATTATGTTATTTCAAATATTATGAGACGTATAAATATGTTTTCCGAACCATCACAAAATGTTGCTATTTTTGGAACGATACCACTAGTGTGTTTTTGGAGATGTTCTCCACAATGTGTTACGAGTTCCCTAGAAAAATGCATAGGAGTGGTGCTCCATATAGGTGTTTCTTTTAAAACAGATTATCACGGTGGTAAATAAGAAGTTTGTCGTACGTAGGTTTTTCTGAAAATATTTATATGTTGGAAAATGTTCTAGCTTGAAAAGTTGTAGTCATAGCTGTGGCCATACCCATACCAACCCTTTCGTTCTTATCGCTCCAGATTCCGATCTATATGACCTCCGGGCGGTACAAAGTAAATCCTCGATAAAACTCTTCCTTTCCACTTCAGACATCCGCTCTGAAAGGTGTATGGCGCATAGAATCCGTTGACACAAATAATTCATGGGAGAAAATTGAGTTATTTGGGCCCTGGAGACTGGAGCTTTGCTCAGTCCTGCTAGAACTTAACACATCAATCCGAACTTCTGCAGATTTACAAAGAAGAATGTCTTTATAATATTTAGTTTTTCGTTAGCATAGTGCGTCGTATGTCGACATACATGAATATAGATCTGGCATTGACATAATTATGAAATTTTCATGAGCATGTGGTGACTGGCGGATGGGGATTTTTTGTAAAATATTTATGACCTGATTCTGTTCTGACGACCGGACAAATGGCCTTTCTGTTTACAAATACATATAAAAAAAACGCCAGTCCTACCAGGGTATCAATTCTGGTTACGATCTTGTGTTCGGAAGCATCAGAGGATTGCATTGTACGTGGCTAGTCCCCCGTACGAGGGCCTCTTCCGATGGCGTGGACAATTCAGACTCGGGAGAGTGGATCCACTTGAAGAGGGGCGTAGACCGCGGAGGGTATGGTCCAATCAGTCTACGTGGACACGGCATCATGCTCTGCGGTGGGGTTCAGCAGCCTAGTGGAGAGTCAAGAGGGGCTCAAAACTGAGGTTGGTCCCAGGGCAGACCTGGTAGGTGCCTCAAGAGTCTATAGCCTGTTTTGACCAGTGATATAGGAGTGTGGTTGTTTTGTAATCGAGCGCTCGTATGGTGTTTGGCTTGTATTGATTACGAGATGCTGGAACTTGGTTTCGATGACCTCGTTTTGGGGATCAAGACTTTGTCCGTAGAGCCCCACTGTTGCATTACATGTTTTTTAAAAATTTGAGGCGTAGAAGCTGTGCTGATGCATCTTGATTCGCTCAGACTTCCCAGCTGTGCTGAAAACCCTCATGTAGGTTCAAGCATCAGTTTTGTTAAAATAATAAAAGAGAATGTTTTCTTACAACATTACATGAACTGTTTTTGTGAAACGACATCGTGAATGTTTTAAAGAAATCAATACACACACACGTGGACTCACTGAGTATTCGCACTCACGTTTTTCCATATCATGTTTTCTTCTCAGATTAGATCGGGACGGTTAGGGGCCCAGCTAGCCACTGAGTTCTAGGCCAGGAGTTTTTGGATCAAATCTCCCCAGAGGGGCATATGTTTATGTTTTATCTTTCCTTGACTCGAACTGTTTGTAAAGTTTCTTTTTATGTTGTCATGTAAAGTTGTTGATGTACGATACTTTTATTTTTATAATAAAACGATCATGTGAAGTTTTTTTTTTTTTTTAAGATCTTTTGTTCTGAGCGCATTAGTAGTATCTAATTTACTTAAGTATTCCGTGTACTTTGTGTGTATACCCGTTAGTGTTGTTCTACGGCTGTGTTTTATTATGGAACTTATAATTTAGTGTCGAGAGGCACGCAGATGCCCTACTAGCCGCAGTTGACCTAGTGGCAGAGTTGGGGGCATCACAGTCCGCTTTCTTGGTGTCCTTTGTATTATCCTAAAACCAGTCGTCCAGTTTTGGCTCACCCGTCCGATTTGCACGTCCGTTTTCTGAGGAGCCTTCTTCGATCGGCTAATTTCTCTGAGGCATCTTCCTGTTCGTGCTATTTTTCTATGTAATAGAATAGATCTCCTTTTATTGTTTTTTGCTGGTTTGTTATAGTAGATAGGGCTTTGGGTCACCAGATCCTTGTAAAATCAAGGATTTCACAAATTCCACTAGTCACAAGTCTTTACAAAACAGCACAATGAGGATCACCCTTCAAGAGTTTTGCATATAAACCTCAAAGTTCACAAAACAATACAAGATAATTAAAATATGAAAAGGTCACCCAAGGGTTTTCACAAAACCTTTGATCGCAATATAAGATGTGAGAGTAGAGTTGGAACAATATTATCAAAGAGCTTGGAATATATAGAATACAACTTTTTGAAGTGCTTCTACAAGTTTCCCTTCTTCCTCCTTGAAAAATGACAAAAAATATAGCTCCAAGGAGGTTTTCTTTTGAATAATATAATGATGATTGAAAATGTCTTTTAATGCTCTTAAATGTATTCTTTTAAACTCCTTCAACAACTACTCATTTATGCCTAATCAATAGCCCTTTTATATGTGAAGGTAAAAAACTAGTTGTTATTGTCAACAGCGACGTTGAACTTTGTTTTGCAGTAAAAATAGAAAACAGATGACCGGTTTTGAAAGTGGAATAGAAAGTTGGATGAGCGATTTTCTCAAGGAAAAAATAGGAAGACTTTTCGACGTCCGATTTAAAAATCGGAGGACCGGTTCTTATGAGAGTTCCAAAATTAGGATGTCTAACTTTATAAAGAATAGAAAATCAGATGACCGATTCTATGATTGAAAATTTTCGGATGACCGGTTTTCCTTTTTCCAAAACTTGTGAAAAGTTGTAAAACACATATTTTTCTTCACTTTCAAAATATGTAGTCTTGATGCAAAAGCTTATGTAAAAAAATATAGCAACTTTAAATCCTCAAAGCTTTATTAAGAACACTTCGTTTTTCAAAAAAAAATTTTAAAAATGTTTCTTCTAAGGAGCTAACATAAATGATTAAAAAAAAAAAAAGGTTAGGGAGTTTTACATACCTTATAAAGCTCCTTACCATTCTTCTTGTCTTCAAGACTTTTTACTTGACCACTTCATCTTCATAAAGTCATGTAATCTTGAGTGATCTTTTTCTTCTTTGTAGATCATCTTTGAGACTCCTTTCGTGCATCTTTTGTTCTTCTTACAAAACTACTTCCATTATCACAAAGCACAAGTTAATCATAATCAAAATACTTAAGTAAATATGCCCATAAGGCTTACAGGCTGCAATTCATCTAGGTTGTCTGGATCTAGACTTGGCCATTAGGGAGCCACGACCAGCTGAGTTGACAAATACTAGTACCTCTGAAAAACGGAGGAAAATGGCTCAGTTGGAATGCTCAAATAGGTTAAGTCTGATGATCATGAAGAATACAATTCCAGAGACTTTTCTTACTAATATGGCAGATCGGAATAATGCAGTTAAGTTTCTCGAACAGTGGGTACAACACGTTGTAAAAAGCGAAAAGACAGAGACTATTACACGATTGCATAAACTAACTTCCATAAGGTACAATGGTTTGTGAAACATGAGGGAATACATTCTCGAGATGTCCATATTATATCAAAACTTAAGACACTGAAGTGGGATCTTTCTGATGAGCTACTGGTATACCTTGTTTTGATGTCTCTTCCTCCTCAATTTGGCCAGTTTGAGGTGAGCTACAACTGTCAAAAGGACAAATGGATAGTCAATGAACTCATCTCACATTTAGTGCATGAGGAAGAAAGAATGAGGCAACATAAGGTCGAGAATATTAATCTCACATTCACAAAAGGTAACAAGAAAAGAAAGGGCAAAATGACTACAGATACATCAGTGAAGAAAAAATAACAAAAGGATCAGTCGAAAGACAAAGTGTTTTTTTCTGCAAGGATTCTTCTCATGTTAAGAAAGAATGCCCCAAGTCTTGCGCATGGCGTGCGGAAAAAGGTATGCCTTTAACTTTTGCTTGTTTAGAGGTTAATTTAGTTTCGGTGCTAAGATATATTTGGTGGTTAGATTCGGCTGCCACTACTCACATAAGTATATCTATACTAGGTCGTTAAAGTTACCGCCAACCAATGAGTGATGAAAGATTCATCTATAAGGGAGACGGCAGTACGACAGAAGTTCAAGCTATAGGCATTTTTAAATTATCACTAAAGACTGGTTTATTTTTAGAATTAAAAGAGACATTCGTTGTACCATCATTTAGACATAATTTAGTTTCTATTCCTGTTTTGGACAAAGAATGTTTTTTTTGTTCATTTGGTAATAAACAATGTCGTCTCTATTTTGATTCTAAATTGTTAGGAATGGGGTTTTTCATATCCTTATGATAATTTATATGAGCTTGAGACTACTTTTTCTTTTAATGAATCCTTGCATGTAAGTACACGTGGTACCGGACGAAAATTAAATAATGAGAACTCCTGTACATTATGGCACAAAAGATTAGGTCATATCTCCAAAAGGAGAATTGATAGACTTATGACTGAAGTAATTCTTGACACACTTGACCACTTCAGATAATATAATATGTGTCAAGTGTATTAAAGATAAATTAACGGACAAGAAAAAGGTAGGTGCCAAGAGAGCTAAAGACGTCTCAGAACTAGTACATACAGATATATGTGGACCATTCTCTGTGGCTTCTTGGAATGGTCAACAGTACTTTACAACATTCATAGATGATTACTCTCGTTATGGTTACCTATACTTGATACATGAGAAATCAGAAGCCTTGGATAAGTTCAAAGTAATTAAAGGTGAAGTTCAAAATCAACTAGGCAAAAGGATTAAATGCATTAGATCTACTGTGGAGGTGAATATTACGGCAGAATTTATGGTTCAGGCGAACAATATTCAAGGCCATTCGCCAAATTCCTAGAAGAGTGTAGGATTGTCCCTCAATATACAATGCCGAGGTCACCTAGCATGAATAGAGTTGCTGAGAGACAAAATTGAACCCTTAAGGATATGGTAAATAAGTATGATGTGTCATACTAATTTACCAAAATCATTCTGGGGGTATGCACTTAAAACCGCAGTCTAATACTTAATAGAGTTCTAACTAAAGCAACAACAAAATCCCATATGAGTTGTAGACAAGTAAGAAACCTATCTTAAGAAATTTAAATTTATTGGGATGTCCAGCTGAGGCAAGGCCTTATAGGCCTAATGAGAAGAAATTGGACAAAAGAACCGTTAGTTGCTATTTTTGTTGGATACTCTTAACGGTCACGGGGTTATAAGTGTTATAATTCCCAAAACAGAACATTTTTTGAGAAGGAAAATGCACGGTTCTTTGAGGATATTGAGGTTAGGAGGGAAGATAAGGCAAGAAACTTTGTCTTTAATGAGAACTCAGTTCTCGTTCCTAGTATTGTTCTTGAACATGTGTAGGTTCTCGTATCTGGTCTTGTTCAAGAACAAAATTCTGTACAAGACAATGTTGTGCTTTCTCATGATATAAATCAACAGGCTCTGCCTGAAATTGATCATCCAGTTGTTCCTCAGCCAATTGTTCTTGTGGAGAAACCTCAACAACCTCAAGGACCAGTACCCTTAAAAAGATACATTCGAGAAAGAAGAAACACAATTTCAGATGAATATGTTGTGTATGTTAATGAGCATATGAAAAATATTGACTCGGCCGAAGATAATCCAATCACCTTTTGTCAAACCATTGAAAGCTCGAATGCTTGTAAATGGGTAGATGCCATGGGTGAAGAAATTTAATCCATGAAAGATAATGACGTGCAGGATCTCATTCATTTGGCAGAAGGTGTGAAACCAATTGGTTGTAAATGGGTTTTTTAAACCAAAAGAGATTTACAACGTAATGTATAGAGATATAAAGCGTGTCTAGTCACCAAGGGATTTACTCAAAAGGAAGGCATTGACTACAAAGAGACTTTCTCTCTAGTTTCTTCGAAAGACTCTTTTAGGATAATTATGGCAATAGTGGCACATTTTGATCTTGAGTTACATCAGATGGATGTTAAAACAACATTTCTCAATAGAAAAATTGATGAAACAATTTATATGGTACAACCTGAAGGTTTAGAATCCAAAAATTCTTAACAATTAGTTTGTAAACTTAAGAAATCCATCTATGAGCTCAAACAAGTTTCTCGTCAGTAGTACTATAAATTTCACAATGTGATATTATCTTTTGGTTTTGAGACAAATGTTGTGGATGATTGTGTGTATCACAAGTTTTGTAAAATAAGTACATTTTTCTAGTACTTTGTGCAGGTGATATTTTGCTTGCATGTGATGATGTAGGTTTAATGCATGAAACTAAGAAATTTCTCTGGAAGCAATTTGAGATGAAAGATCTTGGTGAAGCATCTTTTGTATTAGGAATCCAAATTCATCGAGGTCATTCTCAGGAAATTCTTGGATTATCACAAAAGGGATACATCGAGAAGGTATTACAGTGATTTAGAATGCAAGATTGTAAACCACTTGATACTCCTATGGCCAAAGGAGATAAGTTTCACCTCAAACAGTATCCTAATAATGACTTTGAATCCAAGTAAATGGAAGGTATTCCTTATGCTTCAGTGTTTAAATGTCTTATGTATACGGAAGTTTGTACTCGTCCAGACCTTGCATTAATAGTTGGTATGTTGGCCAGATATTTGAGTAATCTGGGTCCTACACATTAGATAGTAGCCAAACGGGTCATGAGGAATTTGCAGAAAATGAAACATTACATGCTCACTTATAGAAAGTTGGACAAACTTGAGATTATTGGGTATTCAGACTCCAACTTAGGTGGATATCAAGATAGTATGAGATCTACATCATGATATATTTTTTTATTATCTGAAGGGGTGATATCATGTAAAAGTGTCAAATAGACACTCATTGCTTCTTCAACTATGGAGGCAGAATTTGTAGCATGTTTTGAGTCATCAAATCAAGCTATTTGGCTGTATATTCATTATAGGACTGCATGTTGTTGACAATATTGAGATACCGCTTAAATTATTTTGTGATAACAAAACTGCAGTCTACTATTCTAACAATAATAGGAGCTCAACGAAATTCAAGTATATAGATCTCAAGTTTCTAGCTATAAAAGAGCGAGTTTAGAATAGTATAATTAGTATTGAGCTTATTGATCAGGCTCCATACTTATAGATTCACTAACTAAAGCATTGATACTGAAGGTATTTACAGAACATACTACCGATATGGGTTTGTATCTTTAGATGGTGTCTAAGTTCAATGGGAGTCAGCATATATATTTATGTTCATACTTTATTTATTTATTATTGTTAATATGACAATAATTTTCTACCATTTGCCCATTTAGACTATGTTGTGGAGTTGTTCATTTCCTATTTATGTGTTACGGTGATCTCAATTTTGTTAGATCAGTTGGAAACAGGCATGTATAGATTACATTCACATACAATTTTCATGCTACACATCCACACTCAACTCAGATCGTTTAGTTGAATTAATGCATGTGAACAATAATGGGTTTAACTGTTCTTTCAATGCAGTAAAAGACCCTTTGATCTGTGTATTAATAGAATTAATGGACAAAGTTGGTTTAAGATGACAAATTAACGTGTGCTAGCTACTACAGTGACAATCACGTAATTTTTTTTTTTTTACGAGTGCACACATGAATATTAGTCCAAGTGGGAGATTGTTAGATATTTGGACTTAATTCATGTGCACACGCACTTGTATAGCATTTGGACATGTAGACGTACATGTATTATTTAATTTAATTATGTGTTTGTTATTATATATATGTTAAGACCCAATTAAGGTAATCTATATTAATATAGGTGGGTCTGCTATCTTAATAAAAGTGTGGAGTCTCCTCATAAATGTGTAGAAACCTAGGGGTTGTATTGTAATACTATGATGGGCTGTTTAACAAATAAATCTATATATAGGGTTATGGTCCCTGATTGCACGTATGCTTTAGATCATTAACCTTCTCTAAAACTCCCAATCTCTTTGAGGAAAGCGACTATGCGTACGTAACAATCCGAAGAACAAAATCGATCTCTAATTTTTCAATTGTCTTGGATCAAGGTACATGTTTCGATTCTTTATTCCAAATAATCTGTTGAGTAAGATTTAATTCTTGGGATTTGTTTCCTTTTATCTCCCTTTTAAGTTCTATCATAAACAAACAACTTGATTATTTTTGTTATGCAAAACATATAAAAATTGCCATGATCATGAATCATTTATCTTTAGGAGAAAAAATATAGTGTCAATGAACATTTTCGTCTTCTAATCAAGGTTAGATTATTAGCTTAAACTTATATTTTTAGCTATTAAAAGGTTTGGGTAATTGAGATTTTTAGGTTTATATTTAAATTCTTTAGGTTTACATTCTAAATTTGATCGGAAAGAAACAATGTTCAAGTTTTTCTCTTTTATAATGGGAAAATGTTCAACTTCATATATAGAAGAAAGGTAATATATACTAAAAAGTTATAATTAAAAATACAAAAAAAAAAACAAAAACAAAAACAAAACAAAACAAAAGCCTCTTTAGTTAGGAGTATTGAAGTGCACAATTGTGTAGGAAATTTGATGTCCTTAATTTCAAAGTAAGAAATCCCTACTTGTACGAGAATGTGGAACTTGATCAGCTATTTCGCCGATTCCACTTAGTATAAGCTGTATTTGCATCCATGTAATTCATTATTTAAGCATTTATAGATCTCTTCAGAACAAACCACACTTTGAAAGATACTACATAATTGAATCACATGAAGCTGAACAATTCAGATAAATATTGATCGAAAAGCTGCCACAAAAATGGTTAAACCACAAAATGAAAAAAGATACAATGATAGTTACATAGGATTAGCTTACAAAGAAACAAAAATATAGAAGGAGATGCACAACCACTCCACCAAATTGTCAGGAAACAATAAAAAATTGCAACAAACTTGAAAGGAAATCATTAATCATGGGGAATAAAATTATTACAAAAGAAAAAATCAAGGGAATACAAAAGCTTCTCGTTCAACATCTGCAACTCTATATATCACTGAGACGAATTCATTAGTATATTTGGATCCAGAGAGAGAGAGCTTTGTTTCACTTGAAATAAACCTTGAGATAAAGCATTAGAGATGAGATTTGAGAGAAGATCAAGCTCAAAGGAAGGAAAAAATTGGATATACGAAATTAGCAAATTCGATATATTGTTTGGATTTTACTTTCACGTGGTGGCTATAAATTAAGGAATCAATGATTTAGGCAATTAAAAATTATACATGCAGGATATATATATATATATGTATATATATATATATATATATGTATGCATGTATATTTGTATGTATTGTATGTATATAGTTACGTAGGACTGTTAATTGAGTCTAGTGAGTCAGGTTTGTCTTGGTCCTAACTCGGCTCAAATAATTCAGGTCTAAGAAGGATAAGTCTACACTCGACTCACATTATGTATATAGGGCTATCAATCGTTCTAATGGGTCGGGTAAAAAAATTTAAACAAGAATTTGAATGAATTAATTCCTAACTATTTTCATCACGTAAATTTATTTCATCATATATTTATAAAATCACATATTCAAACAATAAAAAAAAAAAAAAAAGTTCCTTCAAATGAATTGAAGTTTTATAGTATTTAATATTTATTAGTTAATTTTTTAGCTGTTAATAGATAATTACAATAATTAGGGTTAGTAGAAAAAAGTTTCTGAACTTTGCCATAATGTCAATTAAGTACCCAATTTTTTAAAATGACAATTAGGGACGATTTTTCTTTGCTAGTGTAATAAAAAAAATTTGTGAAATTTGCAAAAAGACACTCTAGAAATGGGAAAAATTTAGAGTACTCTTTTGTAATAATCTCTTGTTAGAGTATCTTTTTTGACAATTTCACAAATTTTGAGGTTAGAACTTTTTAATCTTTATAATGCCCCTTACCCTTCCATGATTGCAAGAAAAAGAAGGGAATTTTTATGCCACAACAATGGTTTAATTAAGTTTTGATATATGGTTTTTGAGAGTATCGGGAAGGAAGAGAAAGAAACTCATACCATTTTTTTTCTTCTTATGGAATTTGGTGATAGTTGGGTGTTTTGATGGTTTTGGGAAGAGAGATTTTTTTATTATATTTATTCTCTCTATTTTGATAATCAGCTTCCCTCCTATAGAAGGGTAAAATTAGTTTAGTTTTCCAAGTTTTATCAGGGTATAAAAGATATTACTCATTTTCGATCAGTTTTCGTTCAATTTATTTTACTGAAATAGCGAACTTGTCCCTTAATTGTTATTTTCAAAGATTAGGTACTTAATTGATATTATGAGAAAAGTTGAGGATTCTTCTTTATGTATTAACCCTATACATAATTATAATATATAACATATATAACATAGAATAATAAAAAAATTTATATAGCAATATATATGAGGTGGCCAACTTACTTGGACCCAAACTATTACTTTCGAGATTAAAAAATAAGTCCAAATCTTTATAAAAAGGGCTAAAAGGACCGAGTTTCGAATCGATCTGAACTTATTAACAGTCTGATAGACAAATATTCATATATATATATATATATATAAAACAGCCTACCTTATAAGCTCCTTAATTGTGGTCTAATAATAAGTGTTAAAAACGTAATAAAAAAATTATTAGAAATTTATTATAGCAAAGAAGATATAATTGTAGGAAGTTGTGAATCTACACCAAATTAAGAGTTTAAACTTAGACTGTGATCATTCAATATAATTTGAGAAAGTTTTAAAGATGTTATAAGATTTTACGATAAAATATTAAACTATTAGAAATTTTACAAAACTTGAATGGAAATTAAAATACTATTCATATATACGTCTATAAAGATAAATATCAAAGAACTTTCTCTTCTTTTCCTCCAAAACTTCGGTTGGCACCTATCCTTTCCTTATGCCACCTAGAATGCCACCTCATGCTTCTCCTTTCTATCTTGTGTAATATGATTCCTTTTGCTTCTTGTAATTTTGGCCATAGCAAACGAAGTTTACTATTGATTCTCTTCCTATTTCTCTTTTTCCTTCAATTTTCTTGATCATTTCATTTCTCTAGATTCAGCAACCCACTTCTTCTACTTCTATTGTATATATTCCCATGCATTTGCTCTTAATTCCTTCTCACTTTAATAGTCCTCTTTCTCGTTCTCTCTACCTGCCGAGATAAGGGATTCTAATCCTTTTCAAGATTTCGCCAAGGTAAACCTCTAGTTTTTTATTTATTTTGCTTTAACTAATTTAAGTTTTTTAAAAAAGAATTCTACGGTTTACGGTTACGGGGTCTTTTATGTTTACTGAATTTCAATATTATCCTGATTCATATATTCAATAATTTAGATCTCCGGTGTTCCGATTTATACGGACAGTTATTTATTGAATAAATTTGATTTTTAGGTTAATCTCATAATATATTTTGGGAGATAAAATTAGGAATCGATATATCTTATTTGGAGGAGATAGTTATAGGTTTTATTTAGGAGTAGAAGTGTTTAAGATTTAATTATTCATTAAGTATTTATATTATTTTATTTGTAGGAGCGTATAGTTCGTAAGTGAACAATTCGATGCACAGGTTAGTCCACTAACTCATCCTAATTATTTCAATAGGATTAAAGATGTTTTTCTAGATAACTATATTTTATACAAATCCTTTAAATATTTGAAATCACCATGTTTGGAAAGAAATTAATATTTTTTAAAGTTCCTTTAAATTGAAGATGTTCTCCAAAATGTTTTCTACCCATTCATTAAAGATGCATAGGAGCAGTGCTCCGTGTAGGCTTTTTGTGTTAGGAAGATTTTTAATGTATCTTGTAGGTTCCTGAAAAATATATATGATTTAAAAATAGTCTGTTTGAAAATTATAATACTTAAAACAAATATATGTGCATATATATGCCGTATTTGTAAAATCTGCATATGCATGATTTGGAGTGGCGGACAGGTGATTTTATTATTATGATTTGGATATGACTCAAAAATATCTGAATGACCATTTGAGTGGGCTTTTGATTCTGGAATACGGATATATGCTGAACTTGTTTAGATGGCCAGTTATGGGCCTTTGGATTTGAAATATGCATGAAAATCCTGTTCCGATCAGATTTGATACAAACATGATTTTGTTACCGGAAGCGTAAAAAGATTGCACTCCGTGTGGTTAGTCCCCGTACTAGGGCCTCTTTCGATGGTGTGGATAGTTCGAACTCTTGATGTGAATCCACTAGACAGGAGGGGTAGCATCATTGAAGGTTTGGTCCAACGGATACCGCATATTTTTGACACCGAAAGGTGAGGTGGGCTAACTGGTGGAGAGTTATGAGGGACTCGAAACTAGTACATTTACCAGGTACAAACTAGTAGGTGCCCCAATTTTGGCGTAGCTTGGTTTTGTTAGGAGAGTGCAATATTTATGAAATTGAACGTCCGTACATGTGGTGTTTGGGTTGGTATTGACTACGGGATGTCGAAACTTAGTTCTGATAATCCGTTATGGGTTCTGGTTATATTTCAGTTGAGCCCGACTTTGCATGATTTGAAACTGGTTTTGGAGGCAGCACTTATGTGTCTTGATTCGCTCATACTTTCCAATTACGCTCTAAACTTTCATATTTGTGTATGCATCTGTTTTTTTAGAAATATCAGGTAAATGAATATCTTACTTTGAAAGAACATTTGCATGTTGCATCATCTCTTTTGAAAAATACACACTAGCACACACCCACGTGCACTCATTGAGCTTTCTAGCTCATTCTTTTTGCATGACATGTTTGTCTCACATGGTTTGAACAAAGAGGAGGAACCATGAACTTTTGAAAGCTTGACTTGCATATTTTGTGGGATCTCTACACTATGTGTAACTTTGACTTGAGAAGAAAAGTTTTTGTAGTGGCTCAGTACGACTTAAGAACAATTTCAGTTGTAATATCTTTTGAGTGATGTTTTGGAGCTCTTAAATCTTAAACTATAGATCTACTTATGTATATATAATCTTCAGCTGTTTCATATGTATTAAGTTTTCAGACATGTAATATAGATTAGTACGTTTTAGTGTCGAGAGGTACGATGGTACCATACTCAGCCGCAGTTAATTGAGGAGAGGAGTTAGAGGTATCGATATATATATATGACAGATATATAAATATATATCTTCAATATATATCATATATATTTGTGATATATATACATATATATACATATATATATATATAAACGAAAAAATATAGATAACATTCATATAAATTCAAACGCGTAAAAGTGATTCACGGACTTAACCCACATCATATCATATTGCTATCTTGTCCTTCATGTCAATAAGTTTGAAAATAGCATTGAAGTTTGTACTTATAAAATTTCTTTATCCAATGAAAACTTAAATAATTAATTTAGAAATTAAAATTTCAAAAAATTTAAGATTGGAGTCTGTATAGCATGAATGATTACATAGGAGTAATTTCCATAGAAAGAAAAATATAAGGAGAAATACATATTGTCTCTATGAAATTGTCAGGAAAAATATATAATTGCATCGAACTTTAAAGGAAATCATTAATCATGGAGAATAAAATTATTTCCAAAGTAAAAATGTTAGGGATATAAAAGCTTCTGGTTCAACATCTGCAACTCTATATATTAAAGAGATGAATTTATTAGTATATTTTTTATCTATACATATATAGAGCTTTTTGTTCACTTGAAACATCTTGAGATAAAAATAATATAGAAATAAGATTTAACAAAAGATCAAGTTTAAAGAAAGACAAAAATTAATAAATAAAAAATTAGCAAATTCAAAATATTATTTGTATTTTACTTTCATTTAATGGCCATAAATTAAGGAACCCCTTTTTTTTTTTTTTAATGGGTGCCATAAATTGAGGAATCAATGATATAGGCAAGTAAATATTATATATGTAGGTTTGACATATATATATATATATATATATACACGCACACATATGTATACATATATATATATATATGAACTGCCATTTCTAGAATTTCTGCTAGTAGATCTTTTGAATTTGGGTCTTGTATTCTTCTGAGATTCATGATCTTCTACAATCACTTACGCCAATAGGAGAGGAATCTTCAGGAAGAGCTGGAGAGGAGTGAGTGATGATAAGAAGGAATGTGAGATGAGTCTTCTAGGCAAGTTCATTCACCATAAAGATGTTAATTTAGGACACTATAAGGCGGCAATTTTGCATACTGGGGATGTTCCAATTTCCAAATTGTTGGCCTTCTGTGTAATGTTTATCAATTTTTCATCCTAGATAGGGAGCAGAGGAAAACGATTTTGGAGAAAGGTGCTTGGAGCTCTGATAATATGCTTTTAGTCTTGAAACCCTGGTGTAGAGAATTGAATGATTCATATAACAGTTTTGCCTTTTGCGATTTCTTGGTCTATATACCAGGTTTTCCATTGGATTACTACACTAGTGAAGTCGTAAGAAATGTTGGGGGTTGTTTGATGAGTACTATGAGTTGGAGATGAGGGAGCCATCCGAAGGTTTTACTTTTTTGCATAAAAGTGAGAATCCCAGTATTAAAACCGTTGCGGAGGGCGATTGTTCTCACTATTCCTGTCTATGGAGAGGTGAGAGCAATGGTTCGTTACAAGCGATTACCCAATTTTTGCTTCAATTGTGGCCTAATTGATCTATTATTCGTAATTCCCCCATATTGAGGGCGAGAGAACAGTTGTAATGCCCAAGCATTCTTATACTGAGCTTAGTTACAGTGTTGTCTGAGAAAGGTGATTTGATTCAGAAGGTGTCGATAGGTTCTTCTATGGACTGTAGGGAGGGAAAAAGATGGGGGATGGGGGCAATGTGTCGCATGGTGTTGCAGAGAGCAGTGGTGTTTACTAGTAGTGCTTGGGGGAAGCAGTGAAGGGGTTGGTGAGGGGGCGGCTAGGATCAAACTAGGGGTTGGGATAGATGTGGTGGATGGAGTTGGGAGTGGTGAGAGGCTAGCTCAGGAAGTAGAGGTAAAGAGGGCTGGTGACAATATGGATCATGGAGCTTAATTTGGGAATTTCCCAATTGAAGTTGAAGCTGTGGAATTGGTGGCAAGGTTCAGAGGAGGGGCAATTAGAAGTACGTGTCCAGGCAGTGTCTGAAAGGGGAGGGGGATCAGTGCAGGGCGTGGCAAGCAAGTGCTGCAAGAGAAGGGGGATAGAAGGAAGGTTAGAGTGTGGCAAGGGGGTAAGGGAGGGAGCCGGAAAGGGGCAGGAATGAAGGGGTGATGGTGTCACATAACAGGCCCTTGGCTGAGATGACCAATGTGATGAATGAAGGTCAGGGGCAGAGTGCAAAAAAGAAGAAGATTCTAGTATAGTTTCCAGGCCAAGTTTCTTCTCATGTTGTTGATTTTGTTACTGTGGGGATATTTTCTTTTGATCAAACGATAGAGGTTGCAGTGCAGCAACACTGCCAGGAACAATGAGTTGCCTATTCTAGAAATACTGGGGCTTGGGACACCCTCAAGCAGTGCAAGGATCGGGTGACTTAGTACGTGTACATAAACCTTCTATTGTTTTTCTGTCTAAACAAAATTAGAAAAAATGAAAATTATGTAATCTGCGCGTGTCTCTTGGTTTTGCTCATTTTTTGCTGCGGATAGGGTGGGATTAGGTGGAGGACTAGCTTTGTTCTAGCTTGCGGATGTGGATGTCTCTTTAATTAAATTTTCTGTGAGGTATGTAGATGTGAGGGTTAGGGGTTTGGTAGGTGATGATGATTGGTTTTAACAGGGATTTATGGAAACCCAAGAGTGGAGATGAGAGCGGAGTCTGGGAAAATATTGGATGGGGCGGGGAACGGTGGATCTTGGTTTTGTAGGGGTGGGGGTTAGGGGAATTTAATGAGGTCTTTTCGATGGAGGAAGTGAGGAGGGGAGGGGGGAAGTGAGCGGTCGGTCAGGCAAGTGAAGGCTTTCAGGGAGGTGGTGTTAAAGTTGGGGCTGGGGGATAAAAGGTTGCAAGGGGGGAGTATATATGGTGTAACATGAGGGAGGTGCAGGCATGTACGTGGGCAAGGTTAGATAGGGGTTGGGCAATGTGGCTTGGTAGAGGTTGTTTCCAAATACTGTTTTCAAAGTCCTATGTTCATCTCACTCAGATCATTTACCATTACTGTTAGTGGTGAGGAGGGAGGTGCGCAAGTTGAGGGGGATGAGAGGAGCGTTATACGGCTTGAACCTTTGTGGGTGAAGGAGCCGGGTTGCAGGAGTTGGTGGAGGGAAGTGGGCTGGGGTGAGGGATGCGTAAAAGTGATTCACGACCTCATCCCATCATATCATATTGCTTTCTTTTCTTTATATTATCAAATTGTAAAGTAACATTAAAGTTTGTAGTTATAAAATTCCCTCAAACAATCAAAACTTAAATAATTAATTTAAAAACTAAAATTTCAAGAAAATAGATTTGATGTCGCTAAAGCATGAACGAACTTGAACCAAAAAGACGCTCTTCAATATTATATTTGTTCTTTGATGAGAAGTGTGAAAAGATAATAAATTAAACAATCAGATCACTTAAAAAACAAAAATTCCGAATGGTAGAAGAGAAAAATTAGAAAAATGTGTTAGATTGATGAGAATGATAGACGCATGGATTTAGCATTGTGAATATGAAAGCGTTTAACATTCCTTATCAGAACGTGTCTCATTCTTCAAAATTCAAATTGAAGATTGAATTTATAAATTAATTTAATAAACTAAAATTTTTTTATTAAAAGCTGATTTAAAAAGTAAAAAATCCTAAAAATTTGATTGAAGTGGGAAGATATGGAGAGAGCTCTAGAGCAAAAACACCATCTTCAATATATATATATATACATACATACATACACATATCTATATATATATATTTATACATATATACATATATAATATATATGTATATATATCATGGGTAATGCCCTTAAAACAACAACACAAGTTAGTCACATATGAAAAGTTGTCATATTCTGCCATTATATTAATTAATTGTCATTTTTTGTAACTCATAAAAACTTTATAGGTATTGTAAGTCTCGTTTAGGTCCAAGAGCTGGTGAATTGGACCTATTAAAAATTTAGCTCTTTTAAAACTAGATTTTCTGAACTCAGAGGAAGGCAACTTAAAACAGAATATCCACAGAATATAACTGATTTAGACTAACACAGAGGACATCACTCCAATCATTAGCTTGACTTAGTGATACAAAGCTAATCAACACTATAAAACAAAAACAATCAGATCAGAAACTGTTTCTTAAGCCATTGGCTTGACTCAATGATATAAAGCTAATTTAAACAATAAATACAATAAGCTTAGAAACAATCAATTAAGCCATTAGCTTGACTCAGTGATTTGAAACTAATGTGAAGCATATTGATCAAACAGTTCTGGAAATTAGTAAGACATCAAAATTAGCTTCGTTTAAGTAAAATGAGTTTTCAAAAAATGAAACTAATGAATGGCTTGACTCTTCAAAGCGGCTTAACATAGAAGAAACTATCCAGGACAAAAACTAAATCTCTAAAGATATTAGCTTAACTCACTAACGCAAATCTAAAAACAAATGCAAGGCAAAACCAATTATAACCTTTCTTGAAAACTGAAAACCCACAAAAAAATAAAATAACATGACAAAGGACAATTAGCATAAACAAAAGATAAAAGAGGCTCAAGGATTTTCATAGTGGTTCTTTAATACACCTATATCCACTTTCCTGAAGAACAACATCTAAAGGATTCCACTAAAAACCGATCTCGTTCAAGGTGAGATCCACATTTACATCACCAATTGCTAGTTTTAAGCTTGGTTCTAGCAACTAACAGCTCCTCTATCCAAAGAGAAACTAACCCACATTTGAACTGGAACTTGCAAACCAACTACTAGTATTTCACACGGAACCTGTAAACCAACAACATGTTTTTCCGACGGAATTTGTGAACCAAAAGAAATAAAGATGAAAACAGTTTAGCTCAAGAACTCTTATGCACACTCAGAAACTATTGATTCAAATCCTTTTATCCTCTCAAATATGTTTCTGAAATTTCGCTGTACTTGATGATGGATACTCTCTCTCATCATTTTGGAATTTCTTGCTCAAAACCGAGAGGGAAAAAGACTTCTCTTCTTTTCAAGAACTCTCCCTCTTCTTGCTTTTCTATAACTTTGTCTACACTTTTTCAAATCTTAAGATATGTGATCCTCACCTATATATAGGGCCATCAATGCTCAAGTTTTCTCACAAGGGCTTCTTTGTCATTCTCAGAAAATAGGATAAATAATATGCTTCTTCCTCTTTGATTTCTTATCCACAAGAGATATGCTAACTAAAATATTCCATATTCGATTTTGAGTTGTTTATCCAAAAAAGGAAGCAGTAGGCAAGGAGATATTCCATTTGATACATCTCACGTATATCTTCATTTGGACATGGTGGAGGGGACCACTCCTTGCACCACATTTTGACACATGGCTAGAGGACCAATTCTTATTACTCTTCGCACCAATAATGGAATGCCAACTTAGCTCTCTCTTTTTCTTGCTCACCAAGAATCTCTAAAAAATGAAGATAATATTAAATGCTTTAAAGTTAGACAAATAACGTATGGTTCAGATGACAAAACAATAAAGTATAAACTAAAAGACACTTTAACAAGGAAACTTCAAAACATTTTGCTACTCATTAAAATATGACTAACCTTTGAGTCAACAGTCTCCCCCTTTTTGATGAGTGACAAAACTAGTTTTACTTTTATACACAAATAGTCGAGCAAAGCAAAAACATGCACAAAAAGGTTTTAAAAACTCCCTCTAAGCTAAAGCATCAGTTTTTAAACCTAAATGATTTTGAGCTAAGTTTCAAACATTTTTTAGTACCTCCACTTTCATAGCAAGTGCACTTAGGAAAAGATTAAACTAAATATGCACAATAGCTCAAAGACAAAGGTTGGATTGATTTAAAAACAAAACGATAGACTAAAGAATCAAATAGAAAGCTTTAAGTAAAGTCTCTATATCGATCCATCATTAAAAGAAAAATCATCCAACTATAAAGAAATAGGAAAACCTGAATCATTCTCTCCCTGTTTGTCACACACATAAAAGAGGTATGGAAGACAAGCTAATAAATGTAAATTAACTGTTCATAACAGACTGGTAAAGAAGCTAAGTAAAACAAATGATCGAGCAAGCAATAACTTTCAATACTTTTGTGCCCATTGAAAAGTCACAACACAAGAAATAGCTTGGCATGACTAGTGCTATGAGTAATAGCTCTGCTACTCAGTAAAACAAATAGCTTAACAACCAAGATAGCTTTAGAAGAAAACTTTGAGAAAGCAACTTGATCAACTAAACCAAATCTAGAATATAAACTTGAGGTTGCATCAAGTTGAGCTAGGTGTAATACCAGAAAAGACTCGAATGGGAAAGATGTACATAAAGACCAGCTTATCCTGATATTACCATGCCTCTGAGGACAAATTTTAGTCCACTGTCCGCTTTGACACCCTTTGCAGTAGCTCTACTTTGCACCTCTTGAGCTACTTCTGAATCCTTCATTAGCAATAGCTCTACTTTGCACCTCTTGAGCTACTTCTGATTTTCCAGAAACATCTTTCTTGCTTTTAATCAGAACTCCTTAAAAATTCTCCCAGACATATCTATTGAGGCTCATTTAATAAATTCTTCTGCCTTCTTTCTTTCAGTAGCCTGACTAGCCTTTTTCTTTCTCATTCTCCTTTCTTATATTAGCCTAACCAGTCTTTCTCTTTTGATCAACTAGTTTCTTACATTTTCTTTCAGTTTCAACATTCATCTACTTTTTTCTTTCAGCCAATTTTTCTTTCAATAGAGCATCTATTTTTTCATTTTCGTCCTTATGCCTACTCTCTTTCAAGATCAACACTCATTTTATCTTCCCTTTCAACCAGTTTTGCTCTCATCAACACATTTTTTTTAGTTTTTTTGTTTTCACTCTTTCATTCTTCTCTTTTTACAGCATCTCTCTTTTCTTTTTCTTCTTCATCACTCATGTTTTTAGCTTGAGCAACTCGTGGTGAAGCTACACTAGTAGCTTGAGTTATCACTAATTTTTTCATAGATTTTTTGCTTTCTTTATAATTTCAACTTCCTCTCTACTTTCTTCTCACTTTCTTCCTTATATTTCCTGCCCTCTAGAATACTTTCTTTTTCTTCCTTTTTTATCACTCTTTCTACCTTACTTCATATGTTTCTTTCCAAGACTTCCTCCTTTCTTTTTTCTTTCAAAAACCTTTTATAAGCTCTTCTTTTTTCTTGAATTAGGCTTCCATTTCAGACAGCATCATCAAATTTCTCTTGGGAGACATGGTTTCTATCCAAACATGTAGAAGAAAGAATTCAAAGAGACATCTAAGGCAGCTTGCAACAGCAACGAAAGAGATTCTCTTTCTTGTCAAAGATTTTTAGGTTTTTAAAACACTACTGCTTGCAAGAGTAGCTATCATGCTAGTTTCCAAAAGAGGGAAGAAGACAAAATTCATGAATTGATTTGACAAGAGAAAACTCACAAAGAACAAACTTATCAAAAGTAGAGCCAATAAATCATTCTCCTTACTAACCATCACTACCAAGTCTTATCACAAAAGCAATTAACTTACTTCATCCATTCAAGAAGTATGTGAGAAACATAAAAGATAAATTCAATGGATAAACAATTTATTAAGAGAGAGAGAGAGAGAGAGAGAGAGAGAGAGAGAGAGAGAAATCATAAAGTATCACAAAATGCCATGCAAGATTTACTCATCTCAAAATTATTAAAACCAAGTTCAAAACAAATCAAAGCCTTTTAACCAAAGACAAAACCCCAAAGGGAACCTTAAAAACTATTTTAACAAAAGCACATGTAGAGAGAAGCTAATTGATGAGAACCATTATCTCAAGTTCAAACGAATCCTCCAAAAGGCTTCTTCACATAGGGGTTTAGTGAAGATATCAACAAGCTGTTTCTAGGATGGAACAAAGATTAGCTCAACAATACCTGATTCTATATGCTTAAGATTAACCTAGTGTCTTATCTTTCTGTGCTTACTTCGTGAGTATTGCACTGAATGTTTCGCCAAATTTACCACACTTGTTGTTGCAAAAAAAATTTTTAGTCTTTGAGTAGCTTAACAAAACATCCTTGTGCTCATGCTTAATCTCAAGTAATTGAGCTAAACAGCTTCCAATTGCTATGTACTTAACTTCCCGTTGACAAGTTATAGTCGAGACTTTCTTCTTGCTGCACCGTGATATCAAAGGTTCTCCAAAGGAGTTAGCATTCCCTCAAATACTCTTCTTATCAATCTTGGCTTCTTCGCCTGCATCATTGTATCCTATTAGCTTAAATGTCCCATTTTTCGAATATCATACACTTAGCTCTTGTGTACTTGCAAGATATCCAAAAATCCTCTTCACCGCAGTGAGAAATGTGATTCCTTAAAGTCAGATTAAGATTTTGCACATAAACACATACAAAAGAGAATGTCCAACTTTACTGTGATGCTCATTGATGTTTAGCTGGACTTGGCTCCACTCATTTGAAACCTCTTCAGTAGCTCCTTCACATGTTTAGTTCAACTGATGGCAAATTATCCCTTCTTTTGCTCTGCTTTGTCTGTAATCTGAGTAAAAATTTAACTGTCCCCATCATTCTCATCCACCAAACTCCCCCTATACTTAAGATAGCAAACTCTTTGTACAAATGATGATTAGTAGCTCCAAGGATCATATCATCAATATACACTTACAAGCAGAAAATCCTTGAAATGGAGTTTGGAAGAAATAAATTTATCAACACTATCTTGAGAAAACTATTTTCAAGAAGTTTTCTCAATTTTTCAAAATATGGGAGGTTTTTTCAATGTAGACTTCCTCTTTTTCCATTCAAAAGATGCATTTTATATCACTTGAAATAGGAGAAAATTTACTAAGCAAGTATAAGCACACAACATTCAAATACCTTCAAGTTGAACTATTGGTGCAAAAGCTTCATCTAAGTCAATACTTCTCTTATGACTGTGCCCTTGAGCTACAACATTAGCCTTGCTCCAAATCATGTTTTTGAGGTCATGTAGCTTGTTTCTAAAACTCCCATTTGGATCCAAATATCGTACAGGCTTCAAAATAGATTTAGCTTCTCTTGCTTGACTTATATTCCATTCTCATAACCTTGTGCATCCTTAAGTTTCTTCAGCTCAATTTGGAATACAAAAGCTACATTTCTAATTCCTTAACTCACTTCTATGACAAACTTTTCACATGAGTTTGTGAGAAGGTTTCATCTGAGTTATGTAGCTGGTATCTCCACTCTTTGGGCAAGTTTCTGACTATGCTTGAACTCTTTTGAGTATAGCTCCACTCATTGAGTTGCTTTGTCCCTCAGAACTCCTTTCTCAGCTTGAGCTAAAGCAACCTACATCAAAATCACCAAGAGATGCACATCTAGATAATGCAAAGTTAGCTTCACTGAAAACAACATGAATTGACTCTTGAACAGTTTGATGTCTTTTATGGAACACACGATAAGCCTTACTATTTTTAGAGTACTCTAGAAAAATAGCTTCATCAGCCTTACCATCATATTTTCCCAAGTGAACTTTGACATTCAACACAAAACTCTTGCACCCAAACACCTTGCAATACCCTATTTTTCATTTCCTTCATTTTCAAAGTTCATAAGGTGCTATCTTTTAAGATAGATCTTACAACATCTTGACTCAAGATGCAATATTAAGCCTTGATAGCTTCTTCCTAGAGATTCTTAGATAGCTTTAGTAGCCTTTATTGTTTTGATCCTTCTACAAAAATGCCAGAACTTCTCCAAAGCTTCATCTACATGAGCTATCAAACTTGCTGGAGTGACAGGACAAACAAACTAAGATGAATTAGCTCCAGAGGTCTAGTAGTGGATATAACTCTTTTGGCTTTGAAAGATATCCTAATCTCTGATGTCACAATCATCTTTCGTAAAAAATTAAAGCTAAGGAGACTGAATTAGCTCCACCAAGTTTGTTTGTTTTCAACATGCAAACACAAAGATTAATTTTCAAACTTCAACTCTTTTAGTTCATTGTTCAGCTTGTTCCTTGATAGCTTCATTATAATACTCATGCTTGCATATCTCAGTCCTTTGTGCCATAATTATTTTTCATCTGAAACTGAAGCTAAGAAAACTCAGTTAGCTCCATCCAACTTTTCCATTAGCACATATACACTTTCTGTTTTCTTTTCAAACATCACAAGCTGATGCCCTTTTCTTTCTCATGAAAACCTTCATTCCTTCATTACACAGTTGGCTCACACTCAAGAGATTATACTCAAGACCTTTTTTAAGAGACACATTCTCGTCTTTTTTAGATTAGTTCTGACCATTCCACTTCTAAGTATTCTTCATTTACTATAATCTCCAAAACTCTCATCCTCACAATCTTCATCTGCTAGCTTGGTGAACAGCTTTTGTCACCGGTTATATGTCTAGAACAGCTTCTTTTAATGTATCTTCATCTTTTGACTACCTTGCTCTCTAGGCATACCTGCAAACTAAAGTACTTTCTTTTAGGTACCAAAATTAAGTTGGGATCCTCGAGGGTGAGTTATCCAGTTAGCCTGACTATATTAAATATTCTTTTAGCTCCACTACTTTCAGAAAACTTTCTATTGCAATTTTTTTCAATGTGTCCAAAATGAGAACATGTGTAACATCTTTTTTGAGTCTTGGGATAAAAATCTCTTTTTCCAAAGAATGGCTTCCGTAGTTTTGAAAAGAGGATTTGAAAATTTCTTGGCATAATAGCTTCTCTTAAAATAAGGTTTGTGATACCTTTGATTGAAATGAGGTCTCATGTTTCTCTGCATTTCGATGAAAAAATTTCTATCCATATTTTGCAAAATGAGAAGCTGAAGAACTTGCAAACCCAATCTAGCCCGATGGTTATTTTGAAAATTTTTTTGCAAAGTAGGTTTCATAAAGTGAACAATAGCTTTAGCTTGATTAGAAGTTTTCAAAAATTGAGTAGTATCTATTTTCACAAACTGAGCACTTGCCTTAGCTTTACCAGAAGATTTTTTAGACAATTTTATTGCTACTTTGAATAAAAGATTCAATGAAACCCAAACCAGCTTTATCATTAGCTTGATGCTGATTTCAAAGAAGTTTATCCAAAGTTTCTTTTCCTTTTGTAAAATTTGCTAAATCTTTAGTAAGCTTTCAATCTCATTTTTCAAACTCACATTTTCCTTCATCAACATAGTGTTCTTTTCTTCTCAAGATTTCGATGTGGTTTTCAAAACAAGAAGATCACAATTAGCTTCACTTGGATTTGAAAAAGAAGTATTCAACAAATGCTTTAACTTCACAAATTGCATTTTCAAGCTCATTTTTATGAACATTATATTTATTTGCAAGAGTTTTATCTTCCAGAAAAAGTTCATCAAAAGCATTATGTAACCTCTTATAATCAAAAAAGTCCAGAGAAGCTACCTCAGATTCTTCTTCACCAATTGACTCTTCAATTTTATGAGCTTCCTCTTCTTCTTCCTCACTTGAGCTTGGTTCACTATCTCCAGGTTCCCTCCATATAAATCACCTCTTCTTCACTGCTTGGTTTCTTTTTCTCAAAGATAGTCTCAAATTGATCCCACATTTCTTTAGCCATTTTACAAGTTGATACCAAATTGTATGTATTCACATCTAGCGAACAACGAAAGATATCTAGTGCTCTGGCATTAATTTGCACATTTTTCCAATCTTCTTCAGAATACTCAACTTGAGCTTTTATAATCTCAACACCACTTATGTTGTGCCTAGGAATATGTGCTCTATTTTTTATAACTAACAACATTTAAAATCTATAGATAGAATGTATACTCATTCTCGTCTTCCATTGTGAGTAGTCCATTACACTAAAAAGTGGCGGACGAGTTATACTTTGACCTTCAGGAAAAACAAAAACACCGGAGCTTATCATGGATCCTCTCTCAAGTCATTAAACTCTTTGTTGAGAGAGACTACTCTGATACCAATTGTAAGTAGACCTGTCCATGGTTTGAGTTATCCGGCTACGGTTCTATTTCTAAATGGTTCCAGTTTTCACGGTTAAGGTTTTTACGGTTCTTTAAAAATTACGGTTTTAAAATGGTTCTGATTTTTGGGTTTAACGGGTTTTTTCGATCCGATTTCATAGTTCTGACTTATTTTGCAAAACTCCAAAATTAGATTAAAAAATGTAAATTGGGACATGTAGATTAAAAGTTCAAATCTAAAAAATCATAAAACTAGAATCGTTAAGTCGAGGATTTGAAATTCTAAAAGCAGCAAAAAATCAAATGAGTTACCTACGTATCCTCTCAGAAGACAGAGGAATCCAAGCCCACATAAAACTAGAATTGTGAAATCGAAGAACCTGAAACTCTAAACCGTGAAAATCGAAATACTAAAATCGTGAGATTGGAATTGTAAACAGCCAAGCCGAAATCGTGAAATCAAATAATTGGAATCGTGAAATCAGAAAAACCGGAATAAAGAAACCACAAATTAAAATCGTGAAATCAAAAAATTGTGAAAACAGAAATTATAAAATCAAGAAATTAGAACCGTAAAACCACCAAAACAAAACCGTGAAATTGGAAAACTAAAACCGTGAAAACTAGAATTATAAAATCATGAAATTAGAACCGTAAAATTATCAAACTGGAACCGTGAAATTGAATAGTAGGAACCGTTTAATCAGAAAAACCGAAATAAAGAACCCGCCAATTGAAACTGTGAAATCAGAAAAACGAAATCGTCAAACCATGAAAATCATAATCATAAAATCAAGAAATTAGAACCGTAAAAGCTCTAAATCAGAACCATGAAATCGAATAATCAAAATCGTGAAATCAAAAAAACCAGAATAAAGAGCTTGCCAAATCGAAATTGTGAAATTAGAAAACCAAAACTGCTAGGCCAAAACCGTGGAATCAAAAACCCAAAACCATCAAACCGTGAAAACTAAAATTATAAAATCATGAAATTAGAACCGTAGAACCGCCAAACTAGAACCGTGAAATCGAAAAAACCATAATCACCAAACTGTGAAAATCGAAAAATATAAAATCATGAAATTAGAACCATAAATCAACAAACCAGAACGTAAAATCAAATAATTGAAACTGTGAAATAGGAGTAACTGGAACAAAGAAATCCCCAAACTGAAATCATGAAATGGGAAAACAAAAGTCACTAAACTAGAACCGTGAAGTCAAAAAATCAAAACTACAAAAATCGCGAAAACCAAAATTATAAAATCATGAAATTAGCACCTTGAAACTGCCAAACAAGAACCATGAAATCGAATAATCAGAACCGTGAAATCATAACACCAGAATAAGAAACCGCCAAATCGAAAAACCAAAACGTCGAACCATGAAAATTAGAATTTTAAAATCACAAAATTAGAACTGTAAATCCCGAAATTGTGAAATTGAAAACCCAAAATTGCAAATCCCTGAAATCTGGAATTACAAAATTATGAAATCAGAACTGTAAACTACCAAACAAA
The DNA here is from genome assembly GCA_028651295.1 of Catharanthus roseus. NCBI lineage: Eukaryota > Viridiplantae > Streptophyta > Magnoliopsida > Gentianales > Apocynaceae > Catharanthus > Catharanthus roseus. The sequence continues at coordinate 9,427,886 of JAPQWS010000050.1, read as the reverse complement.
AACCGTGAATTCGAATAATTGGGATCTTAAAAATTGACAAAAGCTTGTATTAAAAGTTTTAATTAACATGTATAAGGCGTGAGTTAAAATTTTAACGTCTAAATAAATCTGATTGTTAAAAATATTGATATAGATTTTGTTTATTTATTTATAATTAGAACCTTCAAAACCTATGATTCCAGTTGTTCCATTTAAAAAACGGTCCAGTTCCGGTTGTGATTTCAAGTAGGAATTGTATCCAGAATCGTAACTACCGCTTCGGTTTGACGATTCCGATTCAAATTTGGCCAAGTCTAAATTTAAGTCCCATTTAGGTCCAAGAGAGGGGTGAATTGGACCTATTAAAAATTTAGCTATTTTAAAACAAGATTTTTTGAACTCAAAGGAAGACCACCTAAAAAATAATAGCTTGATAGAATATAATTGATACAAACCAACACAGAGGATATCACTCAAGTCATTAGCTTGACTTAGTGATATAAAGCTAACCAACACAATATAACAAAAACAATCATATTAGAAACTGTCATTTAGGTCGTCGGATTGACTCAGTGATATAAAGCTAATCAGCTTAGAAACTGTCACTTAAGCGATTAGCTTAACTAAGTGATATAAAGCTAATTGCAAAGCACACTTGATCAAAACTTTTCTAGAATTTGTAAGATATCAAAATCAACTTCATTTAAGTAAAATGAGTTTTCAGAAATTAAAACCTATGAATAGCTTGACTCTCAAAAGCAGCTTAACATAGAAGAAACTGGCTAGGACAAAAATTAAATCTCTAAAGATATTAGCTTGACTTACTAATGGGAAGCTGAAAAAGATTCAGGCAAAACCAATTATAACTATTCTTGAAAACTAAAAACCTATTAAAAAAAATAATATAAGCAAGGAAAATGAGTATAATCAAAAGATAAAGGAAGCTCAAGGATTTTTATAGTGGTTCGGTAATGTTGGACTCCGTAGGCAAAAACAAAACAAAATAAAACTACGGAAATCCACCAACAGGATCTGCACATACTAGAAAAACTGATTGGATAGAAATTACCTCAATGTTTTGATTGTTCGTTGTGAAGGCGCTGCTTTGTACGCTTCGCCCTCTACTGGTATCCACGCGACGAACTCCTCTGCAAGCGATCGGGATGCTAGCCCCTTCTGTGTTCTGAAAACTGTCCAGAACTGATCCTGACTAGCTGGTAATTGGTCGTATTTCGGAGAGAAGAGGCTAGATACTATATCGCCGTTCTAGGGTTTAGGGTTTTGTTTCTTTAATCAGATAAAGGAAGGCCACCAAGAAAAGGTTAACATAACCTTTTATAGCTGTCAATATCAAAACCCTAACTGTCATCTAATGACAGTTTAATCTCGTCCGTCTATTCCTATAATCATCCAACAGTTGAAGGAGTAATATTAAGTAATTAATTTCATTTATTCGATTAAATAAAATTAATTACTTATTAACTTATCAGAAAATACAATATGGAATCTGATTCCCCTTTTGTATACGTTCAACGAATCTGGACACAATCTAGATTCATTAAACGTGGACATTATGCTCACAAGATTGTCTATGCGTGTGACCCTGTAGGTTCACTTAACATTGGTAGTGAATGAAAAATGTCCTAGGCATTTATTCACAAGACATAAGCGGCATCTAGCAAGACATTATGCTTACCCAAGTTAAGTAAATGTAATAATAACCTAGCATCAGATTTAATATTTAGTCCTTTTATCACACGATATCCTAATTAAGTATAAGGCATGGACCAAGTCATCCTTATAAAACTTAATTAACCATTTACTTGATCACCAGGCATACTGTTCCAACAAATAATATTAATAAAACCTTATTAATACTTATTTGAGCATGGCCATGCATATTTTCCAGTCTTCCTTATCAAGGGACCCATGGATATCTCTCTCTAAAAAGAGAGGGACAAATCTCTTTCACTATCTCCAATATTCAAGCCATGACAAGAAAATAAGCCAACTAATAATCATAATGATCACCTAATTAAAAGTGATGTTTGACTATGTCAAAACATATTTTCTCCCCATGCAAGAAACATTAGAAACATTAGGTCAAAGGACACCAAATATAAAACTGAGAAGAAATACTTATAACTTAAACCCATGCAATATTTATTCTTCACTTTGGGTCATGTCCAATACAATATTCTCAATATGTATTTATGAATTGATTTTATATCTCATATTCATGATCAGTAAAACTTGACCATCAATCAACTTCACACTAGTTTACAAGATGTAATAAACTAGGGACAAATAAGAATAGTATTTTATTAGCTATAAGGGTTTTACTATCAAGTCACATACTTGATGACCAAGAGCATAAAATACAATTCAAAAAATACATGCTTCATAAATCATAAATGTGAGTCAATTGGTCTTAGAGCATATACTAACATGTAACACCCCTACATCCACTTTTCCCAAGAACACTGTCTCAAGGATTCCAATAAAAGCGATCTTGTTTAAGGTGAGATCAACCTTTGCATCACAAATAACTAGTTTTAAAACTAATTCTAGCAACTAACAGCTCCTCTATCCTAAGAGAAACTAACCCACAAGTTGTGTATTGGAACTTGCAAACCAACTACAAGTTTTCACACGGAACTTGGAAACCAGCAACAAGTTTTTCCCTCAAACTTGTAAACAAATAGAAATAAAGATGAAAACAGTTTATCTCAAGAACTCTTCTGTACACTCAGAAACTATGGCCCTGTTTGGATTATCGTTGAACATCTTTGCGTTGAGAGTAAAATAAGGAAAGTATATTTGGACAGTATGATCAACATATCTTTGACCAATTATCGGCAGCGAATTTTATTCCTTACCCAAAAGTACTTGACCCATCTCTCCCACAAAATTGAAAATCTACTTTACTCTTTCTCACTTTTGGCATACTAGTCCTCTTCTCTCTCTATCGCATCTACTTCCATCAGTCATCCCTCTCATCTCCGTTCCCTTCCTTTACTCTATGAATACAGTTCATCAAGCATCGAGCAACAGCATTGGAGACGTTCCATCTATTAATACATTATCGGGTGAACATCCATTATACATATTGCACACTCGCCAACATCCCTCTCTTCTTGAAGGGGATTCGACAGGTCATTCTCTAAGTGGGCACACCGAAGATCTTGAACTGGAGGTACCCAATTCAGAATTTGTAAATATTATCCAGTTTTACAAACGGAATCTAATTGCATTATTCTAGAACATGATTTAATTTCATTATGTTTTTTAATATGAACACAAATTTCTTTAACACTCCACTTATGTACGCTGGAATTGAGTGGCTATGTTGAGATTTCATCAATCCATTTCCTTGTTTTCCTTTATTCCTAGAACTAGGATATAAATGTGCAAGAATTAGATGTTTTGTTCATTTTCAATGGATGTGGTAGTTTGCATATTTCAACCACATATCTGTTCTTTAATTAATGTGATAATGACACTCGTCCCTTTTGTTTCTTTATGGAACTCACCTACTCTATTTTGTATGAATATAAATATTATTCAAGTATATGTTTACGTTGTATTTCTCACATCTTAATGCAGAGGCACATAAATCTAATACGAATAGGCACCCTGGCGGCAGAAAACCCCACTCTAACTTTGCCTGAAGAAGTAAGTGTAATGTGTAGTTCTTAGCCTAGTTTGTTTTCATGATACGTTTTCTAACTTCCCACCCTTGTTGCAGAACCCCCCGCCCAATCAACAATTCTGTAGTCGATGATCGTATATCGTCGACTGATTGGAATAGCCTCCGAATATCTAGCCGTAGGACCCACAAACTCAAGTGCACGATATTTGTTATGTTCCATCTTTTTCTACTCCCAATTATATGTTAACCGTCACTTAATACCATATTACGTGTTCCTATAAATTTGATGTTTAATGTACCCTTTAAAATAAATTCATTAGATGGTTGGTACCAGTCAATATACTATCGATAAGGATAAGGGGGACTGGCTTTTTGATGTCAAAAGTAGGTTCGTTACACTACTGTGTAAATATAAATAACAACGGGGTCACCTGATTAGTGGTAGGTTTGGGACTAATTCATGGGAAAAGATTGTGTCAGAGTGGAATGAAATGACTGGTGATAATAAACATGAAGTAATATACTGATAAGTTTTTTAGACTTAGAGAGAAATGGTTGATAATGCATAAGATTAGAACGCATCCAAAGTTCCTTTCTTGCTTAACAATTCATTGCTACATTCATACTTCAACTAGAAATAGTACTTCATGTTCATTGTATTCTTTTTAGACAGTTCACGATGCCCGAAAAGTTCGTCGAGCTTTCATGCCCAATTTTGATCAACAAATGTATTTGATCCTTAACTCTGGAGCTTAGAGAAGGCATGCAGATTAAGCAATTGAGAAACCTCCTTTTGATGAAGAGGAGCAACAACAAATGGCCGATTAACGATGTAGGACAGCTCGCGCACTTTATCCAGATACATTAAACAATATGGAGGATGGTGAGCCATCGCAAGGTCGTGATTCTTCCAATTCAAAAAGGAAGTCTAGTAAACCCGGATTATCCCGGCAAACAGATGTAGAATCTAAAAGGGTTATCAGGATTCGTATAATGGAGTCTCATGAAATTGTTGTAGATCCTTGGGTAGACTTGAGCAAAGAACGTTTTACCTATATCTAAAACAACAAATCAGGCCAAATGATCCCTACAACTTTGCTAACTATGTAAAGATTTATGAAGATGAGTTTGACAGAGTCACTTCCAAAGAACAAAGGAGGTCAATAGCTGCAAGGTTCTTTATTAATCACAAAATTCGCGAGTTGTGGGCACAATGGACTTTTGATCATAGGAAGTCGCTAGTCGAGGCTAATTTCATTACCTTTAAAGATATTTAAACTTCTGGGATATTTCATTACTTTAACTTTGAGCTACTCAATTTTATATATTGTTTGTGGTTGGTTTTAAATTTATGGGACTTCTAATCTACTTCTCACTGTAGTATTTACGATTCAAAAAGTTAAAATATGTATAGTGAGTTGTACTTGTGTTGTCTCTTAGCCATTTAATTCTTATCATCGAACGTGATTTGAATATAATTTCACTCACTACTGCTTCACATGTGTTGAACCACTTACAATTACATGATTTTACTGATATGTATAGGTATATATTGAAAATTATGAAATTAGTAATTATTCTTAAGCAGGAGTCGATATACCAAATAAATGATAAAATTGTTCGTCAACTTGTGATGGAGGACCAGGAAGATGAGCTTGAGTTTATCCGTCTTCCAACAATGACGGAATTCCTGGTGCTCTCTTTGGTAAAGATGCTCTATAGGATATCTATTTTGCATGGGCGTATGTGGGTTATAGAAATACTTGAAGGGCACATGTAAAGGATATGGCAGAACTTGGGTATTCAAAAGGGCCCTTTCAAGGATTTGTGCAACGAAATAGTACTTAGATGTTTATAGGAGGATAAGCCTCTGCAACATGTTGATGTTGCCGATAGCCTTGCGATTTTCCTTTTGGCTTTCCATGGAAGTAATAACCACTCACAAATTACAAAGAGATTTCAGTATTTGAATGAGACTACATGTAGACACATTCTAATGTTGTCTTGTATACTTTGCGAACTTGCCCGGCACTATATGTCCCTGAGACTGAGAAACTGTACACCCTAAGAGCCACAACAATCTGAATCGATATCTATTCTTTCAGGTAAGTTTTATTCTTGAACTTATACTTTAGTCGACTAGTGAAATTCTGGTCTTTATCACATCTTAACATAGTCCATTGTTTTACATAAGGTTCCGTTGGTGCAATCGATGGACCAGCATCTCTGCTTGCACAATTAGTGATGTTCTTGAGAATTACCGTTGTAGGAAGAATATAATCACGCAAAATGTAATGGCTGCAGTTGACCATGAAAATAGGTTCATTTTTCTCTACGTCGGTTGGGAGGGAAGCGCATAAGACGGGACGGTATTTGTTGATGCTACTACTAGATAGACTGTCGGCTTTCAATTGCCACTGGCTAGTAAATATTATCTTGCAGACGCAAGTTATACTAACCAACCCGATCTTTTAGCTCCTTGTTGTGGTAAACCTTATCATAATGTTGGTTTCCGTGGTATGGATACCGTGGTACCCATCAGCTATTTAATCAAAGGCACTCTTCATTGTGAAACATTATCGAATACATATTCGTCATTCTGAAAAAGCGTTATACATATTTGAAAATGTGTGGGGGCTTTATTCGGTACTATTAACTTTTAAGTACCTATCTCTTTCACGTGAATGTTGATGAATTTATAACTCACTATTTATCATGTGATCCAACTACTATGTATAACATATACATGTGACCATTCTAAAAATGTAAATCGCACTTGCGATTCTATTCACACACTTCATGACCTCATCACAATTTGGTGAACCAAACACTTTTAAATGTATAAATTGGCTTTTGGTGAATAAGGGTGTGTTCTTCCTTGTTTTAAAAAGAGTTGCAAGAGAGCAACGAGGTCCATGGCACTGATCTTTACGGGGTTTTGTTCTGCAGATTGTTTCAAGTTATTCAAAATTTCGAGGTTGAATTTTAATGCGTACATTTTAAAAACAAGGAAATGACTACTAAACTAAGCAACAAGCAAATGGATCAATCATTGTAGTAAACAAGTTATATCCTAGTGTCGAATCTCTCGAGGAATGATAAAGGCTTAAGTACTAATCGTGTCTCTAATGTTTAGTCTAAGAACAGTTGATTTTAAGGAAAAATTAAAAACTAAAAATGGTTTAGTAACTAAGGTAATCAATCACTAAAAATTAAGGTTTAAAAACTTATAAAAACAAGAGTTTGGATGGTGGAATCCCCCTAATCCTTGTTACTAATTCAATTGGAAAACTTTAAAGAAAGCAATGTTGAATTAATTAAGTTGGGCCATCACTACTAATCGGGCAATCCATATCTCTAGATAAAAGCCACCATACTTATAACCCTTAGAGAAAAATCTCTTTTGTTCCTAACAAATCATGAGTGCAATAAATATAGGTGATTTAAAGAACTTAAAAGTGCAAAATCATATCACTAGTCAATTGCCCCAATTAATCCCCAATTAAATGCCCTAGAACACTCTTCCTTTTTCAATTCCAAGATTTTTTCCGATAAATCTAATCTCGCGCAAATTAAATTAAAAAAAATGATAGGAGAACAACTTAATTAAAAACAAACATCAAAATCAATAAATCAAACTAAAATCATTGTAAACAAGAACTAGGGCTCAACCCTCATCCAAACATCAAGAATTGTGCATTATCCATTGTCATAAAACTGAAATTAAATATTAAATTCAATAACAAAGTAAGGAAAAGAAAGCTTAGGAGTAAAGTTGAAGCTACGATTGAAGTCCCGAACATCTCCCGAGCTCATCTCTCGAGTCATCTAATTGAAGCTCAAAATCTTGAAATTGGATCTTGAAATCTTAATCTCCAAAAACTAATTTACTGAAAATCTAATGTTTAACTAACTAATTGAATGTAAAAGTTGATGAATCATCTAACCTAAATCTACCCCTAATTGTCTACTAACTACTCTTAACTGCTCTCTCTTACCCTAATGGCAAAATTAACTATTTATAAGGCAGAAATCACATCAAAACTAAGTCAAATTAGACTAAAACTGCTCCAGGTCGGGCCCTACCGTATGCAGTAGGGTTTTGCCCAAAAAAATTATGCTCGTCGTCAGGACCTACCGTCGACAGTAGGGAGAGCCTACCGTCGCCGGTAGCTTTCTATCTCGAAATCACTTGTGGCCTCGAGACCTACTATCAGCAGTAGGTAGGCCTACCTTAGACTGTAAGTTAGCTTCGTTGACGCTGTCGGCCCCATGTTCGTCGTTTTCGCTCCGTTTTCGTTTCCTTTCATCATTTTCTCTTTTTAAAAGCATCTTAGACAAGAAGAAAGGGTATTAGTCCAAAATATGCATTTTTACCTATTAAAAACATCGTAAAACGATGAAATTAATATATATAAAAATAGACAATGAAGCACATGTCAAATACCCCCACACTTATCCGTTTCTTGCCCTCAAGCAACACAAGCTAAATAGACAAAATAGAGGAGTTCAAAACTTTTATTAAGGAATGACAATACAATGAAAATGAAAGAAGTCAACTTAAAACAATTTAAGATCATAGAATGGCCATAACTAACTGTAGCAGAGATAATCACAAAATCAAAACAATAACAACGAAAAAATTAAGAAAAACTAAGGATAAGGTTACTTCAGCAAAATACTTCATTGCTCAACTCCAAAGGCCAATCAAAATAAACAAACGACAAAAATCACCAAGTCCACCACAAGTCACTAAAAACAGTTACAAATCAAAGGTGTGTTTGTAAGGATTGCTCATGCTGTTTTTCACCACAAGAAAAGGGATGTCAAGTAATTAACATAATTAAACAATTTTAAAGTATAATGCACAACAAACTTATATTTTTCTATCGCGTATCCGCTCTAAGCCTTATTCTAGATCGTTCCTGGATTAGGTAGGACTTTCTACTTGTAATGTTAAGCTTGGAACATGTATAAGGTGACAAACAAAGGTCAAAGGAGTACAAAAACAACTGAGACAGAGCCAACACAATCAAAAGAATGGATAAGAAAATTAGAAACCACTTTATAGCCACCTTTTTCACTCTTCTCACTCACCCTTGAACATCCTACTTCATTCTTTTGGTGCATACCCCACCTAACAACATTTTTCTAAAGATTTACATGAAAACCAAGTGTAAGAGAGAGATACGCTTGATATTCTTTTTTGAGAATTTCACTATAATAAAATAAACACTCATATTTTTCTTCATTTTCTAAAATTTTTTCAATTTTTTTCTCTTTTTCACATTTTTTTTCTTCTTTCAAGCATCAAATTCTTTTTTTCATTATCTCTCTTTCAACATCCATAAGCACCGAACAACTTGAAATACCCAAAATATCCTTTTTCAAAACAATATTTCTTCCTTCACTCCTTTTCCCCCCACACTTATCTGTTTTCCTCACTCAAAATGGCTAAAAAGAAATATACTAACCATTAGCTCCACGAATTGAGGATTATTTGCATTGCAAGTTTAAAAGGACAAAGAGAATAAGGGATTAAAAGATTTGGCATGAAGGCACAAAAAAGGAACTAGGGGTTGATTTCATATAGGAAATGGCAACAAAGGCACAAACAGTACAAAGAACGCCTAAGACCATCCTTTCCGGGACTACCCTATACTAGAACTTTTTGCTTCTAAGGACAGAAAAACATAAACAAGCATGCGAAGATCCGAAAAATGATTATCATTATACTAATTCCCTAAGATTCCTAGGCTTATATTACTAATCGATATTTACAAGTGCATAAAAACCATTGATCGTGTAAGAAAATTAGTAATTATGGTTTCCAAAATGATCAAGTAATCCGCCTTTTAGAAAAACCAAAAGAGGTTTTGCAGTTATGTATTCTACTAAAAGTGCCAAAAACTAAAAATCTTTTTGAATTTTTTTAATGAAAAAGAAAAAAAAAGGAAATAAAAGTTTTTGAATTTTTCAAATTTTTTGGGATTTTTCAAATAAGAGACTAAAAGTTAAAATAAAAGTGAAAGAAAAATAAAAAGTAAAAAGACATAATTACTTCCCCACACTTAAAATCACACTGTCCTCAATGTGGGGGTCAAACTAATAGAAAACTCAAAAACAAATAAAATACTTACATGGGAAGCAATGCCTCATATATAAAGCAGTAAGCATATCGGGAAGCCATCCCCACACAAAAACAACACAAGGAAAAGAAACAAATAAAGTAAAACTAATTAAACAGCAGAAAAACATAAAACATGAAATAAAGCAAGAAAACATAAAAGTAAAAGAAAACAAAAGTATGAAAAAAAGAGAGAAGAAAGAAGAACTCCCTACTGCGGACCAAAGTCGACGCCGCCACTTCCGCTGTTGTCGTGATCAGGCATGAATCTACTGTACAAGCAGGCAAGCATCGCCTCCTGGTGATCAATAGATGCCCTTTGATATGCCAACTCATCCGTGTATCGGCGAGTAGACTCTACTATCTCCGCCAATTGGGCCCCATAGATATCTTGAGTGACATAGCTGCTCAAAAGTAGTCACATCTCCGTCTGGAATGCATCCATTGGGTACTGTGGGAGGTGCATCCTCATTAGAGAGGTCATAGGACTCATCGTCCTTGCTCTCCTCATCATCGGGCTGCGAGGAGGATGCCCTAATGCTGGTTTGAGGTGTTTTATTTATGGATCAAAAACTGACATAATTGTGTTCTCGCTACCAATCTTCTCAACTGGAGGCATCCACACTTTGTTCTTCTCGTCCTAGGAATAGCTGCAGTTAATGTAGGTGTTGAACTTTATTGTCTACCATGATCCTGTTGTTGATCATTGTTCCCCTGCAAAATCGACATTAAAGGTAGCAAAAACTCTAGATAACATCACATGGTAATGATAAACATGGTTTTAATGTTGTGACACCCAGTATTGCACATTTTGTGTATAATCAAGGAAGCGAGAGCAAAGAGGGAGCGATTGTGAAATTTATGAAGAATATAGGGATCAATGATGCGAACATCACTTTGCCCGCCCATTTATTGAACAAGAGTGTGCCCGTAGAAATTAGAAAGCGCACGAGGAAGAAGAGTGGGAAAATTGCCACCGTGGAGGATATGCGACAATCCATCAGACACAGCTAGAAATCGAAGTGACGATCCATCAGACATGGCAGAAATCAAAGTGGTTACAAGCCGCATCGTAACTCCAGCCCGAGTCCTCGTCTATAGTCTTTTTTTTCGAGTCCACGGAGACTGAAGTCCCTTCGATCGGAATCCTAGAATGGATGCAAGAGACTCCCGTGTCATGATTATTCTAACCCCTTTGACAGTAGAAATAATTGTTTTGGGATCCTTGTCCATTTTGTGAAGCATATTGGCATAAAATTCACAGACAAGGTCGGGGTAGAACTCGCCAAAAATGTGAAGAAAAAGTACCCAACCCCTCCCCCCCCCCCCCCCAAAAAAGAATATTCAAGGTTGAAATGTTCGATGACCTGACTCATCGAACAACTTCTGAATAACAATTTTTAGCAACTCCTTGTCAGCTACCCATTTTCGGGCTATTGGAGAGAGACGTATCAGATAGGAGGAATATTTGGGGTGGTGGGATCGGGCGAGGTACCCTTAATACGAGCCCATTTGGATTCAGAGAAGGAGGCAACAGATTTCTTTGGAGCCATATATAGAAGTGAAAGAAAAGAAGGAAAAAGAGGAGGACAAAGGGAAAACACAACAACACAACACAATAAAAAGAGCAGAACTAGAAAACGCACTAATAGAAAAAATAACAACGATACGTAGCCCGTGTGTGGTAAGTATTCTAACGCCGCTCGTGTGTGATGAAGTGGTACAAAACAAAAGAAATAACTAAGCAAGCAGCAAAGGTAACTCCAAAAACCGAATTCCAAGGAAACAAAAATCAAGACAATGCTGACAATAAAAGTTAAAAATCAAATTAAAGCGAAACGGAGGCAAAATATGGAATAAAAAACCTATGTTTGTTTGAAGAAACAAACTATTGCCAAAACTACGTGCTTTTGCTGCATCAAATTGTCAACGGAGTCTCCAGAAGCTCGCCTGAAAATTTCTTAAATTTTTGTTGGGAAACACCAAAAACCACAAAATAAAGTTAGTAAAACAAAATTAGCACAGAGAAAGAAGATAATAAAAGAACAAATAAGAAAAAGAAATAAAAGAAGGAGAGTTTTGGTGATGAAAAACTGAAAGAAAACAAGAAAAAAGTGGAGTATTGGAAGAAAAATCGGAGTACACCGGCGAGGGTGAATGCCGTCGGAATGGTGGAAGAGGAGAGAGAGTGTCGAGAGAGAGATACATGACCAAGAGGGAGAGGTTGAGATACGGGAGGTAGAGAGAGAGAGAGAGAGAGAGAGAGAGAGAGAGAGAGAGAGAGAGAGAGAGAGAGAGAGAAGAGGAAGAGTGAAAATTGCTAGGGATTTTGGAAGAGAAAGAGGGGGAAAAGTGCAGTTTTTTTTTTAAATAAAGTTGAAATTGGAGCTCAATCGGGTCGACCCAACCCATTTTTCTCTTTAAAATCCGACACATTGCTTGATTGTACCCCACCATACACGGTAGGTCGAGGCCTATCGCCCGCGGTAGGCTTCTGCCTGCCGAGACAAACAACACCAACAAACCTATCGCCGGCGGTAGGTTGGACCTACCGTCCATGGGAGGTTTCTGTCGAGAAAACTTTTTTGTTGCCTTCACCCTACCGCATGTGGTAGAGTACCCTACGATCTTCAAGAGCTTGTGAGCTCAGAGCCCTCAACACCACTAAGACCTCCCTCTCATAAGGAGACTCTTCATCCGAGTCTTCAACCTCTTGTTCAACTTCAGCCTCATCTTTGGAAATAACTTCTCCATTTGGCCTAATGATCATGACTTTCTTGGTGGGGTAATTACTAGTATAGTGCCTATATCCCTTTCACTTAAAACATTGGATATCTCTAGCATTACTAGGTGCTCTCTCCACCTTGCTCTTATCCTTGTTTTCCTATTTCCCCTTAGACCCTTCCTTAAATGCGACCTTGGATGTGTCATCCTTTCTCAAAGGATTAGATTTATAGGTTTAGGCCACAAGTTTAGAGGTAGTAAAAGGATTCTTGAAGGTAGCCTTTCCCTTCAATTATTTTTCTATCTTCATGGCCTTGTGAATCATCTTTTCCAATCCAATATATACTTGAAGCTTCAACATGTAAGCTATGTCTCGGTTCAACCTACTCATGAACCTTGCCATTGTAGCTTTCCTATCTTCAATGATGTTAGGCCTTATCATAGGCGCCTCTATCTCTTTGTAGTAATCTTCTACGCTTTTGCTTTATTGTCGGAGGTTCTGAAGCTTGTTATAAAGATCGCTATGGCAATGTGAGGGAACAAATCTCTTCTTCATCAAGGTTCTCAATTATTACCATGTCTCCACTGGCCTCTCTAAGTTCCTCCTTCGGTTTGTCACCCATTGATCCCACCATATGATGGCATAGTCGGTGAACTCTACAACCACGAATCTTATCTTTGTAAGGTCTGAATAGTTGTCACAATTGAAGACAAGCTCCACCTTCTTCTCCCATTCAAGGTATGTTTCCCCGTCACTTTTCCTTGGAAGAGAGGGATTTTCAATTTAATCCTCCCAAATTCCTTTCCCTTATAGTCACCCTCTTCACCTCTTTCTAATTCCCGGTTATATATATTTCTTGGCTGCCATAGTATCTTTCTTGCTCCCTTGGCATTCACATGAATCCTCTTTCAAGTCCTCTTCCCATGCCCCTTCCATTCCTTACCCCTCTTGCACTAAACCTTCCTCTACCTTGGGTTCCCAAAGGTTGGAAACTCTCTTGGAAATTTCGGGATAGGTCATCCCTAACTCCAAAGTTGGCATGAAGAGAACTATCTTCATCTCTCATTGTTCGCCCTGGGGTAAGGTTATCATAAATGTGAAACCCCCGTCTTTGGCCTAACATCGATTCTTGCCTATCAATTTGGGCGGCTACGCTCCTACATTTCTTTCAATATTACCTATTTGTTATCACAAGGACCTTAAAGTACCAACAACCTCTTGCATAAGAGGATCACTGGGTCCCTCATTATGGTTTCTATTTTGATCTTCTTCATGAGACATCTTTAAAATTGATAGAATAAAAGGTACTTACAAAACAAGAAACAAGTAATAGAAAAACAAGGACCTCGCTGCTCCCTAAGCATTTTGCTCGATGGTAATTGCTCTCAATCCTCGTGTTTACGCTCACCCTCTACGGTTTTTATGTCAATGTGCTCACTGTCTTCCTTTTAATTTTCCCTCATCCACTAGAATTACTTAGTGATTCATAAAACTTCCAAGTTATAGAAAATTCCCAAATAAAAAATCACGCAAGTAATTCTTGATAGATAAGAACAAACAATTTCAAAGAGAACTTTTGCCGAGCATGTAGAAGGCATAGAATGTCAAAGAAAATTCAAGAGCATGAGTCAACGAATGAGTAAGTTCCCCCAAAAGAACAGCAAAACACTTATAAATATATTTCAAAGAAGTTTCAAATTCAAAACTAAGACAATTGGTTCACAAATCAAAGATATGTAGATTACTAGAAAACAATCCCAGAAAAACAAAGCATGAAAACCAGCTGTAGTAATCCCAACTTAACTCCTATAATTCTCCACCAAATAGGCTTAAATTTGTTGCAAAATCTTCATAATCGAATAAGCTTTCAATCAAGACTAATTTCATGCAATTCAGAGTTTATTTGGTATACTCTTCAATTCAATCTTTACTCATCACTAAAATTTTTCCAGATTACTTGCCTTTCCTCAAATACTATCATAGTTTTTTCTTAAACACAAATTCAACAAATAAACATATGAAACTTCACCTCATAGAGAGCTTTGCTCTGATACCACATGGTATGATCCTCCGTAGCTTCCTTTGAAGATCATTAACTCCCAATATGTAACTCCCTTCTAGAGGATTCCTTTGATAGATGTTTTTGGAGAGTTTGAAGAACACGAATACAAATTGCAGGAAAACTAAATAAGAAGAAAACAAGTAGACTTTCTTATATGAAGGGGAGAATCAACTTAAAGTAAGCCTCACCTATCCTCCACACTTTGAGAACAACCTATATTCCCAAGCAACACCAATTAGAAAATTAGCACCTCAAGGGATAGATAGGATTTGGAAATTAGACTTGGACACTTGAATGTGGAAGATTCAAGAAGTTCCTTGCCTTGAATTATACAATAGAAACTCTTAATTTACAAGGAAGAAGAAGAAAACTCAAGAACCCTAGTTCTTCACTCTATAATTTCTCAATATGTCAAGCTTGCCAACAAATGGCTGCAATAAAAGTATTTATAGTGGTTACCACAGTTAGTTCCAACCCTAGGTATTAGACTAGCTTAAAAAGATTTTAGGGAATGATAAGACCACTTAGGTATAAGTTAAATAAGCTTACAACCTAAAAATGAAGAGTTAAGAGAGTTAAAAACTCCAGCAAAAGGTCACCAGCCGAGACCTACCATCGCCAGTAGGTCTCGACCTACCTTCCGTGGTAGGTCAACTATCTTCAGTTCTTCTTTGGCCAGAACCCTACTGACGACAATAGGGTGGATCTACCATCGACAGTAGGTTGCTAGATTTTTTCCTCCTCCACGGGCATAACCCTATCGTGGATGGTAGGGAGTACCTTACCTTTGACAGTAGGGTCCAGAATAGTATCCCCCCTTTGGTTTTGAAGCTACGAAATCTCCCAAGCTTACTTCTTTTTCCATTTGTATCCCTGAAAATAGTAAGGTTTTTGGATCCTCAAACTCTTCTCATTATTCCTCTAGCACGTGCCAAGTAAGGTCATGGAGCATCTTCTCGAAAACTGCTACTTCACACTTGTATTCCTCTTCTATTCTCTTTGTCTTAGCTCTTATGATCGGCCTTTGTCATACCATAAACTAACCCTGAGAAGATGTACTAAAAACATTCTAGGAAATAGTCATCATGAAAATCCAAATATTAATGCTCACTTTTTTCTTGAAAAGTCGGGTTGTATATAAAGAGTCGCGTACATTGAATATTACAATATAAACATTTCTTTGCTACCTGGGATAGATTATGATACCAAAATTTACAAAAGTAAATGACTGAGAGTTGCAATTCAACAATGGTAGAAGGTTCAAAACAAATTTATGTGAGATACAATGGTGAACCAGGAGAATTGGCGCAACATCTGCATTAATTGATTCCTATAATTGATGAAGATACAAAGGTGACAAAGAAGATGAAGAAATTAGCATTCGGTTGGCAAAATCTCTTCGTTTGTATGCATTTCTAGAAGAATTGGAATGGTGACTTCTAACTGTATCAACTATTCATATCAGACAATGATTCAACGGAAGTTCATCCAAGTGTTTATAATGTGCTTCAAGAGAGTCAGGAGTGGTCAACACTATTCAAACGAGTGAAATTTTACCCAAATCTAGTAAGATTTGGTATTTTAATTTTTGGGTTATGAATGGAAGCGATAGAAAGAGGATATACATGTCCTATGTTAATGGAGTTGGGATATAGTTCAACTCAGATGATTTTAAGATGATTTTAAAATTACCTAGTGATAGATTATACGCCTCACAACTGGCTAGAAATGCCACTTATTATTCCAATATTGTTAGTATGGATAATGCTAATTATTTTCC
Source organism: Catharanthus roseus (assembly GCA_028651295.1). Lineage (NCBI taxonomy): Eukaryota > Viridiplantae > Streptophyta > Magnoliopsida > Gentianales > Apocynaceae > Catharanthus > Catharanthus roseus. The sequence continues at coordinate 9,411,561 of JAPQWS010000050.1, read as the reverse complement.
AGGTAACTTGAATACGTCAAATTAGGATGTTATGACTAAGGGCTTGATACACTCTGTTTAAATTTTATTCTTAGCAAAACTGAAAGTAATTTGAACATAAGAGATAGGGTTGTATGCTATATGATATTTCAGAGAATGAAAGTGAACTTTGGAGACATTTTCATTGAGAATTTGATTCAATTGTTAATAATATTGGAAGTTAGCTGCCATATGTTGGTTTATTAACGAACATATTCCAGGTATTTGAAATTGATTTCTCTGGTTAGAAGTTAATTAGAGAAGAGTTAAATCCACATATTGAAGAAGTATTTGAAGAAGTTTTACAAGATTAGATAGGGGAAGAAGATGTGAATGATGAAGCAAAAGCTGAAGGGGAAACAGATAATGACTTAGCACAAAAAGAGGATTTTGGAACAATTGAGCGAATTGATGATTAGATGGGTGATGATAGTGAAGAAACGGAGGAAGAGATGGATGAATGCATGGGATGAAGCTGAGAGAGGAGAAGATATTGTAATAGAGGAGCCAATAACAGATGCAATGGACGGTGATACTGAAGAAGCAGAAGGAGAAGAAGAAATTAGTAGAGATGATCCAATTGAGGATCCCCCTGTTGATGAAGCACCAGTTGAACAGAAGCAGAGTGACACAGCAATCAATAATCATGAATTGGTTAGTACATTAGACGGAAGTGTCGAAACCATGAAAATGGGTTACAAACCCAATCGAGCAAGCAACGGACGTTTATGAAAAGATGTAAAAAAAAATCATTTAAACGACTAAGAAAACGCTTCGTTACGTAAGGAATTAAGCTTAGTCGACTAATTGATATAGTCGAATACTAGTTGTACATGTATTTTAGATGTTTAAGTTAAATTATAACGTATTCCAATTATTTTCAATGAATCATGCATTTTCCACATCTTTTACTCACATAAAATCAAATCAAGAATTTTAAGATTATGAAACGAATTAAGCAAAAAAGTAGACCCACGTAGGTGGATATTATACAAAAAATTGAACACATGATAGGGATAGAGTTTAAAAAGAACTCACAAGGGATATAGAGAGACAATTATAAGTAAAGCAGTGAACAATGTCTTAATTTACGGGTGTAATGTGTAGTGGTTAGGCTTAGTTTAAAGGTTAGGCTTAGTGTGAGTAATTATTTATATGTTAAAATCTGTAGTGGTGTGACAAGATGAGATGACCTACAGTGTTTATGTGAGTTCCAAGGTGATAATGTATAATATCGAAGGATATATACGTAAAGTGGACAATGTCATACAATATCCCATAGCATTTGAACCTATATTGGACTAAAGATGCATATAATTTTAAAAAACAAAAGAAGGAATATGATGGCAAATCAAAATATAATTAAAACTTATGGGACATTGTATTCACATACAAAGCTCAATGAATATGTAGGTGAATAAAAATATAATTAGCAGGAACTTTTGATCAGAAGAAAATTTGGTCACATTCAGACGCTGGAATCGATAGTCGAATACAATTTTAGTACTTATGAAAAAAAATAAAAAAGTGAAAGAACTTCAAATTGATAAGCCATAATTAAAACTTATCAACAAATATGCGGAGAACCAAATGTAAATGTCATGAATAATCACTACAATACAAAATAACAAAAAGTTAATAGGTTGATCATTTTAGTCATTTTAGCTAGCCTGTGATTCAAAATGACTATAAAGGATCCTGGAGGATAATGAATATAAATGTATAACATGACCACTAAAGTAATCCCAAATATGTTCAATAGGGACTTTCCTAACTTTAACCGAGATGCATTCATAGATGAATAGCCACATGAATATGAGCAGCAATTCTTTCATTTGATTCTTGAATTATCATTAGAGGGTGCATTTGAACATAATTCTATACCGGAATGAGTGTTTGACTAAGTTTCCAAGAAAATAAATGAAACTATATCCAGTGCATTTATGAAACAGATGATAAAGAAATATATTAACAAAGTTACGGTGACATACCATCAATTCAAATGTGTTTTAGAGTCATGTGCATAGTATTTATGGGATTTGAGGACAAATGTTATGAATCTCGAGAATGCACAGCTGGAGTGGCATGAATTTACTAAGGTAATTCATGGTATTTCTTTTTCTTGTTTTTTATTGGGAAAATAATTATATCAAATGAATATATTTATTAATGTGTTATTTACAATTATTATCTTATATTTTATTAGTCGAATCCATTTGCATTGCGATACGGGAAGAATAGAGAGAAAAATTTCCCGATTACGAGTGTGATATTTTGTAATGAACATGAATCTATTTGGGAGTCCGTCAAAATTAAGAAAGTATGGTCTTCCAATGAACCCTCGACAAAAATCGTAAATGGTTCAGTTATGTACGCGATTTGGAATTAGTAGACAATATTTGGTCTTCTTCAAACGTTGGTCTTGCCAAAGTGAGGAAGAAAAGTAACCGACATGAACCTAAACCAGGTACAGTTAGGCGGGACGGGAATGGTACATCAAGTGTCTGCTAAAACAAAAGAACATTGATAGTGGAGCGAAACTCATCCTTAGAGACCTTCTAACGGTTCATCGAATAATGATGTATGCATAATCCGAAATGATCTTAATGGGAATATGAAGTTTGTAATGGCTAATTCTCTTGCACTTATGTTAATTGTGAAGTTAATTTTAAGTTGTATTGTAATATGTAGAATAGTGGGAGGTTCAATTTCAATATTACACTACCAAGCGTTCAAGAATCAATTTAAAAGTTACATATAAAATTAAGAAAGAAATTTCAAACAAAATTAGAAAGAAAATTGGTAAATATTTTTAAAAATATGTGGTTAATAGAGAAGTTTCATTAGGAATGAACTAAAAAATGAATAATAGTTGGTCAACATAGCTATTATATACCAACAGACCATAAAAAGAAAAAAAGATAAGATGACATTTGATTCCAATTACAAACGTCCTTTATATATCGAACTTGTGTGGAGATGTCTGTCTATAAAAGGGTTGCATTTTGTGCTTCTAGTGACTTATGCACACCCTCGCACAAAAATTAAATAAATAAATAAATAAATAGCTTAACTCACAAAATGGGTAAAAAAAAATAGTGGCACAAATGTACAACAAGAGCTATACTAAATACAACGGAGATGCATACCAAGATGAATGGCCACAGGTATATGAGGATCAATTCTTTGACATTGTATTTGATTTAGCATTAGAGGATGAATTCCAACCTTATTACATACAAGAATGGGTGTTCGACAAACTAGTCCCAGTAATGAATTAAACAACACCATCCGCCATTACGAAACAGATGATAAAGAATTACATGGGAAAACTTAAGGTGAGATACTATGAATTCAAAAAATTGAAAGAGTCATGTGAATGGTATGTATGGGATTCCAGCATGAATCTTGTGAATCTAGAAAATGCACAGCTTCAGTGCATGAATTTGTTCAGGTAATATGAACTTCATTTTTTTCATGTAATTCTTGCACTTGCAATTTCTTGGACACTATAATTACTATGTTGTACATAATTTTATGTAGATGGATAGTATTTTATGGCATTTTTTGTCGTTTATTTTATTGGCGAATCCATTCACATTGCGATATGGGAAAGAATGGGAGAAGCATTTTAACAAAAATGAGACGCATTTGGAAGTTCCGTCATTAGGAAGGTATGAAAAATATTCAAACGAATCAATTGAAGAAGAAAATAGTATAATAAAGTATGCCAATACAGAATCATCTGACGACTTTGGGTCTTAATCGCACATTGCTCCAGTAAAAACATAGAAGAAAAGTAACGTACATGAGACCTAAACAAGATGATGTTAGGCCGGAAGGGAGAGGTAAATCAAGAGATAGCTCAAACAATATTCAATTAGAAGTTGCGGGGGACTCGATATCGAAGTGATTAGGAACTAGGGTCATTGGTCACATTATTACTAGCAACGAAATTTGAACTGGTTAATGGTAAAATAGTTGCTAGAAAATATGAATTAGGTAATTAAAAATTTTCAGAACGTGATGACCATTATGTATTCATCTGTCAGTTCAACTTGGATGTTATATTTAATTGTGTTCTATTAAATGGCGTACAAGTTAAAAATGAAACAAGATAAAAAAAAAATATTTTAATTACTATCTATCAAATTAAATGGAATAAACTATTATAAATAAACAAATGAATATATGTATATTTTAGTGTTACTGTGGGAAATAAAACTGACGTGGAATAGACATAAGTATTAAATTAAAAATGTAAGAAATTAAATTGAAATAACAAATATTTTATACATGTATAATGATACCGAAGATGTTTTGTAATTATTTTGTAGTTTTTAGTTGAATATATAATTGGAATAAAAAAATATTTGGATACATAATTAAAATTGACTTATGAAGAAGTATATAAAAAGGAAAAAAGGGATTCTAAATAAAGGAAAAAGGGGGGAAAACAAAAAAGAAAAGACACGTCTTAGTAATGATGACTGTTAGGGTTTTATTTCATCATTATCTCTTTATCAATGTACACAAGCATTAAAAGGCCGAATATGAACAGTCGAACTCATTCAGATAGAGAGGAAAACCACAGAACGTAACCCAAATTAACGAAGAGTCGGTTAGGGGAATTAAAAAGGTGTGAGAAGCTACTGTTTAATTACTTTTCTGAATCAGCAAAAATTGTTGAACTACCAATTGTGAAGAAACAGACAGTTCAACATTTATTTTAATTGCAACTAGTGAAAAAACATAAAATAGTTGAATTGCTAGACGTAAATTGAAGATAATGAAAACACGAAAGTCAAACAAGAAGGATGTTGTGCAGACCTCTACAAGCCAACCCAGCAAGTATAGGAAGAGACTGAATTGGAGAAGATCATAGATGAGATTGAAATTAAGAAGAATGATACGCTGACAGTTTCAGAGACCAAAAAACTTCCGACGAATAATTAGAATCTCTTCTTATGCAGGGCATTTGAGGAGAGATGGGAAACGAGATTTGAGAAAAAGGGTTCTCCTTATGGTCTTGTATTGACCTTTATTATGGACGCATTGGGGATTGACCATAATGAGAAAGCAGTTGATGAGCCTGCAACACACTTTGGAAAAAAGAATTTGAGTGGAATCAAATAGTAGCGCCAGAAAACAGGAAAAGATGTGGACCCCGGGCAAAAATTAGAGATGTAAAAAGGGGAAGGAATTTGGGTGCATGATCAATGAGACAATGAGGAAGAAGGTGAAGGCTAGCATGATAAGGAAGAGGTTGGATATAAAGATAGAATAGCAGTGTTAGAGCGGGAGATGAAAAAATGGGAGAAAACACTATCAAAACGAAGAAGAGAGACAAGGAATTTAGGGAATATGTGCGAGCAGAATTCAACAAGTTTGAAGAAGTTGTGGAAGAATGTGATGGTAAAGTTCAACATCTGAAGATGATGGAGAATGATGATGGTAGTTGACTATTGAAAACTTTGTTAGTCGAATAGTAAGTCGAATGTGTTATGGGTTTTATTATTATTATTATTATTTGTTTTAGTTGTGTGGTTATTTTTATTGTTTTGAATACTTGAGGGAGTATTGTTAGTCGAATGGTAGCCACATTTATTTGTTACTTTTAAGTTGAAAGGTCATTTTGTTCGTATTTTGTTGGTTTGCCTAGTTTGTTTCATGAATCGGTGAATTTTATTTGGGAACTTCATTTTTTTCCCGTTTATGAAAATTCAGGATACTGCTGACAGTTGTTAATCAAACATTTAATGGTGATTTATTATTGCGGAGAGCTCCACGAATTTAGACTAAATTTATATGTTAATTTTAGGTTGAAGCTTGATTTATTAATGCACTAGTTAAAATGTCCATGATCAGGGAGAAGTTCGAAGGAGGTAGTGGATGTTTATTTAATTGCGAATTGATAAATTAATCTGAAGTTTTTAATATGAATTTTGTGCGAGTAATCTAAAGTTATCAATGGATTTTCTGGGAGGATGATTGTTTAATAATGGCAGCATAAGGAACATTCTTTTGGAACAAATGCATGTGATGAGGATGTCGAAATTTTGGTAACAAGTACAAAGTTAATCATTAATATATTTAGGATTACAGTAAAAGATTTGTAAAAATTGCAACATGAGTCAATTTGTGAGATAATGGGTAACTCGTTATTGCTGATTAAATTGAAATCACATTCTGAGGAGTTCGAAGGAGGTAGTGGATATTATTTAATTGTGAATTGATAAATTAATCTGAAGTTTTTAATATGAATTTTGTGCGAGTAATCTAAAGTTATCAATGGATTTTCTGGGAGGATGATTGTTTAATAATGGCAGCATAATGGAACATTCTTTTGGGACAAATGCATGTGATGAGGATGTCGAAATTTTGGTAACAAGTACAAAGTTAATCATTAACATATTTAGGATTACAGTAAAAGATTTGTAAAAATTACAACATGAGTCAATTTGTGAGATAACGAGTAACTCGTTATTGCTGATTAAATTAAAATCACATTCTGATTTGGTTAACATTGAATTTGAAATTTAAAATTAAAAATTTGCACTTAATCTTAATTTCGCTAGAATAAGTGGAATTTTCCACCTTAGTGCCAATCCAAATAGACCCTATCTATTTAAAGCCTTTCATTCTCTTAAACATGTTCATGAAATTTCTATCCACTTGATTATAGAAACTCTCTCTCACAATTTGGGAATTTCATGCTAAAAACTAAGAGGGAAGAAGACTTTTCTCTCTCTCTCTCTCTCTCTCTCTCTCTCTCTCTCTCTCTCTCTCTCTCTCTCTCTTGTTTTTCTATAACTTCGTCTTCACTTGTTCAAATTTTCAGAGATGTGGGCTTCACCTATATATAGGACCATCAATGCACAAGTTGTATCACAAGAGCTTCTTTTTCATTCTCACAAAAATAGCATAAAGAATATGTTTCTTCCTCTTTAATTGCTTATATATCAAGAGATATTCCAACTCACATATTCCATATTTGATTTTGAGTCGTTTATAAAAATTAAAAAAAAAAAAAAAAAGGAAGCATTAGGCAAGGAGATATGTTAGAGATATCACATCAGTATGTGATTCTCCTAGATTATCTCTTATTCTATAAGAAATTACTTTGTTAGAATCCTATATTGATTATAACTAGGATACTTTGTATTATGCTATGATTATAGAACTATTCTTTATTAGTGGTTGGTTAGAATCCTATATTGATTAGGATTAGGATATTTTGTAGCCTATAAATAGTAGATCATAATGAATAAGAAGATAATCAAATTGAAGCATTCAATATTATTCTTCTCTGCGCCCTAAATTTCTTAACAAGATATTTCATTTGATACACCTCACGTATATCTTCATTTGCACATGGTGGAGATAACCGCTCCTTGTACCACATTTCTTGTTACTGTTTGCACCAATAATGGAGTGCCAACTCTGGTTTCTCTTTGTCTTGCTTACCAAGAATCTCTAAAAAAGAAGATAATACTGAATGCTTTAGAGTTGGACAAATAATACATGGGCAAGATGACAAAACAATAAAGTATAAAGTAAAAGACACTCTATCAACAAGGAAACTTCCCTTTTCTCTTTTTTTATTTTCCAAGTTTCATTTATCCTTTTTATTCCCAGAGAATGCATTTCAAATTGTGCTACTTCAATGAGAAATTTTCCAAACTGAAATTTTCTGCCTATATGAGCAGCTCGACCTGTTAGCTCAACTCTTCTTCCACTCACATTAACTCCACTATTATTTTTCAACAAAAATACTTAGTTAAATTAACATAAATTTGTTACTCATCAAAACATAATTGACTCTTGAGTCAACAAGTATAAACTATTAAAAAAACTTTAACAAGTTCTCTCTCTCTCCCACACACACATATATATATGTATATTGTATATCTTCTCGTCTCTCTCTTTACTCTTGCTGAAGCCTACCTTCTTCTTGCTACTATCTAGACTCCGATTTTGGTTGGAGTTTTACTTTGGTTGGAGATTGCCTTTTACTTGTATTTTCGTTATTTTATAATTTTTTTCCACAAATCATATTTGCTTTTTGTTTCAAAATCTTTTGATAATATCTACAATCTACAAGGATATTTTTTCCTTAATATTTTTGGATCAATATTTTTCTCTTTTTCTTGAAAAAGATTTAAACCCAGTTCAAACTTGGGCTTTTTATTAGTTTTTTAACTCTATCTTATAGAATCTTTAAGAAAATTTATACACCTAGAGTCTTTTGGTTTTCTTTTTAGGAGTCAGGTAGAGACTGTTTTTAACATGTTCGTGGTGCGAATAGTTAGTTTTGAAGATGTCGAAAGTAGAGTAGATGTTCATTTCTTTGTTGTTTATTTTATATTTTGTTCCCACTCAAAGATTTTGAAGTTGAGTTTTATTTCTGTTATCATAAATACTGAGGGTTTGTCTTTTATCCATTTTTATAATTTATCTTCTATTTTTTAATATAACTATTTATTCAGCAAAAAAAACAAGTATATACATAAATAAGTAATAATAATTATTGGTATGTGGAGCCAATTTCTCTGTGTAATTAAGAATTTTTTTTGCAAAATATTGGGAGGGACTAGGACCCCTAACCTCAAATTATATTAAACACTGCTAAAGAAACTCATCCATAAATTGTTCTTTGAAAGATTGTCTCATTTAGTCCTCAAGTAATCTAAATTTCTCTGTTTTGATTTTTCAATTTTAATTTCAATTGTTTTGATCCATAGATAATTTATTTTCATTCTTTTTGGTTTTTTTGGACAAATTTATCCTTGTTGAAATTCAAAATTTTTTCTCGAAATATCACAAGGATAATGTTGTAATTTCAAATATATAATATTAAAAAAATTCTCAAAAACCCACTATTTTCTTCTCCTTCTTTATTATATATGTGAAATTACAGAATTATTAATGTGATTTTTTAAGAAAGAAAATTTAAATTTTTAAACAGGATAATTTATCTAAAAAGACTAAAAAGTAAATTATTTAAAGATTAAAATAGTGGCAATTTAATTTATTTGGAGATTAAAGAGTAATCATCCATTTTTTTTATAAAAATGGGTGAGGCTTGACCCACCTACCCTATACCTTGGTGAGCCTTCTCAGGGTCAGAGGGAACATATTTGGAGTAGGATGATCACATTCAAAAGGAAAGTTAATTTTGCAAAAGCAAAAGTTTGTTCAGACGATGAAAATCAGAATATGAGGTGTCAACAAAATATCTGTTGAGCATTTGGAATAGGTGTCAAAATGGTCAAGACTGAACTGACTGACCACTGGAGCTGTGGATACAGGTGTCTAATTAGTTAAATCATGTAGCTTCCAAACTCTCTAATTTGTTGTCTGCTTATCCCTACAAATTCCTATTTTATCCAACCCGTCAAAAGCTAGGAATGACCATGGAATGAGTTTAATTGAATATTCACATGTCTTTTAACTCATTTATATCTATTTGATTTTGATTCAATTGGAGATTTAAATGGGGATAAAAACAAATTTTATACTAAGTTTAAAGATAGGTTGAGGGCGGAGATTAGATTCTCCTCATCCTCTCCTATCCTATTTCCTCCCATCCCTACTATCTCCACACATCCTCACTCATTCCCATCCATTTATATTATTTTATATATATATATATATATATATGTATATGTATAATTTTTTAGTAGAATATTATATATGTGTATATGTATAATTTTTTAGTAGAATATTTAACTAAATACTAAATATAAAAAGGATATCACTCTATTACTCAATCTCAATTCTCATTATATTACTAAATGGAATTTTGTTATGTATTGTTTAGATTGAAGATTGTTGATCTAGTCTATAAATTTTTTTTATTGTTACACATAGTAGGACATTTTTTGCAATGATTATACTTGTATTATTTTTTAAAGTTTTAATTCTTTTGATTTTGTAACATTCATATTATTATTTTGTGTTTAATAAGGTTATTAAAAATAATACATTTAATTCTCCACTTGGATCCAAATTCTCCAGTAAATTTTGTGGCGATGGATTAGATGAAGTTGAATTAGAGATGTGAATTATTTTCATACTCAATCACACAGATTGGATAGAGATAAAAACAAAATAGAGAAATGAAGATGAGACTGAAAATGAGGTCTTCATCTACACTCGCTCACATTACCATCCCTACTCAAAGGAAAGCATAACTATAACTATGCTTAGTTGCTCTCTTCGTGTAAAAACCTCTTCTTTATTAGATGAGTAACCATTGGATTAATGTCCATTGTTACTTCCCCACTTTCATTTTTCCTTATACTTAATATTTTTTTAAAATCATAAGGTGTTTTGAACAAGTTTAAACTTGTAGGAAAAATTGAATTTGAAAATTTGTTATTCGTAAGTTTATTTTCATTTGTAATTCAAAAGACTATTGGTATTTGAATTTTTGGGTCGACGAAGCAAATTCAAATCAGTCTGAACAATTTTTTATAAATATATTAAAAAGAAAAAAGACAATATTTCAAATTCAAAACTTCTTTTTCTTTTTAATTCAAAACTTTTAAGATACTAATAATATTTTATTATTGAATTATCACATTATCACTTATTTGAATTGAATCCATTGACATGCTTATGAGTAATATGTAATCGAAGACACTTTATATACATATATATATTATTTAAGAACAAGAGGGGGATTAAGATTTTTGCTTAGATCATGGACTTTTCTATTTTTTCTATTTTTTAATTTTATTTTGTGGAGAAGTGGAAATTTGTAAAAAGAAACTTTAGAAGGAAACTTTGGTAGTTGAACGGCTAGATCCATGTTCCCGATATTGTTCTCATGGGCTCTGTCATGGGCCAAAATTATAACAGAAAAGAAAGGGCCCCAAAGGTTTTTGTGAGCTATAAATGGCCAATGTTTGGACTTGGGCCAGGTTAGAGCTAATCCATAATACATATTGACGACAAAGGGAAAAATAAAAAATAAAAAAGAGACAGCATCCTTATTCTGTTTCTTTTATTAAAACGGGAGAAAATAATAATAATAATAATAATAATAATAATAATAATAATAATAATAATAATAATAATAATAATAATAATAATAAAGAAACTTTTACTTTACTCTCCTTTATGGTAAATCAAACTAGTAAACATTCCGTATGGGGATGAATTTTTTATAACCAAAAATATGTACAGATATAATATTTTATTTTTAGGATAAAAACTATTATTTAAATAAAAATATTGTATAGTTATTAAAAAATAAAAACAAATAATTATTCTTCCAACCTTTAAATTCTCCAAAAATGATCGAGTTTTTAAGTTCATTATCTAAGTAGACTAAAAGAACATGTGGTTCTATTAGTTTTTTTTTCTCTTATAGTTTTGATAATTAACATACTTATACTCTTTTTTCTTTCTATATACATTTTGGAAAGAGATTTAGTTTGAATCCTATACCTCTGTTCTAAAAATAATTGTTTCTACTACTGACTTACTACCTATGTAAAGTGTTCAAATGAACTTATACAAATTAAAATGAAAAAAATAATATTAAATAAAAAAGAAGTTTAAGGATAAAATGAAGAAAATTGAATATTAAAGGAAAAACATGTAAGAATTCTTCTTTTTCTTGCTAATTAAGTTAAGATTTATAACTATATCCTTCTCCAAATTGAACATTCCTTTTAACCCAACCCCTTCCCTTGCCCCCCTCTCCATCCCCTACCAAAAGAAAAGAATTCATTTTTTCCACACCCCTGCTGCCCTCTGAGGTTTCGTACTTTAGCGACGCATGCGAAAGCAAAAAGATTGAGATAATAGGAAGGTATACCTTTAGGGTGATTTTTACTTTTCTCAATTCGTGCTAGTGGAGATGGTGGTTGAACAGCCTCCTCCTCTTCTTCTCCTTGAAGTTCCTCATTTAGCTCCAATTCAAGACCTTGCAAATATCGACTCCTTCTCATAAACTAATCCACTAAACTTTCAGTCTTCCTGAGTATTCTCTAACCTCTCAAAAGTTGTTTAGTGAAAATAAAGGAATTATTGCAAAAAGAAGATGAAAGAAGAAAATTATCCTAGAGAGAATATTGAGACTTGGCCGAAATTCCTAAGCTTTGAATGCCTTGCAAATTTCAGCTAGGGCAATATTGGTGCAAGATCAATTTCTTTCCTAAAACGGATTAGAAATTAATCTCGTATGTGATCTTGGAGAATCTTTAACTAAAGCATTTGATCTTGGAGAATCTTTAACTAAAGCATTGATCTTGAACAAGTAGGATACTTACTAAAGATAATTTCATCACATGTTGGAATAAAATTCTCCCATTGGTAAGAGGAGGTGGTCGACCACCCTAAGGATTAAACCTTTACAGTTTCGGCCACCTTATGGCTAACATGGTTTCGAGCTTTATTTTGAGTCTTTCAATTAATATAAGGGTTAATTACAAAGTACCACCCTCAAGTAGAGGGATTAAAGCGCTTTACCATCCAAACTTAAGAAATATGCAGATTACCACCTAAGACTATTAGTCAAATACGCGTCCTACTATTCTTATAAATTGACACATTTATCCTTGATGAACTTTTGTAATGACAAAAAAGCTAACTAAACCAAATAGAAAAGAAGGAAAAAAATGAAAAAAAAAAAAAAAACCTCTTAGTCCGAGAGATCATACTATCTGTTTAAAAAAAAAAAAAAAGAAAAAAAAAAAGAAAAAAGACAAACCGCTATCGAAGAAGAAAAAGAGAAAAAAATTGAGAAGTAACTTTGATGGCTAGTATGAGTTCTTATTTTGGTAGAGGCTTGAGGCTAGCGACTTGAAAGAGAAAAAGGGAGAGAATTTTTTCAATAAGATCCTATAACTGTTGGGGAGTCTTTGCGTTTGTAGCTTCGCCGGTAGCCACATAAATTAGTTGCTTGGCGCCAAAACTAACGCCATTACAGAATGCTTGCATTTGAAGCTCCAGAAATTCATAATAACAAAGAGTTTAGAAAGAATAGGAATAAAGAGCACAAAATCCACGGCTGCAGGATGTCGCCGAGCTCTTCTCTCGAATTGCTTGAAGAACTTCGAAGTTGCTCTGATGAAAGACTTCAATCTCCTTCCGGAAACTCAAATTAATTAACTATCTAAGCTATGATCTACGGAAATTAGAAAAGGTTTTAGAGTTTTTCCCTAAAAATCTATCTCTTCCCTACGCTCTCTAAGCCTTGACCAAAGACATAAAATACATAGGAAAGTCTTATTAAAAAGAAGCCAGAAAATTGCAATTTAGTCCCTCATGCACAACTGGTTAGATTCAACTAGTAGAGGCACCCAGATTCAACTGTCTTCTGTCCGCTGCTCTTGTAACGCCATACCCCATAAGCACCTAGCGTGTCTCAAAAAAAAAATTTGTTGGCGTTATGAAAGTAGAATTTGGGGTCTAATGTAGTGAAGTATAGTGTTTTGACACTTAGTGATATTTTGGAAAATAATTAGGAATGAAAGTAATATGTCATTGAGCTTTTAGTGGTGCGGTTTATAAAGACCTTTAAGTGAGAATGTTTTTACAATACCTAATATTTCTATGTTAGAAATTTAAGTACTTGACATTTTCATATAAGATTTTCAAATAGTGCTTTAAAAAAAAAAAATCTTAATGACTAAGAAAGCTTTTGCCACCTCCACCTTTCCACCCGTCACCACTACCACTTTCCTTTTCTTTTTTTTCTTTTTTCAGCCCCTAACCAACTCTTTACCTATATATATATATATATATATATGTCATACGACTTTTTCTTTATTTTTTGGCTAGCATTTCAGCAGCCATATAATATACATATTTTAAGTCTTTTTTTTTTATAGTTTTTGGGCAGCCATAGTATATATATATATATATAATATGTATACAAAGCATCAAGGTTGGAGGATTTCAAATAAAGTTAATGTTTGCATGTTTTTCTTTCTTTTTGTTGTTAGTTAGATTATATATAATGTAAATTTATGATTTTATTTTTAGGATTTTGAATATTTTAAATGGGTTTCAGTATATAGTTAATTATAGTTTCTTAAGACATGATCTTTTTTTCGGGTATAGGATTTTTTATCTTTTTAAAGAATTATTATAAGAACGTATATACAGATATATATAACTCTTAAGTCATTTTGTTGGATCTCTATATTTAGGGATAGAGTTATTTGATTGGTACCTAAATATTAAGTATTTTCCTATTACTATATTTGAAGGATCCTAGTACCAAATCTGCATTCAGGTGAGTCCACAAACTCCGTTTTATTAGGTTATTTCCAAAGTTATGGGCTATATAAATATGATTTCTAAACTTATCATAAAATATCTACTATTTTTTTTTTGAAACGGTATAATATGCCATGTTTTTCTTAATTGGAGATGTTTTCCATGATGTGTTACATATTCATTAGAAATGCATAGGAGCGGTACTCCATATAGGTGTTGTCTTTTTAAAACAAATTATTGTTGTTGTGAAGAAGAACTAGATTGTACACGGGTTTTCTGGAAATATTTATAAGTTGGGAAATACTTTCTTTTTGAAAAGCTATATGATTTGGCATGCATGAGTGTAAACATGGCATGTTTGAAAAATCTGCATAAGCTAAAGAATGCTTTGGTCCTAAAAAGTTACATGTTTTGATATGCATGAATATAGATCTGGCATTGGCATATTTGTGAAATTTGCATGAGCATGTGATGACTGGCGGATGAGGATTTTTGGTGCTCCGAAATGTTTATGACTTGAATATGTTATGACGGCCGGGCAAATGGCCTTTCGATTTGTAAATACATATGAAAACCTCATTCCGACCAGGGTTAAAGTTTGATGAAAATCAAGTGAACAGACACGTTAGTGGATTGTACTGTATGTGACTAGTCTCCCATACTAGGGCCTCTTCCGATGACGTGGACGGGTTTTTGACTCTGAGGGTGGATCCACTTGAAGAGAGGCGTAGTACCTGGAGGATGTGGCATAATCGGTATTTACGTGGACATCGCATCATGCTCTACTGTGGGACAGTCGCCTAGTGGAGAGTCAGGAGGGGCTCGAAACTAAGGTTGGCCCCAAGGCGGACCTAGTAGGTACCCCAGGAGTCTGTAGCCTATTTTGTCTCGTGATATGTAAGTACGGTTGTTTGTAATCGAGCGCTCGTATGGTGTTTGTCTGGTATTGACTACGACGGAACTTGGTTCCGATGACCTCGTTTTGGGATCCGGACCTTGTCCGTGGAGCCCGATTGTGGCATTGCATGTTTCTTTAAATTAGGGTATAGAGATTGCGCTAATGTGTCTTGATTCGCTCAGACTTCCCAGCTGCGCTCGAAACCCTCATGTAGGTTCAAGCATCAGTTTTGTTAAAACATTAAAAAGAATGTTTTCTTATATTATTACATGAGCTGCTTTGTGAAACTACATCATCACTGTTTTAAAGAAATCACTACAGTGCATACACACACGTGGACTCACTGAGCATTCGCGCTCACGTTTTTCCATAATATGTTTTCTTCTCAGATTAACTCAAGACGGCCAAAGATACAATAAACCGCTGAAGTTTTAGACGTGGAGTTTTGGTTCGAGTCTCTTCGGAAGGGCATATGTTTTTGTGTTGCTCTCTTGTACTCGAGCCGTTTGTAAAGTATTTCTATCTTTGTATCGGAATTACCATAAGATAAAAAGCTTTCTTGAACGCTATACTTTGAGCGTCTTTTTAGTGTTCAGATTGTTTAGTTTTCCGCTGCACATTGTATATATACTTGTAAGTTTTTCCCATGGGGCTATGCTCTGGTTTTTAGACTCATAGTTTAGTGCTGAGAGGCACGCCGATATCCTACTCAGCCGCAATTGACCTAGTGGCGGAGTTGGGGGTATCACAGGTGGTGCTCTAGGTTCGATTTGTGGTTAGAATTAGTAGATTCTAGACGAGTACTAGGTGCCAAATGCATAGCTTTATTTTACCTTTAGACTTTTAAGTTCCCTTGTCTCTTTCATTTTTTTCATCGTGTTACTAAACTTGTGGGAACAGTGTTCCTTTGTATACTATGCCATATCTTTGGTCATAACCACAATGAGAGGACATATAGATACATTAAGCTTTTGAATTGATGATGGTTCAGGTGACAGAGGACTAAGATTATTTGAGTCATCAAAAGAGGTTACTTGTTCTGAGACTTGTAGCTCAATTAAGGGATTTCGTGGGACATAAGGTATTAGGGGAAAACTCTGATGACTTGCAGTGTATGAACTACACAAAGAGTGAGTGTGAAGTTCTTATTAGGTACAAGATGTAATCCGCATCGATTCCAATCATCCCTACTTCAGTGATACCAAAGAACTCTATATACCTCGTAAAATGGACACTTTCATTATTGTTGTCACAACAAAAAGAGCTCTCCGGTCTTTGGTTCTGTATACGATATATATTAAGTATTACTTCATGCTGCCGATCGGTGAATGTAAAGATAGAGGTGAGCTAATGATGAGTTCAGCACGATAAGGAGAACAATAAGTGATGACGAGGATGGGTAGACTAGAAGCTAAGTTTCTTAAGATTTAAAATATGGGCATATCTTGTGAATGAGAGATTGGTAATCTAATATGAGAGTGGGGAATAATTGATATGGTTGTTGAGATCTTTCTGTGTGTTTGCTATGAATTACATCCAGAGTGCTTTTGATAAGCTCAGTGTTAGACCATAGTCTTTAGGAAGAAGATACATCTAAACTGGGTTGGTGTACTTGCATTCTTTAATTTACACTATACATATGTGTTAATTATGAACCTGGTTTTGTGAGTGTGATTCTTTAGTGGCTGTATATAATCTGGAAGAGCTTAGGACACTGTGATCGCAAATTATGTTATGTATGGTACATCAATGGCAGATTTTGTATACATGCTCTACCTTGTACACCAATGACTATTTTGATTAATAGAGAGGATGTTCCATTCTTTTGATATACAGTTCTAGTGTGCGGTGTTTTGTATGTAAGTTTTAACCTACAAGCTAAGGTTTAAGTATTTAACATCAGGTAGATGCTTCTGGAAAGGATGGTGGAATTGCAAGGGGATAATGATTGTTTCAATCATTTAAGGGATCGGGTGTGATATTAACAATGGATTTGTTGACTAGATAATTGAATATATGCATTGTGGGTGGAATTTAGTTAAGTTTAATCATTCAATGTTTCTAATCTTTAGAATTACGAAAAATAAAAAAAAAATAGAGAATCACTTTTTACGCAAGAGTAATACCAGAAACTCATGATAGAAGACTACCAAGAATATCTAACGTACTTGTGTAACTAGTCTGGCGAAAAGTTGATTTAATGATAAGGGAATTACTTGATATCTTTAAAAGAAACTGGCGATTGCAACTCCAGAATGCGAAATCGAGCCTAGGATAGAATGAAAAAATAGAGGATGAGCCGATATTTCAAATCACGTATTGGATGGACTGCCCATAGACACCGAAGCAGGAGTAGTTGAAGGTACGATTCATAACTTTCCTCAACCGGCAAGAATACTTATTGATCCTGGAGCAACGTATTCTTTTGTGAGTTTGCATTTCATAAAACATATTCCTGTACCTTCTGTTGTCATGTGTTATCAGTTGATGGTTGGCACTCCTATAGACGTGAGTAAGATGGTGGAGGTAAAATACCTAAATTGTGACATCTATGTCGAGAATGTGACTCTATTAGGTGACTTGATTGCCTTGCCATTTGAAGGTCATGACATGACGTTTGGGATGGACGGTTGTCTAAACATTACGCTCAAGTAGACTGTCGATGGAAATTGGTTAAGTTTAGCCAACCGAGTATGTCATTCCTTGTATTCCAAGGGAAGCGAACGAAATGGGAAAATCCTTTTTTTTCTGGCATGAAAGCTAGGAAGTTGTTATGAAAATGATGTCAAGGATCCCTAGCATATTTACTCAACAAGCCTAAGAAAGAAGTAAAATTAGAGACGGTACCCGTGGTGGAGGAGTTTATAGATATTTCTCCCGAAGAGTTAATGACGTTGCCCCAAATCGAGAAGTGGAGTTCAGCATAGAGTGGGTACCAGGCGCTAAACTAATATCTCGAACTCCCACAGCGGATGGTACGGGAAGAGTTGAGAGAGTTGAAACAGCAACTACATGAACTTTTGTAACAAGAATATATACATCCAAGTACATCTCCTTGGAGTGCATTAGGTTTGCTTGTAAACAAGAAATATGGGGCCTTAGGCCTATGTGTGTGGACTACAGATGACTAAATAGTGTAACAATTAAAAACAAGCACCCACTTCCACTTATTGATGAGCTGTTTGATCACTTCGAGGAGTAGGATGCTATTCCAAATTATATGTAAGACAAGGATACCATCAGGTACGAACAAAAGAAAGAGATATTCCCATGACATTTTCCAACACCTGATATAGGCATTATAAGTTTGTCTTATGCCATTTGGATTGACAGGTACACCTGCGACATTCATAGAATCAATGCATAGGATTTTCTGCCTTTACGCGAATAAGTTTGTGGTGATTTCCATTGATGATATTTTTATGTATTAACCTAACCTCAAAGTACATGAACATCTTTAAAGAATGTTGTAAACCCTATAGGAGCATAAGATGTACATCAAGTTTAGTGAATGTAAGTTTTGAATGGCGACAAGTGACTTCCTTAGGGCATGTGATCACTCTGGAAAGAGCATCAGTAGACCAAGAAAAGGTGGAGCAGAAAGAATCCTAGAAAAATACCAATAAAAGGTATACATCTTCTTGGGTATGGAAGGGTATTATCGGAGATTCATAACTGGTTTCTTTTAGAATCATTAGACCTTTAGCACAACTTATAAGTAAAGCCATCAAGTTTAAATGGGTGGAGAAGTGTGAGAGAAATTTCTAAGAAGTAAAGCATCGACTAATTTCGGCATAAGTTGTGCTATTACCCAATTCAAGTGAGGAATTTTCCCTATAAAGGAAAGGCCTAGAGGCAGTTTTGATGCAAGATAGATAGATTTGATAGGTTGTTGCTTATATTTCAATTAAATTGAAGGATTATGAGCAGAATTATCCAATACATGATTTGGAGTGAGTAAATATAATGCGACTGGAGAGTAATGATTTCACTTATATGGAAAAATATGAGATCTTTATTGATCATAAAAATTTATAGTACTTGCTTTCCTAGAAGATTTAATGTAAGGTAATGTCGATGGATGGGGCTGCGGAAAAATACTGATGCCAAATTAATGACCATATAGGAAAAGTTAATGTGGTGATAGATTTAAGTAGAAAGTAGGCAAAAATATCAAGTCTCACCGTCACCTCTACCTTGCAATAAGATATTACAAGCACCCAAAAGAATAGCATGAGATTTGCTAGAATTTAAGAATCGAGTGGAAGCTAAGAAGTAGACAGATTATCGGACATTAGAAACCGATAGGAGCTGGTAATCTTATAATCGGTTGTACATTCCTGACAATACCGAGCTTAAGTGTAAAATATTAGAAGAAGCACACAGAAGTAAGTATTCAATGCACCCTGGAGAGAATAAGATGTATAAAGATTTAAAGCAAAACTTTAGGGTGGAATGGAATGAAGAGGGAGAGAGAGAGAGAGAGAGAGAGAGAGAGAGATTGTCGAGTATGTAGCAGCCTGTCTTTTGTGTCAAAGAGTTAGGGCGGAGCATAAAAAATCAGCAGGACTACTATAATTGCTACCTATTCCTGAATGGAAATGGGATCATGTGACAATGGACTTTGTCACAGGATTACCCCAGACCAAGGAGTATAAGGATGCTATCTGGGTGATCGTTAATCGTCTAATGAAAAGTGGCGCATTCTATTGCTATTAATATGACATGCCTTTTTGCACAAGGTAGCGCAGATCTATGTAGATGAGATTATACGACTTCATAGAGTGCTTGTTGATATTGTCTGATAGAGACCCAAGGTTTACCTCAAGGTTTTGGCCCAAGTTCTAGGCAGCTATGGGAACCAACCTAAGTTATAGCACCATAGCACTGTTGGACTCCGTAGGCAAAAACAAAATAAAATAAAATTACGGAAATCCACCAACAGGATCTGCACATACTAGAAAAACCAATGGGATAGAAATTACCTCAATGTTTTGATTGTTCGTTGTCGAGGCGCCGCTTTGTACGCTTCGCCCTCTACTGGTATCCACGTGACGAACTCCTCTGCAAGCGATCGGGATGCTAGCCCCTTCTGTGTTCTGAAAACTATTCAGAATTGATCCTGACTATCTTGTAATCAGTCGTATTTCGGAGAGAGGAGGCTAGATACTATATCGCCGTTCTAGGGTTTAGGGTTTTGTTTTTCCTTAATCAGATAAAGGACAGCCGCCAAGAAAAGGTTAACATAACCTTTTATAGATGTCAATATCAAAACCCTAACTGTCATCTAATGACAGTTTAATCTCGTCCGTATATTCCTATAATCATCCAACGGTTGGATGAGTAATATTAAGTAATTAATTTCATTTATTCGATTAAATAAAATTAATTACTTATTAACTTACCAGAAAATACAATATGGAATCTGATTCCCTTTTTGTATACGTTCAACGAATCTGGACACAATCTAGATTCATTGAACGTGGACATTATGCTCACAAGATCGTCTATGCGTGTGACCCTGTAGGTTCACTTAATGTTGGCAGTGAATGAAAAATGTCCTAGACATTTATTCACAAAACATAAGCGGCCTCTAGCAAGACATTATGCTTACCCAAGTTAAGTAAATGTAATAATAACCTGGCATCAGATTTAATATTTAGTCTTTTTGCCACACGATATCCTAATTAAGTATAAGGCATGGACCAAGTCATCCTTATAAAACTTAATTAACCATTTACTTGATCACCAGGCAGACTGTTCCAACAAATAATATTAATAACACGTTATTAATACTTATTTGAGCATGGCCATGCATATTTTCCAGTCTTCCTTATCAAGGGGCCCATGGATATCTCTCTCTAAAAAGAGAGGGACGATCCCTTTCACTATCTCCAATATTCAAGCCATGACAAGAAAATAAGCCAACCAATAGTCATAATGATCACCTAATTAAAAGTGATGTTTGACTATGTCAAAACATATTTTCTCCCCTTGCAAGAAACATTAGAAACATTAGGTCAAAGGACATCAAATATAAAACTGAGAAGAAATACTTATAACTTAAACCCATGCAATATTTCTTCTTCACTTTGGGTCATGTCCAATACAATATTCTCAATATGTATTTATGAATTGATTTTATATCTCATATTCATGATCGGTAAAACTTGACCATCAATCAACTTCACACTAGTTTACAAGATGTAATAAACTAGGGACAAATAAGAATAGTATTTTATTAGCTATAAGGGTTTTACTATCAAGTCACATACTTGATGACCAAGAGCATAAAATACAATTCAAAAAATACATGTTTCATAAATCATAAATGTGAGTCAATTGGTCTTAGAGAATATACTAACAAGCACAACCCCAAACCGATGGACAGCCTGAAAGGACAATTGAAACCCTAGAGGATATGCTAAGAGCTTGCGCCTTAGACTTTGGGAATAAGTGGGTTGACAATGTTGCTTGTGCTGAGTTTGCTTATTATAATAGCTATCACTCTTCGATAGAAATGGCACCATTTGAAGCATTATATGGTAGGAGACGCAAAACACCGTTGTACTGGGATGAAGCTGGAGTTCGATCCCATTAGAGACAAAGAAACTTGATGCCAAAGTTGGAGGAGATACAGAAACAAGTTAGGATAATTCAAGATCGGCTTCGGACAGCTAAAAATTAACAGATGAGCTATGTCAACAACCAAAGAAGAGATCTAGGGTTTAGTGTGGGAGATTGAGTTTTCTAAAAACTTACACCACATCGTGGAAAGCTTAGATATCCGAGGGGAGGAAAGTTAAGCCCTATCGGAACCTTTGAAACTATTGACAGGATTAGTAAAGTGGCGTATCAACTAGCCTTACCGAGTGAACTGACGGGTATACATGACGTATTCCATGTGTTACAATCGAAGAAGTCTCATCCTACACCTGATCATGTTCTCAATAATGACCAATTGGAATTACGAGCCGAATTGTCATACGAAGAAAAACCAACTGAGATTTTAGAATGAAGCGTAAAAGAGTTACGCGGGATACAGATTCCAATGTGTAAAGTAGTATGGAGACATCATGGAATCGAGAGGCAACTTGGGAGACTGAGGAGTACTTGAAGAAAAGTATCCAAAGCTTATAAGTAAGTGACTATTAAATCTCGATGACGAAATTTCTTCTAAGGAGGGTAGAATGTAATGCCCTACCCCATAAGTACCTAGCGTGACAGAAAAAAAAATTTGTGGGCTTTATGAAAGTAGAATTTAGGTTCTAATATAGTGGAGTATAGTGTTTTGACACTTAGTGGTACTTCGGAAATAATTAGGAATGAGAGTAACATATTATTGAGCTTTTAGTAGTGGGGTTTATAAATGCCTTTAAGAAAGAATGTTTTTAGAATACCTAATATTTGTATATTAGAAATTCAAGTACTTGACATTTTCATATAAGATTTTCAAATAGTGCTTAAGAAAAAAACACTTAATGACTAAGAAAGCTTTTGCCACCTTCACCTTTCCACCCATCACCACCACCACTTTCCTTATCTTTTCTTTCTTTTTCCAGCCCCTAACCAACTCTTTACCTATATATATATATATATATATATGTCATAGGACTTTTTGTTTATTTTTTGGCTAGCATTTCTGCAGCCATATAATATAAATATTATAGGTCTTTTTTTTTTTAAAGTTTTTGGCAGCCATAGTATATATATATAATATGTATACAAAGCATCAAGGTTGGAGGATTTCAAATAAGGTTAGTGTTTGCATGTTTTTCATTCTTTTTGTTGTTAGTTAGATTATATATAATGTAAATTTATGATTTTATTTTTAGGATTTTAAATATTTTAAATGGATTTCAGTATATAGTTAATTATAGTTTCTTAAGAGATGATCTTTTTTTCGGGTATATGATTCTTTATCTTTTTAAAAAATTATTATAAGTACGTATATACAGATATATATATCTTAAGTCATTTCATTGGATCTCTATAGGTAGAGATAGGGTTATTTGATTCGTACCTAAATATTAAGTATTTTCCTATTACTATATTATGCTATTAATATTAAGATCTGAATTCAGGTGAGTCTACAAACTCCGTTTTATTATGTTATTTCAAAAGTTACGGGCTATGTCAATATGATTTCCAAACTTATAATAAAATATCTACTATTTTTTTGAGACGGTATAACATGCCATGCTTTCCTTAATTGGAGATGTTCTCCACGATGTGTTACATGTTCATTAGAAATGCATAGGACCGGTACTCCATATAGGTGTTGTCTTTTTAAAACAAATTATTGTTGTTGTGAAAAAGAACTAGTCTGTACACGGGTTTTCTGGAAATATTTATAAGTTGGGAAACACTTTCTTTTTGAAAAGTTATATGATTTGGCATGCATGAGTGTAAACATGGCATGTTTGTAAAATCTACATAAGAGAGAATGCTTTGGTCCTAAAAGCTTACATGTTTCGATATACATGAATATAGATCTGGTATTGGCATATTTGCGAAATTTGCATGAGCATGTGATGACTGGCGGATGAGGATTTTTTGTGCTTTGAAATGTTTATGACTTGAATATGTTATGACGGCCGGGTAAATGGCCTTTCGGTTCGTAAATACATATGAAAACCTCATTCCGACCAGGGTTAAAGTTTGATGAAAATTAAGTGAACGGACACGTTAGCATATTGCACTGTATGTGGCTAGTCCCCCATACTAGGGCCTCTTCCAATGACGTGGATGGGTTTTTGACTCTGAGGGTGGATCCACTTGAAGAGGGGCGTAGTACCTAGAGGGCGTGGCCCAATCGGTATTTACGTGGACATTGCATCATGCTCTGCGATGGGACGGTCGCCTAGTAGAGAGTCAGTAGGGGCTCGAAACTGAGGTTGGCCCCAGGGCAGACCTGGTAGGTGCCCCAGGAGTCTGTAGCCTATTTTGACCAGTGATATGGGAGTGCGGTTGTTTGTAATCGAGCGCTCGTACGGTGTTTGGATGGTGTTGACTACGAGATGCCGGAACTTGGTTCCGATGACCTCGTTTTGGGATCCGGACCTTGTCCGTGGAGCCCGATTGTGGCATTGCATGTTTCTTTAAATTCGGGTATAGAGGCTGTGCTGATATGTCTTGATTCGCTCAGACTTCCCAGCTGCGCTCGAAACCCTCATGTAGGTTCAAGCCTCAGTTTTGTTAAAACATTAAATGAGAATGTTTTCTTATATCATTACATGAACTGCTTTGTGAAACTGCATCATTACTGTTTTAAATAAATCACTACAGCGCACATACACACGTGGACTCACTGATCGTTCGCGCTCACATTTTTCCATAACATGTTTTCTTCTCAGATTAACTCAGGACGGTCAAAGATACAATAAACCGCTGAAGTTTTAGACATGGAGTTTTGGTTCGAGTCTCTCCGGAAGGGCATATGTTTTTGTGTCTCTCTCGTACTCGAGCCGTTTGTAAAGTATTTCTATCTTTGTATCGGAAGTACCATAAGATAAGAAGCTTTCTTGAACCCTATACTTTGAGCGTCTTTTTAGTGTTTAGATTGTTTAGTTTTCCGCTACACATTGTATATATAATTCTAAGTTTTGCCCAGGGGATTATGCTCTGGTTTTTAGACTTATAGTTTAGTGTCGAGAGGCACGCAGATATCCTACTTAGCTGCAGTTGATCTAGTGGCAGAGTTGGGGGTATCACAGCTCTTTTATGAATTAATAATTCTAGCTCCCGCTAGCTAAGTGGCAGGATCCAACTTGTTGCTGGGAAGCTCCGTTTCTTCTCCCTTTTGTTCTAGTGACGTATGCTCTCCTTTCACTTTGATTTTGTTTCTAACTCCTTCGGGAGGCACCTATAAAGGAAAGAGAGGAAACGATGGATAAATCATCTATTTTGTACATAAAATGCTTCAAAAACAGAAGATTAATCAATATTAGAACATAGATAAAATGGACATATCGGAGAGCATATCAAAAAAGTGCTGGTGGCCGGGAGAGAGGGGTGTTGGAAGATGGATAACTGGTTGAAGGAGAAAGGAAGAGAGACGGATCAGACAGCAGATAGAAGAGGAAGGGGTATTGCATGGCGATGATCGTTTGAGAGAGAGAGAGAGAGAGAGAGAGAGAGAGAGAGAGAGAGAGACAGGTTGCGGTGGTACAGAGGCAGTTGTTGATTTATTTTTGACTGCATAGAAAATTTTCATTCTTTTCGGCAATGATCGACAGATTTAGGAAGAGGAATTTGATGAGAGGTGTGGTGGTGGTGGCAATAGAGAGAATTTGATCAGAGAGATGTCGGTGGTGTTGATTTCTTTTCGATCGATTAGAAGCTTCGCATTTTTTAGGTGATGATCGTCAGCTTTGGACAGTGTAGTCAATCAGATATGTAGTGGTCAGTAGAGTGAATTCGATCGGAGTGGTGGATTTGTTAGCAACTTCACATAGCTGCAGAAATTTTTCTTTCTTTTTCTTTTTCCTTTTTATTACTTTATTGATTTTTTAAATTTTAGTGGGAAATCCTTCTTTCCGTCATTCTTTTAGCATTTTATTTTTATAATTTTTTTCGGAAAGAATTATATTATATATGTTATAATTTTTAGAAGGTTCAAATGGTTTAAAGTTATTAAAAAGTTCATAAGTTTTTTTAAAAGAAAAAGTTCAAATATTTTAGGATAATAGTAATATTATTTACCCTTGTATAGCTCATGTAAGCATCTAACAAATATCCCTTAGCAGTAGGGGTAAACTGCTTATTTTTTACTTTTGGATGTTAAAGTATTTTAACCACCTCTCCCCCTGAGTGGGGTATTTTTCCATTAAACCTTAATAAAATTAAAACCCAATTATTATGTTATCTATTTAATTAATTATTTAGCCAAATAATAATAATATTATTAAGATTAGAGGTTTTCTACTCTAAGGTTTGGGTCTTTAGGGTTTTCTTCTCCCCGTATAGGTTTTACTACCCTGTTTATTGTAGGTAGGATAGGGTTGATTTCGGACATGAAAGGTGATTTCATGTGTATTCAATGGACAAGAAATCATTCAACATTTACAATGGATAACTTTGACAAAGGAAATAGATGAATCCATGAAGGTAGAGGAGGACGATATGTGCAAAGGGTTAGAGGATTGCAAAATAGAGTTGCGTAGGGTGCCTATATTCATGGAAAGATTTTCCCAACCGTGCGTTGCTCTTGCTGCTTTGGAAAGTTTGGAGGTTGGAGAAATTGCATGTCACTAAAATCTGGAGTAATGTGGTTCAAATCTTCTTCCTAGATGAAAAGTTGATGGAAAAGATCCTGAAAGGTGGTCCGTGGTGTTTCAACAATAATCTCCTGGTGATGCGATGTTGAACAGCAAGAGGAGTACATAGATGAATTGTTTAGGGAATTAAATTATGTTCTGGATCCATAAAAGGGGTCTTCTTATGGAGTATTATACGAAGGAAGTAGGGAGGAAGGTAGCGGCATGATTTGGGGACTCTTCCGAATTCAAGGAAAGGTCAATGTTGACAAACCTTTCAGGGGAGGGATTAAGTTAATAGTGCTTGTGCATGGAGAATTTGGGGTATCATGTATGTTTCTTTTCATGTAGCTATGAATGGATTCCATACTGCTTGTTTCAAACTGGAAAGGGGCCTACGACAGGGTGATCCTTTATCACATTTTCTTTTTGTTATTTGTGCATAAAAGTTATCAGGCCTCATACAAAAAGTGTTTTCTGAGGCTTGCAAATGGAAGACTCAGCAAGAAGTTAATCATTTTTTTTTTTTCCGATGATACTCTCTATTTTATGGAGGCCATGAATCACTTAGGAACCACTTTACAACGTATCCTAATGGATTATAAGGCAGCATCTGGGCAAATTGTCAATTATTAAAAATCTTCCATTTTTAATGAAAAATGGGCGGTAAGACAAGGTGGCAAAGGTATTGGATTCATTAAAGATGATACAGTGTGAAGGGGATAGGAAATTCTTGGGGCTTTCGTACTTGGTAGGACGATTTAAGAAGCAAATTTTCCAATATATAAAAGATAGGATAACAAAAGAGGTTACAAGATAGAAGGAACATCTCTTATCACAAGCGGGGAAAGAAGTATTGATCAAATCAGTATTACAAGCTATTCCCACATACGCCATGAAATGCTTTCTTATTCCCAAATAGTGTAATGAAATAGCCAAGATGATAAGAGGATTCTGGTGGGGAAAAAGTGGACAAAACCGAGAAATCTATTGGAAAAACTAAAAGTATATGTGCAAGCCGAAGCATGAAGGAGGAATGAGTTTTAGGGAGATGGAAGCTTTCAATTTTGTACTTTTAGCAAAACAAGGATGGCATTTATTGCAACAACCCAGGTCATTGGTAGGAAGAGTCCTAAGTGCTAAGTACCACCATAATGTGTCGTTCATGGAAGCAAAGCTGGAAGTGGGAGTATCTTTTGCGTGGAGAAGCATTATTGAGGTAAAAAAGTTGTTGAAACAAGGATTAAGATAGAGGATCGGCAATGGAGAAAGTGTCTTAGCATTTACAGATCCATGGCTGCCCACCTTATGAGTTTAAGGTGCTTACTCAGAATATGTTCTTAAAAAATATTCTAAGAGCTAGCGATTTGATAGACAAGGAGTTGCGAAAGTGAAAGGATAGTGTGTTAAAAATGCTTGTTCCTTCAAAGAGATATAGAATAAATTTCAAGCATCCCTTTAAGCCCAATATCAATACCAATAGAGTAATAAGGCATTATGAGAAATCTTGTTATTTATAGTACGCGCCGCCTATCATATGGGTATTCCATATACGGAAAGGAAGAGTGGAACAGGTGCAGGGCTTTCTACATCTAGGGAGAGAGGGGGGAGGAGAGAATAGGGGATTGTAGAAGATGCTTTGGGCTTGTAAGGTACCACTTCCAAAAGTGTGATTACTAGCTTGGAAAATTTGCCATGATATTATACCCCCCCCAACAAAATGAATTTACAAAGGCGAATATAAAGTTTTTAGTTGGAAAACTTTGCAGAAATTCCTGTCTTTATTGATTGTTTGTAACTCGATATATATACAGCAGATGCCTTATCCATCTTCTACCTACACTTAGACATTTTATAGGAAGCCTTCTTACAAATCAGGAACGAATTACAAAATAACAACTATAATATCCCAACAACATATAACAACTATAATATCCCAACAATATATCCTAACAACATTTTAACACTCCCCCTCAAGTTGGAGCATGAAGGTTGTAAATGCCTAACGTATCAGATAACTTGCGAAATTGTGTTGGGTGTAAGACCTTTGTAAGGAGATCAGCAGGCTGCGAAGCACTTGGAATGTAAACAGGAGCAATCAAACGTGCTTGAAATGCATCACGCACAAAATGACAATCTATCTCAATGTGCTTAGTACGTTCGTGAAAAACAGGATTAGCTGCAATGTAAATGGCAGCTTGACTATCACAATGAAGTGGAATAGAGTGATGTATCGGGACTTGAAGATCAATTAGAAGTCGTCGGAGCCACTTTAATTCATATAGCGTCATTGCCATGGATCAGTACTCAGCTTCAGCAAAAGAAAACGAGAGACTGTATGTTGTTTCTTCGTTTTCCAAGAAATGGGAGAATGGCCAAGAGAAATCAAATATCCAGTAATAGAATGATGGGCGATCGGGATGCTAGCCCACTCAGAGTCACAATAAGCAAGCAAATGAAGAGGTGCGTCAGCATGGAGTAGAATACCCTAGCCTGGAGCGCCTTTAAGAAAACGAATGACATGAGGAGCTGCTTCCCAATGCTCTTTGCGAGGGTTTTGCATAAAGTGGGCCAGGACATGTACAGTGTAAGCAAGATCTGGCGAGTTATAGACAAATAGATCAATTTCCCAATAAGACGACGATATTAGTCAGAGTGATCATAGAAATCTCCAGGAGCTTTAGCTAATTGGTGATTTAGTTCCAATGGAGTGGATACAGGCTTAAAACCAAGCATCCCAGCTTCAGATATAATTTTCAATGCATATTTACGTTGGCTGAGATAAAAACCTGCTTGGCTACGTGCAATTTCAATGTCTAAATAATACTTGAGATGACCCAGATCTTTCATATGAAAACATGAACCTAAATATGACTTCAATCTAGTAATAAAGGCTACATTATTACCAGAAATTAACAGATCACCAACATAAAAGAGAATGCAGAGAAAAATATTATTTTTTTTAAATGTAAAGAGAGAATAATCAGCATATGATTGTACAACCTCACACTAAGGGAGAGAGGCCGTAAGTTTAGAGAACCAACATCAAGGAGCTTGAAGGAGCCTATATAATGATTTATTAAGATAGCAAACCTGATGTGTATCGGAAGCACGAAACCCTAGAGAAAGTTTCATATAAACTTCTTCAGTCAAGTCTCCATGCAGGAAAGCATTGTGAACTTCCATTTGATGGACTTCCTAATTTCGGGCAGCTACTACTGATAAAAGGTCTGAACAGTAACCATTTTCGCTACCGGAGCGAATGTCCTAGTGTAGTCAATTCCCTCCTGCTGAGTATTCTCAAACACTACCAACCGTGCTTTGTACCGTTCAACAGAACCATCAGACTTATATTTTATTTAGTAAACCCACTTACTACCAAGTGGCCGTTTACCAGGAGGCAACTTTATCATTGTTAGGTATCATTCTTTTCAACAACGTCTATCTCCTACTTCATAGCAAGAAGCCATTCTGGAACAGAGGCCGCTTCGGAATATTTTGTGGGTTCTATGCCTGGATTGACAGCTGCTATAAAAATCTGATGTGAAAGCAAAAAATTGTCATGAGAAAGATAATGGGTTAATGGATACAAGGAAGTACCTGAAGGAATCGAAGAAGAAGGTGAAGCCGGAGAGAGAGATATACTAGGGGAGGACCAAACTGTATGACAAATATAATCCTTCAATTTTCCAGGAGGTCAATGTGATATGTTACTTTGGCGAAGATTCAACGGTTCAAAATTGTTTACTGCGGTGGTTCACTATCTAAAGAGCTAGCAGAACTTGGATTGGAATTTGAGCTATTGGAATTGGAATGCGCATGGCTGTCTGATGAATATGCATGGTTGGAAGTTGCATGGTCCAACATCTCACTTGCATTGTGTGCGTGGCTGGAATTTGCATGGTCTAACACCTCCTCCACATAGGATGCTTATGGTTGTGAGAACTTAACTAGCCCGCCGTCATTTGGAGAAGAATAGAATTTGACTAGCCAGTCAACTCATCATGGGCTGGTCCATTTTTCTCATAAAATCCACCCTGGGTCGGTCCATCTGAAGAGGAGACACACGGCCCAAGCCCAGAGGTTAGTGAAGAAAGTCGCTGCTAGGCTGCTCCAAATGGTGAAGAAGACCAAGATGGCTACTGTGAATATTCTGGGCTGCTCCCTCTTGCTGTCGAGCGGTTCAACCATGAAGAAAACACTGGTATCTCACCGAAATCACAATTCAAATGGTTTTCAGGAGATGAAACAATCCGTGACTCAGATGAAAAAAGAAATCTATTTTCAATAAACACAACATCCCGAGAGGTAATAACTTCATGAGTCCGTAAATTAAAAAATTTCCAACCTTTTTTCCCATACGAATATCCTAAAAAACACACATCTATCCCCGAGATCTAAACTTATCTTTAGGTAACCCGTGATCATGTACATACGTCAGACACCTGAAACTTTTTATATGAGAATAGGATGGAACCTTATTAAACAAAAGTTCAAATGGTGTTTTTCCTTTCAACACAGATGAAGGAGTACAATTAATTAAATATCCAGTAGTGAGGACACTTTCTTCCACAAAACTAAACAGGAAGATTGCCCTGAAAGAGCAAAGCACGAGCCACATACAGAATGTGATGATGCTAACCTCCACACGGCCATTTTGTTGGGGTGTATGTACCATAAAAGTTTGATGTAACATATCATTTTTCAAAAAATACGGTTTCAAACAAGTAAACTCTGTTCCATTATCTGTACGCATGATTTTTATTCCTTTATGAAACTGTGTATGGACCATAGTAAAGAAATTTTTTAGTGTCTATGCTACCTCCCTTTTTTCTATGAGCAAAAAAATCCAAACACATCTCGCATAATCGTCTACCAAAGTCAAAAAATAAGTTGTACCACAAGAAGGAGTTTTATATAGTCCCTAAAGATCATAATGTACCAAATCGAACGCAGCAGTTGAAATTATTTAAACTAGCAGGAAAGGATTCACGTGTTTGCTTAGCACGAAAACAAATTGAACAATTGTCTAGAGAATCAAATTTAAAAGATTGTCCTAAAAATTGCTTAACAACAAATTTAGAAGGGTGTCCCAGTCGATTATGCCACAAAGTACCAACATAAAAAACTTGAGCAAATTAAGCAAAATTTGACGTTTTAGGCAAAGGTCTAAAGTAGTATATCCCGTCTCTCTCTTTACCCGCTCCAATCGGCATCCCCGAGATACGGTCCTGTAACATTAATGCACCATCATTAATTATGACTACACAATTATTTACTTTGGAAAGCAGCGATAGAGACAAAGGATTATATCGGAGTTGTGGTATGAAAAGCACATTGTCAAGAATTCATTTGGGATGCAAACAAATAGAACCCAATTCTTCCCCAGTAGTTTTAGACCCATTTGGAAGAGTGATAGTATAAGGAAAAGAAGGTTTTGTATTTGATAAAAAAATCCTTCTACCTGTCATGTGGTGTGAACAATCACTATCTAAAATCCAATCCTTTCGAGCTAACCGGCGAGAGTGTCACAATCTGAGAAGGATGCTCTCTGATGGTTGTTCAGCAGGTTGACAAAGGAGTTCCATTGCTCTGGTGACAACCCTGGGATTCCGACGAAGGAGCTGCTTGCTGTAGCAATGGCCGCTGCTGCCCCATTCTGTTTTGCTGCACCACGCTGCACAACAGATTCTGGAGAGGTCAACTCTGATTGCTGGACAATTGCAACTACTGCCCAGTCAGAGATTGACAGAGAAGATCCAAGGACGCCGCGGCCAGACCCATTTCTACTGCCGCGGTGTCCCCTTCCTCTGTTCGTTCTTTCTCGCCCCCTGCAACCTCCTGCACCGAAATCCAAGTTTCACTCCATCTACTGCTCCGACAATCCCTCTAGATAACCTACCAACAGGTAATAATTTCTTGCCTCGTGACCTTGCTTAAAACAGTAGGTATAATGAATTGTATTTTGTCCTGATTTTGGGGTTGCAAACACAACAGCTTCACTCCTATTTCTGCATTTCTTACTAATTTTCTATGTGCTTCTTCCTTGATGATCATAGCGTAGGTTTTTTTAATATTTGGAATTGGTTCCATTTGTAAAGTACTTGATTGAACATTTCCAAACATTTAGTCATCTAATCCTATGAGAAACTGGTGTACTTTATCCTCTTCTCTCTGTTTAATTAATTCATTTAACATCCCACAAGTACAATCCGGTAATTGTTGATAATTAATTAATTCATCCCATATTTTCTTTAATTTAGCATAGTAAACTGAAATTGACATACCAGATTGCTTGCAATTGACAAATGATGTCTTGAGTTCATGTTTCCTTGGTGGATTACTTGACATAAATCACTCTTTTAAATTAGTCCATAATTCGTCACATCTTTCTGCATATGGCATTGTGGTTCTTAGGTTAGGTTTGATGGTATTTAACATCAATGAGCCCACCATTGTGTTGATAATCCACCACTCTTCCTTCTTACCAGTGCCGGATTTCGGCTTTAGAATCAATCCTTCCACAACGCCAAGCTTTTTCTTTGCTCGCAATGCCAGAAAAATACTCGGACTCACCTTTTGGGCCAATTTGCTCTATATTTACTTGATTATCTTATTTGGATGGAGGAAGCTCCAAATTTTGTACTCTCAATCATTTTGATTGATATTTCTCCAGTTAACAAAGTTTGCATCTCCTTTTAAAAAAAATAATATTAATTGAGGACCCAATTAAATATTATCTCTTCTTCATGTATCTAGACTACCCTTTTAAGAAAAAATTCGCCAAGTTAATTCCTTAACTCTTTCCTTGAAAGAACAATTGATTTTTCTGTTTTTTATATAAAAGAAAAATTGATTTTTAAATGTAATATGAAGTGTTGCATATAAAACAATTCTTCATCTTTTTATTGGTTATTAATGAAAGCTAATAAAAATTTACAAAAAAAAATGTTTATCACAAAAAAAAAATATACAATTCAAAATACATTAAATTTATCACTAATAAAGGGATCAAAAAATATTCACCAAAGAATACTTTTGCTTGAATTTCCATCCACCAAATTATTATGTCCCTAACAGACATCTTTTTATTGACTATTAATGAAAGCTAATAAAAAAAAATGTTTTTCACCAAAGAAAAAATACATTGCAATATCACATCAAATTTATTAAATTTATCATTAGTATAGAAATACTTTTACTTGAATTCCCATCGACTAAGCCATATGTCACCTAATGGACATAATTATGATCGTTCCGATATTGGTCTTCCATAATATAAACTTTCATAATATAAACTTTCTAATATCAAAGATATGCACGTGAAATTTTTTATAAGCTTTTAACAAACTAATAAGAAGAAATGAAGAATTTTATTTGGAAGAAATACTAATCAAAATTAGATAACTATTATAAACATTAAAAACACAAAGAAAACCTTTATCATAAGTTACAATAAATTAGTAAATATTGGTGTGTGATTTAGTGTGCGATTTTATAATATTATTTTATGTAACTGTTTATATAGTTGTATAAATTTCTCAATTATTATTATTATTTTTTTGTTAGAGAAAACGTTTAAGAATTATTTTAGTTGTGATCAATGAATAATCTTTTTATTAAAAAAAAAAAAGTCGCACCTAACCTGTTATGGCCAAATTGGAAATTCCCTGTCCTTACTCTTACCGCAAATAATTACTTTTACCTTAACTCAATTCAAGTCGCCCAAAATATTACTTTTTTTGCAAAAAACAAAAAGGAAAAATAATTAATCATGCAAATAAGACAAATGCACATCGATCAGTATGACGTGCTGGTGGAATTGAATTGACTTGCTTTAATTTCCATAATTAAACAAACTCATAAGAATAAGAGAAAGGCAGTGAAAGAAGGATTTTTTTATGAATTGATCCATTTTAATAACTTGGACTGAACTCTAAGATTGAGAAGCAAATAAACAATTCAGAACTCCGCAACTCTCTAAATAAAATAAGAATAAAAATAAAGTCTCTGTTGTATCAGTAACAGAGTTTCTATTCTTAAGAACTTGTATTCTTAGTAACTCATATTTTAGAAATGAGACAAGTTCAGAAGAAATTGGTAAAAAAAAATAAAACGCAAGTAGAAAAAATTAAAAAACAATAAAACAATCAGAAATCTATGACTCTCTAAATAAAATAAAAAGAAAGCGTGTTGGACAGTGACAGAGTTTCTATTCTTTTAAGAACTTGTATTCTTAGTAACTCATATCTTAGTATGGAGCAATTTCAGAAGAAATTGGTCAGGAAAAAAATAAAGTGCAGATAGAAAAAATATGATTATTGAAGAAAGAATACTGATGGAGAACGGAATTTCGACTATTGGCCGCGGAATAAAGAGTTCAGAACATAGGGCTGGGTGCACTAAGTTAAGAAAATAAAGAATATAGCACGTTCAGGAGCTATTCGTAGCGTCGGGTTGGTTTGCAAGCTTCGACCTACACATCAGGGATTCGGGTTAGAAAGAGTCAATCCCACATCGAATGACAACAGTCAAGAGTGAACAAGAGGCTCTACCTAAAAGGTCTCTCTTCATTAATGATTAATACAATATCAAGTAATAAATTCTATTTAACATGATTAATCCTATTAATTAAGGATCATAAAATTGACTTAAGCATCGAAGTGCTGTTGGGGAATAGATCCCCATCGGTCTCTTAACTGCTATGTCTAGTCTTGTAGGTATCGGACACGTAGCAGGTTGATATTCATCAATTGACTCCTACCATGCATGTCTAATTCTGTCTTCCAGGGACCAAAAATATTTATCTCAATCATGAAAGACGATACTCACCATACCAACGAACAACCACTCCACCATAACATTGACTTAACGGATGCAGAGAACACCTCTTCAAGTGTAGGTCACACCAACACAGGCATTCTGTTTACTCCGCAGCAAAAGGCCTTCATTATGTCCCTCTTTGGGATCGAGGTGCCATTTGCCTCTACCAGTACTTCGCCCATCACTCCTGCTCCAGTCTCCCCGACCTATATGCAAACAAAGATACATGCTATGATGAATGACATTAAGGCCACCACACCTTTTCGGGGAGACCATTAAAATTATGCGGAGTACAGCCCGTTCTCAGAAGAGTATCAAAAAGGCCCTGTATCTGACAAATTTAACACTTTGCCCTTCGGTAGATACGATGGCAGTACTAATCCTTACAAGCATCTCTAATATTTCCTAACTTTAATAATGATACACAATGCGTCTGATGTGGAGTTATGCCGCCTTTTTCCTAGCTCTCTGCAGGATTCTGCCCTATCCTAGCTTGCCTCTTTGGCATCACGATCTATCTCAAGTTCTCGAGAATTCGAACAGAAATTCTGGCATCACTTCGCAGCACAGCGAGAAATCATCCCTGCCTCCAATCGCCTACTCACAATTCGGCAACAACCATAGGAGACAGTACAGGCCTACACAGAAAGATTCAACAAAGAGGCTATGAAGGTCCTGACTCTTAGTGATTGGGAGCACATGTAGGCTTACAAACACCGCTTGCGCTCATTATCTCTTACCAAAGTGTTGGTTATGAAGTTGATACCCTCCATCGATAACTTGGTCAATGTTGTGCACAAATTTTTCAAAGGAGAAATCAGTGTACAGGGTAAACATGAGCACTTGGAAAGCAGATTAGGGGACACTAAAGGAAAGAAGCCACTTCAGGCAGATACAAGATGGCCACCAGTACGGGAACGGTTCTCCTATGCAGGACACAGGCTATACCCGGTATCACGACTGAAATATACCCAAGACCAATAGGATAACTTTACTCCACTTAAGTCTTCCCGCACAGAGATTGTCCACATTGTTGAGTCACTAGGAATCATAAAGACACCTCCCTCGATGATTTCACCTCTGGAATGGTGGAGTCAAACAAAATACTGCTAGTTTCACAAAGACAATGGGCACGACATGGAGCAGTGCGTTGAACTGCGAAAAGAAATCGAGCAAGCAATATAACAGGGGTATCTAAAGGAATTTGTTGACCGATGTTGCTGATAAACGATGCTTAGGTCATCGTACCACGGATCTTACAGAAGTAAATAGTGATAAGATAACCCAACCAAAAGTTGTATCTACGCTGCATAGTCATCCGCCAAGGCTGGCATAAAACGAAGCGCCGAAGATACTGATGATGCCCCACAGGTTGTGTTCCTGGAGATAGGGAAGTGTACTATCAAACGGATGCTAGTCGACACAAGCAATACTGTGAATGTCTTGTTTCGAAATGCAATTGCCCAGATGGGTATCCCGGATTTGAAAGTTTGACTCTACATCCTACCCTTGATTGGATTTACTGGCCGAAGCATCAACTCTTCTGGTATTGTTAACTTTCCAGTACATCTCAACGGAACTACTTGGCCTATGGAGTTCTTGATCGTTCACGATCTATCATTGTATAATGGCCTCATCGGCCGACCAACTCTCAATCAATTCAAAGCAACAACCTCCACGTACTCCATTACTTTGGAAGTGCGTACAACCACAAGGCTCTTTGCCGTACGTGGTGATCATAGTGCTGGGCGTGAATACTTCCTCGTAGCCCTTGCTGAAGAAGAACATGACACAACTAATTTCACAAGATTGGAAGAGGGTGAATCCAGTAAGAAGCTCTAGCCTCAGAGAGAATACGAGCCTTTCACTGTGGTTGTGGATCAGCCAAACATGCAAAGTAGTATAGGTAAAACACTTCCATTACACATCAGACCCATCGTCCAAGCGACACTTACTGAGTTTTGAGATATTTTTTTTGGACCATAATCGATCTCGGTACCATATCTCGGAACACCGCAGTTCACCCATTAGGGATCCCCGAGGGAGCACTACCGATATTACAGAAGAAAAGAACTTTCGTGAGGCAAAGGCAACAAGTAATTCAGGATAGCATAAATGAGCTCTAAAAGCGGGCATTGTTAAAAGGATCGATTACCCAGTCTAGCTAGCTAACCAGGTGGTAGTGCCAAAGCACAATGAAGAGTGGCGAATTGCATTAACTACACCGATCTAAACAAAGCCGTACCAAAAAAGTCGTTCTCCTAAACCCAAATCGATCAAGTGGTGGATGCTGTCGTAGGTCATGAGATTATTTGCTTTCTTGATGCGTACAAAGGATACTACCCAGATCTCAATGGCGCTAGAAGATATGGAGAAAACAGCATTTGTGACTGATGATGGCATTTTCTGTTACACCAGAATGCCATTCTGGTTTAAGAATGCTCAAGCTGAATTCCAACAGATGGTCAACAATATATTTGGCGACCAAATTAGTTGAAATATGGAGGTATATGTTGATGACATTATATGAAAATCCAAAAAGGTGGACATACTACCACAAGATATTAGAGAGACATTTAGTAAAATCCGGCATATCGGGATGAAGTTAAATCCAAAGAAATATGTGTTCGGGTGCCAGAGGGAAGTGTTTGGGGTTTATCATCTCAGAAAGGAGAATTGAAGTTGACCTTGAGAAAATCAAGGCCATACAAGGCATGCCCGCACTAAAGAATGTGCAAGACATGCAACGACTGTCCTGTTGCTTGGCATACTTGGGCCAATTCCTGGTGCGCATGGGAGAAAACAGCCTACTTATTTACCGTCTTTTGAAGGGGGTTCAGCTTTCACATAGAACATGGCGTGCTAGCAATCTTTTGAGTAGCTCAAGGAGTATTTAACTAGTGCACCATTGTCGGTTAGTCTCGTTAAGTGAGAAACCCTATTTATGTATCTAGCCGTAACAGAGGCTTTTGTTAGCTCCTTATTGTGCTCATTCTAAAATGAAAACATGATGCTTTTTTATTATGTGAACTATGTATTAGCGGGGACAGAAGCCCGGTATAGCCCATTAGAAAAGGACATCTTTACACTTGTAATTACGACACGGAAACTTAAGCCATATTTCCAAGCACATCTTGTTACTTTGCTCACAACGTTGCCTCTTTGGCGAGTAATACACAAACCCAACCTCAGGGGAAGAATGACAAAGTGGTTATTAGAGTTGAGTGAATATGAAATAGACTTCCATCTCCCAAGTACAGTGCAAGTGCAAGCTTTAGTAGATTTTGTCGTGGAAAATACCCTATTAACAGCCATGTAACCTAAAATTCAGGCACAGGGACAGGACCCAAAGCGCACATGGGTGTTGCATGTAAACGGCTCGGTAGGACAGCAGCACCAAGGAGCCGAGTTCGTACTCCAACCCAGATAACAGAGATTTTGCCTACACATTGAAGTATGGATTTACTATCAATAACAACCAATCGTAGTATGAAGCTCTTATAGCATGATTGCGTATAGCGTTAGCCTTTAATGTGGAGCAGCTCATAATTCAAGGTGATTCGAATGTGGTATTCGGGCATGTTACCGAATCATTTGAGGGTCAAGAAAACCATATGAAAAAATATACAGCTTTACTCAAAGGGCTCCTCAAAGAATTTAAGATTATCTTAGTTTGAGAAAATTGACCGAAAGGACAACTGGAGGGCGGATGAGTTGTCGAAGGTCATAGCGGGAGAG
The DNA here is from genome assembly GCA_028651295.1 of Catharanthus roseus. Taxonomy (NCBI): domain Eukaryota; kingdom Viridiplantae; phylum Streptophyta; class Magnoliopsida; order Gentianales; family Apocynaceae; genus Catharanthus; species Catharanthus roseus. The sequence continues at coordinate 9,372,588 of JAPQWS010000050.1, read as the reverse complement.
CTGATCTAGGGGATGTGGTTAGAACCGCTACTATGGAAGACCATTGATGTGAAAGTACTCCCGACAAAGATTGAGAACAACTTTATAACACCACTAAAGCAATACATCACCAATGCAATTCTCCCAGATGATCTGATGGCAGGTCGAAAAACCAGGATTAACACAACACGTTACATGATGATGCGAGATGACCTTTATCGTATCATGGGCGATTGGCCTCTCCTAAAATGTGTCTCTAAAGACGACGGAGCATACTTCCTATGAGAAATGTATGAAGGCATATGTGGGGCCCATATCGGAGTCAGCACTCTTGTTAGGAAAGTCATGTGTTATGGATATTTCTGGCCCACTATGCGGGAGGTAGCAAAAGAAATAGTGCGTGCCTCTCATAAATGAAAGATACATGACAACAACCATTACGTCCCTAAGAATGAATACCACAGTATGTCCACCCTGATCCCGTTCATCCAATACGGGGATGGATCTTTTAGGACCATTCCCAAAAGCAAAAGGAGAGAAGGAGTACTTAGTAGTGGCAGTGGATTTTTTCACGAGATGGATTGAAGTCAAAGCACTGCAGTATCACTTCTAAACAAATCCAGGATTTGTAATAGGAGGATATAATCTGTAGGAATTCCCAAAATCCTAATCATGGACAACAAGACACAATTTGACGCTCAGAGTTTTCGGAACTTTGTAAATGACTGAGCATAGAGCAGCGCTTCACTTCCGTAGTGCACCCGCAAACAAATAGGCTGGCTGAAATAACAAATCAGACAATCTTGAGAGGCTTAAAAAAGCGCCCGGAGGAGGCAAAAGGGAACTAGACAAAAGAACTACCCAATGTGCTATGGTTATACCAAACCACACAAAAAAGCACCTGAATATCGTCGTTCAACTTATGTTTCGGAATAGAAGCCTTAGTCCCAACTGAGATAGGCTCCTCGAGTCGGCGAAACATAGAATTCAATACAGTAAAAAAGGATAGGCTCTTGCTGGAAGACTTGTTGTTTTGCGATAGCACCAGAAGTACGATAGCGTAATGAGATGAAATGTACAAGAAAGCTGGAGCTAGATAACAGAATACCCATATCTCCGGCATCCAAGCAGGCGATTGGGTTTTACAGAAAAACTAGGTCAGTTGCCAGAAACCTAATAAGAAGTCGGATGCAACATGGAAAGGCCCTTACCAGGTCCAAATGGCCCACGGCAACGGGTCATATGTGTTAACCGATAGTGAAGGGCGAAAATTGGTCAGGACTTGGAATAACACCAACCTGTGTAAATATTACCCATAGTTGCAGGTTGTATTTCAAGAAGTTAGGATTTGTATGCTACTTAATAAGCAATGCAAAAAAAAAAGTGTATTCAGAAAGCATACGCCTTTATATATATAAATGATAAGTGCAGATTTGTCCATATTTTCTATATGTTAATTTCATCATTTTCGGTGTTTTTGATGTGTGAAAGTATATATTTAGCTAAATATCTCTTATTCTTGTCTTAGGTGCCCTTCGACAATGAAAACGGTGAAAGGAAACAAAAATGGACGAAAAATGAGCGAAAACAACGAAAACAAAGCCATCGGCAACAATTCAGAAACCTACCATTGCTGATAGCTTCCGTGGCACAAAGGGCATTGGCAAATAGAGACCTTCGACGGTAGGCTATGCTGGCAAGATACGGTTGAGTCCAAACTAGACTTGATTGTGTTGTATTTTGTTCCAATTTCAACTTGGTTTTCTTATTTTTCACCCTATATAAGGGGTCTTTTTGCAGTTATTGTAGATATGCTTAGATAGAATTAGATACTTAGAAATTCTTAGATAGATTAGTTATAGATTTTAGTTAGGTTAGAATTAGATTAATTAGGTTAGATTAGGTTAAACGCTCTAAAAATTCCAACTTTTATACATTCAATTAGTTAGTAAAGTTTCAAGATTTCTGCAATTTAGTTTCTTGGATTCAAGAATTGAAGAATTTGATTTAAGATTTTGATCTTCAACTTGGCGATTCGAAAGACGAGCTTGGAAGATGTTCAGGATTCTAATTACAGCTTCAATTTTCAATCCTAAGTTTTCTTTTTCCTTTCTTGTTATTGAATTTTATGTTTTATTACAGTTTATTATTATGAATAGTGAGTAGTTTTTATTGTTTGGATAAGGGTTCAACCTTAATTCTTGATTATGAAATTCTTGGTTTGATTTCTTGATTTCGATATTAGTTTTGATTTAAGTTGTTTTCCAATTGCGTTTGTCTGTAAGTTTGTCAGAAGATTAGATTATTTGGAAGGTTGTTTGGAATTGAAAAAGGAAGAACAATCGAGGGCAACCAATTGGGGATTAATTGGTGCAATTTACTAGATATACGATTTTGCACTTTTAGGTCTTTTAAATCACCTACGTTTATTGTACTCATAATTTGTTAGGGAGAAAAGAGATTTTCCTCTAAGGGTTAGTAAGTAGGGTGGCTTTCGCCTAGAGATAGAGATTACCCAATTTTGAGTAACGACCTAACTTAATTAATTCAACATCATTTTCATTAAAGTTTTTTCCAATTGAGTTAGTAACAAGATTAGGGTGATTCCACCATCCAAACTCTTGTCTTTTATTAATTTTAAAACCGTTTTACTTTAATTTCTTCTTTTTAATTGATTTAATTGCTTTTAATTTTTTCTCTTTTTCTCAACGACATCATCTTTTTAGATTAAACATTAGAAACACGATTAATACTTAAGCTCCATTCCACGAGAGATTCGACACTCGGGTTAAAACTCACCTCTGTGTTGTTAGTCCACTTGCCTTGCATTGTAGTAATTAGGAGTAGTATCCCATTTTATTATTTTGACTATCCACACATCAAATTTTTGGCGCTATTGCCAAAGAACGGCAGATCAATGAAAGTCGTTTATTTAGTGCTTTAATCATCGTTTTTGTTTTTGTTATTTATCTTTGTTCCATATAATATTTGCATTTTGTGTTTGTGGTATAGATATTTTGTATTCAATTTATTACTTCTTGAATCTGTGTTAAATTGCTCATCCAATTGTTTGTTTCAGGTAAGATACGAATACCAATGATATCATGGAAGCCCGATGGGCATCAATAACACGGCCTATCATTCTCAATATACATACTATCAATCGGCCATGTTCCAAGAAAACTAGCAAGGATACGATACGTATTCTAACCAGTACAGTTCGGAATGGAGAACTCAGTTAAACGATCATTGGGGAGATTATGCTCAATATTCAACATACAATTATACTCCATCGGTACACTTATCACCTCCAAGATCTAATCTAGAAGAGCTTGTTTCGAAGTATATCGATTCAGTAAACACCAAGGTCAAAAGAATGGAACCAGTCCAAAGAAGCTAAATGGCTTTTTTCCACAACATGGAAAGTCAAATCGAACTATTAGCAAGGATGATCATTGAAAAACCACCTAGTAACACAGTTGCTTGGTGAGATGTAGAAGAACCAGTGATGACGTTTCCTATGTTTATGGATGACAAGGATGAAACTGCTCAAGCATCGGAGGAGTCCACTCCCCAAAAATTTCAAGAACCTCTACCGAATACAAGCGTAGTGGAAGAAAGCAAGAGAGATGAGTGCTTGCCAAAACATAAGAGTGAGTTTGCGGAAAGTGAGCCAGAAAAGAAAAACGAGCATCTCCTAGAAATTCAAAAGAGTCATATAGAAGAGCGACAAGAAACAAAGTTAGAAACCATCGAAAGAATGAGGAAGTAGATTCCCTTACTAACAAAACTGACTCTTTTTTTGTCGAGAATTCTTTATGTGTGTAGGCAGTATGGAAACAAACTATGGGGAATGAAGTAGAGAGGAGACATCTCATAAAATTCGAAGGCGATTACAAAAGCATGGGAAGCACACAACCTCCATGCTATGGACAAACAGAAAGGAGTTTTTCTTCAACCTTAGCCTTTGTTTACCTTTGGTTTTCTTTTAAAGAGTTGAAATTATTCGTAACTGGTAACATCTTTCTTACATTTGATCTTAAGTTTTTAAATTCTTTTTCTATTGTTGGGTTCAAATTCTTTCACTTCTATTACAAGGAGATCCTAAATAGACTTTACTTTGAGCCGTACTTCGGTGAAGATGCGGGAAACCCTAAAAAAGAGTCCCTCGTTCTCCAAAACGGTTAAGAATAACTAGTCTTGGCATGTTGTTTCTTGTAATTGTAAAACTATAGTTTGAATTGTTTTGTTTTGTTTTTTCTATTTTAATCATTTTGTTTTTTTTCTATTTTAATCGTTTTTTATTTTTGTAAGGTCATTTTACAAGAAGGAAAGCTCCCTGTAAGACCCTCATTGAGCTACATTAAGTCAATAATGTTAAAGGGCATGAAAGAGCTTCAAAATTGCAAAAAAACAAAGGAAAAAGACATTCTTATATGATAATATATATATATATATATCATAAATATATGTGTGTGTATGTGTGAGAAAAAGAGAGAGAGAGAGAGAGAGAGAGAGAGAGAGAGAGAGAGAGAGAATTAGTGGTCTTTGCAAACTTGTGTTATGTTTTTGTGACATTATTTGTAGCATTTGAGCTTCTGTCATATTTAAATAGCATTTTTTGTGACCATTTGAGGTTGTGTCATATTTAAGTGGCATTATTTGTGGTGTTTCATTTTGTGCTATATTTTGATGGCATTTTTTCTAACATTTTCTTATATTGCCATAATTTTGTGGCATTTTTATGTGACACTTTAAAAAGTACCACAAAATTTGTGGCACCTATTAGGAAGAACCATTAAAATATGGCATTTACAATAATTGCCGCAAATTAGTGGCATATATATAATAAGTGCTATAAGCTAAGTGCTTCCAAAACCCAAAATTGCCATAGTGTTTATCAAGTATAATAAGGGAAAAGATAATGGGGTTGTTAATTTACTCTCACATAAGCATACATTTCTCACTGAACTTGACACAAAATTGATGGGTTTTGATTATATCAAAGGTATCTATGCTACTAACCCTAATTTTTCGAGTGTTTTTTAAGCTTGTTACAAGATGGCTTTCAATAAGTCTTACACGTACAATGGATTTCTTTTCAAGGAGTCTGGGATGTGTGTGTTGAATCGTTCCCTAAGGGAATTACTAGTCCCTGAAGCTCATAGTGGCGGTCTAATAGAGCAATTTGGTGTTCTCAAGAGTTGTAAGATCTTGCATAAGCATTTTTATTTATTGGCTAAGATGAAAAGAGATATCGGAAAAATATATGAAAGATGCCTTGATTGCAAACAAGTCAAGTCCAAGTCCCTCCATATAGATTGTACATATCTTTTCCCATCCTTACCTTACCATAGGTTGATGTTCTAATGAATTTTGTGCTAGGCCTACCAAAGGGTGAGCGAGGTATGTATTTCCATCTATAATACTGTTGACCATTTTTCTAAGATGACTCATTTTATTTCTTATAGGAAAACAAACGACGCCAAGCATGTCACAGACTTGTTCTTTAAGGAAGTAGTTCTTGCATGGAATTCCAAGGAGCGTCATTAGTGATCGAGATGTGAAGTTCTTGAGCTTTCTAGAAAACATTGTGGTATAAGTTGGGGACCAAGCTCTTATTTTCGACTATAATTAAATCACTCCCAAACCAATGGGTAGACAGAGGTCACCAACTGGACCTTAGGCACTTTACTTAGGGCTATTATTAAGAAGAATCTCAAAGGTTGGGAGGACTGTTTGCCCAATGCCAATTTTGCATACAACCGGACCATCCATTCCAGCACTAGTTCTTCTCCATTTGAGGTTGTGCATGGCTTCAACCCGTTGACCCCGTTAAACTTGTCCCCTTTGCCATTTAAAGAACATTTAAGTCAGATGATGTCCAGAAAGCTGAAATGGTTCAAAAGGTGTATGAGACCCTGCCAATGAATATTTAAAAAAAAAACACAAAGTGGTATGCCAAACAAGCCAACAAGCGTAAAAAACAGGCCATCTTTGAGCCTGGAGACATAGTTTGGGTTCAAATGAGGAATGAAAGATTCCCTACTCTACGTGCACCAAGCTTCACCCCCGTTGTGATGGACTTGTTCGGGTGGTGGCTCAAGTGAATGACAACGCGTATCAGCTTGACTTGCTAGTTGAGTATAGTGTATGCACTACCTTTAATGTTGCTTATCTTTCTCCCTTTGACTTTGATGTAAGGCTCGATTTGTGGACGAATCTTTAAGGAATGGGGAAATGATGAGAATCTAAGAGCATAGTCCTAGAGGTCCAAATTGGCACCACAAATAATCCATGTCCAGTTTCTCAAGCCCACAATCCTATTAAGAGGGATCCTTTACAAGACATAGTTGTGCCCATGACAAGGGCAAGGAGTAAAAAGGTGAAAGAGGCTGTTAACACATTTATTAAAGACACTTGAGCCAAAGAAGAAGTCAAAATTGAAGATTAAGATACTTGTGTTAAACATTCTTGAAGATGGGTCAAGTCATTAATCCCTTGCATTTAGTTTTTTAGGAATGGTTCTCTTATGTAAGAGCAAGAATCATCATGATTGATTTGCTCTAAATTATTTCCTTAATTGTTTAGGAGCTATGGTGGCATTTTGAGAATGATTCTCTTATGTAAGGGCAAAAATCATCATGATTGATTTGCTCTAATAAATTTCCTTAATTGTATAAGAGCTAGGGTGCTGAATTTTCCCCTATAAATAGGGAGAAAGTTGGTTGAAAAAGGGGACTTTGGTCATTATATACTTTGAAAGGTTTTTCCTTGTGATTTCTTTATTTGAACTAGTTAAGGTGATGGAGACCATCTCACACTTATTTCAACAATCCAAGAAGAGATGTTGTTAAAGAATGCTGATCTATTTCAAGACCAACGGAGGGTTTGAAATTTTTTTTAATAATATGAGTAGTCCAATGACTTGGTCTAGGGCCAAAAAGATGCAAGAAGTACTTAGTCATTTCATCTGTAAGGCTCATGCCAAAGAAGGGATCAAAGTTCAAGATTACAAGCCCAAGCTTGTTAATTTTTTGGTAGAGATTGACCAAGGGTTACATACATTTAATTAATGTATTTTGACCACCATTTCTGCCATTTTAAGTTTGAAATTCATCAAAAATAAGTGGGATTAATGGTTACAAGTTCCAAGTAGAAATTACAACTTCCAAAGCTAGAAATTCAAAGTATCTACAGAAGAAGTTTTTGGATCAATTTTGAAGACTACATTGTACCAATCTACAAGGCTTCAAGCTATCATCCTTATACTTTTTCGAAGCTCTATGAGTCTAGTTTAATATGCAACAAATGGTTTGTCATGGGAAGTTTTCTACAGAAACTTTGCCTGCGGGATTAGCATATTGGTCAAGCATATTTGGATTATTCCAAGACTTCTTTTTTTTGGTAGTTTAAACATCCCTTAACTACTTGTTATAATTTCTCATAAGTTTTCATTAGATTTGTCCTTTTAGTTAAATTTACTACTTCATATATGAGCATTTAGTTTGGAGAGATGTTCCAAACTTCTATAAATACTCTAGGAATCCTCTTGTAATTTTTAGATTGGAATACAATATAATTTGGTTAAGGGTTATTCTTTTCTTGTTAGTTCTTTGTTGAACTAATTTAGGTGTCATTAGGTTATGTCCTTGTGAGTCCTTTACTCTTATTAATCAAGACTTACTTCTCTTGGTTGTGGCATCTTTAGCTTCCGTTCTTCATTTACTAAGTGTTGTTTAAGGATCTTAGATTATAATGTAAGGTTGTTATTTCGTAGTTACTTAAAGGATGGGGTTATAGTAAAGTTTTTCTACCACGGGTTGGTATTGGGTCTTAACTCCATCGAAGCATTATCCACCCACTATTGGCTTTTCCAAATATCCAAATTCAAGAATCTAGACCTGGGAATATTTTCGCATCACTTGATTCCTATCAGTTTTTGTATCAAAGCTCGAGGTGATTCTTGAATTATATCCTTTTTTTTTATTTTCCATTTTCTACCTTTCTTGGTTTCTAGCTTTTCCTCTTTCTTTCATCTTCATCTTGAACTTGTTGGAGTCATACCGAGGTTCCTACCTTTCTATAGGTAGTGGGTTGAGGTCTTCCAATTTGTTGGATCATACCAAGGTTCCTATCTCTTTATAGGTAGAAGGTTGAGGTCTTCTATCATTTGAGGTCTTGTGAAGTTTTGTTAGCATATTTTTTGTCTTTGTTGAAAAGTCAAAAAAAATTATACAAAAAAAAACGTGAAAAAAATCATAAAGGCCAAGAAGAAGGAAAAAAAAGAATAAGAAAAACAAACAGGCCAAGAAAGAATTTTGAAATTATTTTTAATCTTTGAACAAACATATTTTTTGATCTACTTGGAGTTAGATTGATTACTTTATATCAGCCTTTAAGTTGAGAAACTTATATTTCATTTGAAGGCATCATTGATCCAATATTCTAAAATTTTTTGAAAGAAATTTTCTTTTTTCTTTTTGTTCCTTGTGCATTTGTTTCTTTTGCTTTGCTTCTATATGTTCATTGACTCTTACATACTCTTTGAACTCTGAAGTGAGTCCATTGTCTTAATCTTATGACATCTTTGAATAGGCTGACTTTAGAACTACTTAAATAAAAGGATTGAGAGGAAAAAGGCTAGTATGTTTCATTATTGTTAAAAGCCATATTCAAGAAGGATACACTTGGGTTTAAGAGAAGATTTTATAGGTGGGAAATACTTGGGGATTAACGGACATGAAGTCGTTATTTGTCACTTATTTTTGTGTTCGTTTTAGAGGAATTATGAAAGGAAAATTTCTTAGGAGCAACAAGCCTACAATGATAAGATTGAAAATTTCAATAATTTGTTGAGCACGTTGATGTCAAGGTTGAATAAATTGGAACAAAAGGCATACAATGCTAAAGCAAGAAAGAATGCTAATCCCATTAATAATTTAATAGCAAGGATGCAATCTTGGGAGAAGTCAAAGAGACATGCGTCTAGACTTACATTAGATCAAGTGAAAGTGTACTGAGGAAAAGTGTTCTTCATCATACTCGTGTTCCTACTCTGGAGGAAACATTTGAAAAAAAGGTGAAAAGCTGGCATGTTCCATCTTTTGAAGAAACACTAGAAGAAATCAAAAGAAAAAGTATGGAAGAACAAAAAGAGAAAGGTAGACTCAAGGTTGAAAATTATGAGTGTTTATGTGAAAAGAAAAATGAGGGTCTAGAAAAAGAAAAAGTTGAAGGAGAATTGGTTGAATTGTGCAAGGAAAGGCTGAAAGTGAGAGGAGAGTCATAAAATCCCAATGATAGTGAAAAAGAAATAGATGAGGCTGAAAGTAATAAGAGAAATACGCAAGATATTGAGAGTGAAAAACTTGAGGGAGTGAAAATTGAAAAGGAAGAAATTGAGAGAAAAGAAAGAGATGAGGAAAATTGTGAGGTAGATAGGACTTCATTTACTTTTCAATCTTTTAATGTACTCACGTACAAAGAGATTCCTTATCTCTTAACCACTTACCATCTTTGTTTCTCTATGAAAGTATGTCTTTATTTTAGAAAATTGAAGTTGGCAATCTTAGGAGGGTTCCTAATCCATTTGACTCCATCGCAAAAAGGTCAACGGTAAGTAAGTTTGCTTTTCAAGGCCACATAAGTTTTGAATTGTAATATTTAACGATTTCCTCTCTTGAAAGAAGTTTGAAATGTAAGTTTTCATATTTTTTGTGAATCTTTGAATTTTTGTAGGTCTTTGAGTTTGTTATTAAAATTTTGTTTGTGTACTTATCTAAATGCAATGAATCTTTAAAATTTCATGAGTATTTATGTTTTGGTGATTCTTTGTCTTTGTTATTTCATGAGTCTTTGGATTTTTGTGCTTATTGAATCTCTTGAATTTATTTGATTATTCAAACTTGTGTGCATCACTAAATGTTTTTAGAGGTCATCTTTGTGAAGGAAGTGGAGTGTTTTCTCTTTTCTGTACCACAAATTCTAATTTAGAGTTAGATAGTCCATTTTATGGGTACTGTATATTTTCAATTTTGATTTAGATTTTGGTCATCAACGCAATGTTATAAAAGAAAATGCAAATTGTCAAGCTGTTTTCAAAACACATTTTAGGGTCCATATGTGGGTAGTTAATTCCTTTGGGTTGATTCATTGCACAATGATGCATTTAATAAATCACATTTTGAAGTATTTTCTTGTGCTTATAAGTTTCTATGATATCTTTGTTTACGACAAAATTTGAATTAATCATGTTGATCAATCATTCAAAAGTTTGAACCATTTGCAAAGCTATGGATTTTATGCTTATTTGGATATCTTCTATGCTTCTATTTTTAGAGTGAAAGATATGCCAAATGGAGGGATTAATGTTGTGATAGAGTCTTGTTGGTCATCCCCTTCAAGAATCCTTGAGGTAAGATTTCCTTTTCGAAATAGATGTTATTTGGATAAGTGTTTGAATACAAGTGCACATTTGCATGAATTGAAAGAATTGAGTGGGAATTTTGATTTTGATGACTATGAAACTGCTTGTCATTTAATTACTAATCATGGTATGATTCCAAATCATTTGGTGGGACTATCTGGATCTGGATAGCTTCTGCACAAAAAATTCTTTATTTGTTATGTTTTTCGGATCAAGCCCGTATGTTGCGATTATTGAGTCATTTTTATCCTTTGATGGATGATTTAGGTCTTGGAGTCTTCATATGATTTGTTGATAATGGTCTCACCTTTCCAAAACATCTTGAATCATATCGAATGGAGTTTTATATCTCAATTTATGATTGTTTTACCAAAAGGTATCAAACTGGAACGTCATGTGAGAAAATGAATTTTTGAACGATACTTTGGATGACCAAATGAAATCCGATTGAGAAAAATTTAGCTTTCAGGAAATCTCATTAAGTTCTCTAAGTCTATACGAAGCATACTATTGTAATTAAGGTCATTAAGGAGGTCAAAAATTCACCAGACTCTACATTGCTCGGTCATGAACCTTATTTTTGGACAGCTTGTTATTTCTTCTCCTTGTTTGCTTTCCAAAGTCCTTCATTATTGCTTGTTTTCAACAAATATTCATTTCGAACGTACCTATAATAATAAGAGAAGAAACTGATCAATAAAATCTATTTTATAAACATTTAAGCACCAAAAATCGATAAAAACATCAACTCTTGAGAGGGTAAAAATAGACTTTTGAGGGCTTGAAACTATGATGATAGAAAAAGCACATCTAGAGGATGCTTCTATGTTGGAAATAACCTTGTATCTTGGTAGAGCAAGAAGCAGAGTATATTGCAGCCAGTAGTTGTTACACACAGCTACTATGGATGAAACAAATGCTGAATTACTATGGGATTACTAAAAAACAACTGATCATGTTTTGTAAGAATACAACTGCAATCAGCATCACCAAGAATTCTGTGCAACACAGCAAGACCAAGTACATGTTAGTTATATGCCCTAGACCAATTGACTTACATTTATATTGGTTATTTATGAGGCATGTATTTTGAGTCGTATTTTATGCTCTTGGTCATCAAGTATGTGACTTGATAGTAAAACCCTTCTTGCTAATAAAATACTATTCTTGTTTGTCCCTAGTTTTATTAAACTAGCATGATGTTGATTGATGATCAAGTTTTACTGATCATGAATATAAGATATAAAATCAATTCATAAATACATATTTAGAATAATGTATCAGACATGACCTAAAATGAAGAAGAAATATTTCATGGGTTTACGTCATAAGTATTTCTCCTCAGTTTTATATTTGGTGTCCTTTGACCTAATGTTTCTAATGCTTCTTGCATGGGGCGAAATATGTTTTGACATAGTCAAAAATCACTTTTAATTAGGTGATTATTATGACTATTGCTTGGGCAATTTTTCTTATCATGGCTTGAATATTAGAGATAGTGAAAGGAATTTTTCCCCTCTTATTAGAGAGAGATATGCATGGCCCATTGAAAAGAAAGACGGTAGAATACACATGGCCATGCTCAGATATATATATTAATAAGGTATTATTAATATTATTTATTAGAACAGTCTGCCTGGTGATCAAGTAAATGGTTAATTAAGTTATATAAGGATGACTCGGTGTTTGCCTTATACTTAATTAGGATATCGTGGGACAAAAGGACTAAATATTAAGACTAATGTTAGGTTATCATATCTTTTGCTTAACTTGGATAAGCATAATGTCTTCCTAGAGGCCACTTATATTTTGTGGATAAATTTCTAGGATATTTTTCATCCACAGCCAACGTTAAGTGAACCTATAGGGTCATACGCATAGACGATCGTGTATAGGTTCGTTGAACGTATACAAAAGGGATCTAAGGAGGTGTCCAGATTCTGTGTTGTGGCTATTTTTGTAAGTTAATAAGTAACTAATTTTTTTATCAGATAAATAAAATTAATTTTTATCAGGACTGCCCTTGAGATATTGAACGACTCAGATAGCAGCTTCCTAATAAGCACTGCAAGGGTCGTGCATAAACTAAACGAGCGTATAGACTGCATAGGCGAGCTCATGTCGAGTAAAAGTAAGATATATCAGTTTGCCGATGAGTCTACAGTAGCGATCTGGTTTATCAAAATAAGATTCAGAAGCTTTGGCCAACTGATGATTTGGTTCAATAGGAGTAGAGCCCGGTTTGGCCCCTAACAAACTAGTCTCATAGAGAATTTCCAAAGTATATTTTTGTTGGCATAACTATACAAGTTTCCCAATCAGAGTCACAATATGCGGTCAGTAAAAGTGGAGACTTAAACTGAAGAAGAATGCCGCGACCAGGATTGCCCAAGAGATATCGAACGACTCGGATAGCTGCTTCCTAATGAGCACAACGAGGGGCGTGCATAAACTACGCGAGCGTATGGATAGCGTAGGCGAGCTCAGGTCGAGTAAGAGTAAAATATATCATCTTGCCGATGAGTCTGCGGTGACGATCTGGTTTATCAAAATAAGATCCAAAAGCTTTGGCCAACTGATGATTTAGTTCAATAGGAGTAGAGGCCGGTTTAGCCCCTAACAAACCAAGTTTCAGAGAGAATTTCTAAAGTGTATTTTCGTTGACATAAAAATAAACTAGAAGGATTTCTTGCAATTTCAATACCCAAAAAATATTTGAGTGGACCCAAGTCCTTCATATGAAAGCATTTATTGAAGAAAGCGTTGTATTTATTTAGAGTGAATAGTGAATTTCCAGTAAGTAATAAATCATCCACATAAATGTTAACACATAAAAAAATATTTTCTCGAGAGTATGTGAAGAGAGAATAATCCGCATAAGACTGAGAAAAATCACACTTATGAAGAGCGGCAGTAAGCTTGGAAAACCAACACCGAGGAGCTTGGCGAAGGCGGTACAAAGAGTTCTTCAGAAGACAAACTTGTCCGCGGAAGAGGGGCGAAAACTAGGTGGGGACGCATATAGACTTCTTCCTATAAATCTCCATGAGGAAATGCATTGTGGACATCTATCTGATGGATAGGCCAGTTTCAAGCGGTAGCAACAGGAAGTAAAGGGAAAACTATGACAATTTTAGCAACTGGGGTAAAGGTGTCTGTGAAATCAATACCTACCCTTTGTGTATTGCCCAAATCACCAAGTGGGCCTTATATCGCTCGATGGTGTCATCTGCTTTATACTTAATGCAGAAGACCCATTTACTTCCAAGAGCACGTTTTCCAGGAAGCAAAGATGTCAAAGACCACGTGCCATTCTTTTCAAGGGCATAAATTTCTTGTTGCATGGCAACCCGCCATTTAGGATTACAAATAGCCTTAGAGTAAGTGGTGGGTTCTGAGTCTGTGGCAACAGATGCTGAAAAGTACCTATGTGAAGGAGAAAATTTTTCATAATTCACAAAGTGTGTTATAGGATAAATGGAAGTACCTGAGAGGTCCGAAGAGAATGTGGGTGCAAAAGAGGAATGGGATATAGAAGACTTTCTTATTGCATTGCAGTCAAAGTCTTAGAGTCGAGCAGGAATTCTTTTAATGTGAGTTCTTTTTCTAGTACCAATTATTTCTGTGGGCTGGATTTCTGTGGGCTGACTGGAGGAATCCGCTGGGCCGGTTGCTGGTTACAAAATTTCTTATGGGCCAAGAGCAGCAGAACTAGAAGGAGCTGGACCAGCATTCTCACAGTAGGTCGCGGGTCTTACTGGGCCACGTGAAGGGTCAGATGTAGTTGGAGCTGGGCCTGTCGAATTTCGCTGGGCCGCGTCAGTTGCTGGATTGTGCTGCGCCACGCCTCTTACTGGGTCAGACACGTCTTGGCCAGGCAGGTGATTGGGGCATCACTAGGCCGCGGTTCTGGAGCTTGGTTGAGGCTGGGCCTCCCTGCTGCTTTCAGTTGGCCCATGTACTGTTTGTCTAGAGAAGTGAATTTTGGGCTTTCTTCTGGGATGATTTTCTTGTGTGCTATCTTCTTGGGATTGCTCTTGGTAAAATTTACTCCTCCTTTCTGTTGAGCCCAAAATTTGTTCTCCAAAATTGTAAGATTGAGCAAAATCCGGAATACATTGTGGGGTATTCAATTTTTCTTTGTATGGAAATTTTGTCTCATAAAAAATTACATCTCTGGATAAAATGAACTTTTTCTTCTGCAAGTTATAAAATCGTCAACCTTTCTTGTTAAAAAGATATCCAAGGAAGACACAAATTCTACTGTGGGCTCGGAATTTATCCCTAGATAGATCATGATCATGAACATAAGCTAAACACCCAAAACTTTTAATGTGAGAGTAAGATGGCCTTTTCCCATGTAGCATCTCATAAGGAATTTTTCCATATAACAATGAGGAGGATGTGCGATTGATAAGATATCCAGCCGTTTGAACACATTCTCCCAAAATTTCGTGGGCAAATTTTCTTAAAAACGCAAAGCCCAAGCGACGTTCAAAATACGTTGATGCTTGCGTTCAACCTTACCATTTTGTTATGGTGTGCCAGCCATAGTAGTCTGATGTATAATGCCATGGGTGGAAAAATAGAACTTTAAACATGTAAATTCTATGTCATTGTCACTCTGGATTACTTTTACAGTTTTGTAAAATTGAGTTTTGACCATGGCAAAGTAATTTTTTAGAACAATGCAACTTCACTTTTTTCAGAAATTAAATATATCCAAATGGCCCTAGAGTAATCATCTAGTATGATAAGAAAATATGAAGCGCCATAGTAGATACAGTTTTGTATGGACCCCACAAATCACAATGAATTAAATCAAAAAGTCCATATTCTTTATTGCTACTTAAAAAAATAGTCACGAGTCTGTTTAGCACGCAGACAAATATTGCAAGGGGCAGTCCCAGTTTTAGAATTCTTAGATAATCTCAAAAAA
Source organism: Catharanthus roseus (assembly GCA_028651295.1). Taxonomy (NCBI): domain Eukaryota; kingdom Viridiplantae; phylum Streptophyta; class Magnoliopsida; order Gentianales; family Apocynaceae; genus Catharanthus; species Catharanthus roseus. The sequence continues at coordinate 9,357,241 of JAPQWS010000050.1, read as the reverse complement.
TTATCTACCACAAAATCTGAAGGATATCCCAACCTTACATGCCATAATGTGCTAGAATCAATAACATTGCTAGAAAAAGTATATAATGCGGATAACTGTATAGGTTTGTAGAAGAAAATCTCATTCTTTTACTCACCCACTCCAATCGGCCTTATCGAGATACGGTCCTTTATAATACAAAAATCATCAGATAGAGTAATACAACACCCAGAGTCTCGTGTCAACTAAGACAGAGAAATTAAGTTGCATTTATGCTCAGGAATTAAAGGCACACTGAAAAGTTGTAGTCTAGAATTTAAGGAGACCATTCCTTCTTGTAGAACGATTGCCTTAGCACCATTAGCCAGACCAACGGTATATAGGTAGATATTATTTAAATTGTTCAAAAAATCTTTTCTACCAGTCATATGATGAGAGCATTCTGAATCCAAAATCCTAAATTTTTCATACCAGATAAATTTTCGGATGGAGCGGCATTTCTGTTATTTATAATGGTGAACGATTTTGACCATTGTTCACTTGTTAAGCTTGGAAGGCTACTGGAACCTTCTGCTAAAAAAGTCACGACATGGTTGCTGAAGCTGCTGTTAACGTTGTCAACTCCAGCGTGCTGTTCATGCCGTCAATTGCAGCCGCTCCTCCTTGTTGTGTTGCTACGTTGGCCCAAGCTTCGTTCTTTCTCTCTCCCGGCGTCTGGTGCAGTTGCTTCTGCTGCTGCCTATTGCTCGACCAGGAAGAGTCCGACCTCGAGATCTGCCACCCCGACCTGCTCCTTGCATTGCCGTTCTACTGCTGCATCTCGGCGTCATTCCACGGCCGCCGGTGCTTTTCGTAGAGCTCTGGGCCACCACTCCGAATAACCCACGAGCTGAAAACAAGTGGTGATTTCGTGGCCATAGCGACGGCAATGCGTGCAATACAATGAAGAAAACGATGGTGACCTCTCTGCTTGCCGTCGCCGCCATAGTCTGTTGTACGTGCTAGGTTACGACGCTGCTCTTCTTTACGTATTTGGGCTAGAACTATTTGTACTTTTGGCATGCCATGGTCTGTTGTACGTGCTAGGTTACGATGCTGCTCTTCTTTACATATTTGGGCTAGAACTTTTCATACTTTTGGCATGAGTCCTTGTTGTGTCAGATGTGATCGAACAGTGCCGTAAATTTTATTGTTTAGTCCCATTAAAAATTAAAAAACTTTTTCCTTCTCTTTTTCATTTGTAATAGCAGTCAAAATTTATGTATCAGTGGTGGAGGGGAGTTGAGTATAGCTATCTAATTCATCCCATAACTTTTTCAAACGTGAATAATACACGTTTATCGAATCTCCTCCTTGTTTACAATTCGCTAATGAGGCCTTCAATTCTTATTTTCTTGGCCCGTTTCTAACCAAGAATCTTTCTTTTAAATCTCTCCATAATTCATCTACTCTTTCAGAATAATTTATAGAAGATCGGAGAGATGACTCAATAGTATTGAGAATCAAAGAGTTGATGAGAGTATTAATTTCTCATCATTCTTCCTTGTATACGTCATTTTCCTGTATGGGAATTATTCTGCTAATAAAGCTCAATTTCTTCTTTAATCGCAAGGCAAGACGCATTGTTTTTGCACATTCAGCAAAATATTATCTTTTTCATTCTTCTTTAACTAGACTATTGTTATGATCAGTTCGGGTCCATCTGATGATGCTACATAGTAAGCATCTTTCTTCATTCTACGGACATGGCTTCCTTCGACCATGTCATCGTCGACATGACTAGCTTCTTCTCCGTTACTCATTATAAAATTCAGACAAAGGGCTCTGATACCATGAAAGTTTTTAGAGGGAAAAACAATCCAATGTTTTCTGTTTTATTAATGCAAAATAGTTTACATTATATACATGTGGATGTAACAAATCCTAAATAAATTATAACTAGGAAATTAAAACTAATTTCAACTAGAAAACTAAATCATAATTATACGTGATGTAAAATTTTATAAAAATAATTCTATTTTAATTCTACGTAACAATCCTTAATATAGTTATAGTTAGAGTTGGTTGCAGTTTTATGTTTGAACTTTTTAAAACTTTGAGTTTTGATTGTTTGAGAGTGTAATTAGTTTGGTGGAAATCGAATTTTAGTATTTTTTTTTTTTTTTTTAGCTCAATGATTTGGTTAATTTCTATTTTGGGGGTGTGATTGAATTGGTTTACAACTATTGGATAATCACAAAGGTTTCTTTATATGAATATTTATTTAGATTGGGTTTATCGAGTCAGATTTTTGTTTTAGAGAAACCGTAACTTTTATGGCATTTGAATTCCAAGAAGCTACTAGATTGCCTTGAAAAAGAATTCAGCTGATTTTTAGTGGGGGTTCTAGGAGGAGGAAAGTGGCAGAGATGGTGTACAGAGAGAGAGAAAAGAGGAGGAGAAGAAGAAAGAGGGGCTTGCAATTAGTCCCTCTTCATTTTTAGTAATTTAAGAAATTATATACTAACCCTCACAATATTTGTATTATCCACTTAAGTTAAATTTAGTTTGATTAGATGTTGGACAATTTTACCTTTATTAAAAAGATTATGTGAGTAATACATGATCAAAAGTTGCAAAGACCATCCATCTCTAACATATCCGATATGTAAAAGTACTTTTGATTATCATGAAAAAAATTTTGAACAAAATTAGTTACTAAAACGAATAAAATTCTCAATTGGCGAAGTATAAATATCTAAATACTAAAAAATAGGAATGGACGCTAGCTTAATTTGTTCTATACTCTAGCATTCTTTTGTATAGTTTTTTTTTTTTTTTTTCATAAATCTTGTTTTACCAAAAAAATTATAAGCCAATAGCAGTGTGTTCAATTCACATATTATTATTTTTTTTAAAAATCACATATTACTAGTGTGATTCTATAATTTATATAGCTGACGAAATGTGAAGTATTCTTGTAAGAAAAATAATAAACAATAATATTTTGTTTCATCAATTCGGACTCGTGGCAATACATAATCTAAAAAAGCCCGTTTATGAGGAACTTTCTGGACAAAAGAAGCTCGTGAAAATAACAAATTTGTCATAGAAAAGAGAAGGGAGTTGTAATGGAAAAGAAAAAGGTGGCATAATCTGTGAGACACAGCTTGCAATTAATAATTTGGATTTTAACGATATAATTAATCAAAAAAATAGTAAACTATTGGCATTAGGACAATGGTATGAGGTGAGGTGGCATGCTTGTTCCAACAACAGCCAAAACCAATTTCTGGAGGTCATGACACGTGAGTATTGACATTTCCCTCTCTGAATTAAAAGCTCGGTCACGAAGGATGACACTACATATATATATATATATATATATATATATTTTTAAGGGAAAAAAATGACACTAAAATGTACTATATTAAGGATTATTATGTGAGCGAAGCTAATTTTAATAAAAAAAAAAAGTTTACCTTAAAATCGATATTTTTTTTATAAAAAAATTTCAAAGTAATCCATATTTATCTCCAAAATGTGTTAAATGTGAAATATTGAAGTTTTAGGGTAGAGAGAAATTGTTTAGAGAGAGAAAGAGGAAGGGAAAAATGAATTTTTTGCGTTATCCTTATAGATTTTTTAGTTACGTTTATTGATACCCTTATTATGTAGAATTAAAATAGAATTATTCTTATAAAATCTTAAACTATGTATATTTATGATTTAGTTTGCTAGTTGTAATTAATTTAGTTTCCTAGTCATAATGTATTTAGGACTTGTCATATTGATAAGTATATAATGTAAATTAATTTGCATTAATGAGACAGAAAACATTGAATTGTTTTCCCCGCTGAAAACTTTCATGGTATTAGAGTCAATTATCTAAACTCTCATAATAAGTAATGACAATACTGGTAATGTTGATAATGACATAGAAGAAAGCCATGTTCGTAGAATGAAGAAAGATGCATACTATGTAGCATCCTTAGATGGTCCTGGACTGATCATAACAACAGTCCAGTTAAAAGAAAACGAAAATGCCAATAATTATGCAGAATGGACAAAAGCAATGCGCCTAGCCTTGCGGTCAAAGAAGAAATTGGATTTTATCGACGGAATAATTTCCATACCATAAAATGACCCAGACAATTAATTAACACTCTCGTAAATTCTTGGATTCTCAATACCATTGAGCCTTCTCTTCGTTCTTCTATAAATTACTCCGAGAGAGTGATGAATTATGGACAGATTTGAAGGAAAGATTCTTGGTTGGAAACGGGCCAAGAAAATAAGAGCTAAAGGCGGCATTAGCAAATTGTAAATAATGAGGAGACTCGATAAACGTGTATTATTCACGTTTGAAAAAGTTATGAGATGAATTGGACAATTATTCTCAACTCCCATCTACCACAGATACAGAAATTTTGACTGCTATCATAAATGAAAGAGAGAAAAAAAAATTTTCAATTTTTAATGGGTCTAAACAGTGAAATTTATGGTATTGTTCACTCTCATCCGATACAACAGGAACCCATGCCAAAGGTGCGAATAGTAAATATATAAAGAAAAACAACACCGCAACCTGGCCCAAAAGGCAGAACACGACGGCGGACGGCGCCACCTTTACCGTCGCCGGCACGGACTGCCCTTAGCTATTCTGCAGCCACTAGAATTGGAATGGCCATGACATTGCAGCCTGTTTTCAACTCATCTAGTGCCTAGATTAGTGGCCCAGAAGCTTGACCTCCAGCACCGGTAGCCGTGCAGCTCTGACCGGTTGCAGCTGCGGGTCGACATTCGCTGCGCAGTAGATAGGAGGAAGAGACAAAAATCGGCGCCTCTTCTCTATCCAAACAGAAACACTTCGCCAACATCGCCACCATCCATCGCCTAGAACCAGCAACGGTCGAAAGCTGCAGCAGCAATGGTGGTTTTACAACAAAAGAAAAACCAGCAGAAAATTGCAACGGGAAAGTTAGTTTTCCAAACAACTTTCCCAATTTAGCCGGTCAAAATTATTGACCATCATAAATAGCACAAATTCCACTCAATCCGAAAATTATCTGGTATGGAAAATTTATGGATTTTGGACTCAAAATGTTCTCATCATATGATTGGTAGGAAAGATTTTTTGAAAACTTTAAATAATATTTACCTATACACTATTGGTCTGCCTAATGGTGCTAAGGCAATTGCTCTGCAAGAGGAATTGTCTCCTTAAATCAGAGACTCAAACTTCTTAGTGTGTTTTTAATCCCTGAACTTAAATGCAACTTAATTTCCTTGTCTCAAGTGGCCCGAGACTCTCGGTGTTTTAGCATTCATTCTGATAATTTTTGTGTTATGCAGGACTGTATCTTGATGAGATCGATTGAAGTGGGTGAACAAAGGAATGGAATTTTCTTCTACAAACCTATGCAGTTGTCAACAATTTATGCTTTTTCTAGCAGTGTTCTTGATTCCAGTACACGCATGTAAGGTTGGGACATCCTTCGGATTTGGTTATGAATAATTTTTTGGGTTTGTCCAAAAAATCTAACATTGGAACTGCTCCTTACAAAAAATCTAGCTTGAATCCGTGAGATTTCAAGTATCTGTGTATTTTTTAATGTATTTCAAAAGTTTTTAATGTATATATTATATAATTTTTTTTGTTCTTGTCTTTGTTCTGGTGTTTGGTGAAACTGTTTGTTTTAGCCTTTTATCTCGTTATACCGTTTGTTTACTGTTTATTACTTAGGTTTTGTGCTCTCTTTGTGTTTCACTGTTTTGATTATTTTCCTTTAAGTAGCAATAAAGCATCTGGATTTTTTATTTAATATATTGTGATTTATGTGGACCGTATAAAACTGTATCCACTATAGGTGCCTCATATTTTCGTACCATACTGGATGATTACTCTAGGGCCATTTGGATATATCTAATTTGTGAAAAAGTGAAGTAGCATCAGTTTTAAAGGATTACTTTGCCATGGTCAAAACTCAATTCCACAAAATCGTGAAAGTAGTCCGGAGTGACAACGGTACGGAGTTTACATGTCTAAAGTCGTATTTTTCAGCTCATGTCATGATACATCAGACAACTATTGCTGGCACCCCACAGCAAAATGGTAGGGTTAAACACAAGCATCGGCGTATTCTGAACGTTGCTCGAGCTTTAGGTTTTCAGGCAAATTTGCCAACAAAATTTTAGGGAGAATGTGTTCTGACGGCCAGATATCTTATCAATCGCACACCCTCTTCATTATTACGTAGAAAAACTCCCTATGAGTTGCTGTATGGAAAAAGCCATCATATTCTCACATTAAAAATTTTAGGTGTTTAGCTTATCTCCATGATCATGATCTACCTAAGAATAAATTTCGCGCCCGCAGTAAGATATGTGTCTTCCTGTGTTATCCCTTCAACAAAAAAGGTTGGCGATGTTTCATCTTGTCCAGAGATGTAATCTTTGATGAAACCAAGTTTCCATATAAAGAAAAATTGGGCACTCCACAATATATTCCAGATTTTGCACAATCTTACAATTTTAGAGAACAAATTTTGGGCTCAACAAACAGGGGGAGTGAATTTTTTCATTAGCAACAGCCAGCCCATCACATTGTCTCTGAACAGCCCAAACCTTGTAGCCCAAGCAAATCAGCCCAGCTCCAAGATAATGTCGCCTGGGCTATGCGTCCTCAACCCAAAAATAGAAAAAGCAGATGCGACCCAACCGTCTTTTTCAGGCCCAGCACTCTATGCAATCCAGTCTCCAGAGCTGCAACCCAATTCCAGCTACGTGGCCCAACTCCAACTGACGCGGCCCATTTTCCCACTCAGCACTCCAGTTCCAACGACATGGCCCAGACAACACAGCCCAGCTCCACAAACATGGCCCAGCATCCCATTTGGAAAGCTCCAACTAGCCTAGCAGAAACCAGCAACTCCTCTGCCCAAACAGAAACACTTGCTGGTTTTTCTACCCTACAGAAAGATAGCCCAATGGCTCCTCCCAGCAACAGTGTTCAAAATATCCAGCCCACAAAAACATTTGGCACTAGAAAAAGTACTCGCATTAAAAAGGTTATTGCACGACTCCAAAATTTTGACTGCAATGCCATATAGAAGTCTTCTATATCCCATTCCTCCTCTGCTCCTATGTTCTCTTCGGACCTCTCAGGTACATCCCTTTATCCTATAACACACTTTGTGAACTATGAAAAATTTTCTCCTTCGCACAGGCATTTTCTAGCATCCATTGCCGCAGACTCAGAACCCACCACTTACTCTGAGGCTGTTTCTAATCCAAAATGGCAATGCCATGCAACAATAAATTGATGTCCTTAAAAAGAATGGCAGTGGTCCTTGACATTCTTGCCCCCTGGCAAACGTTCTCTTGGAAGTAGATAGGTATATTGCATTAAGAAAAAAGCAGACGGCACTATCGGGCGATATAAGGCCTGCTTCGTGATTTTGGGCAACACACAAATGGCAGGTATTGATTTCACAGACACTTTTGCCTCTGTTGCTAAAATAGTCACAGTTCGCACCTTACTTTCTATTGCTTCCACTCGAAACTAGCCTATCCATCAAATGGATGTCCAAAATACGTTTCTTCATGGAGATTTATAAGAAGAAGTCTATATGCGACTCCTACCCAGTTTTCGCCCTACTTTCCACGGACAAGTTTGTCTTCTAAAGAAATCTTTGTACGGCCTTCACCAAGCTCCTCGGTGTTGGTTTTCTAAGCTTATTGCCGCTCTTCGTAAGTGTGGTTTTTCCTAGTCTTATGCGGATTATTCTTTCTTCACATACTCTCAGGAAAATATATTTTTGTGTATTCTCATTTATGTGGATGATTTATTACTTACTGGAAATTCACTGCCCACTCTAAATCAATTCAAAGCTTTCTTGAATAGGTGCTTTCATATGAAGGACTTGGGTCCTCTCAAATATTTTTTGGGTGTTGAAAGTACAAGAAATCCTTCTGGTTTATTTTTATACCAATAAAAATACACTTTAGAAATTCTCTATGAGACTGGTTTGTTAGGGGCCAAACCGGCCTCTACTCCTATTGAACGAAATCATCAGTTGGTCAAAGCTTCTGGATTTTATTTTGATCAACCAGATTGTTACCGCAGACTCATCGGCAGCTGATCTATCTTACTCTTACTCAACCTGAGCTCGCCTACGCAATCTATGCTCACTCAATTTATGCACGACCCTCGCTGTGCTCATTGGGAAGCCACTATCTGAGTCGTTCGATATCTCAAGGGCAGTCCTGGTTGTGGTATTCTTCTTCAGTCTAAGTCTACATTTTTACTGACTGCATATTACGACTCCGATTGAGCAACTTGTCTAGTTACTCGTTGTTCTATCACAGGTTACTTTATCTCCCTTGGAGGTTCTCCTATTTCTTGGAAAACAAAGAAACAAGGTATCATTTCTCGCTCGGCTGAATATCGCTCCATGACTATGACTTTGTGTGAATTAAAGTGGTTATCTGGCCTGCTTCGTGATCTTCATGTCCCTATCACTCGTCTCATTCCGTTATATTGTGATAATCAGGCTGCTCTTCACATTGCGGCCAATCCCGTTTTTCATGAACGTACTATGCATATCGATATTGATTGTCATTTTGTCCGTGATGCTTTTCACATGGATTTATTTTCCCCGTCAATATTTGCAGCGAATTTCAGCCTGCCGATATTCTCAAATAAGCTCTTCATCTTACTTATTTTCATCATTTAACTTCCAAGTTGGGCATTTTTGATCTTCATGCTCCAACTTGAGGGGGAATATTAAGGATTATTAGGTAGAATTAAAATAAGATTATTCTTATAAAATCCTAAACCATGTATATTTATAATTTAGTTTCCTAGTTGTAAATAGTTTAGTTTCCTAGTCATAATTTATTTGGGATTTGTCATATTGACAAGTATACAATGTAAACGAATTTGCATCAATGAGATAGAAAACATTAGATTGTTTTCCCTACTGGAAACTCTCATACTCCCAGGTGACTTCATGGATCTTCTCCAACTAGTACCAAGGAAAACAAATTAAGATTTTGTTTAATTCCTTGGATAGTGTTGACTCAGGGGTCAGTTATGTTTTGTTGAGTAACAAATCAAGTTAATCTAACAAAGTATTTTTATTAAAAAATAGAAATGAAACTAATGTGAGTAGAAGACTAGTTGAGATAATAGATCGAGCTAACAAGTCGAGCTACTAATCTGGACAGAAACAAGCGAATTCAAGTTTGGAAGAGTTTTTATTAAAGCAACGAATTTGAATGCATTCTTTGAAAATAACAAGAATAAATTAAAAATTGGAGAATAAAGGAAAGAGAAAGGAAGTTTCCTTATTGATGAATTGTCTTTTTACTTTATGCTTTGTGGTCCTTTTTCTTTTTCCTCTTTTGGTTAAACACAAAAGAACTTACAAAAAACGATTTGTCTTTTTGTAGAAAAATGTTGAAAGTCTCAAGAAGGAGAAAAGGTCGTTATTACTCACCAGCATGTGGGCAAAGAAGCTGATTAATGAGGAGGCACTTGAAGAATGAGTATAAAACAAAGAGTTGAGCTAATGTCTGAATACAAGATTCAAGCTAATACAATGAGCAGAAACGTTGTAAGGATTCTGTAATAATCAAAATACTTTATACGTGGCATTGTACAAGAAGGTCACAGTAACCGAATTACTTTACATGTGGATGAGAAATACCATCTTGGGGAACAAGTTTATACACTTTTCAATATTGTGGAGTTTTCCCTATTCCCTTTACTTTTTTTGGTTAAACATGTACTACTAACTTTTTCTTGTGTATGCAGATGAAGTATAGATAGTAATAGGTTATTGAAAAGGAAGCTGAAAAGAAAGAAGCCCTTGTGAGACAAATTGAGCATTGAGTGGTCCTATATATAGGTGAAGATCACATCTCGCTAAACTTGAAGAAGTGAAGAAAAAGTGCGAAAATATAGAGTAAGAAGAGAAAGAGGATTCTTGTAGAGAAAGAGAAGTCTTCTTCCCTCTCGATTTTGAGCAGAAATTTTCTATATGAGAGAAATAGTTGTTTTGTAATAAGTGAGAAATGGTGAGCTAAAAAGTGTATCTAAACATCTTCTTCTTCCGGGTTTACAAGTTCCTATACAAAAACTTGTAGAGTTTCTCTCATGGTGAGAGAAGTATATAGTTGCTAAATCTATTGTAAAACTAGTGGAGATAGTTTGATAGGCCTATTTAAAACTAGTATATTTGTTGAGTTATTGAAAACAACTTGCAATGGTTTAATCTCACCTTGGTAGAGATTGTTTAGTGGAAACCTTGAGATAAGAGTTTTTGAGGAAAGTAGATGTAGGTGTATTACCAAACCACTGCAAAACTTATTGTGCCTTCTTTATCTTTTATTATTGTGATGTTACCTTTTTATCTTATTTTGTTTTTGATGAGTTTCTAGTTTTGCAAGAATGCTCAAAAATCTGTTTTTAGTTATGCTTTTGTGACTCGAGCTAATATCTTTTGAGATATAGATTTTGTATGGGCTAGTTTCTTCTATCTTAAGCTGACTTTGAGGCTCAAGCTGTACATTAGTTTTATTTTCTAAAATCTCTTTTTTACATATCAGCGTTGATTTTAAAAGTCTTGCTAATTTTCATAAAAGCTTTTATGAAGTGTGTTCTGCAATCAGTTATTTATCACTGAGTCAAGCTAATGGCTTAAGTAATAGTTTCGGACTTGATTGATTATATTATGTTAATTAGTTTTATGTCACTAAGTCAAGCTAATAACTTACGTAACAGTTTATGAGCTGGTTGATTTTATCATGTCATCTTGATTAACTTATCACTAAGTCATGCTAAAAAGTGATATCCTTTGAATTGGTTAGGTATCAATAATTTTCAGTTAAGTTATTCTGTTTTAGATTGCCCTCCATTGAGCATTAGATAATCTATTTTAAAAGAGCTAAAATTTTTATTAGATCCATTTCATCCCTCTTAAACCTAAACGGGACTTACAGATAGGTTAAAAGTGTAGAACTTTAACTAATATAAAATTAATTTACGCATCTTTTATAGAATTTAATCTTATTTAAGCATAAATTTTAACTCAAAACTTTTAATATATTATTATTAGCAAGATTCAAACTTTAAAACTCCTAATGTTAGTCGTAATGTTAGATAATTGTGTTTAATCTTGTAGTGCTAGATAATTATGTCTTGTAAAAAAAATTTATTATTGTCATAGAATAGAGTACTATTTGACTCAAAAGAAAACATGCTTAATAATTCTTTGAAATTTCTCTCGTTGCATTGCATTGATGAAGAAGAGTTTTCAAACTTCAAATTGCGAGATTTTACTTTGAACCTTTTTTTCCTTTGGGAACAACAGTGGTAAAGGAAGCTGGATTGGGTACTAAATTTCCGCTCGCACACATTTTTATTTTATTATTAGGTTGGTTTACACACTGGATTTGGTATTACTTTTTCTTTTTTTTTTTTTGGTTCAAAAAATAAACTTTTCAAATATTGAAACAAACTAGGAGAAGATATTTTTCTTGTTCAATCGACTAATAGTAGTAGCTTTTATTTCTTGATCACCAAACTTTTGCCACTTCTAGGAAACTCACATTAACCCATCAAATGTGCCCTTCTTGGGACGACTTCAATGGTCTCGGCAAACAATTTCATGTCCCCCCAAATTTTCAATTTGTAACATGTTCCAAACTTTGATACGTAAAAAGGAAATTTTCATGTCTCAGAAAGTAATTTTTTTTTTGTTTTTCAATTGGAATTTCTCTGGTGTACAATGAATATGTACACTAATTAATAATACAAAAACAAAATGGGGGTATCTAAAATGGTTTTTCCTTTTTCCCTATATTCTATCAACGTTCAGATGTCCATAATAAAACAGCCCCCAACACCACCAAATCCCCCCTCACCCCCTACCCCAAAAGAAACCAATATTCTTTCCCCTTTGCTATTATTACAGTCAAAAGGTATGCCCAAAGAATTCAAATATTTACACACCACCCCCCAAATAATCTTTCCTACCACAATTTGAATCCCATCTCTACTTTTCAACTTTTACTGCCTATACCCCACATTTCCCATTTGGGTCGGGTACCGGATCCCATACGGGTCTATCGAATTCTGATGAAAACTCATCAAGTTCGAGCTGTGCTGCTGCTGCTGCTGCTGCTGCGGCGGCGGCTGTAAAAAACCCGAATTATCAACCCGGTTATGAGTTCTCAGCCCACTTTGTACTTCCTCATCTACGTGGCACATTTGTTGAAACGAAGGAACGAACATATCTCTGTGACCGCTGACGACGTCGTTCGGGTTCACATTCCCCTGTCCTGCCTGATGAATCTGATGAGCTTGATTCTGACCGACGGGAAGGAGTTCCGGCACCGAACTGAGTCCGGCTAAAGTGGCCCAATCAATACTCCCGGACCCTAAGGTCTGAAGATTGATTTTCTGGTCTTGATGAAGAGTTTTCAGAGAATTCATTCTAGGTAATGAGAAAAACCGATCATCAATCTCCGGCAAGGATTCCAGCATATCGTCGAACTGAGAAGAAGAAGACGACGACGAGCCATGGCTGTATTCTTTACTATTAACACCGGAAAGTTGCTTTGCTGCACCGCCTGAATTCTTCTTATAAATTCGACAAAGTACCCAATCATCCAACTGCAAATTTCCCAAAATTCAAAATCAATTTCCTATCGAATTTGCAATAGAAATGTAATTAATTTCGTTTTTTTTAATTTAATTTTAAAAATTAATACTTACCCTGGCGCTTCCATTTTTTCTAGGGGGTTCAGAGAGTCTGTACTCATGCATAATCCAATTGGTTTTAGTTCCTTTAGGTGCTTTGCCAACGTAAAACACGAGAGCTTTTTTAATTCCAACTTTTCGCCCTTCCGTGGTGATTATCTTGTCCGTTCCCGTAGCTTTCCAATAACCAGAGCCAGCTACTCTGTTCGGCCTCGATCCATTTGGGTACTTTCTGTCTCTCGGACTGAAAAAATACCATTCTTTTTCCCCAAAAATTGCCTTACCTTCACAAAATTAAACAAATTCGCCATTAGAAATCCAAATTAAAAATGCACAAAAATTCGAGAAAACAAAATTGAAACTTACTGGGGAGAACCCATGGGTCAAATTTGTAAAGATCAACTTCACCAATAATTTGAAGATTAAAATGATGGCCAGCAACTTTTCTGCACAAATACTGAACAAGAAGCTCCTCATCCGTTGGATAAAATCTAAAACCAGGAGGTAAACTCAATTGAGCAAGAGGGTCCGTTTCTTGAACACCCATTTTCTTCTCCGTTTTTTTTTGTTGAATTTTTAATAATTTCAATAAATAATTCTTCTCTGCAACTCTTTTTTTTTTTTCGATATGAAGGATGAGGAGAAGGAAGAAGAAGTCGAATTCTCCAAATCTTTTTTTTTTTTTTCCTTCGGAAATAGTCGAACTGGCGGTTACTTATATAGAGGCAGAGCAATGGAGAGATAAGTACAATCGTCATTTTCTTCATTGGGACCCATATGGAGTTCATCACCGTTCATAGAATGACACGTACAAAAGGTTCGGCATTATCAAGCGGCCGACCTTATCCAGTGGTAAAGGCTCGAGCCAGGTGCATGAACCATCAACTTAAAAAAAAAGCTAAAAGAAAAAATAACAAAAAAGAAAATGTAAAATCAACATTATGGTAATCTCATCCCGCAACGTGCCTTCACCTCACGTGACTTCTAGAAGAACACTGTTTCACTTTTTGGCTTTTGTAAAGAAAAAATAAAAAATCTAATTTTCCAGGAAAAAATTATTTAATTGAGATAGAATATCCTAATGAGGCAATTAAACAAAGAACCGAATCCCCAAATCACATTGTTTAGTTAACGTAGTATCTTCTACCGCCTAGTGCACATGTGTTCACTTAAATACATGATGTTTGCTTCTTTTCAAAAAGAAAAAAAATGATAAACAAAAGTCGGGGCAAATGGCATATTTATTGGATAATAGGTGAGAACTGAGGAGAAAAGCGCAAAAAAAAAAAAAAAAAAGTAAAAAGTCCCAGTAACACCTGAACTATTTTTTTTTTGGTAAAAACACCTGAACTTACCTTCAAATAGAAATAACATATTAATATATGTCATTTTGTTAAAATTTTTACTGATTATTAACCGTCTATATATACTAATATTTAGTAACATAAGAACTTGTTGGAATAGAAATATTGCACATAATGTATATTACCATATTGTGCATAATCTTTGTGATTGGAATCATCGTAGAATCAGTCTATATTAGTTGTTGCTAGAATCATGGTAAGATTGTCTCTTTGTATTTATGGGTAGATAAAAAACTATATTTGTAACAAAGTTCTATATATGTTTGAGAAATGAAAAATACAAGCAAGCTTTGTTGCTTAATATTGATACATTTATCGTTTTACCATGGTATCAGAGTCAACCTAATTTTTTTTCTTCCACGGTTTGCACAATTACAAAACAAAAACCGCTGATGAAACTGCCGCCACCATTGAAACTAATGGCGTTAGGAGCTATTGCGAAAGGCAATCCCTTTCACCTCACTAGTGATTTGAATCCCTACACCATTATTTCTTGTGATGTTCGAGTCAATTGTTGACTCATATCAAGTTGAATGAAGCGAATTATGCTCAATGGTCATCAGCTATTCTTACGGCCATGACGGGCAAAGGAAATAAAGGATTTCTCTATGGAACTCTACAACGACCAAACATCAATTCTGTATAGTTTCGTAACTGGAAAAAATGAGTTCCCTAATTGTGTCATGAATTTTTAGTACAATAGATCTTACTCCACAAATTTCATACACCACCGATGCGAAGAAACTCTAGGATGAGATTAAAGCACAATTTTTTTTTGTTGGAACAGAGCCTGTATTCGTGAACTTAAGGCTGCTATTTCAAATTGCAAACAATAAGGAGCCACTGTTTTTGCCTACTATGGAAAATTGAAGATGCTATGGGATGAGTTTGCCACCTATGACCACACCGTGCTATGCACTTGTAGATAGTGTACTTGCAATTATATGGTAGACAACAAAAAGAAGAACAATGAGGAGAAGCTTATCAATTTCTCCTAGGATGGATCACTTCGTTTTTCATATGTCTTCGTGGCCCACCTTCCACTCTCAAAGATTATGTTTGCAATAAAGTACAAAGTGGTATTCCTTCGACGATTTCTACAAATCCTCAATCTTTAGATTCCGGTATGTGTTTTTATCCTTTGTCTCACTTTCTATCTCATGATAAATTTTCTTCTCCATACAAAGCATTTGTCGCTGCTATTATTCTTGATGTTGAGCCTTCCCGTTTCTTTAAGACAGTATCTCATCTCCCTTGGCGAGAGGCCATGAAAAGTGAAATTGAGGCCCTTGAATTGAATGGAACTTGGGATCTGACTCATTTACCACAGGGCAAGAAAGCCTTAGGTTGCACATGGATTATAAGATTAAACGCAAGTCTGGTGGTACTATTGTACGGTATAAGGCTCGCCTAATTATTCTCGGGAATACTCAGATCGAGGGTTTAGACTACCATGAGACTTTTGCTCCAGTCGCCAATATGGTCACCATCCGTACTCTACTGATTGTTGTTGCTTCTTGGAATTGGCATATTCATCAAAAGGATATTCACAATGCCTTCCTCCACGGTGATCTAATAGAAGAAATTATATGAAACTTTCTCCGGATTTGGTAAGGGCCATCTTAGATAGGTCTGCTATTTGAGAAAAATCTCTTTATAGTCTCAAACAAGCTCCACGGTGTTGATTCGTAAAGTTATCCGCAGCTCTTCAACTTCATGGTTTTCGTCAATCTCTCTCTAATTACTCGTTATTTACTTACACTGCTTCTAATACTTTCATTTATGTTCTAGTCTATGTGGATGATCTTCTTATCACTAGCAATGATTCTGAAGCTATTCTCAGTTTCAAACAGCACCTACGTTTGGTTTTTCATATGAAGGATTTGGGACATCTGAAGTATTTCTTGGGCATCAAGGTGGCTTGTAGCTCTAAAGGGATATATCTCTGTCAATGGAAGTATGAACTGGATATTCTCACTAATACCGGTTTACTTGGCGCAAAACCTATGACATTTCCCATGGAACAGAATCATTCTTTGGGCAAAGCCAAAGGTCCGATTTTCTCTTCTCCAGATTCCTATCGTCGCCTGATGGGACGTTTGATCTATCTTATTATTACTCGATCTGACTTGGCGTACTCTATCCATACCTTAGCTCAGTTCAAGCAGCAACCTTGACAGACACACTGGGATGCTACATTTTGTGTTCTTCATTATCTTAAAGGGTCTCCCAGCCAGTGCCTTCTTCCTATCAATATTGATCTTCAGCTTCGGGCTTATTGTGATTCTGATTGGGCCAACTGTCCTATGACTCATCGCTCCCTTACGAGTTATTTTGTTTCCTTAGGACACTCGTCTATCTCTTGGAAATTTAAAAAGTAACATATAACATCTCGTTCTTCAACAAAGGCGGAGTATCTTTCGATCGTTGTCTCCTGCTGTGAGTTAAAATGGCTTCGATACCTTCTCCAGGACCTTCAAGTTCCCCAAGTGTCTCCAACTCCACTTTTTTATGATAATAAGGCTGCAATTCGTATCACCAACAATCCAGCTTTACATGGATGAATGAAACATATCGAGATTAATTGTCATGTTGTTCGTAATAAGTTCTTGGCCAACCGCATTTCTCCATCTTACATTCCCATTGATGCTTAGCCCGTCGATCTTGTTATTGAGGCTCTTGGCTCCTATCAATTTCATATTTTGTTGGACAAGTTGGGCATTTGTAACTCCATGCTCCAACTTGAGGGGGTGTTAGAATAGGAATATTTTATATATATATATATATTACCATATTGTGCATAATCTTTGTGATTAGAATCATTCTAGAATCATGTCTATATTAGTTGTTAACTAGGATCATGGCAAGATTGTTTCTTTGTATTTATGGATATATAGAGAATTATATTTGTAAAGTTCTATATATGTTGGAGAGATGAAAAATACAAGCAAACTTTATTATTTAATAGTGATACCTTTATCATTTTATCAAAACTTCTTTTAAATTTTGAATTTTCTAATTTTAAATGTTAGTTTATTACTCTTGAACTTAAACGTATCAATGCTTTTTCCTTTTATAAGATTAATTCTCGTGTTAATTCTTAAAAATTAATGTGCATTTGACCAAATTAATTTACGGTAAACTTTAGGATACATTATATATTCTATCGATATTTATTTTTCTTCTAGTACTCTAAAATATAATTATGTTCAAATTAAGTTCATAAAAGACATTTAATGATAAAATTATAATTAAATAATAATATTTGAGAAATCTTATTGTTGCTTCGTCATTTCTTCAATAGAAGTAGTTATGGAACACCCTAATCCATATTTTTTTTTCTTTTGTTTATCTCATCATCCATTTTTTTATTCTCTTTTCTATATCATCATCATATTTAAAATTAATTTGAACAACTACAATAATTTATACGTAAAAAAATATTTAAATTCAAGGATCCTCAAAATCAAAATCTAGATAAGTTCATAGGTTAGTGAAGGTAAGAGGTAAGGTGCTCATTGACTATTAACGATTAAAAAAAAAAAAAAAGACGGAAAGAAGACATTCTAGCGCTTTAACATTTGAGGTAAAAGAAAATTTTAGAAAGGTTTTAAGGGTCCCAAAAGAAAATTGAAAAAAGAAGGGGAAAAAAACGAGTTAGTAGTGGGTGTTGTGCGTGAGAGATAAAGGCCTAAAGAGACAAGCATTTTTTACGCGTGGGTTAAAACACGTCGGCGATGGGACTGGAGGAGAGAAGGAGGAAAGGACACGTGCAAACACGTGGACAAAAGGCAAGAGTAGCGTTTAGAGTTAGGCGGAATTTTTTTCAAAAGAAAGGATAGTGAAAGGGCAGTGTGTTATGTATGTATAGCTGCTGCACTGGAAGTCGTATTTGCTGCCACGTTATCACCTTTTTTCATTTTCGTCCTTTTGTTTTATCTCTATTTTTTCTTCGCCCTTTTGGGGTTTCTTTCACTCTACAACCTTTCCTCTAACACACGTGTCTCTCAATAAAAATTTTATTTTATATTTTTATGTTTTTTCTTAAGTATCAAACCCCATATAATTGATTATTTGAAAAACGAAAAAGAAAAATGAGGTCAAAGGTAGAAATGTTGTAATAATTAATTAGAAAGGAAGGAGGAGGGTCTGTTATGATAGGGGGTGTCAAAATCGAAAGTGCACGTGGTGATCGAAGAGAGTAGGGAAGAGGATGTAATGGAATATGGGAATTGAAATGTTTGGTAGGTCAAGGTGGCACGTCGAAGGCTTTTGGACATGATTTAAGATTAAGATATTATTATTATTATTATTATTACTAAGCAGTAGTAGTTTATCTAAGGTCCATATTTTGACAAATTCTGCGACTTTGGAGGTGCTTATGCCATAATCTCCAATTAAATAGCTGCAGCCTGAAGGGTATATGCTGGCTAGAGTACAAGATTTGTACTTAAAAGTAAAAAAAAAAAAAAAGTTTTGTACGTAAAGGAGTTATGAGATCGTCGATCTTTCATAGGGTTAAATTAACTATCAAGGCTTGGTTTAGAATGTGTCACGGACACCTAAGTTAATATTAATCCAACATATCATATATAATATTTTGAAAAGATATTAATTATAAATATTTTAAATTATTAAGCGGAGACGAACTTCTTTTTTTTTTAGTCAACTCATTCAATAAATCTTGTTTTATTCACTACATAGTTGAATCCTACTCAATATATTCTTAAGATCAATCTATTTTAAAATGGTCGAGGAATTATATATTATAGAAGTTGCGCTTGAAGTATAAATGAAATGAGCGAAACGAGTCATGCCTTAAGGGAATTCTCACAATTAGCTACGCACATGTTCTCCACTTTGTTCTCAACTCTTCTCACATGCTAGTGCGGTTAGCTTGATTCATGACAGTTTTGCTTTACCTGCCTTTTCTTATAGAAAGTATTTTACGCTTTTCTTTTTATATTCTAAATATTTTATTTTTAATTTTTTATTTCCTCAATTATAAAACATTTAACTTTTTATATTTTAAAATATTTTTTGATTTATATATTGTTATAATTATGGTGAAGACAGCAGAATCCAAGTAGCGGTGAGCACACTCTACTCACCTACACACTAGAAAAAGATCGATTTTGACATTTTTTAGTGTGTATGTGAGTAGAATGTGCTCACTGCCACCGAATGTTGCTATCCTTTATTATAATTATATGTAGCTCGAAAATATTTGAAGGTATAAAAAAATAAAATATCTATTATCTTTTTTAGTGTGCATGTAAGTGAGGTACACTCATCGCCATCGGAGTCCGCTAATCTCTATTCATCATACGAATAAGAAATTTAATGTATCAGCCCACTTGCTAACCGAATATGCATGTGGGATAGAGAATTCTATAATTTGGCTGGAGGAGACTCCAGATATTGTAATGCCAGCTATTCTGGTTGATTTATTTTCTACTTAATACAAGTTTCATGTTTCTTTCAAAAAAATTCCACTTAGATAAGGGGTTTTTAAATAAGAAATTTGAACTTAAAATAAACTCTAACTAGTCTCACGTCCTGTTCGAAAGTTGAAAAGGTAAAAATCATGTAGGCGATGATAGTCTTGTCCCAAAGAAAAAATTAACAGTTATAGTTTACTATAATTTTTGCATAATCAATTAATAGTTGACCAGTTGTTCGAAATAACAAAGTAATTGACTACCTACGAAACTCCAACTAAACTGAAATAATAATTCGAACACTAACATAAAGTGATAATTTGTACTTTTTATGGGATAATTAAGTAAAATTTAATAAAAAAATCTTTTCTGAGCGGTAAGACCATTGGTCGCATGGATGAATTCTTTTTCTCCTAGCGAGTGGAGCAATCAATTCAATAGAGGCGGGCGATAGACTACTTCTTGAAAGATGGACTTTATGTGAAGCTTTCGGAAGAAGTAAAGAGATTTATTCATCCTTGTCTTAACTTCCTTGCTTGAACACAACTTGGAGTTGAATCTGTGTCTAACTAAGGTGCTCTAACTGTAAAAACTTCCCCCGAAGGTTCTTGCGAACCTTTTTTTTACTAAACCATAGGGAGCCTCGAGTAGTTTACCAGACCAACTTGAGCAATACGAAGAGCAGGATCAACAGACATAACATGGTCAACTAGATTATTTCGCCTGAGAAAAAGTTGGACGCTCCATTAATCCAATTTGAGGAAAAAACGAACTCTTTCCATTTATTTTAGGGGCTTGAAGCAGATGAAGCCTTCCTTCTTTCTTCGCAGAAGAGGTTTTTTACGTTTTTTACGGGCCCGAGAAGATTTTCTAATTCAACCAGGGGCACCTTGGATTGAACTCGACGAATTGCGTTTTGCCAGGGCTATCTAAAGTGATTCGTTTTTGCTGATAAGCCCCAATTGCATCATAGGAATTAAAAAAAAAAAGGTTCCTTAAACTTTCCGTTGGTGAGTGTAGTAGCTTCACAAGTTCCTTCGGGGTCCGTATTGAGTAGGTCGGAAGAAAATGGAATACCAACTAAAGTGGCGGATTTGTAAATTCACTTACTAAAATAAAATTAAACTGAAATTCTAAATAAAATGTATTTTTTATTTTTAACATGCCCCGTGAGCATTTCCAAAAAACCAATCCAAGTTGGGCCTAATATGCTATATTATACGAGTCAACTTCGGCCTAAAGTATATGAGATAATTAAAATTCGTTGAACGCTTAAGGAATATATTCAAGAATTTAAGATAAACATTGATGATGTCAAATCGATTGTGTGTACGTGTTTACTGTTTAGGAATGAAAACGGGTCAAGTAGTTGGTTGATTAATGATCCTTATCATTATATTGTGCGTCTCGTCATCTTAATATTTAGGGTAAATTTTTTAAAAAAAATTATACTTTTTTTCAGCGAATTATTAATTGAGTTAAACTTTTAATTTAATAAATAAACACCCAAATTAGAATTTTGTAAAATAAAATAACATATGAAAAACTTTTAAGTTTGACCATTACAAATTAGAATTTTTTAAACATAATAATAGTTAAACCTTAATTTGTGTACTTGATTATTAAAATTAAAAAATTTTACGAATTCTTAATTTGAGTATTTATTTGTCAAATTAAAAGTTTAAGTATTTAATTAACAATTCATTAAAAGTACTGGAGTATTTTTAAAAAACACTAATATTTATTTACCTCACATATAATTTTTTTAGTAACTCAGTAACTAAGAACCCATAATTAAATAATTCGGGAGGGATCGAAGGACACAAGACTCTCAAACAGTGGTATAAGAGTAGCATGTAACATTAAACCGCTTCCTACATGATCACGAATTCAAGACCTTTCATTTAACTGGAAGGTGAAGATACTTCATATCAAGACGCTATAAAGGGCTCGGGAGGACTCCAACTCCCCTTAATCTTTTTTATGCTTTATATAGTATAAAAATTATGTTTACTTTGTGTAAAATTAGTATATTTTTCAATTATTAGTCTTTCTAAATAAATAAAAATTAAATTAAAAAATAAAAAAATTAATTCATAATTAAATTATACATCAAATTTTTTTATTTAAATTTTGAATTCCCCTGCAAATAAAGTTCTGACTTCGCCCTTCTTCACATGTAATTTTTTTGCTGTCTAGGAATATACGTTTAATTTTTTCTAAGAAAAATCTTTTTTTCTTATTAATAAAACTTAAAATTCATTCGTAACTAGAATCATACCGTCATTTCGCTAGTCTTTTCATCTCTTGACTGGCTTTCATGATTTTTTTGTTTTTGTTTTTTTTTTCTTTGGCTGAGTCTTGACTGGCTTTCATTGGCTCCTTAACGAAGGCAAATGTTTTTCCACTCAATAGTGGCTGGCAGATAAAGTAATAGATCTCCTTCCATTTATTATTTATTTATTTATTTATTTATTTTTGCCGAATAGATCTCCTTCCAATTTTGAACCTCCATATTTGTTATAATTATTTTCTTTTTTTTATATAATGAGATATTATAATGCATGTGAATTAAACTCGTAAACATATTCTAGCTCACACATTAGATAACTCTTCTAACCAAGTAAATTATTACATTTTCATTAATTAATTGTATTAATTAATGCTAAGAATGTAATTAAGTTTATCTAACAAAACTTGAGTTCCTTTGCATGGCATAATCATAATAATTTCATGCGAATGGGAATAAGATCAAATAAAAAAATTGTATTCATACTTTTATTGATGAAAATTCAAAATAATTTAGTCTTTGGTCGGGCAAGAAAATAAATAAATATTGGTAAGTATAGTATAGTTGACCAATTGGTTAGGTGGTGAATTTATTCCTGCGGCTATTATAACATGTGCATGATTTGAGACTTACATAGGAAGTAATAAATCGAACGTCATGGCTTTGCTTAGCAAATGATGTATGTATGAATAATAGGCATAATAGCATTCAACAATGTAAGACAATAATACTTAACGTACACACTTAAATCTCTCCTTAATTGTATAAGAAATTCCATTTTTTTTATTTTTTAAACAAAATTAGAAAGGGTTTTCCAATTCAAATCTTTTTAATAGAATGGAAAAATGCTTCTAAGTCCTTTAATTAGGTAAGTTGATAATTTTAGTAAGAAATCCAACGACTTAGATGCGATGTAGAAAAGGGATAGTAAATTATCAATATCTCTAATTAAAGTGTGTTTATGACTTTTGAGTCCAACAAAAAAAAAAAATAGTATGCACTGAAAAAAGTAGTTGCACTTTCTTATTTTATTTTTAGCCATCTTAAAAAATAAATTCCAACTAGTTGAATGTCACAATTTAACTTTTAATATTTTGTTTTAATAATTTTAGTCATACACTTATATTGTTTTAATGATATAGTTATTGTGCAATAGAACTCAATAGCGATTAAACATATAAGAGAAACGGGTGGAAGGTGACGATTATATTATGTGGAGATTAGCTATAATCATTGCAATACTATAAACATAACGTTAGAAATTATGAATAATTGAAATAAAAGTTTTGAGACTAAATTACAATAAATAAACTAATATGAGAATTAATTTTACAAATTATTCTTTTTTTTCTAGGACATACTTTCGTATCAATAGTGAATATATTTTTAATTCGAATCACATCTTTTACATAAAAGTTGATAAGAACACTTCTAAATGTATTTTTAAAGAAATTGAAATGAGTTGAAAGATTATTTTTACAAATTTCTTTCGGGTAACTTTACTCAAAACTACTTTATATTTTAGTCCCAAAATTATGTTTTTTATTTATTCTCAACCCTAACTTTCTTCATAATATCGTCTCTACTATCCTTTCTGGTACATGGTACTTGCATATATTATTAACTAAAAGTGAAATCATCAGTATTTAACTTTTTCTTTAATGGAAAAAGTTAAAGAAAAAACAACTTTTCCTTCTTAAGCATATTCACCTTGATGAAAAAGGAACTTATGGAAGAGGTAGGTAAGTAGACAGCACAATAATTTAGGAAGAAAAAGTAAAAATTTGATGTTTCTATTCTTAATCAGTGACACATAATATTTATATATACATGTATAGGCGTTTATTGAATTCCATACTCAAGGAAGTTACGTGAACCAATAATTTTGAAAGAAAAAAACAATTTGAAGATTAAATTTAGAGAAAAATAGTTTAAGAATTAAATGACGACAAATTATATAATTTATGGACTAATTTTCCAAAAAAAAAAAAACATAGGAAGAAAAAAAAAAAGTGATACATCATACATGGACCGAGTTTGCATTTAGTTGTGAACAAAAGTATTGGATAATTAAGGTGCAATGTATTAATGTTTTGAGTACATTACGGAATCATGTTCGTGAATTAATGGAATATTAAATCCTAATTTTTTGTGATTTTGAATTTATTTTTGTGAAATTATGATGTTAATAAAGTACCCCAAATAAATGGTGATAAGTTCCAGAAAAAAAGAAAAATGGGGACAATAATTTTATTTGATGGTGTTAAAATAAACCATTTTCATTCCAAAAAAGAAAAAAAGAAAGAAACTACGCAATTCCTTTCACACACAAGATCGTCTAATACATATTCTAGACTATTCTGTTTTTTATTTAATGAAAAAAAGTACTTTTTTCTTTTACCCTTTTCTTCTTAGAGCTTAATAGTTTATCAAATTAACTAGCATTATCAAATTATAATGATTTCTACCTATTTAATTTTACATCATCTTTTTTATTTTTAAGGTCACACTAGACATTCATCTACACAGGATTGTCTAGTATATTTTCTAGTACACTCTCTATACATTATTTTTTATTTTAGTAATAACTTTTCCTTTAAAATTTATCTTTTATTTTATACGATTTATATAAATAAAACTACTTATAAAATGAGTGTACCCACTACAAAAAATTTAAAAAAATAAAAACAACAACTTACTGACATAAGTTACTAAAATGAACCATCGGTAATCACCGAAGGGACATCGACGGTAATTACCAACAAGAGACCGACGAACAAAGGAATCTTGTGTGTTTTAACAATTTTAAACAAAAAATGGAGGGAAATTGGGCACCAAAAAAGGATGGCTTGTTATCGACAGAAATGACCGTCGATTATTTATAGTACCGACAATATTGTAAACAGAATTTTTATCCGTCGGTATCTAAAATAATTTACTGACGAAGTTAACGACGGCATTTTTAAATCATCGGCTATAAATTTTAGCGTCCTACAGGTTTACTGACGACTTTTCCATCGGTAACTGTTGACAACAGTTCTTGCCATCGGAATGTTGTTCAATAATAAATTAATAGATGTAGAAAATCGGGCAAACCCTTCTTTTCTTCTCCAAATCACTTCACAAAAACTTTACTGATTTCCCTCCCATCCCTCCTGCCATCTTGCCAACAGACTCCCTATAGCCGATGTCCACCATTCACTGTTGGTAATGCTCTCTCTCTCTCTCTCTCTCTCTCTCTCTCTCTCTCTCTCTCTCTCTCTCTCTCTCTCTCTCTCTCTCTCTCTATATATATATATATATTATCACATGGGTGCTCTTTTTCTTCTTTATTCTTCTCCTTATTTTCTTCTTCTTCTTCTAGCTGTTGTTGATTTGCCACTGTTGTTGGAGCCTTTGCCGGAGCTGCATCAACAGACAACAAGTAAACAGTTTTTTTTAGTTCATAAAGCCCCACTTTTAATTATTACTTTATCTGGTTCTTTAAACTGGATAAAAAATTCTTATGAATATGTTTTAGTTTATGGATATATTTTGGGTTTGATGTTTATGAATAGATATTGTTTATGGATGAGTTTATGAGTATATACTGTTTTTGTTGAGTTTTTGCATTTCAGAGAGTTTCAGATCTGTTTTACAAATTATATTAAAAAAAAACTTATTGATGGGATACCGACGGCATTTCAATAGCAAATAAAGGTTTCACAAAACTAGAAACTGATGGTAATCGGTAACTGTCGTCGGCATCACTGACGGACTGGTAACTGTCAGCAATGTTGTCGATATAACTTAGCGACGGCGATGACGAACCATTGAAAATGCTGTCGGTATTTGATTCCGACAGAACACTGACGTCGGCTGCTGACACACTATCGGAGAATTAAAGGAACTGTCAAAAACGTCGTCGGGAACAGATGGTTTGCTGTCAGTAAGCTTTATTACTGACGTAAAGTGCCTGATGGTCAGTTTGCCTTTAGGAATAATGTTCTATTGACTGGACGCTGATGGGGTTGACCCGCGGTATTTCCTTATATTTTTGTAGTGGCAGAAGATGTACTAACTGCATATCCTAAAATTTAAATACAAAAATTTGGTATATCATTAAGTATAAATTAATGTCTTTATACTTATTAACTTCATTTTAATTCATTTGGGAAGCACAATAAGAAAATATACTAATTTTACACAAAATGAACATAGTTTTATACCACATGTAAAGCATAAAGTTTTTTTAGGAGAATTGGGGACCTCCCGGGCCCCTTAGTAGCTTCGCCCGTATGCCCACTTAGAGTCAGAAATTAGAATCACCTCGAGTGATGGTTTGAGCTAAAGGGTAGACAAGGTCACTATACTCATTTGAAATTGCCTGGACTATTTGATTGAGGTGTAATTGAATAGAGCTGCTTATTCTGTAATTTTTATCTTTATATTTTGAATTGTTAAATTATTCATAAGAAAAAAATGTATAACAATGCAAAAAATGAAAATTTTGTAATAAACTATTAAATTGTTTATAAAAGAAAATGTTCACAAAACAAGTGTAGATAAGTTGAAGATAAATAGAAAGACGGTGAAAGTAGAACATTTTGGTGAGGAAACAAGTGGGAGAGGATTGATTGCACAAAAATGGCAAAGTAAAATGAAGCTTTAGCTCTATTTAGGCAGAAAATCACTGAAAAGCACACAATGCAGGAACCCTTTTGTTGGAATATTTTTTGGCAGCCCAGAAACTGAAGATAAACAGCACATATTTGCACAAAGGACAGACTCCTAACTTTGCTTCACACATCACATCCACATGGTTCCTGCTTTAAGAGAGTTCTAAATTATGCTTCTAAATTTCAAGACAAATACTTTGTTTTAGTTGCCGTCCACGAAAGCTCTTCATGTGCCAGTATTCTAACCATTACTGATATCAATGAACACTGGGAAAAGGCATGCTCTGTCCATGAAAGCTTTTCATGTGACGTGGTCTCTAAACACTTAGTATTCTCACCAATTAGTGATATCAATCAATGCTCTCAGGGAAAGACATGCTCTTTTCACCTATTCGTACATATAAGAATGGAACTTCTAACCTTATATTGACGTTAGAAATCTGCTCGCCAGTTACCCCAAAACAGAGATATGTAGTCCATATATGTTTATGATGAAAAACAGAGTAAGTAATAGATGAAAATCTGCATAGGTCTGAAAATTTTGAGATAATAGAGCCTATGCTAACTACTCTCACATTGTATTAAAGATTTTCATGAGCTTCTCTGGGTGATGAATAATCTATTTCCTTGTAACTCCAATCCTCATGAGGGCAAGATAAGCAATAAGCCTATACAACACAAGCATAATACCCAAGGCAATAATAGATATGTTTTGTCCATCAAGCCCTACACCCTTAATAGAAGGAAAATCACCTACCAGACAAGTTGTATTGTTGCCACAACGATAGGTGTCGTTAGGTTTGTACTGAGCCATCAATATGAGCTTGTAAGTATGCTGTCCAATGGAGACATATTTGACCCAAGAAATGAACTTTGGAACATTTTGCACATAATATCCACCAGCTAGAAGGAAAGAAAGCATGATCACTGATCCAAGAACAGTTGCAGATTTCTGATTCATCACCGTTGCACCAATTGCATATCCCATTCCTTGAGCAACTAATACGCTATATAAGAGAACGAATAAGGTCCCAAAGAAACTCCCTGCTGTGTGTTTTAGCCCTGCCATCCAGTAGGTTATGATGACAAAGATAGTTGGAAGGACAAGTTCCATTGGAAGGTCACCGAGAGTTAGTGCCATGAAGTAGGATGAGAGCTTGTACATCCCGGATGATCTTTCCTTCTCCAGCATCTTTCGCTCTTGGGGGAACGTAAAAATAGCTTGAAAGAGAGGGTAGAAACCCCAAAATCCAACATAGAAGTAGAGAAGTCCAATCTGAAATTAAGTTCATAAAACTTCTTAGGCATCATTCAAAAGAAAACACTATGTTTATGCTAATTAACTAGTCCAAGCCAAAAGAAAGCACAAGTTACATATGTGATTTGCCAATGTTTAGAGAGAAAAAATTCTTGCCTGGTCTTGTAAGTGACTGGTAGTCGATTTCCACCACAATAATCCACAAAGGAAAGAAACCAATAAAACCTGCGTGATCTTGAGGCCGGAGAAGGAATCATGAATTCTTTCTTTCAAACCTCTTCTAAACAATACCAAGAATTGTTGCCACCAAGTTGTTGGCCAGTGTGCAAATTGCTTGTCATTTGGGACGTCCTGCTGATTCAAACCAGGATGTTGTAGTTCTACCTCTAACTTGTCGGCTAAATTGCTCTTAAATGCTGAAACCAGTGCTTGTTTGACTGAAACAACTTGACAATCATGCGAACCATCAGATGAAACACCTGCAACATTTTCAAATCATAATAAGTCTTTTATGAATTGTATCTGAATAAACCTACATTGTCTTCATTTGTTATGAAGTAATGTTTGAAACATTTCCAAAGTTAAGAGAAAAGACTGCAATGGAGCAGATTCCATAAAGAAATTAAATCTAAGCATATTGAAAGTTGCTAAGCAGACAAACATATAAGAAGAAAAAAACCATAGTACTGTAAAAATTGCATATGTTTATCTATAGTCATTAGACCTCCTAAAAAGAATATACTAAATTCATCAAGTTGTTCCAAAGAATCAAAAGGGCCAGTTAAAACATTATGACTTACCATTTGCAAGATCCAAAAGGAAATCTGCAGGATTCATGGAAACCAACGGCACAAATCCTATGCTGGCGAAATAGTTCAGGGCATCGACACCTTTCCCAAAATACAAAGGATTACCTTCTGATAGCAATAAAACTTTGTGAAACATATAATAAAGCCTGCTAGAAGGTTGATGAATGGTCATTGCAATAGTCCTTCCGCCCTCAGCTAACTCAAGTAACGTCGATATTATCCTTTGTGCAGTAGTAGAATCTAACCCTGAGGTTGGTTCATCCAAGAAAATTAAGCTTGGATTTATAAGCATTTCCTGTCCAATACTAACTCTTTTTCGTTCACCCCCCGAAACTCCTCTCCTCAAATGATCTCCAATAATGCTGTCTTTGCATTTGGTTAATCCAAGTTGAGTAATTACAGCTTCAGCCTGCATTGTCTTTTCCTCTTTGGTGAAACTATTAGGCAATCGAAGAAGTGCAGTGTAAAACAGCGTTTCAAACACGGTCAAATGAGGATGCAAAACATCATCTTGTGTAACAAAACCTGTGTTTCTTTTCAATGCATTTGAAAAAGGTTTGCCATTGTAAGTAATGCTACCTTGGAGAGTTCCATTACTGCGATTTCGACCCCCTAATGCTGTCAACAATGTTGTTTTTCCGCTGCCGGATGGACCTAACAGTGCCAACATTTCTCCAGGGAAAACTATGCCAGAAATACCATTCAAGATCCTTTTTTCCTTGATTTCCTTCTTCATATTCAAAATTCCTTTGTCTTTCACTTTAATGTCGTACACAACATTCATAAACTGCACAAGATCAAGCAATAAATATAGTTAATGTCTATAAAACCACTCAAGTTTTATCTAAAATTACTTATTTCAGCAATTCATCAAAATGAAATTCTTGAGTTCATCATTATTACTATATTAGGTTGAAAAAATCATTCCAGTTGAATTTTTGCTTCACTCCTTCCCTTACACAACTAAAAGGGAAAACCCATCTCCGTGGAAGTATTAAGAATAAGACAAAAAGGAGAAAATATCAAAATCTTGAAAGAAAACATTCCGCTAAGATTTCTTTCACGTCAGCAAGAAATTAGAACAGGGGAAAAACGGTTATACTCCTAGTGAAACACCCAAAAACCCAAATAAGATTGAGAGAAAATGTATACACCTTCAAAGTAACAGAGCGGTTAGCTTTCTTGAAAACTAATGATTTATTAGCCTCCATTGCTTCTTCTATTTCAACCATTTCTTGCTCCATTGCTGAATTTACCCTCTAATTTCTTCCTCTCCACCGTCTAAGAAGAAGAAGAAGAAAAAGGGGATGAAAAACAGAAAAGGAGTTGCAATAAGAGCAATGACCTCAAAAATGATCCACAAAATCAAAACAGAGAATTAAAAAAAAAAACCAATATGAACCCTCTTTCTTTCTCTCTCATTTACTCTCCCTCTCTCTCTCTCTCTCTCTCTCCAATTTTGCATGCCCTGGAAGACGTAACACTTGAAACCTCTAATAGTATGCGTAACTGTGTCAGTACAATAAATGGGATTAGCTTTGGAGATGCAAAAAGACAACCCCGGTCTTGATTGAGTGTATGTATCTGTATCTATATATATATATATATATATACTGATGAATTTCTATATATATATATATATATATATTTGATTTTCGGTGAACTCGTCATCTCATGCAAAGAAGATGAGGGGGAAGAGTGAACAGCTGGGGAGGTGGGTTGGATTCTGTTGGGTCCATCCTCCCAAAAGCCCAAAAGGGCTCTTACCAAGTCGAACTCTCTTTATATTTTCTGTTCAATTCTCCGCGTTCACAGCTTTGGTCACACTTCACTACTTCAATTCTTTCCTTCTTTTTTGGTGCTTACCCAAATTCAAGATTTTCATTCATTACGGGACTTGCATTTCTCCGTACCAATTTTGAGGGAACCAATTTGAGCTATATCTATGCAAACACGAAATTTACACTTCTTGTTAATTAATAGTGTGCTTAGATAATATTTGATTTTGAATTTTATTTTAAATTATTTGTAAGAAGATATATATATATATACTAAAATTAAAATTATAGATTTAAAATCCTATCTAATTTCACCCTAAATAATATTGGTCTATTGGATCGTTTAAAATTTTTTTTTTCTAACTATATTTTTTATACGTTTAAAAAGTATCTGTCATCAAGATATATAAGAAAGCTGTCTGTTATCGAGATACATACGGCCTTAACTAATAACTTGACTTATATGCTTTGGCTAATTTGAATTTTACTCAAAGTGGGTCCATTTAAATTATAAATAAGAACAAGAATAGTTAACATATTTTTTTTTATTTTTGTTAAAAATAAATATGATGTGAGAAAATATATGGGATAAATATAGGATTCAATACAAACAAATAAAAGAATTTAAAGTTTTAAATCTACTCCAAGTAAATCTTTAGATTTTGGTTTTAAACATCTCACAGAGTGAGTAGAAGGATTCAAAGTTAATACTTCCTAAATATTTCTAATGCATGCCCTTAAAATACACGTGAGAAGGAATAATTTTTTAATTAAGAGATGGGTCATATATGTTAAGTTGAGTCAGACTAGGTTCCAATGGAATTTTTTGGTTTAAATTTGAACAAAAAGTCTTATTTTAACTATCTTAAATGGAATATTAAAAGATTTGTAGATCTTTGTTTTAATGGGGATCTATAACTGTTTTTCTTTCTCGGTCTTTGAGGGTAAAAAAAATGTTTAGTCCAAAAACATTCCCTTATTTCTATTTTTTTTTTTTAAAGCCCTTATGGAGAAAACTCAAAAAGTCCCACATATGAATTGGGACTCTAATCTCAATTCAGCCAATTTCATATTCCTTGCTATATTTAATTTCATATTCCTTGGCACAGTTCTTATTATTATTATTATTTTTTACATGACAATACCGATTAGTTCCCAGAAAGAAAAAGCTAAAAAAAGAAATTAACAATTAGGACCATGGGTAAAGATTTTTAACCACTCACTTCATTCGCTCAATAGAAATTTTAAAAAATAAAAAATAATAAAAAATGCACAAAACATAAACAAGACATCATAAATATAAAATTCTCTCAGGCATATAAGCAAATCTATAAAAACAAAACCTAGTACAATCTGATTAGATTTATACAAGTTTATACAATAAACGCAAAATTTATGTTGGAGAAAAGATTTACTTACCTTCTTTCAGATGGTGCTAACACTTTAAATTAGAAATGAACTATCTTAACTAATTTGTATTGAAGTATATATATATATATCAGAGATTTGATAAGAATTGGACTCAAGATGTAACGTGTTGATATTTAATTCGTTTGTGATGATTTTTCAAAATTATTTTGCTTACATTTGAAATTACTTACTTTTTACCATATTTAAGAAATGTAATTATGTACCTCTCTGGCAATACAAGAGGCAAATTTATGTCCAAGAAGGAAATTTAATTTGTACAATTACTTAGGGAAGGTTTTTATTTTTTAAGAAAATAATTTAAGGTAACAATAATTGAGGCCCCTCAAATGTGTCATCTCATGTAATAAAAAAAGGAAAGAAAGAATAAATTACATATATCATGAATACATACAAATGATTTTTTTTTTTTTGGTGGGGAAGATGAAGGTGAACTATTCTTTTTCATAGATTAGGGAGAAATGTAGTTCTAAACAAAACTAACTTATTAGAAGTGCTTTTATTAATTGGGTTCGGATATCTTATATCACTTTGTGTACCATTCTTTGTATCACTTTCTAATTTTGTATATTTAAAATTTAATAAATAAAAGATAATTCATAAAAGAAAAAGGCCAAATTTAAAAGAAAATTATAATATAAAAGAAAAATAATATATAAAATGGTATACAAAGTGATATAGAATATCTTGTGCCTATTAATGAGCTATGAACTTGCCGTTAGGTAAACTAGTTTTAAATGTTTATTAGAGTTTTCTCTTTTAGTTAATGACGATATTTTTATTTTTTATTCTTAAGAAAAACAAAAAATTAAAACTTGTGGAAATTTATACATATACATATATTCGAATAACTTGTGCAAATATTTGCGACTATACTAAATGGACAAAAATGATGGACTAGCAAAATTTCGACTGATGCAGCCTAGGCCCAATTTTAGTGAGGCCGTCTGGGCCAAGCTCGGACTGAGCTCGAACTTTTTATAAGCCTGATTGACACCCGCAAGCCGCAAGTAAATCCAGTATGCTTAAAAGCCATCAGATCAGGGGCTTTATCCTTGGATCGGAATCTTGCAAAGTCTGCCTCCATTCCAATATGGACTTTTCATGTCTAAACAAAACTTAAAAAAAAAAAAAAAGTCGGCGGCGGCGGTTTCAAAGTGGTTTTTTTTCTGACCCTTGTTTTTTAAAAAGCAACTAAAATGGTTATAAAATTTTTTTTATTCGAAATATAGCCATAGCGCACAATTACTGTCCGTTATTATAAATGATAATGCACCGTGATGGTGCGTTATCACTAAATCCCACATTTCCTTACTAATCCGCGAAGTGGCAGATAACGCACCACATCGACGGATAACGTACAGTGGCCATGCGTTTTAAATCAGTAATAATGCACAAGGTTGTGCATTATTTGTCACATCATTTTTTTTTACATTTTTTATTTTTTTTAAATTTTTTAAGAACTCAAAATTTCTTTATATTTTTTTCAAAACTTATAGTTATATAATTTTTTAAAAAGACTGTATTATATTATTTAACTTATGTTGGTGTATTTTTTATGATAATATTTATAACCCTTTTTAAAGAAAATATGTTTAGCTTGTAACCATTTTATTAAAAAAAATATGAAGAAGTAATTTAAAGTAATGTAATTTTACTGTCAATATTTAGAGCAATGAAGAAGTACTTACAAGAAATTCAAAGAAAAATTTCATTAATAGAAACCCTAAAATATTACTAACACTTTCAAGAAAACAAACTTATACATTGCTTGAACCGGAGTCATTATAATTTTTTCTATTATGTTCCGGCATGCGACATCTGCCACATCTTGGGGGAGAATCTGGATTTCGGTAATCCATTTTCCCCCGAAATTGCGTGCCTTGTTTCCTACCCCTTGTTCATGTTTGGAGGATAAAATATTAAATTATAAGGAAGATCCCTCCAAAAGTTCTCATTCAAGACGAAATGAAAATTCGCTTGGTATGTTCTTCTGTACATTTCTCGCGAATATATATCCGGAACATAAGTATCTGCTCTTGTACCATTTTCTCTAGAAACTGCAAGAGCATGAGAACAAGACAATGTATATGCTTGCTATTTACCACAACTACATGATTTATTATTCATTCGTAATGTATAGACGTTATTGCTAGTACCAGCAACTCGGATCGAAGATCTGACCATGTATATTCCTTATCGCGGATTGTAAGTTGTAACTTTGTGTTATCTTGATTTTAATTCAATCCGCAAAAACTTGTCATATATTCAGGTCGGAAATGGATGCACACAATTTTGGGCCTCTTCAAGGTGTTGGTGAAAGTACCTAAAATAGTTTGTTGAATATTAGTTCAACTAATGCTTTTAAAGGTAAGACCCTAGCTTTCTTCAGCACACTGTTAAGTACTTCAGAAATATTAGTTTTCATGATCCCATATCTGTGCCTGCCATCATGCAACAGTATCCATTTCTCTAGGTTGATCTTTACCAAATAAATGTAAGCATCCACATTTCTGTCTTGGATCTCTTGCATAACACGGTCAAGTTTCTACTGTTTTGATTCTATTCCGACCTGCCATATTAAGCTTTTCAATTATGTGTTCTTGAAGGTCTTGTTGAAATTTGCTCGAATATGGCGTAAACAAACTTGTGAACTGTAAATGGAGGTTACCACAAAGATTGATTTTGAATAGCAGATAAAATCCCTTTGTAGCGATCGGAAATAAGACATATGTGGCGGTCTTTGACAACATGTTCTCGTAGATGTTTGAGGAACCAATTCCAACTTTCGGACGACTCCTTATCAACAATTACAAAAGCAAGTGGGAACAAATGATTTATTGGCATCTCACGTATTTGCAATTAACAGTACCCCCCTTATATGGTTCTCGTAGGTGTATGCCATCCACAGAAATCACCGGCCGACAATATTGAAATCAGTCTATACAAGGCGAGAAACACCAGAAAAGAAATTTGAAAACATAGTTAGGGGGATTGCTCGTTCTGTGATGCAAAAACTCGTAGACAGTCCCCGGGTTTGAATCGTACATAGTTTGTAAATAATTTGGTAAAATATTGAAAGTTGTCTCCCAACTGCCGAAAACCCTCCCTATTGCAAATTTTCGTGCATACCTTGCCCTTTTGTACGTATAACCCATTTGAAATAATACTTGAACTTCTTGGATGATGTTTGAGATAGGTATCTCTGGATCGTTGGCAAATAGGTGCAATATTGACATTGAAATAAATTTTGATGACATATTTTTATGCTTATTTTGTTGAATCTGTACAAAGTACATGTGTTCTTTGGCGAATCTGGTTATTTCCGAATGACCGTGCTTTTCTTTCTTTTTTATGCGGATGTACAATGAACAGTAATTAGAATCACTGTGATGGTAATATCTTGCGATCCATTGATCACTTTTACTTTTCACAACTCTATATTCACGGCCCACACTAATCGACCACTTCTGAATTGCACTAATTGCTTGTACTTTGTCAACGAATCTCATACTTAACTCAATGTTAGTCATGGAATCGTTCCAATTGAGCAACCTTAGGGTACCAGATTCCACAAGGTCATCTATTGGAGAACCCAGGCCCATATCTAGGAAATGTCCAGATTGTGTATAATCATATCTGGTGCTTCTGAACCATTGGCTACTCTCCCATTGAGTCACTGTGTTTTCAGTGACAGGGTTTACGTGAGTTTGTAACTCTTCTTCCTCGGAGTCATTGTTATCGTCTGATTCAGATTCATTAGATATGGCATAATTGATCAGTGATTTTTATCACTAAATTTTGAACTCAATACTTGCAAGTGCACAAGATCAATGTATTACGGAAGTATAAGAGTATCGAACCACAGAGAAAGACTTAACTAATTAAATTATTATCTTCCTAAATTAATTAATTTTATAAAAAGAATCAAATTATATTATCTAAAAATTATAGCTAAATTAATTAAAACTAATGAATAAAATAACTAAACTAAAAATAGAAAGAATTTAACCAAAAAGATGATTTGGAACCTTGAATCCACCACTGACCTATATAACAATGATTTAATTTTAGTTAGGAGAAAAGATTAGATTTTTATGTGGTGATCTAGGCTACAAGCTTCGATTCACTAAAGAAATATATTATGTTTAAATGCATGACATAATCCATCTAGCCATTAGCATGACTTATTCATTCCTATGACATAAATCATCTAAAACTAGCATGAACTATTCAATTCTAAAACCCACAATATACTTGCAAAAATTACATATCTCTCATACTCAAGACTACAAGAATCAAGGATGGATAAAAATATCAATTAACCCAAACAATTGTTCCACAAGAACAATCACAAAGAATTAATTGCATCAAACCAAGAACATCCCAAGATATGCAATTACATAAATAAAATAATAAATCTCCCAAAATAAATCAAAGTTACATGGCTAGGGTTTCATCAAGATTCTAAAAATAAATTTAGTTCATGGTTAAAGGGAAGGAAAGAACCGATTTATTGGAAGAAATCATGGTTTTTTTTTCAGACAATTGCTGAAAATTGCTGCTGGAATTTTCTGCTGCTGGAATTCTGCTTCAGCTTTTTCTGCTGCTGGAATTCTGCTGCAGATTTTTTTGTTGCTTCGTTCTCCTTCAGCTGCCAGCAACTGCTTCTCTAATTTTTTGGTTGCTGCTTTCGGTTCTTCTCCCAGCCAGCGCAGCTGCTGCTGGTATTTTCTCTTCATTCCTCACAGGTCTCTTTCTGTTTTTTTTTTCTGTTTTATTTTTTTTCTTTGTGCAGCTGTCCGTTTCTGCCTCTGCTTCTCTCCTTTTAAAGGAGGAGAACAACTTCTTTTTCTAATCCCTTTGTGACTCTTTTTTTTCTTTCCACCTCCTATTATAATTATCTTTCCTCTTTCTATTGTGATTCTTTGTCCTCCTCAATTTCTTCTTCTTTTTTCTCTCTTTTGTGGCAGCCCAATTCCAATCTTGGGCTTGTTTGTGGGTTGCCTTTTTTTACCGTGGGCTTTTTCTCCTTTTTATTTGTAGGTTGCATCACTTAATGAGCTTCTTTTCCTTTATCACCAAAATAAAATAATAACTATGTTTAGTAAATAAAATATTTTTAAGGGCTAATAACTAAAATTTAAGGTATTTATTTGTACAAAAAATGGACTTTATCAACTCCCCTACACTTAAATTTTGCTAGTCCTCAGGCAAAAATAAAAGAAAAAAAAGAAAAACTAACTAGCCACTTTCGTAGGACCCACAATTGCACTTAACATGTGCGACAAGCCCTTTTAACCCTCAAGTTATCCCTAGTGGACGAGTATGGTCTCGTGAGGGTTTGCAGACGACGTACCCACAAAGTCAAATAAACACAAACTTTAAAAAAGATAGAGTATTACCCAAATTAAGTACCCTTCATCCATATCTCAAACTTATCAAGACAAATATTCTTCCTCTTATTTTTAAACTTAAGTAACAAACAAATATTCAATTATCTCCTATAACTAATGCAAGACTTGTGTAAAGTGTGATCGTGGTCATAAGAGAGTGTAAAATAAATACTAAACAAAATTTCCAAATTACACATAGAAGACAAATCTCAACAAGAGTTCATCCACATAGGCTCAATTTTTGTACCTTCTCTCTACTAATCAAAGATTCTCAAATTCAACTCAGATCAGTTAGGGTGTTGGTTATGAAACGAAGGTAAGGAATTCAAATTCAAAGAAAAGAGAGCTTGCAAAAAATATGGATACTCTAAAATTTTGACAAGCTTTCTAACTTTGTTTTTGCTTCCTTTTTTTCTTTTCCATTAATACATTCACCAACTACTATATTCTTTTTCTTAAAATTCCATCATTTAAGGCCATTCTTTTTCTTACATTCACAAATTCGGGCCTCTTGATTTTTTTTTCTTCTTTTTTTTTTTGCAATTTATAATTTGTAACAATCATATATCAACTTTTCTTTCCTTTTTTTTTTTTTCAGCTCAATACATTTTTTTTTTCAAAAAAAAAAGTCATATATTGATCTATATATATATATATATATATATATTTTCTTCTCCCCTTTGTCAAAATAACTTATTCTCTTTTCCATAACACAAAAATAGTAACCTATCATGGAAGCACAAGTTAGAAGTTTGCATTAAACTGTCTACACGATTAAGGGTTAATATTTAAGTGGCTTAAAAGAAAGATATAACATTTAGGCTCAAAAGGGTACGAAGGTAAAAATTATGAAATTTGGTAAGCTTGAAGGGCACAAACGATTCAAAGAAGGCCTATGACCATCGTCTCTGAGTCAAATCGGGAAAACCTTTCTATTTCGCCTCAAGAGGTGCTCAAGTAAGTTTTAGAATGTACGGGAGAGATTCATCAACTTTATATAGCTCAAAAATAATGTAAAGGATTTATTAAATACTAACAATAACCCATCTGCTCAAGTGTAAGTCATGCAAAAGTTATAACAGATATAGAACATAAGTCCATCACCCTAATTAAAAATAAGAAAACAAGTACTTTTCTCAACTTATTCAAGATATTTTTAAAAGGAACTCAAAAAGAATAATTCTTTAAGTAAAATAATAGTTTTTGGTTTTTTTCAAAATAATGTAAAAGTAATAAAATAAAAAAATTCAGCAAAAATAAAAAAAATTGAGAAAAACGAACAAAAATAATAAATAAATAAAAATAATTGACACCAGAATAAAAACATCTTCTCCCCCACACCTAGACCCTACATTGTCCATAATGTGATAAAAGAGTACCAAGAGTGGAGAAGAGACAAAGAAAATAACAATACAACCTGGTAGTAAATGCAATATTAATGCATGTCTGCAAGAGTGGTAAATAATCTCTGTAATCTCCACGATAATGATACTTTGTTTTATTACCTTACAAAACAAACATTTCATACCTTTCTACCAATCAAGTGGAATAAAAATAAATAAATAAAAATAAAATAAATAAATAAAATAAAATTTGGGTTGCCTCCCAAAAGCACTAATTTTAAAGTCTTCAGCCAGACTCCCTAATTCTTTTGCATTCAACCAGAATCTATTTCTCTCATATTAAGCTCATGATTTTCAATCCAAGAAGAATTTTTTAATAGAGTAATGCAAGCAGTACTAGAATTAACATCCTCAGTGCAAATTAGGTTTTCTTTCTCAATAGAAGTATAATCTTTTGAACACATTTAAGGTAGAGTTTCTTCAATTAATTCATCATTTATATCTACTAAATAGCATTCAGAATTATCTTCTATAGAAAGTTGGAAAGAAGTTTTAAAGATATTTAATCTAACCCTCATATTCATTACAGAGATATCCATAACCTCAGTTCTACAATTAATAGTAGCATTAGCAGTAGTTAAAAAAGGACTACCTTTATCAATTTGAACCAGAACATCATCTATCCCCCTAGGTACTTTGATTGATCTAGTAGTTTGTTGCAATTCCCCTAATCCTAACTCGTCATAAACCCAATTCCCCGGCAACGGCGCCAAAAACTTGATTGGGGATTTTTATCACTAAATTTTAAACTCAATACTTGCAAGTGCACAAGATCAATGTAATACAGAAGTATAAGAGTATTGAACCACAGAGAAAGGCTTAATTACTTAAATTATTATCTTCCTAAATTAATTTTATAAAAATAAGAATGGGATTTTATTATTATTCCTAAATTAATTAAAACTAATGAATAAAATAAATAAATTGAATCAAACAGGAGATTAGCCAAAGAAAATGATT
This sequence comes from Catharanthus roseus, assembly GCA_028651295.1. Classification (NCBI taxonomy): domain Eukaryota; kingdom Viridiplantae; phylum Streptophyta; class Magnoliopsida; order Gentianales; family Apocynaceae; genus Catharanthus; species Catharanthus roseus. Next base: position 9,317,729 of record JAPQWS010000050.1, on the reverse strand, counting down.
TAGAACCTTGAATCCACTACTAACCTATATAACAATTATTTAATTTTATTTAGAAGAAAAGATTAAACCTTTATGTAGTGATCTAAGCTACAAACTTCTATTCACTAAAGAAATATATTGTGCTTAAATGCATGACATAATCCATCTAACCATTAGCATAACTTATTCATTCCTATGACATAAATCATCTAAAATTCTAAAACCCACAATATACTTGCAGAAATCACATATCTCTCATACTCAAGGCTACAAGAATTAAGCATGGATAAAAATATCACTTAACCCAAATAATTATTCTACAAGAACAATCACAGAGAATTAATTGCATCAAACCAAGAAACATCCCAAGATATGTAATCACATAAATAATATAATAAATCTCCAAAAATAAAATAAACCAAAGTTACATAGCTAGAGTTTTATCAAGATTCTAAAAAAAAAATTAGTTCATAGTTAAAGGAAAAGAAGGAACCAATTTGTAGATCATAGCCTTTTTCTTCCAAATAATCTTTTGTTGTTGCTCATTAGATTTGTTGCTTCAAATTGTGGCCGTCTTGCGGCTGCTTTTCCTTTTCTCTCGTTGTAGCTCGGGTAGCTGCTTGCACAACTGCTGCTGTCTCTCCCTGCAGCTCTCCTCTTTTTTTCTTCTTGATCGTCCCCCTAGGTACTTTGATTGATCTATCAACTAACTGTAAGGTCATATCAGTTGGTTACAATTCCCCCAATCCTAACTCTTCATAAACAGAGTATAGAAGCAAGTTAACACTAGAACCTAAATCTAAGAGTGCCCTATCTATTTTGTGATTACCAATAAGACATGAGATAGTAGGGATACCAGATCTTTATATTTAGGAGGGGTGTTATATTGCAAAACGGAGCTCATCTATTCAGTTAGGAAGATTTTCTTAGAAACATTGCTTTTAGATTTTTTTTTTAAAAGTACACATGTCTTTAAGAAATTTTGAATACAATAAGACTTGCTTAATAACCTCTAAAAGTGGAAGGTTAATTTTAACTTATTTGAGCGTTTCTAAAATATCTTCTCTTTTACTATCCTTTTAGTCAAGCGACCATTTACATTGCAGACTCTCACTTTGATGCATTTCAAGCACGATTGACCACTCCTGTTTTCATTCAAAGTGCTTCACAACTTGCCAACCTTCTCACAAAGGCCTTACACCTACCACAATTTTGCAAGTTGTCTGACAAGTTAGGTATTTGTAACCTTCATGCTCCAACTTGAGGGACCTTCATGCTCCAACTTGAGGGAGAGTGTTGAAATATGTAGGACTATAGTTAAGATAGGTAGTTGTTGTGGATTGTAGTTCGATATGTAGTTGAGACATTATAGAGATTTAAGCTGATATTGTTTAAGTGCTTCTATTTTGTAGGAAGTCATTTGCTGCAATGACAAACACAGAAAAAATTTCTGAGAGGAAAACTTTAATGAACAATAAGGGTCTTGAATTTCTTCCAACAGATAAAACTTATTTCCGTCTTTTTTGTTTTCTATGGGTAAGTGTAGATTTTCCTTTTTATTTTTGAAACCTTGGGCAGCTTGATGATTGTAAGCTGTACATATTTTTACCAAACGAGCTGATTGTGTTATATATGTGAACCGACCTTCAAATCATGTACATCTGGATGATGAAGTAAGTTAGAGTATCCTATTTGACGGAACAAAGAGCTGCAACAGATTTGGTTAGTATTAAATGATGTAAAAAATTTTCTGTTTTTGCACAGGTTATTTGTGAATCACTTTGAAATGAAGTACTTTATGAGTTTGTAAAAACTCGTGCTCTTTGTTTCATCATCTCTTGTGCAAATAGTTGCAGAGAACAATATCGGTCTTTACCACTGTAACAAACGGAAGGGTTTTAAAGTTCTTCGGACCGATTGAGCTCATTTCTAGTTTCAATTCATACATTTCTTCTATGGGTAAGCTGATTTTTTTATTTTTCCTTTTTGAAACCTTGGGTAGGTATTGACAATTGTAGGTTATTATTATCTTTTTACCTTATGAGCTAATTCTGTTATATATGTGAAATCTCCGACCTTCAAATGCATATCTGTGTAAAAATGAAGGAAGTTGATGAAGAGTCTCTCGTTTGACAGAACAAAGAGGTATGAAAAAAAAAAAAATCTAAGCAAGCTTAATTTAGGAGAAAGGGAACCCATTTCCGCAGAACCTCAAGCATTGAAGATTCCAGCAATATGGTTGTGACATAGTTCATCCAAGCTGAATATCATGCGTATTGAGTAGAGAACTGAGAGTTTGAAGAAAGATTGAGAAATTTAGAGGTAAGATATCAAGAACATTGTGAATAAGATTTGAAAATGTTCTTCTGCAGTTTTTTTTTTTTCTTTATTTAAGAAATGTCACTCTCTAGGCAATGAGCTTCTGAGTTTTAGGAGTTTTTTCGCATCTATATCTAATTTTCAACTTCATAGACAAGTGTGTCTTTTGCAGTTCTTTAGCTCTGACCTATTAGTTATTCTTGTTCGTTGGAAAGTTAATCTTTTAAGTACTGCAGAATTTGCTAGCACACATTCAAGTGTGTGTTTATGCCTCTGGAAAATGATGTTTACGTAATATACTTTATGAGTTAGTAGTCTTCTTGAATTTCTGCCACCAAATGATGCTCAGTATATGCCATTTTCCTCTACTTTTTACATTTATGTTTACTTCATTAATGAATTTATTCAGAGTTGATATCTGGTTTGCTTAATAAAATTGTAATGTTCTGTATTTTTTTGTTGAATTTTGTTGGTGGAGCATGTATTCCTTTGGGTCTCGTAATTTTTTCTAACTAACATTTACAATGGCGACCTATCTGATTGTTCATTTTGGTTAACAATGCCAAAAGTTAAATTCAACTTCTAGGGAAAAAGGAATCGCAAAAAATGCTTGGTATTATGAATATATGTTAATTTTGTTTGATAGTTGTACAGTTATGTGTTCATAACTTTGCAGAAAGTGTCTTTTGTGATACTTTTCTCATGCCTGGTGCTTATTCTAGTTCTTTCCTAATCTTTGAAAATTTTGAGATTTTGCACTAGAATTATTCATGTTCATATGTGTACATGCATATTTATGGCAATGATAGTTATTATACAGATTTATTTGTATTTATACATACAAGGTATAGAAGTTATTATGGCTCTACAAATCTGAAATCAGTAATCACTGCAAAATATACTCCATGGTGTCTGAATCAAGTCCTTTTGGCTGCAAATAAAGTTAATTCAATGTTTTGTTTTACTGAGTCTGATGTTTAAAATATTTAATGATGCAACATATTTTCCTCTTTTGGTACAGATTATTTGTGTGGGTGGATCTCTTGAAATGAAGTAGTTTATGAATTGGAACTAGACATCCTAATACTCATGATGTCATTGGTTTTAAATTAGTTTCTATATAAAAAAAAACCGATAACAAAATCGAATATTCTAGTTTATCTTTGCTGCGTAGATGGCTGGACCAGAAAGGAGAGGCACACAAGCAAAAAAGGGAAAGCAAATATGGTTGGAAATTGCAATTCCAATGTCCAGCTTCCCGTTGAAGTTACTTTTGGGACTCCAATCAGCAAACTAATGCACAAACATTGCTATCCATGGTGCACAAGCAATTAGCAAGCAAGCAGTTATTTACGACTCTAGAGAATCATACTGCTATTCTTGAGAGCTAATCTGCCATGCCAGAAAATTCTCCAACCACACCAAACACAATCCAAGGCTCAGCGGGACAAAACATGCTCGTTTCAGCTCAAGTTCAGTTTTACAATAGATGAAAGAAAATCTTCTTTACTAAAAAACGGAAAGTATTAAAACACCAATACTTATTGAGAATACTGCTAGTAATTAGGTTTACATGTTCATTTTATTCGGGGCTTAATGTGCTTTATTTAATATTTTTAAAGTGTGAGTATTTTCGCCTCATTTAAATTGTAGAATAAACTACATTACTAACTTATTGATAAAGCGTCGGATTGTGTATAAAAAAACAATGGTCATTTTTTAATTTTTTATTAAACAGTAAATGAATATTTCTTTTGATATTTTTCTTCAAGACAACTTAAGAAATGTTACTAAGCTAGGAAGTATCCACTATGAGAAAATATAGTATCTGTGATAAAATTTTAGTTAGAAAATATTTTTTTTTGCCATATAAATATAACAAAATAATTGGGCGACCAAATGTTAATTTCTCGCCGAATTTCCTCGCCACACGCTTGGCGCGAACATTCCCTCACTGTTTTCTTTTTTTTTTTTTTGCTGGGTCGCGCCTTATCAGGAGAGATGCACTCAGTAGTAACCAAATATTATAGCTTTCTCCTCACCACACTGATACTTCACTACCGGCCCTTCACAAGCTTCATCTTCTTCTTCACCGGTGGGAGCTTCATCGTTCTCTCTCTTCTCCTTTGCAGGTTTGATTTTCTCTCTCTCACTCTCTCACTCTCTCTGTCTCTCTCTCTTTCTCTCTCTCTCTTTCTGTCTCTTTCTCTCTCTCTCTCTCTCTCTCTCTCTCTTTCTCTCTCTCTCTCTCTCTCTCTCTCTCTCTCTCTCGCTTTATACAAGAGTTTAGTTTCTTCTCTGATTTCAAGCTCCATGGTGATTTCTTTCTCGGTGCATAAAAGAAACTTTTTTTTTATAATTTCTCTGATTTCTTCTCTATTTTATGTAATTAATGTTATTAATCATGCTAAAATTTGAACTTTAATTAGTTTTTGACTTCCTCTGATATGGGTTTTGAGTGATGTCAGGTGAATTTCATAATGCCTTCAAAATCTTCTAGGTGCAATTAGAGAATTTTTTTTAATAATTTCTCTGATTTCTTCTCTAGTTTCTGTAATATTAGTGTTATTAATCATGCTAGAATGTGAGCTTTAATTAGTTTTTGACTTCCTCTGATGTCGGTTATGGGTGATACTTGGTGAATTTCACAATACCTTCAAAATCTTCTCGGTGCAATAAGAATTTTTTTTTATAATTTCTCTGATTTCTTCTCTGTTTTCTGTGATAGTGTTATTAATCATGCTAAAATTTGAACTTTAATTATCCTCTGATGTGGGTTTTGAGTGATGTCAGGTGAATTTGACAATACCTTCAAAATCTTGTTGGTGCAATAAGAGAATTTTTATTTTTATAATTTCTCTGGTTTCTTCTCTGTTTTCTGTTACTAGTGTTAATAATCAGGCTAAAATTTGAGCTTTAATTAGTTTTTACTTCCTTCGATATGGGTTTTGAGTAATGTTAGTGAATTTCACGATATCTTCAAAATTTCAAAGCCTTGGTTCTTTTCTCTTTTACTGTACTGTAAATTGAAGACGAAAATGATGTTTTGAAATGCCCGGAACATATTACTACAGTGGATGTTGTGAAGTTTGTTGAGTCTTGTCCTGAAGTTTCTTGTAACATTTTAGCCATTCTCTCTCTTTTCCCCTTTCTTTTTTTCTTGGCCATAGAAGGCAACTTATTTTGCTTTTTGCAATTCTTTTGTTTGTAAAAAGGAGAATTTTGGTGAGAGAATCAATGAATCATGAGAAAAGTACTCGAAGAGGGGAAAGAATTCCATTCTTGACAAATTTCTGTTACAAATTTCCCTGTTTTAGAGCCCAAAATCATCCACTGGAAATGAGCCTTACTGCTGCAAAATCTTCTTCTTCCCATTGATGTTAAACTTTTCTTGTTATTAAATTTATTATTTAAGTCATTTATCTACAAGGACTAGAGAATTAAAAACTTGAACAGAATGAAAAAAACCCAAAACAGAGCCAGCAGAAAAAAGTTCAACTACAGCCGAAAAATGCTGAATTTACATTACATGTCATCCCATTCTTGACAAGTTTCTGTTACAGTTTTCTGTTTCAGAGCCCAAAATCATCAGCTGGAAATGAGCCTTACTGTTGCAGAATCTTCTTCTCTATATATCTACCAGATTCTTTCTTCCCATTGATGTTCTAGTTTTCTTGTGATTAAGTTTCTTATTTAAGCCATTTATCCACCAGGACTAGAGAATTAAAAACTTGAATAGAATGAAAAAAACTCCAAATAGAGCTAACAGAAAAAAAAAGTTAAGTTATAGCAGAAAAATGCTCAATTTACATCACACTAGCTCATCCACCTTTCATAATTTTCCCTAGTGAAAATCAAGTTTCTGGAATTCTATTTCCACCATGATATTTTGGTCATTTGGTAGGAGGGAGATGTTAAATTAGTAATTCTACTATAATTCTATATCCTTCTTCTTGAGCAACCTGTTTTTCTCCAGAATCTAACATCTGTTAAAAGAAATTCTACCATAATTCTATATACTTCTACTTACCCATTTCTTTCTCCTAAATTTGTATGGCGCAAAGTTCAAAGGAATAGAGAGCATCTTGTAGTTGCATTGGCAATTAAGTCTCCAATGCTAATTGTTCTTTGTTCATCATTGCATGACATGATCAAAGATTGTGGGTCAAGACAAGTATAAACTTTCTGTTTGTTGTTTCTGCCGATTCACTGCTATATTTCTTTGTCTCTCTATATAATGTGTAAGGAACAATGCTATTTTTAGCTTTCCTTAGCTATTTTTCATGTGACATCACAAGATGGTTCACTTTTCTTTGATAGAAAAAGTGAGTTTGGTGATAATCCATTAGCTATTGGGCAGTTGGTAGCAAACAGTCAATGTTAATATAAGGTAATGAGTTTAATGTTGATATGGACAAAATAGACTGGAACTGTCTTTGAAAGCAACAACTAAGAATTCTTTGCAGGGAAAATTGACAATAAAGAAGTCTACTAAAAATGGGAAAGAAACCGAATTAACAAAGATATAGGATAAGATTTAGCAGTTCCTTTTTAGAAATTTGGATTGGACCAACAAATAGTGAATTTGACTTTTCAATTGAATGGTAAAAAAAATCTGGAAATCTTTTATAAATCCAGAATTTTCAGCAAGAATATGAGCAGAATTTTCCTTCATATATTTATTACACTCTTGAAAAGTTGGCAAAAAGAGAGAATTAAAACATTTTGGAAATTTCTAATACAAATTCAGGCAAATACCTCTATCCAAAAAGACCATTTTGGATCAATTTTTGCCATTTTTGGAAATAGAATAATATCAAGAATAAGAATGGAAAAGCATAGCTATTATACTTGAGAATTTTTCAAGAATTGACTAAAATTGACTGCAGTTCTTTTGTTTCTCAGGGTCAATAGCTGCGACAGTTACCCCACAACATCTTGTTCTCAAGAGGAATTCCCTTTTTCAAGAAGCTCTGCAACCACGTAGTTATTGCCTTCCTGTGCTCAAGAGAAAGACTCACAATACGTCTCTCAACCTTTCATTTTCTGATTTGTAAAGTTGAACAGCTATTTCTTTTAATAATTGCTCTCAGGAACTTAATGCCACCTAATTTCAAGACTGTTTATTTTTATAGTAAAAAGAATCAGGCTTTGCAATAATAAATTCATCATTTGCAGAAAAATTGCACATTTTTTCTAAATACAGAAAAATTGCTCTTGCTGGCTTGTTGACTTGCAATTATTCTTATCTTAACTTTGATGGCTGTTAACTAGAGGCACTAAGTAAATTATAGATTGGATTTTGGAGTGCAAGGACTCTTTTGTTTTGATGTTCTTGAACTAGCTTTATCAATGAATTCTGACTTTTGGTATTTGTTTTGAAATTGCTCTTGTTACAAATGCTTTGTTTAGTTACTTAGATGTGGACTGTAGGGGCTGACTTTTGTCCATAATATATTAGAGATCTAGTTCTGCTTCAAGATTTTTGTTTTAAAAAAAAAAAAGATTGTTCTTATAAAAAGTCGAGATCAAACATAGACCCATTCTTTTGTGCTCTAGGTAGAATATCACGCATTAGTAAGGCCAAGATTTCCAGATGACTTGGGTAAACAGAGGAATAAATTGGGAGGACCCATACCGTAACAAGCACTAGCTTCTGGATTGATTGCATACTTTTGGTCTCTCTTGTTTCCCTGTTTCTTTAATTTTGTAGCCTGAACTGCTTAAGTTGTGCCAAAGTTTCACAGATGAAATTCAAAATATCTTCAAAATCCCAAAATTTTAACCAAGAAGAGAAATTGTTGGTTATTTTCTTTTTTACTGTACTGTAAATTGAAGAAGATATTGATGTTTCAAAATGCATGAATAATTCGAGGGAAAAATTGATTTTGATTTTTAGATTCTCTACTAGTTGCTCATAAAACATTATATCTTCTTAATGATTTCATTTTAGATATCAGATGTTAAATATGTTTGATATTAATTCAGCTTTCTAATTTTCATTTTGTACTTGTTGTGTATAGTTCTTGGTTGAAGATTAAAAATAGATAATTGAAGGTAGTGGCAACATATCTAGATTACTTGGGTAGCGTTTTTAAAGTTTTATCTTTTTGAAAGGTAATATTATCATGAAGAGAATGTTGCTTGCTACAGCAAATATTTTTGTTTAGGTCATGAAGAGGAATGTCTCTTGCACTAGAAACTTATATATTGTTTATATTGGAATTGAGATTCAATCCAGGTACTAAGTTCTACTTACATGAAATACATGGTTGAATATTTTTTATTGGTTTGTTGTGACCAATACATGATCAATAGTTTACGAGTTATATGATTGAGGAACTTTGTTGGATTTTATGCTTGTTTTGTTCCTATATAGGGTTAGATTTTGTTTTTAGATTGATGGAAGCATATGGTTGGTGGAACATGTCATTTTTTATGTTTGTCAAAAGGATTATTGGATTAGATTTTATTTTGTGATTGCTAGAATTTATATTGTTAGGTGGATTATATCATTTTTTATATTTGTCAAAAGGATTAATAGGGAAATGGCTGAAGAGTACCACCTATTTTAATTTTCTTAAAGGAAAATGCTGTTGGGGCAAGTAAAGTGTCTCATTGAGCTTTTAGCTATTTTTTTAATAAACTGTCTTATTTAGCAACTTATAGTATTTTGAAATACATAGCAAGTGCCTCAACGTATTTGTTTGTTTTTAATTTGGTAGCTGTTTGGGCTTTACAACTACTTTGGATCTGCAGAAATATTATTCAAAGAATTAGTTTCAAATTTGACGAAGGTTAGTGATGCTTGTACTTATTCCAGATTTCTGCATTTTACATGTTTCATATCAGAATATAAGAAAACAAATTGGCTGGTTTTGTGGTTGAAGTTTATAAATTTCTTTTCCTTAGTAGAATTTGCTTTAGAAGAAGTCTAAATGTGCTTTGTGAATTTGGTAAAATTCTGTATGAGGGTGCACCTTAAACTATTGACATTGATAGTAGCTCTTAATTGCAACATGTGTGTGTATCATCCATGTAGATAAATCATGGATAGAGTTGAATGAATTGTGTGGATAGATGGTCTGAATAGTATATCATAGGAGTAGAAACATTCGTAGAACTTATAAGAGAAAAGAACAGAAATAATGCAAGCCTTCGGGTGTCCATTTCAAATTTGTATAAATGTTTTGTGGCACTCTTTGTGTACAGTGAAGAATCATTTGCTAAACGGAGGAATGGATAGTACATACACTAAAGGGAGGTTTCACGGTGAGGATTTATGTGAAGAAAGTGATGATAGTAATGATATTCTTACTGGTATGGAGGAAGATATGGAGGATGAGATGATGGAAATCCTGGATGATAGTTAGATGGGGACCTTCTTGAATGATGATTTTAATGGGAGGACAGATGACCAAGGCTCAGATAGTCATGGTAATGTAGGAGATGGACTAGACAGTTTACTACATTATTTGTTGCATTAAGGTACTCAATAAATGGAGCAACAAATCGTTCACTATGCTACTTGATCTATTATCAGATGCTTTAAGAGATGGCAATTTACTTCCTTCTTATTATGACTCAAGGAAATTTCTACATCAAATTAGATTAGGTTGTGAATCAATCCATGCATGTAAGAATGATTGTGTTCTTTTTAGAAAAGAATATGAGAAATGTGACAAATGTCTAGAATGCCAAGAGCCAAGCTATAAGATTGATGATTGTAAAGACAAAAAAATTCCCCATAAGATCCTCAGATACTTCCCGCTGACACTTAGGCTGCAGAGATTGCTTATGTTTAGAGAAACAGCTTCACATATGAGATGGCATAAGGAAAATCGCATTGAGGAACCTGGGATTCTTAGGCATCCTGCTATGCCCGTAATGTTAGACTTGCATTTTCAAGTGATAGTTTCAACCCCTTCAACAACATGAGTACTTCATATAGTACTTGGCGTGTCATACTTATAATTTATAATATGCCACCATGGCAATTCAAAAGGGACTCATACTTTCAGTTATCTCTTCTTATTCCAGGGCTGCAATCACCTGGAAAAGATATTGATGTGTATCTCCAATCTCTTGTTGAGGAGTTAGTTGAATTGTGGGATGTTTGGGTTCAAACCTTTGATGTAGTAAATAAGAAATGCTTTAAATTGCATGCAGCTTTGATATAGACTACATGTGATTTTTCCAGCATACGAGAACTTGTCTGGTTGGGTAACAAAAGGAAAGTTAGCTTGCCCTCACTGTAATGATGAAACGTATTTAATGTCATTAAGAAGTAAGATTGGTTATATAGGTCATCTTCGATTTCTACCTAACAATTATAGTTGGAGAAAAAATGGCCGCAAGTTCAATGGTAAATATGAACTGAGACAAAAGCCCAAAGAGTTGGTTGGATGTGAAATATTGAGACAATTAGAGGTGGTGAAGAATGTTAAATTAGGAAAAAAATCCTTGCAACAAGAAGCAAAAACGTACTCAAGAAGAACGGAATTAGACTAAGAAGAGTATATTCTTTAAATTACCATATTGGACAACTCATAAGTTGCGGCATAATGTTGATCCAATGCATTTTTAGAAAAACTTTTCGGATAGTCTAATAGGAATTCTAATTGGCTCAAAAAAAAAAAAAAAAAATCAAACGACACATATAAAGCTCGTCTACACTTAGAAGGACATGGATATTCGACATGAGTTGCACTTACAATCAAGAAATGGTAAATTTGTCAAAACTTCATGCTTCTTATACACTATCAGAAAAAGAAAGGCAAAGATTTTGTAAGTTTCTGAAATTTGTGAAATATCTAGATGGTTATGCAGCAAACATTTGAAGATGTGTGAGCATAAAAGATGGTAATATATCAGGATTAAAGAGCCATGCCTACCTTGTTCTGATGCAAAAATGCTCTCTATTGGTATGCCTGGGTACTTGAATAAAGAGTTGTATACTTTAGTGTATGAGCTGTCAATTTTTTTTCAAGAATTATGTTCAAGAACATTGAAAATGGAAACCATCGAGCAATTGCAAGACAACATTGTCGTCATACTTTGCAAGTTAGAAATGGTTTTTCCCCAGCATTTTTTAATATAATGATTCATATAAGTTAGGAGGACATGTCCAAGATACATGGATGTATCCATTTGAAAGGTTAGTAAAAGAACATCTTCTTAACAATGTTATGCTCGGTGTAAAATATCTCTACTCTATACTACTATAATTTCTATTTTAAGTAGGTATCTTGGAAGCTTAAAAGGAACAGTGACCAATAAAGCTTACTCTGAAGGGTCAATAACAAAAGCTTACATAGTGAATGAGAGTTTGATGGTTTGTTCAATCGATCAGATTGAAATTATGAAGAGAAGAGCAAGCTGGCAGATTGTCTATTTTCTCCAATAAAATTCGTCCCTACGGTATAGCTAAAAGAGTCACATTGTCTAGGGACGAACGTTGTTTGATTCATTGGTATGTTTTGAATAATTGTGAAGAGTTGCAGCCATATTTATTGTAAGTGATTCCATACTTTAATTGTTTAAATTTTTCTAACACATATCTTTAAAGATTAGTTAATTTTGTTTATAACTTCTGACTAGGGAACATGAAGGAGAGTTAAGAAACCGAAGTCATAACAATTTTATTGAGCAGCAAAAAAAAAGAAAAATTCCATCGTGGTTCAAGGAAAAAGTATGTTTTATACTAGTCTTGTTAATATTACTAATATACAACATTGTTCATATCTAAATCCTATATATTAATTTTCTATATATGTTGGATTGAACGACTTCATATTCAAGGATCTATGGAGGCAAACAGTGAGATTTATGCGTTGTTATGTGGACCTAATTTGCGAGTAACTGAATATACTAGATGCATTGTTAATGGAGTGAAGTTCCTAAATAAGGAGCGTGATGGACGTCCTAAGACTTAAAATTTCGGTGTCCGTGTAGAAGGGGAGCATAATGATGCAATTGTTGACTTCTTTGGCACTTTAAATTCTGTTATTGAGTTGAGGTATATGGAAAAGTGTATGATAGTTTATGTAAATGTGATTGGTTTGACACAAGAACAATTCATCGTGACAAGTACTATACAAGTATTGATTTGAAAAATCATTGGTATGAAAGTGAGCCTTACATTCTAGCAAGCCAAGCGACTCAAGTATTTTATGTCCATGATACTAAATTAAAAGGCAATTGCATGCGGCTTTGGCAGCAGAGCATCGGTATGTATGGGATCCAACACTTTTAGAATCTGTCAAAGAAACTTGAGGTGATGATGGAGCTAGCAATTCAGATTACATTTATCAACAAAATGAGGCTTCAAACACACCATTCCAGATTGAACCATGTGAAGTTGAAATGCTGCATAGGAGTGATGTAGAACCCCAAGTTGTAGATGAGCTTGGAGGTGCATCTCGAGTGGATGATGATTCAATAAATGATGAAGGAATTGAGGATGTGTATATAACTTCTGATACAAAGAATGAAGAGACTATGAGCTTACGTTCTGAAAGTGAAGAAGAATAGTGTGGCTAGGTATCACTGAATTTGTGTGTGGAAAACAACTTTTTTATCTATTTATTTTTATTGCTCTTATGTAATTTCAATGTTTCTTTTTACTGCTAATTGTTTTTTTTTTGTTATTTATTTAATTTCTTCAAATTTAGCGATATGTCACTGCATTTATATATTCTTTACTTAACTTACTATTTGAAAAAAATAAACTGACTCGTTAAGGATTAAATTTCTACTATGATTAGGATTATTATTGTTAGGATTTATATCTCCTAATCTATGTATATTTAGTTTATTAGTTTCCTAATTATAGTTGGTTTAGGATTGATCACACATTGTGACAACTATATAATGTACACTTTTTTTGCAATAATAGACAGAAAACAATAGATTGTTTTCCCCACTGGAAGCTTTCATGGTATCAGAGCCAAGTTCGAAAAAAAAAAAAACTTTGCTAAAAAAAATATAATAATAATAATTTTGAAAGTATGGCCTTCACTGCTGCTCACCGCCGTTCATCGTCGGGTTCATTGTCTTCAACCTGGTACGGCATAATTTGCAGGCATTGTAATCGGAGCAAACCTCCGTTTAGTCGCAGTAGCCGAGACTGCGGAACACCACAAGATCGCAGTAGCAGAGGTGGATGGCGAGGCAGATCTCGCCCATCTTCTTGCCGTGGTACAGCAAGACAGCAGCAACAACTTACGCAGAGAGGACGATCGGCTGATGCGTGGGCCAATATCGCCACGACAGACCAACATGGAGGAACGCCGTTCGTTGCCGACGTAGAAACCTTCAGCCGAGCAAGAAGCTCCAGCAACAATATTCCCAATTTATCAAGTGAACAATGGTCAAAATTGTTGATCTTTATAAATAACACAGATGTCACTCAATCCGATAAATTATCTGGTATGAAAAATTTATGGATTTTGGATTCAGGATGTTCTATCACATGATTGGTAGAAAAGATTTTTTGTGCATTTTAAATCATGTCTACCCGTATACTATTGGTCTACCTAATGGTACTAAGGCAATTGCTCTTCAAGAAGGAATGATCTCCTTAACTCCCAGACTCAAACTCTTAAATGTGCTTTTAATTCCTGAACTTAAATGCAACCTAATTTCCTTGTCTCAATTGGCCCGAGACTCTCAGTGTTTTATCACCTTTTTTTATAATTTTTGTGTTATACAGGACCGTATCTCGATGAGGCCGATTGGAGTGGGTGAGCAAAGGAATGAGATTTTCTTCTACAAGCTGTTGCAATTATCAGCTTTGTATACTTTTTCTAGCACGGTTCTTGATTCCAGCACATTATGGCATATACGGTTGGGCCATCATTCGGATTTTGTGGTAAATAATTTCTTGGGACTTTCTAAAGACTCTAAAACCAAATCTACACCTTGCAATATTTGTCTGCGTGCTAAACAAACTCGTGACTGCTTTCCTTTTAGTATAAATAAGGCATCTCAGACTTTTGATTTAATTCATTGTGATTTATGGGGACCATACAAAACTGTATCTACTATCGGAGCCTCTTATTTCCTTACTATAGTAGATGATTATTCCAGGGCAGGCTGGATATATTTGATCTCAGAGAAAAGCGAAGTTGCATTCGTTTTAAAAGATTATTTTGCCATGGTGAGAACCCAATTTGGCAAAACCGTAAAGACAGTCCAGAGTGATAATGATATAGAATTTATTTGTCTAAAATCATATTTTTCTGCCCATGGCATGATACATCAGACCACCATCGCTGGGACTCCACAACAAAACGGCAGGGTCGAACGGAAGCATCGGCATATCCTGAATATTGCTCGTGCTTTGCGGTTTCAAGCTAACCTACCCATAAAATTTTGGGGAGAATGTGTTCTGACAGCCGGATACCTTATAAATCGTACACCCTCTTCATTTTTACATGGAAAAACGCCTTATGAGATGCTACATGGGAAAAGACCATCTTATTCTCACATTAAAAGTTTTGGGTGTTTAGCTTATGTCCATGATTATGATCTACCTAGAGATAAATTCCGAGCCCGAAGCAGAATGTGTCTTCCTTGGATATCCCTTCAACAAGAAAGGTTGGCGATTTTATGATTTAAAAAGGGAGAAGTTCATTATATCCAGAGATGTAATTTTTGATGAGACAGTTTCCACACAGAGACTTGGAAACCCCACAATGTACTCCAGATTTTGCAAGCTCTTATAATTTTGGGGAACAAATGTTGGGCTTACAAGCAAGGGAGAGTAAGTTCTTTCGTGAAAATAACATACAAATTCAGCCCAGAGCAAATAGCCCAGCAAGATGTAGCCCAATAAGACAAAGGGAGGAGGAGCCCACGACCAAGACAGCCCTTCTCCAAGCTGTTGACTCACCTTGCCCAGTATCTCGTGCGGCCCATCACGACCGGCCCAGTACACACAGCACAACCGTATCCATTCCTTTTGACAGCGAGGCCCAGTGCGCACAACCTAGCACGCATGGCCCAGCCGATTCTCTCTCTACTAATAGCACGGCCCAGCGCCTCCATCCCAGCGACCAAACTTCTATTTCTGTCCTGCCCACTCAAGACCGCACCACGTGCCCAGTGGCGGATCCATCCAATCCAGGTAGCTTCTTGGACCAGAACATTTCCACTGCACCTCATCCAGTGGCTCCAAATCCAGTAACATTTATACCAGCTGTTCCTTCTCCTTCTCCAAGCCAGTCCACAGAAATACTTGGTACAAGGAAAAGTACTCGAATTAAAAAAGGTTTCTGCTCGATTCCAAGATTTTGATTGTAATGCTATATGGAAGACTTCTATATCCCATTCCTCTTCTGCTCCCTCATCCTCTTCGGTCCTCTCAGGTACGTCCCTTTACCCTATAACACAATTTGTGGACTATAGAAAATTTTCTCCTTCACACAGGCATTTTTTAGCATCGGTAGACACAGAATCCGAACCCATCACCTACTCTGAAGCAGTATCTAATCCTCTTTGGCACGCCGCTATGCGCCAAGAAATTGATGCACTCGAAAAGAATGGCACATGGTCTTTAACGCCCTTGCCTCCTGGAAAACGTGCTCTAGGGAGTAAATGGGTTTTTCGTATTAAGTACAAAGCAGACGGCACCATCGAACGATATAAAGCCCGCTTGGTGGTTTTGGAAAACACACAAATGGCAGGTGTTGACTTCACGGACACATTTGCCCCAGTTGCTAAAATGGTCACAGTTCGCACTTTACTTTCTGTCGCTACTGCTCGAAATTGGCCTATTCATCAGATGGATGTCCACAATGCGTTTCTCCATGGAGATTTACAGGAAGAAGTTTATATGCGACCGCCACCTGGTTTTCGGCCCTCTTTCCGAGGACAAGTCTGTCTTCTGAAGAAATCTTTATACGGTCTTCGCCAAGCTCCTCGGTGCTGGTTTTCAAAACTGACTGCCGCTCTTCGTAAGTGTGGCTTTTCTCAGTCTTATGCAGATTATTCTCTCTTTACATACTCTCGCGGAAATATTTTTTTATGTGTCCTCATTTATGTGGATGATTTACTAATTACTGGAAATTCACTACCCACTCTCAATAAATTCAAAGCTTCCTTGAATAAGTGCTTTCATATGAAGGACTTGGATCCTCTCAAATATTTTTTGGGTATTGAAATTGCAAGAAACCCTTCAGGTTTATTTTTATGCCAACGAAAGTACACATTGGAAATTCTTTCTGAAACTGGTTTGTTAGGGGCCAAGCCAGCATCTATACCTATTGAACCCAATCATCAGTTAGCCAAGGATACTGGATCTTATTTCGATAACCCAGAACGATACCGCAGACTTATTGGTAAGCTGATCTACCTTACTCTTACACGACTTGAGCTCGCTTACTCTATTCACACGCTCGCTCAGTTTATGCACTCTCCTTGCCAAGCTCATTGGGATGTGGCTATCAGAGTTGTTCGATATCTCAAAGGTAATCCTGGTCGTGGTATTCTTCTTTAGTCTAATTCTCCTCTTGTCCTGACTGCATACTGTGACTCCGATTGGGCCACATGCCCCATTACTCGGCATTCTGTTACCGGCTATTTTATTTCACTCGGTGGTTCTCCTGTTTCATGGAAAACAAAGAAACAACATACCATTTCTCGCTCTTCTACTGGAGCTGAATATCGCTCCATGGCGATGACTTTATGTGAACTAAAATAGTTATCTAGCCTCCTTCGCGATCTTCAGGTACCTATCACACACCCTATTTTATTGCACTGTGATAATCAAACTGCTCTTCACATTGCTGAAAATCCTGTATTCCATGAACGTACTAAACATATTGAAATTGATTGTCATTTTGTCCGTGATGCATTTCAAGACGGATTTATTTCTCCTTATTATATTCGAAGCGAACATCAGCCGGCCGATGTTTTCACTAAAGCTCTTCATCCCACTCACTTTCATCGTTTAGTTTCCAAGTTGGGCATTTCAGACCTTCATGCTCCAACTTGAGGGGGAGTGTTAAGGATTAAATTTCTACTATGATTAGGATTATTATTATTGTTAGGATTTATATCTCCTAATCCATGTATATTTAGTTTATTAGTTTCCTAATTATAGTTGGTTTAGGATTTCCTAATTATAGTTGGTTTAGGATTGATCACACATGGTGACAACTATATAATGTACACTTTTTTTGCAATAATAGACAGAAAACAATAGATTGTTTCCCCACTGGAAGCTTTACGGCAAGAGCATTTGAGCCTTGTTCGGTCATGAGTTTCCTGTGTTGCGTACCAATACGTGAAGGCACTCGGTAGTCCCATCGTCCCTTATTCGTCTTGTGTCTCCCTTACGGGTCTCGGCACTAGATGAACCCCAAAGCTTACTCTGTGTTCACCCGACGCACTTCGTGCGGATGGTACATGGAGATAAGCTTGAGCTCTCGAATGCAGTATGCCCCGAGGGTATGAGGTCTTTCGGCCTCAGTTTTGCCCGAACGAGCGTTCGTCGCTAATCGGCGTACGACTGCCGTTTTCGTCATTGTGTCGTCGTTCCTTCGGGTATGTCGGCACATACGACAGCGGTGTCGTTGAGGAATGCTACCTGGTTGATCCTGCCAGTAGTCATATGCTTGTCTCAAAGATTAAGCCATGCATGTGTAAGTATGAACTAATTCAGACTGTGAAACTGCGAATGGCTCATTAAATCAGTTATAGTTTGTTTGATGGTATCTTCTACTCGGATAACCGTAGTAATTCTAGAGCTAATACGTGCAACAAACCCCGACTTCTGGAAGGGATGCATTTATTAGATAAAAGGTCGACGCGGGCTCTGCCCGTTGCTGCGATGATTCATGATAACTCGACGGATCGCAATGGTTTCTTTTAAAGGGATTCCTGGTAATAGTTTGCGCTCTCGGCATTCAAAAGCTCCCCAAGCACAAAATCTTACTAATTAGTCATCAAATGTAATAGAAAAAGCAGTAGTTGCTGAAGCATCTGAAGATGTTAACTATTTAGGTGAGTTGTACATTTGTTAAAATATTTGAGAAGTCAATTGCTTATACTTACTTTAAAAGTGCAATTAAGAATTATAATTTTTTAAAGTTTTTTCCTTTTTGAATTCAATTTTTCTAGAAGAAAGTTCTAGAGAAGTCATAAGCCTGGTCCGAATAGAACCTGAGGCTTGAGAAAGCATTGTGAAAAACGGGAAAACAGTTAAGGTTAATGTACCTGAAGATGAGAAGAGGGTGGCTGGTGAGTGGAGTGCAACTTATGCAACAGAATTGGGTGTTTTAATTAGATAAGATGCACTAATTAGGGTGGATAAGTTTTCACTTATCTAAAAAAATGAAAAACGTAAACTTTACAAACTTGTTCAGGTAACGATTTGATACATGTAGATTTGACACTGGATTATAATTTATTTTTACATTTGACAATAGATTATGACTATTGCAGGAAAAGTTTGATGTTGATATGAGCAACCGTGATATAAAATCAATAGTTAAAAATGATTTGGATCGTCTATACACTAATTGGCAAAATAAGTATCATCAACCATATAAAAATTCAGGAGGTGGAGGAAAAGAATTCGAAGGGCGTCTAGATAATTGGCATTAGTTGTGCGAAAAAATCTTTGAGAATCCAAACTAGAAGGCATGTAACCTTTTTAATATACATTTTGAACTATTAAAAAGGTATATAAACGGGCTGCAGAAAAATGCACAGAATAGGTAGAAGCTGAAGTACCAGCACAAGATGGGGTCAAGGTCTTTCGCACAAAAGCACTATGAAACAGTCATATTCAATATTTTCTACCTTACTAATTTTCACAATTATCTACAGTTAGTTTATATCATAAACTTTTGTATTAATTTCATTGCAGCGGGATCCAGAGACCAATGTAAAACCTGGTCCAATTGCACCTTTCGCTCTATGTTACAAGGACAAGAATGGTTCTTGGAGTTCACCTCTCGCAGAAGAAGCACATGTTTGTTCCTAAAAACAAAAAAAATCTATACTTGATTTGCTTGAAGTTGATGAATTTCAGAATTATACATGGACTATATCTGCCCGAAATTTGCTGTATTTTAGTTGTTTTACAGAAAAAACTTATTGAAAAAAGTGCTGAACCTATTTCAGAATATGGTGCACCAAGATATGAGGACGAAGTATGCGAGGATGTGTTTGGATGGAGGTCTGGTTATATTGTTGGTCGTGGACGATGCCCAAAACCAAAATCACGCTTTAGCAAAAAAACCTCCAATGCAAATGATTCATCTGCGAGTCGGGTAACAGAGATTGTTGAAGCTCAGAAGGCTGAAATCCAAGTCGCAAGGGATGAAATTGAAGCTCAAAAATTGAAACTCGAATAGCAGGAAGCTCTACTTAATGAACAAGCAGCAAAAGTTGATTGGCTGATGAAACATTTTCCTGTAATGACTTGATTGGTTCTATGCTTAACTTCGATTTGCTTCAGGTATGAAAACACCTTCAATTATTGTCTAATGGTTAAGCATATGTACATATTATGGATGTTATTTAGGTTATGAACCCCTTTAAAATTTCATTTTTTTTTTCTTTTCAAATTTCATTGCAGGGCAAATGTTCTTGGATTGCAAATGGTTTGATTTTCTTCTACGTATATAGTTTTTGTGCATGTTGTGTGGATTGTGAGATCCACAAACCTATTTACTATTACACTCAACTTTCCTATTTACTATTACAGCCCTCAAAAACCAGAAATTGCAGAAAAGTCCCTAAACTATTACAGATTTACAGAATAGTCCTCCATTTTCTTCTTATTCCCAGATCTGGTCCCTGTTTTCTTCTTGATAAAGAAAACGTCTTTCTTCTTCTTCTCCGGCAACGGCAGCTGTAGATCGCCGGTCCTGCAGAAGGAAGTTAGCAACAAAACAAGAAAAGACCAAAGGAGGAGATACTCACCTGAAGCCAAGGTAGAACCGGCAGCAGCAGCAGCAGCGGCGGCGGCAGCGGGAGCCACCCGCGAGCTGAGGATGAACTCCGGGAGCAGCGGCGACGGTCCCTCAGCTCGGACTGAGTTCACCGAGGGAATGGGTCTCTCCCTCACTATCTCTCTATCTCTCACAGCTCACTCTCTCTCTCTTCCCTTCACGGTCGCCCGACGGCAGTCAGGCAATGGTGCTGACTCGCTGCGTCGGCGACTGAGAGATCATGGAGGAGTGCAGCGGCGGCAATGGCAGTGAGGAGGAGGAAGAAAAGAAGGCTGAAGATGGAAGCTAAAATAAACAGTGAAGAAGAAGAAGAGAGATGGGGCTACCTTTCTAAATTGGGCAGCTCCCAAAAATAGGACATATATATATAGGGAAACCCTAAGTCACCATAGGCGGGCCGGGTTGGCCCGGCCCGGCATCTTGGCCCAATAAAATCCAGCCCATATCTTTAGTGAACCCAGTCCATATCATCATAAGGAGTATTGGGCTGAAAATAAAAATGAAAAATGTGAGCAAATAAGGCCCACTTGACCAACAAACTCCACCTTAAACACATTTTTCCATAAAATTCCAGCCACAACCGACTCAAAAAAGAGTCAACCTTCATCAATGTGAAGAAGATCCCTGCACAAAGAGAATTTATCAGTTGTCACAATTTTAGTACCAAAGTCTGCAGGATTATCTTTAGTACTAATTTTCTCAATATTAACTAAGCCACTTGAAACCTTTTCCCTTATGAAATGATACTTAACATCTATATGTTTAGTTCTTTCATGATAAACAGGATTTTTACTCAAGTGAAGACAACTTTGACTATCAGTATAAATCACAGCTTTAGAATTTAAAACATGCAATTCAGATAGTAAGCCTTGAAGCCAAATGGCTTCCTTAATTGCCTCAGTGGCAGCAATGTATTCAGCCTCCGTAGTCGATAAAGCGACTACAGGCTGCAACTGTGATTTCCACGATATGCAATTCCCTGCCAAAGTAAAGAAATAAGAAGTGGTAGATTTCCTACCATCTTTATCACCTGCAAAGTCAGAATCCACATATCCAACCAGTTCAAAATTATCAGACTATCAATAGTCCCATTAATATAACGCAACAACCACTTAAGAGCTGCCCAATGATCCCTACTCGGATTAGACATGAATCGGCTAACAAGGCTTATGGAATAAGCAATATCAGGTCGGGTGGATATCATAGAATACATGACGGATCCTATAGCCATTCTATAAGGTATATGGGCCATGTCATTCTTTTCTTTGTCGGTTTTGGGGATAGATTTTTCAGAAAGCTGAAAGTGGCTCGCAAGTGGTGTACAAACTGGTTTGCATAAATGCATCGAAAATTTGGAAACAATTTTCTGCAAGAAGGATTTCTGGGATATGAATAAGGATCTATTAGCTCTATCCCTACAAATGTTCATCCCAAGGATTCTAGACGCAGAACCTAAGTCCTTCATATCAAATTCGGACTTCAGCAAAGATTTCAAGTGAGTAATCTTATCTCTATGCTTACAGGCAATTAGCATATCATCTACATACAACAAAAGATAAATAGCAGTTTCAACATTATCACCACAAAAATACAAACAGCTATCATAATTGCTTTTAACAAAACCAGCTTTAATCATAAAAGAGTCAAAACGTTTATACCATTGCCTGGGTGATTGTTTAAGTCCGTACAAGGACTTTTTCAACAAACATGCCATGTTCTCCTTACCCTTTTCCTCAAAACCTGGTGGTTGACGCATGTAAATAGTCTTTTCAAGTTCCCCATGCAAAAATACAGTTTTCACATCAAGTTGTTCAAGATTAAGATCATAAAAGGCAATAATTGCAAGCATTATCCTAATTGTTTTATATTTAACAACGGGAGAAAATATTTCATTAAAATCGATGCCCTCAACTTGAGAAAAACCTTTTGCAACTAGCCTAGCCTTGAAACTTGGGGGTTCGTTGGCAGATTCTGGCTCTTTGATTTTAAAAATCCATTTGCAATCAATTAATTTTTGCTTTGAGGGTTTTTGAACAAGAATCCAGGTTTTGTTTTTACGAAGTGAGGACATTTCCTCTTCCATAGCATGCAACCACAAAGAACGGTTAGGACTCTTTAAAACGTCAGAAAAACACAGAGGTTCCTTCTCTTCAATAAAAGATGCAGTAGCACATGCATATGAGACGATGTAGGAGTAACCGTACCTAGCGGGTTTTCTCGTCTCTCTCCTAACCCTATCTCTAGACAGCTGGTAGTCTCTTAGAGCTTGGGCTTGTGCCTCGGGATGATCCTCATCATCCTCATCTGAATTTTCAGATTCAGGCGTGCTGGTTTCCGGCTGCTAACTGGTCGGTATATCCGACACTTCACTGGTTTCAGGTTGATCGTGGGGTTGTGCAGGTTAGGAGGTGTCCTCCACCTCCACGGGAATATTCCCATCAACAGGAATGTCACTAGGGTTATTAGGATTGGTTTTAGCCTTTAGGCAAGGCATATCAAGTTCATTGAAGACCACATCCCTACTCACAATAATCCTTACCCCCGGCTCACCTTTGAGCCAAACTTTGTAACCCTTTACCCCACTAGGGTAGCCTAAGAACACTCCTTTTCTTGACCTTGGGTCTAACTTACCCTCCTTTTGATGTGCAAATACAGCACATCCAAATACTCTAAGGTTTGACAGGTTTGGTGGTTCTCCGGACCACAACTCTAAGGGAGTTTTGAAGTTTATGGCTGTTGAGGGTGATCTATTAATGAGGTAGATAGCTGTACTTACAGCTTCTCCCCAAAAGGGTTTTGGGATTCCTGAAGACACCATAAGGCACCTAACCTTATCCATTATAGTACGGTTCATCCTTTCAGCAACTCCATTTTGCTGAGGGTTTTGCCTAACAGTCCTATGGTGTATTATGCCATGCAATGCACATAAATCAGCAAACCGTTTATTACAAAACTCAAGACCATTATCTGTCCTAATTGTTTTTAGTTTATTTCCAGTTTGATTTTCGGCAAGGCGTTTCCATTCAGAAAATTTTTCAAAAGTTTGATATTTTGATTTTAAAAGAAATACCCATACATGCCTAGAAAAATCATCAACAACAGATAAGAAATAAACATTCTCACCATAAGTTGGAACCTTTTCAGGTCCCCACAAATCACAATGCACATAATCAAGGACAGAAGTGGACTTGTGTGTGCCAACCGAAAAAACTAATTTTATGCGTTTGTTTTCCAAGAACACAGTGGTCACAAAAATCCAAAGATTCGATTTTGTCACCACCCAAAAGATTTTGTTTGTGAAGGCAATGTAGTCCTTTTTCACTGATGTGGCCAATCCTTCGGTGCCACAACAGAGTCTTTTCAGGAACAGTTTTGGAAACCAATGCAGATGCTTCTAAAACAGTTTTTCCAATTAAATGGTAGAGACCATCCTTTTTTAAAACCTTTGAGCATGACCAGTGCTCCTTTGCAAACTTTCATAATGCTATTTTCAGATTTATAAGAAAAACCATTTGAGTCAAAAACACCAAGGGAGATTAGATTCCGACGAAGGTCGGGCACATATCTCACCTCGGTCAGTTTTCTGGTCACACCATCATGCATTTTAATAAAAACATTTCCAATTCCTTTAATTTCACAAACATGATTATTACCCATAAAAACTTTTCCCTGTTCAAGGGGTTTAAAATCTGAAAACCAATGCTTGTTTGGAGTCATATGAAAAGTGCAGCCAGAATCAAGAATCCAATGATCAGAAACATAAGAAGGGGAAGGGGATACACACAAAACCTCAGAATACATAGAATTACCATCTGATTCAAAATCGTGGGTTTTGTCATTTTTATCACTCCCTTTACCTTGTTTACGTTGTTTTTCATCTTTGATTCTCTTAAAACACTTATTTTTCATATGACCTTCCTTGCCACAGTAAAAGCACTTCACTTTCTTATCTCGTGATTTCGACCTCCCTTTACTTTTAAAACGGTGACTAGAAGATTCTCTCCGGTCAACCCTCCCTCTCACGTAAAGGTTCTCTCCGTTTGTTTTGTTTTCTTTTCTCAAATCAAGGTCCTTTGATTTTAAAGCGTTTTTCACATCAGCAAGAGTCAAATCATCTCTGCCATACTTGATAGCAGATTTAACATCATTAAAAGACTCAGGCAAGGAGTTTAATAAAATAACAGCAACGTTTTCATCAGAGATCTTCTCTCCAACGTTTTGCAATTCCAAAACAATTTTGTTCAAATCATCAATATTTTCTGAAAGAGATTTCGACCCGCTCATTTTAAAATCGAAAAGTTGTTCCTTTAGATAAATCTTATTTGATAACGATTTTCCCAAATACAATTTTTCGAGTTTTGTCCAAATTTCAAAAGCATTGTCCTTTTCGTCTATTTCTCTCAAAACATTATCGGTTAAATGCAAGGTGAGGCAACTGTGGGCATCACCAAGTTTTTCAGAAAGTACTTCACCCTTCCAAGATTCCGGATACTTTTTAGGGCTATAGATTGCGGGTGCGATTTTATTTTGGACTAAAACTGCTTTCATTTTTCTACGCCACATTACAAAATCAGATTTGCCATCAAACTTGTCGGTTTCAATTTTTGGAACAGACATGATTAAAAATGACAAATAAGAGTAATCAATGGCTGGAAAAATAAAAGAAAAAAAAGTTTGTCACACAAATAAAATGCCCGGATTTTTTCTTTTGAAAAAGCAAAGTAGCAATAAAATAGGTGAAACACAAAGAATTTCACAACGAGAAAGCGCGGTTTGCACAATAATAGCGAGACAGAAATAAACGGGTAAGGGGCTGAGCAACGGCCTTCCAACACAAATAACAATAAAATCAACAACCACGAATAATAACTACACTTTGCAATCAGTTACAGAAAATCACCAAGGCACAGCTACTTGAAGTCTCTTTGGACTCAAGCCAGGCTTGGGTTTTAGATTTTTCGAAAAAAAATAAACTAGATTCACAAAATAGCAGATCCGTGACGGTAGATTTAAAGCAAATAAGCAGATCTAACAGAAAATAAACAGATCTAGTAAAATAGGCAAGAATAATAGTAACGATCTACCAAAAAAGTTGAAATAAACAAAGAAGGTTTAAGGATGCTTCCCTGAGCCAGATCCACGGAACTCAACAGTTCCCGTGGGTCGAAAGAGTCAACTTGAGAGGTAGCCGCAGGTCCCACGAGAGCACCGGAAAGTTGAAGTCGTTTCCGGGCTCTGATACCACTGTTGTGTGGATTGTGAGATCCACAAACTTATTTACTATTACACTCCACTTTCCTATTTACTATTACAGCCCTCAAAAACTAGAAATTGCAAAAAGGTCCCTAAACTATTACAGATTTACAGAATAGTCCTCCATTTTCTTCTTATTCCCAGATCTGGTCCCTGTTTTCTTCTTGAGAAAGAAAACGTCTTTCTTCTTCTTCTCCGGCAATGGCAGCTGTAGATCGCTGGTCCTGCAGAAGGAAGTTAGCAACAAAACAAGAAAAGACCAAAGGAGGAGATACTCACCTGAAGCCGAGGTAGAACCGGCAGCAGCAGCAGCAGCGGCGGCAGCGGGAGCCACCGGCGAGCTGAGGATGAACTCCGGGAGCAGCGGCGACGGTCCCTCAGCTCGGATTGAGTTCACCGGGGGAATGGGTCTCTCCCTCACTATCTCTCTCTCTCTTCTCTCTCTCTCTCTCACAGCTCACTCTCTCTCTCTTCCCTTCACGATCGCCTGACGACAGTCAGGCAATGGTGCTGACTTGCTGCGTCGGCGACTGAGAGATCATGGAGGAGTGCAGCGGCGGCAATGGCAGTGAGGAGGAGGAAGAAAAGAAGGCTGAAGATGGAAGCTAAAATAAACAGTAAAGAAGAAGAAGAGAGATGGGGCTGCCTTTCTAAATTGGGCAGCTCCCAAAAATAGGACATATATATAGGGAAACCCTAAGTCACCATAGGCGGGCCGGGTTGGCCCGGCCCGGCCCGGCATCTTGGCCCAATAAAATCCAGCCCATATCTTTAGTGAACCCAGTCCATATCATGATAGGGAGTATTGGGCTGAAAATAAAAATGAAAAATGTGAGCAAATAAGGCCCACTTGACCAACAGTGCAAAATGAATATTTTGCTTGAGCCAAGGATTGGCCTTTTGGAGAGAAATAGTGAATGTAATGTTGTTGATTATTCTTTTGCAAATGTGCATATTTTGTGGTGGAAGAATATATGGTGTATGAGCCTAGAATTGACCTTTTGGGAGGAAATGGTGAATGATATGTTATTGAATGACTTTAACAAATAGGGTTTTTAGGTTTTGCAATTGTACATGAACCATTTAAATCTGCTATTCTTTTGCATATTTTATATCATACAATACTTTTTTTTACAACACTTCCTACTTTCATATCTTTATTGGTCTCGGATGAATGTTCAAGATGGAAATCAGATGGATATTTAGTCTTGGATTCAAAGGTGAGATGTGATGTAGAAAAGTTGAAACTTTTCAAAGGTATCTTTATTTATCTATTTAATCTGTTTGTTAAAGTTCAATTATTGTTTACATATCTTCATGTATAAGTATTGTTTGTATTTTTCATGGCTTTATGATTTGGATTGTCCATATGTATTTTATATTTCTAGAAAACTGGAGGTTTGAGGATGGTTTTCATAATGATTTAGTTTATGTACCGCATTTTCCTTATATACCAAACTGATTAGTTTATGTTTTCCTAATGGTCTTTGAATATATGCTGCATAACATCTATATTTTCTATGCTTTATGATAAAGTTAATAAGCATAACTATAAAATATTTTATTGAGAGAGAAGTGATATCTATATGTTGCATATGATTGTTTAACAGTGTGATCGTGAACATTACTGTGTTTTTCTTACTGGGATTGTCTGTTTTGCTACTTAATGTTTCTTACTATGTTTTCTTCTTGTTTTACGCATCCAATTTGGTCTTTTGCAAAGGAAACTGAAATTAAAAGCTTAAAAACCAAAAAGATAGTACAATAGAGACCTTGGTGCGAACTAGATCTGCAATTGTGTGGACTTGGATTGGATTTAGTTTGCATTACTCTCTAAAGGATATGTAACTTTAAGACTCTTGAAAATTCTATAGCGATAGAGCTGCTTTTTTTAGTTTCTCTAACTTTGATCTATTTCTTTCAATGGGTCTGCTACTTGCCATTCAAATGGGGATTTTATTTTGGGGAAAAGAACCAGTGTGATTGATAATACTGCTACTGTTAATTTAGTTTATAACTCAGTTATTCTTTATGTGTCCTGCTTTTGTTTGATGTGGTCTGATATGATGATGAAAATTCCTCATTACATTTCAGGCTTTGGACATCCTAGTAGGGTTTGCTTTGATACTGATTGAGTTTGTTCCAAAAAGCTTACTAATTCCACTTTCATATTAATTGTTTTCAAGTGTAAGGCTGTTTCACTTCGTGATGATGTGATTTGGTTTATGTAGTACACCTCTTTTCCTAAAAGTTATTATCAAAAATGTTATTTCAGGTAGCTACCTCCATGAATGACCTGTGCTTTGATGTATTTGGCACATCTAAGGAGAAGAAAGAACCCAAGGAAGTGAAAGGAAACTGAGGTAACTTATACTATTCATTGATCCTTTAGCTGTAAATGATAGTCCTTGTTTCTATTCTATAGTTGATTAGCTTAACATGGCTGAATTTGAATATGAAATTATTTCATCCCACTTTTCTTGGCCCAGAATTTCTAGATCTGTTGCCTGAAAGTGAAGGTTTGAGGAATTTTGTTGTGATATAATCATAGATAATATACAATTTGTTCTGCTTTTTCACGGGTATCTTGTTGTTGGGTGAAATTAGTGTGTTTTAAGATTATCTTGCACTTAATTATTCCTCTGATACTTCAGATTCTGTGGTGTTGTCAAGATTGTTACAAGCATGTGAGTTTTGTGGTTTTTGTTTACCTGAAATTCTTATTTGTGGCACCTTATTCTGTTACTTTGGCAAAAGTTTTTGTACAAATGGAATTCTTGGCTTTGGAAGTTTCCTGCTTGAAGTATAGATTTTTGTCCTCCTTAATTTTTCTGATTGAGTTGCATTGGATTTATTTGAAGTTAATAAAATCAAGAACAGAAATGTATTAAAATATTCAATTTGCTGCTTGTTTCTTGTCACTGGAATTACATTTTTATTAAATGTCTGGGTATCCTGTTCAATCACCTCGTGATCTGGAATTGGACATAAAAGGTGATACAATGAAGAACTTGGGAAATCTTGGAGGATGGTTTGTTGGAGGAATTATTGTCTCAAGTATATCAATCTTTTGAGCTTAAGATATATAGAATGAGATGATTTTTTAGGCTTTAGTAATTTGATGAAACTTGATGTAAAATGAAAGATGTATATAGGCATATGGCAGGAAAAAAGTCCTATAATTGCAACAGTTTGATGCAGAGATTCCAAGGTGAAAGACCATGTGAAATTTGGTGGTGACCAGAAGATTAATGGAGAGAATAGCTATATGTTTGCTACTGCTTCATTTTCAAATTGAATTATTCATTTTTCTGTCAAGTTTTTTGCTGACAAATTGGGCCCAATCTACTGCTATATATGTTCATTTTATGTTAGTTTCTTCATGGATGTTATAAGAACACATTAAACAATAACATTTGTATATACCGCAGTAATATTTATATAAAGACCATGTACAAATTACGGCATTCTGGGCCTCCATAATCTCTATATACCACAAAAACTTATTGATAATGTCCCTTCTTCATTTTTTGGTGTTTTCTTTTAATCTATATCACAGATTTTAATCTTCCCTACCATTAATTTGATTGTTCTATTGAAGCTACTACTTACTTGCAAAGGATCCAACTCCACATGTTTTCTAAATACTTAACATAAGAAGAAATAAACTGACTCAAAGCTTCCCTTTTGCTTTTCCGTCCTTGAGAATGTGTAAATTTAGAGAAACAAATAAAATAGGTGTATTCTGCATAGACAAATTAAGTCATCTAACAGTCAAATTTCTTTTTCTACTTTTGCAGATTATCATGCCAAGATTGGGTTAGAGGTGGTTGATATCTTTGAACCATTTGAACCAAGCAAGGAAAAGAGACCATATGCTGGTGGTATATCAAATTCTTTTCTTTTTGGTCTGAAAGGGAATTACTATATTAAATTTTAGAAAGGTACAAAAGGTTACAATTCTGGGCAAATGTCTCTCGTAGTGTAGTTAGATTGTGCAATTCCACCATTCTCGATTTGGTCATCTACATCACAGCTCAAATTGGCTTTCCCCGTAGGTGAAGTGTTTACATTTCACTTCCTATTACTCAAAGTAGAACTCTTAATGTCAGAAAATATTTGAATTTTGTGAATTCAGTATTTTTGTGTAATGTTTTGAAGTTTGAATTTAATTTGTGAATTTAATATTGTTAGTTTCAATTTTCATGTAGTTTTAATTGAAAAAAAGAAAAAAATTGTATTTCAGCTTGTAAAATCAAATTGTTGAGTTCGAGCTCGAGCCAAATTTCTTGAGCTCGATCAATCATGAGCACAGCTCAAGCTAATTAAAAAATTAATAAATCGAGTTCGATCTTAGCTTGACACCCATACTGTTAACCATTTTTTAGTTTTGATTAATATGAGGGTTAATTACATTTTTTCCCTTTTGAGGTTTGTGTGAATTATAATTTCATCCCTCTATTTGTATAAATTAAAAATACATCCTTATCGTTTATATTTTCATAACTTATTAATTCATGTTACTAATTCCGATGAAAATTTTTTATCAGAAAATAAAGATTATGCGGTAAAAAGTCAACAATACCCTAGCTAAAGTTATTTAAATTAGTTTAATTTTCTTAATGTAAGATTTTTATTGTCTTAATATATGATAATAATAAGTAAACTTGGAAATCAATATTTTAAGAATATTTTAAACTTTTTAATACACAATCATTATTTTTTGATAAAATGTTTTCCTTGAAATTAGTAGTAGGAATTAACAAATTTATAAAAATATAAACTATAAGAATGTATTTGTATTTTATACAAAATAGTTGATGAAATTGTAATTTGGACAAACTCAAGGAGAAAAATGTAATTAACCCTCACTATAATGATACCTCATTTACTCCAAAATCAAAGAATTAATAGATTTGATTTAAAAAAAAGCCGCTAAAATACTGTTGATGATTATATTTTTATATTTTTCCGTTAGTGTAAAAGTTACAAGATACCTCAGCAATATATATACATATATACATATATATAAAACATATTACTGTCTTGTTTCATATTAATTTTCACTCTGATATAACACAATAATTGAGGAAATGATTAAGTTGTCTGTTTTAAAAGAAAATAGACTAAATTACCCTTTAATCGTCGTTAATAAATAATGAAATTTTAGACGAGTGTTTAGTTCCAATAAGATAGGGGACATATGAAAAATTATAAGTTAATGTTCTCTTGATTTACTAAAGTAACAAATATTTTAAAACTGAAAAAGTATGTCTAATAAATATTATAAAACCGTGATAGTATTTTTTAGCATTAAAATATAGAAAATGTTATATATTTATCTTTTCTATGATGTTTGATTGGTTCTAATTGCTTATAAAAATATGATTGGTTCTCTTTGACTAGTCTTTGTATCGCATAAGTGACAAGTCTGGTGTATGTAGTCCAGACTAAATGACTAATTGTTTTTATTAAATCATCTAAAACGTCTGAAGTTCTTTGTAAGATATATCAACCAATATGTTACCTTAAATAGTTTTTCTTATATATAAGATCAACAGAAGCTATCAACTCAAGATTAGGAATGTGATAATCGTTACCGAATGTGATATCGATGATATTCACTAAATTCTTATTATACCAGTATTGAAAACATTGGTAATTAAACCAGTAACTTTTATTTGACTCGATCACCCATTTTGCTAAAGAAAACTTAAGCTTTATGAATAATTTCACAGAAGTTCAAGTACCTATTTGTTAATACTATTACTTAACTTGATCTTTGTTCTCTATTTTGAGATTAAAAACTTAGAAAGAGAAAATCACCATGTTTGATCATAAATAATTTACACTCTTCTTGTTCTACCAAAAACTATTTTTTTTAACACTTTATCCAAATACTGTTTACCTACAGCCTATACTATTAAATTATTAAAAAAGTGCCGAAATTTGATGAATCTTTTGCATGTGAGTTATTAACACCCTTTAAAATGACACAAATGTCGCTCTAGCGGTATATGTTACTCACATGCAAAACTTAACGAATTTCGGCACATTTGATAATTTTATATTGTAAGTTGTATGTAAATTACATTTGGGTAAAAGATTAATAAAAAATTATTTTTAGTAAAAAAAAATATATATAAATTGTTTACAGGTGAACTGAGTGATTTTTTCAACTTTTTTTTGAGGAAAAAAATGAGAGATTATATTATATCAGCTTGAACAACAATGGAAATAAAAGAAGGAACCACCTCAATCCATACATTAGAAAGGTAGGTAGAAATTGCCTGTGCGGCCCACTAAATGACTTATCTTATTGGGGGAAGTGATGACAAATCCTTCTTAGTTCTCATGCGTGGCTTGGAACAGCCACACTCATTGAGAATTCCTCGTCCCCTTTCGTGTGAATTCCACAGTGGCGAATTCTTTGTGTGAATTCCACAACGACGAATTCAAAACTTGTGGGGCTCTATCTATTCTATCTCTCGAAGAGCGAACTGAGTACCTGTACGTTACCCTTTCAAGGAAGGGTATATATAAGTGAATGAATGATCTGTGGGGCACTGACCTCTCCTTCCTACTCATATCTTCTTGTTCTCTGGCTATCTCTGCACCCCTACCTCCTTTATCATTGAGCGGTCATTTAGGGCCTTAGCTGGTGATCCGGGAGAAAGATGCGTGGAACTACTTGAATAGGGTCCCCGCTGCTGACAAAGCTTGATAAGCGCCCTTAGGGTAGGCTTTTAACTTGTTTAGGTCCCACGCTAAGATTACCCTAGTTGGTCATACTCACAGAAGTGTCTGAGGGCAACAGGATTCAAGGAGGAGGGAATTCGATTCCGAAACAAGGGGGGGGGGAAGGGAAGCTTAGATATTTCATTGATATTGGAATCAATCATTTATCACTTGGAGGAGGAAACCATGCCTCGCATTATTGATTTCTTCTTTTCATTTTCAGAACAATCTCTAGAAAGACTAGCCAAGCAATGAGGGAGTCTGAAGACTTCCAATTCGCTGGACTTAGTTTTAGATACTCCAAGCCTTTGAAGTCAAAATCATGACACGAGCCGCCTTGTTAAAAATCCCAAGAGAATAAGCGATAGATTGAAGATCAACAGGAAATCCCTCATCCTCAGGACCTTCTCAAATAAAAATATTCTTTTTTTTTCCAAAGAAGGAAAGTTTCCTGCTCTCTCCTACTAATTAATTGGGATAAGAATCCTTTTTTTTAATCCTATTTATAGTGCCCTGTCTGAAATAATGTTGTTTCCGTAAAGTAAAGATCCTGAAACGGGTTCATGAATACCATTCTTTTTCCTGCTTGCACTCTTATCCATCAATTTATTTTTTTCTCGGGATTCGTCCTTCGTTGTCGTTGGACTCTATTATGGATTTCTGACCATATTCTCCATATGGTCCTCTTATCTCTTCCTTCTCCGAGGCGCTGGGATGTTAGCAACTATGGCGAACATAAGATAAAATAACTGACTGTATATTCACAAGAGAGAGAATTTGCTAGTGAATATGTCCTAGAGAACCAAGGGTCCCTAACTGAACTAGGAGCTGATCAATAACCCCTTTGTAGTCATTTTTCATGATGTAGTTACTGTAGCCAAATTGTTCAGCCTGACAAAGACCCTCAAGAATAGAAACCGTCTCTGTATGCTCCAGGGAGAACGAGTGTATTAAGGCCATCGTGAATGAAAAACACATCCTTCCTAAGTGATCTCTGATTAGTCCCCTAACACCAGCGCTGTGTGATTTCCAAGAGCATCGACATTTATAAACCGATCCATGTCCGACAGCCTCCAATGACAACTTTCCTGTGTTGGTCTTACTGATCGCTGTATAGTGGGTCTTACCGTTCTTGCAGGGATTGGATTGCATTGAGGGTACTCCCCAATTTCTTTAGCTTTGCACTGGTTCCCCCCTATGGATGTGGTCGGGCCTATCAATTGGGGCGCATCATATCTGCAGGAAAATCGTTCACTCATAGAAATTCTTCACAAATTCCTGTAGCAAGCGAAACGATGTGCATACAATTTGGAGGTATATTTTGGAAGAGCATATTATTCCTACTATTCCATATACACCATAAGTAGTATGCGAATCGAGTCCCGTCATGATCTATCCCACTCAACATATGCTCTAAAATAGCTTGATGCGTGATAGGTCCTAGGAGAAAACTCACCAAGTGAGAAAATTCTGAGCCCAACCAAACTTTTGTTGCAACCTGACATCTGAAAAAGGTGTGCAAAGGATCCTCCTCAGCCTCTGGGCATATGGCACAACATGGTGAAACCGAGACAATCCTTCGTTACAAATTTTTTTCGTGTGAGGAGAATATTGTTATCTGGCCCCAAAGAAAAACTTTCACTTTGGAGCAGTATGAAGACCCCACAACCGAGTCCAGAAAAGCACAATTGCAGAAGTTGAAGAGCTCTCACTTCCAGTAGGATTACTCTTAGCTTTGAAAATTAAACGATAGGCCGAGCACACAGAAAATTGTTCCGACTTATTATAAGCCCAAATTTGTTCATCTCTTGGCCAATCATCACATAATGACACCTTAAGAATTTCCTTCGTTTCGTAAGTATTAAAGTGGAGACGTATTAGATCCTGTTTCCACCTGTGCTACCAAAATCAATGAGTCCAGAGACTCTTAGGTTACGATCAAATGCATACATTTGCTATGGAGTGGAAAGCTTGAAAGAATGCGGTGTAGTGAGCCATTTGTCCTCCCAGATTCTAACTGAGCGCCCAACCTAAACAGAAATTGAGTAATTGATGAAAGTGATATTGACCGACCAATTGATTTTATGTCATTCCCTGAAGTGAATTCATTAAACTTATAATTAATTTATAAAATAGATTTTGGTCATCACCACAACTTTGGTATAAATATTACTTATAGTTATCATAATTACTCAATAAACTCTCTATGCATGGATTTCACCATAAGTGAAAATTAGTGAAAAAAGAGAAAGATAATACATTGCAACACTTTGTAAAATAATTATTGATGCGAATACTTTCATACACGCCTTTTAAATTGTTGTTAAGCATCGTCTAAGAATGGATATGAAAGTATTGTTTACTTCCTGAAATTATGTTGCTGATATTATTGATGATATTAGTAATGACATCGAATGGTACATGCAAATGATGCCAAAATTATTAAAAAAATATCCGGATGATTTTTCCTTGCCATATATTATGGTTGTTAGATTTTTTTTTCAAAAGTGGCAGATTATTTTATTTGTATTCCTTATATTTAAAGTTTATTATTATTATTATTATTATTATTTTTATATTGTATAATTCTAAGATAAATATCTCTAATTAAGAATGGTGCATGAGGAAATGCATTAAATAAATGTCCAAACGTATACATGGTAG
The DNA here is from genome assembly GCA_028651295.1 of Catharanthus roseus. Classification (NCBI taxonomy): domain Eukaryota; kingdom Viridiplantae; phylum Streptophyta; class Magnoliopsida; order Gentianales; family Apocynaceae; genus Catharanthus; species Catharanthus roseus. The sequence goes on along the minus strand of JAPQWS010000050.1, from coordinate 9,282,810 downwards.
TCTAGAAGAACTGATTGTTTAAAACTCAAAAAGATTTAGCTCATTAAAAGGCTCAAGAAGAACTAGTTTATCTTTACACAAAATATCAAATTTATAATGCATTCTTCTCGACGAAGTGTCGTAGAATATTTTTTTAGCCTCGATTATATTTTCTATCATCCTAAGACAATGGATAAGAAATATGCATTACTATTAGTGTTCTATAAAACAAATACTTCCATTTATTTGCATAAGAAATTCAAGTACCTGAAAATAGTGATATTATGAAATCTTATCATAACAGGTCATGATTGAAAATGAATGGAATCACAAAAGTTCACATGTTAGAATGATGTTTTCAAAATTTGTAGACTCAAGATAATATAGAGTTCACGTAAGGAATATAAAAGCTAGTGCAGACAATTAACCAGTACACATCAAGTGTACATAATTCCTAGAAGAAATTATACACCTGAAGTGTAATACCAGAAGGATAGTTATGAATATTCATTTATATGAATTATTAAATAAGCATTGATTATAATTCTTCATAAAGGTCTGATATTACTTACGAAGAAATATTTCTAGAGGAGAATATGATTAGTTTTCATAATAACACCCAAGATAATTGATATACATTTGTCTATATGATCATTTGATAACATATTTATATAAAGTCCTTGATGGACTTAATATGCCAGAAGCATATAAGTAAATTTTCTAGAAGAACATAATGTAACTCAGTTTTAGTGAATCATCATTGAAAATGATGATGAAATGATTGAGTATGTCCATGTATGAGGAAACATTTATTCGTCTTGGTTAATTATACTTGCCACATGTATTGCTTCGTGAAGAGATATTTTTATTATGCAATTTGTTGATTAACATTTTGATGAGCTAGTATGCCCACATTAAGGGGAGAAAATCAGCAATAGAATATCATCTACCCACAAGAATAAGTGAACTAGAAGTTCACAAGATTTGGCCATTTACAAATAATTGCGAATCAAATATTTTATATACTTTTTCCAAATTTATGAGAGTTTTTAATATATAATCTTATTTAGGTAGATGTCCTAGAAGGACCATAAATCTTATAAGTTTGAATAACGCTCGAAGTATGATATACTTCTTGCTTATAAACACATATATATATATATATATCCTCTAAAAGAAGAGAATATATGGGCAAATGTTATTCAAGAAGAATAAACAAAGACAAGTATGATGATGAAGAGTATTGAAATTAAGCTTTTGTCTTGATTAATAAATTGAATATTCTGAAAATATTCTGCATGGACATGACATGTCACTACTATTTCAAGTCATTGAGTCATTACATATGGATAAAGAACTTTTGTAAAAGGATATTTAAGAGGCAATTAGTCCTGAAGCACCATGATTATGCAAATTAGTACATAATTATACATGCAAGTATATGGCTATTATGGTTCTCTAACTAATGACTTTGAAATATATATATATATATATTGAACTTATCGTTTGATATTTCCTTCAGATAATTATCTCAAAATTTGAGAAACAATTCAACTCCTGCAGAGATGGATATATAAGATATTGATTATTTACATAATCTACACAAATTATGTAATGTATTGACATACACTATGATTGTGTATATATATATAGTAGCCATTTCTTTCACTTATGTGGAAGGAATAATTAAATGATGGCTAGCTAAAATATGTGTGATCAAGATAAAATATTATATTCGAGATTTGTATATCATCTTATATAAAATTCTAATTATATTGTTGGAGATGATTTGAAAGTTTGAGGATATACAAAAGGCGATAAAGACAAATATATCTATTCATGAGCTACAGAAAGAGATACAATGATATGCAAACATGTTCGATCACTGAAATTTAGAAGATTTATCCACTAAGATATTGTAACATATATCAGAGAAGAATGAACAAAGTTATATACTTTTCTCTCTACTCTTCTCTGTTTTATTCTCTATATATTCTTCTAGTTATTCTTTATAATTCTATTCTCTACTTCTTTATACTTTATATTTTATATCGATTATTCTATTGTGTCAACAAAGTTGTGCCAACAAGTTTCATAAGAGTGAGAGTATAATAGACAAAATATTTGTTTTCTTTCGTACTCCTCCATTAAAAGTCTTTTCATAAATTTTGGTATTGAAAGACCTTTCTCACTTTTTCCTTGAATGAACTTTCTTGTGGAAAGCTTTTTCTCACATTTAACTTTTCTTTTGCAAATTAGAATTTTTTTTTTTTTTTTTTGCTTTTTTAAAATTTAAATCCCATCAAATGCAACCTAATGATTCTTTTATTTACAAAAGAAAAAAAGAAATAAAAAGAGAGGGATCGGCAGGCCCGCAAGCTGAGCACACATCTAAACGGATTTTTTTTTTTTTTTAATGGAAAAATCTAAACGGGCTTATCAACATGTATCATGCCAACATTTCTTTCATTATTTTCTATTATTAATTATGACCACACAACTATATACACACATCAAACTACATAAGCAACATCTCCATCTTAATGATTTGATTCATTTCTTTTAATAATTCAAATAAATCTCTACAAAATCTTTTAAGAATATTTAACATGTATTGATGTTTTACCTTACACTTTAATTATGAAATGGACGCCTTAAGGAGGTGGCTTGTTCCTTTAAAAAAACAAATTTAAAAAAAAAAAAAATTGGGGAGAAGTGAGTTTAAGGTGCGGATATTAATGTACGGTTAAAACTAAGTCCATGAATACAAAATTATCTAACTTCAGATGTGTAGCTTTTTTTAGATTGGCTTTTAGCTTGGAAAATATTTTTTCTTGGATTTTGTTAAAAATTTAATTATCTATAGAAAATATGTGGAATTCAAATTAAAAAAAAATCAAATTTCTTTGAACTTCTAGAAATAGTTTTTAAAAATTGTAAGGAATTATTAGAACAATAAAAGCACTTTTTATGCACACATGATCGTTTATACATTTTCTATAACATCTCCTCTAATATTTTTTTTTTATAAAATATATTTTTCTCTTAAGATCTATCTTTTTCCTTTAACGTTTTTCTTTTATTTAGTAAATTTTATTAAAATATATTAAATTAAAAAATATTACAAGAGTGTAAAGGAAATATTACAAACGACCTGACCTCCTCTTGATAGAGCATAAATCATGTGTTGAAAACACATTTTTCACTTCTAACGTATTTTGATTGGACTAGTGGACCCTGTCAGGAGGTGGGTTGTTCTCCCTTTTTTTCGTTTTTTCTTCTTGATATATTGGACACCTAGGATCGCCAATTATATCGTACACCTTGTGAGTATCTTCCACGGTACTTTTTTAGTGGAATATGTTATTTTGTTCATAATAAAGATTTAATACAAATTATTAGGGTTTTATGCATTCACACCGCCTCCTCTCTCAAATTTTTGCGGCTTCTTGCATCTGCTTCTCCTTTCCTTTGTTCTTCATTCCTTCTCCTTTTTTCACCAATATTCTCTAGAATTTTTCAATCAAATCTTTATTGCCTCTCTCTTTTTTTTTTTTTCAAAAGAATGATTTTCATGGTTGCCAACGCCGATAGCAAGTTCCAATAAAATAGTAATTTTAGTTTTCATCTTCTTTGATCTGCGACAACAACTTTTTAGTTATTTATCTACGTTTTTTTTATGTTATTGGTTGCATTGTATAAAGTAAAAATCTATAGAGGAAGGTAAAATAGTCATTATTGGAGGAGATGAAGAGGAAGAATAATTTTTTTCCTGTGTAATTGATGTTTCATCTGGTTTGATAATGTTATCGGAATTTCATATTTCAATAAGTTTAATGTTTATATAACTGTAGTTCTACGATTATATAAGTAACAATTTATCAAATATTAAGTTTTATATTTTATATTTTTAGTACGTGTGGGTGACAAAATTTTATGTTATAGAGAAGAGATGGGGAGGAAGAAGCATTATTGGAGGAGATGAAGATGAAGATTCGTTTTTTCCTTTGAATGTTTTTCTAGTTATTAAAGTTATATGCTATCGAAGTTGCATGAGATATTTTCTATTTTTATATGGAACATGCATTTTACTTACATGGAACATTAAACACAACACATAAAACATTAATACTATTTTCATGGAACCCTACTACATAACCTACGAAACATGCAATATATCCTTGTGAAACCTTAACACATAACTCATGTAGTACCACTATTTTTATGAAACCCTAACAACAGAATACATGGAAATTGAATACTATTCTTATAGAACACTAACACATAAACCTTTATACATGAATTTTATTTCTATGGAAGGCTAACACAGAAATCATGGAATCTTAACAGAACTAACACAACTTATGAATTTCACGAAGAACCCATGAAATATCAATACTATTTTTATAAAACACATAACCCATGGTACATCAATACTACTTTATGAAAAATATAACCCATGGAACCCTAACACAGAATCCATAAAACTTGAATACTATTCCCATGGAACACTAACACATAACCATGGAACATGAATTCTATTTCGTTGGAAGGCTAACACAAATCATAAAATCTTAGCAATACAACACAACTCATGAACCTCACAAAGAACCCATTGAAAATTAGTGCAATTTTTATGGAATACATAATCATGGAACATCAATACTATTTTTATGACACATCAATAGTATTTTGACGAAACTCGAACACATAAATTATAGAACATCAATGTTATCTTTATGGAATACATAACACATGGAATATCAATACTATTTTTATGGAATATATACTCCATAGAACATCAATAGAATTTTGGTGGAACTTGACCACATGAACATAGACGTGCGTGAGTAATGTGCCAGTAGTGATAAAATGGGGTATACCTTGCAAGGTACATGATGTTGTTTAATATAAGTACTAATCTAGAATTATTTGTACCACTTTCCTGTACCATCTGTCTATTCCATTTCCTTTTATAATATATTTTCTCCTTAAAGTTTATCTTTTTTTCCTTATGATTTATCTTTTTTTAGTAGATTTTATGAATAAAATATACAAAATTAGAATGTGGTACAAAGAGTGGTACATATAGTGGTACAAACAATTCGAGTCATATATAAGATTTTATTAATAAAATATATCAAAGTAGGAAGTAGAAAGAGAGTGGTACACAAAGTGGTACAAATAATCCGAGACGTATATTATGGAGTAATATGATTCGAATCAGCTGTACCACTCCATATACCATTTTTTGTCTCATTCCTAATTTTTTTTATATTTTATTAATAGAATTTACCAAATAAAAAATAAATCTTAAGAGAAAAAAATAAACTCTAAAGAAAAAACATATTACAAAATAAATAAAATCAAGAATGGTACAGGAATATGACGGGCCATCCCAGCACTTTTTTGCCTTTTAATGCCTCTTGCCACTGGGAGAGGGGTAGAGGTGACTAGTTTGAGGTAAGATTAATGGAAAGCAATGGGCCACTTCCTCTACCTTATCCCCATCTCCAACCTATTCCATGTATGTTTAAGTATGAAAACTTTTGTCATCCTCAATTTAACTTTCTCTAGTCAATCTCCATCTCAATCCATCCTGTATTGTACTTGGGGATGAAATCTAGCCCCATCCCTTCCAACCCATTGAAAAATTGGGGACTCAAGCAGGTCATTATGTATATATTTTCAATAAGTTTATTAAATACAAAAAATAATATACATGCTACAAAATCAAGCGAATTAAAACTTTAAAAAAATAATACAAGTAATAATCTTTTCAAAAGAAGTCTAGCTATGTTAAATAAAAAATGATATTAGTTCAACTATCTTCAAACTAAAACAAAAGTCCAGTAACAAAGGTTCAATAATAGTATCTTCTTTTGTTGTGTGTGTGTTTATATATACATATATATATATATATAATGGGGATGGATGGACGCGAGTAGAGATGGGGAGAACCTGATCCCCACCCCAACCTATCCCCAAGTTTGAACAAAGAATTCATCTCCGTCTCCATTCGGTTCCGGTCAAACCGAGGTCAACCGAGTACATATGGGTTGGAAGCGGACGGATACCCAATTAGATCGCCCCATTGCCATCCTTAGATATGAGTGTAATGTTAAAAGATAAAAAAAGAATTGATCCAACTTCAAATGTGGTATGGTAAGGTAGTAGCTCAATATAGAAGTACTTTCTATCCACTCAATATCATCTAATCGATTCTCTAATATACTCTCTAATAGACTTAGGAAAAGTTATTATTAAGGAAAATTTATTATTTATTCTAAGAAAAAGTTATTATTAAAGAAAGTGTATTAGAGAATGTAGTAGACCATCCTACTATTTTCTATCATATGTGAAGCAGTTTTGGTTTTAAACTACATTCTCCTTCCCAATGGTAATAAAATAAAATAAAATAAAATTCTTGACTTCAAATGTGGAGCTTATTTGAATTTGGTTTTTAGTTTGGAAAATATTTTTTGTTGAATTCTGTGAAATTTTAATTATTTATTACATATTATGTAAAATTCAAAATAAAAAAAAAATCAAATATCTTTTAACTTCTAGAGATAATTTTTAAAATTGTTAGAAATTATTGAAACATTCAAAGCAGTCCTTATCTAGTAGGAATAATGTGTTGAAATCACTTTTTTTACTTCTAATGTGTTTAAAGAAACAAAAGAGACCCCAACAAAAAAATAAAATAAAATTAAAAATAGCCTACCTCTTTTATCAATCACAGAAAAATATTAATTTATAAGGGCTAAATTTAGCTGACTTTTGGCAAATCTCTTGCTAATATGATGACTAAACAAATCTGATTTTTAAGAAATGATTATTAAAATAACACAATCAACATTACAATTTACACCCATTAGAAAAATGAAAAATATGCTTATATATTTCTGGCATTTTCTGTCACCGGCCAGTGAGCAATTATGGATGCAAGGACAAGCTTGTCCTGTTCAATTCTGCTCTATATTTTGCTCATTTCCTCAAAAGTTTTGGTTCGAGGAGACAATGAAGAAGTGAAAAGATCACACTTCCCAGATGGGTTTCTCTTTGGAGTCGCCACTTCTGCATATCAAGTATAATTCCTTTTCTTTTCTTTGCTTATTATTATTATTATTATTATCAAGAAAAAAGGGGTGATTTATTTTTTTTATTCTTTTTCTTCTGTACTTGTTTTAGATTGAGGGTGGAATTCATGAGGATGGAAGGGGTATTAGTAACTGGGATGCTTTTGTCCGAATCAAAGGTTTTCAGCCAATTCTTCATGAAAATTTTCTTATTTTCTGTAATGGTTATAGAATTTTGGTCTAATTCCTGTTCTTAAATTGTTTTTAGGTAATGTGGATAATGGAGACACTGGAGAAATTGCAGATGACCATTACCATCGCTTCCTCGTATGACCTCAAATTTACTTGTAATTCTTTTAAATTCAAGTCACTGACTGTGTCTGTTTAAAAATGGAAATTTTTTTTTTGGTTTCCACTGTAGGAGGACATTGAGATAATCCATTCTCTGGGGGTAGATTCATACAGGTTCTCTATTTCATGGACAAGAATTCTTCCCAGTACTTACCCTTTTCTCTGTTTCTCTGTTTCTTTCTTTATTTCTGGGTCATATATATTTAGCTTAAGTTTCTTGGATACTAATATAAATTGGACTTTGGATTGTTTAGGAGGGAGATTTGGTGATGTTAATCCTTCTGGAATCATGTTCTACAACAAAATTATAGATAACCTTTTAATTAAAGGTAATATGTAGATTTCAATTCTTGTCTCACCCTTGATTGATCCTGCTCTTTTTGTCCTCTAAAAACAAAGATTCTTCACATGTAGGCATCAAACCATTTGTGACAATTCATCATGAGGACTATCCTGAGGAGCTTCTAGAGAAATATGGGGGCTGGCTGAGTCCTATGATGCAGTTTGTTGAATTTATTTTGCCTGATTAATTTATTTAAGAATATCATACTGTTTCATCCTGTAAATCGATCCTATGTGTGGCTTTTGCTAGGGAGGATTTTTTATATTTTGCTGAAGTATGTTTCAAGCACTTTGGTCACCGAGTGAAGCATTGGGTTACAATTAATGAACCAAATTTGGTTTCTGAAATGGCCTATATGAGGGGCATATACCCACCAGCGCGATGTTCACCACCTTTTGGCAATTGTTCTGCTGGTAATTCTGATATTGAGCCACTGATTTCAATGCACAACATGTTATTGGCACATGCCAAGGCTGTGAGACTATATCGCGAGCGCTTTCAGGTGAGTATAGTTCACTTGAGTGTAATTCCTGAATTCCTCGGATTCTCAAGATTTTGGATCTTACTTTATTTCGTGGTTTTGAAACTGATTTATGCCAATGCAGTCAGAACAAGGAGGGATTATAGGAATAGTCATCCATGCATTTATGTATGAACCATTGACTGATGATGAGCATGACAAAGAAGCTACAAGTAGGGCTTTGGCCTTTAATGTGGCTTGGTAAGTTCTGAACAATTCTGGGGATTAAATTTTGTACATTTACTGAATGCTTACTATTCGTATGTCCACTGAAAGATGAAAATAGGAATTGGTTCTGGATAATTTTGGTTTCAGAAAACAAGGATGGACATAAATATCCACGAGTATAGTGTTTTACCAAGTTTTTTGCAATTAAGAAAGAAACTCTTTAAGAGAGCTCGAAATGCTAGTCATTACTAATGGTAACTAAAGCCTAAAGGCCATAGTTTTTTGGATCTGGCAGCACATATCTTTATTTTAGTATTTGTTGACAAATTCTTGCATTTATATACAGTACAGAAGATGTATATCTTAAAGGGTGCGAAACGTTTGGATTTGACTAAATAAAGGAAATCTCCGAAAATAAAAAGAACTAGTGGCCATAGACACACAACCAAAATCGTATGAAAGACTTTTGTTACTTAGGGTGAAAATGTTTGGCATTCATCTATGTTTTGGTTGGGGATAGGAAAAGAGAGAGGCCAGTTCAGAATTGCTGAAAGCAAGCCTTTTTCAGTATGTCTTCAAAGCATCCTACATCTTGCGTTATTGATTTTCGATTGGATGATTCACATGAAACAGGACTTATGATCCTCTTGTATTTGGTGATTATCCTCCGGAAATGCGTTGCTACCTCAAGAATGAATTACCAACATTCACATCAGAGGAAAAAGAGCTCATCAAAGATAGCATTGACTTCCTTGGGATAAACCACTATGCAACTCTATATGCTAGAGATTGCATCCATAAGACTTGTGTCTGCTTAGATTCTCGATGTACCCGGGGAGTAGATCGTGCCATCAGAGGGTTTGTGGATTCTACTCCACTACGGAATGGTGTTTTAATTGGGGAACCAGTATGAGAATATGCATTTGTCCAAATTGATTTCCCCTTCTTCTGATTTATTCATTCCCAATAACATATACAGTTTCTTCTATTCTTGCAGACGGGAATGCCAAGGTTTTTTGTTGTTCCAAGAGGAATGGAAAGGATTATAGACTATGTTAAGAACAGATACAACAATAAGCCTATGTTTATTCTTGAGAATGGTAAATACTCGATACTAGTTTTTCCACAACAATCTTGTCCATGCTCAATTGATTTTTGTAATACATACAGGTTATTCTTTCCCGGCACAAGTAAACCTTAATGACTCGCAACATGATGTCAAGCGCGTTCAGTATCACAAAGAATACCTTGCATTCTTGGCTCGAGCCATAAGGTGATTTTTCCTCTCATTCATCAAAATCTTGGTTTTAGAAATGCATTTAGTACTTATTGAAAATCAATCAATATTTGCCAGCAAATTTTGCTGAAGGAGATTATAATCTCTTTGTTGATATATAGGAATGGTGCTGATGTGAGGGGCTATTTTATATGGTCATTGATGGACAATTTCGAGTGGACTAGTGGTTATAGCATAAAATTTGGGCTGTATTCCGTTGAGCCTTTGACATTGAATAGAGTTCCTCGGACATCGGCTAAATGGTATAGAGATTTCTTGAGGGACAAGAAAGTAGAGCCAAGAAATGCAATTTCTTCTGGGAAAGAAGATGGTTTAGTGGTCAATTTAATAGATGGAAGAGCTGATATTAGTTGATGATTCCATTTTAAAGAAATGCAAATGAAATAAACTACATGCCCTTGAACAAGTGAAGTTGAGGAAAATGAAAACAGAAAAATGCAATGCTGACAGGTGATGGAATTTGGATCCTTCTCCAAAAGGGTTCCTAAGACAAACTGAAAGAAAAATGAAAAAAAAAAAAAAAGCTACTTGGATTGGGAATATTGTTTTTTTCTTTTTTCTTTATTAATTTTATAAGATGTTAAATATTTTAATGTGTCGTTATATAGTTATTTATATTTTAATTGATGTAAAAATTTAAAGAAACGTGTCAAAATAAAAAAAATATTGATTCTTGCATTAACACTTGACGTCATTCGCTTTGTAGCGACGTTCTCTTTGTACTTGCACAATTAGTTGGCTTCTACCACCATTAATGATTATTTTTATTATTATTTTTTTTACAAATAATGCTTTCATTTTGTTTGGTATTTTTAATTATTAATAATTATTAATATTATTTATATTATTAAATTAATTATTTTTCATATATTCATACTAAATAATTATAATTAATAATTAATAAAATTAAAAAAAATTAGAAAATGCATCATTTGTACACTTGAGTCACATCCTGTCGCGAGTAAGAGTATACCGCGTCAGGCCTTGGCGTAACTCTCTCATTGTTTGCGTCAAGATCTGGCGCAGGGATACCCCTACTCTCGTCAAGGTGTGGCTTAAATATGCATATAGTGTAACTTTTTAATTTTTGGTATATTTTTTTGTGAATTTTTATCTCAAAATTAACTCGAATCGTGTAAATAATATTCAAAATTATTAATTTTTAACTTCAAAATCTTCAAATTTTAAAAATGATCACCATATTTTTTAGAAAGAAGGTGAAAAAATGTGTAGGGAAAGAAAATATGTTTTAGAAAGAAAAAATATTTAAATTTGTTCAGAAGTAAAATTTATATTTCGGTTTTCAGGATTAAAGTCCGTGTAAATCTATGTATTTAATTTTGTCAAAATCAATATGGACTTTATGTAAGTTTTTTTGAGGGTGAAATATGTTTGAGAAATTGCTTTTCCTCCAATATTCAACTCGTGCCAGGCACTTTTGATTTCAAAACTGCTTTTTCTGTCAAAACTCATGAAGAAACTATGAACATTCAAGAAAAATTTCAAACTATTTCTCTTTTATCAAAAGCTTCCTTAAGTAAGTATGCTGAAAAAGGTTTCCGTTACATTCATTATGGCCTCATTCAAGTAGCTGTTAAACCATTAGTTCATATTGGGGTAGATGCTCCGGTTTATCTAGCCCTCCGAGATAAACGATTAAAACGTTATAAACCATCCCTATTAGCCATGATTCAAACTAATATTTGCAATGGACCCATTTATTTCAATTGTGCTCCTAACTATTCTGTTTCTTTAACCGATCCATTGATTATGAATTCCCTGGTCCTCGATATTCATATGCAAGGTGATGAGTTTGAAAAACTCACTGAACAATTTGTCGTTATGTATCGCGTTTATTATCGCTTACTAAGCTCTCAACTAAACCCTCGGTTCAAACTAGTTCCAACATCCCGCGATGAGACCGTTCTTCTCCATATAGATGCCGAACAGTCTAAAACCTTTACCCCCAAACGATTAAAATGGCATGAGATAACAATTCCTGATGAATTTCAAATAGAAAATCCGCATCCATGTCCCGATATTGAAAGAAAAGAGATATCTCAAATCATAGAAGAACCAAATGGTAATGTTTTAATACGGTTTAATTCAATGCGCGAACATGGTTCCTCTTCTATCCCCATGGAACCGAGTAGACATTCATTTGCACATCCGCGTCGACAATCTTATGCGGGAATCTTACGAACAATCCTTCAGAATGCCCAATGCAATTCATGTACACCATACAGCGCCTATTCCAGAAGTTTCAACGTCTCCTCCGCTATCTCCAACAGCTTCTCAAATGAAAGGTGAAATAGACGTTATTCATAAGGTAACAAACATCGATTTTGATTCTTTAGAAAAAGATATTTTTGATCCAGAAAATGATGAAAAACGAAATTGGTTTTTCCAACTAAATCCTTTTTATCAAAAAACAAATTAAACAAGAATGGATTTCGATATTCATAGATTAAATACTCCTTTTGATTTTTTTTCGTTGGTTAGAATATTTTTTAATCAAACAAGGATTTAAAGACACTGATTTTTGCAAAATATCTCACATCAATGTTCATACCAACTTAGCAAAAAAATGGAAATTATCTGATGGCAATATTATCACTCAAATACACCCCCCCCTGCAATCCCTCCGTTTGGACACCCCTGAAGGCGAACTCATTGCTTCTCCATTCAAGAAAGGCAAAGACAGCAACGATTCCATTAACATGGAGGACATTCGCAAGATCTATCATCAAAACAATTATTCCAATCAACTTTTGCATACGATTGCTACTCAAGTTGATTCCTTATCCTCTGAGATCAAATCTATTCCTAAGTCAACTACTTCCAGATTTCCGGCAAGCTATTCTGCTCCTCATTTCCAGCCTAGTTCCTTCTCAAAAACTCAAGAAGCTCAACTCATTCGTCCATCATCCTCTTCCGTATCACCTCCTTCTCCATTACTTCATAAAATATCCCAAACCTTGGACAAAATTAATTCCAATCTTCCTACTTCCTCACATATTAATACTATAGATCAAGAAAATCTCGATGACTCCAGTGACGCCTCCAGTCTTTCCTCCTCAAATGATTTTATTTCAAAAATTCACCAGGTAGAAGATTCCTTCTTAGAACCTAATCCAGGCGCCCCTACTAAAATTAACAAAATTCGTCAATACAACACTCATCGATCTTCAAAGCCTAGATGGAAGCAGGCCGAAACAAAAACCTATTATCCGCGCCCTACTCCACCTGATATTCAATATGAAGAACGAGCAAAGTTTCATACCGCTCATTATGATGGAAGTTCTATCTCCAATTGGAATATCGATGGCAAAAGCGAATATGAAATTCTTAATACCTTACAAGAAATGGGTATGGCAAAGACTGCTTATAAGATTCACAATGTGCCAGAAAAGCAGGCAGCCCTATTTTTAATCGCCGGCTTTACCGGACAGTTAAAATATTGGTGGGACAATTCATTAACTCTTGAAGATAAACTTACCATTTTAGATCATACAATCGAAACCGAAGATGATCACGGTAACATTTCATTAACAAATGATGCATGTGATTTTTTACTCATTATTATTTCTATGCATTTTGTTGGCAATCCCAAAGAAGAATTATCTTCCTCAAAAATATTTTTAACAAATTTAAGATGCCCTACTTTAACTGATTTTCAATGGTATAAAGATATGTTTTTGACCTATGTGCTAAAACGACCCGATTGCAATGCACCATTTTGGAAAGAAAAATTCATTACTGGTTTACCAAATTTATTTTCCCAAAGAATTATTACAAATTTGAAGAAAGAAATGGGTTTAGATCACATTGATTTCAATATAATAACTTATGGTCAACTTTTTGCATTCATTAAACAAGAAGCTTTATCAGCCTGTCAAGAATTGAAATTCCAAGCCAAATATGGCAATGAGCGAAGAGAATTAGGTTCCTTCTGTGAAGCTTTTGGAATCACAGGAATTAGAGCCCCCTCTGCTCACCTTCGTCGCCAACCTCCTAAATATTCAAGAAGACGTTCATATTCTCGCCGCTTCAAACCATCACCTCCAGAGTTTTACAGACCCTCACGAAAACAAAGGTCCAAAAAACCCAATTTCAACAAAATTACTTGTTACAAATGTGGCAAACCAGGTCATAAAGCAAATGTCTGCCGCAGCAAGAAGATTAATGAAATCCTTGGTCAATTTCCTGGATTAGACAGCGAATTAAAGGAGAAATTGCATATATCTTTGGTTCAAGATGATTCCTCATCAGATCATCAACCAGAAGACTTCCAAGATTTCAGCAGCACAGATGAAGGTAACATATCCTCTCCTTGTCACTGCAAAACCATTAATATGATTAGGCATTCCGACAATACCGTCAAAGATCAAAAGGAACTCATTTTTGATATCATTCAAGACCTACCCCCAGAAGCCCAGAAAAAACAACTTGAGAAACTCAAAGCCTTGATTCTCCGAGAAGAGTCTAGTTCTGCCCGACTTATAGAACCTTTTAGTATTTCAAAAATGTTTGATAAATACCCCAATTTAAATCCTCCAATCCGTCAAAATGGCACAATGGGTTTACAAGCCGAAATTCGCTCACTCAAAGCTCAAGTCAAGGAACTCAAAGAAAGAGTTTTTTCTATCGAAACTAAAAATTTAGAATTAGATACTCAAATTGCGATTTTACACTCACAGACTTCAAAAGGTAAAGAAATTATTCCTGACTCTTCTATTCCAGACTTTACACTTGCTGAAATACCAATGCCAGGTACAAACCAACAAGATTCCAAGTTTATTTCTATTATTGATAAAATTACATTTCAAAAATGGAATATATATGTTACAATTTCAATAGGGAATTTCAAATCTACATTCACTGCTATGCTTGATAGTGGAGCTGATCAAAGTTGCATCCGTGATGGTTTGATTCCTACAAAGTATTACGTACCAACCAACGAATCTTTAGTCACTGCAAACGGTATGCCCTTACAAGTTAAAGGTAAACTTATCAAAACTGCAATTTGCAATGATAATTACTGTTTCAAACATCAATTCATTGTTGTTCAAGATTTAAACACTGACATTATCTTGGGAACTCCTTTTCTCACTCAAATTTATCCTTTTTGGGTCAATCAACATGGTTTAGGCACAAAAATTTTGGGTAACACAGTTCTCTTCAAATTTTTAAATCCTGTCAAACAGAAAGAATTATTTTTATTACAAGAACACTCGATTTACAAACAGGTAAATACCATTCACAGAATACAGAATAAAATTCGATTTTTAAAGGAAGATCTTTCCTATGAACGGATTGAGGAGCAATTATCCAGTCCTGCTCTTCAGCAGCGCATTTTGGATCTAGAAAAAGTAATCAAACAAGAAGTATGCTCCGACATTCCAAACGCATTTTGGGACCGACACAAACATATTGTTTCCCTTCCATATGAAAAAGATTTTTCCGAAAAAAGGATTCCTACCAAGGCTCGTCCTATTCAAATGAATTCCGAACTGCTAGAAGTCTGCAAAACGGAAATCCAAGATTTATTACATAAAAAACTCATACGACCTTCCAAATCCCCCTGGAGTTGTGCGGCTTTCTATGTCATGAAACAGGCAGAAAAGGAACGCGGTGTTCCCAGGTTAGTCATTAATTACAAACCACTCAATGACGTATTACAATGGATTCGATATCCTATTCCGAATAAACAAGATTTATTAAAAAGATTATATGATGCTAAGGTATATTCCAAATTCGACATGAAATCAGGTTTTTGGCAAATTCAAATCGCAGAACAAGATCGTTACAAAACAGCATTTACTGTTCCATTTGGACACTATGAATGGAATGTTATGCCATTTGGATTAAAAAATGCTCCTTCCGAATTTCAAAACATTATGAATGACATATTCACTCCTTATACTACATTCATTATCGTTTATATTGATGATGTTTTACTATTTTCTCAAACCATTGAACAGCATTTCAAACATTTGCATACTTTCCTTAACATCATCAAAAGAAGTGGTTTAGTAGTTTCTGCTACTAAGATTAAACTATTTCAAACTCAGATTAGGTTTTTGGGTCACAATATTTACAAAGGCACCCTCACTCCCATAAACAGAGTGTTAGAATTTGCACATAAATTTCCCAATGAAATCAAAGATAAAACACAATTGCAAAGATTTTTAGGATGTCTTAATTACATTTCTGATTTCTTTCCTCATTTAAGACAACTATGTGCACCCTTATATCAGCGATTACAAAAAAACCCTCCTGCATGGACTCCTAAACACACTCAAATTATTCAGATGTTAAAAGAAAAGGCCAAAACATTGCCTTGTATGACAATTCCACATCCATCTGCATTCATGATAGTAGAAACCGATGCATCCAATATAGGATATGGCGGCATACTCAAACAGCGACTAGGACATTCATCACATGAGCATCTAGTTAGATATCATAGTGGTCTCTGCTCTGACCACAAAAAAATTATTCAACTGTCAAAAAAGAAATTCTATCTATCGTTTTATGTATTTCTAAATTTCAGGATGATTTATTTAATAAAAAATTCCTTCTACGTGTTGATTGCAAATCCGCCAAAGAAATTTTACAAAAGGATGTTCAAAATCTTGTTTCAAAACAAATTTTTTGCTAGATGGCAAGCAATTCTATCTCGCTTTTTGATTTTGATATTGAATATATCAAAGGTACTCAAAATTCTTTACCCGATTTTTTTAACACGCGAATTCCTTACAGCTTCCCCATCATGAATAAAGACCGTGAGAAACCACGGGAAAACAAAGCAAATTCAAAGCTCCAAAGATTATGAAATCAAGACCTCCCTTATTCAAACACCCAATAGATTTCAAGCACTCGATGACTTTCCTCCATTAACTTATGTAATGGCGGCAAATACCCCATCATTCAAATTACACCAAACTCCTACAACCCAAACCTCACATACTCCAGATACCTCTTCAGCCAACACTCAATATTTCCTTAAACCAACCTCCGAAAACTTACTTCTTACCACCTTTACTGACAGTCCTGAATTCAAATCCCTACAAAACCTCATTCAACGCGTATTTCCTGCGGACTGCCATTGGATCCCAGATGATCCACAGAAGACTCAAAAGTTTTATGAACTCATACTCGTTGATTCCAAATCAGTTGAAATTACTCATACCCCTGATTCAAAAAACCCTCAGCGTATAGCTTATTCAAAATGTGTTATAAAGAAGGTTCTCAAATCCTCTGAATGGACTTCCATTTGGACTACAAAAGATTTCTCAGTTAATTTCATTCCCAAAGGATATACATACCAAGATTACAGAATGGCTTGGTATCGCACGTTTTTCAAACGACCCTTTGATCATTCCTGGTTCTTTATATTTCATCAAACCTGTCCTAAAGATTTTCCAATTTGGTTCTATGAATGGTGGATAAACTTCGGTAGTCTACCTGACATTCTACCACCTATTCCAAAACTCGGCTATCAAACCTGGCTAAAGAAGATGACCGGCCCAACATATGCTATTCCTTTACATTTTTATGCAGAACTTCGGGTTCCCTGGATTTTCTGTTGGAGTTACAAAATCAGTCAATTATATCCAAAAGAATTTCCAATGTCACTCATCCGTGAATTCAAAATAAAATGGTGGACCTCGTATTCAGTAGAACTTTGTTCTCAGGAGGCCGTTCTCAAATTCGTTCAAAGCACTCAACAGATTCAACGCAGCATTCAACATTTAACTAAAAGTGCAGGACCTTCCAGAGTTGTTCAAACACCTGCTACACCGGTAAAAGCATCTGCACCACCAACTCCACTCAAACCGGAAAAAGTTAGAATCTTCCCCTGTTCAACAATCACCCCCCGACGATGCCGATGAAGCGCCCAATTTCAAGAATGGCTCCGATTCAAAGCTGTTCAACAACAATTCAAACAATCCAAGTCTCATAGTCCTACATCCTCCCAAGACTCCTCTACGGAACTTCTTGGTACGGATCCCATTGGTGGACAGGATCCCTTTGATTTTTAAATTCAATTTTGATTATATTCAAAAATAATAATAATAATAATAATAATAATAATAATAATAATAATAATAATAATTTACTCATTTTTCGGCGGTTTTGCACCTCCAGCAATTTGCACTAAGGAATATTAGTACGATGCTTGGTCAGCCAATAAGTCCGTTGGTAAACCCATCTGATTAGGGTGTTCCCGGTACGGTGGTCCCATCGTTCCTATTCACACCTGCAAAATTATGGAAATTCCGCCCTAAAATTACACGCCTTAATGTATAGTATAGGAGCATTCGTATGGATTCTATTTGTATATTGTATCCGTATTTGTATATTGTATCGGTATATGTCTGTACTATCGTCTGCCGACGTTCAAACGATGTTCAAACGACAAACTAACATGGAGGGACCCACTGCTCTCCTATTCAAGGTCACATGGAGGGACCCACACTCCATTATTCAAGGTCCATTATTCAAGGTCACATGGAGGGACCCACTGCTCTCCATTATTGCAGTACCTGCAGATTCCATTCAAATGCAAATTCAAATGAGATGCACATCAAATGAAAATTCAAGACAAATGAAATTCAAATGCAAATGTATTTTCTTTCTATAAATAGCTAGATTCAAATGTAAACAAGGCACCGAAAAACACACACTAGAGCTAGTATTCTCAAGCCTTGACTTCCGTAGCCTTTGTATCCTCTTTTGAATTCTCAAGTTTCAATTACAACTTTTCAAGATTTATATTCAAGTAAGCTTCTTATTTCCGTTCTAAAATTGATATTTATATTCGGTTTGATATTTCTATTTTGAATATATTATATCCTGGGTTCGTTTTGGTATCAGAGCCAGATTATAGCATTCATCTCATCATTATTTGCATAATCATTTTGCATACATATCATCCCGTGTGTCTATTTTCCTCTCTCAGTGTTGGTAAGACGCTGGTCAGCTAGTAAGACCGATGGTAAGCCCGTCTGCTTAAGGGTGTTCCCGGCGTAGTGGTCCCGTTGTTCCATTTTGACGGATTGGAGGATTTAGTTTTTCAAACTCATCACCTTGCATATGAATATCGAGAACCCAGGATATTTATATAATATAAATTTTAAAAATGATCACCATATTTTTTAGAAAGAAGGTGAAAAAATGTGTAGGGAAAGAAAATATGTTTTAGAAAGAAAAAATATTTAAATTTGTTCAGAAGTAAAATTTATATTTCGGTTTTCAGGATTAAAGTCCGTGTAAATCTATGTATTTAATTTTGTCAAAATCAATATGGACTTTATGTAAGTTTTTTTGAGGGTGAAATATGTTTGAGAAATTGCTTTTCCTCCAATATTCAACTCGTGCCTCATTTTTTGGAAAATTATTTGTCTAGAAATTGGTAGATAGTATTTTAGGAGCAAATAAAATCTATAGGAACTTTAAGGGTATGTTTGGTTCAAGAATTTCGATGAAGAAAAGAAACGATTTTTTTCTCCGAAAAGATCTTTTTCTGATTGGTAAATAGAGATAACTCTGAAGAAAAATAAAGTGTGGAAATTGTTCTGGAAAAATTACTTTGAAAATGGGGAAAATCTTTTTCCTCATACTTTGGTAAGGAAAAGAAAAACACGGTGGAAAACTTAATCGCGAAGAGCTAGCGGCCTTTGCCTTTGTCCTGTCTACATCGACTTTTTCCTCCTGCTTCTTCAACAACCCCATTATTATGGATTTCTTAAGTTCTCAAATCTCCCTTTCTCCTTCCATTTTATTTTCCTTTCTATAATTTCCTCTAGTGTGGCCAGAGTTTGATGTAGGATTTGGAGAAGAGTGGACAAATTCCGGCCTTTGGTACTTGGGAATTCGCAAACCATCTCTGAATCACTCAGTACTTCCAATGTGCTCGTCAAGCTCATTTACTCCGCCACGCTTCTCTCTGCGAATGTCCGCCGTGCATCTCTGCTCGCGCTACTTTTGTTCTATTTCTTCAAAGCAAATTCCAGAGTGCAGTAATGAGATCAGAAGAAGAAAGAGAAAGAAGAGAATTCTAGAGAGAGAGAGAGAGAGAACGGGAAAAGTGAGAATGAATTTCTATATTTATTTAAATGAATTCATCCTTTATATAGATTACAAAGTTGAACCATAAGCCCCTTCTTTCTTTCAGAACTAAAGCTGAACAATCCCTTATTTGTTATGAAATGGATGTATACATTATTAATGTCTAAATATATTTTTTAAGAGAACTAAACTTTTAATTAATTTAGTTAGGTAATTTTAAAATTTCGTAATCTTTTGTATCTTTAGTTTATAAATATGTCTTATAAGAAATATTAATAACATGAATCAGTCTTTATTTATGATTTTTACCAAATTTATAATACGTTATCAGTATGATTGTATGAGGGAGCAAGATTGCACACGCAATGACATTCGACATCATCATGTAAAGAATGGAAATAATGGAGAATTCTTATGAATTAATGTTGACAAATATGTGATTCTTTTATTCATCACAACAACGATAAAGACAAATTATAGAGAAAAAAAATTATGTGAGGCTTCTATTGGAGATTCAAGAGCAAATATTATGAAGTTAAAAAATTTCTTTATGTCTTCCAAGTAAGAAAAATCAAACCTTTTCTTGATTATTATATTTATAATTTAATATTTTATTATTATGGAAAGATCAAATCTTTTCTAACTTTTATACATAAAGTGTTTTATGGATGACTTTGTCATAAAAAGATTATATCTTTATCAAGAATTCTTTAGAAATCCATTTAAGTTCTGAAGATGTAATTAAAAAGAAATCACATATGAATATTTTTTCTTAATTAAATTTATGAGATCCTGAAAAATGAATATTTTATTAAGAAAAAATCTTTCAAAAACTAAAAGAAAAGCACAACTATCTGAAGATGGTCATTATGCTAATACATATATTTATGGCTATAATATTTGAACCTATCAGCATGTAATAATATAGTTAGAGAATATTCTTGCTTTCTCATATCTTAAATATGCTCGCGCAATAGCAACATTGAAATTAAGTCATTAGCAACATTGAAATTAAGTCATTGTTGATGGATATTATGATATTTCTAATAATTTTATGTTATTCGCTGAAGCGAATGCAATTAGATATCTTATTCGTAATTTATACTCGTGATTATAGTTTTTTTTTTTATAATCATGCTAATATTTATATTGACTCATTGAACCTAATATTTAGATTATCAGTAAAAGTGGTAAATTAATAATGAGAGAAAAAAGGAATTTATAATTTCAAATAAATATTATTGATAGAATATGGAAGAGAATTTGTAACGTACATGTAGTACATTTATGATACTCATAATGGATTTATCTTTAAAGTATTAAACATGTCAATGTTTGTATAGAGCCAGTTGCTCAAAATAATTAGAGAAATAAAATTACTTTTTATTTGTGATTTTATATGAGATTTTGCATATTATATACATGCCTCTTTATTGGGAGAATAAATAGTAATACAATTAAAAATCGAGAATAGATAATAAAAGGCTCTAGAAGAACTAATAGATTGAAATTAAATCTCCAGAAGAGCTAATCAATAAAAAATTTCAGAAGAACTAATATTTTAAAATCTAGATATTAATTAAAGCTCTAAAAGATATTATTTACTAAAGACTCAGAATAGTTAATTAATAAAAAGTTGTAAAAGAATTAATTATTTAAAGACTCTCAAGGAGTAAATTGACCTAGAAGGTCACATGATAATTATGCTATATTATCATGACTTATACAACAAATGCGAATTACTTCCTATCAATTTGTAATTCGCCAAAGTTGATGCAATTTAATGCATCATTGAGTAAACCTGATGTTTACTTATTAAAAAATATTAAATGTTAGTATAACTAGTTGGACAGTCTCGGATTATTAAAATACGAATTGTCATAAAAATTTGTAACAATAATCTTATGGAACCAGAAATTCCTCCTTTCAGTCTTCTTTTCATCCCCTCTGTCTAGCTCTTGCTTGTGTAACCAGTCCATTTTACTCGTCTTTCTCCAGATTAAACAAAGTTTATTTGTACTACTAATTTTCAAGGTAAAATAATTTTATAAACTATCAACATTTATTTAGAGTTAAATGAGTTTTTTTGGGAGAATATATAGTCGATGCATCGATTCATGGTCACATTTATATTGTTAACTTATAAGTTGAACTTTGCAATTTTAATGATGGACTCATATTTTAGATTCTCCCTTTAATATAATTTGTCCTAATATTATTAATGAAGTTGCACTATTTGTATAAATATTAAACTTTCCTGCAGAACATGTTCATAAACCTAGTAACAGTTTTATAGAACCATAAGTTTCTTGAAATACATTTATGCATATTTTGTAGTAGTACTTATTTGCATTTTGCCAATATATTATTTCTTTCTCCTCATTGTAATTAATTCATGGTGAGAACCCAAATATTTTGTCATCTTAGCATTAAATATGCGCTATATAAATATATTACTCCCCTATAATGTATTTAAGATGGATACTAAAAGGAGGAGAAATTATATAGTCAGATAAAGCCAAAGATATGTATCTTATTTTGATCCTTAATTTGAACCAGAAGTTCAAAGTATTAATAGCTAGGTGTATTTATTGATAAAAGAAAATTTGACATGGAATGCTCCTATAATTTAATGTCCTCGAAGGACAATCTACCCCTAGTTATGATTTTGAAACACATGTAAAATGTGCTAGAATAAATTGGTTCTAACAAAATCCTCGTATATGTAAATGAACAATAATTTAAGATGGTCTTATGTGATTAAGTCGAGGAGATGAAAATTCTAGCAAAATTTTTCATGACATGACTTTGTTATTATTTTCAAAAGAAATTCAAGTACCTGAAGTCATAATAATTATGAGATCTCACTGTATCATGTCATCATATAAATATATGAAACTATAAAAAAGCACAAAACATCAACGATATTTATCTGCAATTAATGTATCAAAATAAGGATCTTAAATTAAAGTCTGCAGACTCGAGATTCAAATATTATAGAAATATTTGGCTTAATAGAATATAAAGTTCGCATAAGAAATTATGAAAAGTTCGGACAATTATTAAGTACATTTGAAATGTACATGTATTCTCCGAAAGAATTATACATTTTAAGTGTACTAGAATGATAAGAATTAATAAATAAAGTGCGAACTTGTATAAGTTATAATATAAGATTTTTCGTAAAGTCCTGGCAGTATTAATTACAAAGAAATAATATTTACAGGTGGTGGATTGAGTTTAGATAATAGGACACTAAACTTTAAGAATTTATTTCAAGTCCTTGAAGGACTCTATAGGCATATCTAAAGCATGTAAGTAAATTGGTCCTGAAGAACATAACATTATTATCTTAGTAATTTTTATTTAAAGAAATATATGAAATAAGATCGAATATATATATATATATATCTATGCAAGTCCTCTGAGAATTTATTATACTTGCCTCTTATGATTCTTTATCTATTTTTAATATTCTCCACAATAGGGGAAGAAAATTAGAATCATAAAATGTTATGTTCAATTTAAAATATATTGATCTATATACAAGTATTCATGAACTAGAAGTTTTATAGATTATTTATTTGCTAAAGTTGTAAATTTACTTGATATTTTGTTAACTCTAGAGGAGTTATAAAATTGAATTGTTGATGCTTATATATATATATATATATATGTCCTAATAGGACATAAGTATTATAACTAGAAATGTTAAATCATACCTGAAGTGTTATCCGACTTTTATTTATAAAGGTTATTTAACGAAATAATTAAATACTTGAAGTATTCTTCCTGAAGAGTTTATGATTGACAAGCAAATACTTGAAGTAAGTATTTCAAGATTTGTAAATACCACATGTCTATATATGAGAAGATAATGAATATTTATTGGTCTTGAAGTACCATCACTCTGCATAATTGGTGAACTAATTACTCTCTATATGACTTTTGAAATAATACTATTACTGTCTTAGTTTCCAAGGATAATTAAACAAGTCATGTTCTTTATGTGATATTCTTTATGGGATTGTTATAAAATTAATGAATAGATCCTTTTAAGATTCTGTAATCTCTTGTATGTTGAGCCTATAAATAGGCCATATAAGAAATATTAATAAGATGAGTCAGTCTTTATTTATGAGGTATACTTTCTCTCTCCATTTTGTTCTTATTATTCCAACTAATGGATGTATTGCATTCACCAAACTCATAACATTATTTAAACTAAGCGGGAAACAGAAGGAAAAGGGGAAAGAAGAGTTGGTTATAGTTTTTCTTCTTCTAATAGAATGTCGTCGTTTCTCTTATTACTACCTTTAAACACTGCTGTTCTACTTAGTGGCAACGCACTCATTGATGTGTCTTTCTTTTGTTTCCTAGACTTCGGATTATCAAGCCTTTCTTTCCTTCTTCTTATTTCTTCATGATTTCGATTGTCTCTTTCTTTTAATTGCTTACGGTTGCCTTGCTGTGAATTGCCATTATCAACACCCCTTCCTGCACAATCTGGCCGATGAAAATAGAGAATTGAGACGAAGGGAATGAACATGAAAAGAGAACTGTATATAAAGAAGAGGTTTAATGAAGATGTCTGCCAACTGATGATGGGTAGAGATAAGAGGAGGCTTCACAAGGCCATATTGGAACTTTTGGCGAATGAAGTGACGATCAATCTCTATGTGCTTTGTTCTCTCATGAATGACATTGTTCTGAACAATATAAAGGCATATTGATTGTCATAAAAGAGAGGAATAGGTTGCTTTAGAGGGAAGGTCAAGTCATGAAAAAGATAAGATAACCACTGAAGCTCACAAGTTTAAGCCATGGTCCTACACTCCACCTCACAAGAGTTGCGAGAAACACTAGAATGTTTCTTGGATATCTAGGAAATCAAGGCATGGCCGAAGAAAATGCATCATCAAGAAGCTGACCTACAGGTTTCAGTGCAACCAACCCAATCAGTATTATTGTAGGCTTTGAATAAGTGATCCGAGGAAGAAGGAAAGGACAAGCCAACCCCAGGGTCGTATTTGAGATATCTCAGAATGCAAACAATAGTAGTCTAATCAGATTGTGTTGGAGAATTCAAATACTGACTTACTTGTTGAACAACAAAAGCAATGCCAGGACGGGTGATAGTTAAATACAAGAGTTTTCCAACTAGTCTTCGATAATGAGGAACATATGGATAAAGAATAGTCAAAGCAGTGGATTTGGATTGGGAGGAACAATCAATGCGTGTTGTAAGAGGTTTGCAATCCATGTATCCAAACTCTTCTAGCAGCTCGAAGGTGTATTTGTGTTGACAAACATTGATCCCCAGAACTTGATCTAGCCACCTCCAATCCAGGAAAATATTTCAAGGGACCAATGTCTTTGATCTGAAAAGTATGATGCAAATACTCCTTAATCTGACTAATCACTTCAAGAGAAGAACCAGCCAGATAACATTATCAACATAAACCAATAAAATGTTAAAAGGCATTGGAATGCTTCAAAATAAAGAGACTAGGATCACTGATTGACATAACAAAGCTAAAGGCAAGTGGCAGAAGTGAGCTTATCATTCCATTGTCTATTGGCCTGTTTTAAACCATATAAACTCTTTTGTAAGTTGCAAACAGGATTAAAGTGAGAAGAAGAAAAACCCTGGGGCAAGACCATATAAACTTCTTCATTAAGATGACCATGAAGAAATGCATTATTTATGTCTGAAGATGCCAACGTTACAAGTAGCAGTGTCAAACGGGCCAAACCGGACCGGACCGGACCGGCCCGCGTCCAGCCCGCACCTAAACGGTCCGGTCCGGTCCGGGCCTATTTTTGACGGGCCTAAATTACCTAAACCCATATCCGCTCGTAGCTGACCCATGGGCTTTGCTCTTTTTGCTAATTTTCTGATTTTTTTAAAATCTTACCTATTAACTATAATAACCTAATCAATCAAAATAGAGAAAAACCAACATAAAAAAATTAATAAGTAACAATAATCATCCAACAAAACAAATTAATAATTATTTAACAAAAAGTCAATACGAAAAATTATACACCAACTTCTTCTTCTTCTTCATCATTTCATCTTGAGGACTCATCTTCAACTTGATTACATCCTCTCCTCATCATCTTTACCTATAAAATGCAAAACATAGATTATATAGTAAATAAAAAAATTAATAAATAATATTCATAAATTAAATGAAGAAAAAGTTGTACTTACTCTCTAAATATCATTTCATTGATATGAAAGCAAACTTTTACATGACGTGAAATGCTAGATGTTCCATATTTTCCTCCTGCAATATACACCGTCCCACAACGAACACATTCAACCCTAGGTTCTCCATCTTCACCAACAATATCAAGCCTTCTGGTATGAATCCATACATTTGACTTATAGGATTTTTTCGCTTTCTTTAAAAATTGTGCAGCATTTGATTGATCACATTTATCACTAATATCATCAACAACATTTTTATCCATCTTCTGCAATGGATAAAATGTTTATAATTCATGATTTGAAGCACTTACTAACTAATCTGATGAATGATGATAAAGATTATAAACAGGAAGCACTTAAAGATTATAATGATAAAGATTCCAAAAACTGATAGTGCTTACAGAGTTGAACATTATAGGCCTAATGAATTGTTAAGCAATTGATTCATCATCACCAACATTTTTATCCATTTTCTGCAGTATTTCAATGCACAAACACATTCACATAGCGAACACTACACAAACACAATCACATAAACATTACAAAGATTGAGGCATTGTGAGGCAAGAAATAATGGAGAAAGCAGAGGACATGGTTTATGCAAGTTTAAGATTCTGTGTATTCTTAAAAGAGCGTGATGTATGAAAAGAGGTGGATAAGAAGGTTATCAGGTTTCTTAAGATGGTAAATGAGGCACAAGTAGATAAATTATGAGGAAGAAGATTTCAATTGAAAACCTTCATGAAACAGCCCGTTTTGATAGTGATATTTGCCATAGAAGTTAGAACCGGCAATAATCCAGCACACACCCCAGGTAGAACACAAACAACACAACACACAAACTAGCTACAAGCCAACAATTTACAAGGAACCGGCAAGGTTCTTAACTAAAACAACCAAGAAACAATAAAATTGCCCACACAAGCAAGGGACACAGCCCAAGTGCAACAAAGAAAAGCAATGTACCTTGTAATGTAACCAGAAAGAAGCTTCAGGTATAGGTACTGTAGCACCGCAAGTTTGAAAATCCAAAATTCTGCCCAAACTAACTTGTACAAATGGAAGGAAAGGACTTGTACGTCCCAGCAGACGCTTTGCTACACAATGCACAAACACATTCACATAGCGAACACTACACAAACACAATCACATAAACATTACAAAGATTGAGATTATGGTGTCAATGGAAAATGGTGTCCTGTAGCATTTGTTTTTTCACCGTAAACTTAAAATTTCTTCTCGAGAATCAATCAATGGAAAACAATATTTATATTTAATCATAATAGCATCACAAGAAAACACAACGTTTATCAGACTAGTTTTCCATTT
The DNA here is from genome assembly GCA_028651295.1 of Catharanthus roseus. Lineage (NCBI taxonomy): Eukaryota > Viridiplantae > Streptophyta > Magnoliopsida > Gentianales > Apocynaceae > Catharanthus > Catharanthus roseus. The sequence continues at coordinate 9,255,447 of JAPQWS010000050.1, read as the reverse complement.
TCCCATTCTAAAGTAAAAGGATGATAAAGATTATATCCAGGAAGAGGAACAAGGCCAGCTTCAATGCTACTAACATCATCTTCCAATTCCCTATATTGCTTAATAACATCAAGCACAATTTTAACAACCCCATATCATTAGGCTTTTCCTTTTGTTCATAAATAAAGTGTTCACTATTTTAACAGATTTATACGTATATGAAAACATGTTCAGTTATATCATACATTCAGATTAATTCTTATTCGAGTTGGGTACAATTTATGAGAATAGTAAAACTTTCGCACAAGGTATAACTACATTTTCAGAATTCGAATTCGAGACTTTTAATTAATTTAATTAAGTTAGGAGAAACTCTATATTGTTATAATTTGTTCAATCAACTTGGCCTCTATTATTAAAGCTTGACCAAGAATCAAGTTATTTTTTCTGGCCTTTAAAGGGGAAGTTTAAAAACAAAAGAATCAATTCCTATAACAAATTACTTATAGAATTTGTTCTGCAGCCTTGTATGGGGATGAAATGGTGTCAATGTCTTGAAAGTACAATTACACAATTTTTTTTTTTTTTAATAAGTGGTTGCATTGAACATTTAAAATAAATTATATAAATGAATAAGAGACAAATCTCAATATTCCATCTCCCACTTCATTAAATCAACCCCAAATTAGGAAAAAATTTATGGGTTTTGGAGAAAAATTTACAAGGTTTTGATATTAGGCATAGTTTTTGAAGATTATTAGATGAAACAGAGGAAGAGACAGAACAAGATAAGGTTTTGGGTTTTTTTTTTTTACAATGACAATTTGAGGGTTAAATCAACAACCATTTGAAAGGAATCAGAATACCCTTTTTTTCCCCTGAGGAATCTAAAAAAGACCCACTTTCTCAAAATCAAAGGAAAAAATGCAGGAAATTCACCATTAAAACAAAAGGGGTTCAATTAGAGAAAATTAAAACTATATTCTTCAGGATTCAGCTAAAGAAAGATCTGAACCCATCAAAATCCTCAAAAATTGAAAGAAACAAAAGGGATTAAATATCTACTACTAAAAATCTAAGAAATTATACAAAGAAATTAATGGATTTGAGGAGTTCACTTTCTTCTTGTTTTACTACAATTTCTTGTGCTATTTCAAGCTAGACTAGTTTTATCAGAGAGGAAAACTTACATTGTTCCCAAAATAAATTGCGGAGGCGGCGGCGAGAGGCAGCGGCGAGAGGTGGCGGGAGGCATCGGCGAGAGGTGGCGAGAGCTGCGGGGAGGCAGAGAGACAGAGAGAGCCGAGAGCTGCGGCCGGGAGGCAGAGAGACAGAGAGAGCCGAGAGATGCGGCTGCCGGCCGGGAGGCAGAGAGACGGAGAGAGCCGAGAGGAGAGGAGAGCTGCGGGAGTGAGAGAGGGGAGGAAGACAGATGCTGTAGGTAGGGTTTTCATCATTCAATTGTTAATTATTTTCATTTAGGTCCCTAACAAAATAAAGAACTTTAATTAGGTCCTAAAATAATTCATGTAATAATATCTTCAACAAACGGGCCAGCCCGCGGACCGGACCGGACCGACCCGTGAAAGCCCGCATAAAAAACGGTCCGGTCCGGTCCGGGCTCGTTTTTGGCGGGCCTAAATTTTGAAAACCAAAACCGTCCATAACACGGGCGGTCCGGGCCGGCCCGCGGGCCTAAGCCCGTTTTGACAGTGCTAGTTACAAGCAAAAATGATAAAACAGTTCTGATCGTGTAATCTAGGCAAAAGGAGAAAAAGTATCTAAGAATCAATTTCCTTCATGTTGAGTGAATCCTTTAGCTACCAATCTTGCTTTGTATATATCCAACATATTTGGCTTCCATCTAGGATCAAATCAAATCAAAATGTTCAAGCTCAAAGCTTCAACATTTCTCTATTCAACACATTTGGCTTCCATCTAGGATCAAACTTGGACCTGTTTAAAGTTTTGGTATAAGAAAAAACTAGACAACCAAAAACTCTTAAGTCACGATAACTAGGTGATTTCTGATATAGCATAGTAAAAAGAGACTTAGAATGAAGAAAAGGGTAGGTGTGATGTTGATCAAGGAGACTGCATGAAGAACACAATAACCCCAAAAACTCATAGGAATGCCTTACTGAAACTTTAAAGACCTAGCAATGTTAAAAATGTGTTGATGCTTCCTCTCAACAACTCCATTTTGGTCAGGAGTTTCAACACATGAAAGCTGATGTATAATACTATGCATGGAATAGAAATTATGCATAAGGAATTCAACCCCATTATCTGACCTGATTACTTTGATTTTAGCATAAAACTGAGTAACTACATATTGATAGAATAAAGGAATAATGCTTCTAACATCAGTCTGACTTCATAAGATAAATCCAAGTATACTTACTATAGTCATCAACAATGGTAAGGAAAAACTTATGGCCTTGAATGGTTTGGGTACGAAAAGGTCCCCAAATGTCCATATGAATCAAATCAAAACATGCAATAGAAGAACTATAACTAAGAAAAAGACAACCTTTTCTGTTTTGCAATAGAACAAATAGTACAATTATGCTGCTTAGGAAGTTCAACAAAAGGATAAGTAGATTTAACCATTTGCAACCTAGGACTGGATAAATGTCCATATCTATAATGCCAGAAAAGATCACTAGGAAAAGTTTGTGTAATGGCAACATTACAAGTAGGAAATTTCAAAACAGTAGAAGCAGTGTGTGTATCAACAACTGAATCAGAAACTTTATCAAGGTAGTACAAGTCTTGAGAAACTTTAGCGTAGCGAATCCTCTTCAAACTCACACGATCCTGAATTTCATTTATAGAATCATCAAAGATTAGTCTACTACAAGAGGATTTGCTAAGCTGTGTGACAGATATGAGATTGAAGGCAAAATTAGGAACATAGTAAACATTTATGAGAACTAGAATCGGATTTAACACAACACTGCCTTCGTGTGTAATAGGAGTAATGGTACCATTTGGCAACTTGACAGTAACATTATCCACTGGAATCGAAGAATCAAAGGCAACAAGATTGGGACAGATATGGTTAGATGCACCTGAGTCTAGAATCCATTTAATTGAATGTAACTTCTCACACTTAGCTGTTCCTGATGTCTGTTGCACAACATTAGAATGGCCAAAGACAGCTTGGAGAATAGAGGCTTGACCAGCTATCAACTCAGTAGAACCAGTACCTGCTAATCTTGCAGTATAAGCAGGAACATTTTGCAGCAAGGTCATAAGGTGAGAATACTGATCCTGTGTTATCAGTGGTGCCTGCACATACCCTCCATAACTACTTCCAGTAGTTGTATCATTTCCCATTAACGCATTGGTTTCCATAAAACCAGAGCTAGTATTTCCAGCATTCACCTCAGAATTGTTGACTGCTGCAGGCATTGATGCCTTGAAGGTTGTGTTTGAAAGCTTGACACCTGGTGGATATCCATGTTTCTTATAGCACCTTTCTATTGTATTACCTTTCATCCCACATAACACACTCATCACTAGTTCTCTGCCCAAATTTTCTAAAATTCTGATTGCTCCCCTGTGCTGCATTGGCAGTCACATAAAAGCCATTTCCTCCACCTCCATGGAAATTAGTTCCAGCAAGAACATAACCTGAATTTGTAAAATCTGATTCCTTGCCATAATACATGGTTGTCCATTAACTCCTCCTAGAGTAGAATGGCATCCTACTGCAGAGACATTTGTTGCACTAGCCACATTAGGCATAAAGGAACTTACTCCTCCTTGCATCTGATTCATGGCATTTCTTTTTTGTCTTCCAAACTGTACGACTGTAGAAAAAGCTTCTTCTATATTTGGTAGAGGTTTCATCATAAGAATCTGTGACCTTACTTGTTCAAGCAAGTCATTGAATCCTTTCAAAAACTTGATAACACAATTTGTAGCTATATGATTCTGCACTACCTTCAATGTGTCACAATCAGGATTGCAAGTTGGTGTACACTTGCAGTTTGGTGTTGGTTTTAATACCACAATTTCATCCCAAACAATTTTGCGATTGGTATATTACTGGTTAACATAATTTGCACCTTGCTTCATTGCATAAAACTCCTCCATAAGATCATATAACCGAAATGCATCAACCTCTGCATGTCTAGCCGTAAGATTGTTCCAAATATATTTGGTTGTATTCAACCATATCACACTCTGAGCAATAGGTGGTGAAAGTACATTTCAGTATCCAAGTCATGATTGTGTTGTTGTATTGCTCCCAAGTAGTGTACATTGGATCATTAACTTTGGACATACTAATACTCCCATCTATAAAGCCTAGCTTCTTCTTAGTACTCAGTGCTACTCTCATAGCCCTAGACCAAGAATATTAGTTAGCTGGTTTCAAAGGTGGATAAACCAACTTCATAGACGAATTCTCATTTGAATGAATATATAATAAGGACTAGAAGGGAGTATTTCAGTTGTCATTTTCTTCAATCACAACAAATTGAATAAAAAAATGAAATGGAATAACAAGCAGCTACTTTGAATTCAATACAAACACCATAAATCAACATAGGGATCTAATCAACTAAAAACTTCGAATCAATCACATAATCAGATTAACCAGAACTTCAATTCACAGCATCAATATTCAATCCATCTCGACCACAATATCATGCGATCTCAAAATTCCATCAAAATGTACTTCAACCAACTACAAAATGAAAAACAAATGATTCAGAAAGGATTTAGGAGAAACTTATATCATTACGCAGCTGAATTGCTTTGATACCATATGAAATTTCTTCAAAGAAAATTCCAGAGGGCAGTAATGAGATTAGAAGAAGAAAGAGAAAGAAGAGAACTCTAGAGAAAGAGAGAAACAGCGTGAAAAGAGAGAATGGATTTCTATATTAATTTACATGAATTCATCATTTACATAGATTACAATGTTGGACCATAAAACCCCTTCTTTCTTCTAGAACTAAAGTTGAACAATGGTTTTTCACTATATTTAGCCACCTTTTAAAAAATAGCCACTAAAGTGGTCGTAACTTTTTTTTAATCTTAGTATGGCCATAATGCACACAACGTGAGCGTTATCTAACGGATATAGCGTGTACGTATTACTAATCACCAATTAAATATCGTGATTATGCAAGGTTAGTGATGTGGCTATTGACGTGGTAGCACGGATGGTGAGTTGGAAAATAATGCATACACAATATGTGTTATGATTAAAGATAACGCACACTCCGTATATGTTATCTATAAGAATAACGCACAAGCGGAATGCGTTATAGATATTGATAATGCACATAGTGTGTGCGTTATTTGAATCCAGAGTGTTTAAGGGTTTAATCCTCGCCGTCTTCTTCTTCCTTCTTCTTCAAAAAAATCCGTCGCAAACTATTTTCTCTTCCTCCTCTGCTGCGAACAATTTTCTTCTTCCTCCTCCTCTTGCTCTTCTTCTTCCTTCTCTTCTTCTCTTCCTCTTCTCCTTCCTTCCTTCTCTTCTTCTCTCATTCTCTTCTTCTCTTTCTTGAAGAAGCCTTAGAGTACGAAGAATGTAGAGGAAGCTCCACCAAAGAACAACATTTGATTTCAAAATTTATTTCGATCTTCGCTAATTTTTTTATTGTCAAGTTTTACTCTTTAGTTGTTTTATTTTCTTTGCACTTTGTGTTGATTTTTATTGTCTATATGAAAATTTTTGTTTATTGTGAATATTTTTCATGAATTTTATCTGAGTTATTTCACAATTTCTTATAATTTATTTTTCTACAGGTGGGTTTTATGGTTATTTTTATTGCTTGTTGTTCTTGAAAGATTTGTGCATATTTGACCATTTTGTTAGACTAGTTGTGTGTTCCTATTGGAAATGTGATTTGATAAAATGTTGTTTTTAATAATTTTTTCTTACAATTTTGCTATTAAGATTATATGGGTTCTATAATTTATTTTGTTTTTGTCCTAAACCCTATGATATGAACTGTGTAAATGATAGAAAAAAAAAAAAAGAGAATATAAACTTCTATAAAACTATAAACTATAAACTCTAAACCCAAAAATCCTAATATAAAAAACTCTGAACTCTAAACTTGATAAAGTGTGTAATTAAAAACAAACAATTTGTATTACCCAAATCAAGAGCTTCTGAGACAATAATTAGTTATAAGAGACTAAAAATTATATAGATTTTCCTCTAAAATTGAATATTCATTCTTATATTTTAATATAGAAAAATGACTATTATAACCCTCAAAAGTTACATTACTTTAGGGTGTGTAATGATAAAAAGATTAAGTATGTAATGATACAAATTAAACACTAAACCCTAAAATCCTAAACCCTCAAACACTAAACTCTAACATTGAGACTCTAAACCCTAAAACCCTAAACCTTAACCTTGAGACCCTAAACCCTAACCTTGAAACCGTAAAACCCTAAATACTAGCCATAAACCTTAGAAAGTGTGTAATACTTTACCCTAAACCCTAAAATTTATGAACTGTGTAATGTTAAAAAATATTTTACTTTGAATTCTAAACCCGTCAAGATTTAAATTTAGAAAGTGTATAATACTATACCTTAATCCTAAAATCTTGTGATGTAATATAGATGGAGGAAGTCCCAACACATGTGCATCCTGGTCCCATAAACCCTGATACATTGACGAGTCAGCATGAGCATAGGTTTGAGTTGATATGGAGTGGGGATCATGAGACATGTATTACTGATCTTTAGTGTCGACGTTTCGGTCATAATTTATTTCAGGCTTACAGTACGGCTCCCCATAGATTGATTGATATTATTGATAGGTCGGGGTTAGGGGGAGTTTCTAAATGTGGTTACATAGGCCTCGACCACACACTTATCACTGCTTTAGTTGAGTGATGGAGGACTGAGACCAACACATTCCACATGCCTTGCAGTGAGTTGGCTTACAAGATATGCATGTCTTATGGGGATTAGAGATAGAGGGGTTGCCTGTTATAGGTCCTAGTTGGAGTGTACATCATAAGCATTAATGGATTGATATGATTGAGAAGCTTATTGGTATTCAATTGTCTCTTACTCACTTTTCCGGATATAAGGTAAAAAAGGAACCTTTAGAGGCTGGGTTCTTGAGAGAGTGCACCGGATCAAAGATTGATGACTGCCTTATTATGCATGCCCATGGTTTTATTTCTTACTTTTTGGAGGTCATATACTCCCTGATATATCGGGCAGTTTGATTCCCGTACGGTACATCAGTCTGTTAGAGGATTTTGATGTGATCTGTACTTACAGTTGGGGGAGTTGTGTATGAGGTTTTTGTATAGATGCTTATGCGGGGCAGCTTTAAGGAGTGCACGTCAGATAGGGGGAGCCCTTGTGCTACTTCAGATTTGGGCTTGGTTGCGTATTTGTGTACTGTGTCCTCAGTTAGATAGGCATGTGGAACTAGACCTTCGTTCTCTACTTAGTGCTATGTGATGCACATAATTTAATCTCAGCCAACTTCCTACTCATGTTCTGCTTACTTATAGAGATCAGTTGGATTTCATGTCATTCGACCTGATACAAATTTAAATTATATTCTTATTTTTTATTAAAATATAAATTTGATTATAATTTAAATAATTATATCTCTTGCACAGTTTGTCTAGCTACTGAATCCTAAGCTTAGTCTGGTGTCGTTTGACTTGTGGCGAACAGAGGTGCCGCTGATGAGAATCATTCAAACATTCATCAACATGTCATGGGGATAACACAGGTGGTTTCCGATGAACCGTCAATGTTGTACCCAGACGTAGAGGAAGATGATGAGGACAATGGTTACGCTGATACAAATTATAACGTATCAAGTGCATCTGACGACGACAACGGTGATAATGATGAGGAAGATGATATGAGCACTCCCCTAAACAAACTATCTTTAAATATAGTGAATCAATGGCAAAGTTGTCAATGGTTCAGTAACGCGCCGTATGATTATTGATCATCTAGAGCCTTTCTAGATATGGACTCGAGAGAGCAGATAGATGACCTCATTAAATCAGGCACTATTAGATTGTTAGATTTGAATGATGCAATGCCTAATCTTCAATTAGGAATGAGGTTTGTTGACAAAATCCAAGCAATTAGTGCAGTTCAAAAGTGGTCTATTCAGATAGTACGAGAGTTTAGAGTTGTTAAAAGTAAGAGCGATCAATGGACAGCAAAACTTTATCATCACAAATTTTGTTCACGGTATATTTGAATAAAGAAGAAAGCAACCCATGGTCGTTAGAAAATAAGCAGATTCACCAAGGAACACACATGCCTTGTTCAGGTGCATCAAAATAAGCATCGAAATATGACTTCAAAATTTATTTCAAAAATAATATCGTATCTTGTTGCTAACGATCCCGAGATCCATGTCTCAAACGTCATCCAAGAAGTCCAAATATTACTTCAGGCGAGTTGTATGTACAAGAGGGCATGGCATGCTTGGAAATTTGCAATAGAAAGGGTGGTCGGTAGTCGGGAGACAACTATTTCAATTCTACCCAAATATCTCCAAGAAATAAAAGATTCAAACCCGAGAACTGTGTACGAGTGGTTGCATCACAAAACGAGCATTCCCCTGGACTATGTTTTCAAATTTTTTTTTTTTTTGGTGTTTCGGCCTTGTATAAATGGATTTCAAAATTATCAGCCGGTGATTTCTGTGGATCGCACTCATCTTCGGGGACCATATAAGGGCGTACTATTAGTTGCAACCACATGGGATGCGAATAACCATTTGTTTCCCCCATTGCATTTGCAATCGTTGATAAAGAGTCGTTCGAAAGTTGGAATTGGTTCCTCAAACTTCTATGGCAAAATATTGTCAAGGATCGGAATGTTTGTTTAATATCTGATCGCCACAAAGGGATTTTATCTGCTAGGCAAAATCAAGTTATGTTGCAAGCTCCATTTATACAGCATGGGTTTTGTCTACGCCACATTCGGGAAAATTTTACCAAGACCTTTAAGAATAGTGAATTAAAAAGTTTAATGTGGTAGACTTGAACTGAATTTAAGCAATGGAAATTTGAACATGCCATGAATGAAATTAAAAATATAAATGTAGAAGCTTATAATTATTTAGTCAAGATATCCTTTGAGAAAAGGACACCCTTGCAGGATGGTGGACACATGCACAGAGTGATGACAACCAATATTTCAGAAGTACTTAACAGTATCCTGAAAAAAGCTTTGGTCTTACCTTTAAAAGCCCTATTTGAATTAATATTCATCAAACTTGTTAAGTACTTCAACCAGTACCGTCAGGAGGCCCAAAACTATATGCATCCATTTCCAACAAGAGTTTTTGACAAGTTTCTTTGGATTGAATTGAAATCAAGAGACTACATAGTTACACCATATAACCCACGAGCTCATATTTATATGGTTAAATCTTCAATATGGCTTGATGGTAGCAGCAACACGTTTACACTCTGAAAATGAATGTAAAATCCTACAGTTGTGGCAAGTGGAAAGAATATACATTGCATTGTTCTCATGTTGTTGTAGTCTGTAAAGATAATGGGACAAGACCAGATGCTTATGTGCCAGACATATATTAACTGGAAACTTACAAACAAACATACCAACCCAATTTTTTTTCCATTTGGGCATGAGGACTTTTGGAGAGATGCTCCTTACAATTTAACATTCTATCTTCTAAATATGAACAATCAATAGGGTCGAAAACTTAGTACAAGGTTTCTGGGGAAAATGGATTATCGAAATCCGGATTTCCCCCTAAGATGTAGCAGATGCTGAATGCCAAAGCATAATAGAAAAAATTGTAATAACCCCAATTCAAGCAATGTATAAATTTCTGTTTTTCAAAGTGTTGTAATATTTTAAGGTTTCTATTGATGATATTTCTTCTTTGAATTTCTTCTAGGTACCTTTTTTTTTATAAATTCTTTTACTTAAATCGATTATAAATTATCATAGTAAAATTTACAACAAGTAACAAAAATATAAAATACTTTAAATTACTTCTTCGTACTTTTTTTATAAAAATTTTCCTTCTTAAAATGGTTTTAATTATTATCATAAAATATGCATCAAATAACATAAATAAAAGAATACTTTGTCTTTTTTTTTTTTAATTAAAGTAATAATTATAAGTTTTGAAAAACAAAAGTTATAAGTTTAAAAAAAATGATGTGGCAGATAATGCATAGGTAGATACGTTATCAAAGAAGATAATGCACTTTTTGTGTGTGTTATCTGCCACATTAGATAATTATAGGCAGAAACTCTTGTTAGGTGATAACGCACACAACATGTGCATTATCTTTAATAATAATGAACATATTATGTGTTATGGCCTCAGTCAGGTTAAAAACAATTTGAGAACACTTTACTGGCTTTTTTAAAAAAACTGGCCAAATATAACAAAAAACCCTAAAGAATCAAATATTTAAATTAAGTGGGAAACAAAAGGAAAATGGGAAAGAAGAGTTGGCTATTATAGTTTTCCTTCTTCTGATAAAACACTGTCGTTTCTCTTATTACTGCCTTCAAACACTGCCGTTTTACTTAGTGGCAACACATTATCGATGTGTCTTTCTTTTGTTTGACAGGCTTTGGATTATCAAGCCTTTCTTTCCTTCTTATTTCTTCTTCACGGTTTTGACTGTCTCTTTCTTTTAATTATTTACTGTTGCCTTGCTGTGAATTGCCATAATGAACACATTAAAGCGTGTAAATGTGCCTATATATATATATATATATTAATACTTCTTCATTTTATTTGTAAAATTTAATTGACTATTTACTTTTCATTTTCCACTTCAAAATTTCATCAACTAATCAAGGAAGATGATTTTCTTTGGCATTTTCCCTACATAATCAAACAATACATGAATTTTCAATTTCCAAAGAATTCATTTTTTTTTCACATTTTTTTTAATTACTAAAACCCTTGAGCCATACAGGACTTAATGGTTAAAAAAATTATATGGGACAATATCATGTTGAGATCATAACTTTGAAAGCATTTTGGCTATTTTCCCCTTGACTTTATTTTAATTGCAATCGTATTTCAAATACGGCCAACTGGTGAACTGGCCCAATAAAAACGATGGGCTCCATTGGTAGATTAGCCAACTCATATGAAAGGTTATGGGATTGGATTGGGGTTTATTAAAATACTGTTTCACCACTTTCCTATTTTTTGGATTACTCTATTTCTGAAGATTAAAAAGCTAGTGTTAGCCAAAATTGATAGGTTCAAGGGGCAAAATGAAAGGCATACTAAGGTCTCGATCCTCCTATCTTCGGTGAATTCTCCTTCAACATTCTCTTTAGCTTGTTTCCTCATCCCTTTCTTTTTGCGTGACATAGGTGATATCTCCAAGGATAATATGGGACCTTTTCCTCTATTGTAGTTAATGAATAATTCCTTTTCATCATCTCCTTAGGTTCCTTGCTTGTCTTCTTTTTGGAATTTCTCTCTATACGTATTCAAAACATGTATTTTTAAAAAAATAAGTGCCACCTATCCCCCTACTACTGGTCTTGGCAAGGACCCCCCAAGAGTGCACCTCTTACTACTCTTTGAGAAAGATTAGCACAAGGATCGAGAAAGAAAAAGGGCTATCTGTCAGGCAAAAAATCTACATTGACCTAATCATTCCCTCTGAACCTTTGGGAATAGGATGCTCCAAATGCGATCGATCAGAAAGGCCTTGTCCTCAACTCCCTTAACTTTAGGGATTAGAGTTCAAAAAGTATTCTACTCCAGATCTAGAAGAAGCCCTGCGCTTAGCTCGACTCCATCAGCAGCTACCTTCTTGTTTATGTGAGGTCATGGCGGTTGGTCACCTCCCCAGTGCCACATAAAGACCTTGCTTGTGGAGATATGAATTCGGTCCCCACATTAAGGCTTTCAGATTGATTTTTGGTATGATCCTTCCTTGCCTTTCTTGAAGATCATTTGTCTCTCAAGACCAAACTCTCTTCTAAAGGACTCCATGATTCTTGTTTTGGAGATAATGAGGACAATAGTAAAATTGCAGATAAATAAACTAAGAAAGAACAGATAAACCTCCTTATATTTGAGGGAGAATCAACAAGACTTATAGAAGTCTCACCTATTCCCCTATCTCTCAAGAAGGACCTAAAATCCAAGCAACACCAACTATGGAGTTGGCATCTCAAGGAAGAATTAGAATTTTGAGTTAGACAAGGAACTCTTGAATTGAATTCAAGAATTGATTGACTAGATTATACAATGGAAACAATTTTCATAATATACAACGGAAGTGGAAGAAATTCCCTAAGAAACCTAGGTTCAACTCTCTTTATTTCATTCAATATTCAACCACTAAAATGGCTGCCATAAGTATATATATATATATATATATCTGGTTGCATAACATTAACTCCCAACCCAAATGGCTAATCTTGATTAAGATAAGTTGATGGGCACTTAGGCCACTTAATTACAAGTAAAAATAAATTTAGCAATCAAAATAATGGGTCAAAGGAGTTAAATTCCTTTAAGATATTCAACTTCTCGAGAACTAGTATCGATGGTAGGTCGGATCCTCAAAATAGTTTTGTGCCAGAACCTTACCGGCGACAGTAAGGTCGACGGTAGGTCTGGCTTTTTATAGCCTCAAACTCTTCTAAGCTTGTTTCTTTGCATTTCCAAGTCTATCTTCCTTACTCTCGACCTCGTATCTGATTCTTGGAAGCTCTCCATGTTCTCATCCCTATCCCGGGTCATACCATCCGCCCCTCATTTGAAGGGATTCATCCTCGAATACCTTCAAATAACCATAAGAGGCAGGCAACATTAAAGATTATATGAACCAAAGGAAGAATACCATGAACAATTTCAAGTAAAACTTGGCAAGTAAAAACAAATGACCAACTAGAAACAAGAAAAGAAAGCTTTGCAACTCTTCCTTAAAAGATTTATGAAATGTAAAAGTGGCATAGACAAAGAAGTTCAAGGACGAATTATCCACGGAATAAACAAACAAATGCCACCGAAGCGTAACAAGACTTCTTTTAGAAATAACACAATTAAAATCAAATAAATCTTGTAGTTTATGCCATAATGGTTTACATGATTTCTTTCAAGATAGGCACAAAGATGAACAAGGAAATCATGTAGATGCATCCATGAAAAAACATCAATTCTCAAAGCTTCTTTAAATAGAATATGATAATAGAAACTTAGGTCTTGAAAGGATTTCAGAGTTAAGAACAAGACGTTAGAGAAAGTTTCAAAATTCCAAACAATGAAAGTTTCATCAAGAATTTGAGGAAAGAGGTTTAAGAAACTACTTCTAAAGAACACACTTGTTAAGAATGTTTCAAAGCAAGCTTTAAAACTACAATCCTTAAATGGAATACGAAATTGAAAGCTTTAAACCACAATCCTTAAATGGAATAAGAAATTGAAAATTTTCATCATTTTCAAATCCTAAAACCCATCCATGAATTCCCATAATATAACTCTTCATCTCTTTAAAAGGAACTTGGAGTTCAAACTTTCATTTTTCAAGTCTCTTAAGAGAAATTCATGGATAACAACATAATGAAATCTCATCCACTCAAAATTCCCCTTAAAATTCCATGAACATTTCAATCCACAAGGACTCGCAACAACTAAAGAAAGTTCAAGAATGTTACCTGCATAAAGGCCAAGAATCGAATTGAAAGTAAATAAGTTACCTAAGACCGAATTCGCAAGACCTTTCTCCCATGAGGACTTTGACATGAAATCCAAGAATTCATCAAAGAAAGTATAAGATTGTTTATTTTTACAATCCCAAGAATTTCTAAATTCCTCTTCACATTCAAATTTCTTCAGGAACTCTTTAAAAAGTAAGTGATATAACCAGGTACCACTAGATTCATGTTTCATAGAAATAACAAATGAGCTATTGTTTGGAAATAACAATCCATTCTAAAAAAACATCTTTCCAAAGAATTTCAAAGAAAATTTTAAAACAACAAAGATTTTTCTCAACAAAATTCTTTAAAAGTAGTTCCACAAAATCTTTTCTCAAGATGGTTTTCACAAAAACTCCATGACAAACTTTAAGTACTCCGAGACCATCTTTCTTCTTGTTTTCAAAAATTAACAAAAACATAAACTCCTTGAAATACAAATGGTAGAATTGAAAGCCAAGAATATTTTCAATCAAGAAAGAGTTCAAAATTTTCAATCCAATTAGGATCTTATGATCATTTTTCAAGTCGAATCTTCACATTCAAGAAATCGTTTTCAAAAGGAGCAATTCCATTAAGGGCAATCACAAAAGTTTCAAAGAAGGGTATCGTATAAGAATAAGTTTCAACAATTCTCCTTATAGACTTATCAAGAAGATCTTCAATCAAAGACACAAATCCCCTTTAACTTTCTTAACAAGAAATTTGCCAACATACGAATCAAGAAAGTTACTAGGAACCATGCCCCACATAGGTGTCCAAGAAGAAAACGAATCAACAACCAAAGAAATAATATCAAGAATATCATGCCAACACTTAAGATCAAAACAAGATTGTTCAAGTTTAGCATCTCTAGTAAACAATTGATTCCGAAGAGAGTCATGAAGAGATAAACAATTAAATAAGTGAACATCAATAAAGCATAGATTACAAGTTCGAAAGATAGCACATAAAAGTCCCACTATGATCTCATGGAAAGCATAAGCATTTTAAGAATAACTTCGACTCCTTAAAATAAAATTCGAGTTAAGTAGGAGATGAGTTTTAAGAAAACTTATTGAAGAGTTCGTCGGGCTTAGAAGTACTCCTTTTCCACCACTCTTTCTTTGATCTTCTATTCCTAGCCCAAAAGAAGCTTCATGAGATTCCAAAAACTCACAAATATTAGTGTCACTCATTTTAAAATAAGAACCCATTTAACTCCATATAATGCACTAGAAAGAGTTTGAACCAAAAGCCCTTTGAAATAAAGTTTTAAAAGATATCTCCACAAAGAAACGTTTAAGCCCATGCCACAAAATGTCCAAGTAATCCATTCACAACCATTAAAGGTTTGTCCACAAGAATTCGCTCAACAAGATTCTTCACATAAGTATCAAGAGAAGTCAACACATATTGAAAATATTCAACTATTTCCTCTTGAAACTTAACACAATGATCACCAAGTAAAAGAAAACAAGGAACCATCAAACACATAAGAATTGTTTTCAAGAAAACCAAAGAAATGACGGTTAGCAACCCCTAAAGTATCACAATTATTCCATGGATCAATATTGTATAAAATATAAACAAGAATAGCATGAAACAAGTCTTGAACCACTAAGTGATGAGTTCTATCAAGATTAACAACTTGATGGAGCACATTAATGAATAGAGATTGATCCCTTTGTCCTATGACATCACAAAAGAGAAATTTAACGAACTCATAGCAAGAATAAGAAAAGTAACGAGAATAGGAGGTCGTACAAGATTAAACCCAAGAAAAATATACCCATCTAAGAACAATTTGAACTCTTTAAAGGAAAACACAAGGTAAAAAAGAAATAGGTTTGAAGAAAACTAATTGACGAATCTCCATAGTATAAGAATAGTTTCCCTCCAACACTTTCGCCTTGGCCTTCAAACTCTATGGTATGTCTCCTTTCCCTCATTGATGTTATGGTGTAAGCATGTTGGAGAGAATGCCTATCAAGATCAAATACACGAGAAACTTTTAGCCTCTTTATGAAAATGACCAAAATATGAGTATGAGGGTGGAGGATGAAAGCTTATTATTTCGTAGGAGTAGTAATCAATCTTCCCTTCATTTTCCATGTTTTGCCTCCAAAATTTCTGCACACATAAAGTCTATAACAAGAAAAGAGTTAATTTTGTTAGTAAGAAAATCCACTTCCTCACTGTTTTCAATGGTAACTATCTCTTTTTCTTGTTGCTCTTCCTTTTACCTCTCTTGATTTTCTATAAGACTCTCATTTTCCCTTTCTTGCTCACTTTTCTCAAACTCACTTTCTTTTTCTTTTGAGCGCTAATCTCTCTCACTTTCTCTTTTGAGCACTCATCTCTCTCACTTTATCTTGAAAGACTAGAATTAGAATCAAGAATGTATAATCTCTCAAATATTCTCTCTTCTTTTTCCACTCTTTCTTCTTCTTTAATTTCCATGCCCTCGTCTCATTAAATGTTCTTCTCATTCTCAATCTCAAATATCCTTAACCTCTTCTTCAACATCTTTCGCTCTTCATATACTTGGTGAGGTGCCAAGGACTTAAGGGTGATTCTCTTGCCATTCCTAGTGATGTTGATAGCATTCTTGCCTTCATCATGTTTGGCTCTTCTATCATTCATCCAAGGTTGTTCCAATAATAAGTAGCTCGCTTGCATAGGTGCTACATCACATAACACTTCATCTTTAAGTAACCCCAAGGAGATAGGCATCCATACTTGCTTGTTGACTTTAACTTCAACACTAGCATCTAATCATTGACATGCATAAGGCCTAGGATGATCAAGTAGGGGAAAACTTTGCTTTTCTACTAGATAAGTACCAGCCATATTAACTTGACTACTACTATCTATAGCAAGAATTATAATCTTGTCTAGCACCTTGCAGTTGGTATAGAATAATTGCCCTTTTTGGCACCCACTCACATAGTCATTTTCATCATAGCCTTCATCCTTGTAACTAGGGATAGCAATAGGGCGGGTCTAACTGGGTACCCACCCACTCCAACCCATCTCAACTCGTTTGACTCCGGTTTGACTGGGGACTCAGGTGGGGATGGGGATGAATTTTGCACCCAAACTTGGGGATAGGTTGGAGACAGGGATTAGGTTCTCCACATCCCCAAGCCCCATCCCCACCCATCTCCATTTTTAAATATATATATATACAATTTTTTAAAGTAAAAATTAATTCAAATAGTAAAAAAGAGCTGAAAAAATACTAAAATAAACCTCATATTCAGTCAATCTCTACTCTAGTCTCTGGAGATTGAAAATAATATATGTAATCCCTACTTGGATCTCTAATTCCCCAATAGATTTGGCGGGGATGGGTTGGGAATGAGGATGAAAAATGAAAGGTTGGGTTGGGGATGGGAATAATTTTATACCCAAGAACGGGGATGGTTGGGGATAGGGACAAAGTAGAGAGGTGGGGATGGGACCGGGGGATGCGGCCTCCGCCCTCACCCGCTCCCATTGCCATCCCTACTTGTAACACTTAGACCTTGCTCTTGCAAGCTTGGAATAAGCTATCTTGTCTTCCTATTGCTCCCATCCTTTGCAATGAAAAGTTAGTCCAAGTATACCCCATTTCATATATTGTTAAACCTGCACAAAACATTAGAAAACAAGGAGGAAGGACCTCGCCATTCCCTAAGTGTTTCACTCAAGAAGAATGCACTCAACTCTCGTGTTTACTCTCACTCTCTACGGCGTTTATAATAATAATCTCACCCTCTTGCCTTTTACTTTTACTCACCCGCTAGAGTTGCTTAGTGATTCCTAGAACTTCCAAGTTATAAGAAAATTTCCCTAAGCAATTCAAGCAAGCAATTCTCAATAGATAAAAAAAAATAAAAAAAAAATGTCAAAGACCCATTTTGTTTAACACGTAGAGTGCAAAGAGTTCCAAAAACAAATTCAAGAGTATGAGTCAAAGAATATGTCCGATTCCCACAAAAAAAAAAAAAAAAATCAGAAAAACACTTAGTAATGTATCCAAAGAAGTTGCAAATTCAAAAAAAAGACAATTGAAATCTAAATTCAAAGATTTCATGAGTACTATGAAAAATTTTCTAGAAAACAGAGTAGCAAGACATTCTATCACAAAAATCACAATAACTCAGTGATGGTAGCTCCAAATTAAGTCAAACCATTCTATCTCACTTGGAAGAGTATAACACAAGATATAAATAGTTTAATCCACACGTTCTCAACAGTCGCGATTTCTGGATAGTTTTGCAAATTTGCATTCAATTGACCTACCAAATCAAATCTAAATCAGGTCAAATTTGTTTCTAAAGAACCACAACTCAACAAGGATTCATAATGGACAGATTCACACAATTTTAACCTCATTTGGTATCCTTTTCATCTCAATCTTTTCATATGTAATTTTCTGTCCGAAAATTTCCAAATTACTTGCCTTTTTCACATAATAACAATTGGATTTTATATAGCTGAAAACACATAAATCTTCACCTCAAAGAGAGCTTTTCTTTGATACCAGATGGTGTGATCCTGCCTTGCCTTTCTTGAAGATCATTTGCCTCCCAAGACCAAACTCTCTTCTAGAGGACTCCATGATTCTTGTTTTGGAGATAATGAGGAACAAGAGTAAAATTACAGATAAATAAACTAAGAAACAATAGATAAACCTCCTTATATTTGAGGGAGAATCAACAAGACTTATAGAAGTCTCACCTATTCCCCTAACTCTCAAGAAGGACCTAAAATCTAAGCAATACTAACTATGGAGTTGGCACCTCAAGGAAGAATTAGGATTTTGAATTAGACAAGGAACTTTTGAATTGAATTCAAGAATTGATTGACTCGATTATACAATGAAAATAATTTTCCTAATATACAATGGAAGTAGAAGAAACTCCCCAAGAAACCTAGTTTCAACTCTCTCTATTTCATTCAATATTCAACCACTAAAATGGCTACCATAAGTACATATATATAGGGTTCCATAACATTAACTCCTAACCCTAATGGCTAATCTTGATTAAGATAAGTTGATGAGTACTTAGACCACTTAATTACAAGTCAAAATAAATTTAACAATCAAAATGATAGGTCAAAGGAGTTAAATTCCTTCAAGACCTTTAGCTTCCCGAGACCTACCGTGGACGGTAGGTCGGATCCTCAACACAATTTTAGGCCAGACCCTACAGGCGATGGTAGGGTCAACGGTAGGTCTGGCTTTTTATAGCCTCAATTTCTTCTAAGCTTGTTTCTTTGCATTTCCAAGTCTATCTTGCTTGCTCTCGACCTTGAAATTGATCCTTGGAAGCTCTCCATGTTCTCATGCCTATCCTGGGTCATACCAATTTTCGAAGTCGAATCTTGCAAAAATAGAGGACCACACCCGACCATAGGTATTTATTAATCTCAAAAATTGGACAACACTTGCCCATAGACATTTCTCACACTTAACAATCAAAGTACAACCCCCAACATGTGCATTTTTCTTTGTTCTATATTCTCTATACTTTTTTTCTAAGAATAATATTATAGGAAAATTTTCAAAATATCATCAAATTCTTTAAGTTTGTTTATACACCATTTCAAATATTATTTATTTATATTTATAAATTTTTTGTGTCATAAAATAGAATTTGCCTACCAACTCATTAAAATTTAGTAAAATATTCAATGTCTAACTTCTAGGAGAAAATTTATCCTTACACCTAATTTCTTCAAAAAAATAATACATGTGCTTCACTTTTTTTCCTAGTGCTATTTTGTCCCAATTCATCCATTTGAAATGGGACATATGCGTTATTTTTTTAATAAGAAATTACTTCTAAAAAATATGATATAGGAGGTGACATGCAATAATTTGTTAGATTTTCATTAGGTTGGTGTACGTAAATAATTATATTGGTATAAATAAATAAAATTTGGTATTTAATATATAGTGTATTCAATTGTTGTTAAAATACGAGACTACTTTGAATTCACACTAGTAGGCGAGTGAACTTATCAATATAGCACTAGAGAATCTCCCGAGTTGTCGAACTCAAGGAATAGAGAAGTTATAATAATGATCGTCTCTCTAAAGTTTAATCAAACTAAAATAATTGAAAAGAGGTTTTTTTTAACTAAGAAAAGTAAACACTTTAAAAAAAATCTAAAAGTAGTTGAAATCAAGTTTTACAAAGGAGTGTTTAAACGGTGGAATCCCTCTAGAATCCCTTAGCTAATTTATTGGAAACTTTGGAAAAATAGTTAAATTGTTAATCAGGTCTAACTTGTTTATTAGGTTTAACCCTATCTCTAGGAGAAAACCACTATTCCCCTAATTGATTAGAGAAGAATATATTCTTTCTCTAAGTCAATTGTGAAAGAATAAAGTGTTAGAGTGAATTAGATTTCTATCTTAGACCTAGATACCATAGCTATTATCTCTGATTAACTTCCCATTCCTATTGTTTATTTAAGCCCTAGATGTTCTTCATTTTTCAATTCCAAACAATCTAATGCAATAGTATCAATAACTAGTGAAAATTGATAACACAAATATAACAATTAAACAACAATCAACTTTAATTCAACATATTAATGCATAGAATCCAATAAAAATGAAGCTAAGGTCATCTCGGGTTCATCCCCATTTAAACATAAAAGTAAACTCTAGCAACTAAACATCATAAAAATCATAAATTTCAACAAGTAATTCATAATAAATAAGAGTTTAGAATGCTTAGAAGTTTTGATTGAAGAATCACAATCCAGAATGTTGCCCGAGCTCCTATTCTCGATTCGCTCGAAGAATCCCAAATTTGTTCTGAGAAACCCTTTAATCTCAATACAAAAACTTGAAATTAAAAATTAACTATGATCTAAGGGGATTAATAGGAGTTTTTGGAAGGAATTTTCTCTAAAAAATTGCCCCTTTCTGCTCCCTCAGAACCCTAACTGAAGATATCTTTAAAATACAATGAAAGACTCTTTAAAAAGAAGTTGAAAAATTGCAGTTTTGACTCTTGCTGTGCAACTGGTCGGGTCCCCCCTCTTCGGTGGCCAGGTCATGCTGAAACATATTATGGGTACTATTTCGATGGGCCCGAGTCAGTGATGTGGCCAAGTCTGGCCACTTGCTGAAATTTTTACGTCTATTCTCTTTTCTTGTCCGTCCTTGCTACATATCCTCTAGTTTCACTTCATTATTTCTTTTAACTCATCCAGGACATACCTATAATCAAAAGAGAAGAAACAAAGAATAGATATATCATTTTACTAATAAAAATACTTCGAAAACTGAAGATTAAACACTGTAGAAATATTAATGAAATGGACAAATTTTGCCCTACTTAAGCGTTACTTGCCTTCCAGCAACACAAACTAAAGCAGCAACCTAAGAATGCAAAAATCGAATGTAGCTTTCTAAGAAACAACAAAAACTCAAAATCACGATAACAATCAAAGCAAAACAAACTCTTGAAACATTTTAGAAAAATGACATCACTACAATTGAATAAGTCTAAACTTCACAAGAATCACATAAAACTCATCCAAGTACAAGTTATAAAACTGAAATAATCTACCAAACATCTCATGTAAATGACTATGAATCAAAGGTGTGTGTGTGTGTGTGTGTGTGTATGACTACGTATGTTAAACTTCAACAAATGCAAAGGGAATATAAGGAAATTAACAAAGAAATTCACTTCAACAATAATGCCCATCAACTCAACTTTCCACTACCTATTAACTAGTAGGCCCAACTAAAGTCATCCCTAGATTAGGTAAGACTTTGAAGCTTGTAATGTTAGGTTAGGGACATAAAATGGCACCAAACGCAAAGAGAAGAGAGCTTAAATAAAAGCAAAGAGAGCTTAGGGAAAGGAAAAATAAAAGCAAAGAGAAGAGAGCTTAATGCAACGGAAGGGAAAACAACATCGATGCCTAATCTGAAACCTTCAAGTAGCACTGTCAAAACAGGCCTAGGCCTATGGGCTGGCCTAGACCGTCCATAAAATGGACGGATATGGATTTCCAAAATTAGGCCCATAAAAAATTAGCCTGGACTGGACCGCCCCGTTATGAGTGTATGCTTTTACTCTCTAGTCCGGTCCGATTCGCGGGCTGGCCTTTTTTTCCCCGATTTTTTACACATTATTTAGGTATATTAATGTGTAATTATTTTGTTTCATGTTTAGATATTAGTGTAATTTTATGATTAGTTGAATATTTTTAACGAAAATTAATTTTTAATATTTTTTTAAGGTTAAAAATAATTTTTATAAAAAAATAGTGTGTTATTTATGTGTAATTATTTTGTTTCTTATTTAAAAGTTAGTATAATTTTTAAAATTAGATTAATTTTTTTAATAAAATTAATTTTTAATAATTTTTAAGTTTAAAAATAATTTTATTAAAAAAATGCCTGCCGGTTGGCCCGTTTATTCCCGGCCAGATATGATTTATATGAATTTCGGCCCGCCAAAAATCAGCCCGTACCAGACTGGACCGTTTGAGTGCGGGCTGGTTTGGCCCGTTTGACAGTGATACCTTCAAGTCGCTTTTCACCCTCTTTTGCCCTTTACTCCCGAAACACTTTATCTCTCATTTGTTTCACTATTTCCAACTAATTACAACCCACCTAATATTCTCAACTACTCAATCTCAAATGAAGTAAAAGGAAGTTTTATTTTAAGAAGAAGAAGTGTATAACCATTTTTTTTTAAGATAGAAACTCAAATAAGATATGTTGACTACTGACGTTTTCTTTTCTTTCTATTTCTAGTTTTTCTCACTTTTCTTTTTTTCTCAAATCATTCTTTCCTTTTTTTTTTTCCCAATAAAACGCGATTGAGATCACAAGCTTTGATTAACATATAGAATTTTCATTTCAGTTCAAACCCCTCATTTGATTTCTTTAAACTTTCCCAAAACACCTCTTTACATAAAACACTCATCTCCACTTTCTCCCCCACACTTATCTATGTATCTCACTCAAAAATGACTTAAAGATAAACAAACTCATTAGCTCTCGTAATTGAGGGTTTAAAAATATCATGTGATTTAAAACAAAGAAGAGAAGGGTTAAAATCTTATGCAATTTAGGCTAAAAAGGGTAATAAAGATTTAACATTGAAGGGTATGCAAGAAAGGATCAAACAGGCCAAAGAAGGCCTAAGACCATTATTTCCGGGGTCAACCTAAGCTAGACACAACTTTGCCTCAACTCGTATTCAATCCATAAAAGTCCACACAAGTGTATGGCATCACACAAAAGCTAAGCTACAAGTCTCTCTAAAGTTTCATATGACTAAATTAAAATCTATTTAAGCTCTAAAATGGCAACTCTGAAGAACGAAAAATGGTTTTGGATTTTTGATTTTATGAAAAGTAAAAGGGTAAACTACAAACTAAAACAAAAATATTTTTAAGTTTCTTTTCAAAGTTTTAAACAAAAGGGAAAAACACACAATAAAATATTTTGGAGTTTTATAAAATATTTGATTTGTTTAAACTTAAATAAAAACTATCAAAGAAACGAAAAACCTTAAGAACAAAACCAACAATATTTTTTGATTTTTTTTCAAAATTTTTTAAAAAAAGGGAAAAACACAAAATAAAATGTTTTTACAGTTTTAGAAAATATTTGATTTTTTGGGATTTTTTTAACTTAAATAAAAACTATCAAAAGAAACTAAAAACCTTAAGAATAAAAACAACAATATTTTAAAAACTTTTCTAAAATTTCAATGTTTTTTAATATTTATATACAAGAAAAACTATAAAAAAAAAACTAAACTGAGCATCCCTCACACTTTAAACCACATTGTCCTCAATGTGGGGGCCATAACCAAACAAAAACAAGAAAAATGAAAAGAATAAAGAAAACTAAGTAAATATAATGAGAAAACAAATAAAGCAAAAATATGTACGAGAAGCAATCTCGGAAAGAAAAACAACCATACATGGGAAGCAGTCCTAAAACTAAAAGGCAAGCACACATGGGAAGCAGTCCCAAAACGAAAAGATAAACAAAACATAAAGATATAAACAAAGGTAATAAAAGAAGGGAAGCAATCCTGAAAACTCAATAAAATTAAAAAAAAAAAAAGAAAGAGAATGAAAATAAAAGTAAAAATATGTAAAAAAAAAAAAAAAAAGGATAACTCCCTCAAGGTGCAGCATCACCACCACTGGATCCCACATCCGATGAGAAGCGCCTATAAAGGTAGTTGAGCATGTCATGCTGGTGCTGCATCATCTTCTCCACACTTTTTAAGTCGAGTCTGGGACATCTCTTGGTGGAGTTGGAATTGTGTCTGGATCGCTTCTTGTACCATTTGTAGATAGTCCAATCGGTCAATCACGGCGGCCCGAAAATCATCCTCCTCGTTATCCCCATCCACGTCTACCGCTTCTTGTTTAGTTCCTAAGTATGCTCATCGCCCCCTTGTTGTTGAATAGTGGGCCGCCACCTCCTTTCATCGTTATCCCACTGGTAACGGCTTCATATGGTGTTCTTCGTGATTACGTCCGAAACGGAGGTGGTTTCTCACAGTTTACCTGAAAAATCAACATGAACGTGGTGAAAGATGAGAAAGAAGCAAAGGAAAACCAATAACCCTATCATGCATAGGGCTACAAGCAACGCCACGTAGAAAGAGGGTGAAGAAAGAGGGGAGAGAGAAGAGGGAACGACTCCTCATCTTATCCATGATATAAACATTGATGATCCTTAAATCATTAGTTTGTTTGGGAGATCGAGGTACAATGTCTATATTTATGAGGAGTGATACCACCTTCCAAGTGCCCTCTAAACCATTGGATTTGACAATCTTCTTTCCTACGGCTTGTGCCTGGACACCAAACCTAGCTAATGCCTCAGAATAGACCCAAGTTGTGTCCTCGAAAATACTAGTGGAAGCACGCTCATAGAAAACCAAATGCCCCTCATTAGGTATACTAAATGTGTGTGAGGATAGATTGGTCTAGATGAATCCTAACCCCTTTTACAGTATTTGTGATGTCAGTTTTATAAGGGCCGGATTTTAAGAACAATATTGGCGTAGAATCCTCTTTCTAGATTAAGGTAGTGTTCTCCTATCATTTTAACCATCGTGTTCTACCCCATAGCGCGAAAGTGAGCTAGGATGCCTACTTGACTTTCTAGAAGAGTTTCTACAATGCTCTCAACCACAAGTTTATTTTTGAGTTTGGCATCATACCACATCCTATTGTCTTCATCGGATATCCTATGTGGTAAAGGATAATAGTGAAAAACCTTAGGGGGGTGAATAAGGTTTTTGGCTAATTTTAAAAAATCTTTTGTGTGATTAGAAAGATAAACCTCCAATTTGTTTGTGAAAGAATTCTAAAACTCTTTTTTATAAGAATCCACACCAAACAAAATCTTATAGTTTTAGCAATCAAGCAATGAGCATAGAATTAAACTTTAAAGAACATGCACAACAATTTATAGTGGTTCACTCTCTCAAAGAGCAACATCCACTACCTTGAGACTCAACCCAAGGATTTCACAAATCCACTATCTTCAAAGTTGGTTACACAACAACACAATGAGGATCACCCTTCAAGGGTTTTACACAAAAACCTCAAAGTTTACACAACACAACAATACAAAAAATTTATTAAAGGATCACCCAAAGGGTTTTCCACAAACCTTTGATCATAATAAAAAAATAAGAAAAGTAAGGAACAATGATGAGCTTGAGAAGAGGAAGATGCAACTCAATGGAATACTTCTACAAGCTCTTCTTTACTTCTTCTTTGATGGATGATCAACAATGAATCTCAAGAAGATGTTTGTTTGAGATTGAAAGTGTTTGAAATAAATGTGCTTTAAAGCTCTTTAAAAGTTTTAAATGATCTCAATAAATATTTCACCAAACTTCTTGCATTTTGGCTAATAAAAAAAGCCTATATATACTTTCTCAGAAAAATGACCGTTGCACTCTGTATAACGGTAATAATTTTTTTACAGTAAACAGAAAAATCGGACAACCGGTTCTTAAAATTAGACGACCGGTTCTGAAATAGAAAGATTCGGACTTGTCCTGCAAAAAATCGGACGGCCGGTTCTAAAACCGGATGGCCGATTTTGAGAATTTTTACAGCCAATTTTTTTAAGAGAAGAGCTTTCCAAAGACATGTATTCTTGATACTCTTTTTAGAGATAGAAAACCTTTCAAAAGCATCAAAAGTTTTATCAAGAATACTTAGATTCGAAAAGTTTATATGGAGAAAATTGTCAATGGGGCTTCACATATGATCATTAATGAAAAATGAAAGTTAGGGCGTTTTACAAAGAGTTACCTTAGCATTCCCCTAACTTAGACATAAGTCTTCAATGTCTTCAATGACTTGATCTTGGAATGGCTTGGTATTTTCTCCTTCATTTTGCCTTCATCACCAAGATCTTTTACTTTTTGAGAATGTAGACTTGAGATTTCAAAAGTGCTTCTTTTGTTCTATGAAAGGTTAGCTAAATACTCAAACAAACATATGTTAATCATAATCAAAATCATAAGGAATAATGCGCTTAGGGCTAACAATCTCCCCCTTTTTTATTATGGCAAACACATATGCAAGAAGAACAAAAGAGCAAGAGTAAAAGTATGGTGATGCTTCAAAAAGATCAATAATGAGAACAAGGCACAACAATCACCACAGGAGAGAGATAGCTCCCCCTAAAGACATGCTTTATATCAAATATGGCTAAAGAAGATAACAAGGCCAAAGTCAGCCAAATAGCCCAAAGGGTGCAAAAATCATTATATAGCACTCCACAAAGTATAAGAAATACTAAGACACCAACAAGACATAAACGTGAAAAGCATCATTAACTTAAAAATCAACATATCTCATCATATAACAATTTCTCCCCTTTACATCTTGCACTATTTTCTCCCCCTTTTGTCATAAATCAAAAAAGACCTTAGGAGAGAAATATCAAGGGATCATAGAAGAGGTAGTAATTGGACTTTCAACATTAGGTTATCATCATGAAGTCCATAAAAAAAGAGTCAAAGCAACAAAAAGTAGCAACAAATGGATCACTTAGCACATCAAAAGTAAATAAAGATGACATATATTAAGACAAAAAAAGAAAAACATTAAGAGAAAAACACAATGAGTTTGAAACGAGTCATAGAAAAAACAAGGGGAATGGAGAGGGTTTTGTAAAAAACAAAAGATCTCAATCATCTCTATCTCCTTCTCCTTGCTCGAGTCTCATAACCCGTTCTTGTGTGTCGGTCAATTTGTGATCCAATGCATCAAGCCTTTCTTGAATGTTGGAGACGTTCCCATCCAAAACCTCAAAGCGACCGCTGAATGCATCAAACCGAGTGTTTTATTGAAGTTTGTAGAGAGACTATCATGTCCATTAGTTGACTTATACTCCCCGAAGATGAGCCTTTCTCTATTCTTTCTTGTCTCTTCTTTTATCTTATTTCTCTTCTATGGATTTCAGCCTCTGTTTCCTCTTCACTTTCTTCTTCTTCCACATTCATATCTTCTTGGTCTTTATCATCATCTTCCTCATCATTGTCATCACCTTCTTGTCCACCTCGTTTGAATGCCCCTTATTCATTTTTCTCAAACCCCATTCTTTTGAAGGTTTGTTGATTGTAGATCTTGCCATGACCAATGTGACCACTAATGCCAACCAAATTGATCACAAAGTATTGAAAGATTTTGGTGATGAAACATCCATAAGGCAAGCATTTGGTTGAGGAGGATTGTGTGGCTAGCATGTGCTCTATAGCCAAATACCCAAAATTCATCCTCCTATGTTTGTGTAAGGCTAGCATCACAAATGAGTGCATGTTGGTGATAGATGATTTATGCCCAACATTAGGAATAATGATGTTAGAGATCATGTAATGAATCAATCTCCCATATGCATCAAGCTTATTAACATTCCTATCTTCACGTCTCTTCAAAACTTCTCCTCTAGTGAAAATTTCCTCAAAACGCCTTTCACTATATAAGTTTTGATAAAAACATTTCTTGTTCTTAGTGTAGAATCTTATTCCATCTTGAGGAGTTTCCAAAATGTGATTTAACAACCTATCATCAAATGCAATATCTCTACCTCCAATCCTACTTAATACCCATTGGTGAGGAATATCATCCACTCTTTCAATTCTTCCCTTATGGAGATTAGCATAAAACCCATATATCATCTTAACATACTACAGTTCATTTACAATTAACAACGGTATCCAACCAATCAGTTCAAATAGATGAGGGATAGCCTCCATACCTTGCATATCGTTTAAATTAACTCGGTGACCGGGTGCTATTTTTCTTCGATTCCTTGTCTATGTCTCAAAGTTTGCAGTCTCCTTTACCAAAAAGAACCTATCTGGAGCCCTAACTTCTTAAACCCTACCTCTAGAGAGTACCTCTTTTGTTTTTCCTTTCCCTCTACTTGTGCCTCCTTCTTCAGGATTTTGGCCATGACCAACATTTTCATTCTTAGTTTTTACTATTTTTTAGAGGAACTCGGCTAGGGTTTGAGAGGAGATGGAAAGTTTCAAATGGAGCAGATTTGAACCAAAAAAAAAAAAAAATAGAGAGAAAAACAGTTTCTTTGCTGTGTTGAGAGATGGATTTGAAGAAAAAGAGAAGAAGAGTGAAAATCGGAGTAAGAAATCGGACGGGTTTTGTGAGGGAGGAAGTTCTCGGTCGAGATAATGAGAGAGAGTTGAGAAAAAATTGTAAAAAGATAAAGAAAAATATGATTTTAAAAGCACAGACCTGACGGTTTTATTAAATTCCTATCGACATTTTTCAAAGCCGGTCATCCGATATTTTCTAAATTTGAAGAAATCGGACGTCCGAGTTTTTTTTGAAGTCGTCCGGTTTTGTCGTCCGAATATCTCTGGAATTTTTAGAAGAGAAATCCTTGAGTCCGGTTTTTTTAGAATGGCGTCCGATTTTGGGAAAAATTACAGCAAGAGCAAAACAAAAAGAAATGTAAAGGGAAAAATAGATAACACAAACAACACACATTACTCATTAAATTTGCCGATACCAAGTAATTTTCTTAAATAGAAAAAGCGATCTTCCAAAAGAGGTTTTGTAAAAATATCGGCAATTTGATCCTCTGTGCAAATATATTCTAAAAATACATCACCTTTAGCAACATGATCTCTAATGAAGTGATGTTTGATTTCAATATGTTTTGTTTTTGAATGTTGCACAGGGTTTATGGAAATGTTTATGGCACTAGTGTTATCACACATAATAGGTATACACTTAAAAGAAACACCAAAATTAATCAATGTGTGTTTCATCCAAATTACCTGTGCACAGCAACAATCGGCTGCGATGTATTCCGCTTCGGCGGTTGATAGGGATACGCACAATTGCTTCTTGCTGTACCAAGATACTAAGCATCCTCCAAAGAATTGACAATTTCCACCTGTACACTTCCTTTCTACCTTAAATCCGGCATAATCCACATCAGTATAGGCAATAAGATCAAAACAAGATTGTTCAGAGTACCACAAGCCATAATCATATGATGAAATTAAGTATCTCAAAATAAGTTTTACAGCTATTAAATGAGATTTTTCGGGGCAGGCTTGGAATCTAGTACACAAACATACGACAAACATAATATCTGGCCTACTAGCCGTTAAATAAAGTAAACTATCAATCATACCTCTATATGTCTTTTCGTCAACCTTTTTACCTTTTTCATCTTTGTCAAGCTTCAATCATGAGCTTATTGGAGTGCCAATACCTTTTGCATTGCTCATCCCGAATCTCTTGAGAAGTTCCTTGGTGTACTTCTCTTGGTTGATGAAGATTCCTTCTTTCTTTTACTTGACTTGTAGTCTGAGGAAGTATGTCAATTCTCTCATCATGCTCATTTCAAATTCTTTTTTCATAAGGGAGGCAAATTCTTCACATAAAGAGACATTAGTAGCACCTATCATCAACATAAATGTGAACAAGAAGAAGATCATTGTTACAAGAGGTTTTTGTAAAAAGAGTAGTGTCCACTACACTCCTTGAAAAGTTATTTGAAAGAAGAAAACCACTTAACTTTTCATACCAAGCTCTTGGAGCTTGTTTTAACCATAGAGTGCTTTTGAAAGTTTGTAAACATAATTTGGAAATTTTTCATGCACAAAACTAGGAGGTTGTTCAACATAAACTTCCTCCTCAATATCGCCATCTAGAAAGACACTCTTAACATCCATTTGAAAAAGCTTGAATCCCTTAAAACAAGTAAAAGCTAAAATCATTCTAATGGATTCAAGTCTAGCAACCGGAGCAAAGGTTTCATCAAAATCTATGCCCTCTTCTTGATTGAATCCTTGGGCAACAAGTCTAGCTTTGTTTCTAATAACTTCTCCTAATTCATTTAGTTTATTTCGAAAAACCCGTTTTGTGCCAATAGTGGGGTGATTACGTGGTCTAGGGACTAATGTCCAAACTTTGTTTTTTCAAATTGATTTAACTCCTCTTGCATAGCAATAATCCAAAACTCATCACATAAAGCATCATCAATAAACTTAGGTTCAATTTGTGATAATAGGGCAAAGTTGTCAATAAAATACCTTCTTGTTCTTACCCTTTATGGTACATCACCAGTAATTTCATCCTTGGAATGTCCCTTTGGATATATCACATCTTGAGGAAGATTTTGAGTTTCTTGATCGTTTCCTTGTTTTTTCTCAATCTCTTCTTCCTCCATAGCATGCTCTTCCATTGCTTGAGTGTACAATGGTTGGTTACTAAGAGTGTTATCTATGTCATCATCATCAACTTTCTTGTAAAAAATGTTAGTTTCATCAAAATTAACATGAATAGACTCTTCAACACATAAGGTTCTTTTGTTGAAAATTCTAAAAGCCTTTTTGTTTGAAGAATAACCAAGAAAAATTCCCTCATCGGATTTTCGATCAAACTTCCCAAGATTGTCCTTGGTGTTTAAAATAAAGCATTTGTATCCAAAAATTTTAAAATAGCCAATTGAGGGGGTTTTGTTAAAAATGAGTTCAAAAGGAGTTTTCTTTAAAGAAAGGTCTCAAGATAATACGATTCATAACATAGCATGCGGTGTTAACGGTCTCGGTCCAAAAGTATTTAGGAAGGGAGTTTTCACAAAGCATTGATCTTGCCATTTCTCGTAAAGTGCGATTTTTCCTTTCCATAACACCATTTTGTTGTGGGGTTCAGAGGCCGAAAAGTTGTGTGAAATACCAAAATCATCACAAAGTTTTGTAAAATCTTGGTTGTTAAATTCTCTCCCATTATCACTTCTTATAGAAATCAATTTGCAATCAAGGGAGTTTTGAACCTTTTTGAAAAGTTTTACAAATTCTTGAAACGCCTCATCCTTTTGGCTCAAAGACAAAGTCCAAGTAAATCTAGAGTATTGATCCACTATGACAAAAGCATACCTCTTACCACCAAGACTAGTGGTCCTCATTGGTCCAAATAAGTCCATGTGAACAAGTTCCAGAGGTTTTGGAGTTGAAATCATGTTCTTTGATTTAAAAGAGGTCTTAATTTGTTTTCCAAATTGGGAAGCATCACAAAGTTTAGTTTTCTCAAAGTGAAGTTTTGGTAGGCATCTAACAAGTTCTTTTGAAGAGAGTTGGTTCAATAAATCCATACTAGCGTGACCAAGCCTTCTATACCACAAAAATGCATCATCATCATGAACCGAGAGACACTTTAAGTTTTGAGAAAGAAGATCTTCAAGATGAAAGACATAGACGTTTCCAACTCTTTTGCAACAAAAATAGTTTTGTTTTCATGCTTATCAATGATAAAGGAAGAATCACTTTCAAAAACAAACTTTTTCCCACTATCACATAATTGACTAATACTAAGCAAATTGAATTTTAAACCATCAATTGGAAGAACATCCTTAATAAGAGAGGAAGAATTGTTACCAATATTGCCTATACCAATGATTTTTCCTTTGTTCTTATCTGCAAAGGTGACAAATCCACTTTCGGTTTCTTTGAGTTCACTCATAAGCGATGAATCCCCGGTCATGTGCCTTGAACAACTGCTATCCAAGTACCACTTAGATGGCCTTGATTTGTGTTCCTACAAAAGAAGAAGTAGAGATGACTTTTGGTACCCACATCTTTTTAGGTCCATGGATGTTAGTTGGATTTTCTTTTACCTTCCAAATGGTTTTCACTCCCCTTTCAATCTTTTTCTTTATAAAACACTTTGTGGCTTTATGACCACTCTTTTCACAATAGGTGCAACAAAGGTGTGAGTGAGATGATGAAGCCTTTACAAACCGTGTTTGTTTTGAGAAAATATTGGAATAATTATATCGAATACCATTTTTATCAAAAGGTGATATTTGAGAGCCAAGAAGTTTTTCAAAGTTTTCTTTCCATTTTGTGAACTTTTCAACACATATAGTGAGATCACTCACCTTTTTCCTCAAAACATCATAGTCTACCATGCTTTTTTCAAGTGAGTGAACTTTTTCACAAAGTTTCTTGTTTTCTAAAATAAGTTTTTGAAAATCATTGTTTTAGCACTCTTTTTCATTTTTCAATATTTCTAAAGACTCAAGGAGAGATTTGTTTTCACAAATAAGTTTTGAGTTTTCATCAAGCAAAAATTTATTTTTGTTTTTCAATTCTTTGTTTCTTTTGGAAACCTTTTTGCATTCACCATACATTTCAATAAGCATTGTACAAGGATCATCATCACAAATATCATCAATGAGATTAGATGAGTTAGAGGGTGAAGATTGTACCTCATTTTCTAATACCATGAAGCATAGGTTGGCCTTTTTTCTCCTTCACTTTCACTTGAGTCTTGATCCCAAGTTCCTATTAGGCCCTTGCCTTTCTTCTTCTTCTTTAATGCCTTAAGCTTAGCTTCTAAAGCTCCCTTTTCTTTTTCAATGACTTTGGGACAATCGGCTACAACATGATCGGTGCTATTGCATTCAAAGCACCTAGCCTTGAAGAGTGATGAACTTTGTCCTCTTTTCTTGAATGGTTTCTTTCCTCTATTGTTGAAACCTTTCTTGTAGACTCTTTTAAATTTTCTCATTACCAAGGCCATTTCCTCATCATCATCAATCTCATCTTCATTATTTGATGAGTATGTTTGATCATCCTTATTTGCCTTGAGTGCAATGCTTTTTCTTCCTTTGTCTTTATCTTCCATTTCATTCAACCTTTTTATTTTCATTTCATAGGTGAGTAGTGATCCTATGAGTTCTTCAATAGAAAGTAGTCTCAAATCTTTAAATTCCTCAATAGCAAGTATTTTTGGTTGCCATGCTTTTGGAAGTGCATCAAGAATCTTTCTATTCACTTCTCCTCTTGAGTACTCTTTCCCATATGCCTTTAGGCCATTTGTGATGTTGGTGAACCTTGTGAACATGTCACTAATGCTTTAATTTTGTTTTCATCATGAATAGCTCATAGTCTCTCACCAACATGGCCAACTTTGACTCCTTTACTTGATTGGTGCCTTCGTGAGTTACTTCAAGTAACTTCCATATTTCATGAGCCGAATCGCATCCGCTCACTCTATTATATTCATTTGCATCCAAGGAGCAACTAAGAATATTCATAGCTTGAAAATTTAGAGTTATCTTCCTTGAGTCAAGCTCATCAAATTCTTCAACCTTCGTGACTACTCCATCAATTTTGGGAATGTAAGGACCTTTCTCTACAATGCTCCACAAGTCAAAGTTAATAGAACAAATATATATTTTAATTCTAGATTTCCAAAAAGTATATTTTGTTCCATTTAAAAGAGGAGGTCTATTTGTAGAAGAGCCTTCTACATATAGTAAACTAGAAACATTAGCCAGAGTAAGATCAAGATCTTTTGCTTCAAAGGTGTTAGTCCTTTTTTGGAGAAGCCCTGCTCTGATATCAATTGAAAAACCTTAGAGGGGGAGGGGTGGTGAATAAGATTTTTGGCTAATTTTAAAAAATCTTTTGTCTGATTAGAAAGATAAACTTCCAATTTGTTTGTGAAAAAATTCTAAAACTCTTTTTGATAAGAATCCACACCAAACAAAATCTTATAGTTTTGTCAATCAAGCAATGAGCATAGAATTAAACTTTAAAAAACATGCACAACAATTTATAGTGGTTCACTCTCTCAAAGAGCTACATCTACTGCCTTGAGACTCAATGCAAGGATTTCACAAATCCACTATCTTCAAAGTTGGTTACACAACAACACAATGAGGATCACCCTTCAAGGGTTTTACACAAAAACCTCAATGTTACATAACACAACAATAAAACAAATTAATCAAAGGATCACCCAAAAGGTTTTGATCACAATAAAAGAATAAAAAGAGTAAGGAATAATGTTACTAAATGAGCTTGAGAAGAGGAAGATACAACTCAATGGAATACTTCTACGAGCTCCTCTTTACTTCTTCTTTGATGGATGATCAATAATTAAGCTCAAGAAGATGTTTGTTTGAGATTAAAAGTGTTTGAAATAAATGTGCTTTAAAGCTCTTTAAAAGTCTTAAATGATCTCAATAAATATTTCACCAAACTTCTTGCATTTTGGCTGATAAAAAAAGTCTATGTATACTTTCTCAAAAAAATGACCATTGCACTCTCTGTAACGGTAGTAATTTTTTTTACAATAAACAGAAAAATCAGACGACCGGTTCTTAAAATCAGACAACTGGTTCTGAAATAGAAAGATTCAGACTTGTCTTGCAAAAACTCGGACGGCCAATTTTTTCTACACTTAGTCACTTTCTTCGGGCTCATTGCCCTCTTCTTCTTCTTCTTCTTCTTTTTCGCTATTTTCACTATCTTCCTCTTGGCCTCCCCTTATCAATCTTCCATCTTAATTCCTTGAGAATCCCTTCTTCTTGAAGTTGTTCTGATTGTATATCTTACCAATTCCAATGCAGTTATTTGGTCCAAAGAAAGTGATCTTTAAATGTTGGAATACCTTGGTAAGAAAACAACCACAGGGCAAACATTTTGTAGAAGAGGATTGTGTAGCTAGCATGTGTTCTATTGTAATATAACCAAAATTCATCTTTCTGTGTTCATGCATTGCTATCATAACAAAGGAATGCATATTTGTAATTC
Source organism: Catharanthus roseus (assembly GCA_028651295.1). Taxonomy (NCBI): domain Eukaryota; kingdom Viridiplantae; phylum Streptophyta; class Magnoliopsida; order Gentianales; family Apocynaceae; genus Catharanthus; species Catharanthus roseus. Next base: position 9,220,681 of record JAPQWS010000050.1, on the reverse strand, counting down.
AAGACTTGTGCCCTACATTGGGAATAACAATATTCAAAATAATTGATTTAAAATCCTCCCATAAGCATCAAGTTTGTAAACTATTCTATCCTCACTCATTTTTAACACAATTCCTTTGGTAAATAATTCTTTAAACCTCTTTTCACTATACAAATTGGGATCAAAGCACTTCTTATTTTTTGTGTAAAAAAGCATTCCATCTTCGGGTGTCTCAAGAATGGAATTCGACAATTTATCATCAAAGGCAATATTCTTTCCATTCACTCTAGAGGTTACAACATTCCGACCAATTTGTGTTCTACCCTTATGAAACTCACAAAGCATCATAGGATAGAATAATTCATTAACAATCAGTAAAGAATTCCAACCAATATCTTGAAAAGTGCAGGAATTATTTACATACCTCCATGTCTGATAGGCTGACTCGATGTCCGGGAGCGATTTTCCTTTTCTTCTTGGTCCAATCTTCATAGTTAGCAGCAGCTTGTACTGAGATGAATTTATCTAAAGGAGTTTCACTCCTTTCTACTTGTTTGTCCTTCCCCTTTTTACCACTTCTACTACTTCCACCTTCTTCACCATGGCCTTCCCTTCCAACATTGTCATTCTTTGTTTTCACCATTTTGACGGAATCCTAACTTAGGGTTTTGAGGTAAAGATTAGGGGTTTCAAATAGAGAAGATGAGAGAGAATAACAGAGCAATAAACTAATTTCTTGCTTAGTGAGGAGAGAAATTTGAAAGATTTGAGAAGAAGAATGAGAATCGGACTTAGAAATTGGTCGGGCTTTGTGAGGGAGAAAGGTTTCGGACAAGAGAGTAAGAGAAAGTAGTGAGAAATGGCTGAAAAATTATGAAAGTTCAGGTTTTAAAAACCATAGGTCCCGACATTTTAAAAGAAATCCGACATAGATTTTCAAAAACAGTCGTCCGGTTTTTATGGAGAACAAGAAATCAGGCATCCGATGTTTGTAGAGGTCGTCCGATTTAGTCGTCCAAATATCTCGGTAATTTTGTAAAGAAAATCCTTGAGTCCATTTTTTTGAAAAACGGATATCCGATTTTTTGAGAGAGGCATCCAATTTTTCTAAAAAATTTTCTATAAGAATAAAGAATAAGAAGAAGTCTGAAAGACTCAAACAACATACATTACTCAATAAATCTACCAATACCAAGCAATTTTCTCAAATAACAAAAACGATCTTCAGAGAAGGGTTTAGTAAAAATATCAGCAATTTGATCCTCTGTGCAAATATATTCTAAAAATACATCACCTTTAGCAACATAATCTCTAATAAAGTGATGTTTGATTTCAATATGTTTTGTTTTTTAATGTTGCACAAGGTTTATGGAAAGATTTATAGCACTAGTATTATCACACATAATGGGTATGTTTTTAAAAGAAAAAACAAAATCAATTAAAGTGTGTTTCATCCAAAGTACTTGTGCACAACAACGACTGGCTGCTATATATTCCGCTTCAGCGGTTGATAAAGATACGCACGATTGTTTCTTGCTGTACCAAGATACTAAGCGTCCTCCCAAGAATTGACAATTTCCACTTGTACTCTTCCTTTCTACCTTACATAAGACATAAACCGCATCGATGTAGGCAATAAGATCAAAACAAGATTGTTTAGAGTACCACAATCCATAATCATGTGATGAAATTAAATACCTCAAAATATGTTTTACAACTATTAAATGGGATTCTTTGGGGCAAGCTTGGAATCTAGCACACAAACATACTGAAAACTCAATATCCGGCCTACTAGCCGTTAAGTAAAGTAAACTACCAATCATACCTCTATACCTTTCCTCATCAACCTTCTTACATTTGTCATCCTTGTCAAGCTTCAATGATGAGCTCATTGGAGTGCAAATACCTTTTGCATCACCCATCCCGAATCTCTTGAGAAGTTCCTTGGTGTACTTCTCTTGGTTGATGAAGATGCCTTCTTTTGTTTGCTTGATTTGCAGTCCAATAAAGTGGGTCAATTCTCCCATAATGCTCATTTCAAACTCATTTTCCATAAGGGAGGCAAGTTCTTCACACAAAGACACATTAGTAGCACCAAAAATAATATCATCTACATAAATTTGGACAAAAAGAAGATCATTGTTACAAGAGGTTTTTGTAAAAAGAGTAGTGTCCACCATACCCCTTGAAAAATTGTTTGAAAGAAGAAAACCACTTAATTTCCCATACCAAGCTCTTGGAGCTTATTTTAAACCATAGAGTGCTTTTGAAAATTTGTAAACATAATTTGAAAATTTTTCATGCAGAAAATCGGGAGGTTGTTCAACATAAATTTCCTCCTCAATATCACCATTTAGAAAAGCGCTCTTAACATCCATTTGGAAAAGTTTGAATCCTTTAAAACAAGCAAAAGCTAAAAGCATCCTAATGGATTCAAGTCTAGCAACCGGAGCAAAAGTTTCATCAAAATCTATGCCCTCTTCTTGATTGAATCCTTGGGCAACAAGTCTAGCTTTGTTTCTAACAACTTCTTCAGATTCATTTAGTTTATTTCGAAAAACCCATTTTGTGCCAATAGAGGGGTGACCGCGAGGTCTTGGGACTAAAGTCCAAACTGTGTTTTTTCAAATTGATTTAATTCCTCTTGCATAGCAATAATCCAAAACTCATCACACAAGGGATCATCAATAAACTTATGCTCAATTTAAGATAATAGCGCAAAGTTATCAATAAAGTACCTTCTTGTTCTTACCCCTTGTGATACATCACCAATGATTTCATCCTTGGAGTATCCCTTTGGATATATCACATCTTGAGGAAGACTTTGAGCTTCTTGATCATTTTCTTGTTTTTCCTCAATCTCTTCTTCCTCCCTAGCATGTTCTTCCATTGCTTGATTGTACAATGGTTGGTGGCTTAAAGAGTTATCTATGTCATCATCATCTTTTTTGTCAAAAATATTAGTTTCATCAAAATTTGCTTGAATAGACTCTTCAACACATAAGGTTCTTTTGTAAATCCTGTGAGCCTTTTCGTTTGAAGAGTAACCAAGAAAAATTCCCTCATCTGATTTTCTATTAAATTTTTCAAGATTATCCTTGGTGTTTAAGATAAAGCATTTGCATCAAAAAACTTTGAAGTAGCCAATGGAGGGAGCTTTGTTGAAAATAAGTTCAAAAGGGGTTTTCTTAAAAATAGGTCTCAAGTGAACACGTCGTCACGTAACAAGCAGTGTTTATGGCTTCGGCCCAAAAAATTTAGGTAAAGAGTTTTCACAAAGCATTGACCTTGCCATTTCTTGTAAAGTTCAAGTTTTCCTTTCCACAACTCCATTTTGTTGTGGAGTTTTGGCTACCGAAAAGTTGTGTGAAATACCAAAATCATCACAAAGTTTTGTAAGATCTTGGTTGTTAAATTCTCTCCCATTATCACTTCTTATGGAAATTAATTTGCAATCAAGGGAGCTTTGAACTCTTTTGAAAAGTTTAACAAATTCATGAAAGGCTTCATCTTTTTGGCTTAGAAACAAAGTCCAAGTAAATCTAGAAAACTCATCCACAATAACAAAGGCATACCTCTTACCACCAAGACTAGTGGTTCTCATTGGTCCAAATAAATCCGTGTGAATGAGTTCTAAAGGTTCTGAAGTTGAAATAGTTTTCTTTGTTTTAAAAGAAGATTTTATTTGTTTTCCAAAGTGGCAAGCATTACAAGGTTTGGTTTTCTCAAAAGTAAGTTTTAGCAATCCTCTAACAAGTTCTTTAGAGGAAAGTTGATTTAGCAAATCCATACTAACATGGCCAAGCATTCTATGCTATAAGAATGCATCATCATCATGAACCGAGAGACATTTTAGTTTTTGTGAGATGAGATCTTCAAGATAAAAGACATAGACTTTACCAACCCTTTTTGCAACAAAGATAGTTTTGTTCTCAAACTTGTTTATGATAGAAGAAGAATCACTTTCAAAGACAACTTTGCATCCATTATCACACAATTGGCTAATACTAAGTAAATTGAACTTCAAACCATGAATTAGAAGCACTTCCTTAATTAAAGAAGATGAACCATATCCAATGTTACCTATATCGATGATCTTTCCTTTCTTCTTATCACCAAAAGTGACAAAGCCATCTTCGGTTTCTCTTAGCTCATCCATGAGAGATGGATTTCCTGTCATGTGTCTTGAGTATCCACTATCTAAGTACCACTTGGAGCTTGATTTATGTTCCTACAACAAGAGAGGAAGAGATGACTTCTGGTACCCATATTCTTTTGGGTCCTAAATGTTAGTACTTTTTACTCTTCAAATAGTTTTAACTCCCATTTCAACTTTTCTTTTCACAAAACACCTAGTGACCTTATGACCACTCTTACCACAATAAGTACAACAAGGATGGGAGAAAGATGAAGAAGCTTTAACAAAATATATTTGTTTTGAAGAAACATTGGAGTGGTTGTATCCAATGCCATTTTTATCATAGAGAGATCTTTGTGAACCAAGAAGTTTTGCAAAATTTTCTTTTCCTTAAGTAAATCTTTCAATGCACAAAGTGAGATCATTCACTTTTTTCTTTAAAGATTCATAATCAATCAATCATTTTTCAAGATAGGAAACCTTCTTACAAAGGTTCTTTTTTTCTAAAACAAGTTTTTGAAAATCATTGTTTGAACACTCTTTTTTTTTTTTTTCCTTCAAGACTTCCAAGGATTCAAGAATAGATTTATTTTCACAAATAAGTTTTGAATTTTCATCAAGCAAAAATTGAGTTTTGTTTTTCAAATCTTTGTTTCTTTTTGAAACCTTTTTGCACTCATCATACATTTCAATGAACATAGAACTAGGATCATCATGACAATTATCATCAATAAGACTAGAAGAGTTAGAGGGTGAAGATTGTACCTCATTCTCCATTGCCATGAAGTATATATTTGCCTTTTCATCACCTTCACTTTCACTTGTATCTTGATCCCATGCACCAATAAGTCCCTTGCCTTTCTTCTTTTTCTTTAAGGCTTCAAGCTTAGCTTCCTATACTCCTTTTTCTTTTTTAATAGCCTTTGGACAATCAGCTACAAGGTGTTCCATGCTATTGCATTCAAAGCATCTTGCTTTGAATAATGAAGAGTTTTGTCCTCCTTTCTTAAATGGAGGTTTCTTTCCCTTTTTGTTAAAGCCTTTCTTATAGAATCTTTTGAATTTTCTCATAACCAAGGTTATGTCTTCATCTTCATCGTTGGAAGAACTAGCTTGTTCTTTTTCATTAACTTTGAGAGCTATACTTATTTTCCCTTTTTTTCTTCTTCCATTTCATTCAAACTTTTTACTTTTAATTCATAGGTGAGAAGAGAGCCTATGAGTTCTTCAATTACGAAAGTTCTTAAATCCTTTGATTCCTCTATGACAAGACATTTTGGTTGCCATGCTATAGGGAGTGCATCTAGAACTTTTCTATTTGCTTCTCCTCTTGAGTATTCCTTTCCATAAGCCTTGAGTCCATTTGTGATGTTTGTAAATCTAGTGAACATTTCACAATACTTTCATTTTGCTTCATCACAAAGAGTTCATAATCTCTTACTAACAAAGCTAACTTTTATTCTTTGACTTGGTTGGTTCCTTCATGAGTGATTTCCAATAGTTTCCACATGTCATGGGCTGAGTCACATCCACTTACTCGATTTTATTCATTAACATCTAATGCACAACTTAGGATGTTCATGGCTTGGTTGTTTAAAGTCATCCTTCTTGAATCATATTCATCAAACTCTTCTACTTTCTTGATTCTTCCATCCTTTTGAGGGATAAAAGGTCCTTTCTCTACAATACTCCAAAGATCAAAATTAATAGAATAAATATATATTTTGATTCTAGATTTCCAAAAAATATAATTTTTACCATTGAAAAGAGGAGGTCTATTTGTAGAAGAGCCTTCCACATATGGTAAACTAGAAACATTAGCCATAGTAAAAGAAAGATCTTTTGCTTCAAGTATGTTAGTCCTTTTTTAGAGAAGCCCCACTCTGATACCAATTGAAAAACCTTAGAGTGAGGGTGAATAAAATTTTTGGCTAATTTTTAAAAAATCTTTTGTTTGAATAAAAGATAAACCTTCAATTTTGTTTGAGGAATAATTCTAGAACTCTTTTTAATAAAATTCCAAACCAAACAAAATCTTATAGTTTTGACAGCCAAGAAAAAAGCATAGAAAGAGGAAGCACAATAATTTATAGTGGTTCACTCTCTCAAAGAGCTACATCCACTACCTTGAGTCAACACCCAAGGATTTTTCAAATCCACTATAGACAAAGTATACAACAATCACAATTTTGAGGATCACCCACCAAGGGTTTTGCAAGCAACCTCAATCACCAACAAAAATACAATCAAAGGATAACCCAAGGGGTTTTTCAACACAAACCTTTGATATTAATAAAAGAGAGATGAGTAAAGAACAATGCTACCAAATGAGCTTGAGAAGGAAAGATACAACTCAATTGAATACTTCTACAAACTTCTCTTTACGTCTTCTTTGATGAAGATAAAAAATGAAGCTCAAGAAGATGTTTTTGTGAGATAAAAGGTGTTTGAAGGAATGTACTTTAAAGCTCTTTAAAAGCTCTTAAATGATCTCAATAAATATTTCACCAACCAAAAAACTATTTACTACTGATCAAGAACTCATATATATAGGAAAGAGAAGAAGTAATCGTTACTGTCTGTGTAACAGTAACATTTTTGCAGTGAAAAACTAAAAATGGACGACTGGTTTTAGAAAACGAACGTTCGATTTTCTTGTAAAAGGAAAATTGGATGAGCCTTTTTTAAAATAGGAAAACCGGCTTTTTTGATATAGAGAGAATCGGATGATCCCTTGTAAAAATCGGACAACCAATTTTTCTAAAGTTAGAAAAATCAGACGACCGATTTTAAAAATAGGACGTCTGATTTTTCTTTTCCTCCAGGAAAATCGGATGACCGGTTTTTTAAAAATGAGTGACCTTTTTGAGAAAGAAAACACATCCAATTTTCCTTAACAATAAAAGAGCTTTCCTTCCTATATCACAAATATGTATTCTTGATACTTTTTAGAGATAAGAGAATTTTAAAATGCATCAAAAAAAACATATCAAGAATACTTGTATTTTTCAAGAATAGTTTATAAAAGAAAATTTATCCAATGAGCTTCACATTTGATCAACAATCAAAGATGAGAGTTGGGGAGTTTTACAAAATACCTTATTATATCCCTAACAAAGACACAAGTCTTCAAGGTCTTCAATAGCTTGATCTTTTCTCCTTTGTTTTGCCTTGATCACCAAGATCTTTTGCTTCTAAGAGTGTAGCCTTGAGACTTCAAAGATGCTTCTTTTGTTCTATATAAACTAAGCTTAATAATCATCACACAAACATATGTTAAACATAATCAAAATAATATGCAATAATGCCCTTAGGGCTAACACATATATATGTCATTGTTACCCAGTATCAATCAAAAAGTATTGTTGATCGTCACCCATATTGTACCTTGGTTGCGAAGATGGGAAAGGAAGAAGAAAACAAATAGGTGAAGAAGAAGGCGAAGAAGAAGTTCCTATAAAGCGTAGGGGCTCTTATGGAACGAAGAAGTGTAATTACCCATTTCAATTGAAAGTCGACTTTGAATTGAAAGTCGAGCAATTGCCTATTGGAGGACGATGGAATTAACATTACACAATGGTAGGCATAACCATTAGATAGGTGTCTATCATTACGGGCATTCTCAGGCCGCGAGGATGATAGAGAAACAGCTAAAGGTGGCTGTAGAATTGACCAAGGCTAATATGGTACCTCGAAATATATTGGTCAATTTTCGAGAAAAGGATCGGGATTGTCTAGTTAGGTATGTTTACTTTAATTATTTAAGATTGATATGATTTTATATTATTTATATGGTTTTTAGTATTTTAATTATTCAATCCATATAATTTCTTTTTTTTTTTTTTTTTTGCAGTGCTCAGAATGTTTATAATGCGCATGCCAAGATAAAGAGGGAAAGGATGAGTGGACGTAACACAGTAGAAGAAGTACGATATCACTATTCGAAAAAAAGATATATATACTATTGGAGAAACTGGGATGACCTGAACACCTAAGTGATATTGTTGTTGCGCATCCACTATCCATTGCTATGATAAAGACATAGTCGTATGTACTTATAATGGAGTCGACATACAAAACAACAAGTGAGTTCCTAACGTTTTAGGTGGTTTATAATTAGGTATTTGTATATTGATATGTTTGTTTTTTAGCTTTTTTTTTTTTTATGTTAGTATTTTATTGATTTTATAGATAGATATTGTTTATATTGTTAGTTGTTTTTTTGTATGTTAGTACTTTATTTTTTATGTTAAAATGTTAATATTATTTTAAATGAATTCGTATAGTTTTAGGAGTATTAAAAAAATATGTTGTTTATAATTATATGTACATTGTTATGTTTGTTTTGTAGTTGTCTTTTATATTATTATGCTAGTTGATTTTTTATATATTGTTTTAGTTGAGTTCGTATTTATAATATGTATTTAGGGTTTTCATTATTAAATATTTATTATATTAATTAGGTACAGTATGCCATTACATGAGGCTATCGGGATGACTCCTATGGGGAAGAATTTCATCATAGCTACCGCATTCATGCAGAATGAACAACCTGAGACTTATCAATGGGTACTTGAACAAATTAAGAAATTATTATTCAAAACTGAAGGACATGTAGTTATTATAACAGACAAGAAGACAGGTTTGATGTGATCTCTATAGTGTTTGATCATGCTTACCACATGTTGTGCAGGAGGCACATTGCGAAAAATGTCGAAGGAAAGTTATATATGATGATTAAACAGAGAAAAAGCCAAGTTGTTCGTAAATACGACTTGGGGAAGATTAATTGACTCAAATACTATTGAAGAGTTTACTGAGAAATTGGAAATTTTGAAGACTAAGTGGCATAAGTTGCCCGCTTTTTTGGGATACTTGTTTGATGAGTGGCTAAGTACGTTTCCCCACAAATTTGTGAGGGTTTGGACGGGCCAGTTTTACACTTCGGGTCAGAGACAACGAATTGGTTCGAGAGCGGACGTCCATGTATTAAAGACATGGTTGGAAACATTCTATAGTGACTTAGATATAGTATTCTTGAAGATTCAAGGTTTGGTTGAGGGACAAATTACTCAAACTAAGATAATGTTAGAATATTCTCGAATGAAGGAGAAGGATAGTATAAAATCAAAACTAGTGTTAGCGAAGCTTTGATATAATTTAAGTCATTTGGCTTTGATGGCTATGACTACAAAGATAAAAAGAACCCCAAAGATCATGGCTGACCCTAATGATATGTGCAGACATCAAATTAGAGATTCACATGGCCTCCCTTGTGCTTGCGAGTTAATTAAAAAGTACCAAGGTTACATCCCTCTACAGTTGTCTGATGTTCACCATTTTTGGAAATCTCTTGTGATAAATGGCATATTGGGAAGCGCTAATGAGCAGTTGTCCCAATCGTTTGATATGGATCATTAGATGAAAGAGCTGACTATTATTCTATAGGAGTTCAGCACTAGCACTCCATCACAGGTTTTTGAGGTTTTTTTTTTTGTTAGTACGTTAGTAATGTTAGTATGTTAGAACATTTTTTTTAAAAATGTACTAGTTCATTGAATAAAATGAAAAATATATTGTATACTTTTGTAGTTAAATTGTATTTATTATATTCTTTACAGGTTATGGAGTTGAGACGGTATGCAAAGAACATACTTCATCCTATTATTCCTTTGGACTCTGTCGGGCCATAGTCAATTCCTCCAGTAACAGCCACTAAAAGTCGATGGAAGACAGATTCTACAAAGAGGGACAAATCACACTGGGAATACATCGCTATTGCTATTGAGAAATAAAGAAATCTAGCGGATTGGGTTCGAGATATGGGAGAGGATCATGTTCTGGATCTCGGGAGAGAGGGAGGCCGCCACGTGCTCCCAATAGAGGCCGTAGTAGAGGACGGAGTTTTGGACTATCATCTAATGTCGATTCATCTTACAGTGATCTCCTACCCTAGTGCGTTCTATAGTTTCGTTTACCTGTTCATAGAAAGGTGGATGGATGTAAGTAGAGATGGTAACTATGGGTTTAGAGTTGTATTTTACTTCTTAAATGGACATGAGCACTAATGCTAAAGCATACATAGGTAATTATGGCAGGAGTTGTGCAATCAGCCACAGTTATACATTGGATTATTTGATGGCATTGACCGGTACCATGAGATGATGTGCAGTTATGTTCACTGGTCCTAACATGCACCGAGAGATAAATGGATGGTGACACCAAACCATCTATGGGTTATTGCGAACATATTCAATTTATGTGTTGTCCTTATTGCCAGCCGAGAGTGTTGGTGGTAATATATTTTTATTTGTTGTTATTATTTTAGGGCTAATCACAGTTTTGATTTTACTTACATTTTTATGAATGTTTTTCCATTTTTTTTATTTCATCAGCTGCACATGCAAGATGATTTTCTATTGTCTTTCTTACACACATTATGGGGTTATCACTGTGATGGCAATGTGAGCAACTGGTTTGACCATTTACATCCTCGGTTTGAAGAGTGATTGCATTGGTATTTTGTTGAATTTTCCATTTGAACAAATACCCCACTCACAATAGTTATCAATTGATCATAACTTGTTCATTTATTTTTTATTTTAGATGTCATGATCATTTTTTACTTTATTCTATTATATTGCAATGTAGTATGTTTTTTAGTTTCAATTATTGAATGCAGATTACGAAAGAAGACACATTTAAAACAATTGATGACATAATAAAACACAATAGTAACATAACAGTGATAAGAAAAGACACATGACATCAATGGAAATAAAGATAACATAAATGAAAGTCTAATGATGCAACTGCCTAAACTGCCTCACTATCTGACACATCTCTAAGTACCTCCTCACCACGAGCTTCACATCATTAGTATCTTCATCAAGAACAAAAAGATCCAATACGTCCATCACAATTGCAGGATGTGGCTGAGCTGGTAATGAGAAGTCAACGTCGTCAGGTAATCTCTCGGGATTCTGTATCCGAGGGTGTGAGTGATGTTAATACTAGGCGATGTAATTGGAGTGCAAGCGCTCGGTGGCATAGCAATGATCCTCATAATATTAGCATCCACACAATGGCTAATTGCTCGCTCCTAGTAGGCCACTACAAAGGTATATATCATAGAGTAAACCTTGCCCATAATAGGGCGATAACCAGTGATTGGCCTAATCACACCGCTAATTGAATATCTTGTCACTATCCAAACTACCGTAAAGCTCTCTCTGGCATGTGAGGGTCAACAACATCAACGAATGACAGAAAGTCGTGTTACGTGCTAAACTATACGACAGTTATCTGCTGAGGCAGATACGATGTCCAACGGACCTCAGAAGCGGACATGACATTGAACTGCATTCATAGTCCAGTAAAGAAACGTCTCCACATTTGGGACCGATCATATTAAACATCTGTATATACGGTCTCTATGCAACTGCTTCAATCAATATTGGGGTAAACATGGGAAAGTATGGAAATATTCATGCCTACAACATAATTTAATAACCGTTTCTAATAAATATGACATAAATATAAATTTTGAAGAAGAAATGAAAAAATAAATTAATTAAATAGATAAGACAAATGGAATAAGAAATAAATACCTCTAACAGAGCAATAGCCTCCTAAATCCCTCGATGCAATCGTGATGCATGACCCAAATTTGTATACAGAAACGCTGATGTTGCAGCTCCTCAAGCTATCCTCTGACACCCGTGGGATTCTTTACAATCCTCCATAACGTGTAATTTGCTATGTACAGATTGCTCTTGTCGGTGAATAGTGAGTTCCCGACAACGGAAAGGACATAGGAAGTTGATCTAATCTTCTTGCTAAGTTGACTATTATCACCAGCAGTTGAAATGTCTTTTTTGTGGAATCTCACGCGTAGCATCACTGGTAGAGCCCACAGCCCTACAAAAGTCCCTGCTCAGCAATTGTACAATCTCCTCTTGACTGTACTCCATGCAAATAGCATCACCATACACCGCTATGCCGAGTATTAAATCAATATCATGAAGTGTAGCGGTCATCTTCCCAAATGACAAGTGAAAGGTATTGGTGTCTGGTTACCACCTCTCGACAAATGCACTCAAAAGCAATGAATGTGAGTGCTGGAACATGCAGGACTGCAGATGTATAACTTCTGATGTAATTGTAGTCTGCGTCACAAAATTGCTACTCGATGTCCACGAGGTAAGTGCGGTGTGGTATGAACGAATCTTCAACACAGACCGCTCCTACATATATAATAATAACCATAATTAGATAAGTTGTTACATGAGTTTGAACAAATTAAATCATATATATTATAATATAATATTTACCTGTCCACCCCATATAGCTGCCGCAACGTACCTACTGTATAATCGAAGGATGTCAGGATCCTATGGACCTCCCGGGACACATACTCTCTGCTCCCAAGAATAATCGTGCATCTGGACCTTCACCTTCTTCTTTTTACCTGTCGAGGAATCAGCAGGTCCAGTCTGAGGGCCAGACTTCCCGGTCTTTGTAAACCGGGACCCCGGAGCAGCCATAAAACCAGCCATATGTCCTTTCCTCTTACCTGGCCTGCGACCCAACGCCAACGTAGGAAACTCACTCTCAGCTATCACCTCCTCTCCCTCCTCCTCATCTTTCTTATCCTCACAACCCTCCTCCATATCTAAATGAATATCCACTGCATCATCCTAAATATCACCTACATCTCCCGTACATGAACTGAGGCCTCACCATCCTCAGCTCTCCCTATCTCACTAAGTCCTCATGAGTCACGACCCTTATCTCTTCCAAACCGAATGAGGCATCACCACACGTATAGGAAGCCAAAGCAACTCCTTCAGATATGCCATAATAGCTCCGGTGGCTATATGGGATGAATGACAGGGCGCCTCTCATAAGATCGTCTACGAATGAAGCCCCTAACTCAGCATCTCTACCTTTACGACTGCCAGCAGGATACTGGTAGATGGAGTCAATGAAAACAAGCTGAGTATCAAATGAGGATGGCTAGTAAGGTAGAGGCTATGAAGATAACAATGGCTGATATGGTAATGGTGTATAGGGGTAATGAGGCATACTTATCCGAACAGGAATTGGAGGATTCTGAGTCGAAAACCCTAAAGCGTCATGATACATCCCATGACCATACAGGGGCAGAAATGGTAGGTATGTCATCAGAACTATGTCTACCCCTCAATAATCAGAATGAGCGTGACAGTATGGCCGTGAGTACGGCCGCTCGTGTTTGGAGTAGGCCATAAATCATCACCTCTCTTACGTCTCTACTGCTCACGATCCATCTAAATGAATTTCAAAACAACCATAAATAACTACGTATATATCTACCTAAGTATTCAATTATTAAATTATATTATTTAAGATCTAATTGTTAATTAACTTTAATTATTATTTAATCTATAAATTTTATTTAATCACTATCCTTTTATATATAAATTTTTAAATGTCCAAATATTTAATTAATGTTTAATATATAAATTTTATTTAATCCCTATTTTTAATAATTCAAATGTCTATGTCTAAATGTTTAATTTAATTAAATGTCTAAATCTCTATTTGTATTAAGAATCTCTAAATGTTAAGTTAATTAAATAACTATTTAATATCTAAAGAGAAATTAAATAATTTAAATCATAAGTTAAACATGAGCATTAATAATATTACCAAAAAATTAAAACATATTTAAATTAAATAAATAAACTAGGGAAATTCATAATTAAATTGAAAATAATGTCAACATATACACATATATAACAGTATCGATTAACTAGCAAACTAAATAGGCTAATTCATAGCTATTGTAAATATTAACATAACCCCATTCTAAATTATTATATTGATTACGTGCTGACATATACAAATATATAAACTGTAAAAAAGAAAAAAAAAACTAATTTAGTTGCATAAAATCTACTATTAAAAATAATAAAACAATTAAATAAAATATAAATAACACAAATATAGATAATATTTATTTAAAAAAAAAACTAATATTTTGGGTCAAAAGCTGAGTCTGGTACCGACGCAACTAGTTCTGTGCCCAACCTACCTTCAATCCCTTGGGTGCAGAATTAATTGGGTCTGCACTTAGCCCAATTTTTTACCTTAAACCTCCGTTTTTAAACTTAAATAAATGAATATATATAAATACTAACTTTTTTTAAATCGAATTTGAGTAGATCTTAGTTTGAATTCGGTTGAAATTAGAGAAAAGTTTAGTAGAAGGAGAAATGTTTTGTTTCAAATGATTTTTTTTCTCATATTTCTTTTATTTTCTTCCCATTTATTATCTTTTTATATATTAGTATATTATTAAAAATATTGAAGAAAAATTGAAGAAAATATTAATGTTAAAATATTGAAGAAAATGAATATAAAAAAAATACTATTTTTGGCTTGAAAAATTGTGGTATGGATCGGAGATGACTTTAGTGTAGGAACACCAAAAACACCAAATTCCAAATTTGGTGATGGGAGTTGAGGAAGAAGAACCCGGCCAGAAGACGGAGGGAGGAGGGAGGGAAGATGATAGTTAGCTTTGAGGCTTCGGTAGTGATGGGAATAATGGGACTATGGCCATTTAGTTAAGGTCCTCCGTATTCAGATTTGCAGGAGTCGTGATAGAAGTATTGGGATGTGGATTACGTAGAATGTGGATTGATCGGGGACCTAATTCTTTTTCTCCTTTTCTTATCTTTCTTATTTTTCTAATTTCTCAGTCGGGAACTTCGTCTCTAACTGATCTTCATCAATTAATATCGACGTTTGATGATTATAAAAGGTTTATTTCTCTTCTTGGTATTTTGTTATTGAACTAATATTGGCGGAGGCGCCTACAGACGTACACGGACATATTTTTTCCCCTTTCCCGGTTGGAGGTATCAGGGCCCTGGCTCAATTCATTGCGTCTCGTTGGTTAGTTTTGGGTTAATTTTCATTTTACGTGGATTGTTTTTCAAATGCGCTAATCAATTTCATACAAATTGCTCAAACCCCATAAACTGAAATGAGCAATTTGAAGAAAATACCAATATTACTTCAATAAGAAAATAGCAAGAAGAGAAATAAATCTTTTTACTCTGGTACCCAGAAAATGCTGCAACTATTAGGAATTTAGGAAGAATCGTGGAGATATAGTTACTACCTGATAGGCTATAAGTATGATTAACCAACAAAAGTTTTTGTATCTAATAAAATAAGTTAAAAATCTTAGAAAATAGAATGAAGGGTTGGGAAGTTTTAGGAGGAGTAATATAGTAGATTTCTGGCATTTTCTTTCACCGCCCAGTAATAAGGCAGTAGCAATTATGGAAGCAGGAACTAGCTTGTCCTGTTTAACTCCCTTTTTTCTGCTCTATATTTTGCTTATTCCCTCAAAGGTTTTGGTTCGAGGAGACAATGAAGAAGTGAAAAGATCACACTTCCCAGATGGGTTTCTATTTGGTGTCGCGACTTCTGCATATCAAGTATAATTCCTTTTCTTTTCCTTCATATTTTATTTTCTTATTATTATCAAGAAAAAAGGATGAATTTTTTTTCTTATGTACTTGTTTAGATTGAGGGTGGAATTCATGAGGATGGAAGGGGTATCAGTAATTGGGATGTTTTTGTCCGAATCAAAGGTTTTCAGCCAAACATTCTTGAAATGTTTCTTATTTTCTGTAATGGAGATAGAATTTTGATCTAATTCTTGGGCTTAAATTGTTTTTAGGTAATGTGGAAAATGGAGATACTGGAGAAATTGCAGATGACCATTACCATCGATTCCTGGTAGGACCTCAAATTTACTTGTAATTCTTTTAAATTCAAGCCACTGGGAAGTTATGTGTCTGTTTAAAAATGGAAACTTCTTTTTGGTTCCATTATAGGAGGACATTGAGATAATCCATTCTCTGGGGGTAGATTCATACAGGTTCTCCATTTCCTGGACAAGAATTCTTCCAAGTACTTACCCTCATGTCTCTTTCTCTGTTTTTTTTTCTTGGTCATATGTAATTTAACTTAAGTTTCTTTGATGCTACATAAATTGGATTTTGGATTGTTAAGGAGGGAGGTTTGGTGATGTTAATCCTGCTGGAATAATGTTCTACAATAAAATTATAGATAACCTCTTACTTAAAGGTAATATGTAGATTTCAATTCTAGTCTCACCCTTGAGCTTTGCTCTTTTTGTACTCTAAAAACAAAGAGTCTTCACATGTAGGCATCGAGCCATTTGTGACAATCCATCATCAGGACTATCCTGAGGAACTTCTAGAGAAATATGGGGGCTGGCTCAGTCCTATGATGCAGTTTGGTGAATTTATTTTACCTTATTGATTTATTTAAGAATATTATACTGTTTTGTCCTGTAAAATCGATCCTATATGTGGCTTTTGCTAGGGAGGATTTTGTATATTTTGCCGAAGTATGTTTCAAGAACTTTGGTGATAGGGTGAAACATTGGATAACAATAAATGAACCAAATGCAGTTTCTCAACTGGCCTATATGACAGGCATATACCCACCATCTCGATGTTCACCACCTTTTGGCAATTGTTCTGCTGGTAATTCTGATGTTGAGCCACTTATATCCATGCATAACATGTTATTAGCACATTCCAAGGCCCAGAAACTATATCGCGAGCACTTTCAAGTGAGTATAGTTTAGTTGAGTGAAAATACTGAATTCCTCGGATTTCAAGATTTTGGATCTTACTTTATTTTGTGGTTTTGAAACTGTTTTATGCCAATGTAGTCAGCACAAGGCGGGATTATAGGAATAGTTATCCATGCATATATGTATGAACCATTGACTGATGATGAGCATGACAAAGAAGCTGCAAGCAGGGCTTTGGCCTTTTATGTGGCTTGGTAAGTGCTGAACAATTTTGGGGATTACATTTTCTACATTTGCTGAATGCCTACTTTTCATATATATGTCCACTGAAATATGAAAATAGGAATTGGTACTGGATAATTTTAGTTTTCCAAACCAAGGATGGACATAAATATCCACGATTAAGGAAGAAACCCTTTAAGAAATCGAAATGCTAGTCCGTACTAATGGTAACTAAAGTAGTAAAGCCTAAAGACCATAGTTTGGTTCTGGCAGCACATCTCTATGTTGTAGTATTTGTTCACAAATTCTTGCATTTATATGCAGCACAGAAGATGTATATGTTAAGGGGTACGAATAGGTTTAGATTTGACTAAATAAAGGAAATATCGGAAAGAACTTATTGACCACAGACACATGAACCAAAATAGTACAAGAGACTTTTGTTACTGATGGTGAAAATGTTAGTTAAAATGAACTATATGACATTCATCTATTTTTTGGTTGGGGATAGGAAAAGAGAGAGAGGCAAGTTCAGAAATGCTGAAAGTATATCTTTTCCAGTATGTCTTCTAAGCATCCTACATCTAGCGTTCTTGATTTTCCATTGGATGATTCACATGAAACAGGACTTATGATCCTCTTGTATTTGGTGATTATCCTCCGGAAATGTGTCACTACCTCAAGAGTGATTTACCAATCTTCACATCAGAGGAAAAAGAGCTCATCAAAGACAGCGTTGACTTCCTTGGGATAAACCACTATGGAACTCTGTATGCTAGAGATTGCATCCATAAGACTTGTGTCTGCTTAGATTCTCTCTGTACCCCGGGTGCAGATCATGCCATCCGAGGGTTTGTGGATTCTACTCCACTACGGAATGGTGTTTTAATTGGGGAACCAGTATGCGAATGTACATTTGTCCATGTTGATATCCCGTTCATAGATTTCTTCAGTGACATATACTGTTTCTTCTGTTCTTGCAGACAGGGATGCTGAGGTTTTTTGTCGTTCCAAGAGGAATGGAAAGGATTATTGACTATGTTAAGAACAGATACAACAACAAGCCTATATTTATTCTTGAGAATGGTAAATACTTAATACTGGTTTTTTCATGACTTTCTTGTCCATATGCGATTGATTTTTTGTAATACATACAGGTTATTCTTTTCCACGGCCACAAGTAAACCTTGATGACCCGCAACATGATGTCAAGCGTGTTGAATATCACAAAGAATACCTTGCATTCTTGGCTCGAGCCATAAGGTGATTTTTCCTCTCATTTCCTCAAAATCTTGGTTTTAGAAATACATTTGGTAATTATAGGAAATGAATCTTTGCCTGCAAATTTTGCTGAAGGAGATTATAAACTGTGTATATATAGGAATGGTGCTGATGTGAGGGGCTATTTTATTTGGTCATTGATGGACAATTTTGAGTGGACTCGTGGTTATAGCGTAAAATTTGGATTGTATTCCATTGAGACTTTAACATTGAATAGAGTTCCTCGGACATCTGCTAAATGGTATAGAGATTTCTTGAGCGATAAGAAATTAGAGCCAAGAAATGCAATTTCTTCAGGGAAAGAAGAAATGTGATCATTCCATCTTAAAGAAATGCAAAAGAACCACTTGCAGATGAATTGTTTGTGAAAGCATGTATTATAAGTAAAAAATGTAAAATTTTGTTATTTTAATTGTAATTCAAGTACAGCTATTAAATTGGTTTTAAGAATAAATGTGGAATTTAAAATAAATATTATTTTTTAATTTTAATTGCAATCCAAATTTCAAATGCAGCGGAGTAAAAGGGATGGGCTCCATTAGTAGATGAAAGGTATTGTTGGCCCTGTAGCTTACGTCGTTGATCCCTTTAGCCCTCTACAGAGTCATCCTCCTAGGCTAGGCTTCGAAAATCCGCAACAAAAGTGAAATTCATGTCTGGGCTTCAATTGGATTTTATTCAATAAGTTCAATCACAATTCTTTCATGTGTTATTTGTCAAAGTATGAAGATGAGGTAAACTTTTTAAAGATGAACTTTTTAAGAGAAGAAATTCATTTAACCGGATAGATAATCATAATAAAACCATTCTTGATACATCATCCGAGATCGAGAGAATAAGTTTCGCCCATCTAAAAGGTTGCACTACAGAAAGGAAAGCTTATCCCTGGTAGAGCAACCAAAATATTTTCGGACTGAAAAAATTTGCCCTGATCTTTTTTTGAATTTTTATCAAAAATAAATTTTATGATACATGAAAAGAATTTAGGACTCGCATAAATAGTTTATTGTCATTATTAAGTTTAATAATTAAAGTTTACATATTCCGCACTAGAATAGTAGTTCATTATTGCAAAAGCCAGAAGGTTTGGTACACTATTGGAAGAATAGTAGTTGATAGCTTATTAACTAGAAAGGTGGTTAGGGACAATGAAGATGAGGAGTATGACCTGACCAGAGGCGGGTTGGCACATAAGTTAAATCTTTTAATCTATCTCCTAATAAATTTTTTAATTTTTTGAGAAAATATTTAATGCAATATCTAATTTAAAAGTGCAATGTCATAAAAGCTCAAACGGTGTAATTTACTTTTAAAAAATTATTGGAACTCTTCTCCTTCCCTTCAAACACTAAGACTAAATTTCATAACTTTGTGATAATTTTCGTTATTTTGAGTTGATGTGGATGAGAAGTAGACTAATCGATGCGTGGGTCTTCAAAAATATCGATTTGAGATTAAATTTCATCTCAAAATAAGAAAATTTATAATTTTTTTTGTAAATTCTAAACGTTGGTCCGTGCAATTTATAAGAAGCTTGTTCATAATGCCCTGGTTGGTTACATGGGGACTGCCAACTATTTCCCTTGATCTTAGTGTTGGATTAAGGGAAGCGCGGCTACCCAAGGGTGTCACTTAAAACAAAATCAGAAAAAGAAATAATCGAAATCTGGTTAGGGATACTTTCACTGCAAGCCTGGTCAGTGGGCAGGAGTGAGTCGCAGATCCCTTGGGATGTCCTTTTTTAGTGCAAAATTTTGACATATTTATTGTTATTCAGATCTAGAACGATTTATGCTGGTTTTTAAAATTTTAAATTGATAAATTTAAAGAAAAACATTTAAAGAATGATATATCAATCTCATTTTACAAAGATTCGTCGTATAATACTTTCAATTTTAAATGTCGCACTTTTAAATTAGATGTTTCCTTAACTAATTTTATTTTTTATTATAATAATAGTCTTTTTAAGAAAATATTATCATAAATATATAATGCATAATATATAATATATTTTGGTTTGCTGATTATAAATATATAATATATAAAACAATAATATATATTAAACAATTCTCGCACAGGTACACCATTAATTAATCCTATCCTATCCTATCCTATCCTATCCTATCCTATCAATCTACTATTTCTTTCTCATGTTCGCAAATAAAGCAAAAACAGAAGCCCACAACTCCCCTAGGCTTATTATTATAATTCCATAAGGAGGACAATTTGAGTTGAGATCCATCTTTCCAGATCCATGTAAAAAAACCCGCAACCTCTAGAAATTAAACGACGGCGGCCGCCGCTCAAAGAAGAAGAACTCAGCCAGAAGACGAAGACGGAGGGAGGGAACTGGGAAGATGATAGTTAGCTTTGGGGCAGCGGTGGTGATGGGAATAATGGGACTATGGGCATTTAGTTTAAGGTCCTCTGTATTCAGATTTGCAGGAGAGATGATAGAAGTATTGGGATATGGAGTACTTAGAATGTGGATTAATCGGAGACCCAATTCTTTGTCTCCTTTTTCTTATCTTTCTTATTCTTCTAATTTCTTAGTCGGACACTTCGTCTCCAACTGACCTGATATTTCACCATTGGAGCAGCAGCTATTATATGTTCTGAAGAAAGAATTCTTAGAGGGAGGGAGGAAGAGGAAGAAAGACGGCCATTACAGTTTTGTATGTTGTCCCAAGATTAGTATTTCAATTCCCACCAAATCTTTCTTCTTGACTTTTTTTTCTTTTAAATTTATTTTACTAGAAATATTTGTTTCTCATATTATGAGGTCTTGTTCATTAAGTTTTTGTACTCTCTATTTGGATTTTGCTTTTGTTAGGGAGGGGAGAGCTTTCAATTTAGGGTTGACTTTTATTTTAAAGGTATTACAATTCAATGTCCCAAGTTTAAAGTTTAAAAGTTAAGTATATTTGATTTATCGAAGATTTTGATGAATTATCTGAGGAATCGATGACCCATTGGTATTGATTGGTATTGATACCATAATGGTATCTGATAACGTAATCAATCTTAACACATCACCACTCATTATTATTATTATTATTATTATTATTATTATTATTATGTGTATGTATGTAAGCACGTAAATATGTATGTACATGTATGTATAATGTATATATGTACATATATGCATATTTATTTATATATGTATATAATTTTGTTAGTAAAATACTAACTAAACTAAAGAGTAGAAAAAAATAAAAAAAGATAATGCTTTATCTAATTCATTCTATTACTCTCAACCAATTTATGAATTTCTTTTATTGTTATAAATGGTTAGATTTTTTTTAAGGATTATTACTTCTATTATTTTTTAAAGTTTTAATTCGTTAAATTTTGTGGCATGTACATTATTATTTTGTGTTTAATAATATTATTAAAAATAATACATCTAATTTTCATCTCGGGTCCTCAATTGCTTAGTAAATTTTACGGAGCTGATGGGACGGGGTCTGATTTCATTCCCAAGTATGGAGATAAATTGAAGATGAGGATTAATTAGAGAAATTTGAATTGGAAATAGTGCGATTTTTATATTCCAAGTGTGCGAATAGGCTGGAAATGGAGACAAGGTAATAGGGTAAGGGTAGGGATGGGGCTAGAGTTGGAGTCCCGCCACCATTACCATCCCTATTTCCAATTCAAAAAATTTTTACTTTTGTAATCTAAATTTATATTTTTTCTTATAAATAATTTTATTTTCATAGGTTAAAAAAAAATCACTTTTTTTCCTTAATGGAAGGAAGGTAGAGTCTATTTGGCTGGGGAACAAACCTTGGTAGTTAGTCCCTTCAATCCAGTTATGATCACTAACGTTGGGATGAAATTGAATTCGAATCAGTTTAAGTGATTATATTAATAGGTCAAATCAGTTGGACGAATGTAAAAAATCAAATGACATCCTAATAATGTTATAAATATGTTAAATTAATAAATATTATTAATTACGTATTAAAATTATTTAAAAACATATTAAATTTTCTATCCCAAAATAATAATAATAATTTTTCAGTTAATTTTTCCAGAAAAAAATATTACTCTTTTTTACCAAAAAAACAAAGGGTGATAAATCTAACTCGGAAATATGAATGTATATCGCGAAAGAAAA
This sequence comes from Catharanthus roseus, assembly GCA_028651295.1. Taxonomy (NCBI): domain Eukaryota; kingdom Viridiplantae; phylum Streptophyta; class Magnoliopsida; order Gentianales; family Apocynaceae; genus Catharanthus; species Catharanthus roseus. The sequence goes on along the minus strand of JAPQWS010000050.1, from coordinate 9,198,310 downwards.
TCATTATTTTCCCTATTCTTTCTCTCTCTATACAATTTCTCTCTAACTTCTCTCTATTCGTTCTCCACTCTAAAACTAAAATCTTTAACATTAAACTTGTACTGGAGGTAGATATAGATTATTATGAAGAATTTGTAGATGAAAATATCAATTTAGATGTAAAAAAAGTTAAAATAAAATTTTTTTTTTCAAAACTGGGCTCGGATCGCCCGGACGACTAAAGCCTCTTTTCTTTTTATTTTTTTATTTTTTTTAGGGTTTAGGAAGAAAGAATTTTGTAGGTATTTGGAAAACTTGAAACCTAAATAACTCTGCGATCAGAGGTCCGTTTCACGCGTATGACCACTCGTTTTGATGGTTCTCATAAAGATAAATGCAACGGCATCGTCGAAAAAATGATCTGGACGCATTTCGGGACATAAAATTTGCGTCCAAAAAGAATTCTAATATTTATCAACTTCAATCATTTGAATTTTTAATTAGAGCAAAAAGAAGACTGCTCCTCTGTCTAATTTTCAAATTGGCAGCGTAATTTTTAGTTAATAAGAGAGAAAGTATTAGAAAACTACAAAAACGTAAATCAAAAGGAAAATAGGAGGTTTTTGTGGGAACGGTTGGTGGAAACCACCTAAAGCAGTTTCCGACGCGTGGATCTCGAAAAAATACACGAAATGCCCTCAAGAATCGCCTCAATCGGACGTCCGATCGTAAAGTTATGCCCCGTCAAAGTTTTCGACTATACGGGACAAACTTTTTGCCCTAAAACGCATCCGGATCACTTTTTCGATGATGCAGTTGCGTTTATCTATATGAGAACATCAAAAAGAGTGGTCATATGTGTGAAATGGACCTCCGATCCCAGAGTTATTCATGTTTCATGTTTTCTAAATACCTATAAAAATTCTTTCTTTTTAAAAAAAAAAAAAGGCTTGAGTCGCCCGGACATGAGCCGATCGTCTGGGGCAGCGACCCAGACATGTGTTGGTCGCCTGTCTGGGCGATCCGCTCATATCCGAGTCACCCGTTCGGACGATCCGAGCCCATTTTTGAAAAAAAAAAAATTTATTTCAACTTTTCTTATATCTAAATTGATATTTTATCCTAGAAAGAGTAGGGAAAATAATAATATTTTTTGCGCTATACATTCATATTTTCGTGTTAGATTTATCGAACTAAAAAAAATATTACTCTTGGAATCTCTTCTTTTACCTTTTCTTAAAAAATTTTAAAAGAAAAGTCTAATACTTCCTCAAAGAGAAAAGGCCTATAAACTCCCTAAAAGAATATTAAAAATAAAAAAAAGAAAAGCCAGCATTCTCACTAGAGGGAAAAGTGCTCAAACCTGACGATTTAATTAAGAAAAAAAAAAAATGAAGCAAACCTATTTTTTTGTTTCTCTTGCTTGCCCTAGCCGCACAACAGAACCACACACTCATCTAATTTCTTTTATTCTTTCCCTCCTCCCTTCTTCCTCTTTCGTTTCTCTTTATCTTCTGCACCTGATTCCCTTTTTATTTTATTTTTTGTTTCGTTTTCTAGTATTCACCGGCGGCGGCGTGAGAGATTGTGGTTCAAAACAGTATCACAGTGAGGAGGAGAACGGTATTGCATCAAAAAGAAAAAAAAAGGTAGCAGCAATGGAGGTTGAAGAACAGTCGAAGAAGATGATTTCTTAAAAAAAAAAAAAACCCAAGGTAAACCGGTTCAAGGAGATTTCCAGTCCAGCCGCGAGTCTTGACCAAGTTTGACCAGTTCTTTACTACAGCATTAAAGCTGTTTTATGTAATAATCGGACCAGAGAGATGATTGGTTCACAGTCGAATCGATCCGACTGATCGGTCCGGTCGGATTTTGACAACTCTTGTTACCATTCACGGCCGACCCTCAAAGAATATTCACATGTGAAATTGAATGAAAAACTAACATTGAAATATTTATACATTTATATAATATAATATACTCTCATAATGTAGTCTAAACAAAATACCTAAGAATAAGAAAAAGTGAGGTATAATTTAGCATAGATACTTGCAAAATCCTAACTAATAAGATCAGTCAAATATTTGTAAGATATTATCCTAACTTCCAACACTCCCCCTCAATCACTGGAACCATTTCTTGCACAATACTTTTGTGAGAATATTTGCAATATGATTATGTGAAGAAGTCTTCTTTGCCACTATTTCACACGATTGCATATTTTCTCTCACAAAGTAGCAACCCATCTCTACGACTTTTTTGTTCTGCTTTCAGCTCCTTTAGCAACCATCTAATCCATAATACTTCACTGACTGCTTCTTTGCTTTTCATGAAATTGGTGACTTTTCAAACTTTACTATGTATCCAATTCTGAACGCCTTGTACTTTGGCATCCTCCCCAATCAGCATCACAGAAAGCTTCCAAAATCATATTGCTATTTCTTGAAATTAAAATTCTATTACATGGAGAATTCTTTAAGTATTTTTAGCACTCGAATGGCTACATTCCAATGTTCTTCCTTTGGATTAGAGATTGATTGACTTAACAAATTGACTGCATAAGCAATGTAAGACCTAGTCCCAATTAGATATAGTAATCTACCAATTAATCTCCTAAAACGGGACACATATGCAAAATTTGTTGTATTCTCTGGAATAAATTAATGAAGTTTGCTCCATAGGTGTCAAGGATGGCTTACAGACCACTTAAACCTGTTTCATTTAGTATGTCTACAGTATACTTTTGTTGACTTATAACAATTCAGTCTCGTGTCTATTCCCAAGAAGTACGTCAAACCACCTAAATCTTTTATACTAAACTGCTCATGAAGAAATTTCTTAACATCTTTTATTCTCTATTCATTATCTCTAGCTAAGATTATATCATCAATATACATTAGAAGAGCAGTGAAAGTAGAACCAGAATAATGAATGAACAAAGAATGGGCAGCTTTAGACTGACTAAAACCAATGCTAAGTAATGTTGAAGTAAGTTTCTGATACCAATTTCTAGATGCTTGCAAAAACCGTATAGGAACATTTTCAATCTACACACCTAATTCTCTCCTTTTGGTGCAAAGCCATCAGGAGGAATCTTGTAAATTTCTTCATGTAAGTCGCCATGCAAAAAAGCATTATTGATATCAAGTTAGTGAAGGTGCCATCCACGAGCAGTAACAAGAGTAATAAGACAACGAACAGCGACAAGCTTGGCGAGAGGAGCAAACTTATCATGAAAATCAAATCCTTTGATTTGAGTGAACCTTTGACTATGAGGCGAGCTTTATAGCTCTCAATCGCACCATTGGGGTGATACTTGATATGATACACTCAATTTGGAATCAATAGCATATTGTTCAGGAGGAAGAGTGGTGAGAACCCAAGTGCCATTGTGTTCGAAGGCTTTAATTTCATAGTCTCTCGCTAATCAGCAAATTTAGCAGCCTGGTGAAACGTTTGATCAGGATTTTTATAACAAAGTTTTAAACTCAATACTTCAAGTGCACAAGATCAATGTAATACGGAAGTATCAGGGTATTGAACCACAGAGAAAGGCTTAACTACTAAAATTATTATCTTCCTAAATTAATTGTATAAAAAGAAGAATCAAATTATATTATCTAAGAATTATTCCTAAATTAAATAAAACTAATAAATAAAATAACTAGATTAAAAGATAACAGGAGCTTAACCAAAGAGATGATTTAGAATCTTGAATCCACCACTAACCTATATAACAATGATTTAATTCTATTTAGGAGAAAACATTATAACTTTATATGGTGATCTTGACTATAAGCTTCGATTCACTAAAGAACTATATTGTGCTTAAATGCATGACATAATCCATCTAACCATTAGCATAACTTATTCATTCCTATGACATAAATTATCTAAAATTAGCATGAACTATTCAATTCTAAAACCTACAATATACTTGCAAAAATTGCATATCTCTTATACTCAAGACTACAAGAATTAAGCATGGATAAAAATATGAATTACTCCAAATAATTATTTTACAAGAACAATCACAAAGAATTAATTGCATCACACCAAGAAATTTCCAAAGATATGCAATCAAATAAATAATATAATAAATCTTAAAAATAAAATAAACCAAAATCACATGGCTAGGGTTTCATCAAGATTCTAAAAATAAAATTAGTTCATGGCTAAAGGAAAGAAGTAACCAATTTATTGAAATTCATGACTTTTTCCTTCAACTGAAAATTGTTGCTGCCGAATTTCTTCACAGTCGCGTCCAAATTTCTGGACCTTCAGCTAATTTTCTGCGCCGCAGCAGCTTCAATTCTGCTGCTGCTTTGGTTTATGTACCTGCCTGCTTCAGCTGCTTCGTGTCTTCAGCTGCTGCTGCGGCTTCCTTAACCGTTTTCTGCAACTACTTCTGGTTTCAGCTTCCACTACAGCCAGCAGCTGCTTCAAATTCCATGGCTGCTGTAGCTTTTCTGCTTGCTGCTGTATTTTTCTTATACAGCTGCCCTTCTGCCTCTCTCCTCTGTATATTTTTTTCTTCCTCCCTGTTCTCTCCCGCGGCTCTCTATATATAGATATGGTTTTTTTTTCTTTGGATTCCCCCGCAGCTCTCCCTTTCCTACTTATATTATAATTCCTTTCTCTTTATATTGTGATTCTATTTCCTCTTCAATTTATTCTTCTTTTTCTCTCTTTTGTGGCCTCCCAATTTCAATCTTGGGCTTGCTTGTGGGCTGCCCTTCTTGACCGTGGGCCTTTTTCTCTTTATCACCAAAACAAAATAAATTAAATATAATAATTATATTTAGTAAATAAATAAAATATTTTTAAGAGCTAATAATTAAAATTTATGGTATTTATTTGTACCAAAAATGGACTTTATCAACGTTATTGGCTCATTACGGACAATAATAGTAACAAGAAAAGCTTTATGGTGAGGAGAAAAATGAGCGTGACTAACAACTTGAGATAAATGATATTTTAACAAGATTACCAGAAGGAGTGGGCAGCTCTTGTGATGGTGCAAGAGAAGGAGGAAGATCAACCTCAAAGTCCAAGTATTTGACTGGCATGTGACGATCACAATCATTGCACCTAGGTGGTTGAGGCGGTGAAGGTGCAGTAGCTAAGAAAGATGAAGGAGAAGACGATGGAGGTGATGGTGTAGAAAAATCCAGAAAAAGAGACGAAAAATTATGCGGGGGTGATGGGTTGCTTTGCAATGAAGTACTACCGAAAGAGGAAGGAAAGAATGTTGGTTAATTAAGAGAAGAAAGAGGGGGCGATAGGGCCATTGAATGCTAAAAGTTTGGTCTTGAAGTAGGGAAAGAGGAATATAGTTGGGATACCTGAAATGAGGGAACAGAACCAACGAGGAATGTAAATATGGATAAGTTTGCTCATGAAAATTTACATGTCTAGTGACAAATAAGGATCCAGTGTTAAGATAAAAAACTTTGTAGCCTTCTTGTCAACTAGGATATCCTAAGGTTTTCCTTGTATAAAATTTGTCAGTAGTTCGACTGCGTACATAAACTAAGCATGCAAAGGCTTTTAAATGATTATAAACTGGGGGTTGGCCATAAAAAATTTCAAACTACGTTTTATATTGAATCACTCAGTGTCACGTCTTGGATCCAGGTTTGCTCGAACGCGAGCGGGCATGCTGTGTCCACAAGGACAAAGTGCTCAAAACTGGTGGGTAAAAAATAATCATTTTAAAAATAAAACAAAATATGGTTTAAAAGCTCTACTGAACCCAAACTTGCCCCAAATCTTTAACTCAAACTTCTCCAAACATTTTTTTACTCTTGAAGTCAACCTAAACAGATAAGAAGAAGCAATGGAGTAAGTACAACGACTTCGTAAGCGGAGAACAAGTCATAATATCTGGGATTGAACATGTGTTTGCCAATTATTCTTACTTAACAAAACAAAAAATGCCCTTTCAAAGTTAAAATATTTTCAGGGGTAAAACCATAAATTTAAGAAGTTCAAAGTATCATCTCAGCCTTACAAACAATAGTATATAAAATCTAGGGGCTAACTTGTAAATTCCAAAAATGATCTTGACCTTAAAGTAATACTTAAAAAGTTAAGAGACTAGACTGTAAATTTTACAAGGTATGCTTTCAATAAGTTACATTCTCAAAACTCCAAGTATTCTCGAAAACAATTTTTCAAACAATATTTTCACAAAACATATTTGAACTGAGCATCAGACATTTCTCAAAACAATTCTCTTCATTCTATCTTATCAGGCTTTAACATTGAGCTCAAGATAGTACAAAAGACAATAATAGGTAAATTACATGATATCATGTCTGGCTGTTTATCCCTCCAGGTAGGGCAAAGATATATAGTGAGGCTTTTTCCCCTTGTCCAAGGGGTTGAAACATTAGCTGGGACATGTCCTTCCCACGATTAATCCATAGATGATCAGAAGCTCAATGCCCAAAAAAAAAATCAATATCGATTTTCCAAAACAAATACATATATCAAATTCTTTATCGATTTTTATAACCAAACTCCTCTAAAAGCCAATTTAGCAAAGCATATCAGTTATTTCATACGAAAACACATCACTTGTTCAACCTAATTATTATATTCAATTAAAACATAGTCAATTTTCATAGCTAATAAAAAGTTACATAGTTAAAATTTATTTGCCACTTACCTTAAAATGAAGAGAAACCTCATAATTAAGTCTAATAACGGATTTTGGAACCTTCCTCGATATACCCTAGAATCCAAATAAAAATCCTAAACAAATTGAACCCTAAAATATCCTCCATCTAAAAATCTCAAATCAAGCCTGTTTCTAGTAAAGAAAAAAAATAAAGAACTAAGATGAACAAACTTAAGGAAAACTCATCTATGTATCTCGGATGTTGCAGAAAGCAAAATGAGAAAAAATGAAAAGAAAAATGAAGGGAAAACTCTTATATATTGAGAGAATGTCTTGGGGTCGAAGGATTAGTTTAAGGAGTAGTGAGACTTAGGCAATGACACGTGAAAGGTAAGGTGGCATTGGGGTGAGAAGATGAGTGGAAGGAGTGGCTTAGTGGAGAAGGAAAGTAGTTTTATTATTATTATTATTATTATTATTATTATTATTTCTTTATGGGAAAAGGTACGTGTATTACATCCTTCCCTCCTTTTTAAACTTTTGTCCTTGAAACTTCACAACTTACGATATTCTAGGTTGTGGACTAACCACGCTTCCCTTGTGCACCCTGATTATAGCTAAAACGGCCCATATATCTATCTTTCCAAACTATATGACATTAATACCTTGGATGCTGACATAGAAACTATACAATATATAAACTTAATCCGAATAACACGCATGTGCTACTCACTAAAACCTACCTACATATAGATATTTTAAAACAATCTGAACCTATGCTCTGATACCACTAAATTTCACACTCCAGATCTAAGCTTTCCAAAACTTGAGACGGACACAGCATGACCACAAGGCTCAAAACTAGTGGGTAAAAAATAATCATTTAAAAAATAAAACAAAATCTGGTTTAAAAGCTCTACTGAACCCGAACTTGCCCCCAATCTCAAAGTTGAACTTCTCCAAAGAATTTCTCATTCTCAGAGTCAACCTGAACGGATAAGAAGAAGCAATGGAGTGAGTACGACGACTGAGTAAATGAAAAACAAACTATAATCTCTGGGATTGAACATGCGTTTACCAATTATTCTTACTTAATCAAGTGAAAATGTCCTTTAAAAGGCTAAAATATTTTTGGGGTAAAACCAAATTTTAAGAAGTTCAAAGTATCATCTTGGCTTAAAAACAATAGTTTATAAATCTACGGCTAACTTGTAAATTCCAAAAAAGATCTTGACCTCAACATAATACTTAAAAAGTTCAAGGACTAGATTGTAAATTCTACAATGTATGCTTTTCAATAATTTACATTCTCAAAACTCTGAGTGTTCTTGAAAACAGTTTCTCAAACAATACTTTCACAAAACATATTTGAACTGAACATCAGACATTTCTAAAACGATTCTCCTTACTCTATCTTATCATACTTTAATATTCAGCTCATAACAGTACAAAAGGCCACAATGGGTAAATTATATGATATAGAGCCTGGTTGTTTATCCCACTAGGTAGTATGTAGTGGGGCTTTTTTTCCTCTCCCAAGGACTTCAAACATAAGGTGGGATATGTCCCTTCTAAGATTAACCTAAGATAATCAGAAGCTCAATGCCCAAAACAAATATCAATATCGATTTTCCAAAACAAATACATAAATCAAATTCTTTACCACTTTTTATAACCAAACTTATTTGAAAATCAATTTAGCAAAGTACATCAATTATTTCAAAAGAAAACATATCAATGTTCAACCCAATTATTTATTCTATTAAAATATAGTCAATTGTCATAACTAATAAATAGTTACAGAGTTATGATTTATCCTTCACTTACTTCCAAATGAAGAGAAACCTCATAATCAAGTCGGATAATAGATTTTGGAACTGATATGACCCAAGATGCCCAAGAGAAGAAGGACTCGATAAGAGTACCGATTACGAGAACAATTAAAAGGAAGATAGAAGAGTAGAACAAAGGAAGTGTAGCCATGTTTGTGAGAAACTATCAAAAGCTTGCTTTGCACGAGTTTAAAGGAGAAGGTGAAGACCCTAAAGAGACTAAAACACTCCAAGTAACCATGTTGCAAGATGAGGAACCAAGAGGAGCAAGTTTGGAAGACCTAGAAGACACAAAAATCAAGTGTTGCCAAGAAGGGGATCTGCCGACCCTGGCAGGGTTCTATTCCATTTTCCTTTTAACAATTAAGGGCCTGCTGGCCCCGGCTTGTCGGGGGCAGCCAGACCCAGTAGATCTTGACTGAAATACTCATTTTGTGATCTTTGAGTGCATTTTGACTTCTTAACTTTGTTTCTTAAAACCTTGACTTGTAAAGAAGTATCCTAATATGCCCATCTACTTTCTTTAAGCTATTTTAGAAGCTGGGGTTGGAATTAATCACCAAGGTGGCCTATACATACTCTTTTTCAACCATTTTGAAGACAATGAATGATGAATGAAATCTATTGTGTTTTTTAGAGAGAAAACTAGGGTTCCTGGTATTTTTTCTTCTTCCTTGTATATTTGGTGATTGAATAAACAAGTTAATTCTTGAATTGAATTCAAGAGTTCTTGTTCTCTCCAAGTCCTAAATTTCATTGAGATGCTAGCTTTTTAGCTAGTATTGCTTGGAATTAGTATTCCCTTGGGAATAAGGGATAGGTGAGGGTTCCATATAACCCTTGTTAATTCCTCTTCTAGATAGGGAAGTTATTTTCCTTTTATTTTTCTTTTGTTCTTGCAAATTCTTCTTGTTATTCTTCAAGTTGTGCCAAATCCAACTCTTCAAAGTCCCTCTTGAGAAGAGAAGATTCTTGGGAAAGATTGGACTCCAAAGAAGCCTAGAGGAGTTCACATCATGTGGTATCAGAGCTAATCTCTCTATGAGGATTTATGTTATTTTGTTGCTGAATTCGTTTTACAAAATCCAAATTGATAGAAATTGAAAAGGCTTGAAATCTGGAATTTTCGAACATAAAAGTACAAGTGAAAAGAGTGAGATGGTGTATGAAATCAAATCTAAGTTGCATGGAATTTGTCTCATTTGAATCCTTGTTGATTTTTAGTTCTTTGGAAACAAATTTGAGTCAATTTGGACTTGATTTGGTTGGTAAATTGGTTACAAACTTTGAAAGTGTCTCGAAATCATCACTGCTAATAATATGTGGATTAATGTGGTTATATCTTATGTTATACTAAGTCAAATGGATCGAACTTGTGCTTAAATTCATCTTCGTCGAGTTTCTGATCTTTCTAAGTGTTTTGGACTCGATTTGGAGATTTATTGATTGAGTTACTATATTTTTAGTGGGAGGGTATCATTAGGCTCTGTTCTTTTTGAAATTTTTCCTAGTACTCTTGATTTCTTGAAATTTTGTTTGCCAATTGTCTTTGCTTTGAATTGGGATCAGATTTGCTAAGTTTTTTGCTGCTCTTTGTCGGGATTGAACACTTTTATTGCCTCACACTATTGAATTAGTTTTTGAAACTCTATGCACTCCAAGTGTTTGTGAAAATGTTTCTTAATCTTTGAATTCTTGTTTATTTGGGAATTGCTGGCTTGATATCCTTTTGGAATTGCTTGGCAACTTGGAAGATTAGAAGCTATTAGATGATTGAGAAAATGAAAGAGGCAAGAGGGTGAGACTATTTTTACAAAAGCCATAAAGAGTGAGTGACAAACACGAGGGTTGAGCAAATCAAAGTCTAGAGATACACTTAGGGTATGGTGAGGTCCTTTGTTTCTATCACGTGTTCTCTAGGTGTCAATGTTATAATCATATATGGGAGGAAGAACTTCAGGAGGGAATATGAGAAGTACCATAAAGGCTATAATCATGGTGACCATACTCATGAAGGATATAACGTTGGTGCTTACGGTGGGAATGATTGTGATGAAGGGTGGAGGTATTTAAGGAGTGTGGATCCCTTTTATGGGAGTGGAAGCTATGGGAATGAGTCTATGATTGAAAGAGGGTTAATGAATATGGGTGACATTGTTGATAGAGATATAGTTAGGAAGAATGGTGATGAAAACTTGGCCTCAAAACTTGATGGATATGTAAATTCATTGGTGGTCATGAGGAATCTTGATCGTCAAGGACTTGAAGAACTGCCTATTCATAAAAAAGGAGAGATTATTCCACACGAGATGCAACATCGCCAATAAGGCTTACCATACCATTATTGATGGAGAAAATGGTACAAACTTAGCTAGTGCCTACCTTGTGGAGAAATTGAGCTTACCTACCATGGAGCATCGTAAGCCCTATCTCTTAAGGTGGGTAAATGGTCGTGAGGTGTGGCTTACTAGACAAGTATGGTATCATTTTCCTTTGGGAGACATATAGATAGATTCTTTGTGATGTTATTCCAATGCAAGTGACCACTTAACATTGGGAAAGCCATGGATAGATGTAAGAAAGGCTTCCTATAATAGCTTCAAGAAGATATACTCCATTGAAAAAGATGGCCTCAAACGAACCCTTAACCTCTCTCTCATACTCAAGTGTATGAAGAGCAAAAGAAATTGGAAGAAAGGGTAAGAATATTTGAGAATGATATCAAAAAAGGAAGAGGGCATCATGGAGGTTACAAGATGGGAAGAAGAGCATCTATCCATGCCATATCAAGTAGTTGTAATGGTGAAAACCATAAAGTCATCAGTGGTTGAAGGGCATCAAAGAATAAACAAACCTCTACGAGCTATTGTTGAAATTGAAGTAGGTGATGGCACACATGTTGAGAAAGGGACATCTAATGAGGATCTTTGTGATATCATGAATAAGGACACTGAAACAGAAGAGAGCATTGAAACTAAAGAAAAAGAAAGAGTGAAAAAAGGAGAGGGAATAGCTCAGAGATTAAGTTTCTTTGATTCCATATCTATTCTTTCAAGCGAGAATGAGTTTGAGAAAAGTGAGCAAAGAAAAGGAATGAGAGCCTCATGGTAAAACAAGAGAGTTTAAAGAAGAACAACAAGAAAAAGAGATAGTTACCATTGAAAAGAGTGAGGAAGTGAACTTTCTCACTAACCAAACTAACTCTTTTCTTGTTAATGATTCTCTACATTTGCAGAAATTTCGGATACAAAAAAATTGAGGATGAAGGAAAGATGGACTACAACACCTATGACATAACAAGCTTCTTTCTTCCTACTTCATACTCATGTTTGATCACTTAATTAGAGAAACTAACTCTTATTCTTTTGTATTTGCTTTTGATAGGAATTCTCTCCAACATGCTTGCACCATATCATCAGTGAGAAAAAGGAGAGATACCATGGAATTTGAAGGTCAAGGCAAGAGCGTTGGAAGAAAACTATTCTTATACTACAGAAACTCATCAATGAGTTTTTCTTTCCTTTAAAGAGTTGAAATTATTTTTAAATGGCTATGTTTTTCTTGAGTTTGATTGTGCATGTTTTATCTTCTATTCTCGTTATATTTCTTATTGTTGCTGTGAGGAAACTAAGTTGCTTTCTTGTAATGTCATGAGATAAGAGGTCCATTATTTAATTGCTAAAGTGCCACATCATATTGGTAGTCCATATAGGAATCATTGCTTGGTGGATATTAACTTGTCTCATGATGACTTTTTCTTTGTTTCCAATGATGTGGGCCCTTGGATTCTTTGTGACTCATTAGGGGATGTCAATCATTATACCATTAGCTTTCTTGAAAATATTCTTATAGTTTTGATGATTCTTTAATTTTTTTTATTGGTGATCTTTGTGATAAGTTTCATTGGGGAATTTATTGAGAAGTGTGTGTTTTTGTTGCTTCCTCTTGATCCTTATGTGATGGATTTTGTTGAGAATATTCTTGTGGGTAAACCTTTTTTGCTTGTGAATGGTTTATTCGAAAACTCTTAATTAGTGGCCTCAATTTCTCATTGTGGTGAAATCTTTTAAAACTTTGTTTGAAAAGGATTTTGGCTGCAAAATTATTTCATTTGCATTACAAGGAGTTCTTATCATCAAAGGTTTTTGAAAACCAAATAGGCTGTTGTTTTAAAATGAGTCAAACTAATTTTTGTGAGCATTTGGAAGCTCATATGGCAAGTAATATTTTAAAACCCATTTTGATAGAATTGGTAGGAAGAAATCCTTACTACTATTTCCCTTTCAAGAAGTTGTTTTTGGAGTTCTCCAGTATACTTGCTAGCTTTTGGGAGAATTCTTGAGCTATATTTTTGAAATTCGGATTTGATGGGACATTCTATCATCCACATTTTAAAGATTTCTTAAAGATATGAGTTTAAAAGAGGAAAGTAGAGGATCTTAGAACTTTAGAATTTGTGGTACTTCCTTTCCTTACCTCAATTTTGAAGCTTTGGCACATGTGAAGCACAAAGTTCCTTCTTTATTTTCAAATGCTTGAGAGTTCCTTTGGATAGTAGCTAGTGCTTACTATTATCCTTCCGGAAAAGACACATTTTAAACAAACGGTTTTCTTGAGTTACTTTGGAGTTTGTAAATGATGAAAGTTTCTACTTCCACTTACCTTTTAAAGATGGTAAAAACTTATGCTTCCTTGGAGGAATGTAGCAAATTCTATGATTGTGAAACTTTGCGTCTATATTTCTTGATCTTAATGGTGAAATGTTGGGATTTGTGAATCATAAAGTTTACTTGGCATTTCCAATTCCTTTTACGTCTAATTGGAATGAGCATTTTGGATAACATCTCCCTTTTAAAGAAGAGACACCTCAATCTATTGTTATTCATGTCTTACTCCTTGGATTTACAAAGGATAAAATTTTTTTCTACCTTGGGCTTTTAAAGATAACGATTATTTCCTTGTCAAAATCTTGAATATTCCTCAAAAATTTCTTGTGCTTTACGCTAACTTCTTTTTCAAATTTGAGCTTTCAATTTCATCTTCTTTTTATAGAAATTTTAGGAGTTATTGTGGTTGAGTTTTATTTACAAGATTTCAGCAATTTTACTTATAATCTTTTTGAGCAAAGTCTTGTAAAGTTTAAATGGTTGTTGCATAGTCCTTCCTTGGGTTGTTTTGTTTTGCATTTCTTTATCCATGCAACTTTCTCATATCCCTTTCAAGGAAGATATAGAACCCTTGTTTTATTAGTTGCTTAGATGGTGTTTTAGCTTTAGTTACTTCATACTAAGCATTGATCATCTTGGTAACTTCTTTTCTAATGTTATCCGCCTCTTGTGGTTAATTGAAGGAATGGATTTGAGTACCGATCCTTTTGAAGAGAGAGGGTATGATATAACCTGAGATGCCCAAGAGACGAAGGAATTGATGAGAGGTCTAATTACAAGAATGATGGCAAGGAAGACAGAAGAAGAGAACAAAGGAAGGGTGGCCATGTTGGTAAAAAACTACCAAGAGCTTGCTTTTCACGAGTTTGAAGGAGAAGATAAAGACCCTAAAGACACCAAAACACTCCAAGTAACCATGTTGTAAGAGGAGGAACCAAGAAGAGAAAGTTTGGAGGACCTAGAAGACACAAAAATCAAGTGGTGCTAAGAAGGGGACCTGCCTGCCCCAGAAGGTTCAAGACCTGCCAGTCCTGGCAGGGTTCTATTCCATGTTCTCTTCAACAATTAAGGACCTTTAGGCCCCTATAGGTCAGCAGCAGCGAGCCCTCTCAGGTCTCGACTGGAATTCTCATTTTGTGATCTTTGAGTGTATTTTGCCTCCTTAACTTGTTTCTTAAAATCATGACTTGTAATTAAGTGGCCTGATGTACCCATCTACTTTCTTTAAGCTAGTTCAGAACTTAGGGTTAGAATTAAGCATCAAGGTTGCCTATATATACTCTTTTTCAGCCATTTTGAAGACAATAAATGATGAATGAAATATATTAAGTTTTTAGGAGAGAAAACTAGGGTTCCTATTATTTCTTCTTCTTCTTCCTTGTAGATCAGGTGTTTCAATTTGTAAATTAAGCAAGTTAATTCTTGAATTGAATTCAAGAGCTCTTGTTCTTCTCAAATCCTACATTTCCTTGAGGTGCTAACTTTCTAGCTAGTGTTGCTTGGAATTTAGGTATTCCCTTGTGAATGAGGGGTAGGTGAGGGTTTCATGTAAACTTTGTTGATTCCTCTTCTAGATAGAGAAGTTGTTTTCCTTTTGTTTTTCTTTTGTTCTTGCAAATTCTTATTGTTATTCCTTAAGTTGTGCCAAATACAAGCCTTCAAAGTCCTTGAGAGAGAAGATTCTTGGGTAAGATTGGACTCCAAAGAAGCCTATAGGAGTCCTCATTAGGAACCTTCCTCGATATACCCAAGAATGAACCAAATAAAAATCCTAAAAAAATTAAAACCCTAAAATATCCTCAATCTAAAAATCTCATACCCAACCTATTTCTAGTTAAAAAAGTAAAGATACTTAGATAAAGAAACTTAAAGAAAACTCACCTATGGTACCTCGGAGGTCGTAGAAAGCTAAGTGGGGAAAAACGAAAAGAAAAATGAAGGGCAAACTCTTCTATATAGAGAGAGAATTTCTTGGGGTCGAAGGATTAGCTTAAGGGGTAGTGAGACTAAGACAATGACATGTGGAAGATAAGATGGCATTGGGGTGAGAAGATTAGTGGAAGGAGTGACTTATTAGAGACGAAAAATAGCAGTAGTAAAGACATATTATTATTATTTTTGGGAAAAGATATGAGTATTACATCCTCCCCTCTTTATAAAAGTTTTGTTTTCCCTCGAAACTTCCCAACTTACAATATTGTGGATTATAGACCCACCACACTTCCCTTGCGCACTCTGTTATACCTAAAAGGGCCATATATCTATCTATTCATGCTATCTGACACTAATACCTTGGATGATGACACGGAAACTATACAATATTTAAACTTAATCTGAATCATACACACGTTACTCACTCAAACCCACCTATGATTAGATATTGTAAAACGATCTTAATCTATGCCCTGATACAACTAAATGATATGCCCTTGATCCAGGCTTCCCTGACCTAAGATGGACATGCTATGCCCACAAGGACACAAGACTAAAAACGAGTGGGTAAAAAATAATTAGTTTAAAAATAAAACAAAATCTAGTTTAAAAGCTCTACTGAACTCGAACTTGCCCCCAATCTCGAAGTCGAATTTCTCCAAACACTTTCTCGCTCTCGGAGCTAACCTGAACAGATAAGACGAAGTACTATAGTGAGTACGATGACTCAGTAAGTGGATAACAAATGACAATCTCAGGGATTGAACATGCGTTTACAAATTATTCTTACTTAATCAAATAAAAATGCCCGTTCAAAGTCTATAATATCTTCGGGGGGTAAAACCATAGTTTTAAAAGTTCAAAGTATTATATCGGCCTTAAAAAAATAGTTCATAAATCTAATGGCTAACTTTGTAAATTCCAAAAACAATCTTGACCTTAAAGTAATACTTCAGGGACTAAACTTTAAATTCTACAAGGTATGCTTTTCAATAAGTTACATTCTCAAAACACCGAGTGTTCTTGAAAACAGTTTCTCAAACAATATTTTCACAAAACATGTTTGAAATGAACATTAGTCATTTCTCAAAACAATTCTCTTCATTCTATCTTATCATACTTTAACATTGAGCTCAAGATAGTATAAAGGACAACAATGGGTAAATTCCATGATATCACGCCTGGCCTTTTATCCCGTCAAGTAGACCAAATATATATGGTGGGGCATTTTTCCTTTTCCAAGGAGTTCAAATATAAGGTGGGACATGTCCCTCCCACAATTAATTCAGAGATGATCAGAAGCTTAATGCCCAAAACAAATATCAATATCGATTTTCCAAAACAAATACATATATCAAATTCTTTATCATTTTTTATAACAAAACTCATATGAATATCAATTTAGCGAAGCACATAAATTATTTCATACAAAAACACATTACTTGTTCAATCCAATTATTATATTAAATTAAAACATAATTAATAAAAAGTTACAGAGTTATGTTTTATCCTCCACTTACCTCAAAACGAAGAGAAATCTCATTATCAAGTCAAATAACAGTTTCTAGAACCTTCCTTGATATACCCCACAATGAACCGAATAAAAATCCTGAACCAATTAAAACCTAAAATATCTTCCATCTGAAAATCTCAAATCAAACATATTTGTAATAATGAAAAAAATAAAGAACTAAGATAAAGAAACTTAAAGGAAACTCATCTATGGTAACTCGGATGTCCTAGAAAGGAAAATGGGAAAAATGGAAGAAAACTGAAGGGAAAACTCTTGTACATAGGGAGAATGTCTTGGGGTCGAAGGCTTAGTTTAAGGGTTATGAGACTAATGGAATGACATGTAGAAGGTGGGGGTGAGAACATGACTGGAAGGTGTGGCTTATTAGAGAAAGAAAGTGGTAGTGGTAACAACATTATTATTATTATTATTATTATTATTATTATTATTATTATTATTATTATTATTATTATTATTATCATTATTATTTTTGGGAAAAGGTAAGGGTTTTACATCCTCCCCTCCTTATAAAATTTTGCCTCGAAAATTTACAACTTACTATCTTATGTGTTCTGGACGCACCACACTTTCCTTGCGTACTCTAGTTATTCCTAAAACGACCCATATATCTATCTTTTCATACTATCTGACATTAATACCTTGGATGTTGACGCGGAAACTATACAATATTTAAACTTCTTCAAATCACACACACGTGTTACTCACTCAAATCCACCTACATTTAGATAATTCAAAACAATCTCAACCTATACATTGATACCACTAAATGTCACGCCCCAGATCCGGGCTTGCTCGAACCCGAGACAGATACGCTGTGCCCACAAGGATACAAGGATCAAAATTGATGAGTGAAAGATAATCATTTTAAATATAAAACAAAATCTAGTTTAAAAGTTCTACTAAACCCGAACAGGCCCCAATCTCGAAGTCGAACTTCTTCAAACACTTTCTTGCTCTCAGAGCCAACTTGAATGGATAAGAAGAAGCAATGGAGTGAGTACGACGACTCAGCAAGCGGGAAACAAATCATAATCTCTAGGATGGAACATTCGTTTTCCAATTATTCTTACTTAATCAAATAAAAATGCCTTTCAAAGTCTAAAATATTTTTGGGGGTAAAACCATAGTTTTAAAAGTTCAATGTATCATCTCTGCCTTATAAGCAATAGTTTATAAATCTAGGGGTTGACTTGTAAATTTAAAAAATGATATTGACCTTAAAGTAATACTAAAAGTTTAGGGACTAAACTATAAATTCTACAAGGTATGCTTTTCAATAAATTACATTCTCAAAACTCCGAGTGTTCTTGAAAATAGTTTCTCAAATTATATTTTCGCAAAACTTATTTTAACTGAACATCAGGCATTTCTCAAAACAAATCTCTCCATTCTATGTTATCATACTTTAATATTGAGCTCAAGAAAATACAAAAGACAACAATGGGTAAACTACGTGATACCACTTATTGCTATTTATCCCGCAGGTAGGCCAAGCATATTTGCTAGGGCTTCTTTTCCTTGACCAAGGAGTTCAAACATAAGATGGGACATCTCCCTCTCACGATTAATCCAAACAAGATTAGAAGCTCAATGCCTAAAACAAATATTAATATCAAAATTTTCCAAAAGTAATACATATATTAAATTCTTTATCACTTTTAATAACCAAATTCATCTTAAATCAATTTAGCAAGGCACATCAATTATTTCATGCGAAAACACATCACTTCTTTAACCTTATTATTATGTTCAATTAAAATGTAGCCAATTTTCAAAATTAATAAACAATTACAGAGATATGTTTTGTCCTCCACTTACTTAAAACGAAAGGAAACCTCAAAATCAAGTCGAATAATGGATTCTGGAACCGTTCTTGATATACCCTAGAATGAACAAAATAAATATCTTAAACCAATTAAAAACCCTAAAATATCCTTCATCTGAAATTTCAGATCAAACCTATTTCGAATAAAGAAAAAAAAAAACAACTAGGATAAAGAAACTTAAAGAAAAGTCACCTGTGGTACCTCGGATGTTGTAGAAAGCAAAATGGGGAAAAATGGAAAGAAATATGAAGGACAAAATTTCCTGGGTCCAAGGATTAGTTTAAGGGGTAGTGAGACTAAGGCAATGGCACATAGAAGGTGAGGTGGCGTTAGAGTGAGATGATGAGTGGAAGAAGTGTCTTATTAGAGATGGAAATTAGTAGTAGTAACAACATTTTATTATTTTTTTGGGGAAAAGGGACGGGTATTACATCATCCCTTTCCATATGAAAGTTTTGTCCTCGAAACTTTCACAACTTACTATATTATGTGTTGTGGACCCACCACACTCCCTTGTGCACTCTGATTATACCTAAAACGTTTCATACAGTCTGACACTAATATCTTGGATGTTGACACAAAATTTATATATACAATATTTAAACTTAATTCGAATCACACACACGTGTTACTAACTCAAACCCACCTACGTTTAGGTATTTCAAAGAAATCTCAACCTATGCTCTGATACAACTAAATGTCACGCTCTGGATTCGGGCTTTCTAGAACCCAAGAGGGAGACACCTTGCCCACAAGACCGCAGGGAGCAAAACTGCTGGGTAAAAAATAATCATTATAATAGTAAAACAAAATCTGGTTTAAAAGCTCTATTGGACCTGAACTTGCCCCGAATCTCGAAGTCAAACTTCTCCAAAAACTTTCTCGCTCTTGGAGTCAACCTGAACGGATAAGAAGAAGTAATTGAGTGAGTACGATGACTTAGTAAGTGGATAACAAATCATAATCTCTAGGATTGAACAAAGTCTAAAATAAAAATGCCCTTTCAAAGTCTAAAATATTTTCAGGGGTAAAACCATAGTTTTAAGAAGTTCAAAGTATCATCTCAGGCTTAAAACAATAGTTTATAAATCTAGGGACTAACTTCTAAATTCCAATAAAGATCTTGACCTCAATATGATACTTAAAAAGTTCAGGGACTAAATTGTAAATTATACAAGGTATGCCTTTCAATAAGTGACATTCTTAAAACTCCGAGTGTTCTTGAAAACGTTTTCTCAAACAATATTTTCACAAAATATATTTGAAGTGAACATCCTACATTTTTAAAAATAATTCTCATCATTCTATCTTATCATAGTTCTACATTGAGCTCAAGACAATACAGAAAGGACACAATATGTCAATTATGTGATATCACACCTGACTCTTTATCCCGCCAGGTAGACCAAACATTTATGGTGGGGCTTTTTTTCCTTGTCCAAGGAGTTCAAATATAAGGTGGAACCTGTCCCTCCAACGATTAATCCAGAGATGATCAAAAGCTCAATGCCAAAAACAAATAGCAATATCGATTTTCCAAAACAAATACGTATCAAATTCTCTATCACTTTTTATAACCAACCACATCTTAAAATCAATTTTGCAAAGCACGTCAATTATTTCATACAAAAACACATCACTTGTTCAGCCTAATTATTATAATCTACTAAAACATAGTCAAGTTTCATAATTAATAGACAGGTACAAAGTTACAGTTTATCCTCTACTTACTTCAAAACGAAGAAAAATCTCATAATCAAGTTGAATAATGGATTCAAGAACTTTCCTCGATATATCCTAGAATTAACCAAATAAAATCCTAAGCTAATTAAAACCCTAAATATCCACTATCTAAAAATCTAAAATTAAACCTATTTCTAATAAAGAAAAAAAATAAAGAACTAAGATAAAGAAACTTAGAGAAAACTCACCTGTGGTATCTTGGATGTCATAGAAAGAAAAATGGGGAAAATGGAAAGAAAAATTTAGGGCAAACTCTTATATATAGAGAGAATGTGATATGCCTACTATTATCCTATTGAGTTTTATCGTTTTTATCAGTTTTTGTGTTTAATTGTTTATAAAACAAACTGGTTAAGCACTGTTTCTTCTCTCATTGATTATAGGTACCTTTGGATGAAGATATGTTGAAAACAAGCCAAAACGAAGGACTTTGGAGCAAAAATTGAAGAAATAGAGAAGGACGGGTAAAATTGGAAAAGCTAGAATATAACTACTATCCTGGATCCGGATAATAGCTATCTAGTTCCAGATAGTCCTGTAGCTATCCGGTTCCGGATATTCCTGTAGAGGGGCTTTTAAGAAATTTTAGAACTTTTCCTTTTTGTATTTTGCTTTTATTTCATTTTTATAATTTGATTCAAAACTTTTTTAGAAAGGGTTTAGGGTAACTATAGATTAGGATTTGGAGAATTTTCTCCTATATATACCCCATTAGATACATTAATTTCATTAGCTCAGGTTTTAGTTTCAATTCCATATTTTTGTAAGAAGATTAGAAGACCTAATTCGGTGCAATTTGGGAGTTTCCTCAAAGGACTCGGAAGACGAGCTTGGACAATCGCCGGGACCGTGGACTCTTCAAATTCTTCTCTTAAGCTCCGTAAAATTATTTTATTTCATGAATTTTTCTATGAGTTTATGTTTTAGAATAATGTTTAGCAACTAAGTCTTTTTGTGTTTATGTGGGAATGAACCCTAGAATACTTGGTTAGTATTTTTATATGAGTTTCATATTTTGATTATTTAATTCTTGTTTGGTTGTTTTTCAATTATTGTATTTGTTTTCCGATTTTCACGAGATTGATAATTTCGAAGGATTAATTGGAATTGAAAGGAAGGTTAACCTCGGGCTTAATTGAATTATAGAAATTGATAATTGAGTAGGAATACTAATTCTAGTTCCTAGATCACTAAAATTGCTATAATATATAACTCGTTCATAATCAAGTTAGGGTTAGAAGGAATTCTTCTTTAAATAGTTAAGAGAATCGGAGGGTCTTTGCCTAGGAATAGGGATTATCTGATGTTTCAGTGAGATTCAACCAACGAGTTTTAGTAATTAATTACAACAAATTTCTAAATAAAATTAACTTAATTCTAGAGAGATTCTACCATTTTAAAAACTCTTTTGCCAAATTTGTTTAAAAACCTTTAATTGCTTTCTTAGTTTAATTGATTTCTTAATTTAATTGTCTTTTAATTTTTTCTTTTTAAGAAAATCTTTTCAAAACGTTTTATTTAATTAAACAGTAAAAACGTAGTTAGTACTAGTGCTTGGCTGTCCCAAGAGTTTGACAATCCGGGGACTTTCCTTACCTTATTACACCGATAGGTACAGTTGCCTAAACGTGGAATTTTGTTAGGATAAAAACCACACATCAAGTTTTTGACATCGTTGTTGGGGATGGTGATATTAGGAACACCATTGATTTATTAATTTAATTGTTTGTGTATTTTTTTTTGTTTTATTCCCCTGTTGGATTGTGGTTGTAATTTGAATTCTTTGCTCTTCTTCTTCTATTCGCCTTAAACTTACCGATTTCGTGATTCTTCCATTGTACGTTCTTTTCGACTAGTTTATGTCCCATTTCCAATAGGGTGAGTTGGTTGAATTCGATCCGGAAATTGAGAGAACGTTGTGAAAGTCCCCCGTAGTATCAATTTCAATATGGAAGATAAATCGACATTAGTAGTTGTAGATAAGGCGAAAGAGGAGGACCTAAGGGATCTACCACCGCCACCAATACTAATGGCGAAACAAAATATAGCAGACTATGCTAGGCCGTCCATCACTGGGATGAGGCTGAGCGTAACATGATCGGTGGTGGACGCCAATAATTTTGAGATAAAGCTCAACATCATGCAGATTGTACAAAATAATGTTCAATTCGATGGGCTACAAGACAAAGATCCCAATGCACACATCACCAATTTCTTGGAGGTGTGTAATACTTTCAAAGTCAAATGAAGCATCGGATGATGCAATTAAAATTCAATATTCCCATTCTCCTTAAGGAATAAGGCAAAGTCGTGGCTCAAATTGTAACCTCCGGGTTCTATCACAACTTGGGAATCTTTGGCGGAGAAATTTCTTAGAAAGTCTTTTCCCCTAGGACGTACTGCAAAATTGAGGAATGAAATCCTCTCATTTCAATAAGCCGATGGGGAAAGTCTCTACGAAGCATGGGAAAGGTAGAAAGAATTGATAAGGAAGTTCCCGCATCATGGTTTGGAGTCCAAATCAAATCTTTTATCAATGAAGGTAGCTTTGGAGCTAGGCAACTAATAGATGCTTTAGCCGGAGGATCTACTGATAGTAAAACGCCCCAACAAGTATATGAATTAATTGAACAAATCACCTTGAATAGTCATACTTGGGGGGGCCCAATATCAAGGGCGAAAATGACGAGAGTACATAGCACAAATACGATAATATCTTTGTAGTCAAGGTTGGCCGCCATGATAGATAAGAAGTTTGAAAAATTAAATATAGCATCGACGAGCCCATAACAAGCAATGTTTTGTTGGACTCAAGGTTGGCCACCATAATAGATAAGAAGTTCAAAAAATTAAATCTAGCGTCGACGAGCCGTCAAGAAGCAATTTTGTGATTTCTGTAATGGAGGGCACCTAATCATGAGTGCTCTAGTATGGATGCTTCTGTGGCTCAAGTAGACTATATTCAGGGAAATAGGCAAGGGAATAATCCTTATTCCAATACATATAACCCTGAATGGTGCAACCATCCTAACTTCTCATGGAGCAATCAAGGGCATTAAAGACCTCAAAATCCTTCGGGATTTCAAAATCTTGCACCGGCACAACCGTTGACCTACAATGCACCTCCTTCAAATCCACCACCAAAAAGTCCAATCTTGAAGATATGCTTATGAAATTCATGAGTGCAACTGAGGCAAAACAAAATCAGATGCCTCTATTCGAAATTTAGAAACTCAAAATGGTCAAATTGCTAAGTTGATCTCCGAAAGACCTCAAGGAACTCTTCCGAGCAACACAGAGGTAAACTTGAAAGAACATGTGAATGCTATATCGATAATCTACAATAAGAGGTTCCTAAAAAGGAGAGTATGGTGGTGACTCAAGATACAAGCTCCAAGAAAGAGGAGATTAAGGCACTCAATACCTCCAATCCTAAGAAGACCAAAGATTACTAAAAGGTTGAAAATTGAAGCATACAAGCCTAAGATCCCTAATCCAGTGGCCCTTAATCGGGATAGAAGTAAAGATGACATAAGGAAGTTTGTAGATATTTTTAAACAATTGAAAATTAACTTAACAATTGAAAATTAACTTACATATCTGTGATTTGGTTTACAGGTACTCGAATATGCAAAATATCTTAAGGAGATGCTTTCAAAGAAAAAGATATTAGACGAAACATCGACATACACTTTGGGTGAAGAATGTTCGGCAATACTAATCAACAAGGAAAAGCTGCCATGAAAATTAAATGACGAAGAGAGATTTTCTTTCCCTTGCACGATAGGCAAATTTTCCATTTGATAAGGTATTAGCCGACCTAGGAGCTAGCATAAACCTTATGTCGTATAGTATTTGTAAAAAGCTAGACCCCAGCACTCATTAGAATGTCCATAAGTTTAGCGGATAATATTAATGTGCCTCGTTTGGTGTAGGAAAACAAGTCTACCACATCCGAAAGCCCTAAGAACTCAAAAAGGACAGAAGAAAGCTACTTCTCCTAAAATAAAAAAGAAGGGTTAGTGACGTGGGTTCCAATTGGTGAAAGGGAAAAGGAAGGGTAAACACGTTCTCGGATTCTAATGATTCAGGAGGTGCCAACGGCACCTAAGAGAGAGTATCACAACTCTTTCATATATTTTGAACTTTTAAGTTTAACATAGTTTAGTGTTATGCTTTCCTTTTGTTATTCTTAAGTCATTTCGTCTTTTAATTTGTGTTTTAAAGTGAGCAGGAGAGCCCTTCATGCCCTGAAACTACTTTATTGAGTTTTAGATTCTAAGTTTAGGTAAAAAATATCGATAAAGCACGAAAACGACCAAAAAGTAGAAATTTCTAGCCCGGAATTGGAGATTTTCGAAACTGAAAAGCCGCTATCTGTAGCCCGAAAGCATATAAGCATTATAGTTTTTTCTCTCGACTCACTACAAAAAAAAAAAGGCATTTCTCAATACTTTGAATTACAACGGTCATTAAAACCATTGGTAAATTCATTTTTACCCACACTTTAATTAGTTGTGGGCAATAATATATTTTTCCAACAAAATTTTTTTCCACAATACATATTTCATGGAGAAACATTTTTTTTGCCAACAATTTTTTTAGTGATGTAGGAAAAACTAAAAATTTGCCACAACTATTTTAGTATGGAAAAATTTTCAGCTAAAATATTGGCAGCACTAATAGCTGGGGTTGTCATCCCATCCCCGCCTCTTTACTTTGTCTCTATTCTTAACTCACCCCATTCATGAGTATAAAATTCATTCCCATCCCCAATGCAAATTTTCATTTTTCAGCCCCATCCCAACGCGTCCTCGCCAAATTCACTAGGGAAATGGAGATCCAAGTAGAGATTACATACATTATTTTTAATGTCCAGATACTAGAGTAGGGATTAATTGAATATAAGGTTTAGTTTAGTATTTTTTTCAACTTTGTTTTTACTATTTAAAGTAATATTTTACTTAAAAATTTATATATATATATATATTTAAACTGGAGATAGATAAGAATGGGAGTTTGGAATGGGAAGAACTTAATCCCCATCTAGGGCTGTAAACGGGTCGGGTCTTATCCGTACCCGCACGGGTCTGTACTCGTTTTTAGCGGGTAAGGTTTAAATTTTATACCCGCGGACCCGGACCCGTACCCGTACCCGTATTTATACTGCTATGGATCCGGGTAAGGTATGGTGATGCCCAGACCCGTATACTCGTATTAATAAAATAATAATATATTTTATATATTATATTATATTAATATATAATTTATAATTTTTTTAACATATTATTTTACTCTTATCTTTAACCCTAACCTACTACCTCTACCTACCAACCAACTACACTCACATCACATCACATGTGTTTGCATTTGCAGAGAAAAATTGATGTGAGTTTTTTTATCTTTAGATACATTTTCATAATTATCTCTATTTTACATACACTTATAAAATTATAATATATACTCACTTCAATATTTCTTTTGTACGAGACAAATAGGAGCAAGTGGTATCCAAAATCCAAATGCTTTGATTAATGTATTTTATTGAACTAGAACTTTTATTTTTATTCGATTAATGTACTATGACAATTTTGTGTATATTTGAACTTTTAATTATGTGAATTAGAGATGTTAAATGATTTTATTTGTTGAAAGAAATGTTAAGGAGATTATGTTAATCATGTTAAAATTTTTATTTTTTGAATTATACATTGTTTTACATATTTTTGTTTAACAGGGAAATAAAATATAAAAATGTCATACGGGTACGGGTATACCCGTACCCGACCCTGGACCCTGGAGGGTCGGGTCTGGGTCCAGAATTTTATACCCTGGAGGATATGGGTTCAGGTTTGGGTCCAAGTTTCACTATAAGGGTACGGGTCCGGGTATAGGGGTACCCTGAAGGTCTGGACGCGTTTACAGCCCTATCCCCATCCCCAACTCATCCTAAAGTTTGAGTACAAAATTCATCATCTCCATCTGAATTTTTAATTAAATCGAAATTAAACGAGTTGAGATGAATTGAAGACGAATAGATACTCGGTTAAACCCATTCCATTACTGTTCCTACTAGTAGCACTATTTCTTTTTTTTTTTTTTTCTAATACACACGATCAAAACGAGGAAGTTTTTTAAGCTGTCTGACTAAAATTAAAAAATCTCTATTTCTGCCTTCCTTCTTTTCATTTTTTCCTTTGTCAAGAGTTTCTCTGTCTTCTGAATCGAACAAAATCGCAGCTTTGGACCTTTGGTTGGGTAGGGTTTCTCAATCCCGGAGAAAAGAATATTTTGTATTTCGCAATTGGCCCTTCTTGATAAAAGTTGCTGGCTTAAAGATCTGCGCGGGAGAAGTTATGGGTTAGAAGAAGCTGTGAGTGCGAGACTTAGGGCCATTCTGGCCTCCTCGTTGTGAGACTCGCTGCAGTTCCCCTACCGCTGTAGTTCCGCCGCTGTTGGAGTAAACAGAATTTTGGAGCTTTAAAATTGTTTGCCCGTCCTCTACCATCCCCGATGACTCTGAAGGGCCGAAGCTGACCCCTCTGTGCGATACAACTCACCGACATCAGCTTCTCCTTCAGTTACATATCTTTTCTCTGTGACCTTTATTAATCAAACTCTCACTAACCCAAAGCCCCTCTGCCTCACGACGTTCACCAACTCAAGCCATTAATTACCTTCACCACTATATCTGATTCTGACCGGTAGCTTTATCCATGCTATTTTTTTATTTTATTTTATACAAAGAATCTGTAAAGTTGAGTTCCCTTTCACTGAGTTGCTTTGCTTGTCGCTGCTATTTTGGATAGAAGAGTCATCTCTTTTGTGTTTAAAGCAATTGAACAATCGTAGTTTTTTTTTTTTCTCTCTTGAAAATTCCTTCAAAGTTCTGGGATTTGGGCTTAAAAATTCTCAAAGTTTTGGGATTTGCTCCTTCAATTTTTTTTCTCTCTTGAAATTCGCTGCTATCATTATCTTTTGAGTCGGATATATTCGACACATTGGACAAATTCTGAATGATGATGAATTAGCCACCACTTCTTTCTTAAATTAGACATAATTCTCGGATGAATATTCATTATTTATATTCTGCTCCATTCATGCAAGGTTATTTAACATCATATTATTCTTCTTTTTTTCCTTAACTAGTTCCATCACTTACAAATTAATGGAGATCAAAGTCTTAGGTTAGACTTTGATCAGTTATGTACATACCAAGGTATACAGGTAATTGTCTATTCATTGAGAGGGTGGTCGCTGCAAGTTTCTTTGATCACTTCAAATTAGGTTGATAACAAGCTATGTTCATCCAAATTACGATGGTGGGCTTTGAGATTTTTAGGAATTTTCTTTTACTGGAATTTGCTATCTATGGTTCTCTTTGTCCTATGCTTATGGTTGGGGGGTGGGGGGGAGTTCTTTTCCTTTTTGACCTTCTAATTCGGGAACTTGTTGGTACTAATCTGAATCCTATGTGTGAAAGATTTCTCCTCCAATTAGAAGGTACAGTTGCATTATTTTGTTGACATTCTACTCTACATGCATCTTTTAATTCATATAATAAGTGAGTGTCTGTATTTGGTGACTGAAGTCAAGATATATATATATATATATATATAACTATTGCCTAGTTCTGTTTCTTTGCTTCATACATGCTCGTTTGCAGATATGTTCTTTTGTTCTTGCCTTTCATACATGATTGCTCACTGTGGCGGTCTAATTTTACGTGGAATTATCTGCCTCCCATTCCCTCAAAAGTTAGTAGTTTTAAGATTTAATTGCAGATGTCGTGGTCAATTTATTCCATCCTTTTGACTATGATACGTAAACATTCTTTGGTGGCTTTCTGGATTTTCAGAAATCAAAATTGTTGGCTGAAAGAAATGGAAATAGTCACCTTTAGGAGAAAATTATATTTGGAGTACTTTTAGAAGCCTCAATTGTCTTTGCTATAAAGGTTCACTAGAGAGACTCTTGATTCTACAATACTTTATAGTTAAAATCACTTGTACGTTATGCATTATGTCATTTAATTACTTAGTTAAATATTCATGAAAGCTATTTCTTTTGACGGGAGTTGAGAATAAGATTGACTTACACTTAAAGATGCATGTTGAATGGCCTTCTCCATAGTCTTCAATTAAAACACCTACTGAACATAAAAAGTGAAGAAAATGAGATGCAAGAAACTGTTGAGTGTTTGTCCTTATCAAAGTATATCTATTGTTTGGGCTAATAATAGGAATTATGTTATTTCTTTAACAGGAGTTTCTTTGGCAGTTGTAGACTGAGTTATTTCTTTGAGAAACCAATTAAACTGGGAACTCTCGCGGATTTTGTTATGCTTTCTCTTTTCTTTGGATGAATATGTTCTGCTTTGTTTTCTATTTGTTGATTTTTGTTATTTAGTGTAGTAATTTTTTGAAGGTTGAATAATCTTGAGTCCTAATTAATGGCCACCTTAGAGGAACCAAGTGTAGCTTGCAGTTATAATTTTCCAACATTAGAATAGAATTGATGGGATGAGCTTAACTCACAGTTGTAGTACTCCCTTATAGTCCATTGGGCATATGTAACTCATTCCTTACTACCTACTTAGCTATTACTATAGGCTCAAGTTAGCGTTTTGAGGTGGTTGTATTGTGATACCCAGAAAATTTTTTGGGTTGTAAAAGCTGCTAACTTCAATTTGTTTAACCTACTTGATATGGTCAACGAATGAGCAATCTTACCATGGTTTATGTTTATCTTTCAATTATGTTAGAATTATATTACAAATTGGTCTATTGCTAAGTTGGTAAAATTTTGTTAGCCTCTGTTTGTTTCTGCAGTCTACTCATTTGAACTCAATAGAATTTGTAGTTCAAATCATTTTATCTTTGATTAGAATTATAGGGTACAGACCACTGTTTTATCACTTTTCTTTTATAATATATTTTCTCTTTTCTCTTAGTATTTATATTTTATTTATTAAGCTTTATTAATAAAATAGACTAAATTAAAAAATAGTATAAAAAATAATATACAAAGTGGTACAAGAAGAGGTAACTCAAGTCTGAATTATAGCTACACAAAGTCTGCTATCTTGAAGCTAATCAGCTGATTGGTACTGACAATGTTTAGTTCACGTAGTGTGGAAATTTGTGAAGCTCGTCCTTTTCTTTTTACCAGTTACCTGGTTGGTCAACTTTATTTTTGGGATTTTATTTTTTCTTTTGTAACAATGTTACTTAAGTGTCGTTTCTTGCAGGGTGCAAGGAAAGATCAGAATGTGATTTTCAGTACACTTCTTTGGGTAGAAGCATCACTCCATCTGTAACAACTTCATGAAAATAACAAAAGCTCAAATACATGACCTTTTTTTGCTTGTGGTAGCCACTAAATCCTTGTTTCTATTTTCAAATTGTGTATTGGGTTAAATTATGTATTGTGGTTGGATAAAATTTATTGAAGGCTTTTTATTGTTTAATCTATTTCTGAATTTTGAGATTGATGTTATTTGTAGTTATACCAAATATTGCATCAATAGAGAAATAAAATAATATATTCTAATTTTGTCAAAAGTTTTAAAATTGGGATAAAAGTAAGCCTGGGAAAAGTGTTGTATTTTTCACGATTTATCATTCATTATTTAAAAATCATGGCAAACATGTGATTAGTACTTTTGCCGATTATTACTCAGAGTTTGGGTGCAATTAATTACAATTTTACAAGCGTCGGCAAAGTCATTTTTTTGTAGTGACTATTCGGATCTAGAAATCTCACTATTTGATTCTGGATAGTTAAGAATTTTGTGGATTGAGTTGAGTTGTAACATGGCCAATCATATTTCAATTGAAATTTTCAATCAATTTTACCCAATTTTCCCAACTCTCTAACCTTCGAAATTCTTGTTCTCCAAACTCCAATCTCTTCCCCCATCTCCCGGTCTGCCCTCCTACTCCTTAGCACTACACACCACCTCTGGCCATCCTGCACCACCACCACCACCACCATTACAATCTTCTTCTTATTCCTTCCTAGTGTCTCCCCTCTCCCTGTTCCACCATCGTGCCTCCTTTTTCTTCCTCTTCTTCGTTTCTTCTTCTTTTTCTTTTCTTCTTTGTCTCTTCCTTTTCTTTTCTTCCTTCACATACACAACATCATCACAACCTCTAACTCTGTCGACCACCATTCTTCTTCCCCCTCCTTTTGATTCTTCTTCTTCTTCTTCTTTCTGTTTTCCCCCTCTTCCAATTCCAACCCCCCACACCCAACAGCGACAAAGACCTCCAGCAAGCAATTTCGTTGACGGACGACCGACGGCACTCAAGGACGATAGACTCAACCTCCGGCACTCCAGAGGCGGCAGTTCATTTCAATATGAATTGGGATAAGTTTTCTCTAACCCCTTGCCTAATCAATTTTTTAGTTAATTATAATTGTTGGAGGCACAACCTATTATCGTTTACTTATGATTGCTACTCTTACTTGAATTATCTGCTTTGGGGGTGCAACCTTTTCTTCATTGCATAAACTGTACACATTTACACGCACGACCCACGTTTTCAGTTTGATTTTTTGTGGTCAAAGTGTTTAATTTTCTGTACTTATGCTATTGTGTGATTATGTCACTTGTTGTGTTTTGTGTTGATTGCATTATTGGATTGTTGTTGCCTTTGTTGCATTCCCTTTCATTGACCTTGATATCACCTTCAACCCTTCAGTATGACTCGCAAAACTGCCGCCTCTTCCTCTTAAAAAAAGGCTCGAATAGCGGGCTTGAGCTCCCACTAAAATGATCCTCCTACTCCCCTTTTTCCGAAAAGAATAACTGATAGGTCGAATAGAGCATGATATTAGAAGGAAGAAAGAAAATCGGATAAAACCAGAGAGAACCCTTGACGCTATCTTTAACAATCAATTAGAATATTTCCAATCTTTTTATGGGTTTCGGGTGGGTTAGAATGTTTACTAGGAGTGGCGTTTATTACCCTCGATGTAGTCTTAGTACTAATCTTGTCCCTAGATCTCGAAAAAGTCTAAGTGAACTAAGGGTCATAGATATCTACCTTATGGACAAACTCCTTTCAGGCTCTCCGGTAAATCTCCCTTGCATTATCATACATTGCATGTGTGACATGGTTAATACTAACAAGGCTCACCGTGTCTTTAGTTTTCCTTCACTGCTCACAGATATATTCCGTCACTTGGACGTTGATCTTTCTGGTGAGCAGCAAGTTCTTACAAATGCCTTTGATGTCATCAATGCCCTATCATCTCTCGAAGAGGATTGAATATAATGAGACAGAGAAGATATGGATCGCCAGATTGGGGTTAAGTCGGCGGGATGACTTTGGTTATGAGCGCACGCCACCCGCCCGACACCCTAGGAAGGCAGTGGCCGAAGAGGAAGAGGAAGAGGACAAAGGAGAGGAAGCCGAGGATAGTGATGAGGAGTACAAGGCTTCTGACTCATTTATCTGCACAACCCTCAAACAAATGCAAATTCAGAAAACTTTACATTTGGATGCCTTGGCGGATATTTAGGACACACTCAGACGCCAATAGCTTATGATGTCCAGAACATATGGGCGCCTATTTTTAGATGAAGGCAAAAGCGACAATAGAGGTGGAGAGGCGGATTGGCCCTCTAGGGATTTCCTATCTCCCTACTCACTTTATTTTATTTGTTATGTTCATCTTTATTTGTTTTGTTTGATTTTATGTGTTTTCCTTTCTTTTGTTTGTAAGTTTCATAGTTTTATATCTTTTTGTTTTAGTTTACCCCTACATTGAGGACAATGTGGTTGTAAGTGTTGGGGTAGTTTAGTTGTTTATTTTTCTTAGTTCTTTTAGTTGTTTGTTATTTACGTTGTTATGATTTTATTGTTTATCTTTGCAAAAGTACCAAAAACATTGAAAAATCCCAAAAACTTCAAAAACATGGAAAAATTTTAAAAAAATTTCAACATAATTGTTTTGTTTATTTCATTTAAAGTTAGTTTTTGTAAATAATTGTTTTTATCATTCTTGAGGACAATGTGATTCTAAGTGTGGGGGGAGTTTAGTTGTTCTTTTTCTTAGTTCTTTTAGTTGTTTGTTATTTACATTGTATGGTTTTATTGTTTATCTTTCCGAAAGTATAAAAAAACATGGAAAAATCCCAAAAGCTTCAAAAACATGGAAAAATTTTGAAACAATTTCAAAAAATTGTTTTGTTTATTTCATTAAAATTTAGTTTTTATAAATAATTGTTTTTATCATTCTTGAGAAAAACCAAAAAGATTTTCTTCTTTCATTTTGTCAGTAGAAAACATGAAAAGAGTTGAATTTAACTTGTTGAAACTTGGAATAGACATAGTATGTAGTTTAACTTCACATCCTTCTTTTGTTAATGCCTTATGAATTGACGGTTTTATGCACAATGCTTTGTCTTAGGAGTAGAAATATGCTTTATGATTTATGTTTTATGCACAAAAGAATTTGGTGAAATTGCCCAATATGATTTATTTTTCAAAGCATCATTCTAGAACTTGTTTTTCCATACCTTGAAACGAAGAGTCTAGTTTTTACTAACCCCGGAGATGATGGTCATAGGTCTTCTTTGATTCGTTTGAGCCTTTCTTGCCTACCTTTAATATTAAATCCTCGGTGCCCTTTTTGAAGTTTCATGCCAAGGAATTCTCTCCCTTCTTTTCTTTGTCTTTAAACTCCCATTTAAACATAAACCCTCAATTGATGATCTAATGATTCTATACCTTTGAGTCGATTTGAGTGAGCATATAAAATAAGTGTGGGGGAAAGAGTGAGAAAAGAAAACTATGAGAGAGAGGGTATTTTAGGACTTATGTAAGAAAGAAATCAAATGAGGAGAAAAGTCTCAAGAGAATGGATGTTTAGATGAAAAGAAAATGTGAGAGACCTTGTATTCTATCAATTATTTTTTGGAAAAAAAAAGAGTAAAAATGATAAAAGATGAAAAATAGTGAAAACAGAAAACTAAATTAAAAGAAAGAAAAGAAAAAAAAAGAGATAAAAAGAGCGAGTTCAAAATAAAAAATTTTAACTTTTCATCTCTTGATACCTTTTATTCCCTTCTTCTCACATATATACTTCCTTGATTTGATTGATGAGAGTTATAAAGTTTTGTTGGGAAGAGAGCGAGTTGAATGAAAGGTATAGAGTATTTCGTGAGATTGGAGTAAAAGCGGGTTAAACGTCATAGATAACTTTGAGTTTATATCCCTTTTCGTTGCATTAGCTCGTATTCTCATTCATTTTGTTTTCCTTTTACTATCATTTGATAACCATTTATGTCTCTAGCCTAACATTACAAGCTTGAAAGTCCTTCCTAATTGGGGGGTGACTTTAGCTAGAACTTGAAGTAGAAAGGCGTTGGAAAAGTCAAGCATATAGAGAATAACTTAATAAAATGAATCATATGGTTAATTTCTTGACATTCTTCTTGCATATTATTGAAATTAAACATAAGTAATATACACACACACACACACACCAGTGATTCATATGTGCTAA
Source organism: Catharanthus roseus (assembly GCA_028651295.1). Classification (NCBI taxonomy): domain Eukaryota; kingdom Viridiplantae; phylum Streptophyta; class Magnoliopsida; order Gentianales; family Apocynaceae; genus Catharanthus; species Catharanthus roseus. Next base: position 9,164,654 of record JAPQWS010000050.1, on the reverse strand, counting down.
ACGGAATATTGGATGTGTTGGTTAGCTTATTAATCATGCCTTGATAGTTTTAGTGGTTTTGTAACTCTTGGTTATGTTTGAAAGTGGCAAGTCTTTGTTCTTTTATGGTTTTAGTTTTTGTAAAATTTGTTTCTTTTATAAAGTTTTTAGTGTTTGCTTTGCGTAACTTTGTGGGTATGTCGTCTGCAAACTATTGTGAAATTTGTAAATGCACAAATATCATGCAAGTAATAAAGTAGTGAGTAAAGATTGTCCCACGAGGATTGCTATCTAATTGGAGAAATCGCCTACTTAACCAGACTTAAACCAAAAATAAAGTTGGTCGATTAATAATTAAAACTAATGAAGACTAATAATGAAAAGTAACAGAAAAAGAAAATTTAGAAAAGTTTATTATAAAAAATGGACTAAGGCTTCCCTAATACAATTCCCTCCTTTTATTCCTAATGATTAATTTATTCTTGATTAATTCTTGATCTGGTTACCGGTAGAATTCTCGTGAATAAGCTGGACTCACTCTCGTGCAATCAAACTCCTAGCCTCGCTAATAAACCAATAGTATCTTTGCGTGATTTTAATTATTGAAGCCGCATACACCTCTATGGACCTTCCATAACTTTCGTTTCCTACTTATTAGAAACCGCACAAAGAAACCGAATGTATCTCTAGTTAGTTTTATGATGTGTTGTTATTACCTAGTACCTCTTGGTCACAAGATACAGTATATGAACATGCAATAGTTGATCAGAAAATTGTAAGCATTAAGAACAAATAATAATAATAATAATTAACCAAGATCATGATAGAAGATAAAATCTTTAGATAAATAAAAATAAACATATTTACAAAAGTTTTGAGCTTTAAAGAAGACCCCAGTCAAAGAAAATTAGCTACCCATAATAAATAAATAAAAATAAGGTTTAGAAGGAGCTTTGAATGCGGTCCTGAATCCGTCTCTGAGTCTTCGGTAAAGAGATGTGCATTGTGTGTTCAACTAAGTCCTAAGCTCCTCTATTATAGAGGTTATAGACTTAAAAAGAAATTTCTAAAATGAAAAAAGAAATTACTAAAGTCTAAAATTACTAGAAACAAAAAATTTCTAAAAAGAAATAAAAAGAATAGAACATGGACGGAGTTGGGAACACAAACTGGCATCGGCTCAATTTAGAACTAACCAAACCTGAGCCCGGTTTGATGCTGCAGAATTCTTTTGGAATGGGAAACATTAATTCCGACGTTGGTTCGTGAGGATCTGACGTCGGTTTTTTGATGAAATCGAACAGGGCCTGGGATGCTCTTCCTGCACCGAGTTTCTTTAGTTCAAATTTTCCTTTCTGCATTTTAGTCTTCTAACTTCTCTTTGTCTTCACTCGAGCTCCTAGAGTTTAAATAAAGCATAAAGGATGTTATTTTTTCTAATTAAAGTTAATTTATACTAGAATTAATTAAAATAAATATAAAAAATTAAGCCAAAAAAACTAGTGAAAATATAATCTATCAACTCTTTCACACTTAGATGTTTGCTTGTCCTCAAGCAAAGAAACTTAGAAAAATAGAGAATTATTCAAATCAAACATTCTTCACCAAAATCTCAATTTCATCAAAATAGAACATTCATCCACCAATCTTCAAATTTAGTTTAACAAAAATAAGTATTCAATTATCCTCCATAACTGAAGCAAGACTTTGTGTAAAGTGTGATTAGGACCATTAGAGAGTGTAAAAATAAATACTATACAAAGTTTCCAAACCCCGCAAAGAAGATTAAATTTCAAAAAACGATCGTTCCATAGGCTTACTGAAAAACCTTAGAGGGGGGGTGAATAAGGTTTTTGGCTAATTTAAAAAAACTTTTGTTTGATTAGAAAGATAAACCTCCAATTTGTTTGTGAAAGATTTCTAAAACTCTTTTTAATAAGAATTCATACAAAGCACAATCTTATAGAATTGGCAATTATGAAAAGAGCAAAGAGTTAAAGAGCATGCACAACAATTTATAGTGGTTCACTCTCTCCAAGAGCTACATCCACTACCTTGAGCCTCAACCCAAGGATTTCACAAATCCACTAACTTCAAGTTGATTACACAACTACACAATGAGGTTCACCCTTCAAGGGTTTTACACTATAACCTCAAACACAACAACACAACTACACAATGAGGTTCACCCTTCAAGGGTTTTACACCAAAACCTCAATCACAACAATACAACTAGTTAATCAAAGGATCACCCAAAGGGTTTTCCACAAACCTTTGATCACAATAATAGAATAGAGAGAGTTAGGAACAATGTTACCAATTTAGCTTGAGAAGAGGAAGATTACAACTCAATGGTATACTTCTACAAGCACCTCTTTTCTTCTTCTTTGATGGATGATCAATAATGAAGCTCAAGAAGATTTTGTTTGGGTTCAAAAATGATTTGTAATAAAAATGTATTTTTGAAGCTCTTGAAATGTATTAAATGTTCTCAATGAATGATTCCCAAACTTGTTTCATTTATGGCTGATAATTGAGTGTATATATAGGATTTTTTAAGCTCAAAACGGTTGCCTAAGAAATAGGCTGTCAAATTTCAGAAATGACCGTTGCTTCAGTGCAACGGTAATATTTTTTTACACCGACAGCTAGAAAACGGACGACCGGTTCCGAAAACGGACTTCCGGTTCTTTGAAACAGAAAGATTCGGACTTGAGTTTTCTAAAAAGCGGATCGCCGAATTAAGAATTCGGACGACCGGTTAAAAATTCGGACTGCCGAATTTCTGAACAGAAAGATTCGGACTTGATTTTTCGGAAAACGGACTGCCGAATTTTGTGCTGTGGAAAAACGGACTTCCGGTTTTAAAAACGGACTTCCGAATTTCAGTTTTTCCTCAGCCAAGTTTTTTCTGAACAAAACTTTCTTCCAAGTTTCAAAGGCATTCTTGACAATTTTTAAAGAGGAGAAAAACTATTCAAAACATCTTAAAGTCAAGAATACTTGGATTTTATCAAAGGATTATATTTTAGAAAAACATGAGAAGAGCTTCATGTATGATCAATGAATCAAAGACTAAGACTAGAGAGTTTTACAAGATAATACCTAGTTCACAAATACAATGTCTTCAATGTCTTCAATTGATTTGATCTTGGTATGGCTTGATCTCTTCTTCTCTATTTTGCCCTCATCATCAAGATCTTTTGCTTGAGACTTTGAGACTTCATATGTTCTTCTTTTGTTCTCTATGAAGGGTTAGCTAACATACTCACACAAGCACATGTTAATCATAATCAAAACACAAGTAATAATGCCCTTAGGGCTAACAATCTCCCCCTTTTTGATTATGACAAACACATATGCAAGAAGAACAAAAGAGCAAGAGTAATATGGTGATGCATCAAAATATGCAAAGAGGCAAAGCATAACAATCACCAAGAAAAGGAGGTAACTCCCCCTTGCATCAATAATCATTGTAAACAAGCATCAATGATATCAACAAAATTTCTCCCCCCTTACATCTTGCACTATTTTCTCCCCCTTTTGTCATAAATCAAAAAATTGTAGGAGAAAAGTACTAAGGGATCATAGAAGAGATAATAGCAGGACTTTCAACATAAAAGTGTCATCATGAAGTCCATAAACAACAAAGGGCCCAAAAAAAAAGCAACAACCAAATCATATAAAAGCAAATTTGGAATAGAAATAATACCAATTGAAAAACCTTAGAGGGATCCTTTGGGTATATCCCATCTTGAGGAGGATTTTGAGCTTCTTGATCATTTTCTTGTGTTGCTTCAATCTCTTCTTCCTCCATAAGCATGTTCTTCCATTGCTTGAGTGTACAAAGTTTGGTAGCTAAAGAGTTTATCTATGACATCATAATCTTTCATGTCAAAAATGTTAGTTTCATCAAAATATACATGAATGGACTCTTCAACACACAAGGATCTTTTGTTGAAAACTCTAAAAACCTTTTTGTTTGAAGAATAACCAAGAAAAATTCCCTCATCGGATTTTCGATCAAACTTCCCAAGATTGTCTTTGGTGTTTAAAATAAAGCATTTGCATCCAAAAACTTTAAAATAACCAATTGAGGGGGTTTTTATTAAAAATGAGTTCAAAGGGAGTTTTCTTTAAAGAAGGTCTCAAGATAACACTATTCAAATGTAGCATGCGGTGTTAACGGCCTCGGCCCAAAAAGTTTAGGAAGGGAATTTTCATAAAGCATTGACCTTGCCATTTCTTGTAAAGTTCTATTTTTTTCTTTTCCACAAATTCATTTTGTTGAGGAGTTTTGGCTACCGAAAAAAAAAGTTTTGTAAAATACCAAAATCATCACAAATTTTTGTAAAATCTTGGTTGTTGAATTCTCTCCCATTATCACTTCTTATAGAAATCAATTTGCAAACAAGGGAGGTTTGGACTCTTTTGAATAATTTAATAAATTCATGAAATGCTTCATCCTTTCGGCTTGAAAACAAAGTCCAAAAAAAATCATCCACAATAATAAAGGCATACCTCTTACCACCAAGACTAGTGGTCCTCATTGGTCCAAATAAATCCATGTGAATGAGTTCTAAAGGTTTTGAAGTTGAAATCATTTACTATGGTTTAAAAGAGGTATTAATTTGTTTTCCAAATTGGCAAGCATCACAAAGTCTAGTTTTCTCAAAATGAAGTTTTGGTAAGCCCCTAACAAGTTCTTTTGAAGAGAGTTTGTTTAATAAATCCATACTATCATGACCAAGCCTTCTATGCCACAAAAATACATCATCATCATGAACCAAGAGACACTATAAGTTTTGAGAAATGAGAACTTCAAGATAAAAGACATAGACAAATGCCAACTCCCCCTTTTTTTTTGAAAAAAATTGTTTTGTTCACAAGCTTGTTTATGATAAAAGAAGATTCACTTTTAAAAAACAACTTTGTACCCATAATCACACAATTGAATAATGCTAGATAAATTATGCTTCAAACCATCAATTTAAGGTACTTCCTTAGTCAAAGAAGATAAACAATATGCAATGTTACCTATACCGATGATCCTTCCAAAAAACAAAGCACCTTCGGTTTTCCTTGGTTTAATCAAGAGGGATGCATATCCGGTCATGTGTCTTAAGCATCCGCCACTTAGATGACCTTGTCTTGTGTTCCTACAAAAAAGAAGTAGCAAAGTCTTTTGGTACCCATATCTTTTTGGGTCCATGAATGTTAGTTGGATTTTCTTTTATTTTCCAAACGGTTTTAACTCCTCTTTCAATCTTTTTTCTTTATAAAACATTTTGTGGCTTTATGACCACTCTTTTCACAATAGGTGCAACAAAGGTGTGAGTGAGATGATGAAGCTTTGACAAACCGTGTTTGTTTTGAGAAAATATTGGAATGAGTATATCCAATACCATTTTTATCAAAGGGTGATCTTTGAGAGCCAAGAAGTTTTTCAAAGTTTTCTTTTCCTTTGGTGAATTTTTCAACACAAAGAGTGAGATCACTCACCTTTTTCTTTAATACATCATAATCAATTAAACATTTTTCAAGAAAGGAAATCTTTTCACAAAGGTTTTTGTTTTCTAAAACAAGTTTTTGAAGGTCATCATTTGAGCTCTCTTTTTCTTTCTTCAAGACTTCCAAGGATTCAAGAATGGCTTTATTTTCACAAATAAGTCTTGAATTTTCATCCAACAAAAATTGAGTTTTGCTTTTCAAATCTTTGTTTCGCTTTGGTAACCTTTTTTGCACTCATCATACATTTCAATAAGCATTGAGCTAGGATCAACATCACAATCATCATCAAGAATACTAGAAGAGTTAGGAAGTGAAGATTGTACCTCATTTTCTAGTGCCATGAAGCATATGTTGGCATTTTCTTCTTCTTCATTTTCACTCAATCTCTTTATTTTCATTTCATAGGTAAGAAGTGATCCTATGAGTTCTTCAATCCGGAGTAGTCTCAAATCCTTTGATTCTTTAATAGCTAGCGTTTTTGGTTACCAAGCTTTTGGAAGTGCATCAAGAATTTTTCTATTTGCTTCCCCTCTTGAGTACTCCTTCCCATATGCCTTTAGGCCATTTGTAATGTTGGTGAACCTTGTGAACATGTCACTAATGCTCTCATTTTGTTTCATCATGAATAACTCATAGTCTCTCACCAACATAGCCAACTTTGATTCTTTTACTTGATTTGTTCCTTCGTGAGTGACTTCTAGTAGCTTCCACATTTCATGAGCCGAATCACATCCGCTCACTCTATTGTATTCGCTTGCATCTAAGGCACAACTTAGAATATTCATAGCTTGGAAGTTTAGAGTCATCTTCCTAGAGTCGAATTCATCAAATTTTTCAATCTTCTTGGCTACCCCATTTATAGTAGGAATGTAAGGGCCTTTCTCTACAATACTCCACAAATCAAAGTTAATAGAACATATATATATTTTAATTCGAGACTTCCAAAAAGTATAGTTAGTTCCATTAAAGAGAGGAGGTCTATTTGTAGAAGAGCCTTCTACATAAGGTAAGCTAGAAATATTTGCCATAGTAAAAAGAAGATCTTTTGCTTCAAGGGTGTAAGTCCTTTTTTAAGAAACCCCGCTCTGATACCAATTGAAAAACCTTAGAGGGGGGGGGGTGAATAAGGTTTTTGGCTAATTTAAAAAAAAACTTTTGTTTGATTAGAAAGATAAACCTCCAATTTTGTTTTGTGAAAGATTTCTAAAACTCTTTTTAATAAGAATTCATACAAAGCACAATCTTATAGAATTGGCAATTATGAAAAGAGCAAAGAGTTAAAGAGCATGCACAACAATTTATAGTGGTTCACTCTCTCCAAGAGCTACATCCACTACCTTGAGCCTCAACCCAAGGATTTCACAAATCCACTAACTTCAAGTTGATTACACAACTACACAATGAGGTTCACCCTTCAAGGGTTTTACACTATAACCTCAAACACAACAACACAACTACACAATGAGGTTCACCCTTCAAGGGTTTTACACCAAAACCTCAATCACAACAATACAACTAGTTAATCAAAGGATCACCCAAAGGGTTTTCCACAAACCTTTGATCACAATAATAGAATAGAGAGAGTTAGGAACAATGTTACCAATTTAGCTTGAGAAGAGGAAGATTACAACTCAATGGTATACTTCTACAAGCACCTCTTTTTCTTCTTCTTTGATGGATGATCAATAATGAAGCTCAAGAAGATTTTGTTTGGGTTCAAAAATGATTTGTAATAAAAATGTATTTTTGAAGCTCTTGAAATGTATTAAATGTTCTCAATGAATGATTCCCAAACTTGTTTCATTTATGGCTGATAATTGAGTGTATATATAGGATTTTTTAAGCTCAAAACGGTTGCCTAAGAAATAGGCTGTCAAATTTCAGAAATGACCGTTGCTTCGAATGCAACGGTAATATTTTTTTACACCGACAGACTAGAAACGGACGACCGGTTCCAGAAAACGGACTTCCGGGTTCTTTGAAACAGAAAGATTCGGACTTGAGTTTTCTAAAAACGGACTGCCGAATTAAGAATTCGGACGACCGGTTAAAAATTCGGACTGCCGAATTTCTGAACAGAAAGATTCGGACTTGATTTTTCTGAAAACGGACTGCCGAATTTTGTGCTGTGGAAAAACGGACTTCCGGTTTTAAAAACGGACTTCCGAATTTCAGTTTTTCCTCAGCCAAGTTTTTTTCTGAACAAAACTTTCTTCCAAGTTTCAAAGGCATTCTTGACAATTTTTAAAGAGGAGAAAAACTATTCAAAACATCTTAAAGTCAAGAATACTTGGATTTTATCAAAGGATTATATTTTAGAAAAAACATGAGAAGAGCTTCATGTATGATCAATGAATCAAAGACTAAGACTAGAGAGTTTTACAAGATAATACCTAGTTCACAAATACAATGTCTTCAATGTCTTCAATTGATTTGATCTTGGTATGGCTTGATCTCTTCTTCTCTATTTTGCCCTCATCATCAAGATCTTTTTGCTTGAGACTTTGAGACTTCATATGTTCTTCTTTTGTTCTCTATGAAGGGTTAGCTAACATACTCACACAAGCACATGTTAATCATAATCAAAACACAAGTAATAATGCCCTTAGGGCTAACAATCTCCCCCTTTTTTGATTATGACAAACACATATGCAAGAAGAACAAAAGAGCAAGAGTAATATGGTGATGCATCAAAATATGCAAAGAGGCAAAGCATAACAATCACCAAGAAAAGGAGGTAACTCCCCCTTGCATCAATAATCATTGTAAACAAGCATCAATGATATCAACAAAATTTCTCCCCCTTACATCTTGCACTATTTTCTCCCCCTTTTTGTCATAAATCAAAAAAATTGTAGGAGAAAAGTACTAAGGGATCATAGAAGAGATAATAGCAGGGACTTTCAACATAAAAGTGTCATCATGAAGTCCATAAACAACAAAGGGCCCAAAAAAAAAGCAACAACCAAATCATATAAAAGCAAATTTGGAATAGAAATAATACCAATTGAAAAACCTTAGAGGGATCCTTTGGGTATATCCCATCTTGAGGAGGATTTTGAGCTTCTTGATCATTTTCTTGTGTTGCTTCAATCTCTTCTTCCTCCATAAGCATGTTCTTCCATTGCTTGAGTGTACAAAGTTTGGTAGCTAAAGAGTTTATCTATGACATCATAATCTTTCATGTCAAAAATGTTAGTTTCATCAAAATATACATGAATGGACTCTTCAACACACAAGGATCTTTTGTTGAAAACTCTAAAAACCTTTTTTGTTTGAAGAATAACCAAGAAAAAATTCCCTCATCGGATTTTCGATCAAACTTCCCAAGATTGTCTTTGGTGTTTAAAATAAAGCATTTGCATCCAAAAAACTTTAAAATAACCAATTGAGGGGGTTTTTATTAAAAATGAGTTCAAAGGGAGTTTTCTTTAAAGAAGGTCTCAAGATAACACTATTCAAATGTAGCATGCGGTGTTAACGGCCTCGGCCCAAAAAAGTTTAGGAAGGGAATTTTCATAAAGCATTGACCTTGCCATTTCTTGTAAAGTTCTATTTTTTTCTTTTCCACAAATTCATTTTGTTGAGGAGTTTTGGCTACCGAAAAAAAAAGTTTTGTAAAATACCAAAATCATCACAAATTTTTGTAAAATCTTGGTTGTTGAATTCTCTCCCATTATCACTTCTTATAGAAATCAATTTGCAAACAAGGGAGGTTTGGACTCTTTTGAATAATTTAATAAATTCATGAAATGCTTCATCCTTTCGGCTTGAAAACAAAGTCCAAAAAAAAATCATCCACAATAATAAAGGCATACCTCTTACCACCAAGACTAGTGGTCCTCATTGGTCCAAATAAATCCATGTGAATGAGTTCTAAAGGTTTTGAAGTTGAAATCATTTACTATGGTTTAAAAGAGGTATTAATTTGTTTTCCAAATTGGCAAGCATCACAAAGTCTAGTTTTCTCAAAATGAAGTTTTGGTAAGCCCCCTAACAAGTTCTTTTGAAGAGAGTTTGTCTAATAAATCCATACTATCATGACCAAGCCTTCTATGCCACAAAAATACATCATCATCATGAACCAAGAGACACTATAAGTTTTGAGAAATGAGAACTTCAAGATAAAAGACATAGACAAATGCCAACTCCCCCTTTTTTTTTTTTGAAAAAATTGTTTTGTTCACAAGCTTGTTTATGATAAAAGAAGATTCACTTTTAAAAAACAACTTTGTACCCATAATCACACAATTGAATAATGCTAGATAAATTATGCTTCAAACCATCAATTTAAGGTACTTCCTTAGTCAAAGAAGATAAACAATATGCAATGTTACCTATACCGATGATCCTTCCAAAAACAAAGCACCTTCGGTTTTCCTTGGTTTAATCAAGAGGGATGCATATCCGGTCATGTGTCTTAAGCATCCGCCACTTAGATGACCTTGTCTTGTGTTCCTACAAAAAAGAAGTAGCAAAGTCTTTTGGTACCCATATCTTTTTGGGTCCATGAATGTTAGTTGGATTTTCTTTTTATTTTCCAAACGGTTTTAACTCCTCTTTCAATCTTTTTTCTTTATAAAACATTTTGTGGCTTTATGACCACTCTTTTCACAATAGGTGCAACAAAGGTGTGAGTGAGATGATGAAGCTTTGACAAACCGTGTTTGTTTTGAGAAAATATTGGAATGAGTATATCCAATACCATTTTTATCAAAGGGTGATCTTTGAGAGCCAAGAAGTTTTTCAAAGTTTTCTTTTCCTTTGGTGAATTTTTCAACACAAAGAGTGAGATCACTCACCTTTTTCTTTAATACATCATAATCAATTAAACATTTTTCAAGAAAGGAAATCTTTTCACAAAGGTTTTTGTTTTCTAAAACAAGTTTTTTGAAGGTCATCATTTGAGCTCTCTTTTTCTTTCTTCAAGACTTCCAAGGATTCAAGAATGGCTTTATTTTCACAAATAAGTCTTGAATTTTCATCCAACAAAAATTGAGTTTTGCTTTTCAAATCTTTGTTTCGTTTGGTAACCTTTTTTGCACTCATCATACATTTCAATAAGCATTGAGCTAGGATCAACATCACAATCATCATCAAGAATACAAGAAGAGTTAGGAAGTGAAGATTGTACCTCATTTTCTAGTGCCATGAAGCATATGTTGGCATTTTCTTCTTCTTCATTTTCACTCAATCTCTTTATTTTCATTTCATAGGTAAGAAGTGATCCTATGAGTTCTTCAATCCGGAGTAGTCTCAAATCCTTTGATTCTTCAATAGCTAGCGTTTTTGGTTGCCAAGCTTTTGGAAGTGCATCAAGAATTTTTCTATTTGCTTCCCCTCTTGAGTACTCCTTCCCATATGCCTTTAGGCCATTTGTAATGTTGGTGAACCTTGTGAACATGTCACTAATGCTCTCATTTTGTTTCATCATGAATAACTCATAGTCTCTCACCAACATAGCCAACTTTGATTCTTTTTACTTGATTTGTTCCTTCGTGAGTGACTTCTAGTAGCTTCCACATTTCATGAGCCGAATCACATCCGCTCACTCTATTGTATTCGCTTGCATCTAAGGCACAACTTAGAATATTCATAGCTTGGAAGTTTAGAGTCATCTTCCTAGAGTCGAATTCATCAAATTTTTCAATCTTCTTGGCTACCCCATTTATTGTAGGAATGTAAGGGCCTTTCTCTACAATACTCCACAAATCAAAGTTAATAGAACATATATATATTTTAATTCGAGACTTCCAAAAAGTATAGTTAGTTCCATTAAAGAGAGGAGGTCTATTTGTAGAAGAGCCTTCTACATAAGGTAAGCTAGAAATATTTGCCATAGTAAAAAGAAGATCTTTTGCTTCAAGGGTGTAAGTCCTTTTTTAAGAAACCCCGCTCTGATACCAATTGAAAAACCTTAGAGGGGGGGTGAATAAGGTTTTTGGCTAATTTAAAAAAACTTTTGTTTGATTAGAAAGATAAACCTCCAATTTTTTTGTGAAAGATTTCTAAAACTCTTTTTAATAAGAATTCATACAAAGCACAATCTTATAGAATTGGCAATTATGAAAAGAGCAAAGAGTTAAAGAGCATGCACAACAATTTATAGTGGTTCACTCTCTCCAAGAGCTACATCCACTACCTTGAGCCTCAACCCAAGGATTTCACAAATCCACTAACTTCAAGTTGATTACACAACTACACAATGAGGTTCACCCTTCAAGGGTTTTACACTATAACCTCAAACACAACAACACAACTACACAATGAGGTTCACCCTTCAAGGGTTTTACACCAAAACCTCAATCACAACAATACAACTAGTTAATCAAAGGATCACCCAAAGGGTTTTCCACAAACCTTTGATCACAATAATAGAATAGAGAGAGTTAGGAACAATGTTACCAATTTAGCTTGAGAAGAGGAAGATTACAACTCAATGGTATACTTCTACAAGCACCTCTTTTCTTCTTCTTTGATGGATGATCAATAATGAAGCTCAAGAAGATTTTGTTTGGGTTCAAAAATGATTTGTAATAAAAATGTATTTTTGAAGCTCTTGAAATGTATTAAATGTTCTCAATGAATGATTCCCAAACTTGTTTCATTTATGGCTGATAATTGAGTGTATATATAGGATTTTTTAAGCTCAAAACGGTTGCCTAAGAAATAGGCTGTCAAATTTCAGAAATGACCGTTGCTTCAGTGCAACGGTAATATTTTTTACACTGACAGCTAGAAACGGACGACCGGTTCCAGAAAACGGACTTCCGGTTCTTTGAAACAGAAAGATTCGGACTTGAGTTTTCTAAAAACGGACTGCCGAATTAAGAATTCGGACGACCGGTTAAAAATTCGGACTGCCGAATTTCTGAACAGAAAGATTCGGACTTGATTTTTTCCCGAAAATGGACTGCCGAATTTTGTGTCTGTGGAAAAACGGACTTCCGGTTTTAAAAACGGACTTCCAATTTCAGTTTTTCCTCAGCCCAAGTTTTTTTCTGAACAAAACTTTCTTCCAAGTTTCAAAGGCATTCTTGACAATTTTTAAAGAGGAGAAAAACTATTCAAAACATCTTAAAGTCAAGAATACTTGGATTTTATCAAAGGATTATATTTTAGAAAAACATGAGAAGAGCTTCATGTATGATCAATGAATCAAAGACTAAGACTAGAGAGTTTTACAAGATAATACCTAGTTCACAAATACAATGTCTTCAATGTCTTCAATTGATTTGATCTTGGTATGGCTTGATCTCTTCTTCTCTATTTTGCCCTCATCATCAAGATCTTTTGCTTGAGACTTTGAGACTTCATATGTTCTTCTTTTGTTCTCTATGAAGGGTTAGCTAACATACTCACACAAGCACATGTTAATCATAATCAAAACACAAGTAATAATGCCCTTAGGGCTAACACTTACTCTTCATACCATCTCTCTACTAATTGAGGCTTCCCAAACTCAAATTAGATCAGGTAGGACTTTTAAGCTTGTAATGTAAGGCTAGAGCATTAGGTAACAAACGATGGATAAGGAATTCAAAATCAAAGAGAGAGAGAGCTTGCCCCCCAAAAAAAAAAAAATGATCGAACAACAAACTTTCTAACTTTGCTTTTGCTGCAAATATTTTCTGATAAAAACTTTGTCAACCAAACCACTTTATAACAATATCTATTTATTCACAACACTTCTTTTCCTCATTTTTTCTCTTTTCATATATATGCCATGTTTTTTCCTTTTATTTTCTTTCTTGTCATTAATTTTACCTTTGCACTATGATCTATAAACTTTTTGCCCATGATTTTCATTGCTTTTCTTTCTTTTTTTTATTCTTCAATCTCTTTTCTTTTCTTTTCAACAAATAAGTTATGGTATTTGTTTCTTTTTATACCTTTTTTTCAAAACATTCCTCCAACTCTTTCAAATTACAAAAATATATGTCAAGGAGCAATGTAATTGAGAATTAGCATCAAGATCTCTTATGAAATCAAGAGTCAATATGTAAGTTACTTAAGAAAGTAAATGATATATAAGGCTCAAAAGGGTACTAAGGTAAAATTTTGAAATTTTGATAGGCTTGAAAGACACAAACGAGTCAAAGAAGGCCTATGATCATCATTTCTAATTCAAGTAAGGGAAAACATTTTTATTTCGCCTCAAGAGGCATTCAAATAAGTTCAAGAACGTCCTAAAAGAACCATGAACATTATGTAACTAAAAGACGACGTGTAGGATTCATTAAACAATAACATAGTCAATTGTGCTCAAGTGAAAGTTATGCAAAAGTTATAAAAGATATAGAACACAAGTATGATGAACAAAGTTCAAAATTATCGGTCAAACACTCTATCTAAATTTATTCAAGAAATTTCTGAAAAATATTCAATAAAATCATCTTTCAATTTAAAACTCTTTCTTTCCTTTATTTCAAAATTTTCAGAAAAAAAACTACAAACATAAAAGCCTATCCCCACACTTAAACTCAACATTGTCCTCAATGTTGAAAAGCAAGAAGTATAAAATTGGTAAGAGAGCTTAGCCGAATAGAAAGACGTGTCCAAGACAGTTCATTTGGATCAGTACGTCATTCAGAAGGCTCTCTGAGACTCGATTACATCCTTAAAAAATTAATAAAAAATTACTTAAATATTTTTGTAATTTTTAAATTTTAAAGTTTTTTTAAGACTAGGAGAATTAAGAAAAAGCAAAGTAAAGTAAGGCAACTTAGATTACTAAGAAAAAGAACTTAACCCTCCACAAGAAAAAAGGTTTTTAAAAAAATAGTAAATTAAAAAAGATTAGTTTTCATTTATAATCTTGAGCTTGACTTTCTTTTTAAGCGTGACGATCAAGGAGGGATATTTGAGAAAATAGACTTCTCCTCTCATGGCTTTTTTTTTTTTTCCTTTCAGATTCTCCTTTAACATTAGGCCCTTATGTGCAAAATTCTTTTTCTTCACGTTCTATTCTATACTTTCTGTTGAAATGTTGCCTCTTCCTTGAAATATTAGCATTTTTAAGATTCGATTTCTTGCAACAACTCTAGAAGGGGAATCGATTATAGGAGCATTAATGACATTTAGAGTACATGAAGATTCTCCATTGGAGGAATTATCGGATGACTCATATATATTTAAAATCACAAATTCATCCCAACCCTTAATTTTAGTTGACCATTTTCTACATTAATTAAAGTTCGACTAGTATTCAGAGAAGGTCTTCCTAAAATCAAAGATAGATCAAAATATTCTCCACGTCAAGAACAACAAAATCCACCACAAGAAAGGAAAGTTTTTTGACTTTCACAAGAATATCTTCTACTATGCCCCTAGGTTATTTTTTAGATTTGTCCACCATTTGTAAAGAAATAGTAGGGTTCTTAATTCCCTCTAATCCAAGTTTTTAATAAACAGATAAAGGCATCAAATTTAATACTAGCACCCAACTCACACAACACATCATTAAAAAAAAAATCACCAATAGAATAAGGAATTTGAAAACTCCCTACATCATTAAGCTTCGGTGGAACTTTTTTCTGCAAGATCGCTGAACATTCTTCATTTAAGCACAATTATTAGAATTCTTTCAACTTCTTTTTGTTTGCTAACATGTCCTTCAAGTACTTCTTGTATGATGCATGTTTGTACTAAGGTATCTACAAAAGGAATTTTAATTTCTAGTTTCTTGAATACTTCAAGAAACTTCTTAAAGTGTGAATCCATGAGTTGGCGTTTAGTCGTATTCTGAAAAGAAAGGGAATTAATATCAATATTATTATAGTTAAATTCCATCTTACCTTTCTTACCGCTCTGTAGGATTCTTTGAAATTTGGGGGCCCATAGGAGTGGCTTCTTCTTCCTTTTGTTTTTCCTCCACATGAATGGCCGAGATGGCCTTTACTTCTTGTGGGTTTCGCTCTGCATCATTTGGTAGGAAATTCAGAAGATCTATTTAAAATAGCAATTGATAACTGCCCCACTTGCACCTCAAGATTCCTTATGGAAACTTTCATATTTTGCTTTCCACCTCTATGGCCTTGAAGAGTTTTTCTTGGTTTGCTAAAGAGGCAAACGTTTTTTCAATGAATTGAAGCATTAGTTCCCCAAAATTATTCCTCTTCTCTTATGGAGGTGGTGATGGTGGAGGTTGCATCTAGACCGAATTGTTTTGTTTCCATCCAAAGATAGGATGATTTCTCTACCTAGGATTATAGGCAGGAGCTTATGAGTCATTCCTTCTGTTATTTTGTCCAACAAAGTTAACATTGTTAGTTTCAAAATTGAAATTTACCCTACCTTCCCACATTGACTTGTAGGGTGATTTCTATAACAACGCTCCCATTAGTTATTTCTGGTAGCTACTTGTAATGCATTAAGTCATCGATGAAGAGCTGCAAATTGTGCCATCACATATCCTCCATTGCTATTTGCCTCCATTATACTTACTACTTTCTTTGTAGGACTATCCCTTGGACTATACCATTGAGAACTATTAAGCGCCATCTTCTCTATTAAGTTCCAAACATCTTCCTCCAAATTTGATATAAAAGCTCCTCTACTAGCCGCATCTAATGATGATCTCATCTCCAAACTACATCCGCTATAAAATGTTTGTGCTTTCATCCCGAGTTGCATCCTATGATGTGGGCACATTCTAAGGTATTCTTTAAAATGCTTCTAAGCATTGTGTAATGACTCCATGGGTTCTTGCACAAAATTGTAAATCTTAGATTGTATTTGGATAGTCTTAATAGAAGGAAAGAATTTATTTAAAAAGGTTTCTTGCAATTTAGCCAAAGAATTAATAGAATTAGCAGGGAGAAAATTTACCATGCTCGGGCTTTATCCCTAAAAGAAAAAGGGAAAAAGATTTAGCCTTTTTGCATCTTCACACACTTCATTGATTTGAAAAGCATCGCAAATAGTCAAGAAGTTCTCAAAGTGAGTCTGTGGATTGTCGTTTTGCTTCCCAAAGAAAGGATTGTTTAGAACAATTTGAATATATGTTGGTCCACTCTTAAAAGTTGCAACCGTTATTGCTAGGCAATTTATTGTTAGATTGAACCCCTCCATCTTTAGCTTGGTATAATCCTTTAGAGTCATCGAACGTTGATCTGCCATGGTATAGACGCTAAATAATAAAAAAAAAAAAAATAAAAGACACAGAAAAACAACTACAAATTTTAAAAAATGAAAAATTAAATCAAATAAAAAATAAAAATATTTTTTTTAATTGAAAAAAATTAAAAATATAAAAACAATTCAAAAATAAAAAATTTAACGAAAGAAAAAAACAAAAATAATTGTTTTAGATTTTTATGAAAAGAAAATAAATAAAATGATTTAAACTTAGGTTTAGTATTAAAAACCACACTAGATAAAAACAATCCCCGGCAACTGCGCCAAAACTTGAGTTCACAAATATTAGACAAGTAATAAAGTAGTGAGTAAATCGTTCCATGAGGATTGCTATCCAGTTGGAGAAATTGCCTACTTAACCAGAAGTTGGTTGATTAATGATTAAAACTAATGAAGACTAATAATAAAAATTAACGATAAAAGAAAACTGTTTAGAAAATTTACAATTAAAAACCGACTAAAGCACCTCTAATCTAATCTGCTCCTTTTATTATTGTGGTTGATTTATTCTTGATTGATTCTTGATCTGGTTAATGGTGGAATTCCCGTGAACAAGCTAGACTCATTCTTGTGCAGTTAAGCTTCTAGCCTCGCTAATAAACCAATTATATCTCTACGTGATTTTAATTATCGAAACTTATACACTTCTGTGGACATTCCCTAACTTTCGTTTCCTACTTATTAGAAACCGCACAAAGAAACCGAATATATCTCTAGTCAGTTTTAGGATGTCTTATTATTTCCTCGATCCAATTAAACCTAGTACCTCTCAGTCACTAGACATAATGTATGAACATGCAATAGTTGATCAGAAAATTAACAAATAATAACAATTAACCAAGAACAAGATAAAAGATAAATTCTTTAGATAAATAAAACAACAATATTCATAAATGTTTCGACCTTCAAAGAAGGCCTTAGTGAAAAAGAAAATTAGCTACTGATAATAAATAAATAAAAAGAAGGTTTAGAAGAAGCTTAGGAAGAGGCCCCCAAATGCGTTTTTCGAGTCTTTGGTGAAAAGATGTATAAAATATTGTGTGTTCAACTAAGTCCTATATTTAAATAGAGGTTACCGACTTAAAATAAATTTCTAAAATGGAAAAAGAAATTAGTAAAACCTAAAATTACTAAAAACAAACAACTTCTAAAAGGAAATAAAAAAATAAAAAGAATAGAAAACTTATGGCACAAATCCAGCGCTGGAAACAAGAAAACCAGGCGCCGACTCTATTTAGAGCCAACCAAACTCGAGCTTGATCTGATGCCGCAAAATTCTTCTTGAATGGGAAAACTTTAATCGGCGGCGGTTCAGTGAGGATTCAACGCCGATTTTTCGATGAAACTGAACCGCATCTGGAATGCTCTTCCCGCACTGATTTTCTTTAGTTCAAATTTTCTTTTTTTTGTATTTTAGTCCTCCAACTTCTCCTTGTCTTCACTCGAGCCCCTATAGTTTAAATAAAGTATAAAGGAGGTTTTTCTAATTAAGCTTAATTTACACTAGAATTTAATTAAAATAAATATCAAACTAAGCCAGAAAACTAGTGAAAATATCAATCTATCACAAACCCTCATGAGACCTTATTCGTCCTCTTTGGTAACTTGGGTTTAAAGGGCATATTGCACATGCTAAGTACAATCGTGAGTCCTATGAAAGTGGCTAGTTAGTTTTTTTTTTTCGTTTCCTTTTTCCGTTTTTCTTTTAGCCCTTTGCTCGAGGACAATAAAAGCTTAAATGTGGGGGAGTTTGGTATGTTTATTTTTATCCGCTTAAGTTTTATTATTTTTATCAGCTTTTAGGTTTAATTGTTTATAAAATGAACTTGTTAAGCATAATTTCTTCTCTTATTGATTATAGGTACATTCAAATGAAGATATGTTGAAAACGAGCCAAAATGAAGGACTTTGGAGCGAAAAATGAAGAAAATGGAGAAAGATGGGCAAAACTAGAAAAGCTAGAATATCACTACTATCCGGATCTAGATAGCAATTATCCTGTTCTAGATAGTCCTGTAGCTAGAAGATGAAATCAATCAAGAGACTTTCCGGATCTGGAAAGCTAGATTTTCTTGATCCGAAAAATCGTGCAGAGTGGTTTTTCTGTAATCTTAGAACTTTTCCTTTTTGTACTCTGCTTTTATTTCCTTTTTGTAATTTGATTAAATCCTTTTTAGAAAGGGTTTAGAGTAATTATAGAGTAGGATTTGAAGATTTTTCTCCTATATATATATATATACCCCATTAGGTACATTAATTTCATTAGCTTATATTTTATTTTCAATTCCATATTTTTGTAAGAAGATTAGGAGACCCAATTTGGGTGCAATTTCGAAGTTTTCTCAAGCGACTCGGAAAACGAACTTGGATAGTCGCTGGGACGTAGACTCTTCAAATTCTTCTCCTAAGCTCCCTAAACTTTTTTTTTCATGAATTTGTCTATGAGTTTCTGTTTTAGAATAATATCAGCGACTAAGTCTTTTTGTGTTTAAGTGTGGATGAATCTTAGAATATGAGTCAATCTTTTTATATGAATTTCATGTTTTGATGATTTAATTCTTGTTTGGTTGTTATTCAATTATTATGTTTGTTTACCAATTTTTGCGAGATTAGTAATTTCGCAAGGTTAATTAGAATTGGAAAAAGAAAGGTTAACCTAGGGCTTAATTGAATAATAGGGATTGGTAATTAAGTAGAAGTACTAATTACTGTTCTTAGATCACTAAAATCGTTATAATCTATAATTCGTTCATAATCGAGTTAAGATTAGAAGGAATTCTTTTCTAAACGGCTAAATGATCAGAGGGTCTTCGCCTAAGAATAAGGATTATCCGATGTTGAGTGAGATCCAACCAACGAATTTTAATAATTAATTACAATAATTTTCTAAATAAAATTAACAGTGTAGGAGGATTCTACCATTTAAACACTCTTTTTATAAATTTGTTTTAAAACCTTTAATTGCTTCGTTAGTTTAATTGTCTTCTAATTGTTTCTTTTTAAGAGAATCTTTTCAAAACATTTTATTTAATTAAATAGTAGAGACGTAGTTAGTACTAGTGCTTGGCTGTCTCGAGAGTTCGACAATCCTGGGACTTTCCTTTATTACACCGATAGGTATGCTTGCCTAAAAGTAGATTTTTTTAGGATAGAACCACACAACAGAATGTGTTTGAGGTCGAAGGATTAGTTTTAAGGGGTATTGAGACTAAGGGAATGACACGTGGAAGGTGAGGTGGCGTTAGTGTGAGAAGATAAGTAGAAGGAGTGGCTTATGAGAGAAGGAAAGTAGTATTAGTAACAACATTTTATATTATTTTATGGGAAATGTACAAGTATTACACTCAGGAAGAAAGACGATTAATCAAGTAAGTGGCAGTTAAAATGCATTCTCCCCAGAAATCAATAGGAAGTCCAAATTGAAAACGAAGTGCCCTAGCATTTTCTAGAAGATATCGATGTTTTCGTTTATCGACACCATTTTATTGGTGTGTAGGGACAAATAGTTTGTAAAGTAATACCATGATTACAATAAAAGTTTAACAAAAATTGAGATAGGAATTCAAGACCATTATCTTTTCTAATAATTTTCATGCGACTACCAAATTGTGTAACAACTTGGTTGTAAAGCCTGGGTAAAAATATACCAACATCAGATTTGTTTTTAAGTAAAAATACCTAAAGTCCTCGATTGAAATCATCTATAATAGAAAGAAAATATTTGGCTCCAGGAAAACATTGAGTTTTATAAGGGCCCCAAAAGTCATAATAAATCATTTCAAAACAACGAGATGTCTTAATAGAACTAGGAGAAAATGAATTGCGAGTTTGTTTTGCACGTATACAAGAATCACATGTTACATCATTGCTAACTTGTTGAAATGAAAAAGGAATTTTAGAGAATTTTTCTTGAGAAGGGTGACCTGGGTGCCTAAACCATAGCTCCAAATTGCCATTATTCTTGATCAACGTCACCACATATTTGTTGGACTTTGGCATAAAATGAAACAATCCATCACTGAGCTTACCAATCCAATTCCTCATCAAACGATCTTGTATCACACAAGAATTGGAGAAGAAACGGTTAGTATAATATCATTATCCTTCATTAACATAGAAATAGAAATTAGGCATGTGAAACTAGGAATCAACAAAGCATCCTTTAAACACAAGTCTTCTGTAATTTGAACATCTCCAACGCCTTTAACTGGTATTTTCATGCCATTAGGAGTCTAGACAGAACACTCTAAGTACTTCTTTAGTTTCGCTCTCTAATAATATCTTATTACAAATCACATGTTCAGAGGTAAAAGAATCAATTACCACAATATTATTACCAGAAATTTTACCTGCCATGGTGATTGAAGGATTCATGTTAGGTGAATTATTCTCTTTTCCACAAACTGTCTTGCTACTTAAATACTCTAACAGCTTCCCGAATTGATTAGAATTTAATCCAGGTATGGGGCTATTTTAAGTGTTGACTTGTGCAGCTACTGGAGTGCATTTATTTGTACATTGTTGTTATGGATTATGCTTCCAATCAGTTGGATATGCAACAAGTTCATACACCTATCTTCCATGTGACACAATTTTTGACAATATTTATATTTGGGTCTCTCTTTTTTGCTTGCTCTTCTATCCATTTCTCCTTTATTTAGCGGTATTTCTGTTGTTGTTTGAGTTGCCTGTGACTGCAAAATAGAAGCAATTTTGTTACAGTTAGGTTGTGTGACATGAAATACCCCTGCTTCTTCTCCAGTTCTGTGTTTTGTTGCTGGATTCCTTTGTTGCTCATCTTGGCTGACCAGATGATAGGCATTACCAAATGATGGCGTTGGGATAGTTCCCAATACTTGACTTCTTATGGTATTGATAGTTTTATCCAATCCCATTAGGAAATCCTAAAGTCTCTCCTTTTTTTTTACATGCTTCAAAATCCTTTGGAAATTACAGGTGCATCCTTTACAAATACATTTGGGTAGTGCAACTTTCGTCCCGAAGGCTTTTCATGCGAGTATAATATGCTGAAACACTCAGCCTCTCTTGTCAAAGTAGGGTTATTGCTCACCTCAATTCATAAGTTCTCGGAGCATTAGCCTTTCGGTATCCAATTTCTTGTAGGTCTTCCCAGACTTCTCTTGTCGTTCAGCATATCTAAAACTATTTGGCAAGTCCAAAATCAATGCACTGGTGAGCAATCCTTTGACCATTGCACTTCAGCGAATCCATTTTGGATATTCATCTAAGGTCGATTCTGGTGGCGTAAAATTGCTATCTACAAAACCGATCTTGTTCTTTGCAAAAAGAACATTATTCATATTATTGATCCATTCTCCACAATTTGTTTTATGGAGAGGATCCCTAACATAGTTCTTCCCTGGAGTATCAGAGACATGAATATAGAAAGGTGAGTTTACATCTATGATGCTTCTCACCTCATTTGTTGATTGCTCATGTTATTGACTTGAGCAAGTTCTAATGCTGGGGGAGTACTTTCATTACTCATTTTTGATTAATCAAGGCAAAGAAGTTAGGCTGGATTTTATTAACCTAGCACTGATGCCATGAAATTGAAGGAAAACTCTTCTAATTATATTACTTTTAGCATTGAAGTATTTACATATTTATATAATATACAGGGGCAATGTCAGTTTAAATAAAATGCCTAAGAATTAGGAAATTAAGTGAGACCTAATATAGCAGAGATACTAGCAAAATCCTAATTAACAAGTTCAGTCAAATATTACAACATAATATTAACAAATCCAGCATGATATTCTCTTAACTTCCAACAATATGGATGAACTAAATTATACTTCCTCCATCTTTTATTAGTTGTCACGTTTTGGACATCAGAAAATGTGAAACTTTAGATTTTTTTCTTACATGGACTAGAATGACCTTCAAAGTAATTTCTCTTCTCATTATTATTTCTTAAAGGTAAAGTGTAAAATTCATTTAGTAGTCTGAAGATCAGCCAAAAGGGCCGTGAGTACAAAATCTGGAGCTTTCTCCCTCAATACTAAAAAATCATCTAGCTCAAGTGCATGTTCAGCTAATAAATGGGAAGGGATGTTACTACTTGATGTGTATTAAAACAGGAATGGGAATCCTAAAGCTACAGTGCAAGACAAGTGAACCTTAACACTATGGAAATGCATTCACCTACTCAAGGATGGTAAGGTTCAACTACTCAACTGTTGATTCAATATTTAGTCTTAAAAATGATGTTGAATGATTGTGAGCTAATAAAGCGGTAAACATGAACACTTAGCAAATAAGGAAACAAAGAAAAGACGGAAGCTTGGTTTCCTTGATTCCCTTAACCTTGTTACTACTTTAATTAATTAGAATTAGTGAAAGTTGCCTTAACGAATTAGGTCATCATACTTGTGATTGGGCAATCCCTATCCCTCAAAAGCCGCTCTATTCACTATAGCTTTTAGACGAGAATCTCTTCTCTTTCTAACAAGCTACGAATGCAATAAAACACAGGTGATTATTGACTTAAAGGTGTATTAACTATCTCTAGTTCAATATGCCAATTAATCCCCAAATTGGAAGCCCTTGGGTGTTCTTCCTTTTTGAATTCTAAACCCTCGACGATTAATTCAAATTCATGATACTCAAATTGCAAGGAATTCAACAATTATAGAACAGTTCGTTCAAAGGAAACATTCAATTTCATAAAACAACTCAATTTCATAATAACCAAAATTAGCGTTCAACCCTTAGTCCAAACAATTTCTTGCAATTCATTGTATAAAAATGAAATCAAACAAAATTAAAACTAATAGAGAAGAAAAAAAAGGCTTAGGAATAGAATTTGAGGCCAAATTGCAATCCCGGATTGCGCCCGAGCTCGTCTCTCGAGTTGCTCCCACGAAGCTCGAATCCTTTGTTTCGATCCTTGATTCCACTTGTAATCCTTCAATTTGTGTTCTCTAATCTAAATCCTACCTAATGGAGGTGAGTATTGGGGGAAATTTGTCACAAAAAATCGCCCCAATTTGCCTCCTGAAGCCCTATTGGCGTAAGTCTAAAAACTAAGGAATGAAATCTCTAAAAAAGCTATAAAAAATCACTTAAAACTGTTGAATTTGGGACCTACTAGGACCTACCGTCTCTGGTAGGTCCCTGTCCTCCTTTGGTTCTTTGTTGCCCAACACCTACCGTCGGTAGTAGGTGGAGCCTACCATCAGTTGTAGGCTTCTGTCTTCAACTCGTTTATTGCCAAGAGGACTACCATGACCAGTAGAGGGTTCTGGTCACCGTTTTGCGTCGTTTTTGCTCCGTTTCAAGCCGTTTTCATTTGTTTGTTGTACGTCTTTCGGCAAGCACATACGATACAAATGGGAGATATTAGACTTAAATGTATACTTTTTACACCTTAAAATCACCGAAAAATGATGAAATCAATATATAAAATAATTGACAAAATAATGACTATCACCACTCCTACCAAAATAAGACAAACTAACATGGCTATTCTCTCTAAACTAAGCTTTGAGAGCATTAACAAAGTGCCCCAACGGTGAAAAGCCCTCCACAATCGAGTTGATTTGATCCATATTGCCTTGTAATTAGATTCGATCTTCACCGGGAATAGCTCGAGTTCCTTTGCCAAATCGTATCTTCTCCATATTGCTTGCAATTAATCCTGTGCCGCTGTCATTAACCCTCACTAATAACATCACTTACACCTTACCTTCCTTAAAAGCATCATCAACCATCACCAAGAATACACCAGCATCCGGTGGTATATCCTCTCCTTGCACTCACTGTTTGCTGCTGCAAACTATCTCCCCCTCCTCCCGAACTGCCTACAAGTACTCCCTACAGCACTGTTTGGAAAAGGCCACCAACTGATCAGGTGATTGATAATGATTCTCAAAAAATCGTTTGTTTGTTTCTAGCTCAATACGCATAAATTGTGCTACAGCCTTCTCCTCATACCATTTTTTCTGATTCAATACATTCATAGTCACCTCCCTACATAAACCAGCACCCCTTATAGCCAACTTAATATCCTGATCCCACTCCTCCCATGTCCTTTGGGTGATCAGGTAGAACAAGTTAAAAAAAATGTGAAAATTCACATAATGTGACAAGTAAAAAAGGGGATGTATATTTCTTTTATTGGCCTATATTACTATGGATTCTTTCCTAGTCGAATTCCACCTTTTTCGACATCATTTTTTAGAATAAACTATTGGGTAGAACCAGAAAAGCATAAATTGTTCGAGAGTAATTATAGTAACTTCTCTCTTTTTTTTTTTTTTAAATTCCAAATAATGAAGTTGGGCATTAGTTTTAGACAGATAATAAATGAGGTAATTAGGGCATACTTGAAATAGGTTATGATTTCAAAATTTTGATCATTATTATTTGTAAAATGAGAAGTTCTGTTAAATAAAGCAGGCACAATTTTACTTTAGATGAGCTCTTTTCTCCTCCATACAGAGGCTTCTTTTGCAGAGCCCTAATGGAGTTAGGGTTTTTGCTCAATCTCCTCTTTTGATCTTCAGGTGAGATTATATCCACTTCTTTTTTATTTTCTCATATCCTTTTCAATCTCCCTACACCCCACGTCTCTTCTCCCTAATCTAGTACACCTAATTCCAGATCATCCATACAATCTGCTATCTAATGTGGTTAGGGTTTTTTTTATCAATCTCCTCTTCTGTTTCATTTGATCTTCTGTTGAGATTATATCTTCTTTTTCTACTCGCTATATTATCTTATTTCAATATATCACCCTACACCAGTCGCCGCTCTCATATTCACAATCTGATACACTAAATGCAATTATTCGGTTGATTTCTCTTGAGGCTTTGACACTTTTTCTTCATGAAAATTGGGATAGATCATTCTCTTATGGAAAATTCCAACCATTCTTGCTTCGTGGTTTTGAGAAACGCTCCATCAAAATGGCAGAACACAATTTCGCACTTGGCATGGCAGAGTACAATCTTTGCCATGTCGGACACTTCATTTGGGGAAAGATGATGAATGTCAAGGCCTTTCATTCTGTGATGTGCTAAGTTTGGAGTTGTTTGCATCTTAATATTGTTAAATTTAAGGACCGTGTTCATCAACTTTTCTTCCTGAATGAGGACTCGAGGAAGAAGGCTCTTGAGTGTGGTCCTTGGTGTTTCGATAATTATCTCTTTATCATCAAGCCATGATGGTACAGCCATGGAAGCTCCTACCTTTGATTTTGAAGCTCTCCTAACGACCTGTCCATTAACTTTTCACATAGCCATCTTCCACGTGGTTATCATGCAGTTGAAGTGGGTTTTAAGATTGCTTCCTCTCTCTCTCATTGCTCTAAATTCCAGATCAAGCAGGATAAGAAGGGGAATAAATTTTTTCAGTTCCGAGTTGATGTTCCAATCACACACCCGATTAGACTTGTTTTCATGATGGAATCTTCCTCAGACACAGAGGTGTACGGGCATGTGCAATATGAAAGATTGCCTAGGCCATGCTTCCATTATGGTAATTAGTATCATACATTCCTCTCTTGTCCAACATTGCCTCCAAATTCCTTAAGGGAAGAGAAAAATAAGCAAGAGTATGGTCTTTGGTTTGCTGTTGATGTCAAGTACCATGAAGACTCAGAGCTACTGCTGACAGTTAAGCTTGATGAATCTGGCCAAATTTTGCTCATCAATAATATTCGTGTTGAAAATTTAGAGAAACCAATTCTCGATCGTGCGATACATTGCTGTGTTGCTCTTGATGATCGCAAGAAGAAGTCTAGGAACCAGTCCCGTTTTGCACTGGTATCGTCGAAGCCTCCTGTCACTGCTCCTCTGCGCCTAACTGCTACTGCTACTCGGGATTGGAATGAAGAAACCGTAGCAAAGAACGAAGAGAAGGTTGGATTTTGATGGCCATGCTGACTCAGGCAAACCCATATGTTGGAGAGCCCAACAAGAAGTAGAAATATTTGGTGGATACAACTTCTTATTCCTATGTTGAAACTCATTTTTATGTACCAAAACCGGAGGTTGCTCAGCAGCCCTGCTTAGAGCCATGAATGTTATCCAAACCCCCGGACTATTCAATTCCTTAAAAATCTTTTTCTCGTGCATAATATTCCTTGTATTCTTTTTCTTTCTAGAACTGTTCGCATCGATTAAATCAATTTGTCTTGCTTTAGGTATTTCTGCTTGTTTTTTATTGAAAGAAATGGTCTAAGTAGAGGGCATGCTTTGTTTTAGTTAACTGATTCAGTAAATTTGCATATTTTGTGCTCCTCTGTTGGTCATATTGATGCTCAAATTACTCCCGTTTAACTCTACAACGGTGTGCCAATTTATCAGGTTTTATGTCCACCTAACTACATCACTTTTGGACTTTTTTGCGCCACCTTAGCACTTTGCATTCTCTCACTTAGCTTTTTGGGGAAGATTTTAATGAGTTTATCTCATGACGAAAAAACTAGCCCTCCTTAGAGATACAATGCTCAAATAGTTATTTCCTAAGATGCTTTGCTAGATTTGGTTTACATGATCTAGGGGTTGAAGGGAATTCTTTTACATGGAGTAATCATAGGGAAGATTTACATCTTGTGCTAGAGCAATTAGATAGATTAGTGGCCTCTCCGTCATGGATGGCTCTTTTCGCTTCTATGGTAAATTACCATCTTTTTAGACCAGTGTCAGCGGGGCTTCTGGAGCCACGATCTGTAAGTTTCAGATACTACTCTCGGATAAGCTAAAAGTCTTAGAGCTTCTCCAAAAGTAGTGAGGGTTGCCTAGTTATTCCAGTGCTCACGAACTTGCTCTGATTAAGAAAGTTGAAAAGTTGAAAGATTTCAAGGACATTTATTGAAAAATAAAGAGCCGCATATCATGGCTAAAGGATAGGGATCGTAATACGGCTTACTTCATTTATAAGGCCTTCTATTGAAGAAAGAAAAATACCATTGAGGCTATAAATAATGGTATGGGTTAAAGAGTTGATGATGAAATTGAAATTGAGAATATAGATGTAAATTATTTTACTCAGATCTTTTCAGTCTCAAGCGCGGCTTTCTTTGATAGATGATGTTCTTATCACTAGGATGCTTGCTACAGATGACATATGGTTCCTGAGTGTGTCTTATTTATGGGAGGAAGTTCTCCATGCTATTAAGCACATGCATCTGCAAAAGGCACTAGGACCGAACAACATGCGTGCTTTCTACATTAAGAAGTATTGGCATATTATTGGAGATGATGTTGTGGTATTTGCCTTGAAAGTTCTCAACTGGGGTTTAGATCTATCTGTCATTTAATAATACTCATATTTCACTTGTTTTGAAAAACAAGGAGTCCAATAGTGATGGCTCATTATAGGTCTATTAGTTTTTGTAACATTCTTTACAAGATTATATCTAAGGTTTTGTCAAACATATTCCAAAAAGTGGAGCATTTAGCCATTGATGAAGCCCAGAGTGCATTCCTTCCTAGGAGACTGATTACTGATAATACAATTATAGCATTTGAAGTTTTTCATAGCATCAATAACACTTCATCGACAAAGGACCGTAACATGGGCTTAAAGCAAGATATGGGTAAGGCTTTTGATCGGTTGAATGGAAATTTCTTGAGATTTTAATAAAGAAAATAGGTTTCTCTAATCCCTTCTGCGTTATGAGTTGTATCACAATAGTCTCATACTCTATTCTTCTTAATGGTATCCTGACTCAATCTTTCACTCTTTCTTGTGGTATTCGGTAGGGGGATTTGCTATCTTCCTATCCCTTTATATTGTATTCGGAGGATTCTTGGCCCTTTTGCGTGCAACAGAAGAATTAGGACCCTAGGAGGTTTGGCCTTGGTAGGGGGGCTACAATTTCCCATCTCTTCTTTGCAGATAATTCATTACTATTTGCAAGAGTACACCTTTCCCAGGCCGCAAAGCTAAAGGAAATATTTGCTATTTATGAGTATTACTCTGAACAAACTATCAATTATGATAAGTCTAACTTATTTTTTAGCAAAGGGGTCCCGGATGCTTTGCCACAAGAAGTTTGTTCTTTTCTCTAGATCTCAAAAGGAAAGGGAAATAATAAATATCTAGGCCTTTCTTTCATGACCGGGTGATTTTTAGCTATCTCGATGATCGAGTATGAAAGCAATTGAACAGATAGAAAGAGAAGATATTGTTTCAAGCTGCGAAAGAAGCGTTAATCAAATCTGTTGTTCATGCTATCCCTACATGTGCCATGTTAGCTTTTCTTCTCCCATTGCTATCCCTACATATGCCATGTTAGTTTTTCTTCTCCCGTACTCCATCACCTGCTCTATTACTGGCCTCATTCGTGACATTTGGTAGGGAGGTGATAATAAGCATAAAAAAATTTGCTGGAAAGTGTGGGCTTTGTCAGCCAAAGAGTCTGGGGGATATGGGTTATGGGACCTAGAGTCTTTCAACTTGGCGTTACTCTATAAGCAAGGTTGGAGAATTCTAAAAAATACTTTCTCCTTGCTCTCAAGAGTCATATAGGCAAAGTACTACCCTTTGGATAAGTTTTCATAAGCTTCTCTTGGCCTCTGTCCTTCTTGTGTCTGAAGAATCATTCTTGCTGTTCGACCTCACCTTTTGCAAGGAATTCGATAGCAAATTGGAATGGGCGCCCTGTTAACATATGGGAGGATAAGTGGCTTACTATGCCATACAATTTTATGCTCTCCTCCCTAGCTCATATGATAGCTTTTGACTACATCCTGAAAGTCTCTCGGTCATGGATTTGTAGAGAGTTACTTCGAAGAAGGATCTTATTCAGCAACATTTTAATCTATATAAGGCGAAAGAAATATTCAAGGTGCCTTTATGTGATGATTAACCTCGGGAGGAATAGATCTGGGCTTACAATAGGTCAGGTAGTTTATTGTGCACTCGGCATAAAGGCTCATTCTGCACTCAAAGACTAGCTCTGCAGGTGGGACTGTTCTTCTATGTAGGTAGTTGCACGGTTTTGGATTAGCTTATGGGAATTGTGTGCTGCCTCGAAAGTAAGGATTTTTTATGGAGGTTGTATAATAATATTCTCCCGACATGTAAAAATCTCTCTAGGAATATCCTATCTATTCAGCTGTATTGTCCTATATGTTCAAATCAAGTGAAAGACGTTGTGCATGTCTTTTTTCAGTGTCAAGTAGCAGAGGAAACTTGGATAAGTTCGCCATTCTCACATTTGTTGGTTCCTTTTCAAGGTTTCTTTGTCACATCTATCCTTGAACAGATGATGGAATGACCGACTTATGATAGTACTCATTTTGCCTACATTTTATGGTGCATTTGGAATAGCAAGAATAATATTCTCTTTAAGCAAATACATTCAGTTCTGTTACGAATTGTTTTGCAGGCCTCTGGCCTTTGGGAGGAATACTTGCACTTGCATCACCATCTAGGAGATGGTTAGGTTTCTAGTTCTCCCTCACTTAGGATTTTGGCCAATGCTAATCCTTCTCAGAATGACAAAAGGGAAGGCTATTTTAGACTCACACCCAAAGGTTGAGGGGCCTGCAAGGGCACCCAAGCGCTCATCTAGAGGACGTGTTATGTCACCTTCTAACGGATGTCATTGGTAGCCTTCGGATATAGGGACACTCAAGCTTAATGTTGGTGCTACCTGGAATGTGGATAGTGCTGGTATTGAGGACCTTATTCGAAATCATCAGGGATAGGTGTGGATTTCCTTTGCAAGGAGACTGGAGCACTTGCCCTCACCAGAGTATGCAGAGACAATAGCTATCCGTGAAGGTCTTTGTTTAGCAGAGAGATTTGGCTATGCCAATTTCACTATTGAAAGTGATTGTAAAGAGATTATTGACCAGCTCAAATCTCATTGTGGAGCTCTTAGTTCTTTAGGACATGTCCATATAAACAGATTCTCTTTCTAGTCAATAGGCCTAATGTTATTTTATATTTTGCTTTACGTAGTGCCAATACTAGCACATTTTTTGATTGGTAAGGCCATTTCGACTTATCGCTTCAATGTTTGGATGGAGCTGGTACCTTATTTTATCTCTACTGCTATTCAAGCAAACTTAATATAATTTTTTTTTTCCAAAAAAAAAAAAAAGTAGGCAAAATTTTGACAAGTTTTTCCTTTTTCTCTAGGAAGCAAACATTTGATAAGATAGAATACCCTTTATTTGATATACCCTTTATTTGATCTCTCACAAACAGTATCATCTCCAGGGAAAGAAAAAACCTTAATAGTATATCATTTTTTTAACCAAAATTAATACAATCAAATCAAACGGAAAATTAACAATATTGTTAAACTGCTACAAAAAAAATTCATTCATATCACTAAAGTAGGCAATTTGCTACTTCAATTGATCAAGCATCTACAGTTTGGTTCCATCATCTGAAGAACTGTTCCTGATTCTTTATTTGAGTACAGAAAGTTAATAAAAGAATTTTGAATTAAATAATAAATGAAGAATATTAATGAATTTGATTCAACAAGGCTATATAATGTTAAATCGGGTAAAAATTATTGTTAACTCTGTTGTCATTAATTAGCTGATAATTAATTAATCTTAGTTATAAATAAAATTATGAGATCGTTTCAAGGTATAATTAAGGATTTTCTTTGGCATGATCATCGGCTCCGTATCCTCCACCTCTGCCAAGCTCTCCATCACAATTTCGGCTGCATTTGTCACCACATCCGCCCAATTCCTACATATATATACATATGTCGAATCAGTTGTCTTAATCTTGTTTTTGTATATATCGTTTGTAAATAATTCATTAATATATCACTGCGCGCTACCCTTCATATATATATATATATATATATATACATACAGAGGGAGGAAATTTTCGGCAAAACATTTTCGTGGATTTCAAGTATAGATGTGGTACAGTTACCCTCGAGATTTTATAATACCCGATTAGAGTGATTTTAAAAATTAAGTGAAATGATAATCCTATTAAAAAGCAAATAATTCTTGTATTTAAGAGTTGATAGACCTCAACTCTTACCACTTGAACAAGGACTTACAGGCATCACCTATGTTATTATTAATTGGATCAATTAAGTTGATCTCATATCTCTATGGAGAAAAACAATTCAAGATATAGGTGATGTCTAATATATAGTCTAAGACTGTATGCTCCTCACTCCTCACATATAGACCGGATTTATAATAAAATTTTTTGAATTATTAGAAACAGACGTGTCCAATTCTATTTAAACTTTTGATTGTTGTTTTTTCTTAACATTGATAGAGATTGATAAGTAGAAAATCACTAGTAGCCCAGATTTTCTAATACAAATTCTTTAAAATATATATTTTATAGTCATTTTATTAATAATTTTATAAAATAAGATATAAACTCTAAAACTAATGAAGATAATTTTTAGAAGAAAAAGATATTATACAACAGAAGAAGAAGAAGAAGAAGAAGAAGAAGAAGAAGAAGAAGAAGAAGAAGAAGAAGAAGAAGAAGAAGAAGAAGAAGAAGAAGAAGAAGAAGAAGAAGAAGAAGAAATATTCTTACCCTTGATTGGAATCAAAAGCAAGGCCAACGGTATATTTAGCTTCCTCAAGAGCAGTTTTGAACCTCTGAATATCCTCATTTGGGACATTTCCATTATTAGGAACACAAAGTTCCGATGGCTTAACATCACAAAAGATAGGAATAACCTTCCTGTGAGATTCCACCATAAGAGCCAACTCATGAAGACAAAAATAAGAATCACAATAACGAGGGGAAAAAACAGCAACACCAATTTTACACCTCATTATTGCATTATCAATTTTGTCAAACAATTTATCACCCGGCTTCATATTTTTATTGTCCAAAAATGGATTAAGTCTTAAACGGACAAGATGATCATAAAGCAAAGAAGCTATGGTTTTTTTCGTATCTATTCCTCTATGGTTTATGAATACATCACATGGCCGTGATGGTGGGGATGAAGATGAAGGAATTTTGCGAATTATTTGAACATTGCGTGGAAATAGTGCTCGTGAACAACGTTGCATGGTTAAAGAAGGAGGAGCTAGGGAGGGATTTTAGTGGGGATTTTTAACAAGGATGGAGATTTTTATGTGTTAATAATATGGGATTGATTTGATTTCTTGGAGTTGATAATAAATTATGGGATTATATAGAGCATGGCTATGGGTTGGGATGGAAGAAATTTCTTGGCTTGTCTGAAAAGGGAAAATCTTGTGAGTTTACTATAAGGTTGATTTTGAATAAAACCAAGTTGTAATAACCGAGTGATTTGACAGAGAAAATAGAAAACATAAACGACAATTACTTCATTTAATATATTTTTTAATACGAATTTATAATATATACTTTAAAAAATTACACAAATTACATATAAATAATTTACACTTTTCTTCTTTTACTCTTAAAATAATTATTTGTTAATTTATATCTAAATACTATTTTAAAATTATTTATACTACCAAATTAATAAAAGAATAATAGATGACTAGCACACCTAACACCTAATGTACGTTTCACCGGAGAAGAAATATTTTCATGTATTCATTAAATATAACTGATCGTTTAAATTATTTATAACCCAATTTGACGCAAAATTATCTAAACCAAAAAAAAAGAAGAAAGATATAAGCCGATGCTTGATTATTACGTCAGCTCAAAAAATGCTCCTAAGGAAAAATATGAATTTTTTAAAATGCCCATATTCACATCAACAAGAGATAGAAATGCCTATGTGGTAGTTGGCCTGTGCATTAGAATTGTGAATTTTCGTCGTAATTTTATTAATTTTGTAATATAAATAGTATTTGAATAGAAATTAAATAAATTTATTGTTTATAATTTGAAAGAGAAAATTGTGAACTATTTATGAATAATTTTTTGTGATGGTACGTACTGTACATGC
The DNA here is from genome assembly GCA_028651295.1 of Catharanthus roseus. NCBI lineage: Eukaryota > Viridiplantae > Streptophyta > Magnoliopsida > Gentianales > Apocynaceae > Catharanthus > Catharanthus roseus. The sequence goes on along the minus strand of JAPQWS010000050.1, from coordinate 9,131,140 downwards.
TAAAAACATTCTTTATTTGACACTTTGACTCCTCCACCCAAACCGCAAAGCCTCCCCAAGTAAATAAACAGTGATTCGCCAGAGACAGGAAGGACAAATTAAATTATGTTAGTTTGACCATTTCTTGTTCTGATGGGATCTTGAAATTCCTCTTGATCCTTCAAACAAGGCGATTGATCCATTAGATCTAGGTCTCTTGAGAGATTTGCACTTCTAGTATTAGAAATGAAAATGAAAAAAAACTATTTTTTTTCTCGATTCGTTCAAAATAAATTTGATGTGTAAACAGATGTAAGATAAATGTGGAATGTAATATAAAAAAAAAATTTTTAAAAATAAAATCTAATTCAAATGCACATATATAGGTTAAAGAACCTCACCATTAGTACCCGGTATTTGGGGGAGTTTCAAATTACAGTTGAGAAATTAATTCTTTTGTATTTTGCACACAAATTAAATATTAAAAAGTAATGTAATTTTTTATAGAAAATATATATTTTATTCCTCAATAAATAATGATTGCGAAAAAGAAGAATGAGAGATAATAAATAAATTAAAGAGAATATAAAATTGAAAAATAGACAATAAATACACATTAAAATATATAAAATGACTTATAGTTTTTACTACTCAATTTAGGTTAAAAGCCTTATATTTTCGACCGTCGGTGGTGCTTCATTACAAGGTTCATGTTTTTCGTTATTTAAAGTAAACTACTTTTTTTTATTTATATTTTTAAGAAAGTAAATTTAATGTATCAAAAAGTTAATGTACAACTTGAAGGCCAAGTCCCGTAGTACCTCCAAAAAATCTGTAACCTCTAGCTACAAAACACGAGATTGAATCGTTATTTTTTAGTTTGCTTTAAGATCTTTTAAAATGTTCTTAATGGTTTATTAAATGTACTCTTTAACTTAAAATTATTAGTTGAAAAATGTATTTTAAAAAGTGATTTTAGAGTATTTTTTAAAATTATTTCTTTTTATTAATATTATTACAATAAAAAATATTTTATTAATCATTTTAAGTATCGTTTCAAAAATAATTATTTTTAATCACTTAAAAAATAAACGAGAAAGACCTGACCAAAATTAAACTAGACATCATAGTTTATTTATTTTATATAATTTTAATTCAAATATAAAAAATGTCACACCATCGTATATTCAACTTAACATATTATTCAATTATATATTTTTTTAATATAAAGGATACCACATTCTTTAAAATTAAATTTTATATTATAAGTACTTTTTTGTACAAGCACTAGGAGAGGAAGAAAGAATATTACAGAACTATTAAAAAGAGAATCAATCATGCATTATACAATAATCCAACTTTAAACTTTTTTAATTAAAAATTATCTCAATTTTTACCGACTTGAACAAAAATTTTTATTCATATCAATTAATAAACCAAACATCTCAATATTAGCGCATTCTTTAACTCTCTTGGGATCCTATTTTGTATAACTTAAAATAAACCGTTTTTAGTTTTAATTTAAATTAGTCTTAATTATTTATTAAATATACTTTTAATTTAAATAGATTTAAAAAATTTATTTTTTAAAAACTACTTTGTCGAAGATTCCTAATCATATATAAATTTTATATTTGTTTAGTCTTGAATTACATTTGATTCACTAGATTAGTAGATTCTTAATTAACTTAGACTAGTTTAATAAATTTTCTATTAGGCTTGTATTTCTATTAGGCTTAGTACTTCTATTCTAACATGGAATACTGTAAATATATATGGACAAATCGTCCATTGTACAAGACAAAAATAAGGAATAAAGATTCCCGAAATTCTCCAATCTTTGTTGATAGTTTTTCATAGTATTAGAGCCATTATGACTAATATTGAAAAAGAGAATATTGATACTACGAAGAAGGTGGTACTCATGAATGATGAGGCATATTTGCTTATGTCTAGTGATAGTACAGGTATGTTGATTACTCATGTACAGTTGAAAGAAAATAAAGATGTGAACAATTATGATGAATGGTCAAGTGCTATAGAATTGATGCTTGAAGCAAAAGAAAAATTAGGTTTCATTAATGGAACCATAGTTAAACCTGAGGAAGACGACCCAAAATTGAAAAAATGGTGGAGCATGAACACTATGATTGGTTCTGGGCTTTTGAATACAATCCAGCCCTCTCTGCATTCCTCAATATAAAAAATGCAGAATGTCAAAACTCTGTGGGACGAGTTGAGGCAGAGATTTAGGTCCGCCAATGGACCCAAGGCCTATGAACTAAAGACGATGATAGTCAATTGCAAACAACAAGGTCAGAGCGTATCCACTTATTATGCTCACCTTAAGAAACTTTGAGATGACTTAGTGAATTGTGAACCAATTCCAATCAGTAACAATGATAATGTTACTAGAATCTTGTCAAAGAGACATGAAGATGAGAAATCTCTCCAATTTCTTATGGGTTTGAAGAGCAATTTTGGGACAATTAGATCAAATATTTTAAATGAGAAATCATGGTCAAATGTTAATGAAGCCTATTTTAAAATAATACAGGAAGAGCAAGTACAAAAGATGATCCGAGGAGAAGAACATGGTGATACTGTAGCATATGCAATAAGAAATAACAACACAACAAACAGAAGCAAGCTTTTCTGCTCAGTCTGCAACAAAACCGGACATGAATCCAAAGACTGCTTCACCATTATTGGCTATCTGGATTGGTAGCCTGAGGCTGGAAAACTAGGCAGAGGTACTAGCTCTTGTTCAGGCGGTAGAGGAAATCGTGGCAGAGAGAATGGAACTGGTGATCGCGGAGGTTTTGGATGGGGTGATAATCCCAACAGCTGCAGCAATAGTTCATTTATAGCAAACACAATCACAATTCCAATTATGAATTCCATGAATGTTTTGGATGAATCTGGTAGTGCTGCTATGCATGTGGAAGTGACAAATTCTAAAAATCCTCCACCTGGTTTGTTCACAGAAGATCAATGAAGGGCTTTGGTCGACCTCATGAGTTGTGGAGACAAAAGTACAACTTCCAATGAGAAGCTGTCTGGTAAAGATTTCTATTCACCTCTATGGATTATTGATACCATGGCCTCTAATCACATGATAGGAAATATTAATCGTTTAATAAACATGCATGATATTTCTCCTTCACCGGTTAAGTTGTCGGATGGTAGACGAGTTTTTGTTTTTAAATGTGGTTCTGTGAGACTAAGTCCCAATTTTGTTTCAAAAAACATGATATATATTCCACAACTTAAGTGTTATCTCTTGTCTGTATCACAATTATTGAAACAAGTTTACGGTGTAACTTTTACTTCTGATTCTTGTGATATACAGGACCATACCTTGAGGATCCTAATTGGAGTTGGTGAGCAAAGGGATGGGTTGTACTACTTCAAGGAGGTCCGATCCATTCAAATGAATCCCGTTATAGGCTTTGAAAATAGAGATCTGTGGCATTAGAGGTTGAGGCATCCCTCAGACTCTGTCTTTAAATTTTTTCCTGATGTAGCACAGACCAAATCTTATTTTTACTATGATATTTGTTTCCAAGCTGAGCAAACATGTGCACCATTTTACACTAGTTTGAATAAAGCATTTGAAATATTTTCTTTAATTCCCTGTGATGTGTGGGGACCTTATAATATTGAGTCACATTGTGGGGCAAGATATTTTCTTGCTATTCTTGATAATTATTCACGTGTCATTTGGATATTTTTAATGCATGAAAAAAGTGAGGTTAGGACAATTTTACCACGTTTTTGTCAAAACATCCGAACATAATTTCGTAAATCTATTAGATAAGTGAGTTTTGATAATGGCGGTGAGTTTACTTATTTAAAAGATTTCTTTCTAGATCATGGGATAACTCATCACGACCATTCCCTATACCCCTCAGCAAAAAAGGTGAGTTGAGCGAAAACATTGACATATTCTGAATGTGGCCCGTACTCTTCGATTCCAAGCCAATCTCCCCAGAATGTGTACTTACTAATTCATATTTAATAAATCGGACCCCTTCTTCTTTACTCAATGGAAAACGTCCTTCGAACTCTTGCATGGCACATCCCCTAATTTCTCGTACCTTTGGATGCTTATGTTATGTGCATGACCCATCTTCTAAGCATGATAAATTTAATCCAAGGAGTCGTAAATACGTGTTTGTTGGTTATCCTTTTGGAAAGAAAGGCTAGAGGGTATTTGAAATTGAGTCAAATGAATTTTTTAATTCCAGGGACATTGTTTTCTTTGGAAATATTTTTCCTTATACATCTACTGTTCCAGAGAAATTACTCCTCAAGATCCAATTGCTGATTTAACCTCTTTTGCTACACTACCCAGTCCCCTAGATCAGCCCGCCATCCCTATTGAATAGCCCAGCCAGCTAGGCTATTCTATTCCTCCTAATGGACAGCTTCTATCTACCATATTTGGGCTGCCATATTCCTTGGCCTAGGAGCCCTTTTCTTCCAGCCCTTCTCCCATTAATCAGCCCGAATCTCCTGGCCCCTCCACTTGGCCCCAACTTACTACACCTATTGAGCTTGATGATCCACCTCTTGTCCCTCTATACTCTACTTTAAATATTCCTCCGAACTCGAACCTAACTTCTACAAATCCCACCCGAAACACTACTACAAGTTCCAGCACAAATTTAGGTGATAATCCACCCCAAATTTCGTCCTCTTCTGTTTCTAATTTGGAATTATCGGAGGTCAGGAGGAGTAATATTCCTGAACCTGTTTGGCACAGCACCAAAGTGGTGAAATCTCATGAAAAATTATTGGATTGTGAATGCGATACAGTATAGACTAAGTCCCATCTATCTGTTGCTCCATCCGTTTCATTAGGGGTTTTAGGTAAATGTTCATATCCTTTAGCATCTTATGATACATGTGCTCATTTTTCGGCAAACCATCAAAGCTTTTTGTTAGTAGTACAAATGGAAGTTGAACCTAGAAGTTTTTCTGAGGCGGTGAAGTATCCAGAATGGTGGGCTGCCATGAAAGAAGTAATAGATGCCCTTGAAAAGAATTGAACTTGGAGAGTTACCATGCTCCCTCCATTCAAAAAGGCATTGGACTGTAAATAGGTCTATAAAATCAAGCTTAAATTTGATGGAACCATTGAGCGTTACAAAGCACGATTGATTATTTTGGGAAATACTCAAGTGGAGGGAGAGGATTTTACTAAAACATTTGCTCTAGCCGCAAAGCTAGTAACCGTTCGGACTCTCTTAGTTATGGTAGTAACACGAGGATGGGATATTCAACAAATGGATGTGCATAATACATGTTTGTATAGTGATCTAGATGAGGAAGTTTACATGAATACCACTAGGATTTCAGACTAGTACTCCAAATGCAGTTTGTTTACTCCGGAAATCTTTGTATGGTCTGAGACAAGCCCCCAAGCATTGGTTTTCTAATCTTTCTACTACTTTAAAGAAATATGGTTTTAAACAATCCTATGCAGACTAATCATTTTTACTTTTTCATCAACCTTTTTTTTATGTATTCTTATACATGTGGATGACTTAATTGTAACTAGGTTTGATATTTTGGCTATTTCTTGGTTTAAGACCCACCTTAATACATGTTTTCATGTGAAGGATCTGGGTCCCCTAAAATATTTTTTAGGTGAGGTGGCCAGTAATGCTTCCGGTATCTATTTGAATAAGAGAAATTATGTTTTTGAAATTATCTCTGAATCTGAAATTGTCTAGTACCAAGCCGACAATTACTCCATTACATGGAATTATCATTTGGCTACCACCTATGGTTCTTACTTGGTTTCTCCTGATCAATATTGACGTTTGGTGGGCTGTTTAATTTATCTTACCATTGCTTGACTTGAGCTCGCATGTTCTTGCTCAGTTTATGCATTAGCCCAAACAAGAACACTGGGAGACGGCCTTGCGTGTGATTAGATATCTGAAGTCTTGTCCAGGTCAAGTAATCTTCTTGAGCGCTTCTTCTTCCTCGACTCTTGCGGATTATTGTGATGCTGATTGGGCCAGTTGCCCCTTGACCCGTCGATGTCTTATTGGATACTTTATTTTTCTTAGAAATTCTCCTATTTATTGGTCTTCGGCTGAAGTAGAGTACTGTTCCATGGCTGTTACATGTTATGAGTTGAAATAGCTTCGCCAATTACTCCATGATCTTCGTATTTCACATACACCTCCTGCTCGATTGTACTGTGATAGTCAAGCTGCCATGCATATTGCTGCTAATCCCAATTATCATGAAATAACATAACATATTGAAGTTGATTGCCATTTTGTTCGGGATGAATTACTGGCTCGTCTAATTTTCCTCACTTATATTCTTGCTCAATCTCAACTTGCTAGCATTTTTACGAAGACTCTTGGACATCGTCCATTTCATGATCTTCTTTGAAAGTTGCGAATTTGCAATATTCATGCTTCAACTTGAGGGGGAGTGTTGAAGGTTCCTAATCATATGCAAATTGTGTATATGTTTAGTCTTGAATTGCGTTTGATTTGCTAGACTAGTAAATTTCTAATTAACTTAGACTAGTTTAGTAAATTTCCTATTAGGCTTGTATTTTTGTTAGGCTTAGTACTCTTATTCTAACATGGACTACTGTTAATAGATATATGCACAAATCGTCCATTGTACTACCTCCAGTAGGAAATATAAGTCTTTTTAGGACTTTTGAAGATAGTAAAAAATTATAAGTCCTTTTGCATTTCTCTATAACAATTAATGATTTTTTTCAAATGTACCCCCATTTACTAATCTTACTTGGACTGTTGGAATTAGCTAATATCTTGGATTGTTGAATATTGGACTCTTGAAGTAGGGGAGAGAGAAGGGTTGAGGATAAAGAGAAAAGAGTAATTTCGGTTCTTTGCGTTAAAAAACATCTTGATTTTAGAAATATTGATCTATGTGTATGAGTCCGAAAGGACTTATATTTCTGATCGAAGGTAGTACAATTTAGAAAAACAAGGAATGAAGATTTTCGAAATTCTCCGATCTTTGTTGATAGTTTTACATATTCTAGGGATGCCTTTTCAAACTATTTCTAATTATTGATACTATTAAAATTAAAAATGTTAGAATAATTTTTTTGAAACAACATTTAACAAAAAAATATTTTTCCAACTGCTCAAAAAAAAGCAAAGGAGTAGAAACATGCCCTATTATTCTCCTTTATTCATTTCTTTGAAATAAAGTATTTTAAAGCATTGGAGAGTTGAAACTTGTCACTTGAGAGTGGAAAATTTCCATGAATAGCGATGATGAAAGGTTTTGTACTCTTCTACCTACTTTGGGGACCAAAAATGGAAAAACAAGAAAACTTCGAGAGCTCGAGAAAGAATTGACATGAGGGGAGCTCTCTATTTCTGTACCCATTTCTTAGTCTTAAAGTTCAGCAAATTCTTCTCAAACTCAAAAGTAGAAAGTTTCCACAATGTATGTACTTGTTGTAAAAGCTAGCAAAATTTCATGAACTTTCAGCCCAGCTAAGAAGACTTTTCAAAATAGAATTTCAACTAGAAATTATGACCCGTTCAATTACATGGAACTCATCCAGAAAATATTTAATTTATTAGAGCTCGTAAAATGTGGTTCTTAAGGTGGGGTGGGGTGTACTAATTAGCAAACCACAAAAGAACAAATGAAGAAGAATAAAACAAAGGCCAAGAGAAAAGTGTAATTGGTAGGAGACCTGAAAGAAACGTGATAAATTAATAAATTTCCAAGAACTACAAAATTTAGAATGCAAGTTGATACAATATTTTGAGGTTGTGTACAACAAACCCCTTAGTATCTCATGTAACATTAATATTAATAGGGTTAATTTTAAATAAAGACCCGTAACTGTAAGAAATTATCAATTAAGTAATCGTTCCTTCTAATTTTCAATTGAGGTAGGTTCACTTGGAATCATTTTATTTCTATGAGCCACTATTTAATGTCGTTACTCAACAATCATTTTTAACTATTTATTTTTGTTGGAACAGGAATATTCCATATATGTATATTACCATATTGTGCATAATCTCTGTGATTTTAATCTTCTTAGAATCATGTCTATATCAATTGATAGCAAGAATCATGGTAAGATTTCCTCATTGTATTTATGGGTAGTGTAGGAATTATATTTGTAAAGTTCTATATATGTTGAAGTAATGGGAAAAATACGGTTAAACTTTGTTGCTTAACCTTGATACTTTCATCATTTCAACATAGTATCAGAGCCTTTTTCTCACAGTTTGACATTGACAGAACAGAAACTCTGGATGAAATTCCCGCCATCGTTGAAATTATGACAGTAGGTGCTATTCCAAAGGGCAATCTGATATAGATCGGGAAAACCAATAAGCTAAAGATTTATCGTTCGGACTATTCACTAGTGCAAGGCCAAAGAAGAACTAGCTTGAAGGTTTTGAAGATCAAATTTGAAGAGTTTGAAGGACAAGGAAAGGCATCTAAGTTGTTTAGAATTTGCTCAATTAGCAAGGATCATTCAAGGGAACAATTTGATGGTGAAAATGGCTAAGTATGGGAGAAAAAAGCACCCTACCGCTGACGATAGTCCTGCCCCTACCATCTCTAGTAGGCTTTTGCCAAGGAATAATTGAAAGTTCTCATACGTACCGCTGACGGTAGGTTTTTCCTACCATCGACAGTAAGTTTCTCCTGAAACATTGGTTAATACGATCTTTTGAAGGACTTTATGTTATTTGGCTTGTCTTTTCAGTTTTTAATCAAGGGTTTAATAGTTATTTTAAGTCATTAAACTATAGGTTAGTTAGGGTTAGACCTTATTCTATAAATATCCAATTATAACTCACTGTAAACTTGAACTATGATGAATTTGCTGAAAATTATGAGAGAGTTTCCAAGTTGCCTCTTGGTTTCTTCATCTTCTTAGGTTAGCTTGCTAAAGGGTCAAAGTCCTTAGCATTGTAAGCAATTGATCCTTAGATTGAAGTATCTATGGAATCAATTGATCATTCAAATTCCTTTCATTAGTTGATTCATTGAGTTTCCTTTCTTTGAATCAATTAGTATTGAGTCTTCTAAATTAAGTAATTAGGGTTTTGAGATCTTTTTTCCCTCAAGGTTCTAATTTTCAATCTAGAAAAGAATTTAGCCTCTCAATATTAGATTTATGAGGCTTAGTTTCTCATGGGTTTCTTATTGGAGTGTTTGAATTTAAAAATCCTCAATAGAGGTTCTTTAAGAAAAAGAGGTGATCCTTGGGAAGAGTAGAATCCAAAACTACAATCAAGGTGGATCTACATCACAATTTCTTTTATCCCAATACTGATTTGAATTCCTATACTATTATGTCTTGTGATGTTCCAGTCAATTGCTCAGACATATCAAGTTGAATGAAGCAAATTACGATCAATGGTCATCAGCTATTCTTACGGCCATGACCGGCAAAGGGAAGCAAGGATTTCTTGATGGAACTCTACAACGACCAAACACCAATTCGTAGAGTTTTCGGGACTGGAGAAAAATGAGTTATCTGATTGTGTCATGGATTTTAATACATTGATTCAGCACTTGTGCCAAAAATTTCATACACTATTGATACGAAGAAACTATGGATGAGATCAAAGCACAATTTTTTGCCAGAAACGGACCTGTATTCATGAACTCAAGGCTGCCATCTCCAATTGCAAACAACAAGGAGCCACTATTTTTGCCTACTATGGAAAAATTAAAGAAGTTATGGGATGAGTTGGCTACCTATGACCACACTGTGGGAGACACTTGTGGATAGTGTACTTGCAATTATATATCAGGCAACAAAAGAAGAATGATGAGGAGAAGCTTCATCAATTTCTCTTGGGATTGGACCACATCCATTTTTCATACGGTAATATCACAAATTGTTAATATAGAGCTTTACCTTCTGTTTAAATGCTTATCAAATGATTGTGCGTGTGGAGAGACAAACCTTAATTACTTGGGTCGTGATGAATATGCCGAGGTTGTTGCCTTTGTTGCACGTCTCTTTGATAAAACATCACTCATTTGCCCTTATTGTTTTAAATCTGGTCATTCCTCCACTTAAAGTTTTAAATTGATTAGATACCCTGAGTGGTATGGTCAAAAACAAAAAATTGGATAGAGCACTGGCCGAGGGAATCCTGTCCGGAAACCACCTTGCGATCATGGCAGAGGTGGACGCATTGGTCCATCAATTTTCGCTCATGCTTTCTAATTAAGGAGATCACAACAGGGAACCTTGTGTGCTGGCCTTTAATCTTATGCCCACTAGTCAAATTTCTTCCTGGGCTGGCCTAATGCCTTCACACTCATGGACAGGCCAATATGTGGCTGGAAATCACACTCCAGGCTTACCATCTCCTCTAGCGACTGGAATGGCACCATCTAGTCAGCACACCTAGGGTCCAGACATCAGCCCAGTAACCGTGAGGACTAATGGGTAGGGGCCTTGCAGATTATTTTGTTTACTGCTTTAGTAAATTCCATGACATTATCTAATCTGTCTGGTATGTCTCATTGGTTAATAGATTCCGATGCATCCCATCATATGATAGGTCTTCGTGAAATTTTATTCAATATCCCTCATTTTATATTGGAATTATTGACGGCATGGTTGTGATACAGGAACGTAGTACAAAGATGAAGATTGGAGAAGTAGAGTGAATAATGGCGTCAAATCTTTTTGTTATTGTGCAGGCATCACATGTTTCTATTTTTATTTCTTTTTTTTATTTACGTCATCGAGGGTTAGGTCACCCTTTAGGTTCTAGTATGCACCATCTTAAAAATGTTTCTTTGTTAGGCTTCAGTTTCTGTTATCCACTATCTTAAAAATGTTTATTTGGACTCTACTACTTGCTTGAAAACTTGTACTGTTTGTTTGCAAGTTAAACATACTCGTACTACGTTTCCTTTAAGTTCTAATAAATCACTTGCCATGTTTGATTTAGTGCATTATGACATTTGGGGTCCCTATCGGGAAAAAGCACCTTGTGGGTCCACTTACTTCTTAACCATTGTTGATGATTTTTCTTGGGCTATCTAGGTCAATTTGCTTATTGATAAAACTGAGGTCCGTAATTATTTCGAGAATTTTGTTGCGATGATCAAAATAATTTCACAAAATAATCAATTATGTTCGTTCTGATAATGATACCGAATTCATCAATCTTAAATCATTTTTTTTAAGCATGGCATTTTACATCAAACCTCTATGACTTATACCCCACGACAAAATAGACGTGTAGAATGCAAACATAGACACATCTTAAATATTCCCCGAGCACTTCTTATACAATCATCTCTGCCACCTATATTTTGGTGGGAAAGTGTCAAAATAGCAGTTTATCTCATTAATCGTACCTCCTGTTCCATTTTAGACAACAAATCTCCTTACGAAATTCTTTTCAATAAAATCCCAAATTATTCTCACTGTCGTGTTTTTGGTTGCTTATATCATGTTCATACCTGTATATCTGATACATTTAATTCTCGTAGGCGATATATTTTCTTAGGATATCCCTACGGTAAGAAAGGTTGAACTGTTTACGATTTGGAGTCTCACAAAATTTTCCATTCTTGTGACATTATTTTTTAGAAACATATTTTTCCATTCTCACAAAATACTCCCTCTCACTTGTCTTCTTCACCCACTCCTTCCCCAGATTATTTTCTGCAAGACCCCGATCTTTATGATATTTCCCCAACTCCCCGAATTCCTGATAATGCTGTCCCCCTTCACTCCAACACAGGACCTCTTCCCATTTTCTCCACCACTCAGCCCACTCCTCTTCCAGTCCACGTCGAAACTTCCCCTAGCCTACTGCTCTTCCAGCCCATATCGCAACTCCCTCCCGGCCCATACCGCAAGATAGCTCCCTGATTTTATAAAAACGAGAGTGGAATCCTAATCACTACAATGCAAGGCAAGTGGACCTAACAATGCAGAGGTGAGTTTCAACCCTAGTATCGAATCTCTCAAGGACAGGCGAAGGTTCAAGTACTAATCGTGGCTCTAATGTTCAGTCTAATAAAAGATGATGTCGTTGAGAAAAAAAGAAACAAAAACTGAAAACAAGTAAATCAATAAAAATAAAAACGGTTTAGAAAGAATTATAAAGACAAGAGTTTGGATTGGAATCCCTCTAATACTTGTTACTAATTGAATTAGAAAAACTTTAATGAAAACGATGTTGAATTAATTGACACCTTACTCACTAACCCTTAGAGAAAAATCTCTCTTCTCCCTAACAAATTATGAGTGCAATAAACTTAAATGATTTAAAAGACCTACAAGTGCAATATCGTATCTCTAGTCAATTACCCTAATTAATCCCCAATTGATTACCCTAGATTGTTCTTCCTTTTTCAATTCCAAACAACCTTGTGAATAATCTAATCTCGTGACAATTAAATTACAAACAAACACAATTGGAAGATAACTTAGATTAAAACAAACATCGAATTCAAGAAATCAAGAACTAGGCTTCAAACCCAATCTAAACAAAAAGAACTACTCACTATACATTATAATAAAACTGAAATAAAACATAAAATTCAATTAAAAAAAAAAGGAAAAGAAAGCATAGGATTGAAATTTAAGCCGCAATTAAAATTCCAAATGTCTTTCAAGCTCGCCTTTCGAGTCGCCAAGTTGAAGATCGAAATCTTTAAATTATGTCTTCAATTCTGGAATCCAAGAAACTAAATTGCAAAAGTCTTGAAACTTTACTAACTAATTGAATATATAAAAGCTGGAATTTAAAGAGTGTTTTAAACTAACCTAATTAATCTAATTCTAACCTAACTAATCTATCTAAGAACTAATTATCTAATTCAATCTAAGCATCTCTAAAAATTGTTTTCAATACCTGCAAAAAGACCCCTTATATAAAGGTGAAAAATACAAGAAAACCGAATTGAAATTGGAACAAAGTACAATAAAATCGAGTTTGTTTTGGACTCAACCCCAGCATACCCTACCACTGACGATAAGGCAAGGCCTACCATCCGTGGTAGGTCTATGTTGCCAATGCCTCTTGTTCTACGGCACCTACCGACGATGGTAGGTTAGCCTATCTCACCCGGTAGGTTGCCTAATTTTTGCTGAATGCTTCATTTTCGTCGTTTTCATTTCCTTTCATCGTTTCCACTTCCGGAGGGCACCTAAGACAAGAAAAGAGATATTAAGATGAAATATATACTTTCAAATATCAAAATCACCGAAAATGATGAACATATAGCAAATATAGACAAATAAGTACTTATTATCTCCCCCCTCCCCCCCTCCCCCCCACCCCCCAATTATTTGTTGCTTGCCCTCAAGCAAACATAAACTAAACTGGCAAAAGGGAGGAGTTTTAAAGACTTTATTCTAGGAAGAGATAACACAAAAACAATAGAAGCTGAACAATCAATTAAAATTTAAAAAACGATTACATGCATTGGTAGCCCAAAAATAATCAAATCAAACTCATCAAAAACAAAAAACTAAAGCTAAAATCAGAAAAGTAAAAGATAAAACAACTTCAATCGAGCACCTCATGCCTAACTCAAAAATTAATCTAGAAATAGACAACGACAAAATCACCAAGTCCACCACAAGTTACTAAAACTCATTACCGATCAAAGGTGTGCAAGTGTGATTTTGCTCATGCCATTTTTCACAGAAAAAAGAGGAATGTTAAGTGATTAGCATCACGAAATATTTTCAAAGACAGTGCACAAAATTCACATTTTTTCTATAACTTAGCCATATTAAAATCTATTTTAGGTGGTTCCCGGATTAGGTAGGACTTTTTGGCTTGTAATGATAGGCTTGGGACATAAGTAGGTTATAAAAGAAGTTAAAAGGGGACAAAAATAAATGAGATAGAGCTATGGAACTGAAAGGAGAACATAACGAAATAAAAAAAACACTTTCCAACCGCTGTTTTCACTTTTCTCACTCATTTTTGGACAACTTACTTCATTCTTCTTTGATAACAATCACATGTGACTACATACTTTCTCAAGAATAATTTGTTTTCAAGAATAACCAAAAATAAGAGAGAGAGAGAGAGAGAGAGAGAGAGAGAGAGAGAGAGAGAGAGAGAGAGAGAGAGAGATTCTTGATTTTTTCAAGATTTTACTATGAAATAAGAAAAACTCATAGTTTTCCTTCGTTTTATGCCAGTTTTTCAAATTTTTTCGGCTTTTTCTCTTTTTTTTTTCTTTTCAAGCATCAATATTCTATTTCTTTCTTTCTTTCCCTCTTTTCAATAGCCAAAAGCAATGAACATATGAAATTGCCCATACATACCCTTTCCTTTTTATAAATAGGGCTTTCATTTCTTTCTTTCTTCACCTATTTTTACCACCCACACTTTTCGTTTATGACACTTAAAACAGAATAAAGAGATAGAAAAACATTTAACTCCATGAATTGAGGTTTTATATAGTGAGGTTAAAAGAACAAAGAAAATTATGGATTATAACCCTTGGCATGAAGGCACAAAAAAGGGAACTAGAGATTGATTTCATAAAGGGTATATGATAAGAAAGGCACAATCGGTTCAAAGAAGGCCTAACACCATCCTAAACTAGACTTCTTTGCTTTTAAAGGCAAAAAAACCATGAAATTGCAGGCAAAGTTAAAAAAATTATTATGATAATGCTAATAATCCAAGATTCCTAAGCTTCTATCACTTAAACAACATTCGCAAGTGCATAAAAACCATCTATCATGTAAGAAATTTAGTAAATATGCTTTTCAAAGTGATTAAGTAATACGTCTTTTTCAAAAAATCTAAAAAGTTTTACAATTTAAAACTCTACCAAATGTGATAAAAATAAAATATTTTTGGATTTTTAAAAGAAAAGGAACTAAAAAATATTTTTGAATTTTCTGATTTTTTGAATAAGAGACTAATAGAAAAAACTTTGAAGAACGAAAATATCCCCCTTCTCCTCCCACTTAAAATCACATTGTCCTCAATATGGGGGTTGGACTAGAAGAAAAACAAAGACATAAACACATACATGAGAAGCAATCTCGCAGATATAAAGTAATAAGCATATCGGGAAGCCATCCCCACATAAAATAAAACAGATAAAAGAAAAAGAAAAAGAAAAACAAACAAAGAGCAGAAAATAAAACATGAAATAAAACAAGAAAACATAAAAAGAAAAGAAAGAAAATAAGAAGACAGAAAATGAAAGAAGGAAATGAAAAAGAAACTCCTAGTAATGGAAGTGAAAGAGTTTGAAACACATATAAGACGAGAAATCAGAATTTTAAAGTCGAGTTTGAGAAAGATGTTATAAAATTCAAACAATGTCAACTCTTTAAAGGAAAATAGAAGACTAATGAGGGTTAAGGTTGGAGAGAAACTCCTTTTCGTTTGTCCATAGCATAGGGCTAGTGTGCTTCCCATGCTTTCGTATTGCCTTTGGATTTTATGAGATGTCTCCTCTCTACTTCATTCTCCGTAATCTATTTCCGTATTATCGGCACACATAAAGAATTCTCAACCAGAAAAAAGTTAGTTTCGTAGTATGGGAATTTACCTCCTCATTCTTTTCAATGGTTTCTAACTTTGCTTCTTGTTGCTCTTCTGCATGACTCTTTTGAATTTTTATGTTCGTTTTCTGGCGCGCCTTCCTCAAACTCACTCTTATCTTCTGGCAAGCACTCATCTTTCTTACTTTTTTCCACTAAAGTTGTAATCGGTAGACGTTCTTGAGATCTTGCGGAAGTGGACTCCTACGGTTCTTGAGCATTTTCATCTTCGTCATCCATAAACATTGGACATGTCTGAACTTTTTCTTCTACATCCCGCAAAGTGACCATATTACTACCTATATTATCAAGCACTTTTTCAATTATCATCCATTCATACTTCGATTTGATTTTCTATGTTTTGGGAGGAAGCCAACTAGCTTCTCTGGACTGCTTCTATACTTTTTACCTCGGTATTTGCCAAATCAGTATATTTCGACACAATATCTTCTAGATTAGGTCGTGGGGGTAATGTTCGTACCTATGGAGTATAATTGTATGTTGAATATTAACTATAGTCTCTGCAAGGAACGTTCAACTGCGTCCTCCATTCCGAACTATATTAGCTAGAGTATGTATCGTGCCTCTGGCAATTTTCTCGGAACATGGCCAACTGATAATGTGTATAATAAGGCGTAACGACCATGTTTTTCATCATTTGTTCTAATATTGGTGCCCATTGAGTTTCCATGGTGTCATCGTTATTCGTTTCATACTTTCCAAACCTACAATAACAGTTGAATGAGCAATTAATAAAGGTTCTAAAAGTAATACGCTGAATTCACAGTATCCATACCTAAAACACAATAATAAATTAGAACAAAGCAAAACAACGAAACCAAAAGATGACTAAAGCACCAAGTAAACGATTTTCCTAAAACTTGCCATCCTAAGCAACAATGCCAAAACTTGATGTTATAAAAATGAGAGTGGAATCCTAATCACTACAACGCAAGGTAAGTGGACCTAAATATGCGTAGGTGAGTTTCAACCCAAGTGTGGAATCTCTTGAGGAGGACAGATGAAGGTTTAAGTACTAATCGTAGCTCTAATGTTCAGTCTAATAAAAAGATGATGTCGTTGAGAAAAAAAACAAACAAAAACTGGAATCAAGTAAATCAAGAAAACTAAAAACGGTTTTAAAAAGATTATAAAGACAAGAGTTTGGATGGTGGAATCCTGTTAATTTTTGTTACTAACTTAATTGGAAAAACTTTAATAAAAATGATGTTGAATTAATTACTTGGGTCATTACTCAAATCGCGCAATCCCTATCTCTAGGCGAAAGCCACCGTACTCACTAACCTTTAGAGGAAAATCTCTTTTCTCCCTAACAAATTATGAGTGCAATAAACTTAGATGTTTTAAAAGACCTAAAAGTGCAATATCGTATGTCTAGTCAATTGCCCCAACTAACCCCCAATTAGCTGCCCTAGATTGTTCTTCATTTTCATTTCCAAACAACCTTGCGAATAATCTAATCTCATGACAATTAAATTATACAAAAAGGCAACTGGAATTTAACTTAAATTAAAACAAACATCGAATTAAAGAAATCAAACCAAGAATTTCATAATCAAGAACTAGGGTTCAACCCCGATCCAAATAAAAACAAATACTCACTATTCATTATAATAAAACATAAAATTCAATAATAAGAAAAGGAAAAGAAAGCTTAAGATTGAAATCGAAGCCACAATTGAAATCCCGAACACCTTCCAAGCTCGTGTTTCGAGTCTCCAAATTGAAGATCGAAATCTTGAAATTATGTATTCATTTTTGAATTCAAGATACTAAATTGCAGATCTTGAAACTTTACTAACTAATTGAATATATAAAAGTTGGAATTTAAACGGTATTTAACCTAATTAATCTAATTCTAACATAACTAATCTATCTAAGAATTTCTAAGCATCTAATTCTATCTAAGCATCTCTAAGCCATTGTTTTCAATAGCTGCAAAAAGATCCCTTATATAGAGGTGAAAAATACAAGAAAACCAAGTTGAAATAGAACAAAATACAAGAAAATCGAGTTTGTTTTGGACTCAACCGCCCCTTTCCAGCATACCTTATCGCCGACGGTAGGGTGAGGCTTACCGTCGGTGGTAGGTCTCTGTTTCTAACGCCTCTTGTTCCACGGCACCTACCGACTACGGTAGGTTAGCCCACCTCATGCGACAGGTTGCTGAATTTTTGCTAACGGCTCCGTTTTCGTTGTTTTTCCCCGTTTTTATTTCCTTTCATCGTTTTTACTTCTGGAGGGCACCTAAGACAAGAATAAGTGATATTAAGCTAAAATATATACTTTCACATATCAAAAACACCGAAAAAAATAAAATTAATATATAGAAAGAATAGACAAATATGCACTTATCACTCCTCAAATATTTCCTCTTCTTCTTCTTTGGCCTTTTTTCCATATCAGCCCATGCATTCATCTTTTCCTCCCTCCTCGGCTAGCCCATCTCTTTTGACTCCTGGCATTGACCTATTAGGAAACCCGTCTTCCACAATCCATTATCCTTCTGTAGCCCACCTCCCTCCTCGCCGTAATAAACGCCATTGTGACCCACCTTTCATACTTAAAGACTATGTCTGTAATACTGTACAAAGTGGTATTCCTCCTATAATCTCTACCCATTCTCAATCATTAGACTCTTGATATGGAACCTTCTCATTTCTCGAAGGCTATATCTCATCTTCCTTGGCAAGAGGCCATGAAAACTGAAATTGAGGCTCTTGAAGAAGATGGTACGGTACTTGAGATCTGACCTATTTACCTCCTGTCAAAAAGACCTTAGATTACAAATGGGTTTATAAGATTAAAAGAAAGTCCGATGGTAGCATTGAACGTTAAAAGGTTCGCCTGGTTATTCTCGGGAATACTCAGGTCGAGGGACTAGATTACCATGAGACAGTTGCTGAGGTCGTGAAAATGGTCACCATTCATACTCTGCTAATTGTTGCTGCCTCTCAGAATTGTCCCATTCATCAAATAGATGTACACAATGCCTTTCTCCACAGTGATCTATTAGAATAATTGCATATGAAGCTTTCTCCCCAATTTTGTAGAGGTCATCCTGGACAGGTCTGTCATTTGAAAATATCCGTTTATGATCTCAAATAGGCCCCTCGGTGTTGGTTTGCCAAACTATTCGAAGCTCTCAAACTTCATGGCTTCTGCCAGTCTCACTCTCATTACTCGTTATTAACTTACACTGCCTCTAACACTTTTCTTTGTGTTCTAGTGTATGTGGACGACCTTTTTATTACTGGAAATGATCCTGACACTATTCTCAGTTTCAAAAATCACTTGAGTTAAGTTTTTGAAAGATTTAGGCTCTTCGAAATATTTCTTGGGTATTGAGATAGCTCATAGTTCTAAAAGGATATATCTGTCAGCGAAAGTATACACTGGATATTCTCACTGATGCTAGTTTACTTTGTCCCAAACCTGTGGCATTTCCCATGGAACATAATCACTTTTTGGGAAAAGCCAAAGGTCCAATATTATCTTCTCCAGATTCTTATCGTCATTTAATAGGGCGTTTAATCTACCATACTATCAACATGCTAGAATTGGCATACTGTGTTCATACCTTAGCTTAATTTATGCATCAACATTGACAGGCACATTGGGACGCTCCCTCCGAGTTTTTCGTTACCTTAAAGGATCTCCCGGCCATGGACTTCTTCTTCCGGTCAATATCAATCTTCAGCTTTGGGCTTATTCTGACTCTGATTGGGCTAGTTGCCCTGTGACTCCCCGCTCTCTCAGTGGTTATTTTTATCTCCTTGGGACACTCCGCTATATCTTGGAAGTATAAAAAGCAACATATGGTCTCTCGTTCTTCGGTAGAGGCAAAGTATCATTCGATGGCTGTCACTTGCTATGAGTTAAAATGGCTACGTTATCTTCTCCGTGATCTTCAAGTTCCCCAACTGTCTTCCACTCCACTTTTTGTGATAATCAAGCTGTCATCCATATCACCAACAATCTAGTAATCTATGAACGAACGAACATATTGAGATTGATTGTCATTTTGTTCGTGATGGGTTTTTGGCCAAACGCATTTCTCCCTCTTACATTTCCACTATAGCTTAGCCCTCTGATCTATTAACTAAAGCTATTGGCTCCTCACAATTTCATGCTTTGTTGGACAAATTGGCCTTTGTAACGTCCACGCTCTAACTTGAGGGGAGTGTTGGAATAGGAATATTACATATCAGTATATTACCATATTGTGCATAATCTTTGTGATTGTAATCTTCCTAGATTATGTCTATATCAATTGATAGCAAGGATCATGACAAGATTGCCTCATTGTATTTATGGCCAGATAGCAGTTATATTTTTTTAAAAAGTTTTATATATGTTGAAGTAATGGGAAAAATACGATTAACTTTTGTTGTTTAACACATATACTTTTATGGTTTCAACAATTTTTTCTTTAAAAAACTATTCATTTATTTTTTTCTTGCTTTTATTTTATTTATTTTGTTTTATTTGTTATGACGATCTACTAATATTCTTTTAATTTGTCGCTATTTATTCTCTCTTCTTTCGTACTTTCGTACTCTCGTACTCCAATCTTTTTTTACCCAAATCACCAAAAAAGAAGCTATTTAAATGGAATTTTTAAAAACCTCTCTAACACTTTATTTTGCGGTAAATTTTGTAACTCCCCCAAAATAGAGTAAGTTTAGAGTGAGTTTTTATGCTTTTCAGGGTCTGAATAAATATGCAGAGTGCCATGACACCAAAATTTGATTTAAAAAAGAAGGAAAAATTCCTCCAAATACGAAATTTCTATTCCCCTTTCTTTCAAACTTACCCAATTCACAGTCTCGTTCTCTCCTCACTTCGACGCCCAAACACAATTGGCACAAAATCATCGATGACGACGCCTCTTGGTCATTCCGATCCCACATGCACCGGCACATAATACTCGTAAGTGTTCGAATTCACAATTCACGGTGAGTTGAGGAACCGTGTCGAATTGCAGAAACTTGAGAGAAACAGAGAGAGGAGGCAAGTCTTCGAAGCAATCGATTGTTTTACTGAGGGAAGAAAGAGTAGAGAGATAGTTGAAGATTATCCTTGTTTAATCGTTTGGAGTTCGAGATGCTCGTAGGTTTGTTAGGACTCCTCTACCATGTCTTCCATTCAATTCGAGGTTCGTAGGAGCGGGAAAAATTCAATTATGAGAATTTGAATATGCTACTTTGCGTGTCGTGTTAGGACAGAGGAAAACAAAGGACTTCTGTTGGAGAATATTTGAAGGAAATGGAGTCTTCTGCTGAATTAGCTTTTAGAGAATTCAGATCTTCGGATAGTCGATCTTTAATAGCTAAGGTAACTTGTATTATTTTGATGGAAGAAAACAAAAGAAGATACTCCATTTACAACTTAATAATTTTTTGGTTTTTTTTTTTTTTCCTTCATTATGCTCAACAATCTTTTTTATTTTCTTTTTCTAGAGGACAACCAAGAGAAAATTAAGCTCAACACGAAACTTTCTTACTTGATTGTGTGTCCGAAATGAAAATAGTAGTGACTTTGGAAAGATCTTGACTGTAAATTACTTTTTTTTCCATCTCAAAATTGATTGAGTTATTAAGATATGATATTGATAATTCACTAAATTACGATAAGATGTGTTCTTGAATTTATTCTTATCTTGGGAGAGATTTAGTAGTACAAAAGTATTCTTGCAATGTGAGAGGAGAGCTCAGTCCTGCTCCTCGTAATACAGTTGGTTATTTATCTAGTGAAAAGTTGTGAAGTTCCATCAATTAAGATTATGCATTTTCATAGTAACTTTTACCTACTCTTCTAAAGATGATTAATGATCAAAACAACTGGATGCCTGTACCTCTCTGAAGATACTAATCCCGCTTCTGGTTTTTAGTCATTCCGAGGTTTGCTTAGAGGACATTTATTATTGTGGTCAACATGTTTATATTTCTGCAGGTCTATGACAATCCTTACCGTACAAAGGTTCTTTCTATAATTTGTTCTTGTATTTCTTTGCTTGGGTTTATGAGAGGAGTATACAAGGTACTTGCTCAAACTTATGTTTTATGGGCATAAACTAGTTCTTTATTCAGAATTGTATTGCATGATTTAAAATAAGAGAATGTATTATAACTGATTTTATATCTCTTAAATTAGATGGAAACAATTGGATTGATGTCACAAATGATCCAGCCATGGATAGAACAGTTTTCTTCTATTCTGAGACAGCTGCTGCATTGTCTGAAGATCCTAACCATTGGGGCATCAGGATGGAGGTAGATCATTTTTTATATATTCAAAGTCTCATAATGTTACTAATAGTCGACCAATTAATATCTTTATATATCTGCACACTTAGGTTTTGAAGTTCTTGAATCATTTCCTTCAAAATTTCAATGTGAAATCACTTTGAAATTGGCTGGCATATGCATATTATTATTTGGGAGTGACTAATTCTTGAGAAACTTTGTAAGTTGATTCTACCTTTCGATGATTTTATTCTAGATCCACACAGTTCATCTTGTAAAAGAATCCTTATTTGATTCTTATTTTTGGATAAATGTTATTCCATACGTGAATTCTGGAGTGCACTGGAATCATTTTTCAGATGAATAATTACCTTATGAAATTCTGAAACAGTTCTGCACTGAAGCAATAAATTAAATTTTTTGATATAAATTACTTTGTGTCTCTACATAGTAAAATCTCAAGTTTGTAAATTTTAAGACAAGAAAATATAACTACAAATGTGATTTTATATGATAATTAAAGTCGTTACAAAATCTTTAGAGAAGTTCGTAATTTGTAGGAGAATGCTCCGATGCTTATCTTCAGCAAAATGTTAATTCGAGGGCTTAGAAAATTTGTTCTCAGATCAATTGAACTTTGGTGATGAATCAAGAGTTTGAAAGCTTGCTTTCGAATAGACGCACTTTGATTGTGAACCTAGGGTTTGAAAGTTTAATCTCAAATTGGACAAATTTCAATCGTGAGCTCGATGACTTGGGAGCTTGATGTCGAGTCTGTCAAACATTGATTTGAACCTGGCGGTTTGAAAGCTTGATATCGAGTAATTGGATGAATTTGGATTTTGAACTTGGCGTTTGGAAGTTTGATGTAGAGTAAGATGAAATTTGTGAATTGAGGGTTTAAGAACTTTATCTCGAATCAGATGAATTCTGATCATGAACGAGAACTTGGAAGCTTGATCTCGAACTATAGAGCATTTAAAGCTTTCTTTGCTCTTTCGAACGAAGAATGCAAAAGAACACTTGATGACTCAAAAAAAGATTGACCGAAATGTTTGACCGAATTCGTTATGGTGCTCAATATGTTTTGAGTTCTAGCCTAAAGCTGTCATGGAATTGCACCTGCAGGAAAATGCAGTTGGAACACCACATCTGCTGCTTTGAGAAATAAGTTGGACAAACTGCAATTTTATCTTATTTTTTAATTACCTTCCAAAACATATTGTTATTTTATAATATCAAATTGTTAAATTCTAAATTTTAACATAATTTTATAACATTTTGGGTTTTTCTAAAATTTAATTTACAAGAGAATAAATATAAATTATTAAGGATCACGTAAATACTTGCATCAACTTAGTGTTTACATTCATGATAAATGCACCAGAAATCAAGAAAGATACAACACTTCCACCAGTAATATCCTTTGTTCTAAAAGTGAATTGGTGCAAAGAATGTTTATAGCTTTGAAAATTTACAAATAAAAAAGATATTATATATAATTGATACTATTATTTATATTAGTGTGAAAATATTTTCGTATTCTTATAAATTTAGATAATTATCTTTATTTCTCGTTATTGTTTTTAAAAATTTTTATATTTATTTTTTATTAACTTTTATTATTTATTAAATATTATTTTCTATTTTTTATTAACTTTTATTATTTATTAAATATTATTTTCGATTGTTTATTGATTATTGATTTCGTGCATAATATGAGTTGTTTTGGTAGTTGAAATAGATTTGAATTCCACCGCACATGCATATGGATTCCATGTTATTGCATGAAGTTTTTGATATCAACATATATGAGCATACCTTTCTCTTTTTATTTTCATCGTTTTTTTTTTGGTCAAGACTAGTTCATTTTTTCTTCTTATGCCAACCATGCTGTCTTTTTGGGTTCAAAGTCTTTTCCGGAGCCAAGATGTGCGTCATCACGACAATGCCAACCCCATGAAGGTGGCAACAATTTAACGATTTTCAAAGCAGTCTTTGGTAAATTCTTGGATCTCTTGTTAAAGACTACCACAATGCATCCCATGAAATATTTGTTAACGAATGTCAATTTTAAAAGCTCTTCTTCAAAGATAAGGATTTTCCTTTCCAAAGACCCAATGAACCTTTCCAAAGACCCAATGACATGTCCCATGAATTGTTGGTCAATACGTCAACAAAAATCAACATCAGACAAAAGTATCTCCAAAGCCAAAGTCTTCAACGACACAACGCAAAGGATTTGTGAGTGCGCATAAACTTTTGAAGTACTCTTTTTTCAAAGACAACAACATGTAATGTCTCATGAAGGATTTGTGAACGAGCATCAACTTTAGAAGTACTCCGACAGCACATCCCATGAAGGATTTTCCAACGAGCATCGATTTCAGAAGCACTCATTCTTTAGAGATAAACACGGCACGTCCCATGAAGGATTTGTGAACGAGCATCACCTTCAAAAGTACACATTGTCCAGAGACAACGATGATACATCCCATGAAAGACTTATGAAAGAGTATCAACTTCAGAGGCCTGGGATATCAGAAAGCTTGGAACCTCCTCGACTCAATCCATCATTCTCTGAATTGCTTCAACAAACTTGATCAAAGAACAATCAACTGAGATGTTTAATGGAGCGGTGAGAATCTCTTTCAATCATATCACTTGATCAAAGGGCAATCATATCACTTGATCAAAGGGCAATGACATCAACTCGGAAGCCATCATCGACAAATGAATCAACTTTTGTTCAAGAAAGATATGAAGTACACCTCCTTCGAGAGAAGAACGAAGATCACACCCAACTTCAACGAAACGCTTGCAACATCATTCCACTTCATGAAGAATGGAGGACGAAAGAAGAGACTCTCGACATGTTGAGCATCAAGAGCACCAAAATCAAAATCACCAACCTTCCTTGCGGCTTCTCTATCATGCTGGCTTTGCGTCATTGACTTGTCTAAGAAGGGCGTAGATCACTTTTACCCCAACACCTTCAAGACAGAAAACTTGATGTAGGAAAAGGATTTTTCCGTTCACATTTTTAACTCATGTGGGCTAGGAGTATCCATTTTTACCAACTTGGACTTATTAGAGTGTTTTAACAGTTTTAACCACATACTACACTTTTGGTGGTTGCCTTGACACAATTTATACTCATGTAGGCCTAGAGTAACTTTGTATATTATACTCGTGCAGTCAAAGAGCGTCTTTTCTTTCCCACATTTACCCTTGGTGAAATAACTTCACAGTTTAAGTTCCTGCAGTCAAGGAGCATCTTCTTTCATATGAACTTGTTGAAATGACTTTGCTGTTTTAACTCGTGCAGTTAAGGAATATCTACTTTCATTATTTGGATTTAAGATGACTTTGCAGTTTAGGCATCTGTAGTCAAGGAATATTCATTTTACAACATTGGACCTGAAGCAACTTTGCAGTTTAAGCTCTTGCAGCCAAAGGAGCCTTTTTTTCTTGGTTCTCCACTCGAAGTGTGCCTTTGTAACTTTGCAATTTAAGCTCGTGCAGTCAAGTAGCATTTGTTTTCGACACTTGAATTTGTTGAATTGACTTGTAGTTTAGGCTCGTAAAGTCAAAAAGCGTCTATTTCATCATTTGGGCCTTGAGTGTACTTTAAACTCGTATAGTCAAGGAGCGTTCATTTTTGACATTTTGTACTGATGTCTGTAAAGCAAGATATTCTTTATCACTACAATGCAAGGTAAGTGGACCTAACAATGCAGAGGTGAGTTCAACCCAGTGTCGAATTTCTAGAGGAACGGAAAAGGCTTAGGTACTAATTGTTTCTAATGTTTAGTCGAAAAAGATGATGTCAGAAAAATAAAAAAAAACTGAAAATAAATAAATCAACTAAAAAGAAAGCAAGTAATGTAAAAACGATTTTTTAAAAAAAATCTTAATAAGAAAAGAATTTGGATGGTGTAATCCCCCTAATCCTTGTTACTAATTCAATTAGAAAAACTTTAATGAAAACAATGTTGAATTAATTAAGTTGGGTCATCACTCAAATCGGCCAATCCCTATCTCTAGGCGAAAGCCATCCTACTCACTAACTCTTAGGGGAAAATCTCTTTTCTCCTAAACAATTATGACCGTAATAAAATTAGGTGATTTAAAAGACCTAAAAGTGCAAAATCGTATCTCTAGTCAAGTGCCCCAATTAACCCCCAATTGGTTGCCCTAGATCGTTCTTCCTTTTTCAATTCCGAACAACCTTGCGATTAATCTAATCTCGCGATAATTAAATTGTAAACAAATTCAATTGGAAGACAACGTAAATAAAAACAAACATCGAAATCAAGAAATTAAACCAAGAACTTAATAATCAAGAATTAGGGTTCAACTTCAATCCAAACAAAAAGAACTACTCCCTATTCATTATAATAAAACTGAAATTTAACATAAAATTCAATTACCAGAAAGGAAAAAAAAGCTTAGGATTGAAATCGGAGCCGTGATTGAAATTCCTAACATCTTCCAAGCTCGTCTTTCGAGTCGCCAAGTTGAAGATCGAAATCTTGAAACTTTACTAACTAATTGAATGTATAAAGGCTAAAATTTGAAAAGTGTTTAATCTAATTGAAAAACCTTGGAGGAAGGGGGAGGGGGGAGGGTGAATAAGGTTTTTGACTAATTAAAAAACTTTTGCACAATTAAAATATAGAACATCTGGTTTTGTTTAAAGAAGAATTAATAACTCTTTTCTATAAAATTCCTAACCAAACAAAATCTCTTTTATAAAGAATGATCAAACAATAAACATAGAGATAACAAGCAAATCACAAAAAGAGAGACAAAGAATTTATAGTAGTTCACTCTCTCAATAGAACTACATCCACTACCTTGAGACTTAACTCAAAGATTTCATAAATTTCACTAGTCACAAGTCTTTACAAAAAACCACAATGAGGATCATCCTTTAAGGGTTTTGCAGATAAACCTCAAAGTTCACAAAACAATACAAGATAATCAAAATATCAAAAGATCACCCAAAGGGTTTTCAGAAAACCTTTGATCACAATATAAGATGAGAGAGTAGAGATGGAACAATATTACCAAAGAAGCTTGAAATGAATAGAATGGTGAAAATTGCTTCTGCTGATCGGTTGGCCGAAAGTTATGAAGTCTAAAGATGTTTACTTAGAGGTTTCTTTTGACCAAATCTCCCAATCATCCAAAAACTGCATACTAGTCTTAAATAATTATCAAAAATTAAAATTTATCAACCTCCCATTTTCAGCCGAAACCAAATGTTACAAATAGGATGAAACTTTTACTAAAAAAAAATGTCAAAACAACTATAGAAAAATAAAACACTAAGTTATTACAAAAAGTATTTATTTAGAGCAAGCATGAAACAACCACACAACTCTGAAAAGCATAAAGAAGCATAAATTCAAAGTTCAAAACTTACATTGCAAGAAGGTTTGAACTTATGATACTTAATGGTAGCTCTCTCCTTATTTTGTTTCTTCCGATATATCTAAACATGGAAATGGTATAACAAATTACTAAACATAAAAAAAACTAAAACCTAGGTAGGTTTAAGGAATACTAGAACAAATCCTCTATATCCAGATTTAACAAAGCCAAGAATAACTTAATAAGACACTGTACACAACGAATTTTTAATTTAACCAATGACTAAAATAAGATAAATACTCTTACTCTTGATTGTTTAAATTAAATTAATAAATGGGGCCTTTCGAGCGATAGGAATTAGATCATCCTAATTGGTCTACATAAATTGGGACAGATTTGGAATTATTTAAATAATATTCAAGTCCATTTTAAACAAAAGCCTAATAAATAGAAGACTTATACCATCGGACCCCAATTAAATTAAGCCCAAATTCATTTTAAAACTGAATCAATTAAATGATGGGTTAAATTCACGAGGCCTCATCAAATGAGGAAATGGGCCAACCCAACACCGATGGGTCGCTTGATAGCCAAGCAGCCCAAAGGCTCATCTCCGTATGTAAATAAGGATATTCCCCAAGGTTGAAAGATCATTCAGAGCATTCAGAAGAAGGAATTCAGAAGGAGCATTCAAAAGGAGATTCAGAAGAGACTCCAACTTCAGGCAAAGCTCCCAAAAGGCTCTCCCTAGAGGCTCTCCAACAAAGGTCTTCTTCGAATAATCAAGTATGTTCGCACTCTTCATCCAAAGGAGTGAAGAAAGCTTCAAAGTCTCTGCATTTTAGATCAAGCTCTCAAGACCTTATTCATGATCAGAGTTCATCTGATTTGAGATAAAGCTCCCAAGCCCTTGATTCACAAAGTCCACCTGACTCTACATCAAATTTCCAAGCCGCTGAGTTCAAAGTCCAAGTTCATTCAATACTCGACATCAAGCTTTCAAGTTACCGAGTTCAAATCAAAGTTTGACAAACTCCACATCAAGCTCCCAAGCCTTGGAGCTCACAGTTGAAGTTTTTCCGATTTGAGATTAAGCTTTCAAGTCCTTAATCAAAGTTCGTGTATTTGATAGCGAGCTTTCAAGCCCTCGATTCATCACCAAAATCCAATCGATCTGTGATCAAGCTTTCCAAACCCTCAAATTAACATTTAGCTCAACAGAAGAATTGAAGGATTCTCCTATAAATTAGGAACTTCTCTAGAGATTTTTTAACCCTTCAAATATCAAATAAAATCACATTATCGTTGTATTTTTCTTTTCTTTTAATTTACAGACTTGAGACTTGAGATGTATAAGAACCTTGGCATGCCTAGTGAAACCATCTCTGCCTCCTATCTCTTCTCATCAAAGTTTAAATCAATCAACCTCAAATCCTCAAGTATCAAATACAAGGCTTCCAAGAACAACAACTCAAAATCTACTTGTTTCAAGTTTGCTTATATCGAAGAAATTGTCAATGCATCTAGCATGCTTTCACAAGCTTCAAGTGCTAGAATAATGACAAGGAGCAAGGCAAGCACACTTTATCAAAAGGAAGTTCAAAACACAATGGCTGCTCCAAAGGTATTATCTTTGTCAAAGCAAGATGATGAAACTCCAAGTGCTGACTTTTTCTCTCAAGGTCTTCATAAGAACTTAAGATGTGACTCTTCTATGACAAAAGATCCAAATAGTTCTTCAATGGCGACTGTCATGATGGCTGGAACACTTAACATTGAAGAGAAACTAGCAAATTTTACAAGGTTAGTCGAAGATCTTGCAAAACCAAGAGTAAGAGTATATGATTGGTCAACTGACAGATCATGTAGAAATGAATGGAGAGACAAATCAAGCTCCTCCTAAAATGGCTAAAATTCAAGATGAAGTTGTCGGCTCAAACGAAGATCGCGACATCCAAATGTCTTCTGATGAATTGATTCCTTTTGATGAATTAAGAGAATTTATCTATGGAGCCATTAAAGAGAAATATGAAGAGGGTAGCAAATCCATCAACACTTATGCTAAACCCTACTCTCAAATGATTGATGATATGCTGATGCCTCCTGGTTATCAACCGCGAAAATTTTAACAGTTTGATAGTAAAGGAAACCCCAAGCAACATGTAGCTCACTTCATTGAGACACGCAATAATGCTGGAACCTGCGAAGATCTTCTTGTGAAGCAAGTTTGTTGATCTCTTAAAGGAAACGCATTCGAATTGTATACAAAATTAGAGTCTGGAACCACTGATAGCTGCGAGGAACTTGAGCAAGATTTTATGAATAGCTTTTATATCCCTTGCTGAGTTGTAAATATGATAGAATTGTCAAATTCTTGCTAATGGAAAGAACCTGTGATTAATTATATCAACAGGTAGAGAAATTTGAATCTCAACTACAGAGATCGTTCAAGCGAATCATCTGCCATAGAGATGTACATTCAAGGCATGTATTAGGGACTTCAATATATACTCAAAGGAATCATGCCAAGATATTTGAAGAACTTGCTACTCGTGCACATGACATGGAGGAGCATCACTGCAAATGGAGGTGAAGCACTTGTGCAAGATCCAAATAAAGAAAAAGAATATGAAGATTTCAAGGAAGGGGCAAATCATCCTCCGTGAGTGGGATTAGAAAGTCTTGCCAACGAATCCAAAATAGTGAAAATGAAAGCTCCTTGACTACACGAGCCTAAATTGTAAAGTCTCGCCAGCAAATCTAAAATGGTGAAAATGGAAGCTCCTTAACTGCACGGCCTAAACTAAAAAGTTTTGCCTACAAATCCAAAATGGTGAAAATGAATGCTCCTTGACTGCACGAGCTAAAACTGCAAAGTCATTCAAGTCCATGATATGTGCATAACTTACTACATTTTCTATATGTCAATTTCATCATTTTCAATGTTTTTAATATGTAAAAGTATATACTTAGCTTTATATCTCTTATTCTTATCTTAGATTCCCTCCAGAAGAGAAAATGATGAAAGGAAATGAAAATTGACGAAAACGGAGTGAAAACGACAAAAATGGCAACGAAACAGCTGACCTATCGTGCGAGGTAGGCTAACTTACCATCGGCGGTAGGTCCTTGGCACAACGACATTGGTAAGGCAGAACCCCACCGTGGACAGTAGGGTCCGACCCATCGTCAGCATTAGGTCTGGCTGGAAAGGGCGGTTGAATCAAACTTAAACTAGATTTTATTGTATTTTAACCCAATTCAAACTAGGTCTTCTTGTATTTTTCACCTCTATATAAGGGGCTTTTATGCAGCTACTATGAAAAGGAAGACTCAAATAGATACTTAGATATACTTACATAGATTAGTTTAGGATTTTAGGATAGGATTAGTTAGATTAGTAGTAGATTAATTAGGTTAGATTCGTGTAATCCTAAGGCTATATTTGTTTAAATGTTTTGATTATGATTAACTTGTGCTTTATGATAATAGAAGTACTTTTGTAAGAAGAACAAAAGATGCACAAAAAGAGTCTCAAGGATGATCCAAAAAGAAGCAAAAGATCACTCAAGATTACAAGACTTTACGAAGATGAAGTGATCAAGTTAAAGACCTTGAAGAGAAGAAGAATGGTTAGGGATATGTTTATAAGGTATTTATGTAAAACTCCCTAACTTTTTTCTTTGATTTTTTATCATTTATGTTAGCTCCATAGAAGAAACATTTATGAGAAATTGTCCTTGAAAATCTAAGTGTTCTTGATAAAAAGTTTTGATGATTTAAAATTGTTACATATTTTATAAGCTCTTGCATCAAGAATACATATTTTGAAAGTGAAGAAAAATATGTGTTTTTTAAAAATTTCACAAAGCTTGAAAAACAGAAAATAGGTCATCTAATTCTTAAAAACGGTCGTCCAAATTGTTTTTGAAGACTCATAAAATCGGTCATCCTTTGGAAAATCGAATGTCCGAATTTCTTAAATCTTTTAAAGAAATCGGTCATCTTATTTTTGTTCTCTACAAAAATCGGTCATCCTATTTTTGTTCCCAAAAAAAATCGGCTGACCTATTTTAAAAATCGGACGTCCGAATTTCTTAGACCTTTTAAAGAAATCAGTCATCCTAGTTTTGTTTTGTACAAAAATCTGTCATCCTATTTTTTATTCCCAAAAAAATTGAACAACCTATTTTAAAAACCGGTAATCCAGTTTATATTTTTACTCTACTGATAGTAGCGGCTAGTATTTTACCTTCACGTAAATATGTAGTGGAAGAAGTTTTATTGAACACATTTAAGAGCATTAAAGAGTACATTTTTTATCTTATATAAAATTCAAAAGAAAAACTTCTTGGAGCTATATTGTTTGACCATTCTTCAAAGAGGATTCTAAATGTCTTCTCCTTTTTTTCTTTGGTCATCTAGTAAATAAAGTGAGCATATTCATTTATCCTCCACAACTTGATTCAATGTCTGAAATTTTAATTTTGTGCATGTAGAGTAATTTGTCATTTAACTTCATTTTGTTCTATTGTAATGATTATTGGAGATGTAGAAATATACTTTTAAATCCACTTTTTAACCTCCAATTTCATTTGGGTGTTACTAGTGTAGCCATTGCCCATATTATTTCATGAATGAGCTTTGTGATTGCTTAATATATAGTTTTTCAAAGCATATAATAATAGGAATATAGGTGGAATTGATTACTATATTATGTATATTTGGGGATTTTTTTCTTGGTTTAACCCTTTTTTATAAAAAGGCCACTAAAGTGGTTACAAAAAATTTTTATATATGCGATCTAGCCATAACACACAAAACGAACAACTGTTATGCGTTATTTACTAGGATAACGCACAACAGCTGTGCGTTATCACTTAATTACAGCTTTTCCTCCTAATCCGTCGATGTGGCTGATAACGCACAAAGGAGATGCGTTATAACTAGTAATAATGCACAATTTTTGTGCGTTATCAGCCACATCGGCTCTTTTTTTTCCAAAACTCAAAATTTCTTTCTTTTGTTTTTCAAAACTTATAGTTGTATAAATTTTTTAAAAAGACTGTATTATTTTATTTAACCTATTTTGATGTATTTTTCATGATAATATTTATAACCGTATAAAAAATACTTTTAACTTATAACCATTTTATTAAAAAAAATATGAAGAAGTAATTTAAAATATTATAAATTTTACTATCAAAATTGAGAGTGATGAAGATCTAGTTAGAAGAAATTCAAAAAAATTTTCATTAATAGAAACCCTAAAATATCAACATTTTTAAGAAAACAAACTTATACATTGCTTGAACCGGAGTTATTACAATTTTTTCTATTATGTCCTGGCATATGACATTTGCCACATCTTGGGGGAGAATCCGAATGTTAATAATCCATTTCTCCCCAAAATCTTGTGCCCTGTTTCCTACCCCATTTATTGTTCATGTTTGGAGGATGAAATATTAAATTATAAGGAGCATCCCTCAAAAAGTTCTCATGGCTGACCGAATGAAGATTCGATTGGTATGTTTTTTGTACGTTTCTCGCGAATATATATCCGGCACATAAGTGTCTGCTCTTGTACCATTTTTAATACAAACTGCGAGAGCATGAGAACAAGGCAATGTATATGCTTGCCATTTACTGCAACTATATGGTTTATTATTTATTCGTAATGTATAGACGTTATTGCCAGTATCATAAATGCGGATCGGAGATCTGACCATGTATATTCCTTCCCGTGGATTGTAAGTTGTAACTTTTTGGTTTCTTGATTTTAATTCAATCTGCAGGAACTTGTTAAAATTCTGGTTAGAAATGGATGCACACAATTTTGGGCCTCTTTACGGTATTAATTGAAGTACCTAACAAGTTTGTTGAATATTAATTCAACTAGGGTTTTTAAAGGTAACATCCTAGCTTTCTTCAACACATTGTTAAGTGCTTCTGAAATATAAGTTGTCATAATTCCGTGTCTGTGCCCGCCATCATGTAACAGTGTCCATTTGTCTAGGTCTATCTTTACTAAATAAATGTAAGCATCAACATTTCTCTTTTGGATCTCACATATAATACGGTCAAATATCCACTGCTTCAATTCCGTTCGGGCCTGCCACATTAAGCTTTTTAATTCAGTGTTTTTGAAGGTCTTGTTGAAATTTGCTCGAATGTGGTGTAAATAAAACCTGTGAATTGCGAATGGAGGTTGCCAAAAAGATTGATTTTGAATAGCAGATAAAATCCCTTTGTGGCAATTGAAAATAAGACATACATGCCGATCTTTGACAACATGTTCCCTCAGATGTTTGAGGAACCAATTCCAACTTTCAGAAGACTCCTTATCAACAATTGCAAAAGTAAGTGGGAACAAATGATTATTGGCATCCATGCACTTGCAATTAACAGTAAGCCCTTGTATGATGCTCGTAGGTGAGTGCCATCCACAAAAATCACTGGTCGACAATATTGAAATCCGTCTATACAAGGTGAGAAATACCAGAAAAGAAATTTGAAAACATAGTTGGGGGGACTGCTCGTTCTGTGATGCAAGAACACATAGACATTCCCCGGGTTTGAATCTTGCATAGCCTGTAGATATTTTGGTAGAATATTAAATGTTATCTCCCAGTTGCCGAAGACCCTCTTTATTGCAAATTTTCAAGCATATCCCTTTTGTACGTACAACCCATTTGAAATAATACTTGCACTTCTTGGATGACGTTTGAGACAGGTATCTCTGGATCATTGGCAACAAGGTGCGATATTGACATTGAAATAAATTTTGATGACATATTTTGGTGCTTGTTTTTTTGAACCTGTACAAGACATGTGTATTCCTTGACGAATCTGGTTATTTCCCAACGACTGTGGGTTGCTTTCTTTTTTATGTGGATATACCATGAACAGTAATTAGAGTCACTGTAATGGTGACGTTTTCCTGTCCATTGATCACTTTTACTTTTCACAACTCTATATTCGCGGCCTATCTGAATCGACCACTTCTTAACGACACTTATTGCTTGCACTTTGTCAATGAATCTCATGTCTAACTAAATATCAGTCATCGAATCGTTCCAATCGAGCAATCTTAGGGTAGCAGATTCGATAAGCTCATCTATCGGCTCACCCGAGCTCATATCTAAGAATGCTCCAGACTGTGTGTAATCATACCTGGCGCTGCTGAACCATTTGCTACTCTCCTTTTGAGTCACTGTATTTTCAATGATAGGGTTTACGGGAGTTTATAACTCTTCTTCCTCAGCGTCATTGTTATCGTCTGATTCAGATTCACAAGATATACATAGTCTTCGTCGGAATGGTCATTTTCATCATCGTCTTCATCAACAGTTGGGTATAACATAAAGGGTTTATCAAAAACCATTTGTGTTATTGTTGTGACATGGTTCGTCATGTTTATGGTATTCATGTCATGTGTAATTGAAACAGTATGTTGTTGGATTGGAATGAATTCAACGAGTACATGAATCCTTTTATTTGCTAAGTAAGGTACAATGGTCCAAAGATAACGTATTTTATTATTGTTGTTTATGGTGTATAAAGTAAAGTAAAACATATGATGCTCTTCATAGAATGAAGGCACCCTCATTGTCTTTCGATGCTCCAAAGATTGGAATCCATATCTTGATGTTTCAATATTTTTCTTACAAGTTTGGCATGTGATATCCTTCGATTGAAGGTCCCCTTTTTCTGCACTAGTCCAGTGAAATAAGGACCATACGCATCTCTTCCAATCTTCGAATCCCACATGCAAACTGACGCATCACACGTTCGGGATGGTGATATTCTACTATCTCGTCGCATATGAGTGGGACCTCTGCCCGCCACTGGTTAGATAGAACTAGACCACGGTCATGATAGAGCAGCCATACAAACTATTCAAAAAATTAAAATATTTAAAAAATTATTTAAAAAATTTAATAAGCATGTAATACAAAAGATTTTAAAGCCAAACCTGATCAGATGGCATAAAATCTAACTGGTCCATGTACGTAAGAAGGACGTGAGTGGGCAGCTGGCTGCAGTCAAACGATATGCACCACATCGCACCAAGTGGAGCAAGAGGGTCTTGCTGAACATGTTGGAGTAGCTGAGGCTGCAATACAGGGATATGCTACCGTGCACTGATGCTTATATAAACCCAACACACAACTACCCCAACTGTAAGTGTTGATGGCCTCAAAATCCTCCAACAAACTGAGGTAGCGGACTTGAACTAAGCTGCCTGAGAAATCAGGGAGCATATGACCTCTAAGAAGTAAGAAAAGAAATCTACGGGCACGCAAGATTAGGTCATCATTGGTCTCTGAACTGGTAAAATCTCTCAAGGTCCAGGCCTCTAGAGCTTCCTTCTTAACATTGTATCCGGAAAAGTGAGTAAAGGACAACCGCACCCCAATAAGTCTCTCAATCATCTCAATCCAATACTATTTTTTATGAACACTCTAACTGGGACCTGTAACAGGCAACCCATCTATCCGTAAACCCCATAACACGTCTACATCCTGTAAAGTGACTGTGACCTCACCACAAGTCATGTGAAATGTGTAAGTATCAGGTCTCTAACGCTCAACTAACGCAGTAATAAATGCATGGTTGAGACCAATGTAACCACATCTAAAAACTCCCCCAAAACCTATCCTATTAATAATATTAACCAACGTACAGGGAGCCGTATTGTAAGCCTGAAATAGATTGTGACCAAAACGTCTACACTGTAGATCAGTAATACACGTCTCATGGTCCCCATTACATATCATCCCAGACCTATGTTCATGCTGCCTCGTCAATACATTAGGGA
Organism: Catharanthus roseus; assembly: GCA_028651295.1. Taxonomy (NCBI): domain Eukaryota; kingdom Viridiplantae; phylum Streptophyta; class Magnoliopsida; order Gentianales; family Apocynaceae; genus Catharanthus; species Catharanthus roseus. The sequence continues at coordinate 9,095,136 of JAPQWS010000050.1, read as the reverse complement.
CTATGGGACCCGGATGCGCATGTGCTGGGACTTCTTCCTTCTACATTATTTACACTTTCAGTTATACACTTTCTAAATTTATCAATAAGGGTTTAGAATTAAAATTAGAATCTTTGCAGTAAATTAAAATTATTATTGCACACCCTAGTCGTGTGGAATTCAGGGTTTTCAGGGTTTCAATGTTACGGTTTGAGAGTTTTAGGGTTTTCGGTGATAGTACTTATCTAAATTTAAATGTTATGGTTTTAGAATTTAAAGTAAAAAATTTTGAATAAAGTAAATTTTTTAATTCAAAAAATTTATATAAATGCTAAAAATACAAGATTATATGAAATTAATGGAACAATCTAAACATGCTAAAAATATTTTACAAAATATAAACAATCACAATTTATTATAAAAGCAAAGATAAATTACATAACCTATATCAAATCACTCATTTCAACATATTTACAATATAAGCAACTAGATTAATAGCATAATCAAATATACACAAATTTACCAATAGCAACTCTAACATAATCATAAAAACCCTAACTAGAAAAATAAACTACAAAAAATTGTAGATCAGTAATCCAAATAAAATTCATAAAAATTATTCACGAACCACAACAAACAACAATTTTCATACAAACAACAATAGAAATTAACGCATAGTGTACAAAAAATTTAAAATAATTATAGACAATAAGAAATTTACTGAAATAAGAGAAGGAGGAGAAACCAAGAAAAAACTAACAGCAGTAGCGGCGAACAAGGCAATGGCAGAACAGAGGAGGCAGCAGCGAGAGGAATGAAAGAACAAAGAAAAAGAGGACTGAGAAGAAGATGTCGGAGCAGAAGAGGAGGGAGGGAAGGAGAAGATAGGTACAAAAGCAGCTGTGGCAATAACGCAGCGAGGAGGGAGAAAAAAAAAAGGGCTGCGGCGGCGGAATTACAGAAAAATGAAGAAGAGAAAAGAAGAGAAGAGAAAAGGAGGCGAGTAGGGAATGCTTTTATACATTGATAACGCACAGAGATTGTGCGTTATTTGTCAAAATAATGCATCTCGATTGTGCGTTATTGCTCTCAATAACGTACAATATCTATGCTTTATCATCCAGCTCAACCACCCCACTGCCACACCAACGTCACGTCATGTAATGAAGGTTAATTATGAGATTTAACTGCTGTTTAGGAATAACACATAGTAAATGTGTGTTATCACATGAAATAACGCACAGTGATTGTGCGTTATGACCCCAACCAGGATAAAAAAAAAAAAGGCTGCACAGTTTAGTACCTTTTTTTTAAAAAAGACCAATTATATAGAAAAAAAACCTACATTTGGTGCCATTCTTCCAGCGTTAAAGAATGTCCAAAAGCTCTTTCTTCTATTTTTTCTAACTGCATATGGCGTCCCTTTTCTTCTTGTTAATTAGATACTCCATGTGTTGCATAAACCCATTTATGAGTAAAAAAAATGTAACTCTGTGATTCCTGGTGTAATTTTCATGTGAGTTTCACCATGCAACATTTTAGATGTTTACTTTTCTTATCATCAGGATGATAATTTATTATGATTGATTATGTGAAGTACAATGCTTTCTTTTTAGTCATTTACTCTACATGTTTTGTTTATTTTTATTTATTGTTTGGGATATATTTCTCTTATTTATAACAAGATTATATAGTTGGTGGGACATGTGAAGTCACCTATTTCACATGGTTAAAGAAGATCTTCAGCAAGAAGTGTTATGAGAAACACAAATAATTCATAATCGTTATTTATACAAAAGTGGATCCCATAACCTATATAGATTTATATTTGTTCTGTTTTATGTACTTGTGCTAAATATTTTATATTTTTTATTGATTTCTTATTTTTGTATTGTTATATTTAATCAGGTTTTAATTAAATTAAGCACTGACAGAAAATAAAAAAAAATAAACATGTATTTCAATAGTATAAATGAGAGATTTAAAACATTAGTAAAAAAAAAAACAAAAGAAAAATAAAAAAACAAATAGTATGAAAAAATAGTGGGGGTTGGAACTCTCTCAAAATAAACAAATTTCTTATCAGACAAAGAGTAGCATTTTGGGGAGGTTAAAGATACAAATTCAAACAGTTCTTAAAAAACTGCAACAAACGTTTAGTGACACCTTATCTTGAGGGGTTTTTAAACTACCACACTAATGTTTAGTGGATGTTTGAAACCGCCACTAAACAATAAAAACCTTCACTATATGGATTTTATTTTGGTAGTAAATAGAAATAAGAAGAAGAGAGGAAGTAGGATGGAAGGGGGTGAGAAGATCAAGATTTGAGAGAGTAGAGACACGGCAAAAATGAGAGGAGGCAACTGCGATGAAGGATGATGGAGAAAAGACAGTTCGATCACAATTTTTTTCGATAACTCTATAATAAACATAGAGATAAAATGATACGAAAAATATATGGTCATAGTTGATGATATAAAAATATATGGTTTGAGTTGATGTGAAATATAATGAAGAAATATGAAAAAGTTGGAAAGTGAAATAGATTAGGAAATTTAAAAGGATTTAGAGAAATTTAGAGTGAATTTGATATGAAAATTAAATTATGAATTTTAAAAAATATACATTTCCCTCAAACTGTCCCTCATTAAAAATTAGAAAAAATACAGTCCATTAATAGACAATTTAATTTCTCAAACTTAAGAGTACTTTTTAAAATTAACACTACAAAAGATCCAAACCGATAGGAAAGGGGGCAGGCAAATATTGGACTCAACTATAGAAAAGCCACGAATATAGGGATAACAATTAAAAAGAAATATCAAAGGCCTAATGACCAATTATAAGTACCATATAGAATGGAAATAAGCTATCTTAATCCTGGCTTCCAGGTGGTGACTGAGCTTTTATTGGGCTGTTAGACTTGGTGAACTGATGCTGAGTCGGGCCGGGCTTACCTGGCCCGTCCATGTGACTTGGGACCACTATATAATCTCTCTTTCTCAGCCTCTTGGATGACCTACTGTAGCAGCTCAGCCTCCTTTCTTCATCTTGTCTCTCTGCCTTCTATGCCGTGCCTATTGCTCTTATTCCTCCTTTCTTGTTTCTGTCTTCTTGGTTCACCGGCGCTGCCGTGCGTGACTGGTTTCCATAGTTGAGTAGGAGTAAGAGAGTTGAAAGGTGAGAGAGAAAGAGGGGTCTTCTTTTGTTCTGTGAGGCTTCCGACACTGAGGGAATCGAACCGTCACTCTCTTATCGCTTCTGTTCATGGCTATCGGGGCCTCGACGCGGCCGCTGTTACTCACCGCTACTCGGCGCCACTGCATCCGCTGCTGGATCGGACTTCGCAGCGGCAAGTAAGCCTCTTGGCTTTGGTGTTTTTCGTTACTATTTTATTAATGGTTTTTGCAGTTTTGGGGTGTTTCTGCACCACTGATTGGAGAAGTTTTAGCTGGAGAAGAAGGAGACTTTACAGTTTCTATAATAGATTTGAAATTTTTATTCCTTTTGATTTCCACTGTGATTTGTAACAGTAATTTTAGAAAGTTGTAATAGTAATTAGATCCAACAAGTAGTATTAGAGCCCGGAAACGACTACAACTTTACGGTACTCTCGTTGGCGTTAGCACCGAACCTCTCGGTAATCCTGATCGACGGGAATGCTTGAGTTCCGTGGTCTGGCTTAGGGAAGTATCGCTTGGCTTTCTCAGTTTTCATTATTGGTTATTTCTGTTATGTATTCAATTGGTTTCCGATCCGCCATTGTTCAGCTGCGTTTTTCTTACTGCTACATTTTTTTTGTCATATTTCTGCTTGGTTTTTTTCTTGTCTGTTATGTTCGGTTGTTTGATTTGCTATTTTTGAGATTACTGTTGCTACTGTTTGTTTTGGTTTTTGTTATAATCTGTTACTGGTTTTTCGATTATCTGGATTTCGGTTTTTTTTTTGTGAAACTGTTGGTTTTCCGTTCTGGTTTTTTTTTAAACAAAATACAAAACCCAAGCACGGCTTGAGTCCTAGAGACTTCAAGCAGCTGTGTCTTGGTGGTTTTCAATATTTTCTTACATAGTTTGCAATATTCATTACTGTTGTCATTTTTCTAATTTTCTTAAGTGGTTGTTGCTCAACCAGTACCTGTCTACTTCTCTGTTTTTGGTTAATTGATTGCTATTGTGCTACTTCTATTATGAGATTCATGTGATTCACGTATTTTTACTGTGCCGTTTTTAAAAGCAAAAATCCTGGTTATTTATTTGTGTGACAAACATCTTTTTTTCTTTAATTTTTCTAGCTATCAAATTACTCTTATTTGCCATTTAAAACATGTCGATTCCAAAAATTGAAACCGACAAGTTTGATGGCAAATCTGACTTCATAATGTGGCGGAGAAAAATGAAAGTAGTTTAGGTCCAAAATAAAATCGCATCCCCAATTTGTAGCCCTAAAGAGTATCCAAAATCTTAGACGGATGAAATTCTTGCTGAAAAACTTGGTGATACACATAGCTACCCACCTTGCATTAACCGACAATATTTTGCGAGAAATTGACGAAAAGTGCAACGCATTTGAAATCTGGACTAAACTTGAAAAACTGTATTTAGGAAAATCCTTGTCAAATAAAATTTATTTAATAGACCATCTTTTTGGTTTCAAAATGAACGGGTCGAAAATGCTTTCTGAAAACATGGATGATTTAAATAAAATCGTTTTGGAACTTCAAAACGTTGGAGATGAAATCTTTGATAAAAATATTGCTGTTATTTTCTTAAATCCCTTGCCTGATTCGTACAACGATGTGAAATCTGCCATTAAATATGATAGAAATGGTTTGTCTCTTTCTAATGTTAAAAATGCTTTGAAATCAAAAGATTTAGATTTAAGAAAAGAAAATAAATTAAACAGAGAAAATCTTTATGTGCGAGGGAGAGTTGACCGGAGAGAACCTCCTAGTCATTGGTCTAAAAGTAAAGGGAGGTCCAAATCTCGAGACAAGAACAAAGTGAAATATTTTTACTATGGCAAGGAGGGTCATATGAAAAATAAGTATTTTAAAAGGATCGAAGATGAAAAACAACGTAAATATGGTAAATGGAGTGATAAAATTGACATAACCCACGATTTTGATTCAGATGGTAATTCTATGTACTCTGAGGTTTTGTGTGTGTCCTTTTCCCCTTCTAATGTTGTTGAAGATTAGATCCTTGATTTTGGTTGCACCTTTCACATGACTCCTAATAAGCACTGGTTTTTAGATTTTAAACCCCTTGATCAGGGTAAAGTTCACATGGAAACAACTAAGTTTGTGACATCAAAGGCATTGGAAATATTTTTATAAAATTGCATGATAGCATGACTAGGAAACTCACGGAGGTGAGATATGTGTCCGACCTCTATCGGAATCTGATCTCTCTCGATTATTTAGATTTCAATTATTTTTTCTTACAAATCTAAAAATAGGATTTTAAGAGTTCGCAAAGGAAACCTAGTCGTGCTAAAAGGTTTTAAAAAGGGAGAGTTTATACACTCTTATCGGAAAAACAGTTTGTGATTCATTTGCATTAATTTCAAAAACAGTCCGTGAAAAGACTATGTTGATCGGATTGGCCACATTAGTGAGACGAGACTGCATTATTTATAAAAACAAAAACTTTTATGTGGTAACAAAATTGATTCTTTAGATTTTTATGACCATTGTTTTTTGGGAAAACAGCACAAAATCAGTTTTTCGATTGGCACACACAAGTCCACCACAGTACTTGACTATGTGCATTGTGATCTCTGGAGACCTGAAAAGGTGCCAACCTATGTTGGCAATATTTATTTCCTATCTGTTGGCATGTATGGGTTTTTCTTTTGAAAACAAAAGATCAAACTTTTAAAAATTTGTGTGTGGAAACGTCTTGCTGAAAATCAAACCGGAAATAAACTTAAAACAATTAGGACAAAAAACGGTCTTGAGTTTTGTAACCGAAAGTTTATTGATTTATGTGCATCGCATGGCATCTTGCATCATAGGACTGTTAGGTACGACCCTCAGCAGAACGGTATTGTTGACAGAATAAACCGTACCATAATGGATAAGGTTAAGTGTCTTATGGTGTCTTCAGGTGTTCTAAAACCCTTTTGGGGAGAAGCTGTTAGTACAGTTGTATATCTCATTAATAGATCCCCTTCTATAGCCATAAACTTTATGACTGCTAGAGAGTTGTGGTGTGGTGAACCTCCAAACCTATCCAACCTTAGAGTTTTTAGGTGTGCTGCATTGGCACATCAGAAGGAAGGTAAGTTAGACCCTAGGTCTAGAAAGGGAGTGTTCATAGGTTACCCTAGCGGGTGAGGGGTTATGAAGTGTGGCTCAAGGTGAGCCGGGAGTGAGGGTAGTGGTTAGTAGGGATGTCGTTTTCAATGAGCTAGAAATACCTTGTCTTAAAGATAGGCCCGTTTCCGATGGTCCATCCTATGTCCCCACAATAGGTAGTATTCCATTGGAGTTGGAGGTAACCTCCGAATCCTCACAAGAGCCCACAATCAGCCTGAGACCCATGAAGAGTCAGATTTACCGACTAGTGTTCCCGAAACCTATGAGCCTGAGTTAGAAGGCTCTAATGACAATGAGGATCACCTAGAGGCAGAAGCACAAGCCCCTAGAGACTACCAACTATCAAGAGATAAAGTTAGAAGAGTGCCAAAGGAACACACTAGATATGGTTAATCATACATTATCTCATATGGATTTGCTATTGAATCTTATGTGGAAGAGAAAGAACCGTTGTGTTTTTCCAAATATGTTGAAGAGCCCTAATTGCTGTTTATGGTTGCGTGCTATGGATGAGGAGATGTCCTCTTTAGACAAAAACAAAACTTAGATTCTTGTTCCAAAACCCTCAAAACAAAAATTGATTGATTGCAAATGGATTTTTAAAATCAAAGAGCCCGAGTCTACCAATGAACCTTCAAGGTTTAAGGCCAGGTTGGATGCAAAAGGTTTTTCACAAGTTCAGGGCATTGATTTTAATGAAATCTTTTCTCCCGTCATTAAATACAAAACGATTAGGATTATGCTTACTCTTGTTTCTTTTTATGATCTCTATCTTGAACAACTTGATGTGAAAACTGCATTCTTGCAGGTGATCTCGAAGAGACCATTTATATGCATCAACCACTAGGTTTTGAGATTAAAGGTAAGGAACACATGGCATGTCTTCTGAAAAAGTCCTTGTACGGACTTAAACAATCTCCGAGACAATGGTACAAGAGGTTTGATTCATTTATGCTGAAATCTGGTTTCTTTAAAAGCAATTATGATAGTTGTCTCTATCTCTGTGGTAATGATGTTGATAATGCTATTTATCTTTTGCTTTATATGGATGATATGTTGATTGTATGCAAACATGGAACTAATATTGATAGTTTGAAATCCTTGTTAAAGTCTGAGTTTGACATGAAGGATTTAGGATTTGCATCTAGAATCCTTGGGATGAACATAACTAGAGATGGGGCTGACCACTCCTTATTCATATCTCAGAAACCCTTTCTCCAGAAAATCATTTTCAAGTTTTCGATGCATTTGTGCAAGCCAGTTATCACTCCACTTGCGAGCCATTTCAAGCTCTCCGAAAAATTCTGTCCCAAAACTGAAAGTGAGAAGAGAGACATGGCAAACATACCCTGTAGGATGGCCATAGGTTCAGTCATGTACTCCGTGATATCCACCCGACCTAACATTTCTTTTTCTATAAGCCTTCTTAGCCGATTCATGTCTAACCCGGGTAGGGATCACTGGGCAGCTCTCAAGTGGTTGTTACGTTAACTCAATGGGACAATAGATAGGGGCTTGCACTATCACAACTGGTCTGATGTTTTTGAACTAGTTGGTTATGTTGATTCTGGCTTTGCAGGTGACAAAGATGGTAGAAAATCTACCTCATCTTATTTCTTTACCTTAACGGGTAATTGCGTCTCATGGAAGTCCCAGCTACAGTCTGTAGTCGCATTGCCAACTACGGAGGCTTAATACATCTTGGCCACGGAGGCAATCAACAAAGCAATTTGGCTTCAAGGACTTTTAAATGAATTGCATGTTTTATATTCAAAAGCTATTATTTATACTGAAAGTCAGAGTTATTTACATTTATGCAAAAATCTTGTTTCCCACGAGAGGACCAAGCATATAGATGTCAAATACCACTTCATTAGGGAAAAAGTCTCTAGTGGTTTAGTTGATATAGAAAAGAATAATACTAGTGATAATCCTGCTGACTTTGGTACTAAAATTGTGAGCTCTGAAAGGTTTGTTTTATGCAGGGACCTCCTTCACTTAGACGCAGGATGACTATTTTTTTGAGTCATTAGTGGCAGGGAAGTAAATGAAAAATGTGTTCAAGGTGGAGTTTGTAGGCCCTTTGGGCTTATAAATTATTTTCACACTTTTTCATTTTCATTCCACATATTTTTCCCTATGATGTTTTAAACTGGTGGGCTTCACAAAGAAGACTGGGCTTTTATTGGGCTGTTAGACTTGGTCAATTGATGCCAAGCCGGGCCGGGCTTACCCAGCCTGCCCATAGTGACTTGGGACCACTATATAATCTCTCTTTCTCACCCTCTTGGCTGACGCACTGTAGCGGCGCAGCCTCCTTTCTTCTTCTTGTCTCTCTGCCTTCTCTGCCGTGCCTGTTGCGCGTCTGTTGCTCTTCTTCCTCCGTTCTTGTTTCTTTCTTCTTGGCTCACCTGCGTCGACGTGCACGACTAGTTGCCATGGTTGAGTGGGAGTGAGAGAGTCGAAAGGTGAGAGAGAAAGAGGGGGTCTTCTTTTGTTTTGTGAGGCTCCCGACACTGAGGGACCCGAACCGTCACTCCCTTGCCGCTTTTGTTCATGGCCACCGGCGCCTTGACGCGGCCGCTGTCACTCGCCGCTGCTCGGCACCACCGCCGATTTCGTCTCCACTTCATCCGCCGCTGGATCGAGCTCCGCAGTGGCAGGAAAGCGTCTCGGCTTTGGTGTTTTTCGTTACTGTTTTACTAATGATTTTTCTTGCAGTTTTGGGGTGTTTCTCCGCCACTGATCGAAGAAATTTTAGCCGAAAGAGAAGGAAACTTTACAATTTTTGTAATAGATTAGGAATTTTTATTCCTTTTGATTTCTGGTTTGTAATAGTAATTTTAAAAAATTGTAATATTAATTATATCCAAGATAAACTAATATTTCAAGCACGAAGGGTAGGAGAATATTTATAGGACATGAGGACATTGGAGAACTCTGGTGCAGAGAGGCGGTTTTTCTGCAAAATGCAGAAAGGGTTACAGCCAATCATAGTCTGCCACGTATCTTCCCAAGTTGACCAGAATATGTTCCAAATGAATGTGCACAAATGAAAGGCTGTAAATGTATTCTCCCCGACCGGTTTTAAAAAATCGAAGAAAAAAAAAGTAAATGTGGTTGTTGTAGTTATTTGTTAAACATCAAATCAAGAATTAATTATTAAATTAGCATAAATTGTAGTAGAGTTGGGTGAATTTTTATCCAACAAATTCAGTTGAAAAATTTTACTGAAAATTTTTCTCACAAAGATTGGCAAACGGAGATTGAGGGAAGATGAAGATAAATTATACTGAAGCTTGTTTACAGATATAAATTTTTTAAGCTAAAATGTATGTAACATGTGAAGATTTTTTTATATATAAATGTGTATTTTCATTTCATTAAAATAATTGTATGATTTCCTTTTTTTTTCGTTTAGGGATACAAATATTTTGAAGCTAAAGGGTATATAATATGTCAAGCTTTTTTTTTATTTTTAATATACATGTGTTTTTTCATTTCATTAATATAATTGTATAATTTATTCCCTTTTTTGTTCTTTATTTTTTATTTTTTTGGATTTAGCTAGCTAGAAGTTAAAATATGAAAAAAAAAAGCATGGTGGATAAGAGTTTCAAGAGAACACGAAACATGACCAGTGGTACCTGTTTCCTTTGAGATCCCGGGGCAGGGGGAGGAGGGAGTATGGCTATAGTTTTATTCTTTTGTAGATAAAATCTTTAGGCAAAAAATATGGTATTTAAAAACGGTGAATCGCAAACTATTGATTTTACAATTATTGGAATAATTTTTAAAGGATGGAAAAATGTTAATAGCTTAAAATAATAATTTGTTGTGGCACATTTGGGAGAAATGGGAAGCTACTGAATAGTTTTGTGATAGCATTTTTTGCGATTCATTAATAATGTGTAAGAAATGTGTCACTGCTTGTGGTACTGAAAGAAAGGGAATAAAAGGTACTGCTTGTACGTGAATCAGATTTGATTATTTTAATAATTTTTGTCATTGTTGAGGAGAAAAAAATTTTTAATACAAAATTATGGTGCCAAAATTACAGGGACAAAAAGGTCATAACACATGTCAATTTTTGTAAGGCCAAAAATGTCATAACATTAATTGAATAAATTTGTAATTTATTTTAATTCATTATTCCCCTCAATCTTGTATGCCCAATGAACCCAAAAACCTTAACCGCGACGTTACGATGGTGCAATGGCCACCAATGATGTTCCTGTCCCATTCTGTACATAAAATTCCACATCATAGAATTCGAAAATTACTTAATCAATTGGTTATTTCGGATCGGAAGACAGAGTTTGATTTCTGAAAAATTAGTGGTGTAATTTTTTAGTGTTTGTCGTTGTTTTCCGAGAAAGTAATGAATAATAATTTAATTATCCACAGGTGTGTGGGTAGGCATCGGAATATCTTCTCTTGTGGGCTCTGGTGGGGTAGGGTTTTGGTGGTACGGCAGGTTAGGAGAAATGGGAAGGGGAAGGCCAAGAAAAAATTATAAAGTTGAAATAATTAGAATTAGTAAATAGTAAATTTGTTCTTATAACTTTTTGAACTAGGATTTATTGTTCTCATTTTAGTCCAAGAACTAATTATTTTGTGCGACTTAATCTTGCATATATTTATTTGCGTTTAGGTTTGAGAACTATATACGTATGGTAATTATGGTGCCCTATTGTTTTGGATATATTTGAAATTGAAAAAATTTAGAGGGGGTGAATAAGGTTTTTGGTTAATTTTCATAAAATCTTTTGTGTGATTAGAAAGATAAACCTCCAATTTGTTTGTGAAAGAATTCTAAAACTCTTTTTGATAAGAATCCACACCAAACAAAATCTTATAGTTTTGGCAATCAAGCAATGAGCATAGAATTAAACTTTAAAGAACATGCATAACAATTTATAGTGGTTCACTCTCTCAAAGAGCTACATTCACTGCCTTGAGACTCAACCCAAGGATTTCACAAATCCACTATCTTCAAAGTTGGTTACACAACCATACAATGAGGATCACCCTTCAAGGGTTTTACACTAAAACCTCAAAGTTTAAACAACACAACAATACAACAAATTTATCAAAGGATCACCCAAAGGGTTTTCTACAAACCTTTGATCACAATAAAAGAATAAGAAGAGTAAGGAACAATGTTACCAAATGAGCTAGAGAAAAGGAAGATACAACTCAATGGAATACTTCTACAAGCACCTCTTGACTTCTTCTTTGATGGATGATCAACAATGATGCTCCAAGAAGATTTTTCTATTTGTTTTTATGAGATGAAGATATTTGAAAGAATGTACTTTTAAAGCTCTTTAAATGTTCTAAAATGATCTCAATAAATTTTTCAACCAACCTCTATTCTTTTTGCAGCTGATCAAAGTCAATATATATATATATATATGAAGGAGAAGAAAGTAGCCGTTACACTGTGTAACGGTAATATTTTTGCAGTAAAAGACTAAAACTAGATGACCGGTTTTAGAAAACGGATGACCTATTTTTGAAACAGAAAGATTCAGACGCATCCTACAAAAATCGGATGATCCCTCTTAAAAATCGGATGACCTTTTTTCTAAAGCTAGAAAATAGGATGACCGATTTTAAAATAGGACGTCCGGTTTTGAAAATCGGATGACCTGTTTTAAAAATCGGATGACCAGTTTTAAAAATCGGATGACCAGTTTAAAAATCGGATGATCCTTTTTTTCAGAAGGATTTAAAAGCCAGTTTTCCTTAAACAAGCCAATTTTCCTTAAACAAAAAATGCTTTCCTTCACATTTCAAAATATGTATTCTTGATACTCTTTTAGAGATAAGAAAACTTTCGAAGGCATCAAAAACTCTATCAAGAATACTTAGATTTTTCAAGAATAGTTTATAAAAAGAAATTCAACCAAGGAGCTTCACGCTTGATCAACAAACAAAGATGAGAGCTAGAGAGTTTTACAAAATACCTTAGCATATCCCTAACTAAGACATAAGTCTTCAAGGTCTTCAATGCCTTGATCTTGGAATGACTTGATCTCTTTTTCTTCATTATGCTTTAATTGCCAAGATCTTTTACTTCTTATGTAGTGTAGCCTTGAGACTCCAAAAATGCTTCTTTTGTTCTATAGAGACTAAGCTATACTCATCACACAAACATATGTTAATCATAATAAAAAACATATACAATAATGCCCTTAGGGCTGACAGAAATTGATCCCTAAAAAATGCTCAATAAACTTTCAAGTATAATTAGAAAGGTATGTACTATTATATTGCTGTTTTTCGTGTAGTTTGTGTATATCCATATAATTCCTGCGAGGCTAAAGGAGTTGATCATTAGTTCAAAGATTACCTAAAATTCAACAATGTTGTTGGGCAATGGGAAGAAGATAATGTTATTGATGAGTATTTCTTTCGATCGAAAAAGATTATTTTCCAAACGCAAATCGAGGTATATTGATTGGAAGGTAAGAAGATTTTTTACATAAGACTAAATCTCGAATTGAAAACATAAAAAACAATAGAGATCCTAAAGGTAAGGGAAAATGATATACTTGAATGTGGATGATAACGAATATGATGATGATGATGATGATGACGATTACATGCATAAGGATGATGAGGCTAAAACTAATGTTCCAATTTCCCCTAAGAAACTAGAATCAGGAGGTTGTTCCAGTCCAATCGGGACAAGGCAATATCTAATGGATACTGAGATTTGGAAGGATTTTTCTGTTGACGACATTTCTTAAAAGGAAGCCATGCAAATGGAGTTTGATAATGTGGAAGTGGTAGAAACATTTTATAAAATGTATAGCAAGTGTGTTGGCTTTAGTGTCCACAAAAATGACAAGAAAAAACACAAGAACAAACTAGTCGAATTTTGAAAATACGAGCTGACTAGATAGACTGGATAGAGGTAAAGGCCACAAATCAAGGGCTAGAGTGGATTACCCTACATGTTTTAGGGTAAGTTATTCTGATAGTTTGAAGAAATATATCGTTGGGGAGTTTGTGAAAAAAAAGACAATCACTCGTTTTCATCACAGGAACATGTTCCATTCTTGAGATCTCATAGGAACATTATAGAAGTGCAAGAGCTCAAGCAAGAACAATAAAGAGTATTGGAATTAGGGCTAGCCAGATATTGAAATTATTTGATCTTTAGTTGGGGAGTGTGAGAATGTTACATTTGTAACCAAGGACCTGTACAATCGAATGGATGCTAAGTGGAAGAAATACATCATATACAGAGATGAGGAAACTGCCCTCGCATTTGTATCTACAAAGCAGGATGTAGACCCACTGTTCTATTATAAGTATGATGTAGATGAAAAAATAGACTATGTCAGCTTTTTTGGACATATTCAAGGTCCCATGTGGATTTCAAGGTATACAGTGATATATTAATATTCGACACAATGTATCGATCGAATGTGTACATAAGGCCGCTTGTTACTATGGCTAGGGTAAATAACTATTTTTGAAATGTGTTTTTGATTGCATTGCTTTCAGATAAAACAGTTGATACGTATGAGTGGCTCTTTTCGATGTTCTTAGATGAAATGAATAGAAGACCGTGGTGGTCTACTTTAACTAACGGAAACAACACAATATGGAGTGCGGTGGAGAAGTTGTTACCTAATGCCACACATAGGCTATGTAGCTGGCACCTGGTGCGAAATGTGAAGACTAATGTTCATTGGGAGAAATTCACAACAAGATTTTATTTATTGATGAGTAGGAAGTGTACGACAAAGAAGTTTGAAGCAAGTTGGGCACAACTTATCCATGAATATGTTTTAGACAAGAATGTCTATTTGAAGAAGTTGTACTAGAATAAAGCTCGATGGGCTGAATCATACCTTAGAGGTCATTTTTCACCAAGATGCATGTGTACTATACAAAAGTGTGAGAAGAAGAACAATGGAACTAAATAAATAAAACCTAAGAAATTAACCTTACTCAATACATTATTTAAAATAACGAATCGAAACGTGTACCTTGATCCACGACAATTGATTGATTTGAAGATTGAGTTTGAATATTCTGATTGTTACGTACGCAGCCTGATTTCTTCAAAGAGATGGGGACTTTTAGAGGTGGCTAATAATCTAAGCATACGTGCAATCAGGGACCATAACCCTAATATATAGATGTATTTGTTAAACAGTCCATCATAGTTTTGCAATATAACCCCTAGGTTTCTACACATTTATAAAGAGACCCCACACTTTTATTAAGATGACAGACCCACCTATATAAATATAGATTACCTTAATTGGGTTTCAAAATATATATAATAACAAACACATAATTAAATTAAGCAATACATATACGTATACATGTCCAAATACTATATAAATACGTGTACACATGAAGTAAGTCCAAAGATCTAACAAAGAATTCTTTCTTGAAAATACACCTGAGCAATAAGATGAGACTTTACGAAATATATATAATAACAAACACATAATTAAATTAAACAATACATTTACATCGACATGTCCAAATGCTATATAAATACGTGTGCACATGAATTAAGTCCAAAGATCTAACAATCTCCCACTTAGACTAATATTCATTTATACACTTGTACAAACAATTATGTGATTGTCACTGTAGTAGCTAGCACACTTTAATTTGCCATCTTAAACCAACTCTGTCCATTAATTTCATTAATACACGGATCAAAGGGACTTTCACTGCATTAAAAGAACAGTTAAACCCAACATTGGTCACTTGCATTAATTCAACTAAATGACCTGAGTTGAGTGTGGATGTGTAGCATGAAGATTATATGTGAATGTAATCTATGCATGCCTATTTCCAATTGGTCTAACAAAATTGTGATCACTTTAACATATAAATAGGAAATGAACAACTCAAAACATAGTCTTAATGAGCGAATGGTAGAAAACTATTGTCACATTAACAATAATAAATAAATAAAATATGAGCATAAATATATATACAGACTCCAATTGAATTTATACACCATCTAAAGATGCAACACCCATATGGATAGTATGTTCTATAAAGATCTTCGGTGTCAATATTTTAGTTAGCGGATCCGCAAGCATGGAGCCTGACCCAATAAGCTCAATACTAATTATACCATTCTGAACTCGCTCTTTTACAACTAGAAACTTGAGGTCTACATACTTAGATTTGGTTGAGCTCCTATTATTGTTAGAAAAGTAGACTGCAGCTTTGTTATCACAAAATAATTTAAGTGGTCTCTCAATATTGTCAACCACACGCAGTCTTGTAATGAAATTACGCAATCAAAAAACTTGATTTGATGTCTCAAAACATGCTACAAATTCTGCCTCCATAGTTGAAGAGGCAATGAGTCTCTGTTTGACACATTTTCATGATACCACCCCTTCAGATAGCAGAAAAATATATCCTGATGTAGACCTCATGCTATCTTGACATCCACCTAAGTCGGAATCTGAATACCCAACGATCTCAAGTTTATCTAACTTTCTATAAATGAGCATATAATGTTTTGTTTTCTGTAAATACCTCATGACCCGCTTGGCTGCTATCTAATGTGCAGGACCCGGATTACTCAAATATCTGTCCAGCATACCAACTATAAATGCAAGGTCTGGACGAGTGCAGACTTGTGCATACATAAGGTTTCCAAATACTGAAGCATAAGGAATACCTTCCATTTGCTTGGATTCAAAGTCATTATTAGGAGACTTTGAGATTAAACTTATCTCCTTTGGCCATCGGAGTATTAAGCGGTTTATAATCTTGCATTTCAAATCACTGAAATACCTTCTCGATATATCCCTTTTGTGATAATCTAAGAATTCCTCGAGAATGATCTCGATGAATTTGGATTCCTAATACAAAAGATGCTTCACCAAGATCTTTCATCTCAAATTGCTTCGAGAGAAATTTCTTAGTTTCATGCATTAAGCCTACATCGTTACTAGCAAGCAAGATGTCATCCACATAAAGTACTAGAAAAATGTACTTATTTTTACAGAACTTGTGATACACACAATCATCCACAACATTTATATCAAAACCAAAAGATAATATCACACTGTGAAATTTATAGTACCACTGACGAGAGGCTTGTTTGAGCCCATAGATGGATTTCTTAAGTTTACAAACCGAGCCCATAGAATTTTTGGATTCTAAACCTTCAGGTTGTATTATATAAATTGTCTCATCAATGTTCCCATTGAGAAAAGCTGTTTTGACATCCATCTGATGTAACTCAAGATCAAAATGTGCCACTAGTGCTATAATTATTCTAAAAGAGCCTTTCGAAGAAACAGGAGAGAAAGTCTCTTTGTAGTCAATGCCTTCCTTTTGAGTAAATCCCTTAGCAACTAGACGCGCTTTATATTTCTCCACATTGCCTTGTGAATCCCTTTTGGTTTTAAAAACCCATTTACAACCAATTGGTTTCACACGTTCTGGCAAATGAACGAGATCCCACACGTCATTGTCTTTCATGGATTGAATTTCTTCACCCATGGCATCTATCCATTTACGAGCATTTGAGTTTTCAATGGCTTGACAAAAGGTGATTGGGTCATCTTCTGCCGAATCAATGTTTTCCATATGCTCATTAACATACATAATATAATCATTTGAAGTTGCACTTCTTCTTTCTCGAATGGATCTTCTTAAGGGAATTGGTTCTTGAGGTTGTTGAGGTTGCTCCATAGGAACAAAAGGTTGAGGAGCGACCGGATGATCAATTTCAGGCAAAGCCTGTTGATCTATATTATGAGGAAGCACAATATTGTCTTGTACTGAATTTTGTTCTTGAATAAGATTAGGTATGAGAACCTGCACATGTTCAAGAACAGCACTAGGAACGAGAACTGAGTTCTCATCAAAGGCAAACTTTCTTGTCTTATCTTCCCTCCCAACCTCAATATCCTCAAAGAACCGGGCATTTCCCGTCTCAAAAAATGTTTTATTTTAGGAACTATAAAATTTGTAACCCCGTGATCGTTTAGAGTATCTAACAAAATAGCAACTAACTGTTCTTTCATCCAGTTTCTTCTCATTAGGCCTATAAGGCCTTGCCTCAACTGGACATCCCCATACCCTTAAATGTATTAAGATAGGTTTCTTACCTATCCACAGTTCATATGGAGTTTTTGTTGTTGCTTTAGTTGGAACTCTATTAAGTATATAGACTTTAGCCTTAAGTGTATCCCCCTAGAGTGATTTTGGTAGATTAGTATGACAAATCATACTTCTTACCATGTCCTTAAGGGTTCTATTTCGTCTCTCAGCAACTCCATTCATGCTAGGTGACCTCGACATAGTATATTGAGGGACGATCCCACACTCTTCTAAGAATTTGGCGAATGGCCTTGGACGTTGTTCACCTGAACTATCATTCCTACCGTAATATTCACCTCCACGGTCAAATATGATGTATTTAATCCTTTAGAAAGAATCGGAATTGATCGATAGATTTCTCTAGTTGATTTTCAACTTCAGCTTTAAATGCTTTGAACTTATCCAAGGCCTCTGATTTCTCATGTATCAAATATAGGTAACCATAGCGAGAGTAATCGTCTATGAGCGTTAAAGTACTGTTGACCATTCCAATAAGCCACAGAGAATGGTCCAAATATATCCGTATGTACTAGTTCTAAACGTCTTTAGCTCTCTCGGCACCTACTTTTTTCTTGTCTGTTAATTTACCTTTAATACACTTGACACATATTGTATTATTCGCAGTGTCAAGCATTTCAAGAATTCCTTCAGACACAAAGTCTATCAATTCTCTTTTTGGAGATATAACCTAATCTTTTGTGCCATAATAAATAGGACTTTTCATTAGTTAATTTTCGTTTGGTACCACGTGTACTTACATGCAAGGATTCATTAGAAAAAGTAGTCTCAAGCTCATATAATTATCATGAGGATATAAAAAACCAGTTCCCAACAATTTAGAATCAAAATAGAGACGACACTGTCTATTACCAAATAAACAGAAAAACATTCTTTGTCCAAAACAGGAATAGAAACTAAATTCCGTCTAAATGACGGTACAACGAATGTCTCTTTTAATTTCTAAAAATAAACAAGTCTTTAATGATAATTTAAAAGTGCCTATAGCTTGAACTTCTGTCGTACTGCCATCTCCCTTATAGATGAATCTTTCATCATCCCTTAGTTGGCAGTAACTCTGGCAACCCTGCACAGATATACTTATGTGAGTAGTGGCAGCCGAATCTAACCACCAAGTATATCTTGGCACCGAAACTAAATTAACCTCTGAACAGACAAAAGTTAGAGGTATACCTTTCTTCATGCGCTATGAGTGATACTTGGGGCGTTCCTTCTTAACATGAGAGGGATCTTTACAGAAAAAACACTTTATGTCTTTCGACTGTTCCTTATGTTTTTTCTTCGCTGATGTATCTGCAGTTATTTTACCCTTTCTTTTCTTGTTACCTTTTGAGAAAGTGAGATTAACACTCTCGACCTTATGTTGTCTCATTCTCTCTTCCTCTTGCACTAAATGTGAGATGATTTCATTGACTATCCATTTGTCCTTTTGACAGTTGTAACTCACCTCAAACTGGCCAAATTGAGGAGGAAGAGACATCAAAACAAGGTACACCAGTAGATCATCAAGAAGATCTAACTTCATTGTCTTATGGTTTGATATAATATGAGACATCTCGAGAATGTATTCCCTAATGTTTCCCGAACCATTATACCTCATGGCAGTGAGTTTACGCAATTGCGTAATGATCCCTGCCTTTTCGCTTTTTATAAAGCGTTGTTCCAACTGTTCGAGAAACTTAACTGCATTATTCTCATCTGTCACAATAGCAAGAAAAGTCTCTGGAATTGTACTCTTCATGATCATTAGACTTAACCTATTTGACCGTTCCCACTAAGCCATTTCCCTCCGTTGCTCGGAGGTACTAGTATCCGTCAACTCAGTTGGTCATGGCTCCCTAATGGCCACGTCCAGATCCAGACAACCCAAATAAATTGCAACTTATCTTTCCAAGCTTTAAAATTGGTACCATTTAATGGCGGAATATTACTCAAATTAGCAGATAATTGAACAACAGAGATACCAGTAACTGTAACAGAAAACATAATATACCAAAAATAAATAAAGCTCACTCATATATATAAAAAATTTAACAATTCATGGGCTATATTCATAACAAATCCAACCACAAGAATATCGGTGCAACACCAAGTCTAGTCTTTACACAAAGAGTTAGCTTGCAAGTGATTTTCTTGATGTAGTAATCAAGCACTAATAGTAAAATCCAGTCAAGGCCGACTTAAGACTTACTAAGGATACTTAATAACTATTACATGTTCATCACCACATGTGTTTGTAATTCTCAGGCTGACAATAAAAATCTTCCTTTGGGTCGATTGCTACTCGCATAAGAAATACAAAACACGACATCTAAATAGTTTATTATCGAAAGATTTTCATGGGAGAGCCTACTTTGGTAGGATGCCACTTCCACTAATCAATATAAAGCTATTAGACATGCTCGTTAGAACAACTTAAGTTGTTATGAATATAAAAAAAAACTTTAAATTACATACTTTTTTTAATTTATAGTATGTATGTATCAGAATTCAAGGTTAACAAATAAATAATGACACATATAAGAATCACATGTAATATGTAAATAATCATATATATCGACATATAAATGATGAAAAAAAAAACATCTTTGTCGATATCTCGGAAGCTTGAAACCAAAAAAAAAACACAGAGCAAAGTTGCAGAGCAGATATCATGAATCCTTCAAATTAATTCAAAAATAATAGAATATAATAATAATAATCAAAAGGATCCATACGCATATGCAATGACCAATGACCAAATCTAATAAAAAACTACCATCCACTTTAATGATTTTCAAGGCTTAATCTCCACAAAACCAGAGACATGAAGAATATGCATATTGCCAAGCCGAAATAAAAAAAACAATCAATATTATAACCTTGTTGTAATATAATAATCATCAAGTTTGATCATATATACTTGCATCATGCAATCATCCCATGAGAAAAGCCAGAGAAATTTTTAAAAAAATGCTGCTCAACCGCCATGCCTGAGCAAAGCTTGCTCGGCAAATTTTTTTTTAATTTTATTTTACTTTAGAAACCAAATTGAATCATGAATTCTTGGTCTGTAGATGAAACCCACAACAGAAACAAAACGGCGGAAGATCCATCCAATTGATAAGAAACCAAAGCAACAATCAAAAGATTGGATCGGTAATTTTTTTTTCCTTAAAAACCCATTTCTGAAAAATCAAACCACAAATTAAGAATCCAAATAATCTTTGATGTAAGGAGGCTTTGATACTATTGATGGAACTAAATAAATGAAACTCAAGAAATTAACCTTACTCAATACATTATTTAAAATAACGAATCGAAACGTGTACCTTGATCACGGCAATTGATTGATTTGAAGATTGAGTTTGAATATTCTGATTGTTACGTACGCAGCCCTGATTTCTTCAAAGAGATAGGGACTTTTAGAGGTGGCTAATAATCTAAGCATACATGCAATCAGGGATCATAACCCTAATATATAGATGTATTTGCTAAACAGTCCATCATAGTTTTGCAATATAACCCCTAGGTTTCTACACATTTATAAAGAGACCCCACACTTTTATTAAGATGACAGACCTACCTATATAAATATATATTACCTTAATTGGGTTTCAAAATATATATAATAACAAACACATAATTAAATTAAGCAATACATGTACGTATATATGTCCAAATACTATGTAAATACGTGTACACATGAATTAAATCTAAAAATCTAACAAAGAATTCTTTCTTAAAAATATACCTAAGCAATAAGATGAGACTTTACGAGTCTGTCAGGAATTCGATAGAGCTATAGAGAATCTACACAATGCTAGTACATCAACAGCAGCGAAAACTGATACTATATTAGTTATGCCAATCACCGAAATTAAGACGACAGAAATGCATGTGTCTGATATGTATATAAGAAATGTATTCTTAATGGTTAGGAAACATATCAGGAGAGAAGGGCTGTACTTCAAGGTGGATGAGATCAATGGCTTGCAAACAGTGAAATACATTTTAAGAAAGTACGAGTGTATTGGGAAGAATTGGATCGTTGAATTGAACAAGCATACCATAAGCATGCAGTTTTCATGCCTAAAGTTGGAATTATCCCTTGTTGTCATATTTTCCGAGTGATGGTTATTGAAAACATGAATCAAATTCCTATACCATTGTGTACTCAAGGTGGCAACAAAAAAGCTATAGTTCCAAGAATTTTATGAATCAGAGCAGTGGGGTATTTTCAGATGTGAGCCAGATGGCAAGGCACGACATGCTAAGTTGGCTTTGTAGGATGATGTGCTACTGTGGGTCACAGATGAACGAAGGATGCTATAATTAAAGAAATCGAGAAAATGAAACTATTGGCACTGTCAGAACAGGAGCACGTTGATGAATTTGTGGGGAATAAAAAGAAAAAGGTTCCGGTTGGAGACGGAGATCCAGATATGACTCGAGCAAAAGGAGATCATGAAGAAAAGGATCGAGAAAGAAAAAACCTGCAAAATGAAAAAAATTGTATTTTTTTAATGGTAGTAATAGTAGTAGTAATAATAATAATAATAATAATAATAATAATAATAATAATATCATTTATACCTAATAATAATAACAATAATAATAATAATAACAATAATGATAGTAAATAATAATAATAAATAGTAAATTGTTATTATTATTAGTTTTATTAATTTAACAATATTATTGTATATTATTACTATTATTATTATTGTTATTATAAATTATTATTAACATAAATTATTCTAATTTAATAATTTTCAATTTATGTGTCTCTGATTATTAAAACAATGAAGATGGCCATAATTGTAGGACTTGTACACAGCCTATTAGGCCAAATGAACTCCGTGTTGATGAAGAGCAAGACGATAGTAACATTATTGTCGATGATAGGAACAACCCGAATCAAATGAGAAATGTAAAGTATTTAATATATATGATTATAATATTGTGTTCCAGAAAATTATATTTTAGTGTATAATCATACTATTGTTGCTGAATCATTTAGGCACACAATTTTTATGTTCACTACTCCCAGAGCATTCACTCCGGTGCTTGGCAATTTAATCCATCCAGGACTCCTATTAATCCATCTCAGGTGATTCGTTATAGTAGTACATATGATACCGCTAGCTACTTTTATTTATGAATAATATTTTGTTTATGAATTTATTGAGATATTAATTAGTTGGATGAATGTAATATGCATGCCTCTTCTTTTGGGCCTAGATCTGGATAACGTAGTTTTCAGTGATCAAAATTTAGGTAGATAAATAAATTATGGGCATCAGCCCATGTCTTTCAGAATAAATGGTATCAGGTAACAGACCAACCCAAAACAATTTGTTGTTGTCCGAGGCTCGGCCAGTTTTACCTCTTTGGCTGAAATGGCATTCTTACCCTTAACTAGAAAGTGCTTTTAGGTTTTTTTGGGAAGTGCATTTATTCCTTGTCGAATAGCATTGGTGGTGTGTTATGGCTTTATGTTTGTTAAATAGGCGGTGCAGCCACAAGAATTCATAAAATTTTGGCACATATGCTCTATGTCTCGAGGTAAAGACCAGAAAGCCGAAGATTGGCCATCTTGCAACGCCCTTAGCCGGTGTCTACGTTTTCGTCCATGTTCTTCCGAAAATTATTTGCCAAACAATCTTCTAAGAGACAAGGATTCACATATTTTGATCGTAGCTATATCGGGAAAGGTATGTGAGTGTAAATATGATTTTCAATTATTTCTTTCAATTTGTTAACATATACTAAATAATTAATTATTTACTACTGTATCGTGGAAAAATCGTGTCCAATATACATACGAGGATCAACATATGATATTTCTCAGTGGTGACGGCAGTTACTAGACGTGATGAGGGGAAAGGTAATTGAATATGGATTCAATAAATTTTTAGACCAATTCTTCAGGCAGATAGGATAGGAAGCTTCCTTTCTCTCTGGCAGAGAGGTGGTGGGATACCACAAACACTTTCCATCTTCCATTCGGTGAGGCTACTCTTACACCGTATGACTTCAGATAATCACTGGGATTAAGGTTGTTGGTAAACCTATACCTGGGACCCTGACATCCTTGAAAGACCTAATTACATAAGGTCAATGCTTGATAGGGACCCCACAGCATCAGCCGCAGGTTGTGTCAAACTAGCCGATGTTTGGAACAATTGGGAGTGTAGGCAGATAAGCAAAACTACGAAGTGACCGTCTGTCAAATGACGAGATCGTTCATGTTATATATCCTGGGGATGACTTTTTTCAACAACACGGGCGACATTGGTCACTTAAGTTTTTTGCCAGCATTAGAGAACTGTGATGCTATTCGTGAATTTAATTGGGGTACTGCGGGGATGTACGTACTTTACAGGTTTATGTGTTGTATCTCAAAACAAAAAACAAAGAGCATGGAGGTTTTAGTTTCATGTGGGACTGGGAGGTATGTGCTTTGTTTTTGTTTTGTTTACAGTTTTTTAAGGTTTTCAATAAGTTGTTGGCGACTATAATTTGGGTTAGTTATGCTGAATCAAGTTAATTTTAATATTTTCAAGTATGGGCTCATGAAATTCTGGGACTGGTGCCTTTCCGACTAAGATGGGTAGAACATGATATATACCCAAGGATGTGCGATGGAAATCTGAGAATAAGGTTTCGTGATATACAACCGCTCACTGCTTATTCGGAGAAAGATTCACCAACTCCGTGAAGAAAATATAAGCGAACTGAGTGTTTCTTTTAGATCACAAGTACGAGCATAATATTTATTTAATTACCATGATTAGTTTGTCCATGGTGCTAATACTATGAATTGTCTGAAATTTAAATGTTTCATTATATTGTAGTAGAATGATTTTTTTTCTTTTTTGTAGAATGATATAATCACATTGTAAAAATAGACAAATGAATGCTACTACATCTTGCTCGCCTTAATTTCATAAATGTTTTCATATTCAATAATCACTCAATTTCTGACGCCCTAATCTGTTTATTACATTGTCTTACCTAGGTTTGTTGAGCTACTTATGTTACTACTACTAAAAGAGGATTAAATGTTTACAAAGATAGTCAAGAATGTATAACAATTTAGTTTTTAACTTATGAGTATTATTATTGTAATTCGTATTTATTAATACTATGTATAATATTAAATATAAATTTTTAATTGGGTATGCTATAGGTAGTTGTAATGTTGTCACTTAGTTACTATAACGTTCACATTGTAGTTAATAGGTTAATTTCTATCCATGGAATGCTTTAGATATGCCCGTGGAGTGCAAGAATGGCGATGCACTGAGTAAAGCAAGGCTCCTCCTAGATGGTGTAGTGGGTAGATACTTTTATCTTGGTGATTGAGCTACAAGATAAGTTTATTCAGACGGTAGATTGGTGCTATATTGTCCTCCCTTTAATGAAATGTTAACTCCAGATGATATTGATTGTAAAGAGGTTGCCTCACTACGAAAGCGTGTGAGAATTATTTCCCAACAGTTAGTATAAGAGTTACACTGATTTTGTTAAGAATATGCAAATGGGAACCATTGTTAATAAAATTCCTTTGTCTGGGAATAGTAAGGATGTTTGCCGTGCTTCGGAGTCATTTCAAACGGCTATTTCTGATGAAGAATGTAGTCATTTACCCATAAAACACCCACCTTGGATCCTTTTTCATCTTAATAATGATGGATCCTCTGGACACGAAAAGATCGAAAGAGTTGAAAAGTGCTTTGACGGTGTCCTAACAAAGTGAATGCATTGAGTACGTTTAATAGTTGTTTTGTTGATTATACATTTCTCTACTTTGCAGCTTAATATATAATTACACTTAGTGTTGTAACACAAACTATTTTTCAGGTACCTAGAAGTTGGTGTGCTGACCTATTTAGACAATGCTTTGGGTTGAGAATAAAGGTGTAAGAGAAATTCTTTGAACGCTATGGGCATCAAAGGTAATCTGTAGAACTTTTACATATTCGTTTTAATGTTTAGCATATGCGAGTTTTAATTTGAGTTTGGCTAAGCGAAGGCGATTATTCACATTGCTCAGCACATAAATAGTTCTAGCCTGCAAGTATGTTCCGTACGCAAAATTACCGCTGGCATTACGAAGACGAATAGCAGCGAAGACTGAAATGTTGTGGGTACATTTTTTTTTTTTTTTTTTTCCTTTTCTAGATCTGGCCTAGCTTATTCCTACTGCTCGAGACATTTGTTCAGTTTTGTCCTTCACTGTGGTTTATTGGACAATTTGATTTTTTCTTTCACATTCTGTGCAATTGAGTGGCATCTAATAATGTAGCGATATTGAACCAACAATCTTTTTAAATATTTTTTCCAATCTTATTTGTTTTTATGATTAGAACATTGTAACATTTTTTTTTTCTCATTAGAACATTGTAACATTTTCATGTAAAAAATTTCATTTCTAAATTATGTTAGCTTCATAATTCAGTTAAATTTTTGTTTTTAATCGTTATTATTGCACCCAAGACTAAAGTTACAATTCTGGCAATATTTTTTTATACTAATTTTACAACACTAGTACGTCAGAAGGAAGTAGATTCGGGGAGCTTAGTAGGGATATGTAGGGGCCATGGTCTCCCAAAATTTTTTTTCTTATACTATTTATATATGTTTTATTATTTTATGCTGGTAATACAAAATATTATGAAGTTTTGCCTCTCCTAAAATTTTTCGATTGTTAGGTGAGGGAAAAATAAGTCTGGCCCCTCCAAAAAGAGGTTTGAAGTGCCTCCACTAAATGTACTTGATTTGGTTAAAAAAACAAACAACATGGGAAATTGATGACAAACACTTCTACTGGTAAAAAATATAAGGGGTTTTAGACCCATTGAGGATGGTCAAGAATATAAAAGTTTTCTAACTTTCAATAAGTATTTATTGAAAATTTTTCATCTTTACCATCTTTCTATAAATTTATTTCACCTCCATTATCTATTTCTTTCCTCCTTTATGAAGAATAGAAAAAAGTATCATTTAAAAAATTGTCTTCTTTTCAAACCCTTTAACTGTGTGCAAAGGTCAAAAACCTTTGTGATCGGGGGAGTAAATTTTTCGCTCATAAAGCATCTCTAATGTATATCACTAAATCACCAAAATTATCAAATTTGATCACACTCGAGATTCCATGCATCAGCAGATTCATCACTAAATTTTAATGTTTTTTAACTCTTATTTTGGTTTTTTAATAAAATTTTTATTGATGACTACATTTTTTAAAGTAGGAGACGTGCCATATGGAAAAAACATACGTGCCATACTAATTATTTAAACATTGAAAATGCAGAATTTGCACTCATACCTGGTCGTTATGAGGCCTCAATTCTTACCGGACACCTCTAATAATTGGTCGTATTTGATAATTAGCTTGTGCCAAATGTCATGTCCTATAGGTTGAATGGGACGAACATGAAACTGCACACGTGACGGTTGCGAAGCTTGAGATAGGAGGCACTCACGTGTAATAATAACCGATATATCTTCCTCATTCTCTTTTAAAAATGGCCCGACGTTTGTTGTTATGTTGTACACCCTCAATAATTAAATGAGGACATCTGGTTAGTGAAAAAGCACTTAGGACATGAACCTAATTTTCTAGTATTTGGGCTAACAATGTCATAGTGTTATCGCATGTCAGATAAATTTTTGTGTTTAAAGTGTAAATACTTCAAAGCACAAAGGCAAAAGTATAAATGATTAATTTTTTCAAGGGTACCGACATCATGACATTTAATTCTGAGTGTCATTGTGCAAATATATATTAGTCCACGTTATATTTTTAAATGAACATTCACATCTATATTCTTTATGGTGAATGTTTTATTTGCACATGCTCCTCTCATCTCATCCATGAATTCCCCACCAAAAATGTCAAACACTACCCCCATACCACCAAATTTCATCAGGCCTCATGAACTCAAGATTGATAATCAAATACATTGAGTTATTCTGGAAGGGTCAAATTGACATGGTGATGATCAGATAGCTCTTAGAGCACGTGGTCATCACGGTCTCTAGGAATGTCAAATACCAAGGCACTTATGCCAACACCATGAATGCTTACCTTATCCGGGATCATGACACTATTGTGAACTCCTCCCATTATATAACTAACTGGCAAGGAAAAAAATCCCACAACTGCCATATATTTATTCCATTAATTATTGACCATGACATGTAGTGGAATGTTGCTTAAAGAAATCTGCGCTAAATGCGATCGGATTAATTCTGCAGAGAACCCGCACATGTTGTTGCTATCTTCAAGAACGGAACTAGAACAATATGATTAAGGGGCTGGAGGAAAAAAGAATTTTACCAAAATTTCGTCTATAAAATTATGCATTTCATGTACAAAAGACACTCAAACAATTCTAAATTTACATATAATATAGCAAAAGAATAGGTAATCACCCATTACCAATGAGGAGTGATCACCCATCACTCACGGGATAAACATTACAAATTCTAAATTTACATATAATATAGCAAAAGAATAGGTAATCGCTCATTACTAATGAGGAGTGATCACCCATCACTCACGAGGAATGATTACCCATCACTCACGGGATAAATACCTCTATCAAAGCTGAGAATCTTGATCAGAATCTTGAGATAACAGATGAGATGAGCACGATCAGAAGACGAAATCCAATATGACCTGCAATTGATTTAGAACATTAGAAGATTAATATGAAACAAATAACATTCATCCCAATGCAAAGAATGAAAAAGAAATCACTACTTAAAAATGATTTAAAATAGAGTTTTACATGTGAATGAAATGATTAAGATGGCAATTTTATTCTTCGAGTTTGCATATTTTGAAACCGCTGCAAGATATCTTCATTTTCAATACTCTTAAAAATCTCTTGCTCCACATAGCAAACCAAACTGTCATTGAGAAACTCATCTCCCATCCTATTGCGTAAAATCATTCTTAATTATTCTCATAGCAGAAAACGATCTTTTAACGATTGTTGAAGCAACAGGCAAGACTAAAGCCAACTCAATTAGTCGATAAACTAAAGTAAAAAACTTGTGAGTATTCGTCTCAACCATCCTCTTTGCGAGATCTCCAATATCAGTAAGGCCAAAGAAAGCTACCCCATCACTTGATCTCATGTAAGAGATATATGTATCAAGTTGTGCTTTAAGCTCAAACTTATCAGAGATAGAAAAATCATCTGAATAGAACTCAGATAGATGGAGTAACTGACCCCGATCAAAATTCACAAAGGAATCTTTGGGATCAAGGCATGATATGCAAATAAGTAGCTCTGAAGTTGACTCCGTAAAACAATCATCCATTTCTTTGACTATAAAATCAAGTACCTAACATTAAATAGAGAAAAGAATAGTTAATAATTTATAATATTACAAATAATTGAGTATTAGGTAATAAGTTAAAAAAACAATGAAATTAATTACCTCAAAAAAGATGTCTCGACGAAAAAAATGGTAGTAAGTCTTTGGCTGCCCATCCACACTCCTGTATAATCTAGCTCGGCCTGGTAAAGGATCTTGCATGTTCGGCACGAAAATATCATTTTTGATACAAAATGCAGTAACAACACCCAATAACTCCTCCCAATAATCATCATCATTTCTGTACTTCTTCAAATCTTCCTTTATTGCCTGAATCATCCGGACAGCAGTGACTATGTTTTGAGTCCTTTGTTGCAAGCACATTGACAATGTATTTGTTTTTGCCAATACATTTACCATTAATTGAGCAATGAATACAAATTCAAACTGCCACATTTTATCAATCAAACCTCGGGCAATGCCTCGACTATTGACCTCATCAGCGTCTTCATATATAGTTTCAAGCACATGTGTCACTGCATCCCACATATGCAAAATCCGAGTTATTGTTTTGAAGTGAGAGCCCCAACGAGTGTCACCTGGCCGAGCTAAACTTGTTTCCTGATTTTTGCCCTTTCCTGTAGCAATTTCTCCACTTTCTAGACATTTTACAAGATCATCATACTGCTTTTGCAGAAGAGCATCCTTTCTTTTACATGAAGCTCCAACAATGTTTACAATCTTAGCAAGGTACTCAAAAAAACTACACACGTGAGCATTTTTCTTTGAAGTAGCCACAAGCACTAATTGAAGTTGGTGAGCAAAGCAATGAATATAATATGCGTACTTATTTTCATCTAAAATTTTTTGTTTCAATCCATTAAGCTCGCCACGCATATTAGACGCCCCATCATAACCTTGACCTCTGAGCTGTGAAATTGATAATCCATTTATTGCAAAGAAATCATCAATACTATTTTTCAACGTCCGTGCAGAAGTGTCACTCACGTGTACTACTCCAAGAAAACGCTCGACCACTTCTCCATTATCATTAACAAATCTCAAAACTATAGACAATTGCTCCTTCACAGAGCTATCTCGAGCCTCATCAACCAAAAGAGAAAAAATTTGTCACCAATCTCATTGATAATAGCTTGTCTCACTTCTGTTGCACAAGCATTAACAATTTCTTTTTGAATTTTAGGAGAAGTCAACTGATTATTTCCCGGAGCATTCAAGTTCATGACCTTATTTACTTCTTCCGATTCCTCACAATACCATTTTGTTAATTCAAGAAAATTACCTCGTCGGATTGAATTTATCGACTCATCATTTCCACGGAAAGCTAAACCCTGACTTAATAAAAAATCGAATAACTTTTACAACAGCAGTTAGCCGTGCACGGTAGTCAATCTCAGTTTGACTACTTTGTTTCGCTAAAATGTATTCCACATTATGTCTTTGATTTTTGAAACCCAACAACTGAATTATAGCACTAGAGTGAGGACTATTTGGAGCACCTTCATGGTTTCTAAATTTTTCTTTAGCACGTTTCCAATTTTTAAAACCAACTTCTGTAAACATATGATCACCATGTTTGTGATTTTGACCTTTAGCAAACAAATAACAACAGAAACAAAATGTTGCATCTTTATGCACACTGTACTCTAACCAAGTAAAATCTTTAAACCATATCTTCTGAAACGATCTTCTAATTTCACCAAAATCAGTTTGCAGAAATTTATGATCACATGGTTGAGTTGGCCCTTTAGCCACATACCGTCTCCTTAATTCATCTCTAATTTCATAAGGATAACTATCAATTAGTTTACGCAATCTTGGATCACCAATAATTTCAAAATCCGAAAACTCTACCCCTACCCGAGGCTTTTTCCCACGATCTTCATTATTAACATTTCCTTTATTAGCTGATTTTTCTTCAACCGGTGTAGGACCCTTCTTCCATTTTCCAAAATATTTCTCCATAGTAAAATCATATATAATATTCAAATATTTTAAATTCACAATTCAACACATTTCATTTATAACATAATAATTAATTAGAACATAGATTACATAATAATCATATTTTTACCAAAAAAATCCTAGAAATTTTTTCACTAACAACATAAAAATTTTAGCACTCAAATATCTATTTACCAAAATAAAAAATTTTAGCACTCAAAATAAAAAATCATAGAAATAAAAATGTTTCTAAAAACTTACATTTTTTTTTCTTCAAAATGTTTCTGAACAGAACAGAGTAGCTTCACTGCTCTGCCTCTGCCGCCATCGGGGGTCCGCGCCGCCGTGTCCCGGTGTCCGTCTCCTTCTTTCCTGCCGCCGTGCCGATTGCTGGCTTGCTGCTGCAGCGCCGCTGCTGTCCTGTCTCAGTTTGCCACCGTCGACACGCACACGAGACACCACCCGCGCTGCGCTGCTGTCTGCTTGTTGCGCCACCACCGCCGAGCTCGGAGTCCGACACACCACTGACCGAGGAAGAGGGTTTCTGTTTCGCGGAGGGGGAGCGGGAGCGGGAGCGGGAGCCGGTCGGGGAGAGAGAAGAAACTTCCAGTGTTTTTTTTTTGTTGTTTCTGCTGGTAGCCCACATCTGCTGCCGAGAGTTTAAAATTTTTTTTTTTAATAAATCAGTCCCTACGTTTTGGGGGGGCTAAATTAGACTGGGGGAGGGGGGCTTAAATGTAAAAAACTAAAATTTTTTTTTAAAAAAAATTAATTGCCGGGGGGGCTCGAGCCCACCCAAGCCCCCTAGTAGGTCCATACCTGCCTATCTTGTTGTAAACGTGGCATTAATAGTGTAAAGACATATATGACTAAATCCTATTTCACGTGCACAGGAGTGTTCCTACTTCAAAGATGATAATTGATGTGTGCATAATTGTCTATATTTTTTATGTATTAATTTATCGCTTTTCGGTGTTTTTAATATGTAAAAGTATATATTTTAGCTTAATATCTCTTATTCTTGTCTAAGGTACCCTCCAGAAGTGAAAATAATGA
Source organism: Catharanthus roseus (assembly GCA_028651295.1). NCBI lineage: Eukaryota > Viridiplantae > Streptophyta > Magnoliopsida > Gentianales > Apocynaceae > Catharanthus > Catharanthus roseus. The sequence continues at coordinate 9,063,362 of JAPQWS010000050.1, read as the reverse complement.
AATGAAGCGAAAACGGGCAAAAACAGAGTGAAAACTACAAAAACAGAGTAGCTAGCAACAAGACAGCGAACCTATCGCGCGAGGTAGGCTGCCCTACCATCGCCAGTAGGTTTCTTGGAAAGCAACAGGCATGGCAAATAGAGATCTACCGCAGACGGTAGGTCTCGCCCTACCGTTGGTGGTAGGGTAGGCTGGCAAGGGCGGATGAGTCCAAAATAAACTCAATTTTCTTGTATTTTATTCCAATTTCAACTAGGTTTTCTTGTATTTTTCACCTCTACATAAGGGGTCTTTATGCAGCTATTGAAATATATAGCTTAGATACAAAATTAGAGATACTTAGATAGATTAGTTTAGATTTTAGAACATAAATAGATTAGTTAGGTTAGATTAGTTTAAACACTCTTTAAATATCAGCTTTCATACATTCAATTAGTTAGTAAAGTTTCAAGATTTTTGCAATTTAGTTTCTTAGATTCAAGAATCAAAGACATAATTTCAAGAGTTCGATCTTCAACTTGCTAACTCGAAAGACGAGCTTGAAAGACGTTTGGGATTTCAATTGTGATATTAATTTCAATCCTACGCCTTCCTTTTCTTTTCTTGTTTATTGACTTTTAGGTTTTATTTCAGTTTTATTATAATGAATAGTGAGTAGTTCTTTATTGTTTGGATTAGGGTTGAACCATAATTCTTGATTATGGAGTTCTTGGTTTAAATTCTTAATTTCGTGTTTTTTTTTTTTTTATTTAAGTTGTCTTTCAATTGAGTTTGTTTGCAATTTAATTGTTGCGAGATTAGATTAATCGTAAGGTTGTTTGGTATTGAAAAGGAAGAACAATCTAGGGCAACCAATTGGGGGGTTAATTGGGGCAATTTACTAGATATACGATTTTGCACTTTTAGGTCTTTTTAAAGCACCTAATTTTATTGTGTTCATAATTTGTTGGGAGAAAAGATATTTTTCTCTAAGGGTTAGTGAGTAGGATGGGTTTTGCCTTGAGATAGGGGTTGCCCAATTTGAGTGATGACCCAACTTAATTAATTCAACATCGTTTCATTTAAAGTTTTTCCAATTGAATTAGTAACAATGATTAGGGGAATTCCACCTTCCAAACTCTTGCTATAATTAATTTTAAAATCGTTTTTACATTGCTTGCTTTCTTTTAATTGATTTTAATTGTTTTTAGTGTTGTTCCAACGACATCATATTTTTTTAGACTAAACATTAGAAACACGATTAGTACTTAAGTCCTTTTCGTTCCTCGAGAGATTCGAAACCCGGGTTGAAACTCACCTTTGTATTGTTAGGTCCAATTTTCTTGCATTAGTGATTAGGGAAAATCCGTTTTAAGTTTTATAACCCATCAAGTTTTTGGCGCCGTTTCCGGGGAACGACAAGGTTAAGGACTATCGTTTAATTTAGTGCTTTAGTCATAGTTTGTTTCTTTTCTTGTTCCCCATTTTGGTTCTTGTTAAGTTTTTTGGTATGAATATTGAAAATTTTTCTACTAGCTGAACTTGCATTAATTATTTGCTTAATTGTTTGTTTCAGGTTTGAAATATAAGGCATGGAAGCCTGACTAGCAGCAATATTGGAACAAGAGATAAAGAACATGGCCATTAGACCCCAAAATACTTATCATTAATAGGTCATGTTCTAAGGAGATTGGCATAGATAACATGTATCCAAATCAATTTAGTTTGGGTTAGAGAACTCAACCAGGTGCCGGGTGGAACAGCGAAAGTCAAAAGAAGACAACAACTGCCCCTCAGTTTTTAAAACAGAAGGTCAAATCAAATTCCATAATCTTCATCACCTACTTTTGAAGATCTTGTGTCAAAATACATAAATTCGGCAAACATTGAGTAAAGAGCGTGGAAGAAGTCCAAATGAGCAAAACTGCCTCTCTCTATAACATGGAGAGTCAAATTAGGAAACTAACAAAGATGATCATCGAAAGTCCGCCTATTAATAAATCAAATGAAAATGAAAAGGAGATCACTTCCAGATGTGGGAAAGAGTTAGTTAAAGCACCTACACCGATTGTAGAAAAAGATAGAGGGACGACTCAAGCACAAGGGGAGTCCACTCACTCGAAGGAAAAAGAGGTTCAACAACTAGAAGTAGAAAAGAGGATGTCAACTCCTTCACCATATAGACTTCCTATCTCATTTCCAAGACGGGTGTTGAAGGCAAAACAAGATGAACAATATGGTAAGTTTCTAGAAATCTTTAAACAATTTCATATTAACTTACTTTTGGTTGACGTTTTAATGCAGATGCCTAAATACGAAAATTTTTTTAAGGAAGCTATTTCAAAAAAGAAGAGGTTGGAGGATATCTCTTCGATAATGATAAATAAGGAGTGTTCGGCAATTCTCAATCCTAAACAAAAGCTTCTAGAAAAACTAAGGGATCCAGGGAGTTTTACCATTCCTTACACTTTAGGAGTTATAATTGTTTCTAAAACTTTAGCTGATTTAGGTGCTAGTATAAATCTCATGCCTTATGATTTATTTAAAAAATTGGGAGTGGGAGAGTTGGCCTAAAAAACGAGCTCTATTGCGGTCTTTGCAAAAGCACAAGAAAGCTATCACTTGGAAGATAGCGGACATTCAAGGAATAAGTCTGTGCTTCTGCGCCCATAAGATTCGATTAGAAGAGGATTCTAAGCCCATAATTCAACCCTAAAGATGATTGAATCCAAACAAGAAATGGTGAAGAAGGAGGTAATCAAACTCCTTGATGCTGGAATCATATATCCTATTTCAGACAACATCTGGGTAAGTCCTATGCAAGTAGTACCAAAAAAAGGTGGAATGACGGTGGTGGCCATGAGAAAAATTAGCTAATCCCAACAAGGGTAATCACTAGATGAAAGATATGTATAGATTACAGAAAATTGAATGAGGCAACTCGAAAGGATCATTTTCCCCCCTCTCTCTCTCTCTCTCTCTCTCTCTCTCTCTCTCTCTCTCTCTCTCTCTCTCTCTTTCATTGATCAGATGTTGGAATGGCTAGTAGGCCATCCATTCTGTTGCTCTCTTGATGGATTCTCGGGATAGTTCCAGATTCCCATCACCCCAGAAGGTCAGGAAAAAATGACTTTCACATGCCCATTCAATATATTCGCATACAGATGTATGCCTTTCAATTTGTGTAATGCTCCTACTTTTCAACGTTGTATGATTGCTAATTTTGAGGGGTTATTAGGGGATATTATGGAAGGCTTTATAGATAACTTTTCTGTGTTTTGAAATTCTTTTGATGCATGCCTGTCTAATCTAGAAAAGGTTTTAAAAAGATGTGAGGAAACTCACCTTAACTTAAATTGGGAAAAATTCCATTTTATGGTTCAAGAAGGGATAGTATTAGGTCATAAAATTTCTGAAAATGGTACTGAGGTAGATAGGGCTAAAATAGAGACAATTGAAAGGTAGCCTCCACCTTCCTCTGTGAAACCAACTAGGACTTTCTTAGAGTATGTGGAGGTTTTATAGGAGATTCATAAAAGATTTTTCAAAAATTACTACACCTCTTACTGCTTTGCTTGAGTAAGATATGCCTTTCAATTTTGATGATAACTGTTTGGCTACTTTCAATTCGCTTAAAGAAAAGCTTCCTAAATCTCCTATTTTATTCTCTCCCGATTGGTCTCTTCCTTTTGAACTCATGTGTGATGCCAGTGACTATGCTATAGGTGTTGTTTTAGGCCAAATGAAGGATAAGTTTTCCCAACCAATATACTGTGCAAGCAATCTCTATCAAATGCCCAAGCACACAACAAAGGAGAACGAGTTGCTTGCAATAGTATTCGCATTCGACAAATTCCGCCCTTGTTTAATACTTTCTAACATCATAGTTTATATTGACCATACTGCTTTGAAGTACCTCTTTTCAAAGAGTGATGCAAAACCTAGACTTATTTGATGGTTACTTCTTTTGTAGGAATTTGATTTAGAAATTAAAGACAAAAAGGGAGCGGAAAATATAGCAGCCGATCACCTCTCTAGATTAGAGAATCCAGGTCAAGAACCGTTTGACAAAGAGAAGATTGACGACACATTTCCTGATGAACAGCTCCTCTATAAATCTATCAATGATGATTCACCGTGGTATGCCGACATAGCTAATTATTTAGTTTCAAACATTATGCCTACAGGTAATACACAAAAAAAGAAGTTCTTCGCAGACTTGAAGTACTAATTTTAGGAGGATCCACACCTTTTCCAGTAATGTGTTGATTAAATAATTGGACGATGCGTAGATTACCTCGAAATAGAAGAAATCCTAAACAATTATCGTAAAGGCCCAGCCGGCGGACACTATCAAGTAAACAGGACCGCTCAAAAGATACTCAAATCAAGTTTCTATTGGCCAACATCATTCAAAGATGCAAAAAAAAAAAAAAAAAAGTAATATAATGTGACTATTTCCAGCATAAAGGTAATATCTCCAAATGCAATGCTATGCCTATGACTAATTTTCACGTTCGTGAAGTGTTTGACTATTGGGGATTCAATTTAAGGTCCCTTTCCCTAATTCCTTTGGAAATTGTTATATCTTGGTCACTGTCGAGTATGTGTCTAGATGGGTTGAGGCTGAAGCCTTACCTACGAACGATGCTATTGTTGTAGTTAAGTTCTTAAAAAGATTATTTTCTCATTTTGGTGTCCCTAGAGCCATTATAAGTGATAGGGGTATTCACTTCTATAACCAACAACTTGAAAAAGTGCTTAAGACATTATGAATAACCCATAAGCTAGCTACTTTCTACACTCCCTAGACTAGCGTTCAAGTAGAAGTAGTGAATAGGGAGATTAAACATATCCTTGAGAAAATAGTGGATAGTACTCGAAAGGATTGGAATATTAAGTTAGAGGATACTATTTAGGCTTGTAGAACTTCTTACAAGACAACCAATCGGGTGTTCTTCCTTCCGCCTTTTATATGGGAAATCATGTCATTTACCTGTCAAAATTGAGCATAAAGCTCATTAGGCAATTCAACTAGTTAATTTCAACTATATTCGTGCAGGTAAACAAAGATTACTCCAGCTGAATGTGCTCAAGAAATGCGGATTACGAGCATACGAGAAAAAACTTATATAAGGAATAGGCGAAGAAATGGCATGACAGATATTTGGTCAAAAAGGAATTCAAAGAAGGAGACTTCGTGCTGCTCTATAACTCCTGCCTTCATCTTTTCCCTGGGAAGCTCAAATCAAGATGGTCTGGCCGGTTAACCGTGCAAAATTTTTCCCTGTGGCACCATAGAGGTAACATATCCTATAAAAGGCACGTTTAAGGTAAATGACCAACGCCTTAAACCATATTTCGATGAGGACTTGGGAAACCTTCAACAGGAATCCCTCGTCCTTCCAGACAAATAAGATCGGCTGTGTTACTATTTTGTAATTTATAATTGTATCTTCTTTTTCCCCTATTTTTGCACTTTATTTTAGTTAATTTTTTTTAATCGTTTGTTAATGGTGACGTAAAAGCCTCTTGGAAGAGTTATTTTAGTGATCGGATGACCCCTATGCACTACAAATGTTCTTAAAACGATCAAGAGCAAACCAGGAAGCCAAATCGCACCCAACAAAAGACCGTTCCGCAGGCCAAGCAGAAGCCTACTGCGGGTGGTAGGTCCGACCTACCATCGATGGTAGGTTGGCGACATTTTTCTTCCTTCGTTTGCAGGAGCCTACCGTAGACAGTAGGCCCAACCTTACTGTCGGTAGTAGGGTTCCCTGATACATGAACTTCAAAAGTTTTTCTAGAGGCCAAAGAGGAGTTGTTTGCTTGAACAAACACAGGATAACACTTCTTAAACTCTTTCCTCCTATAATACTTCCTTTTTGCATCATCCTTAACTGGTATTCGTTTTCCTATCTATTTCTTTACTTGTTTTATTTTTATATGGGGATGGCTTCCAGTTATGCTTTATCGCTTTATATATGCGGGATCGCTTCTCATGTATGTGTTTATTTTTATATTTTTATTTTAGTCTAACCCCCACATTGAGGATAATGTGATTTCAAGTGTGTGTGTGTGTGTGTGTGTTGGGAGGGAGGGTTATTTTCGTTCTCTTAAGTTTTTTTCTATTAGTCTCTTTCATTCTTTTAAGTTTTTTCTATTAGTTTCTTTTTCGAAAAAATCCTAAAAAATCAGAAAATTTAAAAATTCAAAAACATATTCTTAGTTCCTTTTCTTTTAAACCCAAAATTATTTTAATTTTATCACTTTTGGTAGAGTATTAAATTGTAAAACTCTTTAGGTTTTTTGAAAAAGACGCATTACTTAAGTAGTTTGAAAACTTGTTTTTTACTAAATTTCTTGCATGATCAATGGTTTTTATGCTTTCAAGTAATAGAAGCTTAGGAATCTTGGGTAATTAGCATTATGATAATAATTTTTTAACTTTGCCTGCAATTTCATGATTTTTATATCTTTAAAAGCAAAGAAGTCTAGTCTAGGATGGTCCCGGAGATGATGGTCTTAAGTCTTCTTTGAAGTGATTATGCCTTTCTTATCATATATCCTTTATGAAATCAATCCCTAGTTGCCTTTTTGTGCCTTCATGCTAAGGGTTGTACTCCCTTCTTCTTTGTTCTTTTAACCCACTATATAAAACCTCAATTCTTGGAGCTAATGGTTAGTGTAGACTTTTGGCCATTTTGAGCGAAAGAAACGAATAAGTGTGGAGGTAAAGGGGTGAAGAAAGAAAGAAAAGAAACCTTGTTTAAAGAAAGAGGTATTATGGGTAATTTCATATGTTTGGTGCTTTTGGCTATTGAAAAGAGAGAAAGAAAGAAATATATTGATGCTTGAAAAGAAAAAAATAGAAAAAGTCGAAAAAATGGCAAAAAATGAAGAAAAAAATATGAGTTTTATAAGTAATTTCTTGAGAAAAATCAAGCACGTCTCTCTCTTATTCTTGGAAATTTGTTGAAAGATCTTGAGAAAAAGGTATGTTGTTAGGTGGGTTGTGCATCAAAGAAGAATGGAGTAAGTTGTAAGAGAGTGAGAGAGAAGAATAAAAACGGTTGCTAGAAAGTGGTTCTTCTATTTTGTTATCTTTTCCTTTCGGTTGCGTTAGCCCTATCTTGTTTTGTCTTCTTTTACCTTCGTTTGTAACCTGCTTATGTCCCTAACCTAGCATTATAAGCCAAAAATTCCTACCTAATCCAGGAAGACCTAAAATAGACTTTTGAGTGGCTAAGTGATAGAAAAGTATGAGTCATGTGCATTGTATTTGAAAATATTTCTTTATGGTAATTACTTAATGTTCCTCTTTTTCTATGAAAAATGGCATGAGCAAAATCATACACACACCCTTTGATCGGTAATAATTTTTAGTAACTTGTAGTGGACTTAGTGATTTTGTCGTTCATCTATTTTTTATTTATCTTTGGAGTTGGGCAGGAAAATACTCTATTGTAGTGGTCTTATCTTTAATTTTTCGAAGTTTTTTTTTTACGAGTCTGTTTTGATTATTTTCGCCACCAATCCTTGTCACCGTTTTGAGATTTTAACGGTATATCGGCTTATGTATTTTTATGTTTTATCTTTTCTAAAATAAAGCTTTTAAAATCCTTCGTTTTGCCTATTCAGTTTGTGTTGCTTGAGCGCAACAACGGTAAGTGTGGGGTATTTAATATGTGCATATTGTCTAATTTTCTATATGTTAATTTCATCATTTTCGGTGTTTTTAACATATAAAAGTATATATTTTTGTTTGATATCTCTTATTCTCTTATGAAAGGAAATAAAAACGGGCGAAAACGAAGCCGTTGGCTACGGGACAGCCAATCTGCAGTGCGAAGTAGGCTGTCCTACCATCATTGGTAGGTTCCTTAACGAGCAACAGGCATGGCAGACAGAGACCTACCATGGGCGGTGGGTCTCGCCTTACCGTCGGCACTAGGGTAGGCTTAAATCCAAAACAAACTAAATTTTCTTGTATTTTTTTCCAATTTCAACTAGGTTTTCTTGTATTTTTCACCTCTATATAAGTGGTCTTTTCACAGCTATTAAAATATACAACTTAGATAAAAAATTAGAGATACTTAGATTAGATTAGTTTTAAATTTTAGAATAGAATTAGATTATTTAGGTTAGATTAGATTAAAACACTCTTTGAATTTCAGCTTTCATATATTCAATTATGTAGTAAAGTTTCAAGATTTCTGCAATTTAGTTTCTTAGATTCAAGAAGTGAAGACATAGTTTCAATATTTCGATCTTCAACTTGGTGACTCGAAAGAAGAGCTCGAAAGACGTTCGAGAATTCAATTGCGACTTCGATTCAATCCTAAACCTTCTTTCTTTTCTTGTTATTGAATTTTAGGTTTCATTTCACTTTTATTATAATGATAGTGAATAGTTTGATATGTCCATAGTCCTCTATTTTTTCTATATTTTAATATCATCGTTTTCAATTTTTTATATGTAAAAGTACATATTTTAGCTTAATATCTCTTATTCTTGTCTTAGGTGTCCTCCAGAAGTGAAAACGATTGAAAGGAAATGAAAATGGCAAAAACAGAGCGAAAACGACAAAAATGTAGCCATCGGCAATGAAATAGCCAACCTACCGCGCAAGGTAGGCTAACCTACAGTTGGCGGTAGGTCCTTGGGCACAACGGCTTTGGCAAGGCAGAACCCTACCGTGAACAGTGGGATCCGACCTACTTTCATCAGTAGGTCCAGCTGGCAAGAGAGGTTCAATCAAAGTTGAACTCGGTTTTCTTGTATTTTAGCCTAATTCAGACTAGGTTTTCTTTTATTTTTCAACTCTATAAAAGGGGCTTTTTTGCAACTGCTAAAGGGCAATAGTTAGATAGGTAGATATATAATTTAGGATTTAGAATAGGTTTTAGTTAGGTTAAAATGAGACTTATTAGGGTAGATTAGATTAAATGCTCTTTCCATTTCAGCTTTTATACATTGAATTAGTTAGTAAAAGTTTCAAGATTTCTACAATTTAGTTTCTTGGATTAAAAAATACAAGACATAATATAAAGATTTCAATCTTCAACTTGACGACTCGGAATACGAGCTTGGAACGTTCGGAATTTCGATTGCAACTTTGATTTCATTCCTAACCCTTCATTTTCTTTTCTTGTTATTGAATTTTAGCTTTTATTTCAGTTTTGTTATAATGGATAGTGAGTAGTTCTTTATTGTTTTGATTAGGGTTGAACCCTAATTCTTGATTTCGATGTTTGATTTAATTTAAGTTGTCTTCAAATTGAGTTTCTTCACAATTTAATTGTCGTGATATTAGATTAATTGTAGGGTTGTTCAGAATTGAAAAAGGAAGAACGATCTAGGGCAATCAATTGGGGGTTAATTGGGGCAATTGACTAGAGATACGATTTTTCACTTTTAAGTCTTTTTAAATCATCGAATTTTATTGCGCTGATAATTTTTTAGGGAGAAAAGAGACTTTCCTCTAAGGGTTTGTGAGTAAGGTAGCTTTTGCCTACAGATAGGGATTACCCGACATATGACCTAACTTAATTAATTCAATATCGTTTTTATTAAAGTTTTTTCAATTGAATTAATAATATGGATTAGGGGGATTTCACCTTCCAAACTTTTGCTTTAATTAATTTTAAAATCGTTTTTACATTGCTTGCTTTCTCTTAATTGAATTTAATTTTTTTTAGTTTTGCTTCAATGACATCATATTTTTTTAGACTAAACATTAGAAACACGATTAGTACTTAAGTCTTTTCCGTTCCTTGAGAGATTCGACACTCGGGTTGAAACTCACCTTTGCATTATTAGGTCCACTTGCCTTGCATTGTAGTAATTAGGTACATCCCGTTTTAAGTTTAATAACACATCATAGTTCTTTATTGTTGGGATTGGGGTTGAACCCTAATTTTTTATTATGGAGTTCTTGCTTTAAATTCTTGATTTCAATGTTTGTTTTGATTTAAGTTGTCTTACAATTGAGTTTTTTTGCAATTTAATTGTCGCGAGATTAGATTAATCGTAAGATTGTTCGGAATTGAAAAAGGAAGAACGAACTAGGGCAACCGATTGAGGGTTAATTGAGGCAATTGAATAGATATGCAATTTTTCACTTTTAGGTCTTTTTAAATCACCTAATTTTATTGTGCACATAATTGTTCAGGAGAAAAGAGATTTTCCTCTGAAGGTTAGTGAGTAGGGTGGCTTTCACCTACAAATAGGGATTGCCCGACTTGTGACCCAACTTAATTAATTCAACATCATTTCATTAAAATTTTTCCAATCAAATTAGTAACAAGGATTAGAGGGATTCCAGCTTCCAAACTCTTGTTTTAATTAATTTTAAAACCGTATTTTACATTTCTTGCTTCTTTTAATTGAATTTAATTGTTTTTAGTTTTTTTTCAATGACAACATACTGTTTCATACTAAACATTAGAAACATGATTAGTACTTAAGTCTTTTCCGTTCCTCGAGAGATTTGACACTCGAGTTGAAAGTCACCTCTGCATTTTTAGGTCCACTTGGCATTGGTGATTCTTGTCATTCAACTCTTTTGATTTGCGTTAGGAGTTAAGTAGTATAATGTAGTATTGAAATGGCCATTTTCTTAGTTTTTGCTTGTTTTCTGCTTTGGTTTTGTTTCAGTTATATGTTATCTCTGCTAGGATTGGTTGTGGCCGTTCTATGATCTTAATTGTTTCAAGTCATGTTTTCTCATTTTCTTTGTATCGCCTTTCTTAAATAAAAGGTTTAAACTATTTCGTTTTATCTGTTTAGTTTATGTTGCCTGAGGGAAAGCAACGGATAAGTTTGGGTTATTTGATATGTGCCTATTTGTCTATTTTTCTATGTACGATTTTTATCGTTTTACAATGTTTTTAATATATAAAAGTTCAAATTTTAGACTAATTGTCACGCCCTACCCAGTAAGCGCCTAGCATGACTCTAAAAAAATTGCAGGCAATATTAAAGTAGGGTTTGAGACCTAACCAGGTGGAGTATAGTGTTTTCGACACTTTGTGGTATTTTGGAGACACTTAGAAATGGGAGTAAAATTTTATTATGTTGAGTTTTTTTTAGTGGCGTTTATAAGTGCCTTTAAGTGGGAACGTTTTTAGAATACCTAATACGTGTATTTTGAAAATTTAAGTACTTGACATTCTTATATAAGGTTTCAAAAAAAAAAAACAAACTTAGTCATTAAAAAAATTTGTATCACCTCTTGTATCCACTCGTCAACGCCTAGTTTCTTTTCTTTTCCTTCTTTTGGGCACAACCGCCATTCCTTCCATCTATATATATATATATATACACATATGCCATGCAATCTATATATATAATCTACAAACCATGCAAATCTTTCTTTTCTTTGACTTTGTTTCGGCAGCCAAATTAAGGGGTTAGTTTCCTTTTCATGTCTTTTTTCTTTTCCTTTCCTTTCTTTTCTTTACTTAGTTAAGTTATATATATAGTTTAAGTTTTGATTTTTTTTTTTCTTTAGGATTTAAATGTTTTCAATGGGTTTTAGTTCATAGTTAATTGTGATTTCTTAAGAGAGTATATTTTTAAGGGTATAGAATTTTCGATCTCTTAAGGAACTACTATATGTATATATATATATATATACCCATCATAGGTTCACTTTGTAGGATCTCTATATTATTTAGCGAATAGGATTATATGTCTTGTATTTTATGAAATATTAAGTATTTTTATTACTATATTTGTAGGATCATAGCACCAGATCTGCATTCAGGTGAGTCTACAAACTCCGTTTTATTATATTATTTCAAAAGTTACGGGCTATATAAATATGGTGTCTATACTTATCATAAAATATCTACTATTTTTGAAACAGTATAACGTGCCATATTTTTCTTAATTGGAGATGTTCTCCATGATGTGTTACATGTTCATTAGAAATGCATAGGATCGGTGCTCCATATATGTGTTGTCTTTTTAAAACAGATTATTGTTGTGAAAAAGAACTAGTCTGTGCACGGGTTTTCTGGAAATATTTATAATTGGAAAATACTTTATTTTTGAAAAGTTATATCATTTGGCATGCATAAATGTACACATGGCATGTTTGTAAAATCTGCTTAAGCTGGAGAACGCTTTGGTCCTGAAAAGTTAAATGTTTCAACATGCATGAATATAGGCTTGGCATTGGCATAATTGTGAAATTTGCATAAGCATGTAATGACTAGCGGATGAGGATTTTTGGTGCTCTGAAATGTTTATGACTTGAGTCTGTTATGATGGCCGGGCAATTGGCCTTTCAATTTGTAAATATATATGAAACCTCATTCTGACCAGGGTTAAAGTTTGGTGAAAATCAAGTGAACTGACGTGTTAGTGGATTGCACTATACGTGGCTAGTCCCCCGTACTAGGGTCTCTTCCGATGACGTGGACGGTTTTTTGACTCTGAGGGTGGATCCACTCAAAGAGGGGCATAGTACTTGGAGGGCGTGGCCCAATCGGTATTTACGTGGACATCGCATCATGCTCTGCGGTGGGACGATCGCCTAGTGGAGAGTTAGGAGGGGCTAGAAACTGAGGTTGGCCCCAGGCACCTGGTTGGTGCCCCAGAGTCTATAGCCTGTTTTGACCAGTGATATGAGAGTGCGGTTGTTTGTAATCGAGCGCTCGTATGGTGTTCGGCTGGTATTGACTACGAGATGCCGGAACTTGGTTCCGATGGCCTCGTTTTGGGGATCCGGACTTTGTTCGTGGAGCCTCACTGTTGCATTACATGTTCTTTTAAATTTCGGGTGTAGAAGCTGCACTGATGTGTCTTGATTCGCTCAGACTTTCCAGCTACGCTCGAAACTCTCATGTAGGTTTAAGCATCAGTTTTATTAAACCATTAAAAAAGAATATTTTCTTATAATATTGCATGAACTGCTTTGTGAAACTGCATCATCATTATTTTAAAGAAATTACTACAATGCATACACATACGTGGACTTACTGAGCGTTCGCACTCACGTTTTTTCCGTATCATGTTTTCTTTTCAGATTAACTCAGGATGGTCAGAGATACAATAGGCCGCTGAAGTTTTACCCGTGGGATTTTGGTTCAAGTCTCTCCGGAAGGACATATGTTTTGGGTGTTGCTCTCTTGTACTCGAGCCGTTTGTAAAGTATTTATATCTTTGTATCAGAATTACCATAAGATAAGAAGTTTTCTTGAACCCTATATTTTGAGCTCCTTTTTAGTGTTCAGAATGTTTAGTTTTTTGCTGCGTATTGTATATATACTTCTAAGTGTTGTCCAGGGGGTTATACTTTTGTTTTTAGACTTGTAATTTAATGCCGAGAGGCACGCAGATATCCTACTCAGCCGCAGTTGACCTAGTGGCAGAGTTGGGGGTACCACAAGTGGTACCAGAGCTCTAGGATCGATTTGCGGTTAGAGTTAGTAGATTCTAGACGAGTACTGGGAGTCAGCGGCATCGTTTTATTTTTCTCAAAGACTTTTAAGTTCTCTTTTCCTCTTTCGTTTTCTCATCGTGTTATTAGTTTGATGAGAACAGTGCCCCTTGTATACGATGCCATATCTCTGGTCATAATCACAATGAGAGGACATATAGATATGTCAAGCTTTTGAATCGATGATGGTTCAAATGATAGAGGACTAAGATTATTTGAGTCATCAAAAGAGGTTACTTGTTTTGAGACTTGTAGCTCGATTAAGAGATTTCGTAGGACATAAGCTATTAGGGGAAGACTCTGATAACTTGTAGTGTATTAACTGCACAAAGAGTGAGTGTGAAATTCGTATTAGGTATAAGATGTATTTCATATCAATTTTTGTCATCTCTACTTCAGTGATACCAAAGAACTTCATGCACCTTGTAAAGTCAATATTTCCATTGCTGTTGTCACAACAGAAAGAGCTTTTCGGTCCTTAGTTCTGTATTCGATATATATTGTGTAGGTATTACTCCACAATACCGATCGATAAATGTAAAGATAGAGGTGAGCCTATCAGGATGAAGCTAATGATGAGTTCAGCTTCATAAGAAGCACAATAAGTGATAATGAGCATGGGTAGATCAGAAGCTAAGTTTCTTAGGATTTGAAGTATTAATATATCTTGTGAATGAGAGATCGACAATCTAATATGAGAGTGCGAAATGATTGATATAGTTGTTGAGATCTTTCTGTGTGTTCGCTATAAATTTCATCCAGAGTACTTTTGATAAGCTCAATGTTAGACCATAGTCTTCAGGAAGAAGATATACCTAAACTGGGCTAGTATACTTGCATTTTGCTAAGATTCTTTAGTTTACACTGTACATATGCATTAAGGATAAATCTAGTTTTGTGAGCGTGATTCTTTAATGGCTATATATAACTTGGAAGAGCTTAGGATCGTGTTGATCGCAAATTATGTTATGTATGGTACGTCAATGGCATATTTTGTATACATGCTCTATCCTGTACACCAACGACTATCTTTATTAATTTAGAAAATGTTTCACTCTTTATTTGATATACAGTTCTAGTGTGCGGTGTTCTGTATGTATGTTTTAACCTATAAATTAAGGTTTAGGTATTTAATATTGAGTAGATAATAATTGTAAAGGACAGGAGAAGGGGAAGTGCAAAGGTATAATAATTGTTTCAATCATTTGAGGGATAGGGCATGATAGTAAGAATGGATTGGTTGACTAGACATTTGAATATATGTATTGTGGGTGAAATTTAGTTAAGTTTAATCAGTTAATGTTTCTAACCTTTAGAATTACAGAAAAAAAAAAAGAATAGAGAATCACTTTATACGCAAGAGTAATATTAGAAACTCACGATAGAAGACTACTAAGGATATCTAACGTACTTATGTAACTAGCCTAGTGAGAAGTTCAAGTGGTAATTTGTATTTGTGATAAGAGAGTTACGAGATATCTTTAAAAGAAACTGACGACCTCACCTCCAGAACGGGAAGTCGAGTCTAGGATAGAATCAAAAATAGAAGATGAGCCGATATTTCGAACCACCTATTGGATGGATTGCCCATAGACACTGAAGAAGAAGTAGTTGAAGGTACGATTCAAATCTTTTCTCAACCAGCAAGAATACTTTTTGATCCTGGAGCTACGTATTCCTTTGTGAGTTTGCATTTCATAAAACATATTCATATACCTTCTGTTGTCAAGTGTTATCAGTTAATAGTTAGCACTCTCTATGGGCGTGAGTAAGATAACTGAGGTAAAGTACCCAGATGGTGACATCTATGTCAAGAGTGTGATTTTATTTGGCGACTTAATTGCCTTGCCATTTTAGGGTTATGACGTGATACTTGGGATGGGCTGGTTGTCTAAACGTGACGCTCAAGTAGACTTTCGACGGAAGTTGGTTAAGTTTAGCCGACCGAATATGTCAATCCTTGTGTTCCAAGGGAAGCGAACTAAATGGGAAAAATCCCTTTTTGTCTAGCATGAAAGCCAGGAAGTTGTTATGGAAAGGATGTCAAGGGTACCTAGCATATTTACCCAACAAGCTTAAGGATTAGGTAAAATTAGAAACAGTACCCGTGTTGAAGGAGTTTATAGATGTTTTTCCCGAGGAGGTAGCAACGTTGGCCCCAGATCGAGAAGGAGAGTTCAGCATAGAATTGGTACCCAGTGCTAAACCAATATCTCGAAACCCATATCGAATGGTACAGGAAGAGTTGAGAGAGTTGAAAAAGCAACTACAATAATTGTTGCAACAAGGGTATATCCATCCAAGTACTTCTCCTTGGGGTGCGTTAGTTTTGTTTGTAAAGAAGAAATATTGGACCTTAGGAGTGTGTAGACTACAGATGACTAAATAGTGTGACAATTAAAAACAAGTACCCACTCCCATTCATTGGTGCACTGTTTGATCAACTTCGAGGAGCAAGATGCTATTCCAAATTAGATTCAAGACATGATTACTATCAGGTGCGACTAAAATAAAGAGATATTCCATTGATATTTTTCAACACACAATATAGGCATTATGAGTCTGTCTTTATGTCATTCGGATCGACAAATGCAAATACGACATTCATGGAATTGATGCATAGGATTTTCTGTCCTTACTTGGATAAGTTTGTAGTGATTCCCATTGATGATATTCTTGCGTATTAACCTAACCTCGAAGTACATGAACAATATCTTCGAAGAGTGTTGTAAACCCTACAAGAGCATAAATTGTACATCAAGTTTAGTGAATGTAAGTTTTGGATGGTGACAAATGACTTCCTTAGGGCATGTGATTACTCAGGAAGGAGTATCAGTAGACCCAGTAAAGGTGGAGCAGTGACCGATTGGACGCAACCCAAAATACCAATAGAGATAAATATCTTCTTAGGTATGAAAGGGTATTATCGGAGATTCATAACAGACTTTTTTTTTTTTATAATTGTTAGACCTTTAGCATAACTTACAAGGAAAGACATCGAGTTTAAGTGGGTGGAGAAGTGTGAGAGAAGTTTCCAAGAAGTAAAGCATTGACTAATTTCGGCACAAGTTGCGCTATTACCTAATTCGAGTGAGGAGTTTTCCCTATAAAGGGAAGGTCAGAGGCAGTTTTGATGCAAGATAGATAGGTTGTTGCTTATATTTCAATTAAATTAAAGGTTTATGAGAGGAATTATCCAACACATGATCTGGGGCTGGTAACTATAGTGCGGCTAGGGAGTGGTGACTTCACTGATATGGGGAAAATATGAGATCTTTATTGATCATAAAAGTTTATAGTACTCGCTTTCCTAGAAGATTTAATATAAGGCAATGTCGATGGATGGGGCTGTGGAAAAATACTGATGCCAAGTTAACTACCATATAGGAAAAGTTAATGTGATGGTGGATTTAAGTAGAAAGGAGGCAAAGATATCAAGTCTCACCTTCACCTCTACCTTGCAACAAGATAGTACAAGCACCTAAAAGAATAGTTTATTCCTGGAATTTAAGAATCGAGCGGAAGCTAAGAAGTAGACAGATTATCAGAAATTAGGAACCAATAGGAGCTGGTACTTTTATAATCGGATTGTACATTCTTGACGATACCAAGCTTAAGTGTAAAATACTAGAAGAAGCACCCAGAAATAAGTAATCAATGCACCCTGGAGAGAATAAGAAGTATAAAGATTTAAAGCAAAACTTTTGGTGGAATGGAATGAATAGAGAGATTGCGGAGTATGTAGCGGCCTGTCTACATGTCAAACGGTTAAGGCGGAACACCAAAAGTCAGCAGGACTACTACAACCGCTACTTGTTCACAAAAGGGAAATAGGATCATATGACAATGGACTATGTCATAGGATTGCCCCGGACCAAGGGGTATAAGGATGGTATATGGGTGATCGTTGATCGTTCACCGAAAGTGGCACATCTTATTGCCATTAATATGATATACCTTTTAGACAAGTTAGCGCAAAACTATGTAGACAAGATTGTACGACTTCATGGAGTACTTGTTGATATTGTATTGGACCGAGACCCAAGGTTTACCTCAAGGTTTTGGCCCAAGTTCTGGGCAGCTATGGGAACCAACCTAAGTTATAGCGCCACAGCACACCCCAAACTGATGGATAGTCTGAAAGGACAATTCAAACCCTAAAGGATATGCTAAGAGCTTTCGCCTTGGACTTTGGGAACAAGTGGGTTGACAATCTTGCTTGTGATGAGTTTGCTTATAATAATAACTACCACTCTTAGATAGGAATGGCACCATTTAAAGCATTATATGGTAGGAGATGCAGAACACCCTTGTACTGGGATGAAGTTGGAGTTTGATCCCATTGGAGACAAAGAGACTTGATGCCAGAGTTGGAGGAGATGTAGAAACAGGTTAAGATAACTCAAAATTGGCTTCGGACAACTAAAAGTATATAGAAGAGCTATACCGATAACCGAAGAAGAAATCTGGAGTTTAGTATGAGAACTCGAGTTTTCTTAAAACTTATGCCTTGTCACGAAAAGTTTAGATATCTAAAGAAAGGAAAATTAAGCTCTCGATATATTGGATCGTTTGAAGTTATTGACAGGATTGATAAAGTGGCGTATCAGCTAGCCTTACCGAGTGAACTGACGGGTATATATGATGTGTTCTATGTGTTACAATTGAAGAAGTCTCATCCTATACCTGATCATGTTCTCAATGATGACCAATTGGAATTATGAGCTGATCTGTCATACGTAGAAAAACCAACTTAGATTTTAGAACGAAGCGTAAAAGAGTTACGCGGGAGACAGATTCCAACGTGTAGAGTGATATGGAGACATCATGGATTCGAAGAGGCAACTTGGGAGACTGAGGAATACTTGAAGAAAAGCAACCAGAGCTTATAGTTACGTGACTAGTAAATTTCGAGGGCGAAATTTCTTTTAAGGATGGTAGAATGTAATGCCCCACCCAGTAAGCGCCTAGCATGACTCTAAAAAAATTGCAGGCGATATTAAAGTAGGGTTTGAGACCTGACCTAGTGGAGTATAGTGTTTTTGACACTTAGTGGTATTTTGGAGACACTTAGAAATGAGAGTAAAATTTTATTATGTTGAGTTTTTTCAGTGGCATTTATAATTGCCTTTAAGTGGGAACGTTTTTAGAATACCTAGTACGTGTATTTGAAAATTTAAGTACTTGACATTCTTATATAAGGTTTCAAAAAAAAAAAAAAAAAACTTAGTCATTAAGAAAATTTGTACCACCTCTTGTATCCACCCGTCACCGCCTAGTTTCTTTTCTTTTCCTTCTTTTGGGCACAACCGCCATTCCTTCCATCTATATATATATATATATATACCTATGCCACACAATCTATATATATATATATAATCTACAAACCATGCAAATCTTTCTTTTCTTTGACTTTATTTTCGGCAGTCAAATTGAGGGGTTAGTTTCCTTTTCATTTTTTTTTCTTTTCCTTTTCTTTCTTTTCTTTACTTAGTTAAGTTATATATATAATTTAAGTTTGAGATTTTTTTTCTTTAGGATTTAAATGTTTTCAATGGGTTTTAGTATATAGTTAACTGTGATTTCTTAAGAGAGTACATTTTTAAGGGTATAGAATTTTCCATCTCTTAAGAAACTACTATATGTATATATATATATATATACCCATCATAGGTTCACTTTGTAGGATCTCTATATTATTTAGGGAATAGGATTATATGTCTTGTATTTTATGAAATATGAAGTATTTTTATTACTATATTTGTAGGATCATAGCATCAGATCTGCATTCAGGTGAGTCTAAAAACTCCGTTTTATTATATTATTTCAAAAGTTACGGGCTATATAAATATGGTGTCTATACTTATCATAAAATATCTACTATTTTTGAAACAGTATAACGTGCCATATTTTTCTTAATTGGAGATGTTCTCCATGATGTGTTACATGTTCATTAGAAATGCGTAGGATCGGTGCTCCGTATATGTGTTGTCTTTTAAAAACAGATTATTGTTGTGAAAAAGAACTAGTATGTGCACGGGTTTTCTGGAAATATTTATAAGTTGGAAAATACTTTGTTTTTGAAAAGTTGTATGATTTGGCATGCATGAATGTACACATGGCATGTTTGTAAAATCTGCTTAAGCTGGAGAACGCTTTGGTCCTGAAAAGTTACATGTTTCAACATGCATGAATATAGGCCTGGCATTGGCATAATTGTGAAATTTGCATAAACATGTGATGACTAGCGGATGAGGATTTTTGGTGCTCTGAAATGTTTATGACTTGAGTCTGTTATGATGTCCAGGCAATTGGCCTTTCGATTTGTAAATACATATGAAAAACTCATTCTGACCAGGGTTATAGTTTGGTGAAAATCAAGTGAACGGACGCGTTAGCGGATTGTACTGTACGTGGCTAGTCTCCCGTACTAGGGCCTCTTCCGATGACCTAGACGGTTTTTTGACTCGGAGGGTGGATCCACTCAAAGAGGTGCGAAGTACCTGGAGGGCGTGGCCCAATCGGTATTTACGTGGACATCGCATCATGCTCTGCGGTGGGAAGATCGCCTAGTACAGAGTTTGGAGGGGCTCGAAACTGAGGTTGGCCCAGGGCAAACCTGGTATGTGCCCCAAAGTCGGTAACCTGTTTTGACCAGTGATATGGGAGTGCGGTTGTTTGTAATCGAGCGCTCGTATGGTGTTCGGCTGGTATTGACTACGAGATGCTGGAACTTGGTTCCGATGGCCTTGTTTTGGGGATCCGAACTTTATCCGTGGAGCCCCACTGTTGCATTCCATGTTCTTTTAAATTTGGGGTGTAGAAGCTACACTGATGTGTCTTGATTCGCTCAGACTTTCCAGCTACGCTCGAAACTCATGTAGGTTTTAGCATCAGTTTTGTTAAACCATTAAAAGAGAATGTTTTCTTATAATATTGAATTAACTGCTCTGTGAAACTGCATGATCATTATTTTAAAGAAATCACTACAACGCACACACACACGTGGACTCACTGAGCATTCGCGCTCACGTTTTTTCCATATCATGTTTTTTTCTCAGATTAACTCAGGACGGTCAGAGATACAATAGACCGCTGAAGTTTTACCTATGGGATTTTTGGTCAAGTCTCTCGGAAGGACATATGTTTTTGGTGTTGCTCTCTTGTACTTGAGCCATTTGTAAAGTATTTCTATCTTTGTATCGAAATTACCATAGGATAAGAAGTTTTCTTGAACCTATATTTTGAGCTCCTTTTTAGTGTTCAGAATGTTTAGTTTTCCGCTGCGTATTGTATATATACTTCTAAGTGTTGCCCAGGGGGTTATGCTTTTGTTTTTAGACTTGTAATTTAGTGCCGAGAGGTAGGCAGATATCCTACTCAGCCGCAGTTGACCTAGTGGCAGAGTTGGGCCTAACTCAGGTTGTAGGTCATCTGCCTTGGTACTATCGGCTTTGTTTTCGTCTTTTTCACTCCGATTTCGTTTATTTTCATCGTTATCTCCTTTGAAAGCACCTAAGACAAGAATAAAAGGGTATTAGTGTAATTGAAGACTTGCAAATTCAACATCACAATTTCGGGTTTCAATTGGGTGACTCAAGAGATGAGCTTGGACGATGTCCGGGACTGCAATTGCAGCTTCAATCTTCCTCCTAAGCTTTCTCTTCCTTACTTTTAACTGAATTGAATGTTTAATTTCAGTTTTTAAACAATGATTAATGAGTAAATTTTTATATTTGGATGAGGGTTGTATCCTAATACTTGTTTACGAGGTTTATTTTATTGAATTCGATGTTTGTTTTCAATTGAGTTGCCTTCTAATTATATTTTATTGCAATTTCATTGTCGCAAGATTAAATTTATCGCAAGAGTGTTCGAAATTGAAAACGGAAGAACATTCTTGGGCAACTAATTGGGAATTACTTAGAGCAATTGATTAGAGATATGATATTACATCTTTAAGTTCTTTGAATCACCTATAATTATTGTACTCGTAATTTGTTAGGGAGAAAAGAGATTCTCCTCTAAGGGTGAATGAGTAGGGTGGTTTTCACCTAGAGATAGGGATTGCCCAATTAGTTGTGACGACACAACTTGATTAATTCAACATCGTCTTCTGTAAAGTTTTTCCAATTGAATTAGTAACAAGGATTAGAGGGATTCTTGCTTTAGTAGTTTTTAAAACCTTAATTTTCTAGGTTTGCTTTCTTAGGTGATTAATTCGGTTTTAGTATTTTTAGTTAATTCTTCTTTAAACCATTCTTTTTAGACTAAACATTAGAAAGAGCGATTAGTACTTGAGCCTTTATCGTTTCTCGATATTCAATACTCGGGTGTAGCTCGTTTATTATAGTGATAGGTCCAGTTGCCTATTGCTTTAATTTAGTTGTTATTCACTTTTTTATTTTAAAACTTCAAAAACACATCACATTGGCATATTTAGAAGCTAGTATAAACGTAATATCATATGTTATGTGTCAAGAACTAGGTGTAGGGAAATCGAGACTGGTTAGGATGTCCATCAATTTGGCAGATAAGAGTGTTAGACATCTTAGGGAATTCATAGAAGATTCCTAGTTAAGGTTAATGACCTCGTCTTCCCTATTGATTTCGACATTTTAGACATGGAAGAGGATGTAGACTTCCCTATTATCTTCGGACGGCCGTTTTTACATACATCAAGGACGTTAATAGATATGGTAAGAGGGAAGCTGATTCTCAGGGTTAGGGGATAATGATATAGTATTTAAATTTCCATTGAATTCACCTATCTCTTCTCAAGATCGAGACAATGTGTTATATTGATCGTAAAACTGACACAGTATCTTTGACTGTGCAGAAAACTTCCCCAAAATAGGAAAAAAATCGAAGAAGCCTACGGAGAAGGGGAAGCATCTTTTCCCCAATATAAAGGCTAGCGTGATGAAATGGGTGCCAGTTCGGCACATTGGGAAGAGAAACCCAAGAAACACCTAGATTTCTATGATCTTGGAGGTGCTTTTGGCACCTAAAAGGTGAGTACTCCTTACACCTTTTGAATGTTGTAATTGTATGCTTGTATATTGAATTTCTCATTTTTTCGCTTTGATCGTTTATTGTTTTTGTTGTTACAAGGTAATTTTGGAGAGAATGAATGCCTGCCTTAAGACTTATTTTGAGCTTGAATGAGTCTATAAGGCTAGCAAGCATGAAACAGAGTTAAAAATCACAGAAAGAAGAAAAATCACCATCCAGGCAGAACTCTATCGCGGACGGTAGGGATAAGGCACCAAAAATTCCCACGAACAGAAACCTACAGTGGACAGTAGGTCCAACCTATCGCACGCGGCAGGGGCGTCGATGTTTTTCTCCTTGGTAGACAAACCCTACTACGAACAGTAGGCCTCGACTTACCGGATGCGGTAAGGTCATTTTAAGGTGCGGGTCAGTTATTTTTCAAGGTAAATGGGTCAGTTCGATCCAATTTAATTTCAATTCCAGCATAAATCCCCAAATTTCTTTGCAATTTTTCCCAAATTTCTCCCCAAAAATCCCTAATTTTCACTCTTTCCTTTCGTTTCTTCTTGTCTACCGTTTCTTTACTTCTTTCTCCCATTCTCAGTTCTCTTTCTCCGTACTCTCTCTCCTTAAACAACTATGGCTGCATCTCCTCTCCAATGAACACTCTGGCAGCCATTTTCTTTTAATTTGTGTACTCTCTCTCTCTCTCTCTCTCTCTCTCTCTCTCTCTCTCTCTCTCTCTCTCTCTCTCTCTCTCTCTCTCTCTCTCTCTCTCTCTCACATCTATTCTTCTACTTCCTCTACTTCTTCCATTCTTCTTTCTCCTCCATTCTTTCCCAAAACACACCACCACCCTCCTTTTCTTCGCAATCTACCCTTCATTTCTCTCCCCCTCCCTTTACCGAGTTTTTCTACCCATCCCTTCCATTTTTTTTGTCTTTCTTTTATTTTCCAACTTCTTTTTTCTAATTCTTGCTTTACTAACTTTTTATTGTCATTTTTTTTTGTTTGTCTAACAAAAATTTTGGAACAAAATTTCAAATAAATTTTTCGGTGGAATTCCGATGGCCAACCGTTTGAGGCAAAAAATACGCTTTACTAGACCTGTGGCAATAAGGCTACCTATTACACCTTTTGTCTCATTTTAGTTTAGTTTGTTTTTAATTGTCTATAGCATTCATTGTGGGTGTTTATGTGGTTTTTTCTTTCTTTTAGCTGTGTTGTTAGTGTTAAATTTACTTTTTCTCTAGTTTTTCTTTCTTTTATCTGTGTAACACTTTATCACATACGGGCTATGTTTAGTTTATTTAATTCTTTTTTTGGATTTTTGTGTTCTACACTTATTTCTGTGTTGTGTTGTTTGTGTTGCTGTTATGTTATTTCCTCTTACTCCTTTTCGTTCTTTCCATTAAACTCCCCAATGGCACTTAAAAAGTCCACAGTTTCCTCCTCAAATCCAAAAGGGCTCGGGTTAAAGGATCCATTCCCGACCCCACCATCTCCACTATTATTCAATTCCCAGATCGTCTTTCTCCGGCAGCCCAAAAATGGGTAGCTGAAAAGGAGATGCTCAAAATTGTTATAAAAAAATCATTCGATGAATCGGTCATCGAACATTTGGTATTAGAACGTCTTTTGAGAAGTTGGGTTGGGTCCGACTTTTACATATTTCTGGAGATTTTTACCCCAACCTTGTCCGTGAATTTATGCAAACATGCTCTATAAAATGGACAAGAACCTTCAAACTATCAATTCCACCGTTAAAGGGGTTAGAATCATATTAGATAGAGAATTTCTCACATCCATTCTTAGGATTCGAGACAATGAAAACTCAGCTACTATGAACTCGAACCGAAAAACAACCGAGAGGACCCAGACTAGAGTTATGAGGTAATATGTGATCACTTTGGCATCTGGCCATGTCCAATGAATCGTTGTTCTATCTTCTACCGGGGTGATTCTCCCGAACTCTTTCTTCGTGCCCTTACTTACTTCTTCGAGCATACACCAGTTCAGAAGGGGGGCAGGCAGAGTGATGTCTGCATTCTTGATCTCTACATGCTTCATAAACTTCACAATCAATCCCCTTTCTCTATTGCTTCTTTGATGATACGCATGATGTGTAACACTGGGTTTGACACCACAAAAACACGTGTGTATCGTTACCCTGTAATTCTGTCTAGAGTATTTATTGCTTTTAATGTAAGTTTTGCAGGGGAATAATGATCATCGATGGGATAGCTACAGATCATCAAATTCACCACATTCAACAACTGTGGCTATTCTTATGATGAGGCCAACAAAGTTTGGATATCTCTGGGCGAGAAAGATCAGCTGCGGGAATGTAACTATGCTGGTTTTCGTTCAATAAAGGTAACTACAGGAACCAGCATTTGAGCATCTTTCTCACAGCTAGATGATGACGAGAGTGAGGATGATGAGTCATATGACCTCTCAGACGAGGATGCACCTCTCGCAGTCCCTATGGATGAGTTTCAGACAGATATGCAGGCTACTTTTGAATAGCTCCGTCACTCAAGATATCTATGGGATATAGCTGGCAGAGATCGTGCTGTCGGCTCGCCGTTATGCAAATGAGTTGGCACATCAGAGGGCATCTATCGACCTCCAGGAGGTTATGCTTAAACAACTTTGCCAATGGTGGCTACTAGAACAGGGCAGCAGTGGAGGCAGCGACGGGGGTTCAGCTTCGCAATGATGGAGTTCTTCTTCTTTTTTTTTCTCTTATTGTATTTTTCATTATTTCTGTTTTTCTTTCATGTTTTTGTTTCTTTTTCTTATTTTTGTCTTTGTGTGGGGATGGCTTCCCAATATGCTTACTCGATTATTTCTGCAAGATGGCTTCCCATGTATGTGTTCTGTTTGTTTTTCTCTTGTTTGGCCCCCACATTGAGGACAATGTGGTTTTTAAGTGTGGGGGTATTTATGTCTTTTTATTTCTTTTTCGTTCTTTCTTGTCATTTTTAACTTTTGTTGTTTTTAACTTTTGATCTCATATTTGAAAACTCCCAAAATTCAAAAAACTTGAAAAATTCAAAAACTTTTATTTCTTTTCCCTTTTTTAGCTTTTTTCTATTCTTAAAAAATATATAAAAAGATATGTTTGTTTTGCCACTTTCTTAAGATACATGACTGTAAAACCCCTTAGGAATTTCAAAAAGGCATATTACTTGATCACTTTGAAAACCGCAGTTACTAATTTTCTTACATGATAAATGGTTTTCATGCACTTGTAAGTGTCGATTAGTAATAGAAGGCTAGAAATCTTAGGAGATTAGCAAAATGAGAGTCCCTTTTGAGTCTTTACCTGCATTCTTACATTTTTCTGTTCTTGGAAGCAAAGAGTTCTAGTCTAGGATGGTCCCGGAAGTCTTAGGCCTTCATTGTACCGTTTATCCCTTTCTTTCCAAATCCTTAAACGAAATCAACCCCTAGTTCCCTTTTCGTACCTTCGTGCCAAGGTTTTCAGTCCCTTTCTTTTCTTTGTTCTTTAAAACTCACACTACATAAAATATCAGTTCGTGGAGCTAATGTTTAGAATATCTTTTTAGCCATTTTGAGTGAGGAAAATAGATAAGTGTGGGGGTAAATGATTCAAGAAAGGAAGTGTTTGGATAAAAAGGTATTGTGGGTAGTATGTAAAGCTCGGTACTTGTGCCTGTTGAAAAGAGAGAGTGGAATTGATGTTTGTTTTCAAAAAAAAAAAAAGAAAAAGAAAACAATTGCAGAAAACAAAGAAAAAGATGAGTGTTTATTTATCTTTATAGTTAATTCTCGAAAATAGCAAGCATCTCTTTCTCTCTCTCTCTCTCTCTCTCTCTCTCTCTCTCTTCCTCTCTCCCTCTCTCTCTTATACTTGGGACTTCATGAACCTTAAGGAGTGAAATGTTGTTAGGTTAGGTGTGTGTTAATGGAACTAAGTAGGACATTCAAGGGTGAGTGAGAAGAGTGAAACTCGGCTAAAAAATTGCTCTATGAGTTTATCATCTTTTCTTTCGGTTGCATTAGCTCTGTCTCAATTGTTTTTGTCCTATCTTTACTTTCGTTTTATACCCTATACATGTCCCAAGACTAATATTACAAGCTGAAAAGTCCTGCCTAATTCGAGAAAGATCTAAATAGGACTGAGAGTGGATAAGTCACAAAAACATGAGTTTGTTGTGCATTGTCCCTTAAAGTACTTCACTGAGCTAATTACTTGATATTCCTTATCTTCTATGAAAAGCAGCATGAACAATCCACACACACACACACACACTGTTGCTCTGTAATATATATTGGTGAGATGTGGTGGAATTGGTGATTCTGGTCACTTGTTTCTTTTGACTTACCTTTGGAGTTGAGTAGTAAGGTGTTCTATTGAAGTGACCTTATTCTTAGTTTTTGTTTGTTTTTGTTTTTGTTTTGTTTTGTTTGTGTGTTACCTCTGCTACCATGATATGTGGTCAATCTGTGATCTTAATTGTCTTAGCTCAGTTTTTCTCATTTTTCTATGTTTAGGCTTTCCTAGAACAAAGTTTTAAACTCCTCCGTTTTGCCTGCTTAGTTTGTGTTGCTTGACGGCAAGCAACGGATAAGTGTGGCGGTACTTAATATGCGCTATGTTGTCTATATTTTTATATGTTATTTTCATCATTTTACAATGATTTTTAGTATATAAAAGGCATATTTTATACTAATATCCTTTATTTTTTTCTTAGGTGCTTCCCAATGGATAAAACGATTGAAAAGAATGAAAACAATTGAAAACGGTGTAAAAACGACGAAAACGAAGATGATGACACCCAAGAAAGAGAACTATCGCTTGTGATAGGCCAACTTACTGCACGCGGTACGTCCTGGAGGCAAAACAAAGAAGGAACAGAAGCCTACTGGCGACGGTGGGCTACCCCTACCGCCGACAATAGGCCATAGCTAGAAGAAAATAAAAAGAAAAAAGATAGAACCCTACCACGGACGGTCCCTACTACAGCAGAGTTAATGCGTTTTTATTTTAATTAGGTTTTATTTTCACTGATTACGGGGAGTTCCACCATTAGGGCTTAGAGAGGTGATTAGCGATGAACCTAGGTTAGAAAATTTCCCCAAATTCAGCCTCAATTAGGTAGGAAATCAGTAGAAAAATTGTAATTGAGGGTTTAGAGATCAAGAATTGAAGATTCGATGGCGTAATTTCGGGCTTCAATTGAGCAACTCGAGAGACGAGCTCGAGCGACGTTCAAGATCGCAATTTTGGCTTCAATCTTCTCCTAAGCTTTCTTTTATTTTCTTTTTACTGAATTTCAATCATTAATTTTAGTTTTAATACAATGTTGAGTGGCTAGGTTTTTGTGTTTGGATAAGGTTGAACCCTAATTCTTGATTATTATGATTTTTGATTAATTTACAGAGATTGATGTTTGTTTTCAATTGAGTTGTCTTCTAATTGTGTTTTCTTGCAATTTAATTGTTGTAAACTTAAATTCATCGCAAGAATGTTTGGAATTGGAAAAGGAAGAACACTCTAGGACAACCAATTGGGGGTTAATTGGGGCAGTATATTAGAGATATGAAATTGCACTTTTGGGTCCCTTAATCACCTGTTAATTACTGCACTCATAGTTGATTAGGGAGAGAAGAGATTCTCCTCTAATAGATAGTAGGTAGGGTGGCTTTTCCCTAGAGGTAGGGATTGCCCGACTAGTTGTGATGATCCAACCCGGTAATTCAACATTGTTTTCTATAAGTTTTTCCAATTGAACTAGTAACAAGGATTAGGGGATTTCAACATCAAAACTCTCATTTTACTAGTTTTAAACACTTGAATTTTCTTGTTTTTTTGCCGGTCTTAGTTGATAATTGGCATTTTTAGCATTTTATTTTTTTTTAACTTCAAAACGATCCATTTTAAGCTAAACATTAGAATAAACGATTAGTACATGAGCTTTTACTGTTATTTGAGATTCGACAACTCAGGTGTAGCTCGATTACTATAGTGATAAATCCACTTACTTGTTACTCTAGTTTAGTAGTTTATCCCATTTATTAAAACTGACATCAACATGATTCTCAAACATAAGCTCATAGACAAATTTATGAAATAGAAGGAGTTTAGGGGAGCTTAGGAGAAGTGTTGAAGATTCTGCGGTTCTAGTGAACGTCCAAGCTCGTCTCTCGAGTAGCTCGAAGAACTCCCAAAATTTGAATCTTCAATGTCTTCTTACAAAATATAAAATTGAATCTAAAACCCCAGCTATCTAATAGTCTAGCTAATGAAGAATTATACAGAGAGTTTTGCTGCTAAAATCGACCTAATCCTTTCCTAAAAAGGTTTGGAATCAAAGTACAAAAGGAAAGGAATTCAGAGTGGATACCCCTAACCCTGCCACTAGGTCAACTGCTGCTGAGTAAGGTATCTGCGTGCCTCTCGGCACTAGACTATAAGTGCCCAAAAAAAAAAAAAAAATGAGAGCCCAACACCAGGGCAACACTAAAAGTATATAAACAAAATATGCAGCGGAAAAACTTAAATAAACCTATTACCACTAGTTTGTCACAAAAACAAGATTCTAAAAAAACTTCTTAAAACTGTTGCAATACAAAATAAGAGTCTTATACCAACAAAACCCCATAATAATATAAACAGAAGAACCTTACACCTGGCCAGAGTCTAAGAAAAACAAAACATAATACGTGACAACCAAAGTATAAACATGTTCTTCTAGAGAAACATGGTCCAAGATTCCATGCCCGCAACTTCAACGACTTATCGTACCTCTATTTGTCCTGAGCTGATCTGAGGAGAAAATATGAAATGGAAAACGCGAGCGCGAACGCTCAGTGAGTCCACGTATGTATGTGCGACTCAGTGATTTCTTTGAAATAATGATGATGTAATTTCACGAAACCATTTTATGCAATATTCTAAGAAAACCTTTTATTTTAACAATACTGGTGCTTGAACAGGAATAAGGGTTTCGAACGCAGCTGGGAAGTCTGAGCAAATCAAGACACATCAGTGCAGCTTCTACACCCGAATGCAAAAAAACATGCAATGCTACAATCGGGCTCAACGGACAAGGTCTGAATCCCAAAACGAGGTCATCCAAAACAAGTCCAGCATCTCGTAGTCAATACCAACCCAACACTGTACGAGCTCTCGATTACCAAACAACCGCTCTCCCCAAAACTGGTCAAAACATCAGGCTACAGATTCCTGGGGCACCTACCAGGTCTGCCCTGGGACCAACCTCGGTGTCGAGTCCCTCCTGACTCTTCACTAGGCAGTCGAACCCCACCGCAGAGCATGATGCGGTGTCCACGTAGACCGATTGGACCACACCCTCCGCGGTCTACGCCCCTCTTCAAGTGGATCCACTCTCCTGAGTCTAAATCATCCACGCCATTGGAAGAGGCCCTCGTACGGAGGACTAGCCACGTATAGTGCAATCCTCTAACGCTTCCGAACACAAGATCATAAACAGAACCGCAATTCTGGTCGGAATGGGGTTTTCATATGTGTTTACAACAAAAAGGCCATATGTCCGACCAACAAGTCAGAGTCAAGTCATGAATATTTTCAGCAAAAATTCTCATCCGCCAGTTCACTACATGCTTATGCAACCACACACATGTATGCCAAATTTATACTCATACACCCCAAAACAGTGTAGCTTTTCAAAACTAGAATATTTTCCAACCTATAAATCTTTCTAGAAAAACCTTTATACGGCCAAAACCTGTTTCACAGCAATTATAAACCGTTTTGAAAAGGCCACACCTCTATGAAGCACGGCTTCTATGCATTGGCTAAGAAAATAGATAACACATTGTGGAGAACATCTCCGAAAAACATACTATATTGTAACATGCGGAACGTAGTAAATATTTTATAACAGATTCAGGAAACATGCCTTACAAGGCCCGTAATATTTGCAAATATTAGAAAACAAGGTTTTGTGGACTCACCTGGATACGACTCTGGTGCTATAATCCTAAAAACATAATACCAATAAACACTTAGGTACAAATTCAAACATTTCTATTCGCCACCGAAAATAATAGACAATAACTCTTTATGAACCCAGGTTATAACTACACACATGCTAATCCCAAGATCCTAGGCTTCTTAACCCATCTGCACTAAAAGAATACCTAAGCCACTGGTGATACAGAACATATATATATATATATATATATGCTAACGTCATATACAAAAATTAAGTGTGTATATATATATATATCAAGATTAGTCACGAAAGTTAAGCATACCCAAAATTATATATATAAATCCATTGTGGTTAAAATCATTTCCAAAAATCGTTTATACTAAAAATATATAAAATTTATGAGTGCAAAAATTAATTACAGAAGTTATGTATATAAAATATATACAAAGTTATATACTAATATATTTATATATACAAGACTTTATTTGCTAAAATTGTTTATATAAAAAGAGAATCCCATATATACTAAAATATATATTTACCAACTATATATACTAAAATTGTTCACAACAATTATATACCACAAGCATGTATAAAGTTATATATACTAGAATTTATTTATATAGTAAAATATATTCAAGACTTCATGTACTACAATTCTTTATAAAATCCCATGCATGCAAAAAAAGATATATATATATATATAAACAATTGAAATTTAAACTTGAAAATACGTATACTATAAATATACATGTAAATATATATACTAAAGATATATATATATTAAACTATACATGCAAATATATACACTAAATATATCTATATATATGTTAGAATATAAACAATTGTGTATACTAAAATATATATATGTTTATAGAAGAAAGTACACAAAAATCATTTCCCAAAAATTAGGTCTACTAAAATCATTTTAAATAAAAGAATTATACCAAGAAAAATTAAATAAATAAATTTATATAAGATTAAATAAGAGAAACCGAAACAAAAATCAACTAGATTTTAAACCAATTTACACCCTAAATATCTCGTCTTAAGAACCCATAATCAAATCATATAACTCATCAATGGAGAGGAGAAAATAAACTAAGAACTTAGCTAACCAAATAAATAAGTAAATAAATAAAAACTATTTCTTAGCTCTTAGTTTCAAGAAATATATATATATATAAATATACACACTTGTTAACTAGCATAAATCCCACAAGAATGCAAGTTGGGATCTCAAAGTGACTAAAAGAGAGAGGAAAGAAAGAAATAAAGAAAAAGAAAAACAAATTTCATTTACTTTTTTTTTTTTTATGATGAGCCGAGAGGATAGGAGAGAGAGACCAAAAAAAATAATCAGCCTTCCCTCCTCCAAGCCTATATATATTTATATATTTATACCTATCTAGGTGGACATGCAAGGTGACAAGTGTCACCCATCTTAGGACAAGTGGCAAGTTTTTTTTTACAAACCATAATAATCTAAAATATATATAAATAATAATAGTAATAATATTAATAATAATATAGAAATAAAAGATATTCTTTCATAAAAAAAATACTACTTTAAACCTTATACGAGATTACTGAGTATTTTAAATCGCTAAAAAGTGCGTTCCATAAATTCTTAGGTTTTACTACGTTAGACCCCAACTCCTACATTTACGACAATCGCCCTCTCAAGATTGCCCGAGGTGCCTACCGAGTAAGGCGTTACACGGAGTCTAAAAGGAAAAGGTTAGAAAATTAAAAATATGACCTTCTAGTGACTTTTAGGATTAGGAAAGCTAGCTTTCAAATCCGGAAAGCTTCTGCCCAAAAGTTTCTTTATTTGTTCTGTTTTTTGGATCAGTACATTTGTTGTGCTTCTTGTGTTTATTTGAGCCCTTTAATAGACGATTCAGGTCTTAGAATCTGTATATTATCCATCTATTAATCTCTTATCTTTCCAAAACATCTTGAATCATATCGATTGTAGATGTATGTCTCTAGTTATGATCATTTTACTGAATGTTGTCAAACTTGAACGTCATGTGAGAAAGGCGAATCTTTGCACAATATTTTGGATGAACAAATGAACTCCAATTAAGACAAACTTTAGCTTTTTGGAAACCTTATGGATTCCTATAAAATATTTAAGAAGGAAATATCTTCAATTAAGGTCATTAAGAAAGTCAAAAATCCACTGGAAGCTGCATTGCTCGTCCATGGACACTATGTTAGGAAGCTTGTTATTTCTTCTTCTTTTTTTCTTAGTTTTTGCTCCAAAGGCCTTCGTTTTAGCTTGTTTTAAACATATATTCACTTAGTATTAAAAATGTCCTTAATTCGTATAAAATCCTTATATACTATTATTTTTGTAAATGATAATAAGTAGTTTATAGTATACAAATCAAACAAATTAATTATTTTCACCATTCAACAACAATAAAGAGTTACCAGATTCAATAGTTTATTATTATCATAACCACAGGATATATATATATATATAAAAGAAAGAAATGTGAGTGAAAGAGAAGAAAAAATAAGGAAGATCGTCCTTTTTTCCCCTAAATAATTAAGGTTTCACCATTTTGGGCCCTTAATTTTAATTTGAACCTTTTAGATTCTCATGAAACCACTTTATACAAACATAAGGCTAACATAATTTATGATTTTGAAAATTTTTCAAATTAAGTTAGTTTTAGTGAAATTTTACCTACTTTATCATAAATGATTTAGTTTTATATTTAACGGTCTCATCTTTATTTTAGTGATTGAAAATTATCTAAATTCTAATATGATTCATTGAACAAGTAGTTTGATTTTTAATCTCTTCATGTATTAAGTTACATATAGAATAAGAAAATAAAAATTAAAGATAAATAAATAGTTAAATGAGGCAAAATGTCTAAAATCTACCTTTATTAATGGGAAATAAAATTTTTTTCTGTGAAAAAAAGGACTATATATATGTATATATATATAAATATATGTACATATGCATACATATATATATTTATATATAAAATAATCTACAGATAACATTATACTATTAAATTTTTTTTATCAAAAAAAAATTTTGCTAATTAATTAATGGTATTAACAAATTAACTAAATATCGTTTCAAAAAAATTAACTAAATATACAAACAAAATATAATTACAAAAAAAATTATTTTTTGGATTAGGTAAACCACCAAACCCCCCCTCCTCCCCGTCCCCTTTCTTTCATGCTCATTCATCTCTCTCTACCATCGCCTCCCTCTCTTCAACCTACTGCATTTGCAACTGACGCCGTTATAGACTCCAGATGTTGGCCGCCTATTATTTACTTATGGCACAATGTTAGAAAATGTGTTTGATGATTGTAAGAAAATCCCACAATTCAAGCATAATCTTATCAAGTTTCAAAATTTTCCAAGAGGTATAAACTCTAAAGGATATCCAAAAGGTAAATTTTAATTATATTATTTTTTTAAACTATATACTTTTTGGATACTTTATGATAATCGTGACTTAAAATCTTTGTTTTCAAATGTTGTTGGCTTAGTAGCATATGTAAGTCATTGTTACCAATTGTTAAGCAACGGCATGTTCAAGTGAGAAATTTTACTTCTTGATAAAAAGTAACTATATTTTTCTTTGTAAATACAACTGAAATTTAATTACCTACTAAAATATTATTTAAAACTTTATGATGTAGTATGTCAGTTGTGCATATGACTTTGTGGAATAAATTTGCTTTGGAAGATGGTGATAAATTGTTCCAAAAGAGTTGAGCTTTTACTAGCTTGTAGAATGGTGGTGAGGCATTTTCAATCTATGTATATTATTTCTCTTCAAAATGTGAATCTAAAATCATTGTTTAAAAAATCAATTCAATCGCTTTATTTGAAGGTGTATCGCTTTGCACTAATCGATGAACCAAACTTATCTTAATCACAAGTTGGGTTTTGCAATCATAATTCGTCATTGGAAAGTATGCTTAAATAATTCATTTATTTATTAATTATAAATTATATATTTAATTTGTCTTTGTTTATTTAGGTTTTCAAAACTAATAAGTGCGCAAAAAATTAACAAACATGGATCAAAAGTGCCAATTTCTCAATTATTAATAATCTCAAACCTCAAAAGAATTTGGATATCTGACTATGGGCAATGCAATAGGTATAAAATAATTACAATTTAAAGCTTCTTTTATATATTTTTTGTTTCTACATATTATATTAAATATAAAGTCTTATTTATACTACTATGACAGGGTACATATTTTCAATTAGTTTCTAGAATATGGACAATAAATGTGAAAGAAATATAGTACGAGTCTTGCCAAAATTGTAGTCATATCAGTGTGCATTAATTGCAGTGATGTAGTCCAAATTACACCAAGGTAATGATTTTGTAATATTCGTTTCTTATTTCTTTCACAATTCGTTTTTATCATCTTACAATTTTAAATTTAATAGATATGATCTTCAAGTAGTAATCGAGAATTCAAGTGGGCAGATGCACCCAACATTAAAGACAGACATGTTGAATTCTAGTTACAATCTCCAATTACCGATTTGATAGAACTATATTCAAAGGTATACCATAACTTTGGTATGAGTTTAAAATTATTGAATTCATTTCAATATATTTAGTAGCTTCATTTATATTTTTCTCATACATAAAATTCAGGACAATAGATTTGCTCTATTGTGCAAGCACGTGCAAGCAATCGAGGGTTCTACTTTTACATTGTGCTCCGTACAAGAATATAATCAGTTACATCATATTCAACAGTAGCTTTTCTTTTAAAAGTTGATTGGAGTGAAGAGTGTTTGATTCTTCCTCAAAGACTTACCAATTTGAAAATTAAAATAGAATAGTAGGTATTTATAGCATACTGCATTTTTTAAATTAAAATCTTTTATATTTTCTTATATCAAGACTAAAGTATACAACATTTTCAACAAACTTTATTTATTTCATATTAATTTATCATTGAATTTTAAAATTTTTTATTAAATTTACAAAAATTTTCCCTTTCATTGCACGGGTGTTTAGGCTAGTATATAAATATTGGGAAGAGAGATACTAGAAGACCATTTCCCCATACGAGCTTTCAGAATGGAAGGAATTTGCAATATTTCCCTCCACATACAAAAAGTGTGTTTCAGTAAACTTAAAGGACATTACTTCTTTGATTCTCAATTAATTAGATATATATTGATCCTCCTAATATTATTGTTATAATATATATATATATAGATATTCAATTGATATTGGAAAATCTATATAAAATATTTTCATACCTTTTAAATATTAGGGAAATTGTTCATTTATATAGCTAAATTGTACAGTATTTTTGAATTCTATAGGTTATCTTTATTTTTTGCTTTTTATATACCCAAACTATTAACCATCCCAACATTTTACTAGTGGAATCAAGCTAAATTTACCCTCAAAACATTTTGTAACATGAGAGTCACGTGAGGTTTTAACCGAATTCCACAACAAAATATGGTGCGGGATAGTTTTAGATGCACGAAAACAGTTTGGGTATATAAAAAGCAAAAAATAAAGATAATTTATAAAATTCAAAAATATTGTATAGTTTAAATAGACAATTTTCTTAAATATTAATAATTAGAGAATGTTCATTATTTAAAAGCTGTTATGAAATTTGTTAGTGCAGTGTTATCGGCACAATAGAATAATTTATATAAATATAAAGTATAAATAAAGAGAGAATATAAAGAGAAAGAATAACTAGACAAATATATAAAGAATAAAAGAAGATAGAGGAGTAGAGAGAAAAATAGAGAATTTTTTATTGATTTCTCTCTAAGGTGCATTTACAACTGAAAGCCAGGGGCCCTATTTATAGTGCTTAGGAGATACAAGAGATAGAGATAGAATAGGAGGATAGGTTCTATCATAAGTAAGACATAATTAAAATTCTATCACCTATCTCTTCAAAATATCTATCTCTATAAAATATTTATCTCTTAAGGATTTCTATATCTTCATAATATTTATCTCTTCAAGAGATAGACTTTATCAAATATTATTATCTCTTACGAACATCCACAAATATTATTTAATTCATAACACTCCCCCTTAGATGTCCGTTACATAGAGAACATGCCTCGTTAAAACCTTACTAGATAAAAACCAAGTGGGGAAAAAACTCTAGTGAAGGAAAAAGAGTACACTATTCTCTATGTTAAACATTACTCCCCCTGATGAGATAATTACTTGAGATTTCTAAAACATATGTATTCAAGGATGTTCTCAAGTATTGTTATCGGTAATGTTTTAGTTGATAAATCTTCTAGATTTCAGTGATCGAACTTATTTGCACATTATTGATGTCTCTCTTTTGGAGCCCGTAAATAGATATATTTATCCTATTTCCCTTTGTATATCCTCAAACTTTATATTTATCTCCAACAACATAATTGGAATTTCATCTATGAGGATATATAAATATCTCGAATATCATAATGTATTCATCTTGATAACACACGTTGTCAGCCATCAGAATTAATTATTTCGTAAACACAAGTTAAGTGGCTGATATATATGTCTATACACTATCATCTGCTAATAAATGACTTGATTTATGTAGATCATGTAAATAATCAACATCATATATACATCCACCTTGTAGGAGTTGGATTTTTCCAAATTTCAAGATAATCATTGGAAAGAGAAATTAAACGATAAGTTCAATATATATTCCAAAGTCATTGGTTAGACAAGAACTATAATAACCATTCGAATTGTCTGAAAATGTATATTCATTAATTATAGATGTGCAAAATTATAGTGCTTCAGGACCAAATTGTTTTCATATTTTATTAAAGATCTTCATCAATATCTAATGACTCAATGACTCAATAACTTGAAATAGAAATGATTTGCCATGTCCATGTAGAACATTTCCATAGTGTTCAATTTATGAATCAAGACAAAATCTTGACTTAAAACCCTTGATCATCACACTTGCCTTTATTTATTCTTCAGGAAT
Organism: Catharanthus roseus; assembly: GCA_028651295.1. Lineage (NCBI taxonomy): Eukaryota > Viridiplantae > Streptophyta > Magnoliopsida > Gentianales > Apocynaceae > Catharanthus > Catharanthus roseus. The sequence goes on along the minus strand of JAPQWS010000050.1, from coordinate 9,025,979 downwards.
AACATCTGTTCATATAATCCTCATCTTTTTGAGGATATATATCTTTATAGTCAAGAGGTATATCACGCTTCAAGCGTTTCTTCTAGGACATCTACCAAAATAAGAGTATATATTAGAAACACTTATAAATTTGGCAAAATTACATAAAGTACTAGATTCGTAATTATTTGCAAATGGTCAACTATTGTGAACTTTTAGTTCACTTATTCTTGTGGGTAGATGATATTCTCATAAGATATCCTTCCTCTATTGTTGATTTCTCCCCCTAATGTAGGTAACTAGTTCATTAAAGTATTAATCAGAAAATTGTGCAATAAAAATATCTTCTTACAAAATAATATATATGGCAAGTATAATTAACCAACACGAGTAAATGTATCCTCATACATGGATGTACTCGATCTTCTCATCATAATTTCCAATGATGATTCATTAGGAATTAGTTACATTATGTTCTTCTAGAATAATTTACTTACTTGCTTTAGGCATATTAAGTCCATCAGAGACTTCATACAAATATGTTATCAAATGATAACAAAGATAAACGTGTATCAGTTGTCTCGTGTAGTATATATATGAAAAGTAATCGTATTCTCCACCATAAACATTCCTTTGTAAGTAATGACAGGCTTTTATGAAAAGTCATAATCAATACTTATAGTTCACATATCATAAATATATATTCAAAACTATCCTTCTGGGATTGCACTTTAGGTGTATAAATCCTTCAGGAAATTATGTACACTTCATATGTATTTGTTAAATGTCGGGACTAACATTTATAATTCTTATGTGAACTCTATATTATTGTCAGTCTACAGACTTTGAATTATTTTAATTCAATACCACTATGTGCATAAATATTCTTGTACTTTTTGTGATTCCATTCAGTCTATATCATGACCTACTATGATGAGATCTCATAATATCACCATTTTTAGGTACCTGAATTTTTGTTGGAAATAATACATTGGTTATGTTTGGAAAATTCTTCTGGAATTTTATTTCCTCAACTTTATAGTATGACCATTTAAACATTTGCTCATTTCATATATGAGGAGTTCATATTCATGGAATCGACTTATCTACCACGTTTAGATTGTCTCAAATACTTTAATGGTGGCAGGTTGTCCTTCAGGGACATCAAATATATTAGGAGTATTATTGGTCAGATGTTGATCAGAAAACATATGTAGTTATATGCATTTGAACTTCTGGTTCAAAACTTATTAGAGACACAAAGTAATTAATATTTTCATCCAACTACATATTTTCTCCTCTTATTTTTGGGATATTCAAAATTAACAAATTATAAATATCTCTTTTGATATTGTTTACCCAGCATATTTAAGTCCATCTACCTTTTGGTAGAGTAGTGAATAACATTCATTTAATTCGTAGATGGCAATACTTGGTTTCTGACCATAAACCAATAACAAAGATGAGTATATGTCCAATTTATTGGCAAAAAATACGAAGCATGTGCTACTACATTTGTAATAACTCATATTGATGTATTTGGTCTACAGGACCATTTAGTGTATGAACATATTCTGTAGAATGTTCAACACTAATATCAATAGATACACATCACAACCAGTATAATGAGGACAAATTGTACCTTTGAGAAAATTGAAAGTATGAGCTTATTGAGACATCATAAACTGCAAGTTACAAGTCAATAATATTCACATTACTATATTATCGATGTATTAATTAATAATTCTACATCCATCCCAAAGTAGCACATTCAACCCTAAAATTATACTAGTTATATTTATACATAATTTGTATTTTAAAGTAAGTAGCACATTGAATTCATGAAACTTCTGGTTCCATAAGAATTCATATATATTATTCGTATTTTAATGATCCCTGATGGTCAAATCGATCATATCAATAATAAATTGTTTAATTCAATAAACTTCTGGTTTATTGAACAATTATATCTCAAATTTATTTATTTCATGCAATACAAATAAATGGTAATATTTATTTTATAGAACACTAATAGTAATGCATATTTCTTATCAATTGTCTCAAGATAATGGAAAATATCATCGAGGCTAAAAATAATATTCTACGGCACATTATCGAGAAGAATACATTACAAATTTAACGTTTTATGTAAAGATGCATTAACTCTTCTGTAAGCTTTTAATTAGCTAACTCTTCTGGAGTTTTAAACAATTAGTTCTTCTAGAACTTTGTAATACCATGTATACCTTTGGACATTTATTCAATGCATATCCTCATGCACCATTCTTAATTTGAGATATTTTATCTCACCATTATACAATATAAAATAATAATAAACTTTAAATATGAGAAATACAATAAAATAATCTACTACTTTGGAAAAAAAATAACAACCATAATATATGCTGAGGAAAAATCATCTGGATATTATTTTAAAATAATTTGACATCATTTGCATGTATAATGAACGTACCATTTTGATGTCATTATTAGTAGCATCACTAATATCAGTAGCATAATTTCGAGAAGTAAACTACACTTTCATATCTCTTCTTAGACGATGCTTCACAACAATTTTAAAGGCGTAATTCAGGTACGAAAGTATTCGCATCGATTACTATTTTATAAAGTATTGTAACATATCCTCCTTACCTTTCTCACTGTTTCCACTTCTGGTGCAAATCCATATATTGAGAATTAATTGAGTCATTGTAATACACTATAGTAATATTTATATCAAGTTGTGTTCATAACCAAGACCTATTTTATAAATAAATTATAAGTTTAATACATTAACTTTACGGAATGACATAAAATCAATTGGTTGGCTAGTATCACTTTCATCAATAATCAAATTCTGTTTTGTCTCAAGAAGATGTGAGGCTAATTTAATAAAATGTTAAAAAATATTTTTCTCGATATTACTACCACAGGAGCATGTTTGAGATATGATAAGGGTAGAATATTTTCTCTATCACACTACTAATAATATTTTCTCCATAGATTTTGATTGAGGAGAAATGTTATATGTGATAGAAGTATGCTATAGATAAATATTTTAGCCAATAGTATAATCAAACACAACCGGTGTTTGTATAATAACCAACTTCTGATGGTTGCATAGTGGATCTACAATTGTATAATAACTAATTTCTGGTGGTTCATAATGGAGGTAACTTTGATGCTACAGTTTGTGTCTTCAAGACACTTGCATCTAAATATATTTATTTAATGGTCTCCAGATCCACTATATATATCCAGATGGATTTTCATGAATGATTTCAAACCAAAAGGACAAATTTTTTTTCCTAAAAATATCATGAGCTAAAAGCTCAAGTTTTTATAATCGAGATATTAGTAAAAGAAGTACTTCTCTCCACCTTTTACCAACACGACAACACTACTACAGAATTCCTTGGTCTTGAAGAAGACAACAACTCATTATAGAGTCTCGTACTGATAACGTTTTATGAAATTTGTTGGCAGCTTTGTTAGCACAATAGAATAATCGATATAAAATATAAAGTATAAATAAAGAGAGAATATAAAGAGAAAGAATAACTAGAATAATATATAGGAAAGAAAAGAAGACAAGAAGAATAGAGAGAAAAATAGAGAAATTTTATTGATTTCTCTCTGCAGTGTGTTTGCAACTGAAGGCCAAGGGCCCTATTTCTAGTGCTTAGGGGATACAAGAGATAGAGATTGAATATGAGGATAAATTCTATCATAACTAAGATATAATTAAAATTCTATCACCCATCTCTTCACAGTATCTATCTCTGTAGAATATTTATCTCTTCAGGATTTCTATATCTTCAGAATATCTATCTCTTCAAGAGATAGACTTTATATCAGATATTATTATCTCTTCTGGATATCCACAAATATTATATAATTCATAAAAAAATAAAATTTTACTAATCCTAATTATAAATAAATGAATAAATAATTCAACTGCAAGTGCCCTTCCTATTTAGGAAAGAAGAGAAAACGGATTTGTTAATAGGGATTCATAGGAAGTTCTCTCTTAATTTCCAAGGAACTTTATAAGGTGATTAGGAGGCGGCAGGGAGAGGTTCATGTTACAAAAACTTCAACATTTAATCAGTCTAGTACAAACAAACAAAGTGCATTGATATAACAAAACAAATAAATAAATTGAAGATCACCAGTTAACCCGCTAAGATATTGTTCATTAAGTGGTCTATCTCCACTCCAAACCATGCATATAGCCATAACCGAATCCTTTCACCATTACCAAGCTGCCAGTGAAGATATTTCTTAATCAATCTAATAAAATGTTCCATACATATGATGTGCATCGTCTTCCAAGCTCATCAGGCAAGGGGTTGCGAAATTTAGACCGCAAAACCGTTGTCCATAAGGATAGATGAATGATCGGTCAACATATGCTAGGCTAATTTAGGGAGAGCCCAAGTGTTCATAGACTGCAAATTTCTAGTTATGAACCCAAGGCCTCCCAAAAGATTTTGGTGTACAACACTTTTTCCATGAAACAGGACGCATACCACGCTTACCTTCATCAAAATTCCACAAGAACTTTCGATTTATTGCATCAATTTCCTGCAAAATTATAGAGGAACTTTGATAGTTTGCATAGCATAAGAAGGTCTGGATGAACAAACTGACAAAAATTGAAAACTACCCTGCTTCAAAACATTTCTCTCCAACATCTCAAATGATGCCACTTTTACCAGTTTCATTTTGAACAGAAACATATTACATATTTTAACTTTGAACCATACATCTCTTCTTGTAAATAATTTAATTTTTATAAAAAATCCAATTACAAAACTCACATTCTTAGTTCATCTGCATTTGTGCCCCAATTCTCGCTTATGATATGCAAGCTTCCAATAAAGTCAAGTGGAGCTTTAAAAACTGCAAAGACCAAAGATGCTTCCTCATAATGGCATTGCAAAAAACCATAGATATTGAAGAATCATTCTTTAATTATCTCACACATAATGTTTCCACCAAAACTAACATAGTGGTTCTGTTGGAACTTCTTCGTAGCAAATTCTCAACTCATTTAGATCATCCATTTGAGCATACAAATTTTGCTGCTAAACTTGTTCCTCAAACTATCCACCATATCCAGACAAAAATTGAACTCCAAATCAACTATCCTAGAAACAATATCATATCCATATTCTCAAACCCTAGTAATACAAGTACTCTACAGGTCTTCTCCATCCTAGATACCATACCAACAACCCTATTCAAATCAAGTTTTCAACAACGCCAAATAATAGAGACGTTATGCTATGGCTAGATAAGAAGTATAGCATTTGAGAGCCTAAACACAAACTTAACTATTCTTGTTCAAAGATTTCCATCTAAAGGAAGGTGTCCATAGTGATTAAAAGAATCAGCTGTCCTTTATTTTAATTATTTAGTAATTTTAGGAATCAAGGGTATTTTGGTCATTTTGTTTATTGCCAGAGTTTGCAGGGAATTATTTTTAGAGTCCTTATATAATTAGTTGGTCTTTGGGTCTTATTTGTAGTCCTTATTGTCTTAGGAAAGTATAGTCTTATATCTTTAAAAGGAATTCTAATTCCAATAGGATTTGGTTATTAAGAAGTCTTTACATTATAAATACCTTGTAATAGCTTACTTTTCCAGCAATGAATTATTAAGTATTTGAGAATTATATTGTTTGTTTAGGCATTGCCGATCTTTCCCTTCTCTCTCTCTCTCTCTCTCTCTCTCTCTCTCTCTCTCTCTCTCTCTCTCTCTCTCTCTCTCTCTTCCTCCCTCTTTTCCTACTTTTTTCCAACAAAATTACTGTTCATAGCCCTTGAACAACCTTTGCCTCTTCTCTTTAGAGGTACCTATTCTTTCTAAGTTATGTCCACTTTTTCCCCTCTTGTTTTAAACATTCTCTAGAACCAAATTTGAAGGTTTAAGGAGTTCTTCTGCTGCCTAAAGCAAGACAAAGATACCTCCTACTTTGTCCTGCATCAGTTTGATATCAGAGCAGAAATATCCAGTCCAACCATGCCTACGAATGCTGAACTAAACTTAACTTTGGAAATTTTCATAAAGGATTATGAGGCTTCAAAAAAACAGCAAAAAATGAAATCTTTGGCCTTCGTATAGAAGTTCAAGCTTTCAAATTTGACATTCATGAGTTTAAAGGATCCATGGAAGACAGAAGACTATGATAAATGTTTGACGAGTTCCATTGATGGTAAGAAAGCTATAGGTTCAAATCCCATAGTGGATCAACCAAATTATGTGGTCCCGCAGCAAACGAAACCTCAACCTCCAATGTTTTCAGAGTCCATTCCTCTAATTCCTCTTTAAAAACCCTCCTAGTGAATCAAAAAAACCGAAGGATGATAGCACCAATGCAATCTTATGCTTCACAAAATCAACCCTATTACGAACCTAATATATTTCAAGCAATGACAATTTCAGCAAAGGGATAAAGTTAGAAGCTGCAGATTTTTATGGAGATGGGCATGTTGATGTGTTCCTTGATTGGCTACATAGTTTAGACAGCTATTTTAGATAGTACAATATGAATGAAGCAAGGAAATTATTTTCTGCTGAGGCTAAGCTCAAAGAAACAGCTCGTGTATGGTGGATGAGAGAACAAGTATATGTAAGAAGGATGGATTTTGGAGCAATCAAAACTTGGGAAGAGATGAAGTAGGTCATGAGCCGTCATTTTGCTCCTCCTAACTATAAACAAAGAGTTTATCACCAATTCATGCATCTAAAATAAGAAACTATGACGATAGACGATTATACAAGTTATACCATCTAGCTACTCGTTGTGATTTTGAATGGAATGAGGATACTATGATAGAAATTTATAGAGAAGGATTGAAGCCCCAAATCTCATCAAGACTTGCTGAAATAATACTCCATTCATTGAGTGATTCTATACAAGTTGCTACCCAAATCAAACAAGATATCTTGGCAAGATCTTCACACAAAGTTGCTGCACAAAATAATCAACAAGGGGACAAGTTTAATACAGAAAATTCTTACAATGGAGCTGCTGAAAATTCACAAAGTTACCCTACATAGCCCAAGGGTCAATTTTCTCACACTTCTCAAGGAGGAAAAGAAAATTCAAAGTGTCAGCGACGGCCAAACAGAAATTCGTATGCATGCCATTAATGTGGTCAAAGTGAACATCTTAGAGTGTTCTACCCAAATAAGAAAAATAGACGAAAATAGAGATGTATTGACTGATTATTCTATGGGTTGAACAAAAGATAAAACAAGTTTTTCCGAATGCTGAAAAAGAAACTAAAGACGAAAAGCTAGAGAGAGTTGATGAAGAATGTTATGAACCTTGTTACTTGGTTTGACACTCCTTACAACACAAAAAGATGATGAAGAAGGTAATAATTAGAAGAGGAATAGCATTTTTCAAACACAAGTACGATGCAATGGACAAACTATGCAGCATGGTCATTGATTTTGGAAGTTGTAGTAATACAATTTCATAAAATGTTGTTCAAAAGCTAGGGTTGGAAACGAAACCGCATCCTAATCCTTACAAGGAGGCTTGGGTGAACAACACTAGTCTTAAGGTGAATGTAAACTGTTTATTGACTTTTTCTATTAGACAATTAGTTGAGACACTTGAATGTGATGTGATGCTAATGAATGTTTACCATATTCTTTTGGGACGTCCATGGCTTTATAACAAGAAAGTGCAACATTTTGGATTCAACAACACATTCTTTTAAGGAAAAAGAAAGACTTCACTTTTAGTCCTACTAAAGATTTGCAACCACTAAAGCTCAAGTGTGCAACCCCTTCTTTCCTTCTAAAATGCGTTACTAATAGATATTGCATTCTTGGTCCATATCCTAACTCGCGGAGTCGAGTTCTTTTTAGAAGGGGAGAATTGATAGAGGCACTTTCCTATGGCTAGATAAGAAGTATATTATTTGGAAGCCTAAACACAAACTTAATTATTCTTGTTCAAAGACGAAGAAATTTCAATCTAAAGAAAGGTGTCTATGGGAATTAGTTTTAGAGTTCTTATTTATTTTGTTGTTCTTTGAGTCTTATTTTTTTAGAAGGAATTCTAATTTCAAGGATTTGGTTATTAAGAAGTCTTTAAATTATATATACCTTCTAATAGCTTATTTTTTCAGCAGTAAATCTCAGTATCAGCTAAAGAGACATGAAGATGAATAATCTTAGACATACAACAACTAGAAATCAAAGTATCCAGATTACTTGAATTTTCGTGGCCTTATTTTCTATCATTCAAGAAAATAATCCGTTTTTTCTTATTTTCAAGAACCAAAGAATTCTAAAAATTTCAACTAACTTGATTTCCATACCTTTGCCACCATCTCGTCCTCTCTTCCTAGCAAACAAGAACAAAAAGCTTGAAGCTATTGAGCTATTTTTGTTCAAAAGTAAGGAAATTAGAATCTTTTGTTTCTTTTTTCGTTTCAGTACATAGTGGATATGAATTGAATTTGAAAGGTGCCAAAATCAGAACATTTTATTGGAATTATACAATGGTAAGCATTCAGTACGGAGATGAAACTAAACAAAGAAAACCCCAAGAAAAAAAATGTTATCTTGAAGAGCTTTGAACAAGCCTGGCACCAACACGGTCAAGCTTCTTCACAATAGCAACGGCTTTCAAATTCCCTTCTTCATAAACGCTTCAACTATTCTCTGCCCAATCACCCTTCAAATCCGCTCTCTCTTCATCGTCCGTTACGCAACAGCAGTCGACCCTGCTCCACTGATAGTGCACCCAAATGCCCCAGCATCAATTGCAGCCATTTTCACTGCCTCCATTCCAGGAATTAAAGGCGCCCATTTAGGCTCCACAATTCTGTCATATGACAGTCTTCCCTAACCCTTTAAAATCTCCCGGAGAGACAGAGGCCACCAAGGCTCCAGCCTGACTGCTTTTCTAGATATTATAAGACATTGTTATTTTTGCTGGTTAAAGTTTCCAATGGGAAAAATAATCCAATATTTTCTGTCTTATTATGTCAAAACAATTACATTATATATTCGTTTACAAATCCTCTAGTCTATAGGAAACTATCACTATTAGGAAATTACATAAACTTAGGATTTATAAGTTATAGAAATAGCTAAATATGGAAACATAAATATAGAAACTATTGAAATATAGAAACTATCTAAATATAATGCTCAATTCTCCCCCTTAAGTTGGAGCATGAAGGTCAGTCATGCCCAACTTACAAGTTAATTTATGAAAGTGAGTGGGATGGAGAGCTTTAGTAAGTATATCAGCCGGTTGGACCGGTACAAATGTAGGAGGAAGAAATAAAACCAGCTTGGAATGCATCCCAGACAGAATGGTAATCAATTTCAATATGCTTAGTTCTTTCGAGAAAGACAAGATTTGCCACGATGTGAAGGGCGGTCTAATTATCATAATGTAGAATAATAGAGCGAGTGACAGGAACGTGAAGCTCCTTAAGTAAGCGAGATAACCATTTTAACTCACACAAAGTCATAGCCAAAGAACGATATTCAGCCACTGCAGAAGAACGAGAAACAGTATATTAAATCTTTGTTTTCCAAGAAAAAGGAAAACCGCCTAGAGATAAAAAATAGCCAGTGATAGAACGGCAGTAACTGGAAAGATGGCCCAATCGGAGTCATAATATGCGGTCAGTAACATAGGAGAATTAGACTGAAGAAGAATGCTACGGTCAGGACTTCCTTTGAGATATCGAACAACACGGATAGCAGCGTCTCAATGAGCACAGCAAAGGGCATGCATAAACTGAGCGAGTGTATGGAAAGCATAGGCGAGCTCCGGTCGAGTAAGAGTAAGATAGATCAACTTGCCGATGAATCTACGATAGAGATCTGGTTTATCAAAATAAGGGCCAGAAACTTTGGCCAGCTGATGATTCGATTCAATAGGAGTAGAGGCCAGTTTGGTCCCTAACAAACAAGTCTCAGAGAGAATTTTCAAAGTGTACTTTTGTTGGCACAAAAATAAACCTGAAGGATTTCTTGCAATTTCAATACCCAAAAAATATATGAGGGGCCCTAAGTCCTTCATGTGGAGACAAGCAGTCAAAGAGGTTTTGAACTTAGTATAGATGTGATAGAATTCCCAGTAATTAATAAATCGTCCACATATATGAGAACACATAAAAAAATAGCATTTCAGGAATAAGTGAAGAGAGAATAATCAGTATAGGACTGAGAAAATCCACACTTACATAGAGCGGTAGTGAGATTGGAAAACCAACACCGAGGAGCTTGATGAGGCCGTACAAAGACTTCTTGAGTCTGGATACTTGGCCAGGGAGAGAAGGAGAAAAGTCAGGTAGAGGGCGCATATAGACCTCCTCCTTTAAATATCCGAGGAGAACGGTATTATGGACGTCCATCTGATGGACAGGCCAATTTCGAGTGGTGGCAATGAAAAGTATAGTACGAACCGTGATCATTTTTTCAACAGGGGCAAAAGTGTCTTTAAAATTAATGCCTTCTTTTTGTGTGTTGCCCAGAATCACCAAGCGGGCTTTATACCATTCGACTGTGATGTCTGCTTTATGTTTGATTTTGAAGACCCATTTACAACAAAGAGTGCATTTTCCGGGGGAGGGGGAATATTTGAAGGTCCACATGACATTCTTCTCGAGGGCAGCAATTTCTTGTTGCATTACAGCACGCCATTTAGGATTAGAAATGGCATCGGAGTATTTCGTAGGTTTGGAATCTATGGCAACAGAAGCTAGAAAATGCCAATGTGAAGAGAAAAATTTGTCATAATTCACAAAGTGTGTAGTGGGATAATTGGACTTACCTGAGAGGTTTGAGGAGGAAGACGAAGTAGAAGAACAGGATATAGAAGATTTCCATGTAGCATTACAGTCAAAATGCTGGAGCCGTGACGGAATAGTTTTAAAACGGGTTATTTTTCTAGTACCAAGTGTAGCAGGAGGCATTGTGGGATGTTTATTGGACAGCAAGCAAGGAATGGCTAAATTGGAGCCAGGTGGGCCGGGAGAAGAAGGAACAGCCGCAGTTGGGCCGCTTGAGGAAGATCCAGAAGGCTTTGCGCTAGGGATCTGTGCTGGGCCTCCTGGAGAAACAATAGGGCCTGCTGAAATGTTGGGGATTGCTGGGTCGCACGAAATTAGAACATTAACTGGTCTGAGCATGGAGCTGGAGCCACACAGAATTGGAGCATCAACTGGGTCGTGCGGATCTTGGTCAGCAACTAAGCCGTGCGAAGCTGGGGCAGCGACTGGGCCAGAAACTAGACTGGAGCGGCAAAGTGGACTGCTAGGGGTTGCTAGACTGGAGCTGGGCCAATCTGCTGGAGATGGGCCAGTGGCTGGAACATGGGCCGGTCCAAGAGAATTTGGATCCCTCTCTTGGGCACTTTGGTTCAAATAGCCCAAAATTTCTTCCCCAAAATTGTATGAGTAAGAAAAATCCGGAGGAGATTGTGAAGTATCTGAATGGTCTTTATAAGGGAATTTGGTCTCATAAAAAATCACATCTCGGGACAGAATAAATTTCTTATTTTGTAAATCATAAAAATGCCAACATTTCTTGTTAAAGGGATAGCCAAGAAAAACACAAACTCTACTACAGGCATGAAATTTATCTTTGGGTAGATCATGATCGTAGACATAGGCTAAACACCCAAAGCTTTTAATATGAGAATAAGATAGCCTTTTGTTCTGTAACAATTTGTAAGGTGTTTTTCCGTGTAACAAAGAAGAGAGGGTGCGATTGATAAGATACTCTGTTGTCAAGACACATTCTCCCCAACACTTTATAGGCAAAAGGCTTGAAAACTAAAAGCCCGAGTAACATTCAGAATGTGACAATGCTTGCGCTCTACTCTGCCATTTCATTATGGTGTGCCAGCAATCGATGCTTGATGTATGATGCCATGTGCGGAAAAGTATGAGTTTAGGCTGACAAATTTTGTACCATTGTCATTAAGGACTATCTTGACTGTTTTTTGAAATTAGGTTTGAAACATGGAAAAATATTCTTTTAAAACAGAGGCGACTTCACTTTTCTTAGCAATCAAATATATCCACACTGCTCTAGAATAGTCATCAAGTACAGTAAAAAAGTAGTATGAAGCACCGATAGTGGATGCAGTTTTGTAAGGTCCCCATAAATCACAGTGAATTAAATCAAAAAAATCATATGCTTTATTGATACTCCTAGGAAAACAATCACGAGTTTGTTTGGCACGTAAACAAATGTCGCAAGGAGTAGGATCAATTTTTAGAAAGTCCCAAAAAATTCTTTACTATAAAATCCGAAGGATGTCCTAACCGAATATGCCACAATGTGCTTGAATCAAACATGACACTAGAAAAAGCGAATAAAGACGATAATGGCAATAGCTTGTAGAAAAATATCTCATTCCTCTACTTACCCATTCCAATCGGCTTCATTGAGGTATGGTTCTGTATTACACAAAAATTATCAGAGAGAGTAATAAAACACCTTGAGTCACGTGCCAACTGAGATAAAGAAATTAAATTGCATTTAAGTTTGGGAATTAAAAATACTCTAAGTTTGAGTCTAGAATTTTATGGAACCATTCCTTCTTGTAGAACAATTGCTTTAACACCGTTAGGTAAACCAACAGTATGTGGATGAATGGGTTTAAATTTTTTAAAAAATCCCTCCTACCAATCATATGATGTGAACAACTCGAGTCCCAAATCCATAAATTTTTCATACTAGAAAGCCTATCAGGTTTAGTGGAATTAGGGTTATTGAGCAGGGTCAACAATTTTGACCACTGCTCTGTACTTAAACTTGGAAAATTACTATTTCCAAAGTTGTTGCTATCGTCGCCATAGGAGGAAGAACCGCTGCCATTACTGAAGGAACCATTACCACTGCCACTATGAAGATTTGCAGCGGCATTTGTCCATCCTACTCCTCTTCCTATGGCACCCTCTGTCGAGCTCCGGAGGTCGCTGGACCAACAGAGAAACGTCGCCCGCCAGCAGAATCCCCCTGCCTCGTGTTGCTCTGATGCCGCCTGTTCCACCTCCATGTATGGCGCGATTTGTTGCAAAGATGTTTCTTCCAGCTGCTCTTGTTCTGGGATACCATTCAGGAACCCCACCAACAAAAAACAGCTGGCAGCGTCATGGCCACTGCGGTGACAGCGGGTATAGACAGTCCACGAAGAAGGTGATGTTAATGGTGCTGAACGTTCGGTCTTGGTGATGGTGAAGGCGGCAGCATCGCCGCCATATTCATCCATTCAGGCAAGATTTCGATGTTGTTCTTCTTTGCAAATTTGAGCAAGAATTGTCCGTAAATTTGGCATTGGCTCCTATTGAATCAAATGAGAGCGAATAGTGCTATAAATTACAGTGTTTAATCCCATTAAAAATTGAAATACCTTTTCTTCCTCCCTTTCATTCATAATAGCTGCAAATAATTGTGTCTATAGAAGACGGGAGTTGAGTATAATTTTCTAACTCATCCCATAATTTCTTTAAAAGAGAATAATACACGTTTATTGAATCTCCTCATTGTTTAAAGTTTGCTAAAGAAGTTGGTCTATTTCCAACTAAAAATCTTTCCTTTAAATCTGTCCACAATTCATCAACCCTCTCGGAGTAATTTATGGAAGATCGAAGAGAAGGCTCAATTGTATTGAGAATATATGAATTCATCAAAGTGTTTATTTTCCATCATTCTTCCTCTTTGTCTGAGTCGTTTTCTGGAACGGGAATTGTTCCGTCTATGAATCTCAATTTTTTGTTTGAACGTAAGGCCAAGCGTATAGCTTTTGCCTACTTAGCATAATTATTATCTTTATCGTTCTCTTTTAATTGGACTGTCGTTATGATCAGCCCGGGACTGCCAGAAGACACTACAAAGTAGGCGTCTTTCTTTATTTTACGAACATGGCTTTCTTCTATCGTGTCATTGTCAACATTCTAGTATCTTCCTTGTCGTAACTCATAATGAGAATTTAGACAAGGCAGATTCTGATACCATGAAAGTTTCTAGTGGGGAAAACAATTCAATGTTTTCTGTCTTATTATTTTAGAACAATTACATTATATATTTGTTTACAAATCATCTTATCTATAGGAACCTGTCACTATTAGAAAATTACATAAAACTTAGGATTTATAAGTTATAGAAATAGCTAAATATGGAAACATAAATATGGAAACTATTGAACAATAGAAACTATCTAAATATAATGCTCAGGCAATAATCCTCTCATCTTTTTTGTAGGAGCTTCAAATTCCGGATTTACCAACACAAATAACAATTCCTTTTCCTGGGGAAATTTGAGTGGGATTAATTCCAGAGGATCATAGCTCCGAATCAAAATGAAGCCTCGCATGATTGCAGGGGCCACATTATCAGCATGGTAACCGGAAACCTTCATCTCCGACTCGAGACCAGGAAATACGAGGTAGGACACGGATAACCGGCGCCCAAATAACTCATTAATAGCTATAGCTGCTGCAGCGGCACTAGCGGCGGTGGATCCAAGACCACTTCCAAGAGGCAATTCCTTCTCAAGGGACAGAACGAACCCACGGATCGAATCTTTAGCATTTTCATTACAAAAAGGGCAACGATTCCAGCACAGTTATAAAGGGGATTCTTGCTAAGCTTCTTGCTCACGCCAGATATATCAGTTATTTCAAGCTCACTAGGGAGCACATAAGTATCAACCCGGCGCAACCCAAAAAGTCAAAACCAGGGCCAAGATTAGCCACCGTAGAAGAAGCAAAAGACTTGATGGATATGAATATTAATCACAACTGTTAAACCCAATGTGTGACATATATATTTAAAAGAAACAGAAATATATAAAAGAAATACCGAAATGATATTAAGGAAATAGAAATCACACCCGAGTCTTGCATAAATTTCAATTTCCTTAAAACGGATTCGTTCTCTCTACTGGAAGTGCAAGAGATGTGTTAGAAAGTTTGTATCCCAGGATAAAACGGGCTTCGGAAAACCAATTTAGCACTTGAAACTGTTTTCCCTTCGAACTTGAACAAATTAATGATGAACAAGAAGAAGATATATGTATGCGGGAGAAAATTTTTTTATCTATTTTGCTGTGGAAAACCGCAGTATTTATAGATGGAAAAACCCTTCAACTGTTACATTGAATTAGTTCTGTACACTGAATTCACCCTTCAGTTGTTACATTGAATTAGTTCTGTACACTGAATTCAGCTGTACAGAATTAATTCTGTATATTCAACAGCCATTAGAGAAATGAATATGGTCGTACATTGAACTCAATAGAAATGAATGTGGTTGTTCATTGAACTCAACAGCCATTGAATCTAGACAAAAATAAAATTTGGCAGAACGTAGGTCTGATAAGGCCCCCTGTTCTTTTCCAATGTGGGATTCAAATCCCTTACTTGCCAACCTTTTCCTCTTTAATTTTTTTATTCACTTCCTTTTTCCAATTATTTTCCAGCAATGAAAATCGGGTCGGATTCTGCGGCTGTGACGATAGTGCTACAAGAGGGAAGTGCGGAGCATTTCACAGAAGCATAATAGATTTGGGTCAGGATGGAGAGAGAAATATAGAGGATTGGTTTTTTATTGAATGGAAGAAGAAGAAATGGTTGAAGTGGAAAATAGAGGTTGAATATGCAATTATAAAGAATAGCAAGCGGCTATTGACAGGAACTTTGGTTCAGCGATGAAGGAAAGAAAGAGTAGAAAGATATCTAGAGGTTTTAATTAGGTAGGTGCCTGAAAAAATGGAGAAAAATAGCAACTGCTGCTCCTCTCAAGAACAAAGAATTGTATGGAGAAGATTGTGGCAATCCAAATTCATGATAGACAAAAGCAGTTCATTTGGAAAATTTCGAACGGTACTCTGTCAACCAAAGATAGATTGAAAGGGTTTATCAATATTGAAGATGAAGAATGTGTTATCTGCAAGAATGGAAAGGAAACTCAAGAACAATTGTTCCTAAAATGTCCACTGTTGATTATGGTGTGGTTCAATTCAAACTCGTAATTGGGGTTGGATCCTTTTAACAATTGAGAAATTAGCAGATGGATTCCTAACAGGGCTTTTCCTTTTTGCAGGGGCATGAAGGATCAGTTGCTGAACTTTGTAGCCATATCAATGGATCAAATTTGGATGCCTAGAAACAAACTTATCCATGGAGAGAACGCTCTCAACTAGGAGGAGATAAACCAACACATTATGTCAACTGCAAGAAAGTACTGGGATGCAAGCATTCGAAAAGTAGTGAATGAAAAGCGAAAGGGTTTGAAAATTTCTGGAAACCTCTACAAAAAAATTGGCACAAAGTAAATTTTGATGCAACTTGCGACAAAAACGGTCGAGCCATCAGTACTTGCCTTATCAAAAATTGTAACAGAGAACAGAAAGGTACATTGATACATAGAGACACAGCCAGGAGCACATTTGAAACCGAGGCGCAAGCCTGTGTTCAAGCCATGAAAGTGGTTATAGATATTGACCTGAACAAGTGCTTGATTGAAGGAGACTGTCTAAACGTTATTTGAGCCATCAAAGGTCATTCAGCTTCTATGGAGTGGCAAAGTGAAGAGATAGTCCAAGAAGGTAAACATTTGTTAGCTTCTAAGCCAAACTATAAAATCAGTTTTGCACACAGAAATTGTAATATAGAGGCCCATAACATAGCTGATTGGGCGAAATCAATACATGGAACGGTTATGTATCCCCCTCCCCTATCCCTCATTCTGTAATTTTTGATAGGGGTGGAACTGATTTGGATTCCCCTCAGGTTGATGATATGCAATACTACAAGTTTACTCCAAAAAAAAAAAAAAAGAAAAGCTCAAAAGGCCAAAAAAAAGAAAAAAATTGTCAGAAGGTGCCATTTTCTTCAGTGATTCGAGGCGGCTTTATGTTTAGTGAGGATGTTCAGTGAGGCCTAAAGTGAATTTCGAGATTGTGGCCTTTTAATCATTCTTTGAAAAATTAGATTTAGATATTTTAAAAGTTAAAATAATAAGAAAAACATTTAAATTTGTTTATGTAAAATTTATCTTTATTCCTTTCTTTGACAAAAATTCTTTATTTAAATTTTTATAATCAATTTCTTTTAATAAATCTTTTTAATGGATAAATAGATAATTCATTTAATATTTATTGAGATATTATTGATCTTGTTATCAAATCAATATATACATGATGAATGTCCAAATGAATTCTCTGAACAGAACTATACTTCCAGAATACTAATCCTAATTCGATTCATAATATCCCAGTGATTTTATCCCCATTGATTTAGTAGGCATATGAGAAGATATTAATAATAATAAGATTTAGATTTAATTCTTGAGTTTTACTTTTACACTCTCGTATTTTTCTTTCTTCATATTTGTTCTATTTATATTATATTATTATTTTCAATAATTCGTCGTGTCAATTTCATCGAATTCATAACAAATTTTAAGTATTTTTATTAGTTTTAGCTTGAAAATTAGGAGAAAGAAGGAATATTTTGGGGTAAGGAATTAAAGGAGAGAATCAATTAGGAGAAGATTGAAATATCTTTGGAAGAAATAGAATCAATTAGAAGAAGATTGAAAATTTTTTGGAACAGATAACATTTTAAGATTGAAAGATTTTTAGAAATAAAAATAACCATTACCAATTAATAAACTACTTATATAAATCTTATTTTTTCAAAAAAAATTAATTCTTTAAATTAATACTATCTCCGGTTAGAATATAGAGGGTTTTAGCCGAGTTGAGGATAAAAAAATATATAAAAGGAGTTTTACACTTTTTAATGAGCATTTATTACATTATTTTTATTTATATCTATCTCTTTATTCATTTATTACACTCTTATAAAATATACTTTGACACAACAATTATCTTATTTTCAATGATTTCGGCGTAAAACCCTTATATTTTATATTTATTAAGGGAGAAAGTAATATAACATCATATTTAAATTGGTGCCGTAGGCAAAGTGGGGCCTCAAGCAAAGTAGGAAAAATGGTTGCCTATATGCTGCTGGTTCAGATATCTTGAAAGACATTCCCAAGAAAGGGAATAAATGTTTTGTATTTTGAACCGCTTCTCAATACGGCAGAATAATTTCCTAGTATTCTAACATCAGATTCTAGGAGACAAAATACACTAACAGAATCTTGTCCAAACATATTACAATAATTTCAATCAATTTCACCTCAAAAACAAATTATGATGTGCTCTAAAACTTGAACTTCTCATGGTTTTATCATTCTTAAGATATGAAAATTTGGCTACTAAATCATCATAGTCAGGAAGCTTTGGATGAACATGAGTAAGAGGAGAACAACTACTCATCTTCTTCTTGTCTCCTGCATTCTCAGAGCTGTAAACATAATTTGTATTCTTCAAATCTTGATTCTTCTTCATGGCATTGCCATTACCTTTGCTGACTTTTCTCTTGTTAGATCTTTTAAAGCTCATCCAGTCCTCAGCAGCATTCAGTTCCCGCTCTTCTTTGTCATGAAGACAGCGAATGGCTCCTCTGCTTTTAGTTGCTGAAACAGTTGATCCAATTCTGATTCTGATTCTGATATCTTCTTCTTCATCATCATGATCCCTCTTTCGAATCCCAGTTCCATTATTATTAGCTTTCAGCGAATCAGCGATTTTATCGGTAACGTTAGTATTAGTGTTCTTGGCCCAGTAGGTTACCATATTCTTGCATTCTTTCAAGCAAAACTTGGATTCAACTCTCTGAAGCATTTCCTGAAACACCTGGCATTCATTTTCACCAGTGGGCTCATGAAGTTCCTTTGATAGACTTCGTTTAGGGACCTACAACATTGGTAAAAACATTCATGATCAGCACATAATTAAGATTGATAACAATGTAAAGGATAATCATTCCAAGTATTAATAATTTTACTACCTTGATTTGAAGTTGAAGATCTTGTTTTTCTTCTGTTGCTATTTCATTTAATAATTGAATTTTCTCATCTTCTGAAACTGATCTTTTACAGAGATTATGCTTTATTTGAGAATTCACTCTGTTTCCAGGAAGCAATTCAACATTGGTTCTTTCAAAATTCTCGCCGAGAAGTCTTGTAAACAGAATTCTAATGGAATAAAGCTCTGGCAATTCACCACATCTTGAGGCAGCAAATATTAAACTCCCAACAGCTTCCCACACATCAGCTGACAAATTACTGCAAAGAATTTGGATAAAATTTAATCCCTTGGAACTCATCAAGAAACACATGATTAATTAAATCAAAATCACATACCTTACCTATCGCTGCTAATATCATTGAGGTTAATGCGAACACAATTGCAAAATTTGCCAACTTGATCATAAGCTGATAGTATAAGTCGGTCTTGATAAAGCAGCTCAACCTATATATATATATATATATATATATATATGGTACAGGATAACAACAATATATCAACAGAATTAAACCCAAAAAAGAATAAAAAAGTTTATATAAAAGAATTCAAAATACTGAACGGCAAATTTGGAGAAAAAAAAGTCAAAAAGTGTAAAGAAAAGAACACTTTTAAAGTTTAATTACTTTTACAAATATTGGGAGGCGTAACGTCACTAAATTCCATTAAAAATAATTGTTCGACCAATATGTACTTATACTCGACTAAGTTAGTTATTTCTTATTTCTTTCGATTGACTTGGTTGTCTTAGTGTTAACCAAGCTTTCAGAAAGTTGTCAAGTATGTGTAGGATTTCGTGGAGGCTATTACTCTTTTGTAAAAGTTAATGGTATAATTATTAATTGTTTATTATTCTATTAATAGAACATTTTGTGTTTGTAATTCAAAGTGTTAAGTGTAAAAATTGTTTATTAATAGTATTCGAGAGTTGTTCATTTTATATATATACAGACATTTTGATGCAACAAAAAATAGAAATCTTTCTTATCCAAATTAAACAATTAGAAGTCATGGTATAATTACCCTTTGAAGAGCAGCATGATGGTGGCCATTCTGAAGAAGCAGAACAATGTCAGAATGAAGTTGCCTTATGATGGCATTTGTTCTGTTCTTTTGGATCAATAAACGATGTTCAAGCTTCTTGATTAGGCTCTTGCTAATGATCATGCACCAGAACAACTAGAAACCCAATTAGTATATTGCAAAAGTCAACATTAATTTCATAAACAAATTTATGACTCAAAGTGGAAGATAATTAAATAATCTTTTATAAGTGAAAGATTTTTATAAAACATAAGGAGGGAAGTTTAATGTAATAAAATTCTTTTTAGAAATGGCGATCCAAAAAAAAACTATTTCAATCCACAACTATTCTATTTTATTCATTTAGTGGAGAATCGTATCATATATATTTTAGCACTTTCAATTCTAAAAGATCTCATCTGATACATTTTTTAGTATATTCTCTAATATCAACTGATCATAAGTTTCCTATAATAAAAGTAACTCCTAAAGAAAATATATTAGATAATTTCATTTTATTTAAAAAGTAATAAAAATACAGGTAAATATCAATTTCGTTTGTTCCCTCTTTTTTTCATTATCACAAATGAAATTCTGAATTTAAAATGCAAAAAAGTAACACACCATCTGTAACGCATAAAAGAAATTATAGCGATATAAAATAATATTAATATTTCTGAGTAAAAGTGCAAAACAATAAAAAAAAGAAACCATATAAACTTAATTATGGTGAATTAGTTTTATTGAATTATGGTGAATTTAATTTTATTTTTTTATTATTGAGTTACTAATTTTTTTAGTCTTCCGCAAATTCAATAAGAATCGGGAGAATACGATTTATTTAACCATGGACTCTAGTCAATAGTCAAGTAACAGTAATGCAAGAAAAGAGAAGAAAAATAGGTCAACATCACAAATTTCACTGTCTTTAAATTCTGAATTGGAACTAAGATGAGCAATGAGTTTTTTCTTCAAAGAAAAATTTAAAAAAAAAAAAAGAAATACAGAGTACTTAGCATGAAAATTTTACCACTTAGAAGCTTCTTTCCATCGCGAACTTTTGATTAAAGCAAGAAACGAACTGAGTAAGTTAAATCGCATGGTGCAATATTGTGGAAATGAGAATTTTTAAAGTGGAGGAGAAGAAAAGAGAAGGGAGAAAGAAGATAAAACAAAGGGTTATATGGTGAAATAATATTTATAGATGGAGTTTCCAAAAAGGTAAAAGTCACTCTTTTTTAGTGAGTAAACTTTATTAAGAAATTTACTATATGAAGATGTTACAAAAGATCATAGAAGATATTTAGCTAAGTTAACATTGAATCTTTAGATATCTATATTTCCATTTCTTGATTATTAAATCTCATCATGATATGGTAACAAAATAATGAAATATCCCCAAAATAATGAATATGGAAGAGAAAAAAAGTTCAATTTATTCACGGCATGTTTCCTTGTAGGTGAAGGAAGATAAAATTGAAAACGAAATTACTGCAAAATTATGTGAATAGTAACC
This sequence comes from Catharanthus roseus, assembly GCA_028651295.1. NCBI lineage: Eukaryota > Viridiplantae > Streptophyta > Magnoliopsida > Gentianales > Apocynaceae > Catharanthus > Catharanthus roseus. Next base: position 9,004,518 of record JAPQWS010000050.1, on the reverse strand, counting down.
ATTATCAACTTATCATGATTAACTTTCCCAAAAAAAGTCATGATTAATTTCTTATCATTTTTTTTTCCAACGTTTATTTCTCAATTTTTAAAAAAATACAGATAATTTATAATAATCTTTTATATTCTTAGATAAAAAACATTAATATATCATTTTTTTTCTAGGAAAAAACATTTTTTCTTTTGTTGAATATTCTAGAAAAAACATTAATATCTTTTTTCTTTCGAATGAAAAAACATTAATATGATGAGTTATATTTTGTACGTAATTGATTAAGTTTAGTATCAATGATACTACTTTTTGAAAAGTTTAATATTTAATTTAACTAGAGACTTCAAATTCGATTCCTAGAAAGAGGGATGTGTTTCGTAGTAAGGTTTTATCGCCTTGTAATTTTACTTGATTCAAATGAGGATTAATTTAAGAATTTATTAAATGTAACTCTTTTTAGTGGTGTAACCACTTTCCCCTCATTCTTCTAAATCCTCTTCTTCTCTACAATAACTATTCAAATTTTTCTTTCAAAATACTGAAATTGCAAACTAATAGTTTTTGGTGGGTTTGATGAAATATAGATGACGATTTGAACATAACAGATGAATGTTACATGGAAAACATTGAGTTTGAGGTAAATTTAATTTAAAAAAAATATGTTTCTTATATAAAAAATCCCCCAAAATTTTTGTTGTTTTCGGTCATGTCCTAGTGCCGAACCAGACGGAGGACCGATTGCCCCAGGCAACTGACGAGGGAAATCTGAAAGAGGCCCTGGTTGGCTATCCAAAACCAATCGACTCTCTCCTGGTTCGGTACCTTGTCAGGTTTAATTTTCTGCAAGTTCTTTTAGTTATTTGATTTGTTTATGTTTTTATTATAATATGTTATTTATTTAATGTTATTTGTTTAATTAATTATATGGATTTTGTTCATTGTTATTATTGTATTTTGTTCTTTTAAATATCTATTATGTTTAAAAGTGTGTTTTTAATTATTTGTTTTTTAAATAATAAATTATGTATGTAAATTAATTAGAAGTAGTAAATTAAATAAATGAATTGAAGAAATAATTAAACATAAAGTTAGCAAATACATAGAAAAAATAACTAGAAGGTTATGAGCATATTTATTAGATAAATAATTAGTAAATTATTAATCAAATTAATAATTAGAATGATTATTTCAATATTTAACTAATTAAAATATATAAAAAAAAGAAATAGGGAAATTATAAATTATATTCGAAAAATTAGACATTATGAAAATTTAAGTATTATGATAGGTTTATGGTTAATAATAACATTTATGTGATAAAATTATGTGACCTTCAATATTATTATTGAAATTAGACACTTAGAGATATATTTGCTTATGTTATATTGAAATTTACATGTTAATATTTTTTGTCATTATTAGAAATTTACATATTATTTGTTATTAATATTAATATGTGTTATTATTAAAATTATTACTATTCATTTACATTTAGTTTGTATATGTTAACATATTTATTAGTTTGTACAATTAATTATATTAAAGATGCGTCTTTGTATTAAATGACAATTTGAAAGGTATTTGTTTTGAATAAATTCCGAACGAAAACGGTGATGGTTTTTCTTTTTATATACCTTTTGATGAAGATGGTGAAGGTGGTCATTTTGAAGAATTTCTTGACGAAAACGTGGATTACGGTGAATTTTTTCAGGCCTATAAAGAATTTAATACTAGAGTTAATTTTATTGGATGGGCCAAAGAAGAAACTGCAAAACATAATATGTATTTAGTTATCATCAGATCGAAAATGAGGTGAGCATGGTCCTCGTACATTGGTATAGTTATAATGCCACGGCGGAAGGAAACCTAGGGGGAAACTACTCATAGATCTAGAGGAGGACAGTGCAAAAGCTCAAAGAACGAAATGTAAATTCCGTTCATCAAAGAGGTATCGATATCCCTTCAAGTTGAAAGGGGAGCAAACATTTGGTGATATCAATGAAACCAAATGGAACTTATTAGTGAAGGATGGTAGACATAACTATAGGATGGGTACTTATACTCATGGGCACAGTTAGCTTTCTAAGTTGATGGATGCACATATCGCTATCACTGAGGAGCTAACCAGATGTCGTGTTGCTCCACGAAAAATGGTTGCTCACCTAGCCACGGTCGATCCTGACTTGACCGTTGAGTAAGTTATATTTTTTCCTTTATTTATTTAGTTATTTTTCATTTATTATGTATATGTTTTTTTGTAGCGATTATGTTTTATTTGTTTATTGAATTATGAAAATTTTTAATCTGTTATTATTTCAATTTAAGTTCTATTTTTTGCATTAATTTAATGAATTATGTGTTTTTTAATCTATATAACTCTTATCATTCTTTTTATATAGTGCGAGGCGTATATATAATTCGAGAATGAAGATGAAGACGAAAAATATGAGAATCTTAACCCGTAGAACAAGTCTTTAAATTAATTAAGGAGAATGGCTACGTACATTATGCAAGAAATGTAGACGATACCAGTACTATATTGGGAGATCTTGTATTTTTGTATCTTGAGTCCATTGAGATGGTTTAAACATGGACATTAGTACTTATTTTAGATATTACGTACAAGACTAACCAGTAAGATAATATGAAAGTTATTGTTTATTAATTTATTTTATTATTTCTTTAATTATTTATTTACTTCATACTATACTTGTTATTGTTAGGGATTTAATGTAAAATATGTTGACAGGTACAAAATGCCATTGCTTGAGGCTGTGGGGTTGACTCCAACAGGGAAGAATTTCTTGAATGCTATTGTGTTTATGAGTAATAAGCAGTTAGAGATGTATAGATGGGTGTTAGAGAAAATTAAGAAGCTATATGAAGATGTGAACCAGTCGAATGTAGTCTAATGCTTGTCATAGAAGAGGTCTTCAGCTCGAGTTGTCACATGCTCTGTAGGAAACACATTCAAAGTAATACTGAGGCAAGGTTACGATTAGTGGTTAGGCCCGACATCACGACAAATTTCTCACAAGTAGCTTGGAGTAAGCTTGTTGATTCAATGACCAAGGAGGAATATAATAAAAAATTAGATGAAATCAAGACTAATTGGGAAAGCCAACCAACTTTTTTGAGGGACTTCATGAATACTTGGTTAAATCCTGTTTACTTCAAATTTGTAAGGGCATGGACCGCATGTAGAATGTGTTTTGGGACAGAGAACACAAACCTTGCTGAGAGCACACACACAGTCCTAAAAGCTTGGCTACAAACTACTTGAACTAATTTTGGTATGGTATTCAAGTGGTTCACTCGTTGCTTGAGTTGCAGATTAGAGCGACAAAGGCTGGGTTGGAGTTGTGTCGATCCATGTAATGTCGAAAGTCATCCGCAATTGTATGCGCTTCATCGTAAAGTAAGTACAAATGTATTGAATATAATTTTGGACAAAAATAGACGAGCCAAAGAAACGAAAGACAATGAAGCTAAGTGCAAATGTTATTTTAGAATGCCATACGGACTTCCTTGCACGCATGAGATGTATCTACGGGCTAGGAAAAGAGATAAGGTGAAATGCATCAAGTATTTGCGTTTTAGGGGTACTTGTGTTTGGAGCCAAATGTTGACATGATTATAGGTTCAACCATGAGGAAACCGTTGAAGCAAAGCCTGCATTGATACATGAACAATTGAAGGTATTTAAATATTTAAAAATTAAATTCTTTCTTATAATTATTACTTTAATTATTTATTTATTATAATATTGATATTCATTTAATCATTTATTTATATATCTTATATATTATATTTATTCACAGTTACTTGAAGAGAAAGATGTAAATATTGCAAGACAAGTAAGACAAGATATCGATGTGATCTTTCATCTTGATGTGGAGGAAAGGTTTGAGCCCCCTGCAATTGTTACTAAGGGACGAAGGAAAACTGACTCAACTAAATGAGATAAGATGTACTAAGAGTGGGTGTCACAGATGAAAACTACGTCTTGGAAAAAAACTAACACTTCTAGTGGTTCTTGGGGTCGAGGAGGTTGGTCATTAAGTAGTTCTAGTTTTGGTTCTCACGGGGGAGGGCAATCTCCTAGAGTGCCATCTTCTTCCAGATTAGTGGCAGATGCAGGATTGGGTTTTGAGGGATCTATCATGGAGATGAGTTTGCTCCATTTGTTTCTCTGTTATTCAGGATTGGGAGGATATCATGGCGGACGGAAATTGCAGTTTCGGAGTGGTTGCATATTACATACATGATAATTAATCCATTCCACACTTTGACGAGAACTGGCAAACAGAGCTAACTTGAACAAGCAGCTACTAGGGGTTGATTATGCTGCATGTAAACATACGTTGGAGCATTGGAGAGCCGGACATTGTTCTTCGGAACATTGGATGAGGCAACCTAAATGGCTTGGCTTACGAATTGTTACAATTTTATTGTGGTTTGCCTTTCAAAAAGTAATTCGGTCACTATTTTACCGCTATATTAGGAGAAAGGAAAGCCTGACAAAATCATTGTTGTTAGTCTCTCAAAGTCGAGGGAACATTTCATAGCGGTATGGTATTATATACCTTTTGCATGGAATATTATTTAATTAGTTTTAAAATATTTTCCTAACTTAGTGTGATTTTATTGTTACAGTTATGTATGTCAGAAGACTTTCCGATGCCCTCAATACATCCATTGTGGCGTGTATTTCGTAGGTCGATTGCTGACTTGTTGACACATATACAACCTAAGTTAGACCGATGGAGAGATATAGCACAAAGCCAACATATTAGTGGGCCAACTATCAATATTGATTGAATGTGTTGTTCTTCTTCATTTGAGCATGTAATGTCCAGATTATTATTTCCAAATACATATTATCGTATTAAATATCCTTATCAATTATGTAATAACATTAAGTATATAAAAAAATCAAGTATATCAAAATGGAAACATAAACATAATAATATAGCATCAAGTATATCGAAATAGAAACAATGAACATAATCAGCATCCGAATATAAAATCAAGTATATCAAAATAGAAAATATAAACCTAATAAATGTCTGAATATAACATCAAGTATATCAAAATAGAAAACATAAACATAGTAACATCAAGTCATGCTCAACGTCTAGAAAACATAAACATAATAACATCACGTCATAACCAATGTCGGCCAATCTGAAACACTTTTGCAAGAGAATTTATCTTCTTTAAATGCTTTATTGCTTCCTTACCTAATCATGTGTCAGACAGTAGAAACTACTGTAACCTTATCCATGTATGCCTTTGTTGTCTTCGGCATGGGAGTCGGCAACTCGCAACCTACTGGTAATTTACTCTGGTTCTGCATCCTAATATGCGTCCTACTCATTTACCAGTCCATATAATCATCATCAACAACCCAAGGATGAGCAGTGACCTTAGAATCAACAAATGAATGACTTGGTGTATCATTCCAAAATTCTTTTTGAAACTTATGCTTAACTTTATATGTTATAGCGGTGGATAGTCTAGAAGTTTTCCCCTTAGGTGACAAGTACTGAGACGAAACACTCTACCACTGGCCAAACTGTCTTATGCATCTATCAGTCATGTATGCCTCCATAGTCTCACCATACCTAAATAAATGACATTAAATTTCAAAACCCGAATAGTCATGGATAGAATCTCCTTGCCCTCTCCCTGAACGTCCCAGATGGGCATAGATAGAATACCCCCACCTACGACCTGAACGTCCTAATGTCGATCCTAATACTTGGTATTGCATACAAGGTAACTTCAAAATACTTGCAGGCCTCGGATTGCCATTATCATAATCCTGAGTGTACTCATCCTCTATCTGATCATCTCTCTCCTCACTCTCATCCTCTCTGCCTCTCCCCTATCCTCGCCCTTATACTACTCCTCCCCCTCCTCACCCTCATCTTGTCTATCATCACTAGCATCATAAACTTATAATTCCCATCATCTGGGTAATACTCTATAAAAGGATGTGATGACTGATATCAATGCCTAGAAGACTGTGTTGAATGCTATGGTTGAGGGATAATCTGCTAGAGAATCATAGAGGATATCCTTTGTGGAGCTACATTCAGCAGGTGGATAAGGTATCAAAGATCTTCCCTATGTATACATTGAACTTCTATCCTGATAGGAATCTAAGATGCTCTAAGAGGATGATCAAGTTTGGGATTAAGAAGAAGAGAAGAAATCAAACTTAGCGAGATTGGAGGGAAAATAAGAAGATGTTGAACCTTGGCAAAATGGTTGAAGATGAGATCCAAGAGCTTAAAATATTCAAGGGAAGCAAAAATGGGCCAAATTACAAGATTATACAATTAAATAGACCACATCAGGCGCCCAAAATCCAAGGAACCCGGGCGCCTAACATATACTAGTATTCAAAACAGTAGTTACAGGGCACCCAGTACACAAGGAAACCGGATGGCCGACAAATGTTCTGTTTTGCATTTCTCTATTTTTTTCTTTCATTTTGACCCCAAACTTCCCTAACTCGTTTCTTTACCCCTTATTATAGAATATAAGTTTTAGATTTGGTATTTTGAATGAAATTTTAAAAGTGGAGGGGCTTTTCTCCTTTTCTTCTTCAAGACTCTTCAATAGGTTTAGTCCACCCTTGAATATTGTCTCTAAAAGCCTAGGATAATCTATTCAATTCTCTAAAGGGGTTCTAATTTCTGGCTATCTTAGGGTTCCTTCTGAAGTGAGTTTTGGGTGTCTTCAATTTCTAGTTTAGGTATTGTTCTTTGGTTCTTGGGATGAATTTGGAGTAGAAATTAGCTTGTATTTTAAGGGTTCTAATAGCTAGCTCTATTGAGGTTCTTGGGTGAGGTTTAACTTTCATTTCAGTTTTCTAGTGTTCATGTGTGTTCTTTACAGACTTCCTACTTGTTCTTGAATTTCATAGCTTCTTTATCTTGTCTTGAGTAATTCTTGTCAAATTGTTGTCAGAACTATTGGAAAAATCATGTGTGGTTGTTGAATTGAGCTTCAAAATCCATTCAAGAAGTTTTACACAAAAAAGTGCCAGAATAGGGGGAAAATTGCAGTCACAAAAGGGTAAAAATTCAATCATATGGCTGTTTTTCTAGTGGAAAATTTTACTTATTTATCAGTATATTGATTTGGGAAAGTTTGACATTAAAATTACTCGTAAATCTTGAGATATGATGCATCTAGTTTGCAAAATTCCCTTCTACCTAAGAATGCACCTCAAGTGTTTGATGAAATGTCACAACCAATGATTTTGCTCTATTGAACTCAACCAAATGTTCTCTTGATTCCTAGTTGATACCTTTCTTTTCTTGGTGTAATTGTTTAGTGGAAGTAACTATAGAGGTAGAATTGTCATCTCTTTTTTGGGTTGTTGAACTCAACCAAATGTTCTCTTGATTCCTAGTTGATACCTTTCTTTCTTAGTGTAATTGTTTAGTGGAAGTAACTATATAGGTAGAATTGCCATCTCTCTTTTGGGTTGTTTGTTGTAGCTTAGCTTTGTTTGTCTTTTGTTCTTTTATATATATATATATATTTCTATTTTGGTTGCATCCAAATATGTAAATGAATATATATATATATATATATCCTAGTTGTTCTTCTCTTTGGTTCCATGAATTTTCTCTTTGTGTTGTTGATCATGATGTTACTTAGTTGTGATTTTCTTTTGTGTTGTGTTGCTTATTGAGACAACTTTTCTTGCTTGAAGGATCCCTTTCTTTTAAACTCCTTGGATTTAGAGATATAATTCTAGTTAGACTAACTTCATGGAAGGGGGAGAAAGTTTGAGAAAAGATAGGGTAGTAAAAGGCAAGAGGTGAGCTTATCTTGTTAAAAAGCCAAAGGACACGAGGTAAGAGTGAACATCAAATAGAGTGTATACACTAAGGGAGTGTTTGTGAGAAAACTATTTTTCTTGGACTTACCATCTTCTTGCAGGTTTTGTATCATATCTAACACTTATAGATCCTACCATAAGGGGAGAACGAAGGGAATGATGGTGCTTAAAGATATAACAGAAATAACGGGGATGTGACTTGTGTGATGCATGCTAGAAGTGATTATTATAGAATGCTCTACGGAGGTCCGTTATATGAAGATAGTGAGTTTCACAGTAATGAGCAACAATGGAGTTATAAGAGGTCCTCATATGAAGAAAGGGGAAGATTGCCATGGCATGGGAGCTATAAGGGACAAGGAAAGGTGAAAGGAGACAAGTATAGAGTTGTTTATGATGGAGGAGGAAAAAGGAAGTATTAAAGTCAAGAGAGAGGAGACAATTTCATATGTCATGATAAGGACATTCCTTTGTTTTATGGAATTAGTGATTTGGACACTACAAAAAAAATCACATTAGTGACGAAGATTTTCGTTACTAAATATTCAAATTTGTCACTAGAAGTTTTGGATGACGAAATTGCTTCGTCACGGAAGTCATCCCACTTGAGCTGTCGCTAGAACTTTTTGTAACGAAATGAGGACTTTGTCAAGAAAAGTTCTAGTGACAAAGCCTTTTTGTCACCTTAAAACTTTTTTTAGTGACGACATGTTTGTCACTAATACTCTAATTTGTTTGTCACATAAAATTTTTTTCATTATTAAAAAAAAGGTATTTTTAGTGTTTAATTTTTATTCTTTGGTGACAAACTCATTCGTCACTATAGGTTCCTTGCTTTTCTTAAAAGATTTTTTAATATATATAGTGAAATTATTGGATTTCTAAAAATTGATTTCTTTTTTTTTAATCAAGATTTACTTCTTGAATTATAAATGGACCCCTAAAATCAATTTACAATAATTAATAGAAAATAAAAATTAAATTTAAATACATATAGCATATATATATATATATATATATATACTAACTTCAATGACAAAGCCAAACACATGTATTTAGATCAATATCCTCATGTATAAAATAAGATAGTTTAAGGCCAAATAAAAGTTCACTTAAGCAACAAAAGATATGATTACCTGCCAATAATGCTTACACAAAACTATTTACTTAGCTTTGAAAATTCAATATATAATGATGAGAACAAAACATACTATTCCACTAACCTAAACAAAAGGTATCAACCATTTTTGCAACAAATACATGGCCAAGTTAGTTTTCTCATCATGCAAAATTACCATCCATATATGAAGCTTTATGGTCACAAAACAACAGCTTTCTATCAACCTGTGAAGAAAATAAGGTCATATGATTGAAAACTACCAAAGTAATTTTAAAAAATAATAAACCAAGCATAAAGCCATGGCTGGAAAACAAAATTCTTCAAAAGGCACCACCACTCAGAAAGAAAAATCTGCAAGTACTGCTTCCATTTAATCATGAGGATTGCATATGCTACTTTTTAACCATTTATTACATAAAGTAGAAGACGAAAAAGGGCTGGACAATTAGTAAACTAAATTAGAAGAAGTGTTTGATATAAAATGTTAATCTGGTTGATTAAGCATGGAAAGCTTCCAACTGCAGACTTGCTTTACGATAGAAAAGTGTGTGACAGGCCTCTGTGTCCTCTGTGCCATAATGTTATGGAAACAACACTTCATGTGATGAGAGATTGTGCCTAGGCTAAGGGTATTTGGTGTAATCTGATCAATACTAGTATGCTAACTAATTTTCTGGGATCCAACAATTCAGCAGACTGGGTAGATTGTAATTTGCAGGACTTTGTATCTAATAGTAATAGTGTAGAGGCAGATAGAAAATGGCAGTGCTTTGGTCAGGGAGCAACAAATAGACAACATCATATCCTTAGCACATTTTGTGTATTTTGATTTATGATTAATACAAGTTTCCCTTTCAGGTTCTAAATTGGAAGAAACATCATATCCTTAGCACATTTTGTGTATTTTGATTTATGATTAATACAAGTTTCCCTTTCAGGTTCTAAATTGGAAGAAGAAAACAAATTATGAGGATCCATCATGACTAGAACAAGGAAACTTTCATTTAATCATGCAATTAGTAGGACTACTATGAAACACCCACCTTTCCATCAACCAATGAAAATATAATGTACCTATGGCCATCATTTCCATGCAATTAGCAGACAAAGCAAATTAAAGCAACATATATCAAGAATATACGACGTATAAGTTATAAGATGAGAACACTTTGGTAAATAAGCATTTCTCTAAAAAAGTATAGCAATGTACTACCATTAAAGATAAACAATTAATAGACTAACTTTGAAAATGAAAAGAAATTCTTAGAATCCAAGTAGCAAACAAGTATTGGAAGAAAAAACTTTCATTCATTTCAAGAATACAAAAATGTTCAACTTGAGTAGAGCTTTTTCATATTGTGATTGAAACAAATAGACTCATTCTTTTGAAACTTGAAATTACCTCAATGAATATCACATAGGCCACCTTTTAACCATTTATTACATAAAGTAGGAAACCAAAAAAAGCGAAACAATTAGTAGACAAACTAACTAAAAAAAAAGAAAGAAACTTTGACACCCTGTTTTCTTGCTAAGTAGTTCAATTCTAAGATTGGAAAAGATATAATCATACTAAATGAAATGTGGGACTTACAATTAAACATTTGACCCTCCATTTGATGCTCCACCATGTGTTATCGCCTTCAACCCTGTGCCATCTGAAAAAAGATATTAAAAAGGAGATCAAGACATTGACAAAAAAAGTAGAAAAGTACTAGTTAAGTATAATAGATCATCAATTTCTTATGAATTATGTTCAAGCATGTCATCCCATTTTGATACACTTTCACTTTCATTAGTATTGCCACTAGAAGCATCTAAAGGCACATTTAATCATTCTCCATGAAATACTCAACTCTTATACAAACTATGAAATCCTTTAATATGCAAATCTTGTTTCACTTCTATAATGGTCTTTCGCTTTGTATTTTTGCACGATCGACCTAGAGAGAAAATTTTGTTATCAAATTTCAAGCCATCACTACTGGAAAAATGACTTCTTGCGACCAAAGCTTTTGCAATGGCATAATTCTGTTGTAAAAAGGTAAGTATTTCATGAAAAAACACTCATCGCTAATGTTAGTGTAATTTATATACTTGCAACGAAAATTTAGCATTCACAATGATCAAAAGTCATTAAAAATGTTATTTTTGTTGAGAATCCCACATCGGCTAATTAAAGAAAATAATTACTCCTTATAAAGACTTGGGCAGTCCTCCCCTCTTGAGGTACCTTTTGTGGTGAGTTAGGCGCAAGCCCAAATTCTAACATGTTATCACAGCCAGAGCCAGGTTTGAAGACGAAAAAAAAAAAAAAGAAGAAGTTTTTCACATCTATGACTTCATTCTCTTTTCATTCAGCTTGAACAATTCTTTTCGTTTTGTTTGAACAATTTTTTTTTTTTTTTAGGTTTCTAATATTTCTTCTAATTTGCTTCAATAAAAATTTAGGAGATTATATTTTTTTATAAATCATATTTAAGTCAGACAGCTTCATCGAGGAAAAAATTGAAGCGCCTAGATTTAGAAATTGAAATTGAACATTGATGGATACTTTATCAAAAAAAACTCTAAAGCGACATCAAAGGAAGCCACTACGACTGATGGAAGAAAACCACAACGACTGCGACTGATAGAAGAAGATCACAGCGACTACGACTGATGGAAGAGCCACAGCGACAACGATTGATGACAAAAACTATAGCGACAGCGAGTGATGGTAAAGACCACAACGAAAGATGGTGGAAGACTACCAGATGTGCAATTTGCACGTTACAAAAAAAATTGAAAACTGTGGCAAGTTGGACATGCAATTTTGCACGTTCCAACTTGAGGGAGGGTGTTGAAGATATCACATTAGTATGTGATTCTCCTAGATTATCTTGGATTCTATAAGAGATTATTCGGTTAGAATCCTATATTGATTATAATTAGGATACTTTCTATTATAGTATTATTATAGCAGTATTCTTTATTAGTGGTTGGTTAGAATCCTATATTGATTAGAACTAGAATATTTTGTAGTCTATAAATAGTAGATCGTAATAAATAAGAAAAAAATCAATTGAAGCATTCAATACTATTCTTCTCTGTGTCCTAAATTTCTTAACATGGTATCAGAGCCAGTTGTTGGGCTACTCGCTCAGATGTCCATTCCTGCAAAATTTCACGCACCAGATGTCCATTCCTGCGTGTGAGGGGGTGTGTTGAGAATCCCACATCAGCTAATTAAAAAAAATAATTACTCCTTATATAGACTTGGGCAGTCCTCCCCTTTTGAGGTAGTTTTTGAGGTGAGTTAGGTCAAGCTCAAATTCTAACCATTTTTAATTACAATGCAGATTTTTATTTTTTACGATGAAAATTTAGGTAGCAATTATATTTACAGAGTTAAATAATTATTAAATATTATAACCTAAGTTTTCATCGTAAAAAAGGTAATTTTGCGTTGGAATTAAAATTTGTATTTATAATGACCTTTATCATCACAAATACTAAATTTTTGTTGTAAAAGTATTAATTACACAAAATTTTATAAAGTTAAATCATTTTTTAATATTCATAATTTTTTTAAAATGAAAAAAATATCAATTTATTATTTTGAATGCTCATTTTGAGGGTATAAAAAAAAAAGATACATCCCAAATCATCTTGTTTAGGTGGCAAAAATTTACCGTAAAATTTTTGGCGAAAATTCAAGCATCAGCTAAAAACATGAGCTAAACCATCTCTGAACCATTTGCGGTCATCAACAAGCAAGGATTTTAGTTTTGCTCGATTCATACGCGAGAAGGTGTCTCGAACAATCTTGTTGTCACTCTCTGCTCTCTTCTTCATTTTTTCTGTTATGTTCTTCAATTTAATGTCATGGAGAGACTAATTTTTCAAAACTCTGTCTTTGATTTATTGCAAGAGCTTTTCACACAAAAGCATAAACTTCTTTTTTTTCTGTAACAAAAGTTATAAGCTTTTTCTTCAATTTATGTAGAAGCACTCATCTGACCATCTTCAAAATTTCAGATTCAGAGAAGTGTGCACGAGGGTTTTAAGAAATTGGGATTTCGAAATTCTTCCTCAATTTTTGATTTTCATTGATCTGTTCCCAAGGTATGTAATTTTTAATTTTCATATGCTATTGATGTTAGGGTTCTCTAAGGTATATGAAATTGGGTGCATTATGATGGTTAAGGTTCTGTCTATAATTAATAAGTTTTGTTCTCTCTAGAATTATGATAAGGACTTAGCATGGTTGTCTATGTTCTTAGGTTCATTGTTGTTACTCTGTAATGCTGCTTGTGTTGTAATGTCTATGGTCTTTTTTTCTCCTTTCTTACATGGAATTCTGTTGTAGATGTGCATAAAAGTATAACTTTTGTTTTAATAAATATTGGACAGAATAACGGTAGAGGATGTTTATGGTGGTTTTATTTGGCCAAAATTTAATATTTGATTCAGTGCTAGTGTGATTTGGACTGTTTACTAGAGAAAAAAGTTACAACGTTTGATATGAATAATAACAAACTTTTGGTAAAGTTCAATACTTATAGGTGTAGGAAAATTTGAATAGAAAATTCCTTTTCTCAATGTCTTGTCTGTTTTGCTTCCTCCTTAATTCTCGGCAAAACAGATAGACTATCTTATTTTTGTCATCTGAAGTGTTTTCCGGGGTCTTCGTGATTTATACGTTGGAAAATTTTACTTTTGAATCAAAAAACAACCAAAAAAAAAAAAAAATTATTCATGTTGTTCATATGAAATTAAACAATTTATTTGACACGCTTTGAAATTTTTCCCTCATTTTTGGAGGTTTATTGTTCACTTGCTAATGATTTGGCCAATAAGAGCAATGCTTCTGAGAACAAAATTATGGGCTTAAAAGAATTATTTAGGACCTAAGAATGCAAACCTAAAATCTTTAAGGACAAAATACATCAATTTGCCTAATGAAAACTATAGAGATATATGTACCGTGCCATAAAAATTTTATGCATTAATTTCACTCTATTGATACAATAATTTGCGTCCAAAAAACTGAAATAAAAGTAAGATTATGATGAAGTTCTTATGCTTGCTATAGTCATTAACATATATACTATAATAAAATGAATTTCTTTCAACAGAAAAAGGCCAAATAGGCCTTTCAATGTATCTGGAAGTCAGAAAAGAAGAAAACATAGTATATATTGGAGTATTATTTAAGCATGAAGACAAATTATTCTATAATAGAATGACATATGTTTGAGTTGCCTAACATTATAAGCTTGCATGGGAGATTTAGATATGCAAAACTCTATTATCACATGTGCATGCTAACAATAGGTGACAATAATGTTCATGCTGATTGAGTAATATAAACACATTAATCAACTTTTTCTCTTTTACATTTTCATTCAGAGTATTTTTAAATTAATAAACTCTTTTTGAAATTACTTCTATTGGTGAATGCTTCAACCTGATGAATAAGAAAATTAGAATAACCAACTTTAAGAGATAAATACATAACGTAAAATTAGTAAATTTAATATGCACGTGTGATTCTTTTTCTTTCTTACTTACAATTCAACTATATATACTCACGTTTTTCCTTTATTTTTAAGAAAAAAATATTCAAAATATGTGATGCAATAAAGTAAAGTCAAACGTAGAATATAATTTTACTTGAATATCCTTAAACTAAATAAAAATGATTGTAGTTTGATCACAAAGGATTCATATTAATTCATTTCAAGCTCATTAGGAAAATTATATATCCATTGTAACATGTTTTAACTTTTGGGTGGTTAAAAAATTGGTATGTTGTAAAAGATCAGATACATAGGATATGAAGAAAATTGTACTGACTATTTACTAATGAGTTAGGCTTCACTGGAAAATTTTTGTTCGCAATGTCGTGTTTTTTTTTTTTTTTTTTGCTTTAGCCTTATGATTGTTAGCAAAAACAGAGAGACAATCCTATTCTTATCATTTGAAGGGGTGTGACTTGACCTGAATGAAAGTTTCAAACCCTCTCTATGCCATGACTACTCTTTCTAATTTTCCTACGTAGTTAACCAAGGAATTAGACAACTAGACCAAGTCATGCTGCATAGAATCAGGTTCCATTTTGTAGTTACATGTGTGAGTCAAGTTGCTTGTTTTCCTCGAATTACTTTTTTTTTTGGGGACAAAAATGGAGGCGTGTCCAACTGCATCTTTGATTATTTGGGCCAATAAAATGTTATCATTTGTAATTTAAATGATAGTGAAATTTGAAAGGAAGATTTTTGCTTTGAAATGAAATCATAGTTTTATGCTATATTTGATATTCTTCCTTCTAACATGGTAGAATATTAAATTTATCCTAAAAAGAGAATAATAATTCTAGTGTACTAATAATTAAAATTAACAGTATTTCACTTTGTTCAACTCCTTGAAACTTCCCCTTTTTTTTACCTGGTAATCCGTGTTTGATTCTTTTTTCGTATAAAAGAAAGGGGGAAAACTCCATTGATTATTTAAACATTGGTTTGTATTAAGTGGCTATTTAGTCTTTAAGTGGTTGTTTAGTTTTTAACCAGAATTCTGATATGTTATAACATTCAGATGTCAAGTGCTAGTATACCTGTTGACAAAAGTTGGGTGGATTCATCAAAGAGAAGGTCTATTGAACATGTTACTGGAATTGAAAAGTTCATAGAGTTTACTTATCAAAACAAGCCGTTTAATTCAATAATTTGTTGCCATGCAAGAAGTGTAAAAGTCATTTTTTTCATGAGTCGAGATGATGTACTTACGCATTGTATGCTAGATGGGTTTCAAGAAGGCTATAAGAATTGGATTGATGGGTTTCAAGAAGGCTATAAGAATTGGATTTATCATAGTGAGTCATACACATCACTAGATGCAATACAAGATGAAGATCATGTGTTTGAAATGGAAGAAAGAGATGAGATGGCAGAGATAGTTTAAGATGAA
Organism: Catharanthus roseus; assembly: GCA_028651295.1. Lineage (NCBI taxonomy): Eukaryota > Viridiplantae > Streptophyta > Magnoliopsida > Gentianales > Apocynaceae > Catharanthus > Catharanthus roseus. The sequence continues at coordinate 8,988,589 of JAPQWS010000050.1, read as the reverse complement.
ATAGGAGTCGATAATGGTCGCCAAAATGATAATAATGATAATTTTGGGGATTTAAGTGGAGCTGATGAACTGACAAAATTTTTTTTTTAACTATTGAAAGATGCAGAGTCCGAGTTGTACAATGGATATGTACAGTTCACAAAACTATCTTTCGTTGTTCGTTTGTTACTTCTTAAGGTAACTAATGGATGGACTAATAGATCTATTACCATGATCCTTGAGTTTTTGAAAGAGGTCTTTCCACATGATAAAATTCCTATCTCATTCTATGAAGCTAAAAAATTAGTGGATGAATTAGGATTTTCATTCACAACATATGATGATGTCCTAATAACTGTATGTTATTTAGAAGTGAAGACAAAAAGTGTGTCATTTGTGCAGTTTATCGATATAAAGGAGGGGAAAAGATAGCTAAAATGCATATGAGGTGCTTTCCATTGAAGCTGAGATTGAAAAAATATTTTATGTCTTCAAAAACTATTTCACTCATGAGATGGCATGTTGATGGAAGAGTGAATGACGGTATGTTTAGGGACATCCGATTAACTCAGTAGCATGGAAAGAGTTTGACAAGAAATGAAGTAGCTTTTTCAAGTAATTCTCGAAATGTTAGACTTGGGCTTGCCTCTACTGGGTTCAATCCATTCCGTACGATGAGTATAACTTATAGTGCATGGCCTGTTATTCTTGTTCCTTACAATCTTCCTCCTTAGTTTTCTATGGCCCAACCATTTTTGCTACTATCCATTTTGATTGTTGGCCCCAAAGGGCGCGACAATAAAATTGATATTTATATGCAACCTTGAGGAACTCTGATAAAATTGATATTGTTATCCAAACACTAACATTGAACCCTCATACAATTACTGGGACATCGCAAGCCGTTGGGCATCCTAGCTCTAATATAGATACGTAATAATATAGGATGTAATTGTTATTCTTTATCATCAAAGAGTAAATTTGGTTTCAAATCTAAAATAAATTGTAGATTTTATGAAGTTTTATTTTTACAACAAGTCAAAGAGGAACTTTGATATGTGTTTAATTGTCTATGTTTATATATGTTAATTTCATCGTTTTATAGTGTTTTTAATATGTAAAAATGCATATTTTGGACTAATACTCTTTATTCTTGTCTTAGGCGCTTATAAAAAAAGAAAAAGATGAAAGGAAACGAAAATAGATGAAAATGAAGCGAAAACGACGAAAATAGAGCCGACGGCGTCAACAAAGCCGACCTACCGCCTGAGGTAGGCCAACCTACCGTCAATGGTAGGTCCGAGGCCACAAATGATTTCAAGACAGAAAGCTACCAGAGACGGTAGGCTATCCCTAGCGTCGACGGTAGGTCCCGACGACAAGAAGAATTTTTTGGGCAGAACCCTACCACGAACGGTAGGGCCCGACTTACCATGCGTGGTAGGTTCCAGCTGGAGCAGTTTTATTCAGATTTTGACTCAGTTTTGATTTAATTTATCCCCTATAAATAGTTAATTCTATTATTAAGGTAAAGGAGAGAAGTTAGGAGTAGTTAGTAGACAATTAGGGGTAGACTTAGGGTAGTCAATTCTTCAATTTTTACATTCAATTAGTTAATTAAACATTAGATTTTTCAGTAAAATTAGTTCTTAGATATCAAGATTGAAGATCCAATTTCAAGATTTCGAGCTTCAATTGGGCGACTCGAGGGAAGAGCTCGGGAGACATTCGGGACGAAGATCATGGCTTCAATTTTACTCCTAACCTTTCTTTTCCTTACTTTGATATTGAATTTAATGTTTAATTTCAGTTTTATGACAATGAATAGTGAGTAATTCTTTATGTTTGGATGAGAGTGGAACTCTAGTTCTTGTTTACAATGATTTTGGTTTGATTTATTCAATTCGATGTTTGCTTTTAATTAAGTTGTTCTCCAATTGTGATCTTTTGCAATTTAATTGTCATGAGATTAAATTTGTTGCAAGAATGCTTGGAATTGAAAAAGGAAAAGCGTTCTAGGGCAACAAATTAGTGATTAATTGGGGTAGTTGACTAGAGACACGATTTTGCACTTTTAGGTCTTTTAAATCACCTAAATTTACTGCACTCATAATTTTTTAGGGCGAAAAGAGATTTTCCTCTAAGGGTTAGTGAGTAGGGTGGCTTTCGTCTAGAGATAGGATTGCCCGATTAGGAGTGATTACCCAACTTAATTAATTCAACATCATTTTCTTTAAAGTTTCCCAATTGAATTAGTAACAAGGATTAGGGGGGATTCCACCATCCAAACTCTTGTTTTTATAAGTATTTAAACCTTAACTTTAGTGCTTGTTTTCTTTAATTGTTCAGCCATTTTTAGTTTTTACTTTTTCTTTAAAATCAATTTTTCTTAGACTAAACATTAGAGACGCGATTAGCACTTAAGTCTTTACCGTTCCTTGAGAGATTTGAAATTCGAGTATAACTTGTTTACTACAGTGATAGGCCCACTTGCATGTGTCTTAGTTTAGTAGTCATCCCTTATTTTTAAAACGTACATATCAAAATTGTTCCAATGCTTCCAAAAAGAAGTCAGGTCGTAGTCCATCCCTTATGCCTGTGATATGGGGAATTGGTAAGCTATTAGAAGCTAATGTAGAAGAGGGATATATTGTTGGAAAAAATTCTAGAATGGTCCATAATGCCCTCGGAACCATAGTAAGAAATGGCATTAGACCTCCACTTAATTATCCAAAATGGGACGATATATATCGAGTAGTATAATTGATTCAATATGGAAAGAAGTTAATGTATGATATCTTTTATATTTATTTATTTATTTATTGATCCACTTGAACTATTTACTAAATTTTCAAAAAAAAATCTAGGATAATACTACTTTTCCTGAGATTGCAAAGGAGGACATCAGAGAGGTAATCCAAGATAAATGGAGGGTATTTCAAATGTGGATAAAAAGGAAATATTTTCTGCCAACTAAGGAAAATGATGAGGCTCTTCTACAATGCCTGGATGCATGACTTGATGATACTCAATGGCAAGCCCTGGTTAAGTATTGGAAAGATGAAAAATGCAGGTGATTCTCTCTAGCTCTTAACTATTTTTTCATCTTCATTAGTCATTGATTTAATCTATGTAATTCTTTTATACTAATGATCATTTCCAGATAGCATACATCTGAACAAAATAAGAAAATAAAATAGTAAATGCGTGATTTCCTCATAGTATTGGCCAAAAGAGTTTTAGAGTAATCAAGAATGAGGTAATTAAAGTTAGGAGTAGTTAATTATTCAAATAAACAGATTAATTATTTTTTGTTAAGCTAAAAGAAAATTAATTGCTATTACAGCTAAAAAGTCAAGGACTTCCTGCATCACGACTTGATGTGTTTCAAGCTCTCGTATACCAAAAGATGGAGTTATTCCTGATGAGGAAATAATAACAATATTAGTAAGTTTTTATAATGTTTTGTATAGACTTTTTATTTAAAATCTATTTTTTGTGTGAACACTAATTTTAAATATCATTTCATTGGGTATTTAATATCTTTCAGCTCCTTATGAAGGACCACATTGCTCAAGTCCCTGAGGAAGATCATACTGAAGCAATAAAGGAACAAATCTTTAAAGAGTTTATGGGAGAAGATAACCATAGTTATACATATTGTGTAGGAAGAACCTCACGTACCAAACTGATTAGGATTTTTCTAACTAGGTTTTAAACTCAATACTTGCAAGTGCACAAGATCAATGTAATACGGAAATATTAGGGTATCGAACCACAGAGAAAGGCTTAACTACTTAAATTACTATCCTCCTAAATTAATTTTATAAAAATAAGAATGAGATTTTATTATTATTCCTAAATTAATTAAAACTAATGAATAAAATAAATAAACTAAAACTAACGAGGGATTAACCAAAGAAATTGATTTAGAACCTTGAATCCGCCACTAACCTATATACCAATGATTTAATTTTAATTAGGAGAAAAGATTAAACATTCATGTGGTGATCTAGGCTACAAGCTTCGATTCACTAAAGAAATATACTGTGCTTAAATGCATGACATAATCCGTCTAGCCATTAGCATGAATTATTCATTCTTATGACATAAATCATCTAAAATTAGCATGAACTATTCAATTCTAAAACCCAAAATATACTTACAAAAATCACATATCTCTCATACTCAAGACTACAAGAATTAAGCATGGATAAAAATATCAATTAACTCAAATAATTATTCTACAAGAACAATCACAAAAAAATTAATTGCATCACAACAAGAATTTTCCAAAGATATGTAATCACATGAATAACCAAAATAAATCTCCCAAAATAAAATAAATCAAAGCCACATAGTTAGGGTTTCATTGAGATTCTAAAAATAAATTTAGTTCATGGCTAAAGGAAGAGAAGGAACCAATTTAATGGAAGAAATCATGGCTTTTTTTTCCTTCAACTGAAGTACTGCCGCTGCTGTATGTTTTTGCTGCTTCTGTTCAGTTGGTTTTGCACAGCTGATTTCTTCTTCAGCTGCTGAAATTTCTGCTTCTTTTTTTTCTGCGGCTGCTAAGCTGCTTCTTTCCTTGTGCTGCTCTCGCTACAGCTGCTTCAGTAAAATTCTAGCAGCAGCAACTTTTTCTGTCTTCAATTTTTGCAGCTTCTTCTAAGCTTCTTCAATTTTTGCAGCTTCTTCTAAGCTGCTGTTTCAGCTTTGCCAAGCAGCTCGCTCAGCTGCTTCTTTTGCCTCGGTTTGCCTGCGGCTGTTGCAGCTTTTCTGGTTTGCCAACCAGCAGCTGCTTGCTGCCTTTCCTCTTTTTTATTATTATTATTATTTTTTTTTTGTTCTTCCCCTTACCAATCTCCCCCTCTCTCCTCTCTGTTTCTTCTTTTAAAGCTGCTTCTCAGCAGCTCTTCTTCTCCTTCTACTACTAGATTTCCCCCTTCCTTTTTGGTTTCAGCCCTCTCTTTTTAGTAACTTCCCTTTTCTTCATTTTTTTTTTTTTGGTCCTTCTTCTCTTTATTTACAACAGCAGCCCAATTCTCTTTCTCTCTTTTTTTTTTCTTTTTCCTTGAATTAGGCTACCTCCACTTCTTGGACTTCTCTCAATTACGGGCTTGCTTGTGGGCTTCTTTCCCTTTATCACCAAAATAAAATAAATTAAATATAATAATTATATTTAATAAATAAAATATTTTTAAAAGTTAATAATTAAAACTTAAGGTGTTTATTTATACTAAAAATCAACTCTATCACAAACCTCATCAAACTACTTCATCAACATCTGAAACTATAGAAAGTATCCCACTAGATGTTCTTTCACAAATTATTCAAATGGTAAAGGAAGAATTACGTGCAGATGAACAAGAAGAATTTAAGACACTAAAGAGGGAAGCACGAGCTGAAGCCTGCGCAATGGTGAATTCAGCTTTTGCAGACTTGATGAGTGAAACGTTCAATCAAGGCCAAGTTGAACAATCCACAAGGGTACAATTTTTTCTCGCTCCATTAATTTGTGACAGCTTTTTTTTCTAATAGGGTAAAGAAAATGAATAAGTTCTTGATGTTTTCCACTATTAAATTAGCAGTACATGGATAATTCTATTGCAAATGGGACACGTGTATTACGTTTTGAAGGTAGGCTTGGTGATAATCACAATGAAGATGCTCAACATCATTTCTTGGACTCAAATTCAAAATGATAGGTTATTTGGTAAGTTACTGGTTTTAATTTAAAAAAAAAAAAGTATTGATATTGATTTTGGTTGGTGGGGCTTGTTTAATTATGGGTATTTTAGTGTCTAACTTTTGCTGCTTGTATTAGTATTTTGTTGCAATTTTGCCTGCTTGATTTGTGGTGGTTCTGTTTCTATTTAGCTGAAGAGACAAACAAGAATTATCTCTTTTTTCTCCTTCTAATCGTTATAGATCTTCAAAATTGCAGTTTATTTCTTTATATTTATATTGTTCCCCTCTCCTGCTAAAATATGAAGGCAATTGAGTTTCTTCCAAATCGTGCTATGAATCTTATTTTACTAGTTAACTGTGCAAGTCATAGTTGCTTGTTTTTCCCTAGTTGATACTCAGTTTTTTTTTTGGTTTATTTCTGGGCAATGTTGGAGGAGTGTCCAGCCTACCCATGATTATTTGAGGTCATAAAAGTGTATTAGCTGGAATTTAAGTAGTTTAGGTGTCTGTTCTGCTGGAAACAACTATACCTTGTTTGTTTTGATTGGTGGATTGGAATAAGATGTTAACTAGCGTTTTGGTTTTGGAGATTTTTTTGTAAAACACTTTGTCTAGCTTCAATTATTTTCCAATATCATTGTTGAATCTTTTAAACTAAACAGAATATACTGCTTAAATTTAGTTTATGCGAATTCTCATAACTGTTTTTCATTTTTTTCCTTAAATTGGCATTGTGTTGATGGATTTATGAAATTAGATTATACTTCAAGGACTTTCATATATTGTTTATGTCAAAATAGGCATTGTGGTAGATGGATATATGTCATAATTGTTTATGAAAATTAGGACTTTCATAACTTATTTTAGTAGCTGATAGTAGTTAGGCAATGCTCCCGCTGTTTTGTGGTCTTGTTGCAATGTGCAGTGATACTATATAAATATTCAACATATTTTGGGATGGAAGGTGAGGCATTTTACTGCTAGTTGTCTTGTCAGACTTTGCCATGTTTGTTGTCAATCCAATGGTATTGAATAATACTTTCCTTTTTTATCTTATTGTTATTTTCTATTCTTCTAAATTTTTTGTTATTATGGTTTACTATTTGATTTGTAAATCATTTTAGGTTGGTTCACAACTCTGTTTAGAGTCTGTGCCAATGTTGAACAAATATAATCTTTGAGCAGCTTGGCTTCTGGCTTGGATGGTATTATGCTTTGGCATATTACCCTTTTAAGATCAATTTTGGTTGTAGGTTTATAGGCTAAAAGTTCAAAATGCATACATATCTTAGGTGATATCTTGTAGCACTGACTGAACCAGAGCCCTTTCCCTTTTAATTTCATCTTCTCCAGGCAAAATAAAAAGTTCCAGTTTTCATCAGAGTTAGAATCTTGGTTGCAGATCTTCTCTTTAAGGGTGTTTTTTGTTGTTGGCCTTCGATGATATTCTTAAATAGAAGTCGCTTCTATGATGAGAAAATTTGTTAATCGAATCCGAGTTGGTTTTTCTTCAACTCTTCAGTTCTAAGTTCCTTTATATGCTGATCAAGTTGTTTTTTTTTTTTGTGCAAGTTTCATGTCTAGCATATTTGCAACAAATAAAATGGCATTGTTTGAGGTGAATGGCTAAGTCACATTGCCCTTCTCTCATGATACATATACTAGCTCTCCTTTGAAAGAACCTTAGGAGATTTTTTTGTAAAGGCACTATTGTACCTATGAATGAATTTTGAACTTCTTATAGATTTGAGACTATATTATACATTTGTATATTTAGATAGATTCAAGGCAATGAACAAAACATAATTCAAGATTTTAAATTTTATTTGAGTATTTTTTACAATCGTTGTTGTATTGTACATGTGATTCAATATAAATATATATAATTCAAAATAACTTTTGCAATGCTAAAATTTCATTACAAATGGTAATTAACGAAAATTAATTATAAATAATAATTAATGAAAATAATTTTATATGAACTTTTGGGATGTGTTAAAATGGTATTTACAATGACTTTATTTCATGATAAAAGATCTTATGCGATGCACTTCCTGCAGTAAATGATCCTATTGCAAATTACCATGTTGGATTTGTTACTATTTGCGATGCAAAAAAACCATAGTAAAAAGTCAATATTTCTGTCATAAATACTATTTCCAACAGATAATTTCATCACAACAACAATTGTGATGCTCACATTAATGATGCTCACTTTTTCACCGTAAAGTTGTAGCAAATGACTTATTACAGTAAAAAAAGTCCATTTACAATGAAATTTTGTCATCGCAAATAGTCCTTTTTTTAGTAGTGCATTAACCTTAGCAAATTCAAGGAATGATCAACTCCAATTCTATAAACCTCACTAAAAGTGTCTTTTTCGTTAGTCTAACTTTTATCTATTTTATATACCTGAAAATTTTCCAAAAAAGTTTCATTCGCTCAAAAAATACTACTAATAAAGAACATGAGAATCACATGTATTGGAGCAAATTTTTTATACTATGGCAATACTGCACAACATGAGAATCAACACAAGATATTGAAGCATTCTTTGTAAAACAATGGAAATTTGATCAACATTACTAAAAATGCAAGTAGATATCTAATATGTCTAATATAATATTGGAAAACTTATATGAATCTTCAATTGCATGTAGATTTGATTAAACATCTTCCCAAGATCACCTCCTTCATGAAGAACCTCCATTGAGGATTTTGTAGCTTCAACATTCTAATAGAAAATCTATAATGATCTAATCCTCATAAACCCAACATTGAGAGGCAAAACTCTTTCCTAAATTGATAGGAAGAACCTTTAGAAACTAAGGCCTCAAAACCCAATTAAAATCTTGAAGACTTAGGATTAATTGAATCAAAGAGCAAGATCTCTAAAACTAAATCAATGGAAGGAATTTAGATGATCAATTGAATTCCACAGATTCATCAACCTAAGGCAATCAATTATTCATAATTAAGGAAATTAACTCTTAGCAAGGTAACTAAGAAAGGGTGAAGAACCCTAGAGACAAAAAGAATTCTCTCTCAACAATTTCTGCAAAATTCTTCAATAGTTGGTTACAAGAGTTTGTAACGGGGTATTATAGGCTAAGCCTTAACCCTAACTAAACAAGTGATTAGTGACTTGAATTACCCATAAACCCCTTTATTAAAAGCTAGGAAAACAACTTGAATTACAAAATCCCGCACAAAAGGACGGATAAGCAAGTTTCCACTTGAACCTTACTGGCAACGGTAGGGTAAGACCTACCGTGTGCAGTAGGTAATATCCTCCAAAAGAAATGCCAGCAGAAGCCTACCAGCGATGGTAGGGCAAGCCTAAAGTCGGCAATAGGGTGTCTTCTTCAAAGACTTAGCCGATTTTCAACTACAATATGTTCCCTTGATTGATCCTTTGCTGATTGAACACATTGAGAACAACTTGGAAGCCTTTTCTTGCTCCTCAAACCCTTCAATCTTGCTCTTGAAAGCTTCCTCCATATAAGCAATCATGCCATTGTCTTCTTGAAGCTTGATTTTCTTCCCTTGAGCTCTAGTGATTGGTCCATTCTTCACTTCCATAGGCAATTGATTTGTCTAGTTCACATCATCTGTCCCGTCTTTGAAAAGATACATTCCCAAATCTTCACCTACATCAAAAGGAGACAAATCGAAAACATTAAAAGTGGCACTAACATTGTAGTCACCGGGAAGATCAATTCGATAACCATTATCATTAAGACCTTTTAAAACTTGAAAAGGTCCATCGCCACGAGTATTAAGTTTGTTCTTGCATTGAGAAGGAAAATGTTCCTTCCGAAGATGAACCCAAACCCAATCACCGAGTTCAAACACCGCATGTTCCCTTCTAACATTTCGTGTAGCCACCAATTTCTTGTTCTTGGACTCAATAGCATCATGCACCTTGGCACAAATGGACTCGACAAGCTCCTCCTTCCATTTTCCATCCAAGCTCACAATATGATATTTAGGCCAAGGAACCAAATCAAAAGGAGTCAGAAGATTAAAACCATAGACAATCTCAAAAGGAGAAAAGGAAGTAGTACAATGTTTAGCGCTATTGTAAGCAAACTTAATGCGAGGAAGAACTTCTTCCCATTAGCGCAAATTTTCTTAAGGATGGCCCTAAGAAGTTGTCCAATGGTCCTATTGACCACCTCCGTCTGGCCATCGGTTTGTGGATGGCAAGCTATAGAATACAAGTTAGTACCAAGTTTCCTCCACAAAGACTAAGGAATTTGGTGTCACGATTTGAAACAATAATTTTAGGTATTCCATAGAATCGCACCACCCAAGTAAGAACAAGTTTGCTACATGGCTAGCATTATCAGTTTTCTTGCGAGGACTATAATGAGCCATTTTAGAAAACCTATCTACTACAGCAAAAATAGAATCTATTCCCTTAGGTGATTTAGGTAAACCAAGAATAAAATCTATAGAGATATTAACCCAAGGAACTTTAGGCATATCTAGAGGAGTATAAAGACTATGAGGAAAAGAAGTGGATTTAGCTCTTTTACAATCTAAACAATTTCCAATCAACTTTTCAACATCTTTTCTCATGTGAGGTGAAAAGAAATGCTTGTGCAAGATATCATAAGTTTTAGTGATGCCAAAATGTCCTATTAAGCCACCACAATGAGCTTCTTTAACCAACAACAATCTAGTAGAACAAGATGGAATACACAATTGTCCTTCATAATAAAGAAAAACATCATGTATAAGGTACTTATCACTAGGCACAAGCAAGCAAGTCTCGAAGATATCCTTAAAATCTTGATAACTGCATATAATTCCTTAAGCATTTCAAAACCAAGAATTTGAGCTTGGAAAGTAGAGATAAGAGTATACCTTCTAAACAATACATCGGCTACAATGTTTTATTTACCTTTCTTGTACAAATGATGTATGGAAAAGTCTCAATGAACTCCATCCATCTTGCATGTCTCTTGTTCAATTTTTGTTGTCCTTTAAGAAATTTCAAGGGCTCTTGATCGGTGTGCACCACAAACTTCTTTGGCCACAAATAATGTTGCCAATGCTTCAATATCCTCACAAGTGCATAGAGCTCTTTGTCTTATGTTTCATAATTCAATGTCGCACCAGTCAACTTTTCACTTAAGTATGTCAAAGGTCTCTTGTCTTGTAACAAGACTCCTCCAATACCAACATCCGAGGCATCACATTCTATCTCAAAGTTTGATTGTGCAAGTAAATGTGCAATACTCAATCTCTCCTTTAATAGATTGAATGCCTTCTCTTGAACCTCCTCCCATTTGAATCCATTCATCTTCTTAATAACATCCATCAAAGGAATAGTAATGGTGCTAAAATCATTGATGAACCTCCTATAGAAACTTGTAAAACTATAGAAGTTCCTCACTTCGAATGCATTCTTGGAGTAGGCCATTCCTAAATTGCTTTCTCCTTCTCTTGATCCACTTGAAGGCCTTGAAAGCTCACCACATAACCTAGGAAAATAACTTTTTTCAAAAAACACTCACATTGTCCAAGGTTAGCATACAACTTCTCACTTTTCAAAACTAACAAAACTTGTTTAAAATGATGCAAGTGATCTTCATAAGTTTTGTTATATATCAAGATAATATCAAAATAGACAACAACAAATTTACCAATAAAATTCCTCAACACATGATGCATAAGTCTCATGAATGTACAAGGAGCATTAGTTAAACTAAAAGGTATGACTAGCCACTCATAAAGACCAAAATTAGTTTTGAAAGCCGTTTTCCACTCATCCCTTTCCCTCATTATAATTTGATGGTAACCCATTTGATAACCATGCAGCTCATCAATAAAATCATCTAATCTAGGAATAGGATGTATATACTTGATAGTTATATTGTTAATGGCTCTAGAATCAACACACATACACCATGTACCATCTTTCTTTGGAACTGATAAAATGGGAACGACACCAAGGGCTTAAGCTTTCTCTTATATATCCTTTGAAGAGCAATTCCTCAACTTGTCTTCTTAGCTCCTTGGTCTTTTTTGGAGAACTTCTATAAGTCGGCTTATTTGGCAACACCGCTCCAGGTACCAAATCAATTTAATGCTCAATCCCTCTCAATGAAGGAACTCCACCGGGCATCTCTTTAGGGAAGACATCCTTGAATTCCTCAATAACCTTTATTATAGAATTAGACAAAGAAGACAAATTATCATTAGTAGAAACAAATGTTCCCTTGCAATAGAGAAGCAAAACCAACTCTTCTTTTTCAATGGCCTCTACTATCTTACTCTCTTTTGCATAGAAGCATCTTTTCTCTCCCTTGCAACTATCACTCTTTTTCTTGTCTCTCTTCAATTTTTCCTCTCTAGGATTTTCCACACTCAATTCTTTTTCCCTCTTCAATACTCTTTTTTTTTTCCTCACTCTCTAGTCTCTCTTTTTCTCTCATTTTCTTTTGTTCTACAAAGAATTAACTAGGAATCAAGAGATTCACCATGAATTTTTCTCCATCCTTTTCAAAGGTATAGGTGTTCTTTGCACCACCATCATTAGTAGCCTTTCTATCATATTTCCAAGGACGTCCCAACAACAAATGTCCTGCTTGCATAGAAGCCACATCACAAACAATCTCATCATTATATGACCCCTTAGTGATAGACACTAGCACTTGTTTGTTCATTTTCACTTTTTCACTATCATTCGACCAATGAAGCTTATAAGGCTTAGGATGCTTGATAAGAGGTAAGTTTAACTTTTCAACAAGATAAGTGCTAACCACATTAGTGCAACTACCACTATCAATAATAAGGTTAGCCACCTTACCTCCCACTAAGCATTTAGTGTGAAAGATGTTTTCCCTTTGAATGCTAGTATCCTCCTCATGGACTTGAGTAGACAAAGTTGTAATAGTCACAAAGCTCATACCCTCCTCATCGGCTTCAAAAGAGGCAATATCTTGATCTTCACTATTTTTATCTTTGTCAACAATACCTTCTTTGCAATCATTATCATTCTTCTCTATCCAACCATTTAAATCTTACTAAAAACCAAAGTTTTCTTGGTAGGACAATTGATAGCAATATGCCCTACTCCATTGCACTTGAAGCATCTTGTTGGATTAGTGATCAACTTTCCTTTCTCTTCCACCTTAGGCTTAGAATGATCTTTGAAAGCCACCTTAGGTGTATCTTCTTTCTTTGGCCAACTCTTGTAGGTTGATGCTTGAGGTTTAGGCACCATACTCCTTAAAAAACTAATCTTCTTCCTTTGATTTTCAATCTTAGTAGCTAAATGACACATATCTTCATAAGTGGTGTAAGGGTACAACTCTAATTGGATTAGCAATATTCGTATTCAGACCACTTATAAATCTAACAATTGAAGCATCATTGTCCTCCTCCAAGCTCAATCTCAAAGTGAATAACTCCATTTCTTTCCTATATTCTTCAACACTTTTGTTGCCTTGCTTAAGAGTCATCAACTTATAATGAAGCTCCCTATAATAATGTTCGGATACAAATCTTTTTTTCATGATAGTCTTGAACTCCGCCCAAGTTTCTACCAATTGCCTTCTATTTCTCAACCATTGAGTGACAATCTTTTCCCACTAATGAAGTGCATAACCTGAAAATTTGACAATGACTAATATCACCTTGAAGGTCTTTTCCTAATTTAGGCTCGAATCCTCGTTTCAATTTGCATATTTTAATGTTTGTTCGTTTTTATGATTAGGGTTTTGTGGTTCGTAAATATTTATCTATAAGTATTGTTGTTTGTATATTTTGTGTGGTTGTTTTGATGATGGAGGTTGAGGAAGTCGTGAGGAGAGTTGGAGCCGTTTGCTTGGGCTGTTTGAGGTCTTCGTTGGAGGCTACAACAACGATTGTTATCGGCTTCAGTGCGTGCACTGGGGTTTGGCAACAATGTCCGATGATGCAGATTTGGGTTCATTATCGTTCCAGCTACAGTGGTCTGTTTCTTTCTACTTTGTGTGTTGGTAGACTTGCAGGGCAGAGTTAATTACGTAATGTGGTGTTTTTCTCTCGTTTTGGTTCTATGCTCTATGGTGGCGGGTCTTTTTCGGTCTCAAAGAGATTGTCAGGGAATGTTAGGATTGGAACGACGATGGTGTTTTCTTGCTATTGGTGGCTCTTCATGGTGGCAAAATATAGTTGGATATTGGATTGAATTCAGCTGCTTCCGCCTTTCTTCATAGTCGGCAGCATTCGTGCATTCTTATGCGTTGTTTTGAGCATTGTTGCCTTGGTCTTTTTAGGCTCTTGGGCTCTCTCGAGCTTGCTTTGGTGTGAAATTTTCTAATTTTTTGGGTTTGTGTAATTGTTTAGTTTAGTTGTAATTTAGATTTTAAAAAGTTGGTATGTGATATATTGTTCGACAATTACAGATTTTGTTTTTTTCCGATTAAATGATCTTTTCATTAGACTAGTGCACTAGATTTTAATATTTCCCTAATATCCAGATCTACCCAATATTTTACTCTGATTGTTCTGAATAAATTTGCGGGTTGTTTTAAAAATTAAAAAAAAAACTAATGGTTGAATTAGGAAGGCTTTCAGTTTCAGCGTCTGGAAAATAAAACGTAAACCGACAGAGAGCAAGGTTAACAGTCAACATCATCCCACGTGTCTTCCAAATCACCTCACAATCCAAACTGCACCGTTTGATCATGATCAGCCGTTCTCCTCCCTCCTTTACCTAAATTTGCGTCACCGACACTCACTCCAGCAAAATTTTTTTTTCATTTATTTTTCTTCTCGTTCGTTTCTTTTCTTCTGCAGAGCAAAATTCATTGCCCGCCCAATCCAGCTGTTAAAAGAACTCACCGATCGATCATCAGGCATATACTTCCAAGCAAAATTACTCATCGTTCATTTTGTACTGAGAAAGAAAAACTGGGGTTAGGATTTTTGGCCCTTTTCGTTTTTTGGTGGTTAGTAGCTTTGCGGTTTTTGTTGAATTGTTGGACTGTCATTAATAATATAATTTTCTTTTTTATTTTGGAAGTGAATTTGAGTCTCTATCTCTAAGTAATAATATTTTATTAGGTGCTCTGCTTATTCATTACTCAATTGTTTTGTATATGTAGAGAGAGGTTACTGGGGAAGAAAAAGCAGCAGAAAGAAGTATAGAGAGAGTAGAAATTGAGGGATTCATTCAGATCTGGTCTTTTTTCTGAGCTGAAGCTGAACCTGAACCTGAACCTCTTTGCAATGGCTTCCAAATTGTTACTAATCACTGTCTTTATATTTGATCTCATTGCTTTTGGTTTGGCTGTGGCTGCTGAACAGAGGAGGAGTACTGTGAGTTTTCAATTCTTGAAATCTATTCTTTACACACTGTGATTCTCTTTAGATTATCATTTATATCCATTGGTATTTGTGTATTCTATGGATTGATATCTGCAAATGTGACGTGCATAGATGTGAAATTTGGACTAGTTTTTTGGCAGATAAGGGCATGAATGAAAATTTTTTTAATGTTAATTCTGGATCTGTTGATTGGAGTTGCATTTGTTCTGAAATCACTTGGCTATTTTTCATTTAATTTGCTCGGCTTTCTTTTTAGTATTTGATATTAGAAAGCACTCATCCTAGTCAAAATGGTGAATCAGATGTGTTCAGGCCACTGGTTAGAGAGCACTTACTGAGAATTCGAATGATCTCTGGGTGGAGGAAATTTGGAAAATGGAGGAAGACTTTTTTTTTTAAATTGATTTTTAATTTTTTCTAGGGTGGAGTACATTGTTAGCCATTGTCTTATACAATTATTATTGATTGAAATCAGTTGAGAATCCCACTAGTTAGTGAAAAAAAGGGTAAATTTCAATTTGATATTTGATACCCCATTTATTTTACTTGTAGCATTTCAGCCCCAATTAAACCTAAATAAAAGCCCTTTAGTTTGAAATCTAACTGAAGTACCAACTTGAAACAAATAAGTTAATTCTAAGTATTCTTTTGAGATTTTTCAAAAACCAAATACTTGAGACAAACACAAATTTCCAGATACGAAATTGAAATTTATCCAAAAAAAATAATCTCTTGATAAACTTGGCAATCCTCCCTTCCTTGAGCTACATTTTGGGATGGAGTTAAGCCCAACCTCATGTCTAGCCCTAGGCGTCGATTTTTATCATTGGCGGCTTTATTTATTTTTACTTTGACATATATGAAAAAGAGTGAGATCTAGCTCGAATCTAAGACTTTTGTCGGCTAATTGGACGCCTGTTTTACAACTAAACTACTGATTTTGCCTTCACACATTAGAGACTTCCTTGTAAAAGTGATTACTTTGTTGTAGCTAAACATGATAATGAAACTAAACTGAGCTAAGAGTCCTCTTGAACCCTCTGATAGTTAAGTTTACATGTTCCTTTTGCATTACTTTGAGATTGGTGGCAATTTCTTATACAGATGTAGCTAATTCTGAGTCTTCCTAATCGTTCAATCATGTGTTTGATGGCAGGCCACAATTAAACAGGATTCTGAGAAAGATTATAATCACTGTGTCTATGACTCCGACATTGCAACAGGATTCGGCATTGGTGCATTTCTTTTCCTCTTGCTTAGTCAAGTAATCATAATGGTTGCAAGCAAATGTTTCTGCTGTGGAAATGCTCTAAAACCTGGAGGTTCCCGGGCTTGTGCAGTTATGCTTTTCATAATTTGTTGGTAAAAGTTTTTGACACAGTTTTTAGCACCTTCCATTATGTAACCCGTGTTTATTATGAAGCTAAACAAAATAGTTGGATTATGTTGTATTAACATTTGAAATCTCCTTCAGGGTTTTCTTTCTGATTGCTGAGGCATGCTTGTTGGCTGGTTCAGTTAGAAATGCTTATCACACCAGGTACCGGACTATTTTTGGCGGTGAAGATCCTCCTTCATGTGAGACAGTTAGAAAAGGAGTTTTTGCAGCTGGAGCAGCTTTTGTTCTCTTCACCGGTATTATCTCTGAGTTCTACTATGTTTCCTTCTCAAAAGCCAGGGGAAGTTTTGGACCGTACAGCGGCGAAGCCGGTGTGGGGATGGCAGCATATAAATAAGCTTCTTGTGATAAACCAATTGATATATAGCAGTATTTTATTTATTTTATTTTATTTTTGATGAATTGATATATAGTAGTAGTTATATTGATATGAGATGAGTTCTTCTCAATCTACTCGAGGTTATAGAGATGTGATTTCTGTGCAAGTCTTTTAAGTTGGGTGGAGCTTTGTCTTCCTATGTAGTATACTTTTTTTAACTCTTCATATTTTTCTTTTTGTTGAATAATAACTATTGATTCTTTCTTGCTATTGCAAATTCGTTTGTTGTAACACAAAAGGATAATTCAAAAAAAGTACTTTTTAGTTAGGAATTTTGTCGATTAAGTATTGTCAATTAGATGACAAAATTCTCCGAACGATAAAAAATTTAGGCCATTTTCATTCAAACTTGAAGTTTCGACATTGTCGATTCAATCTTTGCAAATCTGTCAGTTACTGTGTTTGTTTTATGATTAGCATAAACAATCTGTGTTTGGGAGTAAGCACTATTTAACTTGTCTAATGTGTTCAACAAATAGACCAACAAGTGATTAACAACACGTATAAGAGAAGAACGGGAGATAGGACTAGACCAACAAGTGATCTATCTTTGTTATGCCTATTCATTCTAAGGACAACAATTACATGTGCAAGAATAACAGGAGATCAGCCCAGATACTTAATAGGAGATTGGCCTAGAGTCGTTATATCGTACACTCGGTTACATCACGCATTCAACATCACGTTAAGAATGCCTAGTTTTGAATTTTAGGAATGTCTAGTTTTAGAACTAGCAATGTCTACTTTTTACACTGAAAATGCTAAATTTCAAAGTTAGGAATGCCTAGTTTTAGAACTAGGAATGCTTAGTTTTTAAGTCTGGAATGCTTAATTATAACTGAAAATGTCTAGTTTTAAAACTAGGTATTTCTAGTTTTAAAACTTATAAATATCTACTTTTTACACTGAAATGTTGAGTTTTAAAGTTAGGAATGTCTAGTTTTGAAATTTGGGAGTGTCTAGTTTTAAAACTAGGAATGTCTGGTTTTATATATGAGAATACCTAGTTCTAAAACTAGGGATTTCTAGTTTAAAACTTATGAAATGCGTACTTTTTATACTGAAAATGCTGAGTTTTCAAGCTAGAAATGCCTGGTTTTAGAACTAGAAAATGCCTAGTGTTTAAGACTAGGACTACCTAGTTATAAAACTAGGAAAGCCTAGTTTTTAAGCTGGGAATGCCTAGTTTTATAACTGAGAGTGCTTAGTTCTAAAACTAGGCATTTCTAGTTTTAAAACTTAGTTCTAAAACTAGGCATTTCTAGTTTTAAAACTTACGAATGCCTACTTTTTATACTGAGAATGTCAAGTTTCAAAGCCAGAAATGCCTAGATTTTAAGATTAGGAATGCCTAGTTTTGAAATTTGGAAATGCATAGTTTTAGAACTAGGATGCTTAGTTTTCAAGTTAGGAATGCCTAGTTTTATAACTGAGAATGCTTAGTTCTAAAACTAGGCATTTCTAGTTTTAAAACTTTGGAATGCCAAAGTTTAAAATTGAGCATGCATAGTTTTAAAGATAATAATGCCAAGTTTTAAGATTGAGAATACCTACTTTTAATACCATTAATGCCTAAAAATGACAAAAGGGAAAACACGAGAACCAAAGATAAACATGATGTCCCACTAATGAAGATATATTGACCACTGCAATTACAAGATAAATATACGAACAAACACAATACACTTGAATTCTTCCTTTCTAAGTTACATTTCTAGCCACTTTTTACATTGAATTCTTCCTTTATAATTTACGTCTTGCCTTGAATTTTGTATATGCCTTGTGAACACTAAACCCCAACCTAAATGCATGACCATTATACAATTTGAATGCATTTTTTCGAATGAAACAACAGTTCCAAACAACGAATCTTTAATTGATGTTTCAACAACAACTGCATTCACACTGAAAAGCAAAGATTAAAACACATAAAAATATGTAAATACATGCAACAGAAACCATCTAAATAAAAACAAAAAGGATAGGTTGAATGTTCAATTGCTTATAAAGTAAGCAGTATCAGCTATAAAAGTAAGTATTCTCACTTATGAAAGTAGGCACTCTCACTTATAAATATACGCTCTACTAAATGACTATGTTCAAAAGACACCAAAAAGCATCTAAAAAATCAACCACCGAGAAAATATAAAGTTTCCAATAGTAATAAATATA